>CM060881.1:161475000-162916250 GCA_030762935.1 Hymenopus coronatus
AGAATTTGCACAACTTTATGTGCACAACTTACAACTAAATGTGCAAAAATATCATAAATAAGGAAATAACACCTTTGCCAAGCCACAAGAATAATTACATAAAAGGGAAAACTGATATAAGTAAGCAAAGCTTTACCCACAAAAAAGACTGAATCCCTTACCATTATGCAAAAGGTAATTATAAAATAAATATATATATATATATATATATATATATAAAAATAATAAAATAAATAAAAAAAAATTATATTTACAAAGTAAATATACATCTAGTTACAATCAGAGAAGAAAAGGAATAAAACCTACCCAATAATCTAAACACACCCTTAGCATGAAAATTCTCAAAAAATGAAAAATCTCAAGTAAATTCTATTTCTACTTGTACATCTTAGCAAAGGAACCATGTCGAACAACCACTTATGAACATACAACATGTGAGTAAGAGCAAATTTTTCAAAGCACGAGAATAAATTTCAGCACGGTAAGTACCAGTATACTAATAGGAAAACCTTTCCAAAAAGAAAAACAAAAAGTCTACAGAACCTACAACATCGGGAGCAAAACTGCCATGAGTTAAATGCATAATGTATAATATAAGAATAGAAAAAAAATTATCCTCAAACACTGATGAGAATGGCTATCTCTACGTGCAGAAATTTTAGCAAAAATGCAGGATTTTACCTTCTAATTGAGAAATTATTTTAATCTTGAATTTACTTTTGCTCACAATTAGTAGATACGAAACCTAGTACCACTACTACCATTGTAGTAGAAAAGTGCTCTCCTATTATGTACAAAATATATGACTCACAAAAAATATCAATGATTTAAGTATTTTGTTCAACCAGAACACTAGTTCTTCACAGATATTACCATCACACAGCATAATTAACCCAATCCCTCAACAGGGTAAAAGAAATCATTTCATGCAACAAAAATACCCCCACCTATTAACCCTTGCAATTCACAAAATTCTAAAAATATTGCAACTATTTCATTCTTAAAACAGAACCACTGAATTGCAACTATTAAAACATACCTCCAATACAATATTAAAATTTCCCCAATAAATATCTTCATAAATATCTTAAAACAAACCCATTAGCCACCTAGCTTGGACAATTACACCATCCCCATTTGGTTCCTCATAAACATAGACATAAAAATCAACTATGTTTGAAACTGTACATAAGAAAGCTACCGCCCAGAATAATAGAAATTTGCCAGATTTCTCCAATCACCCGAAAAGATCACCTAAGCAAAAACCTCTGCTTTCTGTTTGAAATTTAAACTATATGATTCAAAGAAAGAAGGAAAGCCTGGTATGCCAAAAGCTCACAGTAATATAATTTAAATTTTGGTCATAAGTAGGTGCCAAGTGGTGTCGCTTACATTCCAAGAATTTTAAGCCCTTCCCAATCCTGAGAACTGACACAGCAGTCACAAAGCCACATTGCTCCAAGGTGAAACTCACACTGCCAGCCTTTGTGTCTCTCTCCCGCCAGGAGGGCCTTCAAGACGGCAAAGAGGCATACCTAATAAGCAGCAACAACCAAAACTGGTGACCTAAGAAGCGGACAGCAAGAACAAAAGTTCATGAACATGCCTGCGAGAGCTCTTAAAAAAATGTGGCATATGGAAACAAAAATATTGTTTCAGTACATAGTGTAGTACATTTAGAAAAAGTAAAAATGACAAAAGCATTCAAAACTACATCTCATGAAGCACTATTTACCCTGGCTGGAAAAACTCTGATCATCAAACTAATTAGAAGGGCCAACTATCTACTATTATAAGGGGAAGAGCAGGAGCAGAACTTGATATCCGAATAAACTATAGGACCTAGCTCCATCCTGCAGATAATATAATCATTGAGGAAAATAACAAAGCAGCTCATATACAGTTCAAACATACAAAATGGTAGCAAAATGCAAAAGGTATTCAAATAACCAAGAGGAATAAATTGAAATACTGAAGGCCTTTAAAACATTAAACATCTCAGAAATAACAGATAAAACTGCAGCAGTGCATACTGACAGCAAGATTACACTAGATCTCCTTTGTAATAACAGAAAACATTATCACATACATGCACACACAAACATGCCCCTTTTTCTAAATTCTTTATTAGAGGACCTCAAAACATGTATTTCTGGTGACATCTCAACATCAAATTTTTGGGTGGAATGCAATACTTTCCCTACTTACTATATGCATAATACTGAGGAGACAGTAAAACTTATATAGTCTTCAAAATTTTTCTTTGAGTGAATTTGATCAAAATTGAAAACCACAAATAAACCAAAGAACCTGGAGAAAGAACCAAATTAGGTACCTGAAAATATGGTATATATGACATCAATGTGTCATCAACAAGGGTGTTCCTTGTATATGAAAGCACAGTAGAAATTTTCACAGTGCTTCGCTCAATGACTTCCTTCAGAACTGGAAAAGAATATCCTGTGATTCCTATAAAATGAGCTTTACCAGCTTTCACTTTTTCCTCCAAAACTGGTAATGTTTCCTGCACTACTATATCCACACTAGCTGCCATGTCCACGTCATGAATCTGCAAAATACCACAAAAATTAAAAGATAATGCTATAGACATGGGATATTCTGTGGTATGACTAAGCAGAGGGTTTTGGTAAGAGAGTAATCATGTCATCATATAGAGTATAGGTGACATCACAATTGATGTCAATGGTCAGTTATGTTACATATGTTCCATTTATTCACTGCATAAATACCAGTGGAGAACTGTGGTAATATAGATAAAGTAAAGGAGAATCATGCAGTAAGTCAACATCTCAAATAGTATCATTTGTGGCAGAATTTAACAGGAGAAACTTCAGCCTAAATGGTGAATTCACCCTAATTATTACCTAGCAGTTGAGTGCCCTTAAACAACAATCATGGCTACAGAATAAGCTGCAGCATACTAAGTTCAATATTATAATACAATTTTTAACATAATTAATCTCTATGATGCAGTGAAGGAAATAATTTCACCATTTTGTTTTAAGATCTTTCATATATTCAGAATAATTTTAGTAATATTGCAATTACAATAACATGATTTACAAGCATCTTTACTAAAAATACAGAAGCTCTTGAGGCAATTATAGCAGGTTTTAGAAACACTGAGTAAAGTATATATCATCTGGAACTGTTGAAAAAAGGGGAACAAAGAGACTTAAAAGCAATTCAGGGTAGACAGAAGTGTGTAAAATGAGGTCCATGTTACAGTGGCAGAGATTCTCAAGAAAGTCTACCATGTTGAGTGATGTGGAACATAATTTTTCAAAATGTATAAAAAGTCTACATGCTAATCAGTAGTGGCTCATGGCTGGCAAATTAGATGAAGAGTTAGTCGGAAAGAAAAACATGCCTATATTTATGCAAGGTTATTTTAATAATTGTGCTGATCTACTTATCGTACACCAATCTATCTTTTGGTCCTTTAAGGCTGCAAACTTGTCAGTGATGTCTTCATAGAATGACTGCATCTTTATTAACTGCACTAGATGTTCTTTCTGAATCAAAATATTTGCTAAAGAAGAAAGTCTCTCTTCTGATATTTCATTCCTCAGGTATGTTTTTATGCACTTCAAGCAAGAAAAGTTTTGTTCCATGAATGCTGTAGTAGACGAGATTGACATAATAAGGGAGAACAGTTTATAAGTATCTGGAAAGATGTCCTTATCCATGTTCAGCATTTCTAACATCTTTCCAGTGGAAATATTTCTGTACTTCCCATTGGCATACACAATAGAGAGTTCATTTCTTAATCGTTGTGCCTTGGGGCATATAGACCCAAAAAAATGTTGCAAGTTTTCAAGTGCACTTGAAGGAAAACATGCATGGTATTTTTCAAATTTGATCAAAGTGACTCAGGGGTGAGTTTTCTCCTGGTTCTCCAGTTTCCCCTACCATCATATTCCACCGATGCTCCTCTTCATTCCAAGTATTATCAGTGTCATCACCTGCAGTGTCATAGTAGTAAAAGTGGGCATTAAACACCAAAAAAAAAAAAAGAAAATCAAATTTGGTGATATGTGTGAATTTTGTCACAATCACGAAATCTCTCATTCATTTCCATCAAAATATGATCCAGAATTTCCTAATATAAGGCTCAACATGTTCGAACATGTTCACCCTAAGAAAGGGAACTGCACTCTCATGAGAGGCACATATCTGCCATTTTGTTGAGTTTTTCAAACATAATGGAAAATGGAAAAACATAATGGAAAAATACTGTTCATTCCTCTTGTTTCTTAGCATATCACAAATAATCCTTAATTTTGATATGCAGTAGTTCACATCCAGTGACCTCTTCTGCAAAACTTTGAATAACATGTCTGTCAAACAAAATATTTCATGAAACACTACTGCTAGAAATGCAAATTCAAAATTGTCATTCAGAAAGCCTCTGGCAAGTAGAATGGAATTATCATCTGACTGTTCACAGCAAACTATGGTTGAAAGCCTCTTTCAAATTTTCCCAATCATCCACAATTACAAGCAACAATTTGGAGTTGGAGCTCCAGCAAACAGGTGTTGGAATGTGTGGTCCTGATACAGAAGTAATTGCATAGGTTCTCTTTGCTGAGTGATGGAAATAGGTAAGAATTGCAGTAAACTAAGAAAAAAATATATGACACTATCATATTCTTTTACAACTTTGTTGCAAGACTAGATTTAGACGATGTGTAAAACAGTGTACAAATACTGCAAAAGGAGCTTTTTCCTTAATTTTTTTCTGGAGTCCATTTAAGTAGCCAGACATGATGCCTGCACCATCATAACACTGCCCTACTAATTTATGCTGGTAGCCAAATGGTTCAAAGATGTCCAATAAAATAAATGATGTTCTGATGTTCTGTCAGTACTTACATAGTAGAAACCTAAGAAACGCTCCACAACAGATACTTCAGCATTGACATACCTCACTACTACAGAACACTGAGACATCTGTTTAATATCTGTCATATCATCTACCTGGACAGAAAAAAATTCAGCGGTTTCCAATTCAGTTTTTACAAATACATTGCTGTAGTCCAAAATGCAATCCAATAGTTAATTTTGTATACTATTTGATTTGCTGCTGAACACACTTTTTATCTTGGAATATTGGTTCTGTATTTCTATAGGACTCCTAGATACCAGCAATGTCAACGTTCCTTAAAATTTTCACGATATATTGAGCATATTGTTTCATCGTAACTGCAGAATGCTAATTCTTGCTTACTTAAATAAAGCATTGCATCAATCATTAATTGCAGGCAAATCCTGTTCAAATGCACATTTTCATTGAACTGAACAGTAAAAAGTCCAGCATTCTCTTTTAAGGCATCTGAAATTGTGTTTCGATTTCTTTCAAAGGTTTTCAAATTAACCTGGCATTTTAAATGCTCTGCCAATTCCGAGTGTTCATATAATTGTATTATAATAAATAAAGCAACAAATTCTTCTGTATTCCAAACATTGTTTTATTGCTAAAAAGCAAGCAAGGCCAACAAAACAATTTCTGCAGAGTTGGAGAGGAGCACAATCTTGGAAGTTCAACAAACCACGATTGCTTGAAAGAAACATTGTAGCATTTTCCTGAATGTTTCATTTCGTACCACATATTTGTAGAGATTCACTAGGGTGCCCAAAATTTAAAACTTCCTTCTTATCTTCATCTTTCCACCATGAAAATGGTGTTTCTAATAAAATGCACACTATATCATATTCATATTTAAAACATTACAGCACCAAAATGCACAGAATAATCAGACTACTCCACATGCTTCACACCCAGGAAGTAGCGGTGAGGTTGGCCTCTCTGCAAACAAACTTAAGCAGGTGATGTCATGGTTGCTATAGCAACCATACAGTAAGTTTCACCGCTTGGAGGTTGACAAACGAGAAAGCAAGGTTTACTTCACCTTTCACGAGACCACATGATCAGAATCATGTGCTTACTTCTACAGCAGAGCACCACGCAGTAAAAAAATAGAGAAATAGGTTTATAGTAAAAATCTGCATACCTAACAAGATAAATATAGTTTAAAATAAGTGTGGCAAGATACAAATATTAGTGAAGTGCCACTTTATGTACTTCCCCTGAATAGCCCGCCCCTGACACTAATCACATATGATGCATGTTCTGTGTATTTTGAAAATACATTATTGTACATTGTAAAACTCAGGCTGTAAAAGAAAAGTCAATGTAACTCAGATTTCTGTATATTAATACATTTATTAAATAATGAGGTAACTTTATTTCACACTACCAATAGCTTTACATACATTGTTTTCTTCCAACACTCTAATCCTAATCTAGCTGCTTTCGATTCAGAGTGATTCAACTGTTCATCATATTTGTTTACAGAGAACACTGCAATGGCACAAGTGCTCCCATCTTCCCTCGCCATCAGCCCTCAATATGTTCCTAGTTTGATGGTTTACTTACTAAAACCCTCTGCTTGATTATGATATAATAGTTCTGTTCCTTTCATTTTTCTTTGCAAGGAAATATAATTATTTACCTGTATGATGTCCACATAATTTATACCTAATTTCTTCAAACTGTTATCTACACTCCATGATGTCTTCTTAGCACTAAAGTCAAACATTTTTACAGGATCCATTTCATAGCGTGCCACCTTTGTTGCAATATAATATGCTTCACGCGGTATATCCTTAAGTGCCTGCATAAATAAGAGAAGGATGTTAATTTATATTGATTTAACAATACCTCAGTAAAATATATTCAGTATACTTTTAAAAAGTAACACAAATAAAGCAGTTTTATTTTCACATCTTTTTTTTTCTAAATTAGTCTAAGCAGCAGGAGACACAAGAGAACCTCCTTCCAAAATGTTCCTAATACTCTCTTCATTTAGTAATGACAATTACATTAAAAATTCTGATAATAAAACTAAGGCTATATGGAAAATTGTAAAATAAATGTAACTAATAAGACATTTTATGTGCAAATTAATACAGAGCTGCAAAATTATAATAATCAAAAGATTACTAACCCATCACAGGTTGCTATACATTTTAACATATACTTTACATAATAAAACATTGGTGCAAAAAGTAATGGACTAAATCAAATTGTCCTACCATATTATAAATTATATATACATTGATATAGATCAGGAAGAAAATATGATCTCAATAATAACTACACTTGGTAATAAATGCAATGCAAGAATAAATAAAATAGCTGATATTATTATAAAAATATGTGCAGAGTATACACCTTTATTCATGTAATGAATGCAATCTATCTCATTCCAGGCATATTGAAAACCTCTTAAAGTTTTACCTCTACATAAGGAACGGAAAAAGTTGATGTAACTAATCACCACTCCATTTTGATTTCATTAATATTATCAAAGATATTGAAGAAGATAATGTATAAAAGATTGTTTACCTTTATTGAAAAAACAACAAGAATACTGAATTCCAACATGGTTTTAGGCTGAAAACTGCAACTTGCTCATTTGGATAGGTAGAGTCAAACTGACTCTACCTATCCAACTCCTATCCTACACCCAGCCTGTATGAAAAAACAATTATTCCAATAACAATTGACCATAATAGTTAGCTATATTATGAATCCTGGGACTTAAGTACTTACAACATTGTAAGTCGCCATTGGGGTTGTCATCTCAAAATAATTTGAGAGCACCTTGTGGTTTACTGGGAAACATGTGAGTCAGTTGAAAAATTCAGCTATGCTGGCATGTTGCCATGGTAGCTCAGTGGCAGAGCAACTGGCTAGAGATTGGGAAATCTGTGGTTCAAATCCCGGCTATGGCATTGAATTTTTCAGTCTGACTCTACCTATCCGACTCCTGTCTTTCACACAGGTTGTGTGAAAAAACAATTATTCCAATAACTTGCTCATTGCTAAAAAGTGTTTTAACAGCAGTAAGATAGTAAGCAAAAAATCTGTGGGCATATCCTTAGATCTAAGCAAATCATTTGATAATGTCGATCAACAAATTCTCTTATACAAATTATGCAGTTATAGTATCAGAGGCATAGTATTTTTTTTTTTGGGAGGGGGGGTGTGTTTTCTCTCAAACAGAAAGCAAATAACAGAAGTAACATATGTAATTAAGGTTCCATTCTAAGTTTGTTTCTCTTTATAAATAGATATAAATTCAAGCTCATATTATAGTATTATTTGCAGATGACGTCAATTTATTATTAATGGAAAAATCTAATACAGCATTAAATCTTTCACTACAAAGTATTAGTAAAGACCTGATGTAATAGGTAAAAATAATGATTGAGTACTAAACACTAAAAACAGTTTGTCTTAACTTTCATATTACAGAAAATAAGAGTAATCTGGTAATAAAATTAGCAGATAAGTCAATTAGTTAGAAACAAATTTCAAGTAAGTTAGAAACAAATTTTCTTGGCATATGAATACAGAATAATCTAAAATGGAAAACACATGTGAACTTTCTTTCAAGTAAATTAAGTAAAAACATATTTACCCTGAGAATTTTAGTACAATTTGTACATTTTGTACAATTTTTAGCTTAATTTGTACACATACATTCAGTAATAAAATATAGCATTATATTTTGGGGTAATTCACCAAATACCAAAACAATATTTATTAAGCAAAAGCAAGCCATCCAAGCAATGTGAGGTGAAAAAGATTATGTACATGTAGACCACTATTCCAAAAGCTTCCACTGGCATGAATCCATACATGGAATTATTGCTCTTTGTAAAAAACAATGGTCAATATTTCCGAACAAGCAATAATATAAATAAACATCTTACTGGAAATATGAATAATATGTTTTTAATTTCCTCAGAACAAATATATGTAAAAACATGCCAACATAGACTCTCTCCCAAATTCTATAAATGCAATAGAAAAGTATAATAATATATTTAAATCAAATGTGAAGCATTTCTTATAGAAACACAGCTTTTACAATGTGGATGAATTTTTAGAATTTAACAATTATCCATTTGTGTAGCTTATCAGTTTTATACTTCTATTGTATTTGATAATTTGTAAATATGATTGAATAAACTGCATTGAATTGGATAGTAGTGTGAAATAAAAACATGGGAACGCTATAGTTTAAACACCCTACTGCTGGAAATAAAACATGGAGGTGGTCAGTGCACATTTTATTGAATACTGCACCTATAAATTAGGTTTAAGATTGACAATGAAAACAACAACAAATAACAATGTTAATATTGAAAACAATAACTCACCTAAACTGACTTATACACCGAATCCATCCATTGGTTCTTCTTTGTCGCAAATGTGTCGATAACCTTCTCAATAAAGGTGGTATCAGAGGACAGCTATTTTTCTACAGCTAAAATGCTTACGTTGCACAAATGGTGATTGGTCATTGAGTTTCTTGAGTATGTTTTACTTCTCTTGAGTGTACTTATGGATATCTGACTACTTGTTGTAGCAGGATATGTTACAGCTAAACCTCTTCACATACCAAGTCTATGAGCTCATCTTCAAACTGGTCTGAATTAAAATAACCTGGATACTGCTTTATTAGTTTGGAAATTTTCATCTGAGGAAATTCTTTCTTATGTTCCTGAATTTTTTTTCATTCAGTAATTCTACAAACTTGAGCTGTAGAAAATCTTCAAATCTGGAGATTTCATTTGAAGAACTTGTCAGTCAATGATTTCATATGTCAGCATTTTCAATCTAACCTTTTGAGAGTCACTGAAACTTACATTTCCATTTAAATGGATATTATTTTGCACACACTCTTCAATGCCTCACATCTTATGTTTTGTATATTTGCAATGGCAAGTAGTATTTCATTATGGCAAGCATTTATATTAATCAGTGACTGCAGAACTTTAAGCACAAGGTCAATGTGAACAAAGCATGCCTCATAAACTCTTAACAGGTACACAAAATTTGCATCATCCAAGAACTTAATGAGTCCCCATGCACGATTTATGGTGTCGTAGTCCCAGTAAGAATGTTTATTCATTGATTATTGCATTAAAAACTTGGTATAAGTCACTGAAATATTTAATTATAGTTGTGTCAGTCCTCGAGTGGAAGTTCCATCTTACAGTGCAGGCCTTTTTCAGTAAGCAGTGCAGTGTGTTTTGACGACTTGCTGAAAAAGCTATGAAATGCTGTCAAGTCAGATATAAACAAATGTACCTGTTTGATTGTGTTTTAACCATACAAAAGTACTAGATTCCACTGATGTGCATAGTGAATAAAGATTGCGTGAGGGTAAAACTCCTTTACTATATGCTGTACACCCCTTCGCTGGCCTGCCATTACGGAGCAACCATCATAAGTTTGACTTATCACTTTGCTTTTATCTATGTTCCACTCTTCCAAAACCTTAAAAACAATACCAGCCAAACCTGAGCCACTTTTATATCATTTGAGACATCATAGAAACCTACAAACTGTTCTTCAATCCTGTGTTGAACACAGTACTGGAAAATAATACTAAGTTGGCTCTTGCAAGACACATCCAAAATAAAAGAACTCTCTTGAACTCATTATGGCTTCATGGGTGATCAGCCGTGTCAGGTGTATAATAAAAAATAAAAGAAGATAATACATCACATGTTTTTCGAAATAAAAAGTAAGTGATGTAATGTTACAAAATCGACTCAACTAATTTTCAAATGATAACAAAACATTAAAATACTAGAATGCAAGAGAGCGAATGGCTTCACTGCCAACTGCTCAACATTAGATACCAACCAATCATATTTAATTTATGGAGTAGGCTGTTTCGCTTTCAGCTCGCATCATTCTTCATAAGTGTAATCTGATAGAGACTTTGAACATAAGATGTTTAACAAATCTAATGTTTTAGGTATTACACTCAATGTTATAGCAATGTCACATACACTTTATTACATTTCATAAATAAAATGGAAATGCTATAGTTGGTGTGGTGTGCCACTCATTCTTGTGGTGAAAAGAACACGTAGTTTGAGTTTATGTGCCACAATTTTATTCACATTCCATTTACAGAAACACACCAGGGTACATGGCTGAATGCTAGCATATGCACAATCGGTATGTGAGGGGTTTGCAGAAGCAAGAGGTAGGTAGGAATATGGTCAGGGGTTTGTGCCTCCTAGTCATATCACATACAGGCAGTGAAACACTTACTCATCTCAGCATACACTGCTGTTATAGAACGGAATGGATTGACTTGTAAATTTTGTATTTGCTTGTTAGGCTTATTACAGCTGTCCAACAGTACTAAGTGATTGCATGCTATAATTGTCTCTCTTTAAATCTGTTAGAAAACAAAATAAATATAAAATAATTAAACACACAAAAATAAGGGGAACGCTTAGCATACTAGTTCCCCTAAAGCGATGCCCCTGTAGAATAGTATTTTATTCAATAATAACAATTCTGGTAATGTTGCCGTTTAATTGTCAGTTGGCTGCGCAATGCCACAAAACCATACCAACTTTAGAGATTGAAAACCGCTGTAGAACTCAACGCACAGTGCCAAAGGAACACAACCGGTTAACAGCCGCAAGATGGCAGTAGTAGCACGGTTATATGTTGCTAAATGGCGCGTATATAACGTAGCCGAAGGGCGTGGCAATGCTAGCAGGCGTTGGCACCTATCATACACCATTACCCCTACTTATTACAGATGTTGGTTGTTTGAGGTTATGTGGTACATGAGCTAGCTAAAGGCGATTTCATCAAAACATAAAGATAACCCCATCTATGTCACACTGCAATTGTAGTACTCTTATTACTTTTGATCAAGTAATATTTTGAGTTAAATGGAGAAATTTAACACACAAAGCTACTGTTAAATAAGAAGTTATTAATTGCTTTGTATCTTTTTTGACGAAAACAGGAGCATTAGTTGTAAATAAAAATTATTATTAATAATATTAATATTGTTATTATTAATATTATTATTAATAATATTATTGTTATTAATATTACTGTTATTGGTGGTGGTGTTGGTAGTATGATGATGAGTATTATTATAATTATTATTAGTTGTAAGAATCACTGTCAGCCCAACCAGATCTACTTGCTCTTTACTTATGTCATTGGTAGCATTAAAAAAGGCTGTTTTGTCATAGAAGAAAACATGAAAGAGGTGGAGAACAGTAGGAGATATCCAGAAGAGCAGTGTATGCGCTCCCTGATGCATATAATTGCATATTTCAGCGTTTCCCGCACCTTCCTATGAATGCGTTGGCTAATTGTATATTTCTGGGTTTCCCCGCCTTGCTATGGTTACGCTTCCTAAGGCATATGCTGTTAATTGCAAATTTCATGCTTTCCACACTACCCTATGACGGCGCTGCCTTCTCTCCTTTTTGCAGTACCAACTTTATATGATCCATAACACTGAACCTTGCACCTTTCATATGCAAAGGTTGGCTGCCTGACGTTACGCGGCCAACTGACCCTTAAACGGCAACATTACTGCAATTCTTATATATGCATTTGATAAAAGGAGATATGCAAGCAAGAAAGGGGAGGGCATCTGGAGGTATAGGCTTTTTTGTAAGGAAGACGTTAAGTAAAGGAGTTAAAGAAACTTGGTCGAGGAGGAAAGAAATACTATGGATTGTATTAAAGGAGAAACAAATAGTTGAAAATGTTATATGTATAGGTATAGTATACAATCCTCCTCTTCCCTCACACTTTTAATATCCAGACCTCCTTAAACACCTAGAGATACATAGATATAGAAAATTTAAAGGAGAGATATGCTATTTCTGAGGTTATATTAATGGGAGATTTTAACATTAGGATTGGTGAAGATCAAGTTAATGGAGGTAATAGCTGGATGAGTAGTGTTATATTGGAAATACCTGAGAAGGTTAGAAACAGCAAGGACAAGAAAGGATAAAGGGTATAAGAAATTTCTAGAATTCTGTGAATTGAATAACTTTGATATTTTGAATGGGAAATATGGAGAAGATGTGAATGGAGAATATACGTTTGTTAGTAATAATGGGCAAAGTGTGATTGATTATGTAATATGGCCAATTAATACAGGGTATATTTTAAGTAATTTTAAGGTACTAAATTTAAGTTCTAACAGTGGACATTTTCCATCGACAGTAGACATAAAATATAGAGCAAACAGTTTATAATTTAAAGGAGGAAAAGTGTAACATAGAAGAATACAGTAGATACAAATGGAAGGAAGAATATTGCAATAAATTTAGGCAGACACTAAATTATAATTATAATGAGAAATGTTACTGTGAAATAAGCTCTATGATAAAAGAACAAGGAATTGAAAGTGCCATGAATATTTTAAATATCATTATGGTAAGGGCTGGGGAGGAAATGAAAATGAGAGAGAAGATTTACAAAAGAGATGAGGGTTGGTTTGATGAAGAATGTTGAGTAACTAAAAGACAAATCAAACAGTTGCTCATAAAATGGAGGGAATTAGGATATATGGAATTAAAGGAAGAGTATATGCAAGGGAGGGATTTATATAATTCATTACTGGAACAAAAGAAAATAAGCTGGATGAAAAACCATGAAAGTAATTTGATATGGATCCTAAATGAAAATAATGCAAATGAGGTATGGAAGGCTATGAAATCAATGTATATAAACATGTAACAAAACCCAGTATACAACCAGGAGAATGGATGAAATATTTTAAAAAATTGTATGGGAGAAAAAGAGTAAAAATGAGATAGGAAATTGGGAAATAGGTAACAACTATGTGGATATACTTGATGATGTAATAAGAAGTAAAGAAATAATTCTGCAGGTGAAATTAATAAAGAGAAATAAAGCAACTTGAATAGATGGAATCCCGACAGAGTTCCTTAAAGAACAGTGCACTGAAATAAATAAGAGTTAAGGTTCTAGTAGACTTATTTAACACAATTAAAGTGAAGGGTTATATTCCGGAAAAGTGGAGAGGAAAAAAAATCACATATCCAATATACAAAGAAAAGAGTAGTGTTGACAAACCAAACAACTATAGAGGCATTGCATTACTGTCAAATGTAAGAAACATTTTTACTGGTACAAACTAGGATACAAACTTGGGTTGACAAATATAATATTCTCTGAGATGGGCTTTAGAAAAGGGAGGGGAACAGTTGATAATTTATTTACTTGAAAGACAAGAGAGGAAAGTTAGTCTTGGCTTTTGTGGATTTAGAGAAAGCATACGATCGGATAGAACTACAATTGTCGTGGCAAAAGTTGTTAACCAAAGGAGTGAGTAAACATTATATAAGGAGAGTACTTTATGTATAAGAGTGGAGGAAGGGGTTGTAATAAGAGAAATCCAACAAGAGAAAGGTTTTAGACAAGGATGTAACTTAAGTCTGGTCCTATTTAATCTATAGATGTACGAGGGGCATACTGAAAGTCACGAGCAACCCATTGTAAAAATTTAAATTTCAACAATGTAACGAAACGAATTGCAGGATCGTAATCTACAGACTTTAAGCCACATGTTGACATATTGTGATGTCATTAGCTTCTATCACGTGACCACAGACGGTGTTTGAAAAATGGCTGACATTGATGTTTCGTTTCGACAGCGTGCTGTCATTGAATTTCTTGTGAAAGAAGGAAAATCTGCTCCTGAAATTCATCTCAGACTTCAACGTGCGTATGGAGGTGTCTGCATGGGTGCCAGCAGTGTTAGAAGATGGGTGAAACATTTCAAAGATGGAAACACGAGTCTGCAAAATGCGCCTCGTAGCGGGCGTCCTCAAACTGCCTCTATAGAACGCAACAAGGAAAGAGTGATGAGCTCATTACAGGAGATAGGTGTTTCACTGTGAATGAAATTGCTGCGCAACTTGGAATAGGACATAGTGCAGTGCAAGAAATGATCCACAGCTTGGGTTATCGAAAGGTCTGTGCCCGTTGGGTCCCCCGTTTATTGACTGAAGACCACAAACTTCAAAGAAGAACCATTGCACAAAACCTTCTTCAGAGATTTCATAATGAAGGTGATGAATTTTTGACATGTATTGTGACTGGAGATGAGAGCTGGTTCCATCACTATGAGCCAGAAACGAAACGTCAGAGTATGGAATGGCACCACTTGAACTCACCATCGAAGAAGAAAGCGAAGACAGTGCAGTCTGTAGGAAAAGTTATGGGAAGTGTCTTTTGGGATGCACAAGGTTGCATTCTGGTTGACATTCTTGAACCTGGACAAACCATAAATTCTGCCCGCTACATCAAGACACTTCTGAAGCTCCGTCGGGCTTTGCGTGATAAATGCCCTGGAAAGAGGATCATCCTTCAACAGGATAATGCGCGTCCGCATACTGCCCGTGCCACTATGGAGAAGATCAGGGCATTAGGGTGGGAAACTCTTCCACATCCTCCCTACAGTCCCGACTTGGCACCCTCCGACTACCATCTTTTCGGTTCTGTGAAGAAGCAGATGCATGGCCAACGCTATGAGACGCTGGAGGATATTCGGAAAGCAGTGCGTCAGGGTCTGCAGGCAGCTGGAATGTAGTTCTATCACAAGGGCATTTTCAAACTTGTAGAATGATGGAAAAAATGTGTGCAAAACAATGGAGACTATGTCGAAAAGTGAAAGAAAGTCTGTAAAGTATGATGATGTATTTGGTTTGGCTTAAAAATAAATATTATGATTGTAAAACAGTGTTGCTCATGACTTTCAGTATGCCCCTCGTATTAATGGAAATTGGGAGGAATAGTAACTCTATGCCAATAATTAATAATATTCAGATTCCAGGATTATTGTTTGTAGATGATCTAGTGGTAGGTGCAATTACAGTGAATGGCTTAAAACAATCCTTGCAAGCATTAAATAATTACTGTAAAGAATGGAGTTAAAAAGCGAACCAGGACAAGACAAGATGGTAGTGTTCAAAAAAGGGGGGAAACTGAGCAAGTATGAAAGATGGAAGAATAAGAATAAAAAAGAGTAGAGGGCAGTGAGAGAATGTATTTATCTAGGAGTTAAAATAGACAATGGTGGCAATTGGGAAAAACAAAAGAAATTTGTATTGGTAAAAGGAAAAGGAGCTTTATCAGCTATTAGAAGTTGAAAATACAAAGTACCTAATATAAATATTAAATGGTTAGAAAAAGTGTACAATATGGTGGTTGAGGCAAAAATGCTATATGGGATAGAAATATGGGGATTAGAAGGAGAATGGGGCATTATAGATGAATTGCATAGGACATTTTGCAAAGAAATGCTTAGGTTATCAAAGGCTATTGTTAGGCAGATAGCACAAATAGAGCTGGGTAGAGTGGCAACTGGTAAGCATGGGAAAGATTATTGAAAGGGCATTGAAATTTTGGTATAGAATGTTGAAATTGGAAGAAAGGAATTTGTCAAAACAGTGTTTAGTATATCAAAAGAAAAGTTTAAAGAACAAGGGATGGATAGACTATCTCAGTAATAACTTGGAAAGTAGTGGGTTAGGGGAAATGTGGAAAAGAAGAGAAAATAATGTGAATAATTTCTGGAAGTTGGCAGGAAAAGATTTGAGGATATAGAAAAACAAAAAATATTTAGTGAGATAACTGAAAAGAGATCTTTAGTTTTTTATATATCAATGAAAGACTCATGGAAAAGGTATAGAGATGTGACAAATAAAGAGGAGCGAGAAGGTATTGCATGGCTGAGAGCAGGAATATGGAGGTTAAAAGGTTTAAGGAAGGGTATTCCACACAACCAATGTCCTATATGTAGCGGAAATGAAGATATGGAACATATATTATTTAAATGTAAAGGGACTGAAGCTTGGAGAAAAGAGTATATTAAATAGAAATGTAGCAGTAGTTGAAAGGTTTCAAAGAGACAGTAAGAAGACTGGACAATTCTTATACAAAGTGAAAAATAAATGGGTATGGACAGTAAATAGAGACAAAACAGTGCAATAAACTAGAATTAATGAACTATTGTAAAATATATACCAGTAAAGAGCCAAGGCTGCATACAGCTTAGCAGGTTGTAGTTAAACATAACATTTGATTTGCACTCAAAAAGTATTGAATTATCAATCTTCCTTATTTTTTTGGGAGGAAGGGCCTTTGTTTAATTTTACTCAATTCACCCTTCACTTACCAATCCAATTCACCCCTCACTTACCAATTCAATGCACCCCTCACTTACCAATCCAAATAAATAAATAAAAAAAAAAAATATGCATTTTGTAAAAGTCTCTATATCACTTAGGGAGTGTATGCATATAGGTTGGTAGGCCATATTATATCAATATATGTATATCAATAATATGGTTGGTTAGAAGCAGCAAATGACAGGTAGTATTAACAAAAGTAACATAGTCTTGGCAACACAAATAACAGTTTTCACAAAATGTTAATCAAAGAAGAAAGACTTTTTTTCTGTGAAAACCACTTACCAAAGTGGTATGAGCTGTACTAAGGATCTGGAGGGAACATTTCAAGTCAAATCCACTAACATATTAGGCTGTTTGCAATTTAATTCGTAAATATGAAACTGAAGGTTTTATTGCACCTTGCAGTGGGCAACCTATGACACCATGAACTGGTAAAAATTAACTCGGGTGTTATGATTAGTCCAAAGAAGAACCACAATACTGGCAGAGTATTGTATCACCAGAACTTTAAAGTGTACATTCCTCATATATGATGAAGGTGAAAATGATCCTGACAGGCAGCTACTATTTTATGAAATAATGCTTGATCAGTATTGAATTGACCAGAATTTCTTTCTTAACATTTTGTGGTTTGAAGACCACATCAAGCTGTCAGGTCACATAAACCAATGTGACTTATTGATGCACAGCAAACCATCATGTTCTTTTGGAACAACTGCTAAATCAACTCAGTGTATGTGGTATAATTGGCTTGCATTTTATTGATGAAAATCTCACTGGACACAATTTCTTGGCTCTACTTCAAGAGCTAATATAAAAAATCATCATGCATGTGGCCCATATGATCAACTGTACTTACAGCATGATGGAGCTCTTGTGCATTATGCATTGGCTTGAATACATACATACCTTGATAACATTTTTAGTAGAAGGGTGCTGGCTGGACGTTACTGCAAATGAATTTCCATCATGATTCCCCTGATATTACTCCAATGGATTACTTCCATTGCCAAACTCTAAAGATTGCCTTCTACAATCTGGACAACAACATTCAGCTGTGTTTCTATGTGCCAATGTTCCAAGTAAACTTCAATGATGTATTGATAAAGAAGGGAGAGAGAACATAAATGAAATGATGTGTATTGTAATTTCTTAGTAAGTTGTAATAACTCCATGGCATGACAGCTAACAAGAAACCTTGGCCAACGCCCAGCTGCGTCCCACAACATGGTAAGTTGTATCAAGTTCAAATTATTCAAAATTGTATAAACTAAACAGGTGCATAGTTATTTTTATATATGTTTAGTGACTTTTGCATCACCCAATACTATGCAGTAAATTAAAATTAAATTATTTTGTTTGATAACAATGCTATTAATTGCCAGAACCATATGTCCCAGATGACCAATTCTTGCTGAAAGTTTTTTTTTTTTGTTTTGTTTATTAGTGTTTAATGCCCTCTTTAACTACTTGTGACACCACAGGCGATCTAAAATGGGTGAATATACTATTCATCCTCTTCCAGAATAAGAGGATAGTGCCATGAATGTTTATTATTAATACTAGCTGCTCGCCCTGGCTTTGCACAGGTGGTGTACCTAATGAAAAAATTGAGACAAAATCTGCTGTTTACAATACGACTATGCATTGAAATAAAATTACAATTAAATAATTTGACAATACTTTATTGTAATGTCTTGTAATGCACAATTTTCCTTCTGGAGAGGAAATAAATAGCACTGATGGTTTGCTGAGTCTCGAGTATGCAACTTACAACTGCCCATGTGGAAAACAAGGAAATTCACATTATATTTCACACATTTCCAACGATTGACCTTGGGATTTATTGCCATTGCAAATGCAACGTGCATGGGAAACTGAACATGCTTAAATTCAAAAGGAAAGTCAGTTGGCATTAGTGGTATTCTTGGAATAAGCATACTTCACCTTTGAATTTTTATATGATTATAGTAGCTTAAATCAAATTTATCATAATTTTTTAACAGCGAATCTTGTTCCATTGCACAACTTCGGTTGATTGAGATTGCGTAGCATAATTATTACTGAGTCAACCTTGAGCTGTTAATTTGTGTTGGAATCCTGGGAAATCTAATGAATTTATGAATTCAGTTAGATAATAATTGACGACTTCATTTGGATTGGTAATGGAATTGATCACCTTAAATGAATGCATTTGTCCATAAATTTTACTCTGAATTTTATATTCAAATCATCTACATTCTTATTAGTTGCTGCTAAAATGGCTCACTCAACCAAGCATAGTTTTTTAAATTTACACCAAAATTTGGGATCACTTTTGATATTAATTCTTCCTTTGACGTTTGATGTGACAAAAATTTGGTGGAAACGAAATGAGGCTAGTAGAAGTATCAACAGAAATTTTCCAATTGCCAATGTCATCTGCAAAGTGCAATGATCTGCTCAATGTAGCATATATTGTTGGTATGGCAGAAAGGACAAGTCAGAGCATCCATAAGGTAGTGTGAAAAGAATGACATATGCAGTTAACAGCGTGAGCAAGGAGGGATGCCATTGGCATAATAATAATAATAATAATAATAATAATAATAATAATAATAATAATAACATTAGCATTAGCAATAACATTAACAACAACATTAACATTAAACAACAATAATAATAATAATAATAATAATAATAATAATAATAATAATAATAATAATAATAATCGTCATGGCAACGCTTTCATAGTGTGGTGGGTAAACAGTGAAATAGGTAATGAATTGTATTAAGGAGAAAGTCACAAAGTAATATTCATGCTTCTTCCGAATCTCTTTCTTTCATTTACTCCTAATATTTTCCACCTCTTTCTTTAGTTTTCTATGCCAAAACAGACATTTTTAAGCCTAATAATGAAACAACTATAGAGCAAGTAGATCTGGGTGGGCAAGTGATAACTTTGTATTTGATATTAATTTGTGTATTAAATTTATTAATTTAACCCAAATTATTACTTGATCAAATATATTAAGAGCACCGCAATTTCAGTATGATGTTGACAGGGGTATCTTCACGTTCTGATGAAATCACCTTTAGCTAGCTCGTCGCCCTCCGTGGTGTAGTGGTTACCATGCTGACTTCATACACCCAAGGTCGTGGGTTCAAACCCGGCAGAGGACGATGGATTTTTTCGGGCGTAAAAATACTTAGCATGGCTTCCTTCGGAAGGGAAGTAAAGCCGTTGGTCCCGTGTCGTAGATTTATTGCACGTAAAAGAACCTCAAGCCTGATTGAGAGGCCTCTGAGCAAAATTAATAATTTCACGCCCAATTTAGAATGGGACACTGAGAACCACAGCAGTTAAAGAGCGTCCATAAATAACAGGACATTTACATTTTTTTAGCTAGCTCATGTACCACATAATCTCAAGTAACCAACATCTGCAATAGGAAGTTAACCTAAAATGATTTACTATCAGGGTCCCATTATTCCTCCACCATTTTAAGATTCCAAGAAGGATTATTGGTTATGTATATCATTTATAATTTGTTCATTTTATGGAATTACTACAAAAAATACTTATTTCATATTTCTTTATTTAAATAATGTGACCAAGGAAACGATAGTAGGGTAGAGTTAGGTTAACTGAACCACTTTTTTGTTTTTTATTTTTTGCACATATTGTTATTAGGTTAGGTAAATCTTTAACGTATAACAATTATCAATGGTTAGTAGAAAACATTTAAAGAAAATATCAGTTCTCTTTAAGAGGATAAAAGAAATAATAAACAAAGAGTAAGTGGCTCAATTAACCCCCTGTGTAAGGTTAACTGGCCCACGTAATGGGGTTAACTGCACCACTAATAAATAAGGTAATGGATAAACTTACTTTATTAGAATATCAGACCAATGTATCTCAAATGTATAATGCTGAATACTTAGTTCACTCAAATGGTCAGGTTTATAATAAATGTAATACAAAATAAGGAATAATCTAATACAGTGTAGAGTCACTCAAGTCAAAATTGAATATTATCATATTTACATAGCAAGCTGAACTTAGATGAACAGGATTTGGTAATTATCCTGATATGTGGTGGACTTTGAGACAGTGATGTGTTTTAACAATTAATATTTAGTTGAGTCGATTTTGTAACACTACATCACTTACTTTTTTATTTCGGAAAACATGTTTCAGAAGCCATGTGCTTCCATTGTCAATTCCTTTGGTCGACTGCCGGCATTGCTTGCTGTGGTGGTTGTCTCTGTCCCTGGTGGTGGTTTGATGAACCTCTGAATGAGTAGATCGCCTGGCGGGATTTCAAAATTGAAAACCTGGTTCTTGTTTTTCCAAATATATATATTTTCCCAAACTTTTAATTCTGTCTTCCTTGTGGATGGAGCTTAAAATTTCCCTCTTGTTTCTTTTTTATGAGGAATGGTTCACTTAACCTCCATGACCAGTTAACCTCACCTTACCCTACATAAGCAATATATTTGATTTTCACTGTTATCTTGTATAATTGACTCCATAACTTGGTGCATTCCCTTATATTGAATGGGAAAAAAAATTGAGCAGGACTATGGCTATCTAGTGGCAAATAAATAATTACATACTCTAGTTGTTCAACATCAGAAAAGCATCTTTGCTTCTTTATTTTAAACAATAGGATTAAGGAAAGGACAGTTATAACATAAAAGTGCTAGTTGCATCATTGTCTTGATAAACTTTGCATGACCTTAACATTGAATGTGGAGGAAAAATTGAGCAGTACTATGGCCATCTAGCGGCAAATAAATAAGTACTTACTCTAGGCGTTCATCACCCAGAAAGCTTCTTTGCTGCTTTATTTTAAACGATAGGAGTAAGGAAAGGACTGTTAATACATAAAAACATATTTATATTGCTATGTTGCATCATTGTCTCGATAAACTGGTGCGTTACCTTAACATTTAATGGAGAGGGAAAATATAGCAGAACTATGGCCATTTAGCAACAATGAATGAGGAGGGAAAATACTACTATGGTCATCTAGCTGCCAATGAATAATTACTTACTCTAGGTGTTCGTCGCCAGGAAAGCTTGTTTGCTTCTTTATTTTAAATGATAGGAGTATGGAAAGGACAGTTAATGCATAAAATATATTTGAACTTCACTGCTGCATTGCATTATTGTCATGATAAACTGGTGCCTTACCTTAACATTGAATGGGGAAGGAAAATATAGTAGAGCTACTGCCATTTAGCAACAAATAATCATGGTACCTCTGCCATCTGGCATTCCTTTGGCACTGTTATTATTCATATTATAAGACTTTAAGAACTTTCCCATACTATTTTTAAACATTTTCTTCCACAAAGCTTATCGTGATAATAATGAATCCAACAAAAAAAGAATTGTTCGATTTGGTGCAGTGGTTCAGAAGTGATCCACATATATACATTTCGGCGATTCATTTTATATATACATAGATTAGATTGATTACCTTTAAATTTATTAATTTTAAAAAGAGAGCACTGCCAGTGTGCTGGAATTTGGTCATGCTCACATTCTTTTATAAGTCAGTAAATCTACTAACATGGGTGACTTTTGGGCATACTTAAAAACCATCAGTCTGGATTTGAATCCATGACCTTTGGTTTAGATGGCCAGTGATTATCCAAATGAGCCACCCAAACTGATTTCATTGTGGTAGGTGCAACTTTAATTATTATAATGTAATTTTAGAAAATTCAAGTAGTAACACCTTATGGAGAACATAGTCATAATGAGTCATGACCTAATTTGTTTTTTGGCGATTTATTTTTGCTCATATGGCCTTCTTCTATACTTTCCTTATAAAGAAATTCAAATTCTTAATGTATATCATAATCACTAATGCTTATTTTTTAAATGCAGGGTTATTTGAAAATAAGGAGAAAATTTAGATTTTTGTTTCAAACAAATTATGAAAAGTCTATTCATAATTGGGTAAAGGGTAGTTCAAAGCTTGTTTATAACTTCTATTTTATAGCATAAAGTGGTGCCGTCATTTTACAAAAATTATTCATTCATTCTCCTACTACTACAGTCCATGTAGGACCTGAGTCTCTCCTCCAGATCTTACCCAATCTTTAGCACTGCATACCTTTTCCAGCTCCTGATTCCCAGCATCTGCATGTTGTCTTTTATATCACCCATTCACCTCTTTCTGGACCAACCTTTCCTCCTCCTGCCCCTGGGAACTCTCTTTACATCCATTCTCACTATGTGACCAGGTAATGCAGTTGTCTCTTCTTCATTTCAACACCCAGGTCAACGTCATCATAACACTGATTATTATACTTCCGGATTATTTTGAATATACCATCCCTCCTTTTCACAGAGTGCCACAGTGATTTTCTGCAGCACATTGCTTCCCCATACTTGGAGCCAGATTTTATTTCCATCTATAATTGTTTATAACTCATATCAGTAGTGCACCACCAGTCAAATTATATAGTTAGCTTAAGCCTTCGAGAGAGACTGGGAGACTTAAGGAGCTTTTAGCAAACATAGTAATTAATATCTCATTTTTCTTTTTATGGAAGTTTGTAAACAGTGTTGTTATATTCATTTATTTGAGGGTGTAATTAATCGACTCATCATATAAATAGTAATATCTGCTTCTGACTGCTATCTTTGCTTTAATCTCAACAATGACTTTCTTGCTTTTCATCACTCCCAAGCACTTAAATACTCAAACTCCCTGATAATTTCCTTCTTCCCATTCCAGGTCTTTCACCCCTTCTTGTCTTCTCATTGTTAATTCTTAGTCCCAAGTGCCTAGAGTTTTCACTCATTTGCTACTGCACCTCCTTTAATATACTAAAGTTTCTACTAAAAAGGACAAAGTTTTCTACAAAGGCCATATACTGGAGTAACATGCCATAAAATGTTCCCTGAGAATCAGCTGTTTAATGTTTTCGACATGGCATCACCTTGTCTCAATCCTTTCCTAACCTAAAATTTGGTTGTCAGTGGTCTCTATAACTTCACTTTGACCCTGGTATTGCATAGCATCATACATATTAAATTAATCATCTTCTCTGTCACTCGCATCTCCTCCAGCACCTTCCTTTGCTCGGTTCTATTAATGCTGCCATATATCTCTTTGTAATCCACAAAGAGATGGTGTATGTCAACATTATATTTGTAGCACTTTTCCATAATTAAATAGATTGATAGGATATGGTCCTTATATGATCAGTTGCATCAAAAACCATACCTATATTCTCCAAATTAGAAAATTTAATTATGAAACAGGAAAAGTAATCTTGTGAAGTTTGCAGTGAGTTCAATTTTTAAGTACGAGTCTTGTCTACACTAGATTCAATAATAATGAATCCAACAAATAGTTGCCTTAACATAAATTCACAATTAGCATAAAAATTCTGTAATTAAGGACTAATTGATTTATATATAGTAAGACAGAAATTAAAGTTTTGATAAAGATTAAAAACAGAAGCACAATGAAGTATTCTTCATGTTATAGTTTTGATGGGTCACACTTGTTAACACTTATCTTCACTTTTAAACATTGAAACATTAGGACATTCATCCTCATGACAGAAGATCCCTCTTTCTTGCTTCCTCTTCCTATTCTTCCTGCTGTGTCTAATTTGTTACCATCTGATGTTACGGATACAAAGTTTTAACCATGTATTCGATGCCAGGATTTAGAAATTTAATACATCATTGTTGTTTTTAATGATGTACATTTTTTCGCAGATGTCTAATACTATTGGGGATGTATATGATTTTAACAATTTTACATTTTGATAGGTGTGGTTTTCTATTAAAAATGGTGTGATATAGCACATTTCTCTATTTGTTTTAGTTTTTGTTTCTATGGCATTCTCTGAGCTTAATTTTCAAGTTTCTTTTTGTTTTGCCTGTGTATACTGCAGGCTGAATGTGTTTTGTGGGGCTAGTCTTATGCTTAACTTGTTGAAGATTTGTTCAAATTTTCTAAAAGCCTAAGGGATGGTAGGTGAATTTTCTGTGCTTCCATTGTGTGGTAATTTGTGAAGTTTCCATGGGTTTGTTTCTCTTTTAGTATGTTCCTTATGAGGTCAGCATTGATTCCATCGGTCAATGCATGTCTAAGAGATGCTGTCGCTCTTTTAAAAACCCTTCATTGCTCATTGCTCAAGCAGTGGACTAAACTTCCAAAGGTAGCTAGTTGCATCCATTTTTACTTCCTCTACACTACTATATACATAGTGTATACAGAAGGTATTGCACTCGACCCAAAAATTTGATACTGAGATTTTACTAGAAATATACGTTTTAGGATCCCCTGTAACCAAAAAGAGTATTTTCAGAAAAAGGTCCATGTGTGTGTGAGTGTGTGTCCATGTGTCCGTGTTTCTGTGAACACGATAACTCAAAAACGAAAAATCGGTAAATACCAAACTTGGTAAAATAGGAGTAAAAACATAGATTACACTCAAACTTCACTCTTGAAAGAAAGTAACTTACTTCGGACATGTTTCGGTGGCTTTTGACACCATTTTCAATGGAGATTCACTGATGAACTCATGGTAGCAGCCTGTAGAGGTCTCTCTTCTGGATGGATGAATTTTGAGATGAGTCCATTTGTTTGTGGAATGTCAAAATTTATGACCTTGTTTTTATAAATTTTGACATTCCACAAACAAATGGACTTATCTCAAAATTCATCTATCCAGAAGAGAGACCTCTACAGGCCGCTACCATGAGTTCATTAGTGAATCTCCATTGAAAATGGTGGCAAAAGCCACCAAAACATATCTGAAGTAAGTTACTTTCTTTCAAGAGTGAAGTTTAAGTGTAGTCTATGTTTTTACTCCTGTTTAATTAGTTACTTCACTGTTATTAATATTTTAACCAAACTTGGTATTTAAGTTTAGTATCTTCCAGGGATGCGACATGAAGATTTTGAGAATAATCCCCTGATCCCAAATTACCCTTTACATGGAACTTTTTTCGAACATTTTAATTTAGATTTTCTTAAAAATGGCTCTAACGATTTTGTTTAAAATACCGTATATTAAAGATATTTACCTGACAACTAAAATGTATATCTTGAATTTTCTGGGCCTCTGAAGACTACTTTATTGTGGATGAATTTTACGGAATTTTGAATAACTGCTACACTGTAAGAGATGGACAAAAACTCACCACACAAAAAACGTAGGGCATGTTAAAACACACAATTTACATCATATACATTTATTTTGTGGAGTTGGTAGATTCTGAGATATTCCTTGTTATTGATTTCAGCTTTAAAAAACTTATACTTTTCTCATACAGGAATTTGTCAATGTCTGTCTGTACAAACAAAGGAACTTCAGTCACATAGCAACCAGCTTTCAACTTTCGTCTATACTCCCTTATTTCGCTTCTACTAACAAGGAAGCAAGTAATAAGTATTTCTGCTAATTTTTTTCTCATTTAGCATGAAGTAAATAGAGACATAAGCTTTTTAACAATAATTTGTTGCAGAGCTGTAGAGAAAGTCATGTGAATGGAACATATCAAATTTTTTCTTAATGTAATTATCTACATGTGTAGGTTTCCTATGTATTCCAAAGTTGAAACTTTCTTGATCTCTAATTATTTTGAGATCCAGAAAAGCTAAGATATTTTCTTCTATTTCAATTGTAAATTTAATGCTGTTATCCTGTAGATTCAATAGCTTCAGGGAATCTTCTTTCTAGGGAATGGTAGCAAAAATATCAGCATATCTTCACCAAAAGTTATAAATTTGGGGAAAGGCTTTTTATTATGTGGGCTTTGAGGTGATTGTATCAGTCTGCCTATATGAGTGACAAGTTTGGAACAGAGAATGCCTTGGAACTAATAAACCACCTACAGAACTACAATATTCCAAAAAATCACATATGGTAATGAGTCAAAGAGCTTCTCACAAGTATTCCTATTGAAAAAAATACAAAATGCTGATTCTGACCACAATAGAAATAGACATCATTAAGCTCACAAAATTATGCAAAAGATACAACTTCTTGACATTCAACAAAAAATTCTACCAACAATCAAAAGGCTTAGCAATGGGGAACTCACTGTTGTCATCTTCTCCATAGTGACCACAGCAGCTCCATAGTGACATTCAATCCTATTCTTGATACCAGTGTAACAAAATCTCTGTATTTATTCACATTTGAATGCAATAAATGCCCTTTTCCAATGTTGCAGGCAACCTTGTCTCTTGTTGCTACAACTCTCATTCATCTGCTTCAGCATCTCTTTAATCCTAGTGTATGCTCTGAATACTGTTGAAACCAAACTCAAGGGGTCTTGTTACCCTCCCTTTTATACCTACTAATTACATAGCAAGAAATTTCCAGAAGTAGAACTAATTATTGCACATGTTCTTTACATGCTGGTGTGATCATGTTATATACAGGTTTGACCATGTTACATACAGGTGTGAGAATGCAGTCTAGCAGTCTAGCTGGTGCACATGCAACAATTCAAGATGAAAAGGTAAAAGCATGAGCACATGGGTGTGCAGTCACATTATTCTCACATCTTGCATTAATTTTATCAAATTATCTTAATCGGATTAAATATACAAATTTGAATAATAACAAGCATACATGTACAATGTAGGTACATAGAGGATAGAGAATGTATTGTATTCAATCCAAAAATTATATGTTGAGATTTCACCAGAAATATATGTTTTGGGGTCTCCTGAGTCTGAAAAAAGCATTTTTAGAAAAAGGTCCATGTGTGTGTGTTGTGTGTGTGTGTGTGAGTACATGCATGCAAGCATGCGTGTGTGTGTGTGTGTGTGTGTGTGTGTGTGTGTGTGTGTGTGTGTGTGTGTGTGTGTGATAGCATAGCCCAAAACAAAAAGATCATTAAATACCAAACTTGGTATTTAGGTTTAGTATCTCCAAGGATGCAACACAAAGATTTTCAGGAAAATCCCCCCACCACAAACTTATATGGAAAATTTGTCAAAATGTTTTGATTTTTTTGAAAATGACTAACGATTTTGATTAAAATCCTGTATATTAAAGATATTTACATCCCAAATAAAATGTATATCTTGAATTTTCTGGGAATAGCCCCTGAGGACCTCTTTATTCTGGATGAATTTTGACAAATTTTGCTTAACTGCCAAACTGTAAGAGATAGACAAAGGCTTACTGCACAAAAAATGTAGATCTTGTCAAAACACACAATTTATGTACTTTCCATTTGGTTGTGAAGGTAACCATTTTTGAGATATTCCTTGCTTCAATTGCAAAGTACTTATACTTTTCTCAGACAGGAAGTGTCCATTTTTCTTTTGCTCTACCCCTGGCCAAGCAAAGAAGCAATTTGCAATGACAATCACATTATGACAGCTTTTTAAACATTTGACTATCACTTTTGCCTATTGCATTCCTTTAGTTACCTTCTACTTATAAGGAACTGAGTAATAAGAACATTCTGCTAATGTTTATCTCAATTAGCATGGTGTAGAAAGAAGAATGACCTGTAAGAAGTTTGTGTAACACATCAGATTTTTTTTTTTCCAAATTGTTTGTGTTTCAAAATAGATGATATTGCTAAGACAAGTTGGTGTTACCATTGTGAATGGCCTTTTTGTACACATCGCCAAAACAAATACAGTAGCAATTTTAGGTTAGTTTGGATTTGGCAGGTATTTCACTTAGTCATTTAGAATGTTTTTTTAAAATGGAAAAGTTTATTTTCATTCATGATTTGCTTTTCACTTTTGAATGAGAATACTTGCATGGTGATAAAGCAAAATTGATTGCTGTTTATGGGGGCCTTTCACTATCTATGACAATTAGATATGTTAGATATCAACAATTTTAATCATGGTCAAACATCTGTTTTTGATTAGGAGCAGCCAAGATGACAGGCAGATGTGATTACTGAGGAAATCATTAAAAAAATCCTTGACATGATTCTCATTGATCATTAGATGCAAGTTTGTATAGTGGCAGAGGCTATAGATGTGTCAAAGGGGACAACATTTTATATTCTGCATGATAAGTTGGAGATGAAAAATTTGTCAGTCCGATGGGTGCCATTATTGCTCAGAGTTGACAAGTGACTGCAGCTTTCAACTTTGAAGCTGTGCTTGTGAAATCTAAAGTACTTTTTGTATTGAGTTATCACCATTGATGAGATCCAGATTCATCACTGTACTCTGGAAACCAAGCAACAATTATAAAAATGGGTTACTTCTGGTGAATCTGCTCCAAAGAAGGCAAACATGGTCCAATCAGTCAGAAAAGTGATGACATTAACAAAGTGCCATGCTCACTGACTTCTTTTCCATCTACTATGATAAAAGAGCCCAATTTTGAGCCATGGCTTCGTCTAATGGTTTCTTGAAAAATGGAATTTAGTTTATGATTTCACAACTAGGAGTGCACAGTGACAAGGGATCAACTCATTACCCATAGATGGTACCATAGGAAGAAATCAAACTTGCAGACATGAATCTGAACAGAATTTAGTCCAGGGATCTTTTTTTTCAAAGTATGGAGTTCTTTTATTTATAAATAAATATTACACGACACCAATGGTTTTACTTTCCTTCCAAAGGAAGCCATGCTAAGGTTTTTTGCATCTGAAAAATTCTAGAAACCCTATGTTGGGTATGAATACACAGCCTTGGGTATTAGAGGCTTGCACAATAATCAGTACACTACAGTGGGTAGCACATATTGCTTAGAAAAAAGAAAAAAACTTACTGCATAATACTACAGTAAGTCATTGGCTCGATTTGACAAGAATTTGAAGGGGATATGGCCCCATTTTGCAAAGAAAAAGTACTATTTCACCATCACAATGCATCAGCTTGTTCATCCAGAGTTGTTGCCACCAAACTGAATGAATTGTTAATTTAGAGTTAACGAGTGACATTATCTACACTCATGCTCACTTAATATTGTTTAAAAACATTGAATGTTTTCAAGAACATTAAGTGAAGGTGTGTGTAAATAAGTGTGACTCAATTAACTCCAAATAAATGATGAACACTGCACTGTTGATACTGCTTCTGTTTTTAATATTTAATGCATAAATTGCATAATGAATTGCTGCTACACCCCTGAGATTTGGCCAAACTGATTATCCGCAATTTCTTTTTGTTTCCGAACATAAAGAAGTAGTTTACAGGAATAAATTTTAGATCAAATGAAGGGGTCATCATCATGAATAAAGGCCTACATATTTGCAGAGCTTTACATTTCTTCTTTTTCTTCAAGGGTTTAAAAATGGCAGGAATGTTTGGAGAATTGTATATCCCTAAAATAGCAGAATATTGAAAAATAAATAAATTGAGTTTGTAAAAAATGATATCTTATTCCTAACATGAGGTATTCATTCAATTGACCTCATAACGTATACATGTATATGCATACATGATTAAAAGCATCCACAAAATGAAAACACACCTGATGGTCGATGATTGATTAATAACATTCAGCTTTATTAGTACTTCTACAATTTAGTGGAGTTACTTCATTTACTGCTTATCCTGCAATGTACCACTTCCACTAAAGTAAATCTAAACAAATAATTGTGTTTGGTGAAGCCAGATTTACTTCTGCCCAGATGAATAACATTATGTGGTTGAACAGACAACGCACACAATCAAGATCAAAATCATGGAGATTGAAAATATTCGAAGTAATTATTAATATGTCATTATAATTAAACAGTTATTTAATAATATTAAGATAAATTAACCTCCTTCTTCAAAAAAGTAGATGCAATACATTACATTACTGACAGAGATTGTGAGCCAAAAAAAGCTATTTCCCTACAACATCAACTAAACAATAAGCAAGACTTGCACACATATTTTTGACGGTCACAGGCTTTATATGTATTTATTGCTCCAACCAAGGCTATCCCTCAAAGGGAATATATCAGTAATAAGTAACACTTGCACACATACCTCTGAAAGTCACAAGCTCTATGTGTGTTTATTGCTATCTCACAAAGAGATCTTATCAGGAATAAGTAAGACTTGAACATATACCTTTGAATGTCACTGGCTCTATGTGTGTTTATTGCTTCCAACCTATCCCTCAAGGAGAACTTATCAGTGTGAAGTAAGTGCACACATACCTCTAAATGTCACAGGTTCTATATATGTTAATGGCTCCAAATAAGATACCCTCAAAGGGAACTTATCAGTAATAAGTAACACTTGCATCACATCTCTTAAGGTCACAGGCTGTATTTATGTTTATTGGTCTAACCAAGGCTATTTCTCAAAGAGCACATATCTGTAATAAGTAAGACTCACACATAGTCCTCTTAAGGTCACAGGCTCTAATTAAGTTTATGGCTCCAACAAGGCTATCCCTCAAAGACGATTTATCAGTAATAAATAGGACCTGCACACATACCTCTGAAAGTCATAAACTCTTTGTATGTTTATTTGCCAGAGAACTTATCAGTAATAAGTAGGACTTGCAAACATACATCTGAAGGTGTATGTGTGTTTATTGCTCCAACCAAGCTAGCCTCAAAGAAAATTTATCAGTAATTGGTATGACTTGCACACATACTTCTGAAGGCCACAGGCTCTATGTGCCCCAACCTATGCTATCCTTCAAATAATATCAGTAATAAGTATTATTTGGAAACATACCTCTGGAGGTCACAGGCTCTATGTGTGTATATTGCCACAAATAAGGCTATTCCTCAAAGAGAACTTATCAGTAATAAGTATGACTTTCACACATACCTCTGAAGATCAAAGGTTGTATGTATGCTTATTGCTCCAACCAAGCCTATCCATCAAAGTGAACATCTCAGTAATAAGTATGATTTTCACACATAGCTCTGAAAGTCACAGGCTGTATGTGTGCTTATTGCTCCAACCAAAGCTATCCCTTAAAATGAACTTATCCATAATAAGTAAGACTTGCAACCATACTTCCTAAACTCAAAGGCTCTATGTGTGTTTATTGCTCAAACCTAGGCTATCCCTCAAAGAAAACTTATCAGTAATAAGTAGGACTTCAACAAACATATACCTGAAAGTCACAGGATGTATGTGTGTTTATTGTTCCAACCAAGGCTATTCCTTAAAGTGAACTTATCAGTAATAAGTAAGACTTGCAAGCATACCTCTGCAACACGCAGGCTCTATATGCGTTTATTGCTCCAGCCGAGGATATCTCGTACAGAGAATTAAATAGTAATAAGCAAGACTTGCAAGTATACCTCTGAAACTGACAGTCTCTATGTCTGCTTACTGCTACAAATAAGCCCTATGCTATAGCTAAAAAAGAAAGAACTTATCAGAGACAAGTAAGACTTCCACAGATACCTCTGAAGGTCACAGGCTCTATGTGAGTTTATTGATCTACCCAAGGCTATCCCTCATAGAGAACTTATAAGAAATAAGTATGACTTGCACACATAGCTCTGATGGTCACAGGATGTATGTATATTTATTGCTTCAATCAAGGCCATCTCTTAAAAAAACTTATGAGTAATAAGTAAGATTTGCACACATACCTCTGAAACACACAGGCTGTATGTGTTTTTATTTCTCCAACTAAGGCTATCCCTCAAAGAGAACGTATCAGTAATAAGTATGAATTGCACATATACCTCTCAAACGCTCAGGTTGTATGTGTGTTTATTGCTCCATCTAAGGATATCCCTCAAGATATTTTATTAGTAATAAGTAAGATTTCCACACCTCTGAATGTCACAGGTTCTATGTGTGTTTATTGCTTCAACAAACCCTATCCCTCAAAGACAACTTAACAGTGATATGTATGACTTGCGAACATACCTCTAATGGTCACAGGATGTGATTATTGCTCCAACCAAAGCTAATCCTCAAAGAGAATTTATCCGTAATAAGTAAGACTTGCACATAGACCTCTGAAGGTCACAAACTCCATGTATGTTTATGGCTCCAACCAGAGTTATCCCTCAAAGAGAACATACCAGTAATAAGTAAGACCTGCACTCATACCTCTGTGTAATGGTTACCATGCTAACTTCATATACTCAAGGGCGCGGGTTTAAACCCGGCGGAGGACGATGGATCTTTTTCAGGCGTAAAAATCCTTAGCATGGCTTCCTTCAGAAGGGAAGTAAAGCTGTGGGTCCCGTGTCGTAGATTTACGGCATGTAAAAGAACCTCAAGCCTGATAAGAGAGACCTCTGAGCAAAATTAAGCGATCTTTCAAGCCCAATATAGAATGGGACACTGAGAACCAAAGCAGTTAAAGAGCGTCCATAAATAACAGGTCATTTCCATTTCCACTCAGACCTCTGAAGGTCACACACAGGCTCTATGTGTATTTATTGCCAAAAACCATGGCTATAGCTCTAAGAGAACTTATCAATAATAAGCAACACATGCACACACACACCTCTGAAGGTCACAGGCTGTATGTGTGCTTATTGCTCCAACCACGGCTATCCCTCACACAGAAATTAACAATAATAAGTATTACTTATACAAATACCTCTAAAGTTCACAGATCTATGTGTATTTATTGCTCCAGCCAAGGCATCCCTCAAACAGAACTTATCAGTAAGGAGTATGACTTGCAAATATACCTCTGAAGGTCACAGGTTCTCTGTGTATTTATTACTCCAAAAGAGATTATCTCTCAAAGAGAAATTATCAGTAATAGGTATGATTTGCAAACACACTTCTTAAGGTCAGAGTCTCTATGCCTATCAGTTACGAGTATGACCTCCACACATGCCTATGAATGTCACAGGCTGAATGTGTGCTTATTGCTACAACCAAGGATATCCCAAAAAAAAAAAAACTTCAGTAATAAGTAGGACAACAGAAAATCCCAGAAACTTACCACTCAATGGACACATTACTTGATGACTAAGAACAGACTTTTCAACGAACCATGTCACAGATAGAAAAGTCTTCAAAGAGGAATATCTCTATTTTGAAGTATTTGATAACACTAATAACTGCCTGGACATAGGATTTTAAGATTATTCCACATTGAAGTTTTTAAATTTATTTTCACATGAAAAATATGGACTAGATCCTCAAAAACAGCTTTCAAAGGCTCTTATATACATATCAAAAACTCTTTGATGCCATTTAATGGAAACAGAACTAACTCTAGTATGCAGTAAAAGAATTTAGAAAAAATATGAGTGAACTTGAACTCCTGAGTACTAATTCCATATTAAAACACAGTTGACTGCAGTTTAAAATGTTAGTGTCATTCTGTACACAATTTATGTGAGTACATTTTTAGTAGAAGGATCACTTTTAGCACTGAGGAGAATCAAAAGTACTCTCAGAATTCTACTGAGACTTTCTCATTTTGGAATTATTTAAACTGAAGCTTGCCTACTACTGAGAATTCAGAAAAAGGAACAGTTCAAACAGAGCAGGAAAATTATTAAATTTGTTACTCAGGAGAGAAGGATGGAATTTAAAATCTCTTGATCCTACAGAGGTAACCTACCAAGTCAAAAGTGAATTTAAGCCCAGGAACTAGTTATTTTCTATTAAATTTTATTACAGTCACATTGTTAAATATATTATTTCAACAACTATTCTTTCAATTTAAACCATTAACAGCTTAAATTGTTATTTTTAATATTTAATCCTTTAAACTACTATTATATATGTTTTTATCTTTAGTATTTATTCCTTGATTTACACTATCACTGGTTGTGATTCTCATCTATTCCTTGTTTACTATTGTGTAAGTGCTTAAAAACCATAATATTTAATGCTTTGGTTATTGGAACGTTCATCACATGCTATTGATTTTAAAAACATGTTGCTCTTAGGGCTACAATATCATACATTTTGAATGTCTGAAACTGTCTTACACTCAAAACCTAGATTATGAAGCACTTTATTCAAAGAGCTAAGGTTTTCATGAAATAGCTCTGCTTCTTTAAATAAAGAAAAAGTATGCACATGGTAAAATGGTTATTTTGGGTGTAGGAGTTAGAGATGTGCCTTTTTTTGCATTTAATTCAAAGGTGTCAAATTAAGTTTTCTGGGATCAAAATAGTTACTAACAAAGTTGACTTACAACTCAAGAAGCACCTAATTGAACACACAAACAAGCAGGACTTCCAGGATACCACTAGGACCATAGCTAATTCACGTGTTGTCAAAGTAAGCAAACAAGTTAAAGCTATTGGCTTGAAACACTCTTATTTATAAATGTGATTGTTGAACACCTCAATGAGGGTAGCATCAAAGTGAACAATTCTGGTGCTTCATTTCTCATCAGTTTCATATCAGAAAATACCCAGATAGTTGGTAGAAGTCAAGCATGATTTACAATTCCATCACATTTCTACTTATCTTATTCATCTTTCAAGATTTTGCCATCCCTAAAACCTGCTGCCCTAGGTGGTGGCATGGCTTGACCTCCCTTGAGCTGCCCCTGGGCGTAACTTGATTGAGGTGTATATTCAGGTCTAAAAATTGTTATTTTTTATATACACAGAATAGCTGCTGAGCTAGATGCCTCATTAGGATACTATACAGCCCAACAACAGTATAAGAATACAACCTTCCACCACTCTCTTAAATATTTCTGCATATTCTATATTTTTTAGTTTTACAGTTTCAATAGAATTTAAAATAGACTTGAAGGAGTGTCATTATCCTTATTCTTTATTCAATTGAACCAAGAAAGATGCTACATTATATATAATGTTTAGTTATATATTTTAGTTTAATGTACATTAATCTATTAGATCATGTTGGATAATAAATGAAATTGGCGAGATGATGTTCTAATGAGCCCAGGGTCATGCAGCTTAAAGTTACTTAACATTCATCTTCTCAGGATAGTGGAAAACCCCGGAAAAACACTATCCTGGCAACTCACCCTGAGATATGAACTCAGCACCTCTTAAATGTGAGGCAAATAAACTACCTACACAATAAAAAGGTGGACTATTATTGTTCTGTCTTTAAAGTAGCCCCAAAGGAAATAAAAGAGTAGGATAAACATGAATGAAAAACATTCATTCATGTTTCTGTGGGATACTAGGCTACAAAGTCAACATGAGCAGCAAAATTTATTCAGTGTTTTAGGCTTAAATGTTTGTAATGTTTTATTTATAGTTTTCCTGTAACTTTTATTTCAGATTAAATAATACTTAATTCAGCATCAAGAGTTTCAAGGCTTTAGGATGATTATTGAGTGATTGGTGTAACAGAAAAATGGCTCAAGTAATTTTGAAGCAGCAGCAGCAGCAGTGATGAAGACGGTGTTGGTGGTGGTGGCAGTGGTGGCAGTGGCGGTGGTAGCAGTGGCAGAGGCAGGGACAGTGCTGTGGTGGTGGGGTAATGGTGTTGTTTGAATCTTTGTATTAATAAAACATCCTTGCCATACCACTACACCAGTGATATTTTGTATACATTTATTAAAACATGCTAACTAACCATAACATTTTTCTAAGACTTTATCTAATGCCTTCCAACCATTCATTATTTTTCAGTATAAGAGAGAAATTGACAAGAAATCTTTCTCATAGAAGTTTGATATTATACCACTTAGATAAGGATATTCAAGGTAGTTGGCTAATTAGTTTCGTTTTGTAATCAGCTTACCCTCCCCATATTTGTAGGACTGACACTCTTCCTAGGGCTTAGAAGCCAATGTTTAGGGGTCAGAAGCCTGTTGGGTAATCAACGGCATGAAACCACAAAATGAAGAACCTGTTACGAGGGTCGTCCCGGAGCCAGGTATGAACATGAGGAAGTAGATGATATGAAATGTAAGCAAAATTGATGAATGGAAAGATGATAATGAAGCAATTGGTGGAACGAGTGGCATGTGAAACCAGAGGACCTGAAGAAAACCCACCAGACACCACCATGAATCATACATATGGGTGTTTGGGATCGAGCAGTGTAAGTACTCAGCCATGGCACCTCCTCTAATTAGTTATAATCTGATTTGAAGTGATATTATAGATGTTAAGTAAAATAAAACTTACTTCTAAAATGCCACCCGAGTTTTCTAACTGTTTCATGGTTGAAGTATTCTTTAAATTTTAAATATTAAAATGAAATAAATGTAATATGTGTATTAAAAAATAAAAAGAATTCACAATTACCTTTCCTAGAACTTCCTCTGATCGACCTTGGCCATAGTATGGTGCTGTGTCTATATAGTTAATGCCTTTTCTAATGGCTTCCTTTATTGTAGCAATTGCTTCTTCATCTTCATAATCTCTGAAAGTAGTTTTAACAGCTTTAATTTCCTCTGTTTTAAATTCTCTTTACCATAATGATTTCCAAAAAATCTAAATTACATTATTTTCTATGCTGGCTGGTAGCATCTCGCTGTTAGAAAGATAACAATAAAGATTTTATGTGAAATAACTATTCTTCAATTGACATGCTCTTGTTACACATGTAAGGATAGTAGGTATTGCTACCAAAAACTAGTTTCTGATATAAATTGCCTCCTGTGTCATATCTGTAATGATATAACATTGAATGAACAGATAAACAATGCAACAGTTTCTGTTACATTCAAAATCACAATGAAATGTATGGAATAAAAGTAAAATAACTTTTTTGACTGGCACAACTAGATTCCAGCTTTCATATTTTTAGCTAAAGGTCTCTTTACAATCTGCAAGTATAATACATTACAAAGGTAAAGTCAGATTGAAAAATTCAAGGCTATAGCATTGGATTTGAACTACCGAACTCCCAAACTCCATCTGGTTAATCTTACCAACTGAGCTACCATGGCTACTTGTTGGTACAACATTAAGTTCCCTAAGTGACACATTTTTTCTGATAATCCGCAATCAGATTTCAAATTATTTTGAGATGACTTGTCCCAATAACAACTTACAATGCAGTAAGTGATTGTGGTTTACTGGGAAAAATACAAGTCAGTTGTGGGAAATCATTGGTTCAAATTATAGTCATGGCATTGAATTTTTCACTCTAACTCTACCTTTCAAGCCACATGGCTTGTGTGGAAAAATTAATTAACACAATATGCTACCATTAGCAATATCATTTAATTATTATCTTTTTATTTGTTTCTGTTTACTTTATCTTTATGAGGGTGGCTGAGGATGTGATACTGGAACTGGATGCCCTCAGGAGCCAAGAAACGACAATTATCATTGACTAGCGGCTTCGTTTTTTTTTTTTTTTTTCTCTCATGAATGCAATAATATATGATAACACTACATTTTCAATATATTCACAATGTAAGCACTTTGTCTTTTGTGCACATGCAGAATTCAGGGAGTCATAGGTGCACTTTGTATATGTAATATATTTACAAAGCCATTAGGAACACTGCTGTTGGATAGCACTGGTAGTTCATAATAAAGCACTACACTAGAACTATTTGTTTTGGATATGTAATTGGATGGATACTTTGTTGGTCAGCTGCGGGTTCCATATTTCTCTATGCTTGCCTCTCGTTTACAAATGTTGTGCGTGCGGTCTTCCAGCAGTCGCAGCTTCATGAGATGATTAACAAAAGGGTTTTTCTCGTCTTTTTTAAAACTATTCTCTTGTATATCTCTGGATCTGGAACATTAGTATTATTGAAAATTAGTAAATGTTATTACCTTCTTGTAGCTCGATCACTGCAATGAAAATGAGATTAGTTTCTTTCTTGATGTAATAGCATGATATTATACTTACATTGATGCTTGAGTAGCCGTATTTCATATTCGGAATGTCATCATAATCTTGTACAGGGCAGGTGTTCCATGGGTTTGAAAATGGAGACATCCACCTCGTCAACGTCAGTCTTAGCAGGGTCTATGAGCTCTGGCGGTACCGGGATTGACTCTCGAACTCAGGAACGAAGAATGAGGATTATTCATTTTTCAAGAAATAAATGTGATGTGCTGGTCACTTGTCGTATTTTTAGTTTGTAATCACCTCTGTCTCATATGCCTTGACAAATGAACGCTGCAGGTCCAGTTGCAGATGAAGTATGACATTATTCTATTGTGCACTGCGGGTTTTGAACAAATCACCACATGAGTGTGACCGTTGCATAGTTCTAAGTGAGCATCAATCTCATGTGCTGATCTAAACATATCCATTGCATTTATGGCATCTGAATCATGAAGCTCTTGGGTGCTCCGACCCCTAGGTATATAAAAATGTATTGGAATTAGTCAATATTACTCAAATGCAGATGAAGTACTAATAGTAGTAGAAAGCCGTGAATGTGTTATACTTACAATACATCTCTCTCGTAGACAGAGTAGTCATCGGTACAGGGGTTCCTTGAAGGTGTCTGATTATGGTAAACAGGGTATGTGCATGTAATCGTATGCATTCGTCCATTGCACGATTCTTTATGAAAGTGTGTATAATGATGCGAATCTTCAGCACACACTCTCTTGTAGACATCCATATCATCAAATGTTGTGACGTCTGTTTTCAAGAATGCTTTCATGGCGGTCACATTGAATAAGTAGCGCTATATTGCAGACCTCCTGCTTATATAGCTGCCCATATAAAAACATTGGCATGTAAATGTAATTTCACTCATTTCGCTATAGCGTTGCAAATGGAGTTGTTATTTGCATTTTTAAATTAAAGTAAAGGCATAATTGTGATTAAAATTTATTGAATGAATCGCGAATCTAATACTCGTACTGAATAGGTGAAGGTGAAGGATTGAGAAAATTCTAATAGCGTTTTATTGTAACTTCAATTCTTTAAGCGTTATTGGCATTTTAATTGGTGTAATTGTAATTAAAATTTCTCAAATTAACCAATCACGAATCTTATACTTGTGCTGGGTGTGGGCTGATTAAAGGAATAAGAAAAGTGTTATGGAGTTTTATTGTAACCTCAATTCTTTAAGCGTTATTGGCATTTTAATTGGTGTAATTGTAATTAAAATTTCTCAAATTAACCAATCACGAATCTTATACTTGTGCTGGGTGTGGGCTGATTAAAGGAATAAGAAAAGTGTTATGGAGTTTTATTGTAACTTCAATTCTTTAAGCGTTACTGGCATTTTAATTGGTGTAATTGTAATTAAAATTTCTCAAATTAACCAATCACGAATCTTATACTTGTGCTGGGTGTGGGCTGATTAAAGGAATAAGAAAAGTGTTATGGAGTTTTATTGTAACCTCAATTCTTTAAGCGTTGTTGTCATTTTAATTAGTGTAATTGTAATTCAAGTTTCTCGAATATGGGATAGCGGGAATTTAATTCTTGTACTGGATGAGGGGCTTATAAGGGAACAAGAACAGATTTTATTTATAGCGAGTGTTTAAATTGTGTTCTACATTCAATCCTTTTTGCGGTTGTTTAATTATACATAGCCGTATATATATTTTGAGAAACTGCACATGAACCAACTATTAAGTGGAATGACTATCACTTAAAAAAATACCATATATTCGGTAATTCTAAAGATGGTTTTGAGTAACTGGACATGTACCAACTATTTCAAATATACCGGAAAGCCTAAACGCTTCTTTATGAGTTTAAAAGCAATCAGTTGTGTACCAAGCTTTTTACTTTCTCTATACTCACTATGTACATAGTGAATGGAGAATGTATTGCACTCCACCAAAAAATTCGATACCGAGATTTCACCGGAAATATATGTTTTAGGGTCCCCTGTAGCCAAAAAAAAAAAAAGGTCCGTGTGTGTGTGTGTGTGTGTGACTGTGAACACGATAACTCAAAAACGAAAAGTCGGTAAAATACCAAACTTGGTATTTAAGTTTAGTATCTTCCAGGGATGCCACACGAAGATTTTGAGAAAAATCCCCCCACCCCAAACTACCCTTTACATGGAACTTTTTTCGAAAATTTTGATTTTCTAAAAAATTGCTCTAACGATTTTGATTAAAATATCGTATATTAAAGCTATTTACCTGACAAATAAAATGTATATTCTGAAATTTCTGGGAATAGCCTCTGAAGACTACTTTATTCTGGATGAATTTTTCATAACTACTAAACCGTAAGAGATGGACAAAAACTTGACCCATAAAAATGTAGAGCACGTTAAAACACACAATTTATGTTATATACATTTTTTTCGTGGAGTTGATCGTTTTTGAGATATTCCTTTTTATAGGTTTCAGCTTTGAAAAACATACTTTTCTCATACAGGAATTTGTCAACTCCTGTCAATACAAACAAAGGAACATCAGTCACATAGCAACCAGCTTTTGGCTTTCACTTTAACCTATGGTACTCCCTTATTTCGGTTCTACTTACTATAAAGCAAGAAATAAGATTATTTCTGCTAATTTTTCTCGATTAGCATAAAATAAATAAAAGATAAGCTTATTAACAATAATAATTTACAGAGATATAGAGAAAATCATGTGAGTGTAACACATCAGATTTTTTAACTTATAACGTGGTTTATCTTAATGGTTTTATTAATGTTGATACCATAATGTTCCATTTTTATTTTTTTTTAAATCTCGCAGTGTCTGAAGCTCAAATAACAATGTGATTTGGATGGTATGAATAAAAATGAGACGCGTCTTATGCGACATCGCTAGCAGAAAATGTGAGACGCAGCTAATCTTGAGACGTCTCTCGTTAGTTTCGTATGAATAAAATTTTCCCCTTCGAAGTGAGACGAGCTACCTGCGGCTCATACACTATCTGTGTGTAAACAGATCAACAATGTATTTTTTTTATCATTAATATTTATTTATAGACGCTTTGACTCGTAAGAGTCTTATCGCGACTGAAACACTGATACATTGTGATAATAATTATTACAGGATGGTTATAAAAATACATTGGAATATAATACAAGTTGTGTTAATTAACAGGTAACAATGAATACAAAATTACTTCTTATGAAGTTAATATAGAGTAATATTAAACTGTACAGATATATTTAATTTTTAACGATTTATAATATATTACTAACATTTTTGTGAACGAAAGCAAATAAAAGCTGTGTTAATGTTTATTGCAATTTTAGATTAAACTGTAGATATTGATAGCTTTTAGGAACATAACAGCATTTTTATACATGGTTTCATTATTTAGTACTTTTATATCACCAGTGATTTTGTACTTTTTCCTCTGGGGGTTATAACGGCGGCATTCTAAAAGTATGTTTGACACAGTCAGTGGAATATTGCAAGTTGTACACTGAGGTTGGGCATCTTTGGTGATCAAGTAGGCATGAGTCATTGCTGTGTGGCCAATTCTCAGACGAGTGAAAATGGTTTAATGTTTCCTATTTAGGTTTTTAAAACAGCAAACAGCAGTTGAGGATCCTCTGAGTAGTTAAGTTCCTTGATGTTGAGACCATTGAGTTTTCCAGGCATTGTTGATTTTTGTACGGATGTAAATGGAGAAGTCTGAATGGTGCACTGGGATGTCAGTGTTACACACAGGTTTCCGAAAAGCAGTTTTTGCTGCCACATCTGCTTTCTCGTTGCCGGCAATTTGTTGATGAGAAGGAACCCAACAAAGGATCACTTGTTTTCCTTGTTCTAAGGCCTGATTATAGGAAATTTGAACATTTTGGGTAAGTTGGTTGTCTGTATAAATATCTTGAGTTGCAATTAGGGCCGATTTGGAATCTGAAAAGATTATGAATGACTGATTCTTAGACTCTGTTATATACGAGAAGGCTTCCTTTATAGCGTATAGTTCACTGGAAAATGTAGAGAAACAGTCAGGAAGTTTACCGCCTGAACTTGATTTGGTAGGATTATTGCACATCCTACCCCATGAGCTGATTTTGATCCATCTGTAAATATTTTTTTATAATCAGCGTGTGAACTAGACACTTCTTTAAAGAGTTGTTGCTAAATAATTGCAGATGTTTGTCCTTTTCTGTAGGGTTCCATTTCTAGGTTCAGTTTTGGTTTTTATAAGCCTCCAGGGAGGAACATCGTGAAGTCCGGTTGTTGTTATCTTCGGAAGACTGGTTTGTTGTTTCTTTAAGTAGTAATTAATTCTATCGCAGAACGGCAATGATTTAAGTGGACGTTGGACTTTATCTCTTTTTGGTGTTTTGGGAAATACATAAGCATTTGAGTAGGATAATCCAGTTATTTTCATTGAATACTTTAAACTTAAGTATTCTCGACATACTTTAAGGGGAGATTCATCTAATTCCATATGTAAACTATCGATTGGACTAGTATGGTAGGCTCCCAGAACAATCCTTAAGGCTGCGGATTGTACACGGTCGAGATCTTTAAGTAGCGAGGGGCTTGCTGAATTATACACTATTGAAGCGTAATCTAGCTTGGATCGTATTAATGCTTTATATGTCGTATGAAGGACTTTTATGTCAGATCCCCAGTTACTAGCGCAGAGAATTCTTAATATATTTCACTTTTTTTGCAATCTGTTGCCAGTAATTTTATATGTGAAGACGAAGTTAGTCTTTTATCAAATGTTAGACCTAGTATTTTCACAGAACTGACAACTTCAATCGTTTTGCCATTTATAAATAACTTGGGTTTATTTCCATCGCGTCTTGCTTTTGAAAATTTGATACATTTAGTTTTATGCTCAGAGAATTTGAACCCTATTTCATTGGACCAGGTTTTAATTGAGTGCAATGATTTCTGTAGAATTTCTTGAGTTGTGGATACATTTCTTCCTGAACAAAAAATAAAAACGTCATCTGCAAAGAGACATGCTTTAGCTGGTGGTAAAACATGATTCGCTATTTTGTTCATTGCAACAATGAATAGTGTAGCTCTCAAGATTGAGCCTTGAGGAACGCTATTATTTATTAATACGCTCTGAGACAGACTGCCATTCACTCTGACTCGGATCTGTCGGTTTCGAAGGAAATTAGAGATGAAGTTTAGCATGTGTTCATTTATATCTATATCTTGTAATACTTTTAAGATGTAGTTTTTGTTAAGTGTGTCATAGGCCTTTTCTATATCTAAGGTGAGACACAAAAGGTGCTGGGAATTACTAAAGGCCTCTTTGATATCAGTTTCAAGAACAATAAAATTATCAATCGTAGAGTGAAACTGACGAAATCCACTTTGAGATTGGCTGAAAAAGTGGTTCTTCTCCAGCATCCATCGTAAACGTTTATCTATTACTTTTTCCATGACTTTGCACATAGTAGATGTTAGTGCGATGGGCCTATAGTTTTCTGGATGTAGAATATCTTTGTTTGGTTTAAGAATAGGTATTACTATTGAGTGTTGCCATGATGAAGGAAATATATTATTGACCCATACATGATTGAATATTTTCGTGAGATATTCTACAACAACTGGAGGTAATTGCTGCAGAAATTAATAAGGAATATTATCTGGGCCAGGACTTGTGCTTTTAAAACCAAATAGAGGCTCTTGCACTTCTTCAATACTGATTAAATCGTGTGTAAGCGTAGCTAGTATTTTTACTCATATTAACCATTTGAACTGGGTTTAATGGTGTATCATTTCGGTGTGGGTTCGACACGTTTGCAAAAAAAATTCACAAAGGTGTTGGCTATTTCTTCGGGATTAGCTTTGATAGTGCGATCATCAGGATTACGAATAGCCGTTATCTGGGCAGCATAATTCCCTCCTTTTATCTTCTTTATTTTGTTCCATAAAATTGCCTGGGGTGTCTTGTCAGTTAATGTAGAGAGGAAGGTCAGCCATGTTTCTTGCTTTGTTTAACGGTCCTACGCGCATTTGCACGATATTTTAGGTATTCCTGCTTATTACTTAAATTAGGGTGCCGTCTGAAGCGATTAAAAGCACGATTTTTATTTGCTATAGCTTCCCTGCACTTTTCATTCTACCACGGAACAGGGCGTTTTCCAGGTGTAATAGATGTTTGTGGAATACTTAATGTTGCAGATCTAATAATGCAGTCGGTGAATTCTTTTAGAATTGCATCAATATTCTTCTTCTGAAAGGCAATTGGAGGTATTAAACTTTGGACATTTTCACTAAATAGCTTTCTAAATTTTAACCAATCAGTTTTTTTAGGTTCCATTTGATTGTAGTAAATACCTGAGAAGCTGTAATAAATATATTGTGGATGATAATGGGAAGATGGTCATTATCTTGAATAGAGTTAGTTGCTTCCCAGCTGAAGAAATGACATATATCAGATGTGCAGAATGTTAAATCAATGCTGGTGTACGAATTATTGGCTAAATCATAGTGCGTGGGCTGTCCATTGTTGAGTAACACTAAGTTTCTGTATCTAATAGTTTTTCAATTATTCTACCACGTCGATTAGTATATTTGAATCCCATAAAGTGTTGTGACTATTAAAGTCACCCACAACAATGTATGGTTTGGGTAGTTGCCCCAATAAATTATGTAGTGTCGTTAGTTCTATTTCATTGCTGTTTGGAAGGTAAACGTTACAGATTGTTATGGTTACTGATAGGTTTACTGTAACTGCTACAGCTTCTAGAGAAGTGTTTATCTCTACTTCTCTATGTGGAATATTGTCTTTAATAAAAATGACAACGCCACCGCTAGCACGTAAAGCGCCTATGCGATTCTTATAATATGAGGGGTATGTTTTCATGTGAGCTACGTAATTTTGCTCAAAATTGGTTTCTTGAAGGCAGATAATGTTGGGATTACTTTTGTTTAAAGTAAGTTGCAGATATTCGTATTGTTTCCAGAAACCATTGAGGTTCCATTGTAATATTTTTAATGCCATTTGTAAGCTGATTGGTTGAGTGAAATCTAGGCCTCATTGGAATCCGTGACGTTGACATTTTGCTTAAGTTTCTTTATTAGTCTAGTGCACCTGTTTTTGATGCCACGATCTGTGATACAGGGAGAGAGCTTTTTTATTGTGTTTACTAGGCCCTCAAGGTCACTGGCACAACTGAGCGCCAAAGATTGTACGTCTGAAATTCCAACAGAATTTTCAAGAAAACTAAGTAGTTGTAGGTATGTTATAGCATAATCGTCTGGGTTTGCTTCCATTAGTTTCCGCACCGGTGACATTGCATCGCTGATTCTTGTTTTCTTAGTATCTGTTTTTTGTTTTTTCTTTGTGTGTTTGATGACTCTGTTGTTATTTGTTTCACAGTTACCAGGTGTGTCTTCCTGAGAAGATTCAGAAGAAGAGAGCTCCTGTTCTCCTATTTGTGTTATAGACGTCCTACTTGTGGAGTGTACACGTTTTAGGGGAGTGGATGGCATCTCTTGTCTGTTTTCAGCGTTTTCGTTCGATGTATGCTTGTGTAATGATTCAGTTTTAAAGTGAATCCATAACATGCGTATGTTTAGTATGATTAGAGGATTCCGCGTCTATATTTAGCTTGGGTACCATCTTTGTGTTGGGATCAGAGACAGCTGTTTGTGTGATTTCGTTTGTGTTTCGTTTCATGTTCAGGTTAGGAAAGTTAGCAGCACACAAATTTAATTCGTTTGTGTTTTGTTTCTTGTTCAGGTTAGGAAAGTTAACACCACACAAATCTAACGCGGCAACTTTTGCCGCATTTTCATTGCTATCCTGAGTTGTTGCCATAGGTAAAGCTTCGTCATTAGCGTTTGCCTGGCACTGCCTTGCAAGGTGCCCTTTCTGTTTACATGTAAAACAAATTACAGTGTCTGATGAAAAATAGATCCAGTAGTCTGTACCTTCATACTTAATCTGCATACCTTCAGGGAGTTTTTCTAGGTCATTAGGATTGACATAAATTTGTCTCCTAAAACTTAGGATGTGTTTAAACATGGTTCATTCACTCCTGCACGAATATGAACTATAGATGAAGTGGGCTTAACCCTTAGTACTGCGAGTTGCTGTTCTATTAGCTGATTAGGAACTTTTGGACAAACATTTGAAAGAATAACCCTTTGTGTTTTTGTGACGAGGGCTCTACTACTTAGTGACAGATTCCTTATGTTTACTTTAGGATGATTACGCACTAAGTCTTGTACCATTGTTTTATTAGCCAAGTACATGCAAATTCTTGCATTTGAAATGCGTGAAACAAATCTAATGCAACTTGGATCGATTAGTTAAAACATATTCTTTTAGCGTGATTTCACTATGAGAATCTATAATAGCCCGATCTTTAGAGGGTGTCATTTGTGTTACTGAAGCATAACTTTGCGTACCTTTAGGTTCTGGATTCATTTTAGCTGGAACTATAGAAGCTACATCGTTGTCTTTTGTCGGTGAAATTATAGAACTTGTAGGGCTCTTGTTGCAGCTTTCCATATGGAATTAATGCCGCGTAACCTCTGAGAGGTTATTAACCTCCTTTAAACTTAGTTTTGCACTATTAGCTCTAGTTTAAATTAACTGATTTAAAAAGTGTTTATTATTGTAGTTCACACACAATAACACGCTATAAAGCCTGAAAACACTCACAATTGGTATATTTACGTAAATTACTCGTAAAACATTACCCAACCCGTTTTTCTTTTGTCCATCAACAATGTATTGTTGCATGAATGGAAATGCTTATTTATGAATGAATTTATACGATTTATACTGTCAAAATTGAGAAGGAAACATGACTTTTTAATTGTGTTTCCCGGATGTTTAAAAAAAAAAAAAAAAAAAAAAAAAAAGACTATTTAATAAAATCGTAATTATTAGAAATTGCCAATGGCCGAAATTAAACAAGAGTTAGGAAAAGTTCTTGTTAGGGATTATAATGAAATCTAATTTAGGAAAATAAGCAATGTGAAAAGCAGAGTAAAACAAAAAATCTGATTTTCCTTTCACATGACTTTTCCTAGCTGTTCCACTCGCAAACGTTTCTTACAAAACATTATTCTTTTATTATATCACGCTAATCGATATAAAGATTAGATGAATTGGTCTTATTACTTAGTTCTTTGCAAGTAGAAGGAAAATAAGTTAACTTACTAGACTGAAGAATAGTCAAAACCCTCAAAACCAGATCTTTATGTAACGTTCGGTTTGCTTTGCATAGCACGCAGCAAAGGTAGAGAGACGAAACGTATTTTAAAATTGAAACCAATAACCGGGAATACCTCGAAAACTGTCAACTTTAAAAGAAAACCATATATGATATAGATTACGTATTTTAGCGAAATCTACATTTTTGTTTTTGCCTATCTCTTACGGTTTATCAGTTATGCAAAGTTCATCCAGAATAAAGAAGTCCGCAGGTGCTATTCCCAAAAAATATGAGTTATATTTTATTTGTGATGTAAATATCTTTAATATACAGCATTTTTTTATCAAAATCGTTTGAACCATGTTTGAGAAAAACAAAAGTTTCAAACATTTTTCCATGTAAAGGATAATTTGGGGTCCTGGAAAGCTTTATGTCCCATCCTTAAAGATACTAAACATAAATACAAGTTTGGTATTTACCGGTCTTTGAGCTATGCTATCCACACTCACATACACAAGCCTTTTTCTCAAAATCCTTTTTTTGAACTAAGGGAACTTCACTATATTACAGGTGAAATCTCCGCATCGACATTCTGGATGGAATACAATACTTTCTATGTACTTTATATGTATCTTCATACGTGCTAGCAAAATTAAAACCTAAATGCTTTACAAAGGACAACAAGCCTATACACACGAAAGAATAAAAAAGAAAGCACTTGGACTTGATAGCAGAAACAAATTTTCTGAAAAAAGTGAAAGTTAAGAATAAAATATTAAAAGAGTATACATATTTATTATTTATTTAGTTATTTTTAAATAGAAACGCTTCTATAAAAGTTCCCCTGTGTTAAAGAGTGCAAAAAACTATTTTTGTAGAACATTATAAGAAGCATCATATCTCATGTGCCATAAAAGAAAAAGCTGACGAGGAAAGTGAGCAGTTCATTTATATGCATTAATTTGTAGTTGTATCGCCGCAACTAAATATTTAATAACGCTCGTATTAACTTAATTGAAAGAATTCAGACTTGTACTACTTATTCAAATACACGCAGTTCCTGTTAAATATGTTATTGTAATATTGCTTTGGTTATAAAAGCGTATTCGTGTAATCACTTATTATTCTTGCTATTTGATCCCTTTCCTTATATAACTGCTTTCTCTCCATCATATCACCATCATAACCATAGTCAATCTCATGTACTTGGTCAACATTATAGGCTGGTCTTCCTGCTCTTACTCCTCCTCTCCACAGTCTTGGACTAAGAATCTCGTAATCATAGAGAATCATACAACATAGATAAACGAGGGTACTCTGTTGCTAACGTTACTTTTTATTGATTTATTTGAAACTTCTCTTTTGCTTGGCCAAAATATCTTTGTATATAACACATTTCTTGGCGAGATGCCTACATAGGTCCCTTATGTTATGCATAACCCTCATCTAAAAGAAATAACGCTTTATTACTATTATTATTATTATTATTATTATAATTGCGGATATTTGTGCAGACACCGGAATTTAGCTCCTGAATGGAACCACGCCACTTGTAAACTACACCTTTCCTGATACTGATTTTGTCTATATGAAATTTTTTTTTTTCCTTTTTTTTTATAATGATATGGGTATAGTCCAAGCTCCAATTGCATCAGGGAATGTATCGTACTGTTCTATATTTTGTTATTTGAAATGCAGTAGCATTTTCCAGAAAATTGATCCAATCAAACGCTCGTACCCTTGAGCCAACGTTCCAAAAAGTTTTAGATACTGAATTCTGAGAGGCCTCTGTATCTTCTGCGATGGCACATTGACACCCAGAGTTTACTACCCGTGGTCAAATGACCAGCATTCTGGTTTCTCATCCAAAGGTTCCTGGTTCGATTTTTGGCTGGGTGAGGGAATTCATATTTAACTATAATAATTTTCTATCCCCACAGAGTCCCTAAGTATACTTGTGTGTGAGTGTGTGTGTGTGTTTAATAGCATACAACTGAAAAAAATGTTGTTAAGAAACCTTACAGTTCAGTGAAAAATCACCAACAATTGTTTCTAAACTAAAGCCCCGGATATGACTACAGAAGCTAAAGGGGCTATATACATGAAAAAAAAAAAATAGTGACAATGATATTCTAATCTTTGCTCCTTTGTGTAAAGCTACATCCCTTGTTCCTGTTGCTTCGGGAAGAGAATGTTGCACAAGCCACTGCACATTTTGTTTTAATCTTGAAGTTCGTTATGATTTAATTCTTCACAATACCTCCTGGGTTAATAAAGCTCCCTTCTGCACTCAAAACTGCTACCAAACCTGTCCATAATTTGTTATAAGAAGCTGCGTCTCACGTGTTGAGGCACCATCTGAGGTGACTTAAAAATCATGTGATGCTTCTCATGAAAGTGAGACGCGGCTACTTTTTATTCATTCCAAAACTTGAGACGCGTCTCATTGCGTAAGCGCGTGAGACGTTGGTCGCGAACAAGGTCACCTCCATCTTGTAATTTTTGAGACGCGTCTCACTTTCGTATGAATAAAACTCGACGACTCAAGATGGAGGTGGACTTGATCGCGACCAACGTCTCACGCGCTTACGTAATGAGACGCGTCTCAGGTTTTGGAATGAATAAAAAGTAGCCACGTCTCACTTTCATGAGACGCGTCTCATGATTTTTTAAGTCACCTCCTTAGGTGTCTCAGCACTTGAGACGTAGCTTCTTATAACAAATAATGTGCAGATTTGGTATAATTTTTGGTGTTTTTTGAGCGCAGAAGGAAGCTTTATTAAATCATGGGAGATTCTGAAGAACTAAATTATAACGAACTTCAAGATTAAAGCAAAATATATAGTGGCTTGTATAACATTTTCTTCCCGAAGCAACAGGTGATTTTTCTTAATATAAGGTTCTTAGCGGCGTTTTTAGTTGCACACACATTATATTAAACACAAAAACGCGCGCGCGCATACTTAAAGCTCTGTAGGTATAGAAGATGTTTGTAGTTAAAAAAGAATTCCCTGCCACAGTCGAAAATCGAATCCGGGACCTTTGGGTAAAAGACTAGAATGCTGACCATTTGACCGCAGATAGTAAACCCTGGAATTCAGTGCGACATTCAGAAGATACAGAGGCCTCTCTGCATTCAGTATCCATCATCTTTTGGAAAGTTTGCTGCAACTTCGCAAGGGGGCAATACATTCCGTGATGCAATTATTGGAGCTTTAGATAACACCCTATCACAATAATAAAAAACAGAAATTTCGTGTAGACGAAATCATTACAAAAAAAGGCGTTGTTTACAAGTGGCATGGTTCCATTCAGGAGCAAAATTCCGATGTCTGCAGAAATATCCGTAATAATAATATTAATAATAATGATAATAATAATAAAAATAATATGTATGCGCTAGTTCTTAAAGATGGGGGTTATGAACTTCATAAACACCCTATGCAGGTATCTCGCCAAGGAACGTGTTATAATGCACAGATATTTTGGCCAGGAAAAGAGTTTTACAATAATTTAATAACAAGTAACGTTATCTGCAGAGTACCTTCGTTTATGTATATTATATGGTTCTTCATAATAAACATTTGCAGGAACATGATTACAAGATTCTTGGTACAAGACTGTGGAGAGGAGTAACAGCAGGAAGATCAGCTTATAATGTTGATCATGAACATGAGATTGATTACGGTGATGATGAAGAGGAAACAGGTATATTAGGACACAAATAGCAAGAATAAAAAGTGATTACACATGTAGGCTTTTATAACTAAAGCAATATTACAATAATATATTTAACGGGAACTACAGGTATTTGAATAAGTACAATTTTTTTAGTTATTTAAATTAATTTATTACGAGGATTATTAAATTATTGGTTTCATTGACACAGTTACAAATTAATACACATAAAAGTACTGCTCACGTTCGTCATCTTTGCCTTTTATGGCACATGAGATATGATACTTGTTGTTATGCTCTACAAAAATAGGTTTTGCACTCCGTAACACAGGGGAATTTTTATAGCAGCATGTCTATTACAAAGTAACTAAATAAATGATAGATATGTAAAATAATACTCTTTTTAATGTTTTATTCTTAACGTTCACTGTTTTCAGAGGATTTGTTTCTCCTATCAAGTTCAAGGACCTTCTTTTCTGTTCTTTCGTGTGTACAGGCTTGTTCTATGTTAAGTATTTGCTGTTTACTTTCGCTAGCATGTATGTACATATAAAGTACATAATAGGTGGAGAAGGTATTATATTCCACCCAAAAATTCGATGTCGAGATTTCTCCGGTAATATGTTTTGAGGCTCCCTGATTAAACAAAATAGAAATATTTCGGTGTGTGTGTGTGTGTGTGTGTGGGAGGCAGAAGAGCTCAAAGGAAAGTTTTATTCGTTGGGATGAAATTTTTCTTTATTAATTATTAAATATATTAAAGTAAAAATTGCAAATACCAAACTTCTTGGTATTTATGTTTTGTATTTTCCAATGGTGGGAAACGGAGTTTTCGAAGAAAATCCTCCCACCCCAAACTACCGTTTACATGGGAAAATGTGTGAAAATTTTGTTTTTCTCAAAAATGGCGCTAATAATTTTTATTAAAAATACCGTATATTAAAGGTATCTGCATCAGAAGTAAAATATATATCTTGTATTTTCTGGGAACAGCCTCCAGAATTATTCTGGGTGAATTTTGCATAAATGATAAAGAGATAGACAAAAACTTACTAACAAAAAATGTAGATCTTGTTAAAATACATAATTTATACCCTGTACGTTTTTCTTTTAAAGTTGGCCGTTTTCCAGATTGTCCTTGTTATTGGTTTCAATAACGTTAACTGTTCTAAAACAGGAAACCTACTTCGTTTCGTCTCTCTAGTTATGCTGCTTGCCATGTAAGGCAAACCGAACTTCTGTTTCACATAACGATCAGTTTTTAAAGATGTTGACTATGCTTTAGTCTAGCCTTTTCCCTTTTACTTACAAAGAAGTAAATAATAAGACTTCTGCTTATGTTTATATCGATTGGTATGATGTAGATAAAAGAATGGTTTGTGTGTGGAACAGCTAGAGAAAGTCATGTGAATCGAATATCATATTTTTTTTTAACTGAGTTTCATACGATTTATACTGTCAAAATGGAGAAGGAAACATTACATTTTAATCGTGTTTCGCGGAATAAAATCGCAGTTGTTAGAAAATTAGAACTTTGCAATGACCGGGTATAAACAAGATCTAGGAAAAATTCTTGTCAGGGATTATAATGAAATTTATTTAGGAAAATAAACAATGTGAAAAGCAGAATAAAACAAAAAATATGATGTTCCATTCTCATGACTTGCTCTAGCTGTTCCACACACAAAACATTATTTTATCTACATCATGCTAATCGATGTAAACATTAGCAGAAGTCTTATTATTTACTTCTTTGTGAATAGAAGGGAAATAAGGTAATATACTAGGCTAAAGCGTAGTCAAAGCCTTTAAAAACTGATTGTGAAACAGAAGTTCGGTTTGCTTTGCATGGCAAGCAGCAAAACTAGCGAGACGAAACGAAGTAGGCTTCCTGTTTTAGAACAGTTAACGCACTTCAAAATTGAAACCAATAACAAGGAATATCTGGAAAACGGCCAACCTTAAAAGAAAAACGTTTATGACATAAATTATGCATTTTAACGAGATCAACATTTTTTGTGTAGTAAGTTTTTGTCTATCTCTTTATCAGTTTTGCAAAATTAATCTAGAATAATTCTGGAGGCTATTCCCAGAACATACAAGATATATATTTTTTACTGATGCAAATACCTTTGTTATACGGTATTTTTGAGAAAAACAAAATTTTCACACATTTTTCCATGTAAACGGTAGTTTGGGGTGGGGGGATTTTCTTCGAAAACTCCGTTTCCCACCATTGGAAGACACAAAACATAAATACCAAGTTTGGTATTTGCAATTTTATTTAATCTATTTAATTTGATAATTAATAAAGAAAAAATTCATTACAATGAATAAATTCTTTGAGCTCTTCTGCCTCCCCCTCCTACACACCGACCTCTTTCTATTTTTTTATTCAGGGGACCTCAAAACATATTACCGGTGAAATCTCGACATCGAATTTTTGGGTGATTTATAATACCTTCTCCACCTATTATGTACTTCACATATACATACATGCTAGGAAAAGAGCAAAGCAAATACGTACTTAACAAACAACAAGCCCGTACAAACGAAAGAATAGAAAAGAAGATCCTTGAACTTGATGGGAGAAACAAATCCTCTGAAAACAGTGAAAGTTAAGCATAAAACATTAAAAGAGTATTATTTTACATATCTATTATTTATTTACTTACTTTGTAATAGATATGCTTCTATAAAAATTCCACTGTGTTACGGAGTGCAAAAACCTATTTCTGTAGAACATAACAAGTATCATATCTCATGTGCCATAAAAGAGAAAGATGACGAACGTAAGCAGTACTTTTATATGTATTAATTTGTAATTGTGTCAATTAAACCAATAATTTAATAACCCTCGTAATAACTTAATTTGAAATAACTCAAAAAGTCGTACTTATTAAAATACCTGTAGTTCCTGTTAAATATATTATTGTAATATTGCTTTAGTTATAAAAGCCTACATGTGTAATCACCTTTTATTGTTGCTATTTGGGTCCTAATATACCTGTTTCCTCTCCATCTTCACTGTAATCATGATCAGCATTATAAGCTGATCTTCCTGCTGTTACTCCTCTCCACAGTCTTGTACCAAGAATCTCGTAATCATGTTCCTGCCAATGTTTATTATGGAGAACCATACAATATACATAAACGAAGGTACTCTGCAGATAACGTTACTTGTTATTAAATCATTTTAAAACTCTTTTCCTGGACAAGATATCTGTGTATTACAACACGTTCCTTGGCGAGAAACTTACATAGGGCGTTTATGCTGTCCATAAGAAATAGCGCACACTTATTATTATTATTATTATTATTATTATTATTATCATCATTAATATTATTATTGTTATTACGGACATTTCTGCAGACATCGGAAATTTTCTCCTGAATGGAACCATGCCACTTGTAAACAACGCCTTTTGGTAATGATTTCGTCTACATGAAATTTCTGTTTTTTTATTATTATGATAGGGTGTAATCTAAAGCTCCAAGAATTGTATCACGGAATGTATTGCCCCCTTGCGAAGTTGCAGCAAACTTTCCAAAAGATTATGGATACTGAATGCAGAGAGGCCTCTGTATCTTCTGAATGTCGCAATGAATTCCAGGGTTTACTATCTGCGGTCAAATGGTCAGCATTCTAGTCTTTTATCTAAAGGTCCCGGGTTCGATTTTCGGCTGTGGCAGGTAATTCTTTTTTAACTACAACCATCTTCTATACCTACAGTGTCTCTAAGTATGCGCGCGCGCGCGTGTGTGTGTGTGTTTAATATAATGTATATACAACTAAAATCGCCGTTAAGAACCTTATAGTTCAGCGAAAAATCTCCTGTTGCTTCTGGAAGAAAATGTTGTACAAGCCACTGCATATTTTGCTTTAATCTTGAAGTTCGTTATAATTTAGTTCTTCAACATCCCCCCTGATTTAATAAAGCCCTTTCTGCGCTCAAAAAACACCAAAACTGGTACCAAATCTGCACATCATTTGTTATAAGAAGCTGCGTCTCAAGTGTTGAGACACCTACTGAGGTGACTTCAAAAATCATAAGACGCGTCTTATGAAAGTGAGACGCGGCTACTTTTTATTCATTCCAAAACTTGAGACGCGTCTCATTACGTAAGCGCGTGAGACGTTGCTCGCGATCAAGGTCACCTCCATCTTGAGTCGTCGAGTTTTATTCATACGAAAGTGAGACGCGTCTCAAAAATTGCAAGTTTTGAGACGCGTCTCATCTTTATTCATACCACCCATTGTCTGAATTTTGGGGAATCTGGGGTTACATTGTTCCCACCCTTGTCCCTAATAACAGAAAACAAAATTTCCAAACAGTCTTGTGTGAGGTGTCTTGTAAGTAAATATGAGAAACCATATTGATATTTCAGTTCCTGACATAATAATTTTAATGCCAATATGTGCATTAAAACAAGGAGGTTTCTTACGCTGAACCATTCATCACAGTGATGTTTTCTAAGAATTTTCATAATTCATTCAAATACAGTAAATGTTTACGTTCGTCATTTATTGCATAGCGCAACTCGTTAGCATTCAGACGAGTTGAAAATGTCAAATAGACAGTCCATTTTTACTTTCTCTACACGTAATATGAACATAGTGTATAGAGAAGGTATTGTATTGCATCCAAAAATTCGATACCGAGATTTCACTGCAAATATATATTTTGAGACCCCCTGATTTCAAAAAGAATGCATTTTTAGTAAAATGTCCGCGTGCGCGCGCGTGTGTGTATGGGTAGCATAGCTCAAAAACGAAAAGTTCGTTAAATACCAAATTTGGCATTTAAGTACAGCATTTTCCAAGGATGCGACACGAAGATTTTCAAGAAAATCCCCACCCTCATCCCAACTACTCTTTACATGGAAAACATTTCGAAAATGTTGATTTTCTCAAAAATGGCTCTAACGAGTTTGGTTAAAATGTCGTATATTGATATTTATATGATAATAAAAAATATATTTTGAATTTACTGGGAATAGCCTTTAAAGACATCTTTATTTTGGATGAATTTTGCGGAATTGGGCATAACTGGTAAACTGTAAGAGATATGTAGAGCTCTTTAAAACACACAATTTGTGTTATATGCATTTTTTCGTGGTGTTGATTGTTTTTGAGATATTACTTGTTATTAGTTTCAGCTTTGAAAACATAATTTTCTCATACATGAATTTGTCAGCTCCTGTCCATACAAACAAAGGAACTTCAGTCACATAGCAAAGGGCTTTTGACTATCACTTTAACCTATGGTACTCCCTTATATCTCTTCTACTAAAAGGAAGCAAGTAATAAGACGATTTCTGCTAATTTTTTCTTGATTAGCATGAGGTAATTAGAAGATTCAGATTTTTAACAATGCTTTGCTGTAGAGATGTAGAGAAAGTCATGTGAATGGAACACGTCAGATTTTTTCAATGAAATTAGCGATAGCTAATGCTTCATCAGACAGAATTAAACGCATGTTAAAGCAACAACAGACAGAATTGCTTAAAACACGAACAACTAAACATACCCTCATTGGACTAAATGGTGGTAGTTCAATGCATTGGCTGGTCAACCTTGGAGCTAACCGAGGTTTCATGGCTCTGTCTATTTTTTATAAAATTCTACAATATGGTTCCAAGAAACCTTTCTGTCTTCACAAATTATAGAATGCCGTTTCAAATTATTCCTCACTGATTTCAACAGGTGTGGAGCATCATGGAAAAAATACACTCTACTGTTAGAAATTTCAACAAATGGATTTTCCTCAGAGATGTTTAGCTAGATCTCATTTTCATATTATTGCTTCATTGGAGTGGTTATGTATATTAACGTTTCACAATAACAGCATCTTCTTATATAGTTTTATCTCGTGGAAATCGGAAAAAGGACTTAAAGTTTCAGAAGTTCAAAGTTTTTGCAGCCAAACTCAGCACAAACCTTACCAGACATGGTTCAATACCTCTGTCTGATAATCCTTATAACACTATGTAGACCGATACACAGCTAAATTACATTTTAATTAATCATTATTGTTATTACACAGGCCATACTGAAGCTACAGCAACACTAGCTGATCGCCGCTCAAGGCCAGCCGGTCTCCATGGCCACGCTCGCTAAAGCGTCTCGCTTTGGTGCTTCGTGGGCAGGGGATCGTGGATGTTATATGTTTGTGCAATGTGTATATGTTTGTAAAAGAAACAGTAAACCAGTAATCAGTAAAATCTACGGGGGGAAATATAAATAGGGATACAGTACCGGAGTCATGATTAGACTCCGTTACTGTTTTAAAAAAAAAATTAAAGAAAAAAATAAAAGGCCGACCCGCTAGAATGCGCTGGCAACGCGTGTCGCGCGAAATATCACAGTGTCCTGTATTCAGTTATAGTATTTGGTAGTAGTAGGAATACGTGTCGGCAGTCCCTAGTTGCAGAGTCTTGCTGGTTGGAAAGCAACTAACCCACACAAAAGCCACAAATAATCTTATTTTATAATATTGTTTATATACTAAAGTGAAATATATTTCTGTGAAAGCTGTTTATGACGGAGAATTTCAATGAATGTGTCACTTTTAAGTTAAACAAATGGAAGAAATTATATGTAGTTTTTTTGGGGGGGAGGGCTTCTGGGGGTTCGGTCCCGTTCGTCCCCCCCCCCCCTTAAATACGGCCCTGCTGGGAAGGGAGCAGAGTGACTTTGCGCCAAATGCTCGCATCTTACCTTGTCACCCTGAATTATTTCACGTGCGTCGGCAGTTTCCTTTCCATAGCTTGAGTGCATTGTCGCAAATGCGTATATCATGGCCACACCTGCGTGTAAGATACACGTGCATTAATGATCCCTGCTTCTCGAAGTTCCTTACTCGGCAGATATAAAACCGGTACCAGGTCAAGAACAAAGTTGAATTGGGGAAGGCAGTGGTCAACTGTGGAGAGCGTCGAAGCGACGAGAGATAAAACGTGTTACAACATTGGAATAAAGACATTTATTGTGATATCAGCAATTATAGTAAAAATATTTTGCTACATCTTCATTTCCCTTTTTACTATAAATGTCCACTGATTGGCAATAGTCGTCCAAGTACGGTACTTTCTTTTAGGCATGTTGCAACTTTAGATCTTACGTTCTGAGTACTTGTGAAATGATTAACATTCTTTAATTATTTACAGATGAATAGATGACTACTACCACAATGGCCACCTGTTGTCAGTAAGAAATGTTTGCGCCAGGTTACACAACTTTTAAATATAAATAACCCTAATATTTCGAGCTCTTTATATCCAAACAGCCGTCTACATGAGGTTAATTTAGTGATCGATATATTTATTTGCACAGTTACTGTAAATACCTATAAACTAGAAACAGAAAGTACTATTTTTATAAACCGAGACATTTGACCACCTCGTGTCAATCTATCGGAACACCAGGGCAATGATAAAAAACCGGAACCCCGGGATGTATGGCAGCTCTGGTCTAACAAATAACAAAGCTATGCCTACTAACACAACGAAACTTTCTTTTTTTTTTTTTTTTTTTTTTTGGTAGTAAAGGAAGCCAATGTGAAACAACAAAATGTAGCTACTGTAACGTAGACCAGATTGTTAAATCAACTCCCGCTGTATCCACACTTAATGCCCTTTTATGTATCACCATAAGTTCTCGAAATAGTGATGGCAATGATGACAGCAGTGACTTGGTTATCTTCTGTTTTATAGGTACTTACCCGAAAAAGTCTGAACCGCCTAGAGCTGCTCCTCCAAATCCCATTGCCGATACCTTTAATCCGGTATTTCCCAAGATCATGTAAGGCATTCGCCGTACAGCTTCTTTATCGTGGAAGCCTGGCACGAATGTTGATGGTAAACCATCCATTCTAAAAGAGATATTGGCAAAAAATGTTAAAAGCCGTGTATATATAGTTAGAGATATCATTTAATTTTATCGTCTTACATCATGTTATCAAGAACGCTTATCTACAGTGGTCCTTTGCTTCACAATCTTATCTTAGTTTGTTTACTTCAAGTTATAGAGTGAGAAACCTTCTGAAAGGGAACAGTGAATTCTGGGTCCACAACAGATGCCCATGAATAAAGACATACCTAAAGATACTTTACAACATTAAGATAACTGAACGATGTTTAAATAGACGGATGTAATTCGTAATTTGAATGTCATATAATTCATTGATTCTTTAACATGACTATTTACTCTTCTCCACAACAAATTCACAAAGACAAATTATGCCGTGTTCTTAGTAGATTTCTCCATTCTCTCTCTCTCTCTCTCTCTCTCTCTCTCTCTCTCTCTCTCTCGCTCTCTCACACACACGCGTTTCTATCTCAGTGTACAACGTGCAAGTTGAAGTGCAAATAGTGTTTGCTTTGTTCTCTAAATGATGCCATCAACACATTCTAAGAGATCAGAGCATTGCAAGAAGACTGCATCCATTGATTGTGAATTTATTTGTTGTTAAGGGCACTCAAAGCAAAAATGAGCCAAAATTCAATACCAATTTTAACTTTATCTAGCACGTATGTACATACAATGAATATAGTAGCTAGAGAAGGTATTGAATTCACTCAAAAATTCGATACTGGATTTCACCGGAAATATGTTTTGAAGTCACCTGACTCCGAAAAAAACATTTTTAGAAAAAGGCCGGTGTGTGTCACTGCCTGTGGACAGTATAGCTCAAAAACGAAAAAGACTTAAATACAAAACTTCATATTTACGTTTATTTTGCTAAATTTGTATAATTGTTGAATCATAAGAGATAAACAAAACCTTATTACACACATAATGTAGATGTCATTAAAACGCTTCATTTATATCATATACTTTTTTATTATTTTGTAGTTTTGACCGTTTTCGAGATAGTCCTTATTCTTGGATTCAGTTTATAACTACCTAACTTTTCTGAAACAGGAAGTCAGCTTTGGTTTCATCTCTCTTGGTTTTACTGCAGGCCATGCAAAGCGAACGATGAACTGTTTCACATAGCGACCAGCTTTTATAAAGTTTGACTATCGCTTTAGCCTAATGTATTCCCTTATATCTCTTCTACTTGTAAGCAAGTAATAAGACCAATTCTGCTAATGTTTATCTCGATTAGCATGATATAGATAAAAGAATTATTTTTGTAAGATTTTGTTTGCATATTGAACAGCTAGAGCAAGTTATGTAAATGGAACACACCAGACTTTGATTACTTTTTTAACACAATTATCTTAGAATCTTCTAGTTTCATAATCTGTATTTTTATCGCTCGTGTTGCGTATAATGGTGCAACGATAAGTTTTAAATGGCCACTCGCTTTGCACGTGGACAAGCAGTCCTAAAACTTCAAAGCTGATTTTCTCGCTTTCGTTTTCTCTACGTTTTTGGAGATTCATGTTCCAAGCGATGCAGTTTTAGCGCAATTTGCTTCATAATTTTAAGGCAAAATAAAAAGTACAAACGAAAAAATTGTTGGAAGTATTTTTATGGAATGTTAATATTTATGAGCATATAATAAATATTACCTATTACATTACATTTTATTAGCTTTCTAAAATTATTGAAACATTCCTTTTAAAAATTAACTTTTTGCTCCAAACTAAATGAGATAAAAAAATCTCCCATTCGAGCCTCAGTTAGGGTGTGTTATTCTAAAGCTTTTAAAGCCTTGTCAGGGGTTTCTCTTATGAGAAGAAGAATTCGAGTAACTTTAAGCTCAATGGACCCCGGCTCATTTGAGCACCATTTCACCGATTCATTCATCGTCCGATAAGACCTACCGGACTACACCTTAACACAAAAGTTAAACTACACAAAAAATCTGATGTTTTCCATTCACATGAATTTTTCTACCTAGTCTATAACAAACTATGCCTACAAAAGCTTATTGTTCAATCTATTTCATGTTATTTGAGATAAGTATTAGTAGAAATAATTTTATTACTTTGTTCCGTATAAAGGAGAGAGAAATAAGGAAAGACATCAGACTAAAGTGATCAAAACCTTTAAAAGCTGGTGCTCCGTAATTGTAATTCGGTTCTTTTTCCATGGCAAGGAGTAAAGCAAAAGATACAGGAATGACAAATTCCAGTTTGAGAAACATCTAAATAATTTAACATTGAAATCAGTAACAAGAAATATCTTGGAAATGGTTTACCCCAAGATAGAAAAAAATTTAAAACATAACAATGAAAAGTATATGTATTGTATTGCAGTGTATGTATTGACAGAGTCCGTGAAAGCTTTTCACGGATCCCTAAAAACATCAGCACGGAGAGCTAGTCAACAATTGGAGATTTCAACATCAACAGTATGAAAGAATGTATGGAAGCGAATTAAGTTATTCTAGTACAAACTGTAGCAGTACAAAAACTGCAGCCTGATGATCCAGCTAGCGTTTTGCGAGAATTTTATGTCCATGATCAAAGAGAACCTACGTCGTACTACTTGTCAACGCAGTGTGAATCGTCCGCCGTCCAAAATATTGTCACAGGGATGTTATTATGCGCTTAAATGTGTTGAGTGAATTTGTACTTTCTCTATCTCGTACAATGGACCTAGTAGGTAGAGAAGATATTGAATTCCACCTAAAAACTAAATAATAGGTTTATCCGGAAATATATGTTTCGAGAACTCCCGAAATTCTCTTTAGAGAAATGGTAAAGTTGTGTGTGTGTGTGTGTGTGTGTGTGTGTGAGAGAGAGAGAGAGAGAGAGAGAGAGAGAGACAGAGAGAGAGAGAGAGAACAGCATAGCTCAACAAGAAAAAGTCCGCTAAGTAATTTAATTTATATTTATAATATCAATGGTATGTTATATTGATATCTAAGTATGGTATGGTATGTATATTGATATGACTAGAAAACTTCTAAGAAAATCCCTGCAACATTGAAGAATTTTCGAATTTTTTTAAATTTATTTATTTAAGATCACTTTATAACAACAAAGGTCATTAGCGACTACAATATTCTTACATATCAAAACCAATGTATATACAAAATTTAATACAAATATATTACAACTGCAGTCATAAACTTAACTACTTCAACTTTGGTAAAAGTAAAATATAGTATATGTAAATTGGAAAACAATTAGTATAATAGTATCAATCTCTGGTTATGAAAATTAAATTGCGTTACCTACATAAAATATATCATTTGTAATATCTCCATTAGCTTGATAACTTTTCTGCATCATTCGGTGGCGTTAAAAATGGAATACAGATCACTCTTGAAGTTTAAGTTCCTTCTGTCGTTTAGTAAAGCAGGTGAGATGTCAATACAACTTCTCGGGCTGAACATTTCGGACGATCTTTGGTTGTTTTCTTCATCAAATAACCGTGGCTGAGGTTGAAGTGGCCGATGCGCAACCCGATAATTAGGACTTTTATTTTTTTCGGAATTTAAGATGTGATATTGCCGGTTCTGTAATACATTTCCTGATCAGTTTTAAAGGTGTAGATTTCCACTGTTTGTCCCAGGGTTCCCCGATATAGCTTTTAATTTTTTTCCCCTCCCCATATCTTGAAGATTTTACATCCTGGAACTTTGTTTCTTCATTAGATAGTCGCCCTCCGTGATATAATGGTTACAATGCTAACTTCCTATACCCAAGGCTCAAACCCGGCGGAGGATGAGGACTTTTTCGGGCGTAAAAATTGTTAGCATGGCTTCCTTCGCAAGGGAAGTAAAGCCGCTGGTCCCATGCCGTAGATTTACGACACGTAAAAAAATCTCAAGCCTGATAGAGAGGCCTCTGAGCAAAATTAAGCGGTCTTTCACGCCCAGTATAGAACCGGATGCTGAGAACCACAGCAGTTAAAGAGCATCCATAAATAAAATACCATTTCCATTTTCTTCATTAGAAAACCAAGTCTGAGGCTGAAATGGCCGCTGTGCAACCTGGTAAGTAGGACTTTCTGTTTTCTTCGGAATTTAAAATTTGATGTTGCCGGTTTTTTAATGTATTTCCTAACCAATTGTAGATTTAAGGGTGTGGATTTTCACTGTTTGTACCAGTGGCCCACGATGTAACTTTTAAACTTTTTTTTTTTTTTTTTTTTTTTTTTTGATGTGTACTCTTAATCCAGCTTCAATTTGTTGCAACCTTGTAGCATATTTAGCTACCACATCTGCCTTTTCATTTCCGGTAATGCCTTTATGTGATGGAAGTTGCGACAGTATAATAGTACGCTATGTATCTTATTAGTTTAATTATTAGTTTCGTATAGGTTTAATATAAGAAATATCTGCTTCAGTAGAATGCAGAGCCTTAGGGTGTAGAAGCTTCTATTATGCTCGCCAAGGTTACTGCTTTGTTAAGGCTAGTGACACAATGCCATTGTAGAGCAAGATTTTTAGAACATCAGAGACACAAGTAGCATGATGAAGGTTAAAGGAAGGTTTATTCCCTAATATCCTGGAAACCTGTACTTTCTCATTGTAAAGAATGATCACGTGGGCGGAATACAAAGAAATTGCCCAGTTAGTCATGTGACAACGCTATTTTTCGCGCTTCTTTTTAGCCAATCAGCAAGGAGGTTTTGGGTATTTAAGCGATGCGCGTACAAGAAATGGGCTTATTGTTACTTGGCTACTTTGCTACTTGGTTTTTTGATATTGTGATTGTTACTTTTATTGTGAATTCGCAGGGTAAATGTTACTCTGACGGGCAAGTCTTATCGTAAATGTTACGCGGACGGCGAAGCTTAACGTTACTGTTACTGCAGTAAGATAATAAGAACTCAGCAAGAACGGAAACTAGCACTTAAAATGATCATGTCATCATTTTTACGAATTTTTATGTCGGGAGTCGCTCGTAGGGTTAGTGCCTCAACCAGCAACACAGAAGAATAAAAGCATTAATTTAGTGAAATTAAGCGAAATATCTATTTTTTTGAGTCTACCGCGTGCTGCATATCTTGGTCAATCTTTTCTCCCCTGTGTAAGAGTTAACTTGTGTTCTACAGGAACGAGCATAGCTGGCGCAACAATGGACTCCTCATAAGGTATGTACACGTTTGTTGACAGAGTATTTCACGGTGCTAATCCTGGTCCGACTTCGAGGGTCTCTCAAAGAGTTAATTTATAAGGATGGAAACGGTATTTCAGGTAGTAGTTCATCTATCCGTGAAAATCAAGGTAGTGAATCTAATTTTTGTGTTGTGAATTTAAATGATGTGACTCAAAATAATGCCGACGGGCAAGCCCATCTCATTGTAGAGTCGAAAACCTGTTGTAATGCGCAGAATTGTGCCACTCATTTACCTGTATGTGGAGGACTTAATTATCGTTTAAATGAGAAAGATATTGCTAGATTTGATGAGGAGAATGGAGACCATCCTAAGCAATACATCGCGGACATGGAAAAAAGCCTTAAGCTGAAACCAGTTCCATAAATTTCCAAAATGTTAATTGTGAACCAAGACCTTTGCTTTAAATTACCGCAGTGGGTCAGCCAAACCATAGAAAAAAATAAAAATTTCGGACATTTTCGGCAAATTTTTTGAATAAATTTTGGTGTATCAATACTCAAAACCATGTGAAATTGATCTCCAGAAATAGGATATATGACCAAAGAGCTCGAGGCATAATGTAAACAAATTAAAAGTGAAAGAGAAATTGTAATGATCAAAGTATATGTACTTATGTTTATGTTTCATGTTAGCTTAAGTGATAGTTTTGTGTATTTTATCTGTACATGTTATGCGCTTGCCTAGGAATAAGTGTGCTAAATTTGTGATGTAAATAGGATGTTAGGTTGGCAATATGTGTAATGCTTGCAAGTACGGATCCCGGAAGAAAAGGGAAAATAACCCATTTTGACAGGCTTAAGTAACGGAATCCCCAGGTCATTGAAAGTAAGAGTGAATACATTGGACGGTACCAGTGCTAATGACCTCCAAACGTAAACACTTCGCTATGTACCTGATGTGACAGTGACAAGGGACCAAGTTCCATTAGACAGTGAGAAGTGTGTGAACATAAAGCTAACAGCGAGGTGAGATAGAAGGAAAATACTGAAACTCTAAGAGTTCATTTATAGCACAGTATGCAAAAGAAAGATTTGAGGGCTAGAGATGCCCATATATGTCAGCTGTTGGAGGACAAAATTGTAAAAAGTATAAGAATTCACATAGTTCATCTTTTCATTTTTCCAATTGGGGCATCTTGAGACGGATTATCGCCCAGGTGAATAAGCGCATAACCAATATTTGTAATTGATTAATGTTTAGGTCAATTAGTAAGATATCATATATTTATTGTATATTGGGTGTTCAGAGAGATTGTCCCTGGAAAGCGTTTCTAACTTCAACCCAAAGTTCGCAAGCGACGAATTCAGTTGTTTACGCTATTTCTTTGTCTATTGCAAGAGGAGAAAGACGCTATTGTGTAGTCACGTCTCCGCAACAGAATGTGAAAGCGACATAAACCGGGGAACCACGAGGAAATTTAGGCCAAGAATCACGTGAAAGACGCATTCACCAATTACAGTCAATCACGTCACGGCAGAAGTGCACCCCAAGCTACTTTCGGCGCCAAAGTGGGCCAATGAGATTACGAGTTGAGGGTTTTGCGCGTGGGTAGAATTTGTTATAAATATAGAGTATTCGCCGCAATTTTCACGCAGTTGAGATGTAACTCCAAGGGGAGAGCTGTGACCCCTAAACGAGTGAATGCGCAAATTAGTAGAGTTATTACAGTGATTGAGGCACTTGGAATGTAACTACACGTAGACTTTCTGATGCCCGAAACAAGAATCCTCGTAAATATAGTAAAGTTATTACAGTGTTCTTGCCACAGGACAGCATTATAAAATACATGCCTAATAATTGTAAGTAAATGTACAACTTAATATTCAATAATGACCAGATCCTCTTTTGCAGGGCAACTAGAACGTGACTGCATCTCCATTCGGAGACAAGCTGCTAAATTTTCCTAGATTTGCATACCCTGAATTTACAAGGGCTTGATCAGGGCTACTGCCTTGTTCGTGTCCTGGCACTGTACACTCGTCCAGCTTGTGCCAATATGGCTGGTCTTTACAATATTTTCCTAGAATCCGCAGGTGCAATTAGCGGTACTGCTGCATTTCCACATCTTATTTCTTATCGGTGGAGGGGTTTTAATGGGTACTGCCAGTTAAAGGCGATCCCCACACTTGGCAGAGTTTCCCCCTCTGTCGCCTGTAAATGTGTTTTTACCCTCAACTCGAGAAAAAAAAAATAGCGCTCCAGTCTTGTTGGACTCCAGAGGTGATATAATAGCTTTGTTCCCTGAAGACGCCGGACGGAGATTTCGGCGAAACGTCGGTTATTAAATCATTTTAACCACGGCCTACTAACCCGGCTACCAATAATAAATCAAGTTGACAATGCCGGTTGTGAAAGCCTAAGTATTTATGAAATTTCTCTTTCCTTGTTTTTGTTTCTGCTATTCGAGTAACTATAATCAAACACCACACACGCATTTAAAAATTTACAGTCTAAATTTACTGCTTAATTGAATATTTAACACCACAATTTTTTTTTTTTTTTTTTTTACATTCAACCCACACAAGGCGTAATCTCTCAAAGGTGTAGTTCTAAAATTGGTAGCTTGGCAAACACGTGCTTCACAAACCACAATGCTTAAGGATCGGGCATATATCTGTGACCTAGAATTGTTTGCTTCAGTCGCATTCCTGCCAGGTTGCCAACTCGACAGATTTTCCGTCAACATTGGCGGATTTTCAAGTTGTTTGATGGGCAAAGTTTGGGTTTGACGGATGACAAATGTTTAATTATCAATAATTAACGTTATATTATTTTTATTTAGAAAAACCTCACGGATGTAGATTTTGTGTATCTACAAGACAGTGTGTCGCCCTCCGTGGTGACGATGGATTTTTTCGGGTTTAAAACTCCTTATCATAGCTTCCTTCGGAAGAGAAGTAAAGCCGTTGGTCCTGTGCCGTAGATTTACGGCACGTAAATGAACCTCAAGCCTGACAGAGAGGCCTCTGAGCAAAATTAAGCGGTCTTTCACGCCCAATTTTAGAATGGGACGCTGAGAACCACAATAGTTAAAGAGCGCCCATAAATAACACGCCGTTTTACAAGACAGTGTCCTGTTAAGTAATATACACAGCTATCTTTTATTTAGAGCTAACAGTAACAAACATCTCAGATGACTGAACAACTCCGCAATAATCAGTGAATTCTGAATACAATATAGTGAACGCAGTGCTAATTCGGTGTTCCATGGTGGTGCTTCGGTCTATATTTAAGTTAAGTTATATTGTTTTTTATTTTTTTAATTGCCTGATTGAACAGAAAGATAAGCGGTATGTATGGCATTTTAGAAAAGAATGATTAAATATTGAGCAATTAAATGAATGCTTAATAGAGGTGCTCGGTGCAAATTTTGCCAGAACGTGTATCTGCGCAACTCAGATTTACTTTTTCATGGAAAAAATAACCCTTTTTAACTTCAATCAATTTATCATTTCAGCCTATTAAACACACGTACGAACGTGCAGCTGCAGATGCTGCTGGTAAATTTTTTAGTTAATCACTGTACAATTAGATCCCTTAACCATCTTTCAGATATAAACAAGACAATTTTGGAAGAAATTAAGAACTTGATTTTTAATTTAATTTTTATTTTGAAGAAAATATGGACATGTTTTATGTTGATGTGCCGGCAAAAATGTGTTGATAACACAATAGGGGCCATGATCTGATGAACAAGCCGTATTACAATAGTTAGAAACAGATGGGAGTGGCAATTCACTAGCTTCACCTGAAGAGAAACCGCCACTGGTTTTCATTTATATGTAATAACACATTCGATATGGTTCAGAAACCTACAACTCCAAGAGAATATACATTTAAAAATTATGTGTTTAACATTTCATAGATTTATATTCCATAAATCGCGACATTCTCTTAAATTTGTCGAACATCTATCTCTCCCAATCCCTTTGAAAGTAAATTACCCTAGGCCAGGGGCGTATTTACGGGGAGAGGACGAACGGAACCGGAACCCCCCAGAAACCCTCCCCAAAAAACTACGTTCAAGTTCTTCCATTTGTTTAATTTAAATGTACACATCCATTGACATTCTCCGTCATAAACAGCTTTCTGCTATACCACAGAAATAAAGGAATATTTTTAACTTTAGTATATAAACATGATTATAAAATAAGATTATTTGTAACTTTTGTGAGGGTTAGTCTCTTTCCAACCAGAAAGAATCTGACACTAGGGACTGCCAGCACGGCGTGCATTCTTACTACTACCTACGTCTCTGCCTGTTGGTTCAGCGCTTCTTAGCGTTAGTGTAATGTGAGTCATTGGATACGATAGCGAATGACTACTTGTGCTCTTTTTCTCTGGTTCGTTGATCCGTTCCGCTAATTAATTTGCCTTTTGTTTGTTCATTATTCAATTTAATTCACATGGGAAAAAGGCGTAAAGCTGACGATATTGGTATAAATCGGCCATTCGTCCCGTAAAAATAGTACAGTCCTCTTTTTTACTTCTCGCGACCCGAGAATGCTTTTTTGGAACGCAATAAGGTCCCAATTTTCTTGACACTGCCTCCCTAAATTAAAAACCTAATTAAAAGGGTTGTCATTTCTTGTTGTGAGAAATGCTGAGTCGGCGCCTATCTCGCTTATTTTTATTATTGTTAGCGCGTTCTGTGAACAGTAGTCTTACCCAGTATGTTGCTGACAGTTGATGTGCTGTGATATTTGCAAGAACTTAATCTATTATACCTAAACGGAAATGCACCTTTTTATCCAATTTACAGGATAGAAACCCTTTCATCGAAGAGAGAAGCCTTAATTATAGAGTACATTGTAAAATTTGCAATCGACATTTTCTATTGCACATGGTGGGAACTCTGATATTGTAAAGTGTATTTATTCAATATCACGTTTCCTTCAATCTAATGCTATATAAATATCATATTCAGAAAGTATTGCTCAGTTAATCCAACCTTTTCAGAAGTTTTAATGGAACAAATGTTAGGCTTACACCAGTATCAGCACTACTTATTCCTTTTTTAAATAGAAAACAACTGGATTAACTTCAGAAAGTGACAAAGGACGTTAAAACTGACCAATGCAGTGCCAGACCAGATTAATAATGCACTGCTGAGTATATAAGTAGTAAATCTCCGACGTCTTAAGTTCATTCCCAGCCAAAACACACAATTCATTTCATCAATCCTAACGACGTTGGGCACTTCATAGTTGCTTTAAGATTTGCATAGCTGCTTCTTATTCTTAATTTATTTGATCAAAAAAGAATTTGAGAATTTGAGAGGCCTCTGTATCTTCAGGATGTCGCATTGATGGTTGTAGTTAAAAAAGAATTCCCTGCCACAACCGAAAATTGAATCCCGGACCTTTGGGTAAAATACTAGAGTGCTGACCATTCGACCGCAGATAGTAAACCTTATAGTTCAGTGAAAAATTACCTGTTGCTTCGAGAAGAAAATGCTGTACAAGCCACTGCATATTTTGCTTTAATCTTGAAGTTCGTTATCATTTAGTTCTTCGACATCCCCCCTGATTTAATAAAGTCCTTTCTGCGCTCAAAAAACACCAAAACGGGTACCAAATCTGCACATCATTTGTTATAAGAAGCTGCGTCTCAAGTGTTGAGACACCTACGGAGGTGACTTGAAAAGTCATGAGACGCGTCTCTTGAAAGTGAGACGCGGCTACATTTTATTCATTCCAAAACTTGAGACGCGTCTCATTACGTAAGCGCGTGAGACGTTGGTCGAGATCAAGGTCACCTCCATCTTGAGTCGTAGAGTTTTATTCATACGAAAGTGAGACGCGTCTCAAAAATTGCAAGTTTTGAGACGCGTCTCATCTTTATTCATACCAGCCAATAGATAACAATTGACGGGCGACGATGTGCAGTCTAGTACTTGCGCTGGTTTTTTGAAACGCTATTCTGTAGAACCTTATTTACTCGCATTTATTGGATTTTTACTTTTTCTATACGTACTATGTACATAGTGTATAGAGAAGGTATTGCACTTCAATCAAAAATTCGATACCGAGATTTCACCGGAAATATATATTTTAAGGTCCTCTATATAAAAAAAGCATTTTCAGAAAAATTTCCGTGTGCGTGCGTGTGTGTGTGTGCGTGCGTGCGTGTGTGTGTGTGTGTGTGTGTGTCCGTGGGTCCGGTGTCTGTGAACACGATAACTCAAAAGCGAAAGCTTGGTTAAATACCAATTTTGGTATTTAAGTGTAGTGTCTTCCAAGGATGCGACACGAAGATTTTGGAAAAATACCCCTACCCCTAACTACCCTTTACATGGAACTTTATTCGAAAATGTTTATTTTCTCAAAAATGGCTCTAACGATTTTGATTAAAATGTCGTATATTAAAGATATTTACCGGAGAAATAAAATGTATGTTTTGAATTTTCTGAGAATAGCCTCTGAAGACTACTTTATTCCGGATGAATTTTACGGAATTTTACATAACTACTAAACCGTAAGAGTTTGACAAAAACTTACCACACAAGAAATGTAGAGCACGTTAAAACACTTAATTTATGTTATATATATATTTTATAGATATTCCTTGTTTTTTGTTTCAGCTTTAAAAACATACTTTTCTCATATAGGAATTTGTTAACTCCTGTCCATACAAATAAAGGAACTTCAGTCACTTAGCAATCAACTTTTGACTATCACTTTAACCTATGGTTACTCGATTAACATGTAGTAAATAGAAGCATAAACTTTTTAACAATAAGTTGTTGCAGAGAAGTAGAGAAAGTCATGTGAATGGAACACATTAGCTTTTTTTTAATCAATTGTCCATTCTTTCGTTAAAATTACGTACAGTGCAACTTATTTACGCAAATCAAACCCAAGCACCGTACATAATCATAATACAGGATAAGCCTACAAAGCTGATAAACCAAATTGCATTGTTATTTGAGCTACAGACACTGGGAAATTTGAGTAAGAAAAATAAAAATGGAGCATTATGGTATCAAACATTAATAAAACCATTAAGATGAACCATGTTTTAAGTTAAAAAACATGGTAAACAACTGATTACATTTAAGCTGACAAAGAAACGTTTGGGCATTGCAGTATATCTGAAATAGTTGGTACATGTCCAGTTTCTCAAAACAATTTTTAGAATGGCCCGAAATATGATCATTTTTCCCCCCTCTCTCTCTCTGTTTTTTTTTTAAATCATTCCATGGTTGGCACTTGATCACAAATTTTTGGCCCATTATTTTTCGAATAATAATCATCAGTTATTTCCTTATAGGTACAAAAGAAATAAGCAAACCCATTCGGTTAATGCAATAGTCACATTTATTAAAAGCTGGTCGCCAAGTGACCTTTGCACTCTGTTCTCTTTGTATGGTCAGGAGTAAAAAAATAAACGAATGAGGACTTCCCATTTGAGAAAAGCATTATTGGAAAATTCATGCCAATAACAAGGAATAACTCCGAAATGGTTAATTCTACAAAAAATTTAATAATGTAAAATATTTTAATGAGATCTATATTTTTGTGTAGTATGAGTTTTTATCTGTATCTTATGGTTTATGCTAAAATTCTCCAGAATGAAGAAGGCTTCAGAGGTTATTCCCACAAAACTCAATATATACATTTTATTTGCCTATAAATTTGTTTAATATATGGTGGCAATTAATCCAAACTGTTAGAGTCATTTTTGAGAAAATAAGTTTCAAAAATATTCCACATAAACGGTAGATTGGGATGGATGGGGAATTTTCTTAAAATCTTTGACGTCACATGTTTGAAAGATGCTAAACTCAAATACAAGCTTGGTACTTAACCTACTTTTGTTTATAGTTATGCTGTTTACAGACGCACAAGCAGACCATATTCTAAAAAACACTTTTTTCTGGGATTCACATTTATTTTCGATAAAATATTAGCTTTAAATTTCTAGATGGAATGCAATACCTTCCCTACCTAGTATGTACATTGTACGTGATAAAGAAACTAAAAACACAAGCTAAACATAAAATATGACGGTTGAATAATTAATGAAATTTTAAGCAAAAATATTAAGTGGTATAATACAGGAATATACTCGACTAGATCACAAATAAGTCTACTACTGAAACTCTTTCATTTCTTTAATTTGTTCTTAGTAATCTGCAATATCGTCTAAAATTGAATATAAAGTCCAAAAATAAAAACAAGTTTGTATTGATTATGTACAAAGGAGAGTAAGTTTTTTTTATGGTGTTCTTTAATGCTACAGTTCTCAGCATTCCATTTAGGCGTGAAAGACCACTTAATTTTCCTCAGAAGCTGCTTTATCAGTTTTGAGGTTTTATGTGCCATAAAGCTACAACACAGGAGCGATGTCTTTACTTCCCCTCTGAAGGAAAGTATGTTGAGCATTTTACCCGAATAAAATCAATCACCCCCGCCCCCCAGGTTTGAACCCGCAATCTTGGAAACTAGAGGCTAGCATAACAGCCCCAAACCATGGAGGATTATTGATATTGCAACTTTTTTTAAATGTTTGAGTAATGAGAAGGGAACGTTAATCCAAACACCTGGAGATTTCAACTATAAAAATATTCTTGACCCCCCACCCAGAACCAAATTCTAGATACGCCACTGCCCTAAGTTGAGAGATAATGCCCTCAGCATAATTGCTAACCTAGTCTGCATATAACCATTTCTGCCTTCTGCAAGTTGGTATGATTTAGCGATATTACGCGCTATTTGGACGCAAAGGATGTAACATTTACATTTCTATATATAACATAAATTACGTATTGAATTACAGAATCAGAAGTAATAAGGTTTTGAAATATGACTAATTTATTTTCCATATTTATAGCCACAATAACTATCAACTCATAATTTCGTACAAATCAGCAATATTACATAAATCTTAAAATTTGCTTTCTTTCGTACTTTGCGTTATTTAAAAATAAGTTCTGCCACACATTTGCAGGTGGTAGTTACCAGCATAACCTAAATAACTCCCGGATCATCCGTTTGGTTTTCGAAGGGGACATTCCACAACCTTGCAGTTGTTGCGACTGGCTGAGAAGGCTACCCTGGGCTTCCAGGACAACTTCAAAACAGTCGCGGTACTCTTGGACGTGGAACTAGGGATTGTTGTACAAGCTCAAGAGGGATCGTGGGTTCGAGTCCCGCCTTGGGCATGGGTGTTATATGTTTGTGCAATGTGTATATGTTTGTAAAAGAAACAGTAAAACCAGTAAACCAGTAATCAGTAAAGCCTACGGGGGGAAATGTAAATAGGGATACAGTACCGGAATCCTGATCAGACTCCGTTACTGTTTAAAAAAAAAAATGAAAAAAAAAAAAAAAAAAAGAGCGCAGAGAACCCTCCCCCCTACCTTCACCTGCTTAGTACTTTCTTTCGGGACCGCACTTTCAGGCTGAGGATGGAGGGGAGGCATTCTACAGTCAGACCCATAGCGGCGGGAGTGCCGGGAGGCAGCGTGCTGTCGCCGTTACTCTATGCCGCCTACATGTCTGACTTTCCCAAAGAACCCAGTACTATTACGTGCCAGTATGCCGACGATGTCCTCATAATGGCACTAACAAGAACGCCCGCTTCTGATACTCCCCGCTTCAGATACAGCTCCAGGCCATCGGCGCCCTTAACATAAAACTTAGGAGTTAAAATACCTGAGCTAAAAGTATGCTAAAAAGTATCTCAATCAAATGAGCTAAAATATAGATAAAATTAGTATAAATAACTAAAGCCAAGATAAAATAAGTGACCATCCCTTAATCCAGAGCTGACGATAAAACTATGACACTAATACTTCTAAAACAAGAGGGAACATAAAACAATAGTGACTAAAAGTTTCAAGGGTGATAAAAGATTTCAAAAACCTCACGTATCACTCAAGTATCCACACCAAATCGATAAAATCAAAATAAAACTAGATACGTACGGCGTATGTCACTTTAGATATAAATTTAAAAGCAGTCTCCACCGCTCAAGGATCATCGGCCAGGACTTCCGGAAGCCTGGCCGGCAGTCATAGAGTGGCTCATGGTGGTGCTAGACGAGTACACTCTACAAGCACGTGCCAGACTAAAAGCGCTTCGCCACAGAGCGGGAGGCCAGGTGGAGGTTCCCTATGAAATAAGTGGCTATGACTAAAAATACAGTGACCTATACGCAATCTTGCCAAAATAACTTCCTCGCGACGAGAGAGATGTGAGGAAGTCACCCAGTGTATAGGGAGCTCCTTCACCTCCCGAAGTTTGTTGCCGCAAAGACGGACCACTCTTCATGCAAGTTCGAAACTACCGCTCTGCGGACAAAAAGGCTAAAATCTTCGGCCGTGACAAAGTTAACGGTAACACTGGGCGCAGATGATGCCTTCTTTGCCGCCAAATCCGCCAGTTCATTCCCCGGCACGCCAACGTGTCCAGGAACCCAGACGCACTCCACATTTACACCCGAAGTGTGCAAAATGTGGAGGATGTCCTGAATGCGCTGTACTAGAGGATGGTAAATATACAGCTCACGAAGGTGCTGAAGTGCACTAATGGAATCACTCACAATAAGCCAGTCACCCAAGTTGCGAGGGCGAATATATAAAACGGCTCGGTAAATAGCATACAGCTCTGCAGAATAAATTGATGTGCTACTCGGCAAACGGAAAGTAAATGGTTCGTTTCGAGTGAGAAAGGCACATCCAACTCCATCGGCGCACTTACTGTCATCGGTATATACCTGACTGCGGCCACTGTATTTTGATAAAAATTCTAAACAAGAACAGATACTAAACACAGGCGTAGAAAATTTCGGTAAGACGTCATCCCGAGATCTACGTGGGAGGAAGCACGTAACCAAGGTGGATGCACCCTCTCCCCCTTGGGAAACATGTCAGGCATTTCAAGTTCGAAGCAGCTCCCGGAAGCGAAATCCTACAGACTACGTAAGAAGTTTCTTTAACGGTCATCCAACCCGAAATCAAAAAAGGGAGTAGACGATGGATGCGCAGGTATGCACTTCAAGCTACAGCCATAGTTAGATAGAAGAACATCCCGCCGACAACGCAGAGGGGGCTCGGCAGATTCGGCATAGAGGCTCACAACTGGGCTAGTTGGAAACGCTCCAACAGCTACCCAGATCCCCCGATTGTATCTAACTTTCTCAGCACAGATGGGCGTGCTGAGACATAAACAATACATCCATAGTCTAACTTTGATCGGATCATGGCACGATAAAGACGCAGCAGGACTCTCCAATCTGCTGCCCAAGATTTGTGGCTTAGTATCCGTAAAATATCCAGAGAACGGTCACAACGCACTTTAAGCTGTGCTACATGAGGTGACCAGCATAGTTTCTGATCGAATATCAACCCCAGAAATCTCACATCATCTGCGAAGGGAAGTATATCTGGCCCGAGACGAAGAGAAGGTGACATTCGCCACCTTCGGCGCCAGAAATTTACACAGACTGTCTTCTCAGGGGAGAAACGAAAGCCGTTTCTCGAGCTCCAATCATAAAGATCGTCCAAACACCGCTGGAGATGGCGTTCCAAAAACGGCGTATGCTGAGAAGTGCAGAAGATGGCAAAGTCGTCAACAAATAAAGAAGAAGAGACTCCTGGGGAAATACAGAGCGAGATGGAATTTATTGCTATAGCAAACAGTGTCACGCTAAGTACCGAGCCCTGCGGTACTCCGTTCTCCTTAATAAAATAATTGGAAAAAACCGAGCCGGCCCTTACTCGGAAAGCCCGGTCCCGCATAAACTCCTGAATGAACAACGGTAGGCGACCACGTATATTCCAGCTGTGGAGGTAGCGTAAAATCCCTGCCCGCCAACACGTATCATAAGCGTTCTCGAGGTAAAAAATTATCCCAACTGTTGGGCTGTTCTTCAGAAACCTGTCCAAGATCTGAGTTGACAGCGAGACAAGGTGATCAGTTGCCGAACGATGTCGTCTAAAACCACACTGGATATTGGTCAGAAGGTTGTGGGATTCCAGCCACCACACCAACCGTCCATTGAGCATGCGTTCCATCCCCTTTCATACGCAACTGGTGAGGGAAATAGAAGGGTAACTGGAAGGAAGATGGCGATCCTTTCCAGGTTTAGGAATGGGTATGATGGTGGCTTCCCGCCACTTGTCAGGAAAAGTGGCTTCAACCCAGACACGATTATAGACCTCGAGCAGGTAAACCTTACCATCAGGAGAGAGATGTTGCAGCATTTGGACGTGGATACCATCTGGTCCTGGTACAAAGTTTCGCGAAGATAAAAGTGTATTGTCTAGCTCTGGCATGGTGAAAAGACGATTATAATCTTCAAGGTTCCCAGAACGAAAGGAGAACCCTTGAGATTCCACCTGAGTCTTAACTGTAAGAAAGTCAGGGGAATAATTGTCTGAGCTAGACACTTGAGCGAATGCACTGCCCAAGGTGTTCGCCACGTCAAACGGCAGGTGTTTTGAGACCCGTGATAGGAATTTTAGTCGATTTTCCGGCCATACGCTGTAGCTTATCCCATACGACAGAGGAATATGTATGTCGGTTAAAAGATGCTACAAATTTCCTCCAGGTTGTCTTCTTGCTATCCTTAATAATGTGTCTAGATTTGGCACGCAGCTTTTTATATTATATTAGATTATCTAGTGTAGGGCGACTTTGGAAGACCCTGAGAGCACGTCTGCGAGCACGAATAGCATTCCAGCAGCCATCAGTCCACTGGAAAGCAACGGGTTTTGCCATTCGAAAGCGGAATGGATTGCTCAGCAGTGGAAAGAATTATCTCTGTGAGATGGTTGACTAAATAGTTCACAGAGTCGTGCTCATCGGAGTTGAAGTTAGCCAAGCAGGAATACAGGTCCCAGTTGGCGTGATCTAAGCGAAATCTAGGTAAGCGAGTGGAACATGCAGCGTGTGTCAAGAGACTAATATGACAGGGAAAGTGGTCACTAGAGTGCAAATCAGAGATGATATTCCAGGATAACGAGACCGCTAACTGTGGTGAACAAATCGCTATGTCAAGGTGTGAAAAACTGTGAAAGGCGTCAGAAAGAAAGGTTGGCTCTTCGGTGTTCGGGAGAGCAAGGTTCTTAGTGTTCAAGAAGTCTGCAATTAGCTGACGTCTCGCACAAGCTCGAGGAGAGCCCCAAAGTGGGTGGTGGGCATTCACGTCCCCCACCAACACAAATGGCGTTGGTAGCTGGGAAACGAGGTCTTCTAACTCGGTGCGCGAGAGGTCATTAGAGGGAGGCAGATAGATACTACAAGTGGTACATATGGCAGTGTGATCGTTACAGCAACTGACTGGAGGTCAGACTGTAAGGAGACGGAATCAGCATAAGTATTATCCCTGATGAGCATCATAGTGCCCCCGTGTGTGGGAATACCTTCTGTCGGACTGAAATCAAACCGTACAGAAGAATAATGCCTGAATGTAACCGTGTCTTGTGGACGGAGCTTGGTCTCTTGTAGGCATACGACTAGAGGTTGATACGCGTGGAGTAACAGTTCAAGCTCTGCTCGATGTGGTCGAATGCCATTTATGTTCCACTGTAGGATAACCATGGTCTATATTATGGGATAAGTTCCAAATAGACTGACGTTTCTGCATATCGGGCGGATTTTTTTTTTGGTAGTGTTTAACGCCCGCTTTTACTGCTCTGTCACCGTAGGCGATGACACATGAGGATGGAGCCCCGGTGGAATGAGATGGCGGGGGAAACCGGAGAACCCGGAGAAAACACGCAACTGCGCCGCTTTGTCCACCACAAATCTTATATGCGGTCACTTGGGATCGAACCCGGGCCGTCTAGGTGAGAGCTGAATGGTCTGACCACTCGGCCCCGGCGCGGCCAATATTGGGCGATGCTGGTCGGTTTAGTTTATTCTTTTTGGTCGTCGGACTAACACTTTTTTCAGGATCACGATCTTGCCGCTTTGGACTGTGCGATTGGCAGTTGAGGCAGGATCGTCCTGTTCCATTTCCTTACCAATATAGAACCTCGGTTCGAGGATCCCGAACCTATTTGAGGTACTGATCGGCGAAGATGGACGTCGCCGATCGCATCTCCTCCCAGAAGATTCCTCCGAAGAGGATCTGCGGGGAGAGTGACGTGGAGGTTTATCACCCTTGGATGCTTTGGGTGCAGGCGAAACACGCTCTTTAAGGAAGTCAGTCCTAACATAGCTGGTCTTGAAAGCTTTCTGTGGTGCAGAATATTCTACGGTTTCACCGGTCTTATTGCCTAAGGTCGACAGTTGGACTGACAATTTTGCTGGAGTATGTTTTACGTTGGCGGATTTGGCAGATGGTGATGCCGACATTGACGCAGTTGTTGAGGTCTTTGTAATAGTTTTGGCAACGATAATTCTTTCGGCAATAGTGACCCCGTTGATATCGCAGGTCTGTGTTGCGATCTCCCGCCTCGGCACCGGTTTAACTGCAACAGAGCTATAAGAACCAGACTGCGGGACAGAGGGTTGCCGGATATGCAGGAGCTTACGGGCTTCGGAGAAAGACACCTTCTGTTTCACCCGTATCTCTTGGATCGCTCTCAGCAAAACGGGGGCAATCTCGGGAACTAGATGGGTGTTCCCCGCTGTAGTTCACACAAGATGGAGGGGTGACGCAATCCCCATCGGGCGAAGCGTCACCACAGGTAGAACAGGTGGCCCGACCAGTACCAAATTCGCTCGTATGGCCAAATCGCTGGCACTTGTAGCAGCGTAAGGGGTTCGGAATGTAGAGCCTAACCTCGATAGCTTTGTACCCTGCCTTAATCCTTTGAGGGAGATCTACCCGATCAAAGGTAAGACATAGGGTAGGGGTAGACACGAATTCACATTTACTTTCCGTTCAACCCTTATAGACGGATGATACGCCTTGGTCTGCCAGATTTCTTGAAGCGCCTCATTGGACACACCTGTCCAATGTGCGGGTGGTGATAACGCCTCGCGAGGAGTTCAAAGTCTTGTGCTTTTCCACCTTAACTGGGTAGCTGTCTAACATTTTTACTCGAAAAATCTTTGCTGCCTGGGAGGCTGAAATTGCCTCAACCAGGAGGGTACCGTTTCGAGCTCTAACACAAGAATTAACCGGGCCAGCGATGTTGTCTAATCCCTTTTGGATGTCGAAAGGGCTCACTGACGAAAATGTCCTTCTTCCTCTGTCCTAGATATAAATAATTAGCGAGGACCATGACACTCGACTACTTCTTTTCCACGCATATTAGATTTGGGTTTAGGTTTTTCCTTAGAAATATGGTCTAAATTCATCCCCCAGTGCTCCCCACCCACCACGGAGCCCGAGGGTCGCCCCACTGGGGTGACAGGGCTACACAGGGGATACAGCGGGTTCGCCGTCCCATTCACCCCGGAGTTCGGTGTAATACCTAGTCCGGGCCGCTTGACTAGGGGTGGGTTAGTCCCTACCCTCCCATTTAGGCGAAACAGAAACCAAAGCGGTATATTAGGTTGCGCACCCTCCCTAGTTACTGAAAAAACAGAGGCCCAGTCTCAGGTACGCAACCCTCAACCAGCCAGGATACTCCTTTCCACCGACTCGGGTATCCACGCACGGCCTACACGTGGGTGGGCATTTGAACCTTCTGACTCCCTCACCACTCTGAGGTTGCCCACAGAGGGTGTCAAGTTTGGCTCGGGACCCCGGTGCGCCTAGCTCGTACCTACCATAGTAGGCCCCTGGGAGGGGGGCAGATGGAGTGAAAAGTAGCGGATGGCCATTAGCTCCGCTCTCCTGCTGGCTAAAGTCCGTCGCTGGTGGCCGGAGAGATCCCTGAGGTTGCGGTGGAGGCGGATCCCTTGGGTTCCCACCGCCAAATACCTCGGAGTCCTCGACCGTATCCTTACATTCACTCTACATGTCAGGGAGGTCAGGATGGGGCACGTTGCTTTTCGGCAGTTGTATCCCAGCTTCCGCTCCACCATACCCTCACACCTAAAACTACGGCTGCATCGCCCCTAATGCTGCGAGGTCTGGGATTCAGCGGCTCGTTCCACCATCCGCAGACTGCAGACCGTGCAGAACAGGACACTGAGGATGATATATGGCACAGACCGTAGATTCCGGTCCCACTTACTCCATTCCCACTCCGGAATTCCCTACATAGTGGATGTTATGCTAGAAGGAGTTCGCACAATATACACTAAACTTGCCCCTCAACCCAATCCCCTGGTGAATACTCTCGGTCGCTATGACCACACGCTGCCCAGAAGACGCGTTAGCTACCGGCTTCCCAAGGATGCCTTGGGAAGGTAGTTTCGGCCGTTTCTCCCTTCAGAAAACTCTAACCCCGCCAAGTTAAACAGCATTGGCCCCGGTCACGACTCGGTTGGGTGACCACCGACCAGCCGCACAACTGGTCTTAGCTTAATCCTTCCGTTCTCCCCATTACCTGAAACTGTTTTCCTTGACAGCCTGCAAGCACCTAGGAAACACCTAGCCCCCAGCATTCTTATACAGACACAAACGCTTGCACATGCCATCTATTATATTGCACGGGTAAATCCGCAAGAAAAGCGGATAGGTACCGTGGCGATTTATCCCCTCCCGAGAACACTCCTGCTCCTGGCTCCTGTTTGATCTGTTCTGTAAGGCTGGGTACCAAGTTTTATTTAATCTGACTGTTTCTTTCTTTCTATTGAAATTGTTGCTATATTTATAGATCTCCATCGCTTCACAGTGCAAACATGTATAATAATGAGCAGTGGAGGAGAGAATATCAATTTCGTCATAAGGAATCACATGTTCCCCCTCTGCTTCTAGAGCAAGCAGTGCTACCGCCGATTTTTCCGGTTGACTCAAACGGCAATGTCTACGATGTTCTGTCAGTCTGGCATTGATGTACCGTTGACTGGTACCCACATATACTGCGCCACATGAATAGGGGATCCGATACATGCCTGCCGATGAAAATGGTCTTCTGGGATCTTTGACTGAGCGAAGGAAACTGTGTATTTGTTTGGTTGGTTTGAAAATTGTGTCTATATTGTGGGTCTTGAGCACCTTGGAAATTCGGTCTATGATACATTTAAGAAAGGGAAGATAAATCACTCCTTTGTTTTTTGGGATTTTGTTGCTGTGTTTTTGTTTTAGGCTATAATTTTTAGATGTAAGGCTCTTCTTAATTCTTTTTTTGAGTAACCACTAGCATGAAGGGCCTGTTCTAAGAACTGTAGTTCCTGCCACAGATGCAGGCGAAACGTCTGGGGAACAAGGGGAGAAGCCCAGTGGACTACAGCCTACAAGCCCGGTTCTGTTTTCTATAAATGGTCATAACAAGCACAGCAAATGATACACTGAATAATTGTTACACATGCACACAATAATGCCCAACAGCCAGAGAGGGAGTTTGGTATAAAATCTTTGGAAGCGTTAATTAATGCTGTGTTCAAAATATATGATTTGTATAAACCTGTGTTCATTTGTAGGTTATATATAGTAAGATGCCTATTATGGCTGAGCACTGAGAAGCTTGAACTTATAGAATGAAATTACTCACATTTGAAATCTTGGTATATTTATTGTTTCTTCCCTCCCCCTCCCCCCTCCATTTGAATTGAACCTTTAATATACAGTTTATAAAATATTTTCCATAAAATATGATTTAATTTTAAAGTAGTGATGCTTAAAAACATAAGCACAAATTAATACTTTTTCTTTTAAAAATAAATGTCACATTAATAAGTATTGAAAAGTAAAAAACCGAATCATATATTTAATTAGCTTAATGTCTGATCAATAAACTTTGTATCTTTATTATTGCCCTAATTCTTCAGTTATCATCAGCAGTTGTGTGATCTTGTTCATTGCTCAGATGACATTGAGCTCAGAGTTTACGTCAACAATCATACCAACATCTGTATGATTAATTGCATAGCCACATAAGCTCTCCATAAAATGTTAATGACTATTACTTAATATGTGACTCAGGCCAGGGTCATTTTGTCCCTATATCTGTGATTGCAGTTACGTAGTCTGCCACTGACTGTTTCTGTACTCCTTAGTAGGACATTCCACTTCTAGGAGAAATAGACAGTGATCCCATCCACCTACAATACGCAACATTTCATATAACTAAAGACTTCTTTTTAATTTTTTTAAATTGTTAATTATTAACTTCACTTAGTTTTTTAGTTTTTTTAAATTGTTAATTATTAAACTTGACTATAATAATTTCTATAATCCACTATGCAGTATAAACAGAATATTAATTAGTTCACATATTAGTGTTCACATCATGCATAAAATACATGTGTTTTCTTTCAAGTATTTGGTATGGTATGATATGGTATGGTATGGTGGTGTCAGATTTTGTAACTTATTTATTACATCTATTTGGTGATAAGTTTTGTTATTGTTGTGGAAATATAGCTTATCACATTCTCTCTCAGTGAAAAAAGGGCTGACTGCATAGTTACCTTCAGTTTTTGAGTCAGAACATAGGCAGCCAGCTGACCATTGTCAAAAAATTCAAAAGTTTGCCACCAATAATATGTAGAACAACACTTGTTTTTACCTGATATGGCTTCCAAGGTTAAAAGATGTTAAATTTGCTTTCCCCCCCCCACCAAAGACCACATGTTTGGAAGCTTTATTGCTTTAACCTGTACATGCACAGTTGTTTATGGTTACAGTTTCTAAGATTTCAGGCATACTGTTACTGTTGTGTTTGTGCCAGTGAGAATGTCAAACAAGAAGAAAAGAAAAGTTAATATGACAATGGGAATTAAATTAGATAGAGGCATGAAAAAGACTAGACAAAGGGGAATATATTAGTAAAATTGCCATGGGTTGGGTAAGCTACTATAATATGGTCCAAAATAGAGTATTGGTGTGTGAAAAGATCATGTATGGATACAGGTTTATGCATTTATGTGATTTGCAGTACAATGGTGCCTTATGTTCTGCAACTACAAGGTCAGACCATCTATGGGTTATTAATGGCAGCACTAAAATGGAAGGGCCAAGATAACAACTGTGCCAACCTTGAAGATGAGGAATATTCGCTACGACAGGGATAGAAAGACAACCCAGGGATGACTACTACCTTTCAATGGTATATGCAGGGTATGTGGCCAACCAGGATGCATAGTGAGAACCTGTCCAAAACAAAGCTGTCCAGCAGAAGACAATACACTTTAAGTGAGACTGCATGCCCTAGGCAGAAGAGTGGACAACAGCCTCTTCACAGATGGCTGGGTACAATGACAATTGTGCTGGATACTAGTATACAGGTGCAGCCATGATCGTAATTAGACCTGGCATGGCAAACGGCTTACAACACAACATCCAGTCAGCCCTACCAACTAGTGATGGCATTGAGCATCTTCTTAACTGTGGAGAAGGAGGCCCTGCTTGAGATGACATGGGACGAGTATTTGTCGCAAAGATGGCCAAGGATGTACACTGGGACTGGATGCCATCAAAAGTCATGAGGTGTGAGGTGACAGTTGACATCAGCTGAAAGATTTTAAGACGGCCAAAACAAGGTGTTGCTCCGGAGTTCATAAGGATGTCTGGGGATCTGCAGGGTGATCCTGAGAGACTAGGTAGTTGTAGTTGTGCCTACAAGAAGCAGGTGGTGATGAAGGTGCACCTGAAGGGTCAACGGTCAAGGAACCTTGTATTGGACTGGAAAACACCTTTGAATGGATTATGTATTTTCCGAGTATTGTAGTCTTTATGGAAGGAAATGCTAATGAGGCTATTGAACCCATTGGATGACAACCAGCACTTCGAAATGGGGTTAGGGAAATGTGAACCTGCAGCGAGTGTATCGCTATGTGATGGATCTGACTTGCTAGCAGTCGTGCATGGACCTGGAGCCCTGGCTGAAAGACTTGCTACGTTACATCAAATGGTGCCCAGTATATGGTAATACTCAATAATATTTTGAATCCCTATGTGAGAATGAGATATCCTAATGAAAATATTGAATTTGTACAGGATAATCATTCTATCCACACGTCTTGAAAGGTCTCAAATTGGTTTTCAGAGAGACAGGATATCAGAGTGGTAGACTGGCCTCCCTCTTGAGGAAGTGTGAATTGAGGTAAAAAGGGAGCTGCACTCTAATTTATGTTGTAGATGAGCGAAGGACAAAAGATGGCTTCTGAGCACAAATTCAAGAACTCTTGGATCTTGTAGCTTCTTGTCCACATTACTGCAGGCATTTAATTTTGTAAATGCCATAAAGATTGAGGGTAGTTATAAGGGCTGAGGGTTCATACATCTGATAATAATTATGTTTGTTTTTTAGTTTTAAAATATATTATTTACATATTTGTTTTAGTTATTTAACATGAGTGTTAGTAGAATTATATTTTTGTGTACATAGGCCCATAATTTCAAATACCAAAGTTATATTAATTCAATATTATGTTCTACATATCCAGTCATAAAATTAACAATCAATAACAAAAAAAAAATGATGAGCAGCACAAGATTGGAACCTGGGACTTATGTATGGAAACAATGCCTTCGTAGCCCCTTGACCACTGTTACATTGTTTTAAGATCTCTTTTCAGTAGGTACTCATAAATAAATCATTGCACTATCACCCATTGCACAGTTCTTTTGTTTACATTTTGAACACAGCTTTTAAGAAGACACAAAGCTCTTCGATTGACTCATGAAATCTGGGGATGATTTATTTTTTGTGTCCAAGGCTGTATATTTCAGTTCTGGAATCCTCATTAATTTTATAACTTGGAAACTTTACATTGAATTTTGCAAACTTTTCCCAATTTGCACAAATGTAATTTTGATATTTGTGATATATTTTTATTACTTTCTCTACACCTACTATGTACATAGTCTATAGAGAAGGTATTGCACTCCACCCAAAAATTTGATATCGAGATTTCACCAGAAATATATGTTTTAGGGTCCCCTGTATCCAAAAAAAGCATTTTCAGAAAAAGATCCCTGTGTATGTGTGTGGGGTATGTGGTGTGTGTGTGTGTGTGTGTATGTGTGTGCGTGCATGTGTGTGTGTGAACATGATAACTCAAAAACAAAAAGTTTGTAAAATACCAAACTTGGTATTTAAGTTTGGTATCTTCCAGGGATGGAACACAGAGATTCTGAGAAAAATCCCTACACCCCAAACTACCCTTTACATGGTACTTTTTTCGGAAATTCTGATTTTCCTCAAAATGGCTCTAACGATTTTGATTAAAATATTGTATATTAAAGATATCTACCTGAATAATAAAATGCACATTGCTTTATTCTGGATGAATTTTACGGAATTTTGCATAGCTACTGAATCATAAGAGATGGACAAAAACTTACTACACAAAAAATGTACAGCACATTAAAACACACAATTTATGTAATGTATTTTTTTTTCGTGGAGTTGGTCGTTTTTTAGATAGTCCTTGTTTTTGGTTTCAGCTTTGAAAAACTTGTACTTTGCTCATTCAGGAATTTGTCAGCTACTGTCCATACAAACAAAGGATCTTCAGTCACATAGCAACCACCTTTTGACTATCACTTTAACCTATGGTTTCACTTCTACTTACAAGGAGGCAAATAATAAGATCATTTCTGCTAAATTTTCTCGATTAGCATGAAGTAAATAGAAGCATAAGCTTTTTAACAACAATTTGTTGCGGATATATAGAGAAAGTCATGTGAATGGAACACATCAGATTTTTTTCTAGCTTAAACCTGATTTGAATAAACAATAAACAAAACAAAGAAAAAACAAACAAAACAAAAATGACATCTAAATCCAAAACATGTTTAATATAGGTATTTATTTAATGTTTCTAAATAAGCTAATGTGAGACAGCAATGGCTCTTCCAGATTGAGTGAGCACCAAAAGCAACTTGCAACTCATAGGATCTACCTGCAGCATCAACATTGAAGGCAACCTATTATTTCGACTGAATCAAGTGTTGAGCATAAGGTGGCAGGACACAAATATCTTTGTCCAGTGGAATTGTCTAGCACACACTCCCTCCAGCTCTGCTCTGAGTTTTGTGGTTGAGTAACTGTTCTATATCTGTAAAGCATTTCATGAAATCTGTAATTAAGTCAGTGAAAACTGCTAGCGGTATGCCACATTTTCACGAGAATACTCTGCACCATCAAGTGCTTCCCTCAAGTATTGTAGCACTGTTAAAAGCTACACATAAAATGTGCAGAGAATGGCAATCTCATTGATTGCCTTGACAGTGACAATGATTGAATCAATTAATTCGACAAACCCGGTGAGTTCTAGATGAATATCGTTATGCCACTTATCAACACTTGTCTAACATTTTGCCATAAGATTGCCTTCTATGAAAGAGACGAAACGGGTTAGAGGAATAAGAGCTTAGGGTGCTTCAGGAACCCATTATTATACCACCCTTAAAATTCCAGGATCATGTTTTTGAACACAAAGATGCAAAATATGAGCTATTGGCGTATATATATATTTCAAACTACATTTGTGCCCAATTCCAGTGTGAATGTTGTGTTCGGTCAAGATATTAAAATTGCACTTGATGCCTATTCCTTTGTTCCAGAGCAACTCAATTGAGGACCGTTTTAACAAAACAAACGCCATTTTAAAAATTTTACAGGAAACATTTTTTTTTTAGTTTACTCTGAGGCTTTTGGTATAATAACTCCGGAAAAAAAATGTTAAAAGTTTATTTTTTTAAGATGGATTTATTGATAAGCAGTACAACTACTTTTGTTGTTTTATTTATTTGGAAAAAAAATACGACAAAACTTCAGAATTTTACAAAACTCAACATATCCATTTTTTGAAATGCACATAACTTAAAATGTTTAATTTTTTTTTCATTCACAGTTGGCAAAAACCTTATCAAAATCATTAATATGTGCTTTGTAATAATGTTCAAATACAGCTGAATTGAAAATTGGCTAACTTAAGCATATATAACTCTAAATTGGTCAAAATTGTTGATATACAGAAAAACATTAATGTAAGATTAAGCTTTTTTTCTTTTTTTTGCAATACCCAAAATCACTGAAAATTGAATGTACAAAATCTCAATTGCAATGGTTCATCATAATCCATCCTGCTGTCAGAACTTTACCACATCCTTTTAGAACTTTGCCATAAAATACTTTACCCTCTTCCGAATCATTATGGAAGTAACTCATTAACTTCTTCACATCATCAGCTTTGTTCTTGCTGACATGGTTCACCAATGGAAGTTCAGGTGCTTTAGACATTACAGAAGCTGTCTGCCTTGGCTTAAACACTTCAACTTCTATTGGTGCAGAAAAATAAGTGTTTTGTTCGTAACAGTGTACATGATTATTACAAGTAGTTTTGTATGTAAATATTCTCACCTGCATAATTTTAAAAGGCAATTTATCTTTTACAATATTTTTTGCCATCGATTTTAAATCATAGGTATGCCAGTCTTTACCCAAAATTTTTTACCTCCCCAAAGTTCCCCATAATTTCATAGTACTCAGAAGGCAATGTGATCGATTCATGTTTTCTCATTTCTTTCTCTATCAAACTGAACACACGGTCCGGAGGCATGTAGTTATGCCCTCGGATAGGAAAAAAATGTTTAGTTTCTTTGAAAACTTTAGAGCCTTCCAGATAACCAACAAGTATAGCGAAAACTATGGAATTCTTATTTTGAGACCCACAAGAATCTGAAAACAATCTAAGGTTAAATTTCTGGATTGTTCTGCGATTAAACTTTTTCCTAAATTACATATGTAGTCCCTCAATGCTGAGGCTATTTCGTTTGCACCTCACCCAGCATCTGTTTCAAGCCAGGTATAATTCACAATATTTTTTTATTTTTTTTGTGAATGCTATAAGATTGTACAATTATATACCATACTTGGTGAGAATAAAACTTTTCTCCTATTCTGAGTTTGAGCAGTGGCTGGTTTTGCTGGCAATTAAAGCAAACAGATACATTATCTTTATCATTATTGTCGTTTAAAATAGTGAAAAGCTTTTTTGCCCTTAATTTATGCAACTTGTAAGAAGTTCTTCCTTTATTTTTTTTTGCTCGAGACCTACTACAGGAAATTTTATTTCTAGTGGAAGTTTTGCACTGATGAACATGTGGCAGTATGGGGATTCCCAAAGTCTAAATTGCAATGTTTATAAAACACAGGTTTGTACTTAGAAATAGAACATCCCCTCCTCGGGCACACATATACCGCAATCTGAATTTACGCGCAAATTCGAACATTTTACGATATGTCATATTGCTGACTTTCTAGCCAGGAAATGTAGTAAAATTACATCAAATTCATCTGATCCAATAAGTTATCACTCTATCAAAAGAATCATTATATCAACATATAATAACAAAATTAAAAAAGGTAATGTATTACAAACAAAAGGAAAACCATGGGAAAATTTATGTAACAACACAACCAGAATCACTACATTACCAAGAAAATCCTCTGTCGCAACTTTCAGACTCCTAGCAGGCCATGACTGTCTCAATAAACATTTATTGAGGATTGGTATACAGTGTCCTTTCTGTACACTTAAAGAAGATATGGATGGAAACCATCTACTGTGCTGTTCAACCTTTAGTCAACATGATAATATAACATAAAAATATTGGAATGCAAAAGAGTGAATGACTTCACTGCCAACTGCTCAACATTAGATACCAACCAATCATATTAAGTATGCTGTCTTGACAGAAAATAGCATCCATAAACAATCATCGTTACAGCTATGCTGCCACCACCACTGCTATAATGTTTTATCATTGCATTTACCGTACATTTCATTTCCCTTCTCCATCTCTCCTGCTCACAATGTGAATTTCTGTGTAAATTAAATTAGTTAAAATCATTTGTGTGTTAAATTAAGTATGCTGTCTAATATAAACTCATATCCATCATACTGGTACTGTTATGCTGCCACCACCGCTGCCATAACATTTTATCATCGCATATACCATGCATTTTGTTTCCCTTCTCTGTCACACCCACTTGCAATGTAAATTTCTGAGCAAATTCAAATAAGGTAAACACATTTACGTGTGTTATATTAAGCACATTGTCTAAATACAAAATCATATCCATAATCATTGTTTCAGGAACGTATCATACCACAGGAAGAAGGGATGAAGCGAAGGAACACAGGAGGTTACAGACCACAGAGGCTCATCAAAGTATCTCAACATTTTTAGTTTCAGCCTTAAAGACCCAAGCTAGAGTTGCCTAAAAAGGATAATGATGTCATGTTGACCAAGCAACCCTCTGGTGTTCACATGGAATACTCTTTCCATTAAGGAAGCATACACACTATCTCTGCAGCACTACCATTAAGCCACAAAACCTGAAAAATGAGAAGAAATTGGAATGAAAGAGAAATAATGGAAAGAAAGCTTTGGCAGACGAAAAATTACCTCACTATTTACCTACTAAACAGGGCAAACCATGAAAAACCCTACATCAGAGTGGGTGATTGACAAGGAATCAAACTCAGAATATTCTGAATGTGAGCCTCCATGTTACAGCAGAACCATCGTGTTTGGTTAACAGACAAATATACATATGCAAGTATTTTTCTAAATAAAGAAGTATCTGCTTGGAGAATTTGTCATTTTTTACAAAATGTCTCTATGATCTAAAATAGCACTTTCTTAAAATATTTGCATAATGAACAAGATGCAATATAAAATGTTCTAAAAAAAGTTTTGTTTTGGATTTAGTAAAACTCTAAACATAACTTTATATTTTTCAGGTAATCTTGATATTTAATTTTATGGTAACATTAGACAAAAATACATTAATAACTGTATGATTTAAAAGTCAGATCAATAATATAAGACATTTAGATCACTGTAACTTCAGTATGCAGTTCTTAAAACCAAATTATCATTATAAAGAATGCAAAACAACAGTGGTTGACAGGCAGATGAAAATAGTTTTCTGAGTAATATAAAGTGTGAAGCTACTTACAGTAAAGGCATAATCAAATTAATAAAAGGGTTAAATTTACAAACACTTCAGTTTTTATTGGGTAGGACTATGTTTTGGGGAACCTTTGCCTGCATTCTCAGCTGTTGTTATACCATTTATGCTGCCATCTAATGGGCGGTGAGGTTGAATAAGCAATCCAAGGGGAGGGGGGGGCAGTTAATGGCATGGCATGGCTATGTGGCAGTGTTTTTGGATAAAAATCTTTTCCCACATTAACTCAAATGGATTGGATAATTCTTTTAATTACTTTATTTCTTGTACTACAACCATGAAATTAACCCAGAAATAATAGATTCCAGATGTTTAATAGCTGAGGATGCGGGCAAAAGTTCTGCAAAACATTGTCCTACCCAATAAATAAGTGAAGTGTGTGTAAATTTAACCCTTTTATTCTGAGTGCTATCTGCAAACACCGAAAGACACTACGAGGGATAGGAGCTGATTTGTTTCCCTATTTATATTCCATTAACAGTGCAACTTTATTTCCTTCTGTCCTAGTTTTAATTTATATTCCAATAACAGTGCAACAGTCAACTTTATTTCATTCTGTTCTAATTTTAATACTTAGAAATTCTTGTCTAAAATTGTACAAAATTTCAAAATTGTGAATAAAGAAACTAAGTAAAGAAGTAGGCAAATCACACATTTTATTTCAAGAAGCAGAAGATGCATTTCTTTTTCATCTTAACCTAGTCTCTTAAGAATCTGAGTCCAAGTGCATTTGTACATTCTTAAGAAACATATAGCACCTGTTCTTGTTCGTGACATCTTCAGAATAAAAAGTTGCAATGCAGATATAATTACACCTAGTTGGTAAATGGTTAAATGTTGGAGACTTAATTGGGTAGATCCACAAAAAGTTAGCACAGTGTAACTGAAGTATTAATGACTTAAATTAACTCATATCCACTAGATAGAGAGGCCTCTGAGCAAAATTAATTGTTCTTTCACGCCCAGTAAAGAATGGGATGCTGAGAACCACAGCAGTTAAAGAGCATCCATAAATAAAACGCCATTTCATTTTCACTCCATACTAATGGTGCTTCTATTTTATTTACACACAAATTACAAATTTAAACTAGCTCAAATGAAATAGGTAAAACTTTAGCTTCTTATCAACAAAAGATCTTCACTTAAACTAAAAGCTGTATACTATTCTATACCACACTATAAGGTCACTCTTTCTGTATGCCTGCCTGGTTTGGGGATTAGTCAGTACTTCCACAATCAAATCAATCCAAACAGATCAAAACAAGATTCTATGCATCTCAATCAATCCTCAAGCTTTGTCAGAAACAGCCAACTACACAGAAAAACCGGAATTAATACCATCCAACAATTAATTTCTTCTCAAGCAGCACAATTCTACAGCAACCTAATAAATGTCCCTGGAGTTGTTTATTTCTCTCTTGACCAGTCTATCTTTCCAACCCGCAATAGGAGTTGTCTGCCTAGGCCAGTTCTTAGAGCAAGACCTGTTATCACGTGAACTAATTTATCCATGAGGGGCCCAATTGTGTTTACCTCATCTCACTGTTATTTTGGATGCCATATACATAATTATGTTAACAATGGTTAGTGTGCACATGTGCTGATAGATCTCTCTTAAAAAAAGAAATTATTTGTGTTTACCGTATTTATCCAAATACAAGACAAATTCGATTTTTCAGAACTTAATTTTAGAATTTAGGATATCATCTTCAAATATAAAAAGAAAACATGATAACTTAATGTTTAAATGAAATATATTTGAAACAAACTAGTGGACATTTAAGCTGATTTAAGTCCCTTATTATTACTATAATACTTAATTTGAATTTGAACAAAAATTCACGTTTTGAGTGGTTGACCGAGAGGGGAGTATGGAAATGTACGGTACGTCACAGCAGCAGCGTAACTGTAAGGGCGATTATGGATATGATTTTGTATTTAGATAACAGAAGGGAGAATTGAAATTTATGATATATGTATGATGATGGCAGCGTAGCTGTAACAATGATGATGGATATGATTTTATAATTAGAACACATACTTATTAACATACATTGTACAGGTTTTTTACCCAATCTGAATTTGCGCAGAAATTCACGTTACAAGTGGAAGAAAGCCGGAGAAGGGAGAATGGAAATGTACCAGTATGCCTTATATTTGGTGGTGACGGTGGCAGCTTAGCTGTAATGACAATTATGGACACAATTTTCAATTTTGTCTAATTCGAACTTGAGTATAAATTCATGTTTAGAGCGGGAGAGATGAAGAGGGGAGTAGAGAGTGTGATGATTGAGCGTGACTACTGTGGTGGTAGGGCTTTGCAGCCATAACGACAATAATGGATGCTATTTTCTATTAAGAGAGCATATTTAATATATCGTAAAATGTTTTACCTAATTTGAATTTGAGCATAAATTCATATTGCAGGTGGTGCAGAGAGGTAGGGGGGAATCTGGAAATGTACCAGAATAAGTGCTACCCAATGAGGAGAAGTGCGCTTTCTGCTTGACCATTGGCTTCAATACAGCAGTACGTGCAGCCGCCAATATGAAAGGAATTCTAATTTTATTTTAGTGTCAGAGAGTAATCTTTATTCCCATAAGAATGCTCATAGGTACTTTTTGGTGCACTCAAAATCTGCTGCATACATCATGACCTTGGCATTAATGTATACCCCTGGCTTTGCTACTGCTGTAGCTGCAAAGTTTGAAACTTACTTTTACTCAAATAAAAGACTTTGGAAAATATTTATTGCAAATGCAAGACAACTGCCCAGTTCTGAACATTAATATTTTGGAAAAAAACACTGTCTTGTATTTGGATAAATATGGTACTTTCACAGTGGATAAGGTTATGGTTCTTATAAATTCTAAATGAATAGAAGGAGTAGTAATTTTATGTGTACTTATATTAACAGCTTTCATTGGTTATGTAGTATCTTAAGGTGTGTGCAATCAAATATATGTACTAAAATGTCATTGCAATCAAACCTTTTAGAAAATTCACACCATATACAAGCTTTTGTCTGTCTTTTAACCATTTCTTAATACATATAACATGAACACTAATGGATTCATATGGTGCAATGTAAAGGCATTTTAAATTGGAATGTCCACCAAAATTATTTTTAAGAAAGAAAACTATTATTGCTTCTTTGATGTTTGTTTTTCATGCAGTGCAGCAATTTCCAGTCCTTCCCAATGTGCTGGTTTTATTGCATTAAAGAACCTGGGAAAAGAAGCAAGTTATATGAATAAAAATTGTGAGCCATTAATTATATGTAAACAAATAGAACAAAACATTTAATGTATTCATGCATGTGTCCATTTCATGCTCAGAATTAGTCTTATTGCTCTTCTCTATTGGTATATTTTTTGGACAACATCCCTAGACTGTTGTCTGAATGCTAAATGAAAATAGATAAATGTGTAATATACCATTTTTAGTATATTAATTTCAACCAGAATTGACAATTTCCTCATTACAAATAAACCATAAGTAATTTTGTATACATCTTGGTCCCACTTTAAATTTTTATCCAAAATTACTCCTAGCAATTTCAAATTATGAAGCACATCTATTTCATCATTATTAATGGATATTTTTATACCATTTATTAATCTATTTTGCAGGATTTGAAAACAAATGTAGTAAGTTTTGTTTAAATTTATATGCAATTTATTACTAGTAAAATATTTCACTACTTCAATGAATCTTGTGTGTGTTGCTGCAATCAGAAGCTGTAAATCATTTTTAGTTGCTTTCATTTTAATGCAATGCTTTGTGGTCTTAGTGACCCGAGTTTCTCTTTTACATGCAAAAGATGCAGTTGGTGGGAGGCAAATAGCCTGATAGGGTGAGTGTGAAGATCAATAGCAACAGAGTCCAGGTTTGGGAGTGACAACCAGATTGCCAATGCATAGTGTTTCCAGCCAGCAGCTATATTTTTCACTTCCATATTTATGGCATTTATTTGTTACTCTAGCAGTTAAAAGGCTCTCTCAGAACTGCTCTAAACCATATCATATATTATAGTAGCTACCAACTTATAGAGTGCGTCATCAAATATCTGTTATTTCTCTCCTTTGTTCATAAGCTTTCAATCAGTATTTCAGATATTTGTAGGTGCTGACCCTAATGTTATAGATTTTGGAGGGACAGGATTGGCAATTAAGTCAGTTACTAATAAAATATTTTTTGCAATTAAATGTATGCATAGTATAACACAGATTGCCTTAAAATTAAATAAATGGCTTGTTAATTTAAATGTTAAAGAAACATAATACTAAGGTCTGTTTAGACTTATTTTACTGTTTTTTAGCAAAAGTTTCACATCTCAGTTCATTGCTATTACAATAGTGGCTGAGATCATTAAGCCATAGACTCATAAACTCTGTGATTAACTACCTGTCAAATGCCAGAGAGGGGTGGCATTCTAAACTCAGGCTGGAGTGTTTTCTTCTACAATTATCATTTCATGCATCATCAGTGCAGTGGTATGCAGGAAAACTCCATGCACATGCACACACATAAAAATTACTTTCTCTATCTGTTCCTCAAAAAACTATTCTTACAAAATTGGTTTTTTATCTAGCTTACCACCGCTAACATCACTGCCACCACTACTGCCTCTGCCACATGCAACCTCTTCATCTTTAGTCTTCAGTTTCAAATGTAAAATTTTTACTTCAAAGTTCTTTTACACATGTTTACTTTCTCTATATGCACCATGTACATAGTGTATAGAGAAGGTATTGTATTGCACCTAAAAATTTGATACCAAGATTTCAGTGGAAATATATGTTTTGAGACCCCTGAATAGAAAAGAAGAAAAAGAAAGAAAAAGAAAAGAAAAAAAAAAAAGCATTCTTATTAAAAATGTCCACATGTGTGTGTCTGTGGGCAGTATAGCTCAAAATCGAAAAGTCCATAAATACCAAACTTGGTATTTAAATTCAGTATCTTTCAAGGTTGGGACACAAAGATTTTCAAGAAAATTCCCCCAACCCTAACTACCCTTTACATTGAAATATTTTCAAAAGTTTTGATTTTCTCAAAAATGGCTCTAACAATTTTGATTAAAATATTGTATATTAAAGATATTTACATGACAAATAAAATATATATCTTGAATTTTCTGGGAATAGCCTTTGAAGACATCTTTATTCTGGATGAATTTTGCGGAATTTTGTATAACTGGTAAACTGTAAGAGATAGACAAACATTTATTTGATAGAAAATGTAGAGCTTGTTAACACACACCATTTATGCCATATACATTTTTTTCATGGAGTTGATAATTTTTGAGATATTCCTTGTTATTGATTTCGGCTATAAAATACTTTACACTTTTCTCATACGGGAACTTGTCAACTCCTGTTCATACAAACAAAGGAACTTTGAACACAGTTTTTGACTATCATTTTAGCCTATGGTACTCTCTCTTATTTCGCTTCTACTTACAAGGAAGCAAGTAATTAGACCCTTTCTGCAACTTTTTCTTGATTAGCATTATGAAAATAGAAGAATAGGTTCTTAATAATAATTTATTGTAGAGATGTAGTGAAAGTCATGTGAATGGAACACATCAGTTTTTTTTTTTTTATTTTATCTTTACATATTTGTTTTCGTTATGTTTAGGCTACCAACCTGCACAATGCACATAGAAGAGGTGGACAGTCATCCAACCAATATGGGGAGATGACATTGCCAGCAAAATGTTGTGTCCAGCTGGAATGCTAGTTTTTGTTTCCAACACACCATTCCTATCATAACTTCTCAAGTACATCATGATGTTGAGTGAAAACTAGTCTCCTACATAATGGTCAAAAAATTTGATCCCCATATTTGGCTCAAGCATATACATATTCCAGATTTGGGAACAGAAGCAACTCATTTCAACCTATTATGACATGGCAGTGGACATTCCTACAGCTTGACTAATAAATTTTATTTGAAGAATCTGTTACAAATATGACTGTATACAAATGCTAGATCCTATTTTAACTTTTTTGGTTTCTTGTACAAATAACATAGATGGACTTTCTTATCTTTGAAGCTAGCAGCTATCAAGATCAGATTTGCATCATATAAGTTCATAACATGTGTTAATTTTCTATGGTTTTATGTTATAGGATTATTCTGATAATGTATTAAAACTGTGAGAGGTATACTATGTTCTATCATGCCTTTTATAAAGAAGGAATCGTTATTACTCACTTTGATTTGACCTCCTCAAGTACTAATTTTTCTTTATCTGAAAGTCCATTAATGAATAGATCCAGGTTAGAATGAAGAATGAATTTGTTGTTCATCCCACAGAGATGAATTGCAGCTCCAGACTGTTTGGAAGAATAGTATTGAGCCAATTGGCCCAACTCTACTCCTCTTTCCTGTAAAACAGTTTTACTTTAAATGAACTATAGCTTTGAAATGAAAATGACATACCTACTGCATGCATCAGAAATTAAATTATATCTTAAAGTCTTACAGCAAGTGGCAGGTTACAGGTTGCAGGATAAGAAGCATAATGAACACATTATAAAATTATACATTTACAACCTGACAGAAAAAACAAAAAACTTATTAGTATTATCACGTGGATATAATACCTTATACACATTTCATTGTAAAATTATTGTAAAAAATGACTGTAAGAATGGATATGAAAATAAAGGTAGCAAATTTATTAACTATTTTTTTCTTGCCAATAAATAGATAAATATATATATATATATAAAAACTGAAATTTTATTTTTCAACAAAAAGGTAATATTAAACTTTCGAAATACCGTACTTATTTGGATAATAGACCACCCCATTTTTCTGAGCTTAATTTTAGAGTTTAACATATCATCTATAAAAGACATGTTTAAAAGTATATAAAAAGAAGAATTTTAAATAAGGTTTAAAGGTTTGCCATATATTTTGAACAAACTAATGGACACAAGCTGATTAAGTTCATTATTTTTTTCCTCTGTTGTACTTAATTGGAATTTGTGTGGAAATTCATGCTTTGAACGGTTATCGGAGAGAGGAGTGTGGACATGTATAGTATGAGTGCGATGGTACATGATGGGGTGGCGGCAATGGTGGTAGAGTAACTGTAACGATAATGATGGATATGATTTTGAATTTAGACAACATACTTAACATAACACATTGTAAATGTTTTTACCTAATTTGAATTTGCGAAGAAATTCTCTTGCGAGCAGGAGAGACAGAGAACAAAATGTACAGTATATGTGATGATAGAACATGACGACGGCCTAAGTTAAATGGCAATGATGGATATGATTTTTATTCATACATCATACTTAATATAACACAAAGTAAATGTTTTTACCTAATTTGAATTTGTACAGAAATTCATCTTGCGAGCAGGAGAGACAGAGAACAAAATGTACAGCATATGGGAAGATAGAACATGACAAGGCCGTGATGGTATCTTAAGTTTAATGGCAATGATGGATATGATTGTGAATTTATGCAACATACTTAATATAACATAAATGTTTTTATCTAATTTGAGAACGAAATGTACGTATATGCGATTGTAAAATGTGATGGTGGTGGTGGTGGCAGCGCAGCTTTAGTCCCGGAAAATAATTTTTATCCAATGTGAATGCCCATAAGCTCCTTAACAGCTAATTTTCAATGCAAAATTAAATGCTCAAAATCTGCAACATACATTGCAACCTTGACAGTAATCTATACCATTTCCCCCAGACTTCACTACCGCCATACCCGTGAGGTTTGAAACTTACTTTTTCTCTGTATGCTATTTGGAAAACATATATTGCAAATGCAAGACAATCCCCAGTTCTGAACCTTATTTGTAAAAGCATTTACATACACTAAAATACAAGTAAATAATCTATATTATTATATAAATATATAATAATATGTAATATATAAATATATAGTTCCTAAGAATAATTGCAAAGCAGCAACTTAAAGGAACAAAAAATATTGGCCAACTTTATCAAGAAGGAGAGTTGTGGAAACACATCAAGGACTATAGAAAAACATCTGATGTGTTCCATTCACATAACTTTCTCTATATCTCTGAAACAAATTATTGTTAAAAAGCATATGCCTCTATTTACTTCAAGCTAATCAAGAAAAAAATTAGCAGAAATAGTCTTATTACTTGCTTTCTTGTAAGTAGAAGCGAAATAAGTGATTACCTTAGGTTAAAGTGATAGTCAAAAGTTGGTTGCTACGTTCCTTTGTTTGTATGGACAGGAAGTCCTGTATGAGAAAAGTGTAAGTTTTCTAAAAGTGAAATCAAAAAAAAAGAATATGTCAAAAATGATCATCTCCACGAAAAAAATGTATTTAATATAAAATGTGTGTTTTAACTTGCTGTACATTTTTTGTGTGGTAAGCTTTTGTGCATCTCTTACAGTTTGTAGTTATGAAAAATTCCGTAAAATTCATCCAGAATAAAGTAGTCTTCAGATGCTATTCTCAGAAAATTCAAGACATACAGTTTATTTGTCAGGAAAATATCTTTAATATACAATATTTTAATCAAAATCGTTAGAGCCATTTTTGAGAAAATCAATATTTTCAAAAGATGTTTCATGTAAAGTTTAGTTTGGGATGGGGGGATTTTTATCAAAATCTTTGTGTCACATCCCTGGAAGATACTAAACTTAAATACCAAGTTTGGTATTTTACCGACTTACACATATATGCATCTTTTTCTGAAAATGCTTTTATTGGATATAGGGGACCCTAAAACATATATTTGTGGTTAAATCTGGGTATGGAATTTTTGGGTGGAGTGCAATACCTACAGTATGTACATAGTACGTGTAGAGAAAATAAAAAGGATATAGTTGGAATGTAGTGTTACAATTATTTGTGAAATAAAATGGAATCTTTTTTGATGATATGAAAAACTGAAATTTCTTTATGTAAATTGTTCTAAAATGTTGTTGATCAACACAAGACAATTGACAGATAAAACACCTTAAAAATTAATTCCTCTCCAAGTTCATAGTGTTAGTCACTTACTAATCTGTTTTTCAGCTGACAGACACTGAGGACTATTAAACCCTTCAGCAATATAGGCAAAGAAAATGTAATAGAACATCTGGGAAAAGGTTTGATGCATGCCTTTCATACTTTCTAGAAACATTTTAAAATTTGTGATTAGATGAAACAAAACCAAAAGATCACAATTTTGTGAAACTAACCCATAATTTTGGAAGAAAGCAAAGAATCTGGCCATCCAAACTTTATGAGAACTTCCTTAGAGTTTTAATATGCCATAAAATATTTTTTGTAGCAATTAGCTATTTAAGAGAGTTATATTCATATAAAGGAACTTATTTTACTGTTGGTTATATTTTTTGTCCTCATTTTACCTTTGCTCTTTTTTTTCTTTCTTTTCAAAAGTAAAAGCTTAGTGTATGAATTACAATAGATTTTCATTTCTAAAATACTGTGGTCTTAAAATATACAGTGCCAGATTTAGGACTATGCAACCTAGGCAATTACCTAGGGCAGCATTTTCTCTATCTTCCTGTTCCCTGTTATTTTTACTGTAAAATTTATTTTTAAAAAATGAATGCAAATCTTTCATGAAGTTTGATTTTGTACAACTTGTGGAAGTCAAATATTTCATTTTATCACATTGTTGCAGGCTTGCGGCAAGAGTAAAAGGAAAGACTACAGCTGCGTAATTTTATTGCAAAATGTGCAGAAGGGGTAGAGAGGAAATTATTACATTTAACTGCTTTAATAAACAACAATGCCATGTTGAAAATGAAATAGGATGTATGTTTATTGTTCATTGCTATTAATACAACTCAATTACATTTCCAATATAAGCTAATATCGTCGTTAATAGCTCAACCATAAATCACAGCCAAAACTTATTTCAGAAATAAGTTTTGTTTTTTCAACAATGAATGTATGAATATATTTTGAACTGTTCACAACTATATTTTAGAATTCAATGGACTTGGATAGTGATCGGTTGTAAGCACACAGGATAAAGCAATTGTAAGTATTAATTTCGTAAGTGGACCTGAGTTGCATTAAAATTAAGTGACTCACAATATAATAAAAATAGCAAGAAAAAATAGGTTAATGCTATTTTGATTTTCTTACTATCGCTGAGTTAGTAAACAAATTCTCGAACAGACTCAAACTTTAAGAGCGACTTACTCGGATACAATAGAGATGAATTTGACAATGAATGCATTCACCTTCGATGCTATATGAGAGGACAATTTAGATAAAGAAATGTCATTGTTGTGTCTATACAAAACACTTCATGTTTATCCTGAAATGGTGTAGTATCACATATATTTCTGTGCACATCTATAGCAAATTGTTCGGCAGAGAGATCATTTTCAGTGCTCAAGAGAGTTAAAAATTATCTTCGTTCAACAACACGCCAAAGAAACTGAATGCTCTGTCAATTCTTTGCACTGAGTCTGATGTGCTTAGTCAGATCGACTTCGATGACGTTGTCAGTGCATTTTCTATGAAGAAAGTAGGAAGGAAATTGTTATAATTTACAAATAGAATGCTTGAATTTTTATTCCAAATAATTCCTTTTTTCTTAATTGCAATTTTAATTTAATGTTGTTTTTTAAATCTAATAAAAACTCAAATGACCTGTATAATACGTGCTTATATTGTTTGGGGAAAATTGGGGTGGAAAATTTAACACTGCCTAGAGGTGGCAAAATACCTAAATCCTGCCCTGAATATATACTGAATATTATGAAAAGGTCATTCATTATATATTTTATGCTCAAGTACTGAAAGACTCCCTCAAAAAAGAAAGAAAGAAATAATGTTGCTTCATATCAGGTATAATATGTATCTTGAGTAATCAATTATTAGGGATGTTGCATAAGATTATCAACCACATATTCTTGTGTTTTTTTTAATTTTATGCCACAGAAATTGTTATTGTTTTTCTTTCCAAGCACTTAAAACAGTTTTCTTGGAATTTATTTTAATAAGAATAAAGGTGCAAGGGTATTATGATTCTATGTCAGGATAATATTTCTCACTTCCTTTGTCTTGAAACAAAAACTATTTTCTTTGATTATGAAACTGATTAAGTTGGCTATATGATAGGATAGCCCCCTCTTCTTATAGTGCTGTTTTAAGGACAAGCCCAAGTAAGAAACAACATACATGTACACCAAAAATTTGGTAGCCCTCTGAATTAAATTAAATTATGATGACATCTTTTATTTTGAAGTTATTTTATTAAAAGTATCTCAGAATTTTTATTTTGCAGAGTTTTCACAAAGCATTTCAAATTGTTTATCCTGAATACCCTTCTATTGAAGCTATCTGCAATATTATTAATCAATATATGCCAATGGTAAAGTAATATTAGCTGATGTTCTACATTCATTCAAAACCATTTGAAAACTAATATTCTATATAAGTACACTGAACTGCTTTATTCTGCTTTGTTTCAGCAAGAGAAAGATTGATTACAATTCATTTACATCCACAACTTTACTACAAAATGAATAAAGGTGAGTAAACAAATGAAGAAGTAAAACATAATTGCTCTTCCTTAATATGCTACTAAATTAACTTCAGAAGTTCAACATAATTTTTGGTAATTATTTAGTTTCTTGAATTAGTTTAGTTTTTTTGGGCAGTTATTTTTATTTATATATGGTATGGTTTGTTTGTATTACCTAATTCAAATTATTACGTGGAAATGTTTGAATTAATTGATACCTTGCAGTATTTTCCAGCTTCAGCACATAAACATTTCAAGCTCTCAGATGCAGGATGCCATGGTTGTGGTCCATTATTGGTTAGAAGTCCCATACCTACACTTGCAGCATTAATAATACCTAAACCCTTACTCTGAAACAGAGGATAGCAATGATCCACATATGTGAGTGACCTCAAAAATTACACTTTTAAACTAAAATTTCACTACCTCTCTTACTCTATAATCTCTCTATGATACAAATTCTGAAACTTGCAACTTTACATTACAATGTGAAATACTTCATAAAATAAGTAGTTTTAACTAATAAAATATTCCATAATTTTGAATAAGAAGCAGTTCTCGTCAAATGTTATTCACCAAGTGATATCTTAAGCCGTTGGCTATCATCGTGAATATATGTTATTATCACTAAAGCCAATATCATTATAAAGAATGACAAATAACACCATCACAGGATCATGGCAGGCAGAATAGAACTAGTCTGAATGCCGTCTGAAAACATCAAACCACTGTATCAGGATTAGTACAATGACAGTTTACTTTATTTTCTTCCATCCTGTCTTTAATATTTGTAAATTTCTATGCCTGGATATCATTATTCCAAGTTGAGGTACGTAAAACTGTATAGTTGTCACTCTTTCATTCACTCTTAGAACTAACAGTTTTATCCTTTACATACAGGGTGGCGCACAGCAAGTTCCCTAGTTTTTGAGGCTTATATTTAATGAGTCAGATTGGAGAGGAAAATAACAAATGTACCAATTGAAAGTATGGAACATGCCATTTAGACTTATGTCTTGAAAATTACATCTTCAAGATGGCCTCCATTACAATTCAGGCATTCCTGCAAGCGTGTAATGAAACTGGAAAACACACGTTGCAGTAGGTCTCCATCTATGGCCGCAATTTCCTCAGTTATGGCTTCTTTCAGCGCCTGTAGAGTTGCGAGACGTCTAGTAAAGACCTTCTGTTTCAAAAATCCCCACAGGAAGAAATCGGGAACTGTAAGATAGGGAGAGCGGGCAGGCCATGCAATGTCTCCAAACCTTGAGATGATGGACTTAAATTCATTTCTGAGGAACGCCATGCTGTTACGTACCGTATGGGCCGTAGCACCGTCTTGTTGGAAGTAAACATTCTGTGGATCCATTCCAAGCTTTCTGAGTTCAGGAATCACAAACATCTGCAACATTGTTACATATCGGTCTGAATTTACTGTCGCAGTTTCTCCTTCGTCATTTTCAAAGAAAATCGGTCCCACGATTCCAAACTCACCGACACCACACCAACCACACCACACAGTTACCTTCGGGGAATGCAACGGTTTTTCAATGATTTCCTTGGGACTATTAACTGCCCAATACCTCATGTTCTGTTTATTAACTGAACTGTCTAAGTGAAAGTGGGCTTCGTCACTCATGAGCAATGAACCCCGAAGATCTGAATTTTCCCAGAGCATGTTGAGAAAGATGTTGCTAAAGTTAGCTCTTGCAGGCCGATCTGCAGGGAGAAGTTTTTGGGTCACTTGCATTTTGTATGGATGAAACTTGAGTTCCCTTAATGTGCGTCCCAATGATCTTCGAGAAAGACCCAATACTCTTGCTTGTTTACGAGCTGAACGACGCGGACTACGTTCAAAAGCTTGTCTCACACATTCTCTGCGTTGTCACAACAGACTTACTCTCCTGAAAGAAACGCACAGCTGCTACACGATGTACCACTGACCAACGCTCCATAGCTACTGATAGCAAATAAACAAAATGGCATCGTTCCCGTCGTTCATTGATACGGTATTGCCAACAAAACGACTTCATATTTTCCCAAGACGTAGAATTGAAACTAGGGAACTTGCTATGCGCCACCCAGTACTATGATTAATTTACACATTCTTAAGAATCTGAGAAATGCAGTTTTTCTTCTTTTTTTTTTTCTTTCTTTCTTTCTTTCTTCTTTCTTGTAGTTTAACTGGGTAGGTCATATGAGACGGTGAATAAATGAATGAACTTTGCTCAAACGAGCCCAAGCGGACAAAACATAAAAAGTTAGTTGACCGTGTTACCCCACCAGGTAGCTCAACCTGAGGTTTGAAATTGGAATGTGAGGCTGCTTCATACCAAAGTGATGGGCTATTTACTTATTTATTTACTTAATTAATTTTAAGTAGTTTAATATCCTTTAAACTGGTAGGTCATATTGGGCACTGAATGAAATGGGTGAAATGGTGCATATTCTGTAATTATTTCTTTGGGCTCTTCAAATAGATTTCGTTAAACTTAGTACTGCAGTTAATATAAGCAAATTGAAATTGCTATTCACTTGTTTGATATTAGTACATCAGCCTCAATCAACAAATTTCAATAAAATGAAATGGAAAAATTTAAGTATAGAAAGACTAGCATCTTATACCATAGGATAGAAACCTGCTTTCATTTTAGTACATTTGTAGCCATAGTTATGATTATAAGTTAAGTAAAAACTATAAATGTATTAACTTCATGTGCTGATGCATATAGACTATTCTAATGTGATATTTTGTTTAAAAATGTTTAATGTAATTTTGAATATCTTCAAATCTTAATTTGCCTTTAAGGAAGTCTCTTGGTTTAGCAGCTCTAGAGTAGAGAAAAAACTGTCATAGCCTTTAAAACATTTTTTTCTAGGTGAAGTTGTTCAAATTTGAAAACTACAATATAAGTCTGCCACAGAACTGGAGAAAGGCACAAATTAGGTACTACCTGAAAATATGGTATATATGATTTCAATGTGTCATCAATGAGAGTGTTCCTTGTATATGAAAGCACAGTAGAAATTTTTACAGCACTTCTCTCAATGACTTCTTTCAGAACTGAAACAGGATATCCTGTGACTCCTATGAAATGAGCTTTACCAGCTTTCACCATTTCCTCAAGAACTGGTAATGTTTCTTGCACCACTACATCTACACTAGGTGCAAATTCCACATCGTGAACCTGCAAAAACACCATGAAAATTAATAATATGCATCTCATATTATTAATTGCAATATTCTGAGTGCAATCCATATTCCTCAATAAAGGACATCAAAATTTACAAAATCATCAATATGTTTAGTCAGTGATACTGTAAACAGTTTACCTTTTGAAAACATTTCCATTTCTTAATAAATTTAAAAATGTTCAAAAATTATCTTTTTGACAAATGCTTTTATTCTTTGCATGAATTCTATCCCAATATCACTTATTTGTAGGGATCGAAACATTTTGTTTACACAATAACACTGAAAAACATTAAAATCATGAAAATATAATTTTATTTTATAATATGGGAACATATTTTGAACATCCTAAAATGGCAGAATTTGCCAATTTTAAATCATAAAATAATGTAAAAATTGGGTTTGTATATGAAATACTGCACTTTGCATAATTTTTTAATGCTATGAGATTTATCATAAGTAATATAACAAAAGCTTCAATTTATCTAGAGAAAAGTTGTAGGTTGAGTTGTATTTAATAAGACTAATTCATGAATAAAATAACGATGATTAGCCTATACAGGTTATAGAAGAATAATATTTCTAAAATCCCATTTGTCTTGAGTATATTTGAACCAAAATCACTGCAATTTGTTGTCCATATCGTTAAGTTCAGATCTCTTTGTTTTGCTACATTATGTTATTGTGGCGTAAGGTAAACAAAGATCTCTTTGTATTGTTACATTCTATTATTTTGACATAAAATAAATACATTTTAGAACTTCTGCCATTATGTGCACAAATATTATTATTATGAGACGAACATTAGTTCAGAGAGAAAACAAATGCATGTGAGTGCAATAAATTTAGAAAAACAATTGCATGTGGGTGTGATAAAAAAAAGAGATTAAATGCAGAAATAATCAGTTCTAATTGGTTGGAATTTTATGCACCAATGCACTGAATTTGCCACTTCCTACAATCACGTGTCATTAACTAAATAGTCCAGATAAAAAAATTACCTAATTTTAATTTATAGTTGCTTTAAGTTTGAAGCATATAGTACTACAAATACTTTTTGGCAGAATAAATACTGTAGTTATCCAAATACAATACCATGTTTTTTCTCAAAATATTAATTTCCAGAACTGGGGTTGTCTTGCATATGCAGTATATATTTTCAAATATTATGTGGCAAAAAGTAAGTTTTAACTTTGCAGGTACAGCAGTGGCGAATTCTGGGGGAAATAATAATGCTTACAACCAAAGGGGTAACTAAGGTGGCAGTTTTGTGTTTGCATTTTACACCTAAAGGTTCATTGTTAACGGGTCTATAAGCATTCTCATTAAGAAAAAGATTATTCTTCTAGACTAAAATGAAAATAGAAGTCTTTCCTTCACATCAGTGGTTGCGCATAATGTTGATTGGGAACCAATGGTCAGGCACAAAGAGAGAGGTATAGCTATGCATTTCCCTCCTCCTGCTGCACATATATGGGTACATTTCCGTTCACCCTTTCTGTGAATTTACACACAAATTCAAATTAGGTAAAACCACAGTAAAACCTATTACAATGTGTTATATTCGGTTATGTTGTCTAATAGACAATTGTATTCATCTTCATTACAGCTAAGCTGCCGCCATCACCGCCATGCGCATACATAGTGGTACATTTCTGTTCTTCTCTTTCTCTCTCCTGCTCACAATGTGAGTTTCTGCACAAATTCAAATTGGGTATCTTTTACAACAATATTTGGTATGTTGATTAAATAGAAAATCATATCTTTCATTGTAACAGATATGCTGCTGCCATTGTCACATTCTCCCACTACACACATAACACATATTTCTGTACTCCCCTCTCTGGCTTGTTGCATTCAGATATTGTGCACACACAAATTCAAATTATTAATTTAGGTAAAACTTCTAACAAGTTTGTGTTATATTAGGCATGTTTCTAAATATAAAACTGTATCCATTACAGTGTTAACAGTTATGCTACCACTGCCATTTCATCTGGTCACATACATAGGTACCGGTATATAATTTCCGTTCTCCCCTCTCCCTCCACATGAATTTCTGCAAAACTTCAAATTAAGTAAACAAATAAAAAAATACTTATTCAAGTTAACTGTCCCTTATATATAACACCACATTATATTTAATTTAAAAATTCATTTATTTTCTTTTTATATAGGTGATAAGTTTAACTCCAAAACTTAGTTTTGAAAAATGAGGGTCATCTGGTAATTGGATAAATGCAATATGTATTAAGTTTAGCAACATAGACAATATTGTTGCCAATTTCCTCATTCTAATTTTCAGTGTTGCTCCATATTTGTTGCTAAGATATTCTGAACTAGTCCTGGTGACAAATTTTGTAAAATATCATTTGCAGTTCTTCTACTGACATTTAACTTGTTGAAGTTTTTCTTTTAAGTTTAATGATTCAAAACTGAAGATACGCTGTTTTAGACTTAGCATAGTTGACGCTAAGGGGTTGTGTGCACTTGGTGTAATGGCAAATATTAGCTCCACCAATAGGGAGTGGACACTGGTGGTTATTGTGCTGTCAACTAATCATCACGATATATCATGAATGTTGACTTTAGGTCTGAAAGAGACAGAGTTAAAGAATTGACTTGCTCTCCAAGTAAGAACATCGTAGTGTTTTTAAGAGGTAGGCACTAAGCTCTGAGGAGCAGCCACGTGTGAAATGGGGATTAGGAACCCAGTGTAATTCTGGATAATATTTGTTGAATATTATTATTATCATTATTGTTAGTACTATTATTACTATTATTACTATTATTGTTATTACTATTATTGTTGTTATTGTTATTATTAATTATTGTTGTTATTGTTATTATTATTATTATTATTATAATTATTATTATGGTGATGACAATATTTCCATACCTTTTGTATTTTCCTGGAAATGTAATTATTTACCTGTATGACATCCACATAGTTCAAACCCAATTTCCTCAAACTGTTATTTACACTCCATAATGTCTTCTGAGCACTAAAGTCAAACATTTTTACAGGATCCGACTCATATCTTGCCACCTTTGTTCCAATGTAATAAGCTTGACGTGGTATGTCCTTAAGTGCCTGAATAAAGAATAAAAAAATTGATTAGATAATATAGTAATTTTTTTTATTTGTTATACTTTTGGTAAAATGAGAAGTAAAACATTAACAGTTTCACATCAGATTTGCGTCTTAATAATAGCTAAAGCAGCTGCTGCATTCCAGAAGGAGATGCAAAAGAACTTCCTTCCAAAGTTTTCCAAATATTCTCTTATGTTTACTATCTTATTCACTGGCAATAATTGTGCATTGTATTTGAATGTGACATGTGCAACTTGAGAATGAAGATGATTCAAGTAGAAATACTCCATAGAGAACTTAATTATACAATTTTGAATTCTCTATGCCCTATGATCTAAATTGCTTTTAGGTAATTTATTTTTGTTCTCTGGCCTTCTAGTATATTTAAGTATAAAGTAAAGTAAGTCAACCTGTTAATGGATATCACCATCATTAATATTTGTAGTTTAAAACACAGGCTATTCAGAAACAAGGAAACAATTTAAAATGTTTAATTAAAAGATGTGATGTGTTTCTTTCACACGACTTTCCCTACATATCTGTAACAAATTATTGTTAGAAAGCTTATTCTTCTATTTACTCCATGATAATTGAGATAAACATTAGCAGAAACTATCCTTATTACTTGGTTCCTTGTAAGTAGAAGGGAAAACGTCTAATGTGTTCTATTAACTTGATGTCCTCTAACTGTTTGGTAAACAAACCTTTTATTCAAAACATTAATCTGTTATCTACATCATGCTAATCAAGATAAGTAAAATTTCTTATTACCAGCTTCCTTGTAAGTAGAAGGGAAATCTGTTAAAAGCTGGTTGCTGTGTGAAACAATTGAAATTCCAATCTCTTTGCTTGCCAGCAGTAAATAAACGAGAAATGTGAAGAAAGATGTCCTGACATTTAAGTGGCTAAAATTGAAACTAATAATCAGGAATTTCTCAAAAATGGTTAACTCTACAAATTATATGACATAAATTGTATGTTTTAATGAGATCTTCATTTTTTATGTAGTAAGTTATTGTATATCCTTACGGTTTACCACTTATACAAAATTCATTCAGAATGACTAGATCTTCAGAGGCTATTCCCAGAAAATTCAAGATATACATTTCTTTTGTCATAAACATATTTTAAACATAAGGTATTTTAAACAAATTTGTTAGAGCCATTTCTGAGAAAATAAAAACTTCCAAAAAAATGTTCTAGTAGTTTGGAGTGGGGGGGATTTTCTTGAAAATCTTTGTGTCGCGTTCTTGGAAGATACCAAACTTAAATACCAAGCTTGGTATTTAACGGTCTTATCGTTTTTGAGCTAAGCTGTCCACACATATACACACAGACCTTTTTCTAAAAATGCTTTTTATTGATTCAGGGGGACCCAAAACATGTGAAATCTCAGTATTGAATTTTTGGGTGCATTACAATATGTTCTCTATGCACTATGTACTACACTAGTGTAGAGAAAGTAAAAAAAAAAAACATGAAAGGAATAACAAATGCATATCATTGGATAAAGGGTTCGAAATTTTTTTAGAACGTCTATTCCGTACTTCTAAGCACTGCTGGCTGTTTATAAAAGAGAAAGAAAAGCAAAAAAAAAAAAATAATCTTATACATAACGGTTTGATGTGAATTAATTTGCTCAATTTGAAAGTATTAAAACCTTTAATGCCAATAATACTTTACTGATAGATAAGCCAACATTAAATCAATTTTTAATTTCCATTTTGTGCATTTTTTTATTGTTGATCCATTTATTGATGATCTAGTCTATATTGCAGAGCTTGAAAGAATGAAAAATAAATAAATAATACTTCAGGATATGTACAAAAAAACACCAAGGGTGTCTTCGTTAAATATACTAAAAGCCCATAGGAAACAATATAGGAAAAGTTTAGTTGATTCAAAGAGAAATGCAAAACCAAAAACTAATAGAAAAGTCAGACAATAAATGTAAGGCTGCATGATCTATCATAAACTCTGTAACAGGTAGAGATATCAAAAATGACATTCCAGGAAACATAACTCTTGATAATTTTATTGCTCTCTTCTTGTAGTCAGTTGAGGACATAACAAAACAGGTAAATTCATGTCCAGACACTACTATAAGTTTCTTAAATGAAGTAACACCAAATAAAGAAAATGAGTTTTTTTTTCTTAGAGAAGTAACATGTGATGAGGTCATGACAATCACTAAAAAACTGAGGAATTCCAAAATATTTATGGCATATCTAACATTTTTATTAACGAAGTAATACAGTATATTCAGCCCCTTTCACTTTTTGCATAAATAAATGTTTCAGTGAGAGTGTTTTTCCAAAAGAGCTCAAACTTTCCAAAGTTACACCAATATATAAAAAAGGTGACCGAGAAAGTGTTACTAATTATAGACCCAGCTCAATAATTTCTACTATGGTAAAAATTATGGAATGTCCATTAAAAAACTTGCAAGACTTTTTTTGAAAAACAAAATTTTTTTTAGTAATCAATTTGAATATCGTAGAGCAAAATCAACAGCACTAGCATTTGATGCACTTGTAGCAAAAATTAATAAGGCTTTTGAAGTTGGTGTTTGTGACTTAAGTAAATAGTAACAGTTGGAGGAAAACAATCAAGCATCATCAATGTAAAAATTGGAGTTTCATAGGGGTCATTGCTGGGACCCCTGTTATTTCTGGTAATGATAAAATAAATAATGTATCCAAATGCTATCCCTGTCACACAGTAGTTTATGCTGATGATACATCCTTCCTTAATATCAATAAAGACTTCAACTTACTAACACAGTCTCTGAATGAAACCATGCAGCAAGCTCAAATTTGGTTTAGAAGTAATGACTTCCTCATGAATGCCAGCAAATCACAAAATATGATTTTCAATTTAAAAATGTAAATGCTGTCTGTGACAATGTGAAACTTCTTGATATTCTGATTGATAAATGACTATCCTGGAATTCACATATTAATTTTGTATGCAATAAACTATCACATATGGTATTTCTCTAAGCTAACTTAAAAAAATCACTGCCCAAAGATTTTCTTCGAAAGGCTTATTTTTCATTCTTTCAATCTATATTTAGATATGGGATAGTACTATGGGGCAGTAATTCAAGGATAGCAGAGGTATTAAAGATTCAGAAAAAGGCAATAAGAACTATGACATCAGCAAAGAAACTTGAACATTGTAAACCGCTATTTACAGAATTAGAAATCCTTACTGCCATTAATTTATATATTTATGATGTATTAGTCCAAATAAAAGAGAATTTACATACTTATGATCTTCTAGGAGATATACATAAACATAATACAAATAGCAGGAATAAAGTTGATATGCCATATCACAGACTGCAGAAGACCTCAAAGTATTACAAAGTAGTAGGCATTAAATTTTTCAATTCACTTCCCTCAAAAATGTTCAACTCTTTAAAGAGCAGGTTTATAAATGGTTAATAAAACATCCTTTATTAATAAAACATACAGGAATTTGACATAAAAAGTAAATGTGACATGTAAATGTTATTCAGCAATCTTATGTAATATATTTTAGATAGTTTTTAAACCTTTTCTTGATGAAGCCTATTCTAATTCTTGTAATTATCAAATGGTGAATAAGTTATTAATTATTAATTATTATTATTATTATTATTATTATTATTATTATTATTATATTAAAAAACTAACTGTGCCATAAAACAAAATGTTCCTCTACCTAGTGACATGGAATATGTTATTGTCATTCACCATTTCTTTAATTAATAATAGTACCCAATGTATTACATTTACATAACTTTCTCTATCTATCCAACATATTATTATTACAAAGGCATATTCTTTCTACCAGAAATTGTGGTAGTACACATTTCCTCATAGGTACAATAGCCCAGTCAATGAAGGAAACATTTTAGAAGTTATTAACATGCTGAATTGCTTACCAATAGTTAGTACCCATTTAATGGTATAATTTGTCAAAAGTTCACTGAATTTCACCAGTGCTTATCCTCTCAGTCCCCTTGAATCCTTTATGGGATCAATTATATTTTCAGTGAAGAATTTCTTATCTCTAAAATTTCCCAAAAGATTTCAAATAAAAGTTTTAGAACGGAATTTTGCCTTTCTTACTATGGGGATAGTATTAATTTATATGAACAATAAGATGGGAGGAGAACTCAGGGTGTGGTACTGGCTGATGCAATGGTGCAACATGGTAGATGCCCCATTACTCATAACACTCATTCTGTTCACTGCTGTTCAGGGGTGGATGGTCATTAAGGGCCAGGGCCGTGCCGTGGCCGAGTGGTTAGACCACTCGCCTCTCACCTAGACGACAGGGTTCGATCCTAAGCGACCGCATGTGAGATTTGTGGTGGACTAGCTGGGGCGAGTTTTCTCCGGTTTCACCCGCCATCGGTGCTCCATCTTCATTCATGCATCATCAGTGTCACCGCCTGCGGTGCCATAAGTAGTTAAAGCGGGCGTTAAACACTACCAAAAAAGAATTAAGGGCAAGAGGGGCCGGGCCCCACCGATAATAGCACGCAACTTGTTGGCATTTTAATTATGAATGAAGAAATAGTTTGTTTTTATTTTATTCAATTTGTAATAATCATTGCAAACAATAATTTATTATACGATGATTATCAATCGTTTCCCAAGCTTGCATTGCGGCATATGGCATTACACGGGACAACCGCGCCAGTCTTGTCCTTTGGTAAAGAAGAACGTGGGGCCAGCTCACACGGGCCCGCGGGCACCCCTCACCCCTCTTCCGGCCTTTCCAATCTCCTCTGCCTGCATTGCACACGGCAACGCTTGGGGCCGCAGTCCCCTGGCCCGTTACACGAAGTTTAGCATTTGTGTGATTGTTGTTGGAATTGTAATTGTTTAGTGGACAAAGTAGTGTACTTTTCAAATGAATAGAGTGGATTATTTGTTGAAAAATCCCTTTCATTCATTAAAGGAAGAAGACAAACTTGGAATTAAGGGATTAGAAGCACATCAACCGAATAATTTTACATTTACGCAACAAGATGGAAAAAATTAGAGAACTTTCTGTAACAAAATGAAATGGCCTGTTATTTATGGACGCTCTTTAACTGCTTTGGTTCTCAGCGTCCCATTCTATATTGGGCGTGAAAGATCGCTTAATTTTGCTCAGGCCTCTCTTATCAGGCTTGAGGTTCTTTTACGTGCCGTAAATCTACGACACGGGACCCACAGCTTTACTTCCCTTCCGAAGGAAGCCATGCTAAGGATTTTTACGCCCGAAAAAATCCATCGTCCTCCTCCGGGTTTGAACCCGCGACCTTGGATATATGAAGTTAGCATGGTAACCATTACACCACGGAGGGCGACTACTTTCTGTAACAGTTGGTTCAGTAAGAAATCGAGGCTAACTGCAAATGAAGAGAAACAAAGTGTCTTTTGCTCTTACTGTCTGCTATTTGGTGGTGAAGGTCTGTGGACGACGGTAGGTTGTAAGGATCTGAAACATTTGAGTGAACGAATTACACGAGTCAAGTGCACTTCACTTACAAAATGCCTGTAAATTTAAATTATTGAGAACTGTAAACATTGCTGCACAGATTGATTCTGCACATAACATATCAATTCAGAAACACAATGAACTAGTCACTAAGAATAGACACATACTGAATAGAGTGATAAAATGTTGTGGAACCCATGATCTAGCATTGAGGGGTCACGATGAAACGCAGGAATCGGCAAACTGTAGCAATTTCTTAGATTTGTTATCTCTCCTCGGTAAACTCGACAGTATGTTAGATGACCACCTCAACAGTGCCAGTACTGCAGCATGTAAATATACTTCACATACTATTCAGAATGAACTATTGGGTTGCATGAATCAGGTTTACATTGAGGAATTAATGAAAGACATAAATGCTGCGGATTATGTTTCTGTGCAGGCTGACGAAACAACGGAGATAGCTTGCCGCAGTCAATTTGTGATCATTTTACGGTAAATTAATGCGTGTAAACCCGTTGAAAGATTTCTTTCCTTTGAAGAGATTCATGATCGAACATCCAGTGGTTTCTGCGACGTTTTGAAAAAGAAGTTGCAGCCTTTCAATGTTGAAAGAGAAACTCATATCTCAAGCATACGCAGACTTAGATGCAGGACCCTTTCCCTTATGCCAAGTATGTACACTGCTATGCTCACCAATTAAATTCGGTTATACGAAATGCTTGTTCTAAATACATAAAATCGGTTAAGTTGTTTTTCGCTAAAATTGGCGGATTCACGACATTTTTCTCTTTTCGCCAAAACGCAGTGATTTGTTGCGTTCAGTATGCAACAAACGCATTCCAGCTGATTCTACAACACGATGGAATTTTCAATCACGGGTTGTGAATAGCGTTCATGAGCTCAAAGCTTATTTACTAAGAGTGTTTTGAGAAGAATGAGCAGGAAGATGGGTGGGATGATATGACTATTGGGGAAGCTCTTGGTTTGAAGAATTTATCGAACAGTCCAGAATTTTTGTTCCTTTTAAATTTTTTCTGTGGCATTATGAAACATGTTGATATTCTATACAACACAATTCAGATGCAGAGTGCCGATAGTGTTACAGTATCTAATGCTTTACAACATTTTGAATCAGCTGTGTCTGAAATTCATGAGAACACTAGAAAATACCATGTTGATGATAACTTTGCTCCTCCCTCAAGAAAACGACCGAATTACGGTTCTGAAGTGAACTTGAATTCAGATGCCAAAAACGTGAGTGACACAGTGATCAACCAAATGAAAGATCGATTCCAACATTCTCATATATTCAATCATTTTGGAATTATTATCCCAAAGAAATTTATTACATTCAGAGAAAATTTCTCTGCTGACTCTAAGAAAATTTGCATCAGAATACAGTCCCATTATATCCCACGAAAAGTTAAACAATGACCTGTCAGTGATTTATCGTAATGATACATTCAAAAATATCCCTTCAATCAGTAAACTCTTCAGTTTTTTCACACAAAACTCCTTTGAGGAATCATTTTCTGAAGTACACAAAACGCTTGCACTAACAACTCCAGTTTCAACAGTTGAGACAGAGAGAAGTTTCAGTATATTGAAAAGAATTCAATCTTTCCTTAGGAACACCATGGGCCAAGTAGGTTTAATTCCTTGGCTGTTTGTTCCATTCACAAAAAGGAAATTCGTGAAATCCCTACCTTCCACAACAGAGTGATTGAAATGTTTGCCGCCCAGAAGAATAGCTCTTGTACAAGAAATACTGCCACTTGGTGTCTTCTATTTTATTTTCTATTATTATTTACTTTATGTTTAAAAATATATACCTAATGTTTTACCACATTTCTTCTATTGTAGTCTTTTTGGCAGTGCAACTAAAGTGGCCTTGTTTTAAAAGATGTAACCCCTCTTTTACTTTCATTACAATCATCTTCACATCTGGCCCCACCAAGAAAAATGCTCACGAGCCGCCACTGGCTGTAGTATATTGTAGTAAAAGTGGTATTAAATATATTTTCAAAATTGGTATTTTCATAATGTACTGAATATTATATCAAATAATTCTGCCAGTTTTGGAGAGTAAGGGATTGCCCCTAACCCATGTTGGGTCTTACCATTTTTCACCACATATGGTTCTGCCGTGTTCCAGCAACAGCCAGCATCTAAAGAATGTAAGCAATTTATTCATTAACATTGTAACATGTTAATAAGCCTTTAGCATTTTCCACTGTCTGGGACCTCTAATTTTTAATTTATTTTATTTAGGATTAAACATTTTTCTTTAAAGGTTTAGTTAAGTAAACGAAAGCTATTAAGGGAAACCCTTTCATGGGTTTGCCATTGATAACACAAATTTAAATTAATTTTACTTTCTCTACACGTACTATTTACATAGTGTATAGAGAAGGTATTGGATTCCTGCATTCCACCCAAAAATCTGATATCGACATTTCACCGGAAATAGACGTTTTAGGGTCCCCCCAAAAAGTATTTTTAGAAAAAGGTGTGTGTGTAGGTGTGGGTGCGTGCGTGCATGGGTGTGTGGGTGGTTGGTTGGTTGCATGCGAACTCGATAACTCAAAAATGAAAAGTGAGTAAAATACCAAACTTGGTATTTAAGTTTACAGTCGTCCAGAGATGCGACACAAAGATATTGATAAAAATCCCCACCATCCCAAACTACCCTTTACATGGAAAACGTTTCAAAATTTTTGATTTTCTCAAAAATGGCTCTAACGATTTTGATTAAAATACCATTTATTAAATATATTTATATGGCAAATAAAATGTGTATCTGAAATTTTCTGGTAATAACCTCTAAAGACCTCTTATTCTGAATTAATTTTGCGTAACTGATAAACCATAAGAGGTAGACAAAAACTTATACACAAAAATGTAGATCACGTTAAAATACACAATTTATGTCATATACGTTTTTTTCGTGGAATTGACCGTTTCTGAGATATTCCTTGTTATTTATTTCAGATTTAAAATACTTTTCTCATGGAATATTGTAAACTTCTGGCCATGTATAGATACGGATTTCATCCACATGGCAACCAGCTTTTAAAAGATTTGACTATCGTTTTAGTCTAGTATATTCCCTTATCTGCCTTCTACTTACAAGAAAGCAAGTAATGTTTATCTCGGTCATTATAAAGTAGATAGAAGATTATGGGTTTTAACAATAATTTATTACAGTGTTGTAGAGAAAGTCATGTGAATGGAACACATCAGATTTTTAAATTCCATTTTGTCCTTCCATTTATTGTTGCTGGTACCCGATAATGTTATATCATACAATTTTTTTTTATGGATAGGAATAACTTTTATTTTTATTTTATTTACGGTTATATACAAGTTGTAAACTTTATTTTGATATCTTTATTGCTTAATTCTCTTTAGGACAGTTATTAACGGTCCAGTGTGTTCTTACTCGCCAACAATAAAAACATCAGTTGTATCAGCAATCTTGTTAATACGAGGGTCGGCTAATAAGTCCCGGGCCTCTCAACGAAAACAGCATTTAAATGTTTTTTTTTTTTTTTTTTTTCCTTTATTTCTCAACATAATCTCCAGAAAGGCTAATACATGTGTCATACCCGTTTGTCATTTAATTAAACCATCTCTGTAGTGCAATTTATCAAGGTCCTCAAAATAGCTGCATTAATGACCTCGTTGCTGTGAAATCTTCATCCTTCAAGAAATGTTTTGAGATTTGGGAACAGGTAGTAGTCACTGGGTGCTTAATCTGGTGAACAGGGTGGATGCTCAAGCAATTCAAACTTTAATTCACACATGCTTTCTCATTGCAATGACTGAACGATGAGCTGGAGCATTGTCATGATGAAACAAGATTTTTTTTTTTTGTTGTTGTTGCCAAATGAGGTATTTTCTTTTCACATCATCACTCAAATGGTGCAGTAAGTTTGCGTAATAGACATTCTTTTCTAAGAAGTCAATGAAAATAATTCTCTGTGCATCCCAGAAAACACTTGACATAACCTTATTAGCTGACAATATTGACTTTACCTTTTTTTGGAGTTGATTCGCCTGGTGCAATCCACTGTTTTAACTGTGATTTACTTCCTGGTGTGTAATGATGTTTCATCCATGGTAACAAGCTGTCTCAAAAATTCACTGGGATTTTTACCGTAGAGCTTCAGATTCTCAACAAAGATTTTCTTTGCAACTTTTGACCAGGTGTCAACGAATGCGGCACCCATCTTGCACAGATCTTGTGAAAGTCCAAAACAGTACTTAAAATATTACCTGTACGTTCCTTTGATATGTTTACAGCCTCTACTATTCAAACAACTTTCATCTGTAGTTTTCCAGTTCTAAACAATGAATGTTTTCAATGATCTCTGGAGTTGTCACTTCTACATGGCGTCCAGAGCGAGGCTGATTACTAGTGCTCGTACGCCCCAGCTCTGCAACCCAGCTTTTAACCATTGAATATGAAGGGACAGAGTCTTTCAATGTACTGTGCATTTCCTCCTTGATTTCTTTAGGCGTTAATGCCTTTCAAATGGAAATACTTAATCACTAGTCGTTTTTCCAAATCCTGCATTTTCGTGAAAACACTAAAGTTGCCTTGTTTAAAATACTGTCATTCGAAAACTAAGAAAGTTATTGACCTGTAACTATGGATACAGGCTGTCTAGAGTTGAACTTTATGATGCTACCATATAACTGGCCTAGTGGCGCCATATCTGTGTGAGGCCCAGGGCTCATCAGCTGACCCTAGTGCTGTAGGTTTAAGATACTTTTATGACAAACAAACTGTATATCTTGGATTTCTGGGAATAGCCTCTGAAGACCTCTTCATTCTGGATGATTTTTATTGAATTTTGCATAACTGTTAAACCATAAGAAATAGACAAAAACTTAGTTCGCAAAAAATGTAGATCTCGAAGAAAAACACAATTTATGTCATATACATTTTTTTCATGAAGTTGGCCGTTTTCGAGATATTCCTTATTAATAATTTCAGTTTTAAAAAACAAACTTTTCTCATTTGGTAACCTGTCAATGCTTGACCATGCAAAGAAACGATTTAAATACCATAGAAACCATATTTTAAAACATTTGACTGTTGGTTTAGCCTAGTATGCTCCCTTATTTCCTTCCTACTTATAGGGAACTAAGTAATAAGACTGTTTCTGCTAATGTTTTAGCATGAATTAGACAGAAGAATAAGCTTATTAACAATAATTGGTTACAGAGATGTAATGCAAGTCATGTGAATGGAGCAATTCCGATTTTTTTTTATTTTTACTTTACTTTTTTGACATGTATATATTATGTACATAGTATGAAGGCTGTTTTTCTTTTTTCAACTTCTGATAGGCTATTAATAAATGACAAGTTCATAGAAAACAATTATTTTATTCCTAAAAGTTTTGTACACTTATGGTAAATTTTCAACATAATCATCGAAAAGATTGAGACATTTATCGTACCTGTGAACAAGCTTTGCAATATCCACTTCAAAATATGTTGCCACCAATGATTTCAAATGAGCATTGACGTTGTTTTGAAGATCTTCGTTGGTTTGAAAGCACTGCCCTCCTAGTCGCGTCTTCAGTTCAGGGAAAAGGTGAAAGTCATTAGGTGCCAGGTCAAGACTGTACGGTGGATGGTCGAAAATGGCCCATTGAAATTGTTCAAGGAGCCAATATGTTGTGCCAGGAGTGTGTGTGTGTGTGGACGAATTGTCATAGATCAACACAATTCTTGAAATCAGCATTCCTCTTCATTTGTTTTGAATGGCTCTCCACAAACGTCGTAAAGTTTCACAATAAACAGCTGCGTTAATAGTTTCGGGCTGCATGAACTCTACAAGAAACGCACCTTTTTGGTCCCAAAACACGGTAGCCATAACCTTTCTGTTGTTGAATGTTTGTTTGAATTTTTTGCTTTGTTTGGTGAATTTGGATGCATCCATTGTGTGATTGTCGTTTTGTTTCCCGTGTGTCATATTGGATCCAAGTTTCATCTTCAGTAACAATTGATTTCAAAAAGTTTTCTCCTTCATCGTGATAACGGTCAAGGAAATTCAAAGCTGACGCCATTCGGTGACGTTTGTGGACGTCCGTCAACATTTTTGGAACTCAACGAGCACAAAGTTTTTTGAAGCTTAAATGTTCAGTGACGAGAGAGTGCACGACAGATCTTGAAACTTCCGGAATTTCCATAGACAAAGCAGCTATGGTGAAACTACGATTTTCTCTAGTCATTCTGTCAACTCGTTCAACAAGGTCGGCTGTAATGAGAGACTTCCGTCCTTGGCCCCCTTCATCATGCACGTCATTTCAGCCATCTTTAAACTTTCGGCACCATTCACGCACAACACATCAGTTATGAAGTTATCACCGTACACTCGGCTCATTCTCCGATGAATTTCTGCTGCACTATTTCCTTCTGCTTACAGAAACCGAATTATACTTCGTAATTCATACTTGGTGGTAGCAACAATGCCGGCAGTCATGTTTACGTGGCTGTAGTGCAACGCGTAAGCAATGACGGAGTGTGTAGTGCGAAAGTTGCGCAGTAGCTTATAGCGCATGTCCACTTTCTGCCGCTCGTGTGCGACATTACAGATTCTAGTTCAGTTTTAGATTTGACTCTGCCAATGGTTACCCATGTGCAACCAGACAGAACGAACGGAAGACTGTACATTTCACATTGGAAAGAAGAACCGATTTTCAGGAAGTCCATTTTTACCTCTTATTTCCATCCAGTTCATTTACATACACCTAACCTAACCTAACGTCGCCTAAACTCGACAAAATGTCGAAACCTGTTGTTCACCTGTCACGAAGCCATATTGTCTCCGTAACCAATAGGAAAGGCTCAGGAAGGAGCGTCAGTCTAAAACTGAACTAGACTCTGCAATTCATATACCCAAGGTCGTGGGTTCAAACCCGGCGGAGGACGATGGATTTTTTCGGGCGTAAAAATCCTTAGCATGGCTTCCTTCGGAAGGAAAGTAAAGCCGTTGGTCCCGTGTCGTAGATTTACGGCACGTAAAAGAACCTCAAGCCTGATTGAGAGGCCTCTGAGCAAAATTAAGCGGTCTTTCACGCCCAATTTAGAATGGGACGCTGAGAACCACAGTAGTTAAAGAGCGTCCATAAATAACACGACATTTAATTTTAGACTCTGCAATCTCGCCGCTCGCGTGGCTTCTATACTAGGTGATCGGAGGTTGAAGAAAAAACGGCTCTCGTTATTGTATTTCGCCAAAAAATTTGATTCCAAGATTTTACCAGAAATACATGTTTTGAGACCTCCCAAAGCCATAAAAAAAAAGCAGTTTTAGAAAAAGGTGTGCATGTGTCTGTGGACAGAGAACTCAAAAACGAAAAATTGATTAAACACAACAATTGGTATTTGTGTTCAGTGTCTTCCAAGGATCTGATACAATGGTTTTCAGGAAAATCTTCCTCCCCCAACTACCCAATAAATTAAACATTTTTCGAAAATTTTGATTTTCAAAAATATGGCTGTAATGATTTTGATTAAAATACCATATATATATATTGTTGACAAACGAAATGTACATATATCTGGGAACAGTCTCTGAAGACCTCTTGATTCTGGATGACTTTTGTATAACTCGTATATCATAAGAGATGAATAAAAACTTACTACACTAAAAACAGAATTCAATAGAACACACAGTTTGGGTAATATACAGCATTTTGTAGAGTGAACCATTTCTGAGATATTCCTTGTTATTGGTTCCAATTTTAAATTACTTAAACTTTTCTCAAATGGGAAGCATCTTTTGTTTTACTCCTGGGCATGTAAAGAGAACTGAATTTTAATTACCTCTAAGTGTTCACGGACTTCTAGCCAAGGAAGCCTGAAAATACTTTAGAGTTAATGTGTGGTCTTACTTTGAATTTCAAATGTTTCACATAGTGACTAACTATTAAAAGATCTGACTGGCTCTTTAGCCTAATGTGTTCCCTAATTTCCCTTCTACTTACAAGGAAGCAAGTAATAAAACAATTTTTGCTAATGTTTATCTCAATTAGCATGATGAAATAGAATAATATTTTGTAAGAATGGCTTGTTTGTGCATGTAGGGAATGTCATGTGAATGGAACACATCAGATTTTAAACATTTATTTTATTTAATCAATGTGTCTTTAAACAGTACACCAAGTAAGAAAAGATGACACAAATAATACACATTGCTTAGTTAAACCAAAATTTGTTTTACTGGGCAGGTTTTAAAATTTTACTTTTAGAAGTGTTTTGTAAATATATCTGCTAGTTGATCCTCTGAGTGGCAATTATATTATAATTATTATAATATCAACATGAAGTTGCTCACCCACATTTCACACATCAATTTTTTGCAATTCATCTGATCAGATTTGGTGAGATGAATTGCACTTTGATTGTCAACATTTAGTGTAACTTTTACTTATTTGATTGGTTAATTTATAAATAAGAGCTTTTATGTATTTTAAATCTTTACAACATTCAGCTTCTGCAATATATTTAGTTATTGATATAGCAATTTGTTTTTGTTTTCTTGAACTCCATAATATAATAAAATATATCAACTCCTGCTTTGTATCTCCAGCGTAATCATAATCAAAACAAGCTTCTATTTTAATTTCATTTGACTTTAATACAGGAAATAAATAATAAATAAATAAATAGATAATAAATAATTTTAAATTTTAGTATATTTGATTTAAATTCCTTAATATTCTCTTTATATTTTCCACATCCTGTTTTGGGGGTTTACCATAAATCTCTTTTCATGATTTACTGCAAATGTTACATCAGATCTTTTCTCGTTATATAAATAACGCATGCTTCCTGTTGGTTCCCTATAAGGAAAATTAAGATTCATTATTTTCTCTCATATGGTGTACATGTAGCTAAAGAAGGTGTTGTATTCCACCCAAAAATTGGATTCAAGATCTCACTGGAAATATATGTTTTGGGATCCCTGAGTCCAAAAAAGCATTTTTAGAAAACAGGTCTGTCTGTGTCTTGGACAGCATAGCTCAAAAACAAAAGAGACCATTACAAACCAAACTTGGTATTTAGGTTTAGTATCTTCCAAGGACGTGACACAAAGATTTTATAAAAATTCCCCCCACCACATACTACCTTTTACATGGAAAAGTTTTTGAATTCGCCCGCCTGCCCGTCTGCCTCTCAAAAACGACACTAATGATTTTGATTAAAATACTGTATAGTTACGATATTTACATTGTTTTACTCCTGGGCATGTAAAGAGAACTGAATTTTAATTACCTCTAAGTGTTCACGGACTTCTAGCCAAGGAAGCCTGAAAATACTTTAGAGTTAATGTGTGGTCTTACTTTGAATTTCAAATGTTTCACATAGTGACTAACTATTAAAAGATCTGACTGGCTCTTTAGCCTAATGTGTTCCCTAATTTCCCTTCTACTTACAAGGAAGCAAGTAATAAAACAATTTTTGCTAATGTTTATCTCAATTAGCATGATGAAATAGAATAATATTTTGTAAGAATGGCTTGTTTGTGCATGTAGGGAATGTCATGTGAATGGAACACATCAGATTTTAAACATTTATTTTATTTAATCAATGTGTCTTTAAACAGTACACCAAGTAAGAAAAGATGACACAAATAATACACATTGCTTAGTTAAACCAAAATTTGTTTTACTGGGCAGGTTTTAAAATTTTACTTTTAGAAGTGTTTTGTAAATATATCTGCTAGTTGATCCTCTGAGTGGCAATTATATTATAATTATTATAATATCAACATGAAGTTGCTCACCCACATTTCACACATCAATTTTTTGCAATTCATCTGATCAGATTTGGTGAGATGAATTGCACTTTGATTGTCAACATTTAGTGTAACTTTTACTTATTTGATTGGTTAATTTATAAATAAGAGCTTTTATGTATTTTAAATCTTTACAACATTCAGCTTCTGCAATATATTTAGTTATTGATATAGCAATTTGTTTTTGTTTTCTTGAACTCCATAATATAATAAAATATATCAACTCCTGCTTTGTATCTCCAGCGTAATCATAATCAAAACAAGCTTCTATTTTAATTTCATTTGACTTTAATACAGGAAATAAATAATAAATAAATAAATAGATAATAAATAATTTTAAATTTTAGTATATTTGATTTAAATTCCTTAATATTCTCTTTATATTTTCCACATCCTGTTTTGGGGGTTTACCATAAATCTCTTTTCATGATTTACTGCAAATGTTACATCAGATCTTTTCTCGTTATATAAATAACGCATGCTTCCTGTTGGTTCCCTATAAGGAAAATTAAGATTCATTATTTTCTCTCATATGGTGTACATGTAGCTAAAGAAGGTGTTGTATTCCACCCAAAAATTGGATTCAAGATCTCACTGGAAATATATGTTTTGGGATCCCTGAGTCCAAAAAAGCATTTTTAGAAAACAGGTCTGTCTGTGTCTTGGACAGCATAGCTCAAAAACAAAAGAGACCATTACAAACCAAACTTGGTATTTAGGTTTAGTATCTTCCAAGGACGTGACACAAAGATTTTATAAAAATTCCCCCCACCACATACTACCTTTTACATGGAAAAGTTTTTGAATTCGCCCGCCTGCCCGTCTGCCTCTCAAAAACGACACTAATGATTTTGATTAAAATACTGTATAGTTACGATATTTACATCACAAATAAAATGTATGTTTTTAATTTTCTGGGAATAGCGTCTAAGACTGCTTTATTCTGGATGAGTTTTGCAAAATTTTGAATAACGGTTAAACATAAGAAATAGACAAAAACTTAATACATAAACATTTTAGATCTATTTAAAAGACATTATTTATGTCAAATATATTTTTCTTGTAGAGTTGACAGTTTTGTAGATATTCCTCGAGTTATTTCTTGTTATTGGTTTCAGTTTTAAACTACCTAACTTTTATTACGCGGGGCCATACAAAGCAAACCAAACCTCAATTGTTTCACATAGTGTTCAGCGTTTAAAAGTTGTAGTTTTAGCATACTGTATTCCCTTATTTCCCTTCTACTTACAATGAAGCAAGTAATAAGACCAAATCTGTTTACCCTTAACTGGTATCATGCAGTCTTGTGGACAGCTGGTGAAATGTTAAGTGATATATTTTTGCGCTTTATTAAAATATTCACATTGCACTCCACTACCTTCTTATCAGTGAGTCCGCAGTCTGTGTAGGAAGTGGACGTGTTCTGCTTGTTTGCATTGTTGAGTTATATATTCCGGAACTCAAGAAGCGGTCTCTCAGATGTCTAGTACCAGTTACATTATTTATTTCCAACAAAGTAAATATTTTTACTTATTCATATTTTTTAATTCTCAATTTCAATTGTTGAGGAAAATAATGGGTAATATCCCTACTATTAAATAAACATACCAGAATGTAAATGTATATATATATATTATTTGTTACTTAATATTTAATTAACAGTACATTTATAAATACAAATTTTTTATGTAAATTAAATGCATTTACACGAATATGTTAAAAAGAAACAAGCATCTGCAATATAACAAATATAGCTGGTACTAGCATATAGGGGATTTTCTCGATTCATTTACAGAAAATGTCGGAAAACCCGGATTTATCGTCCATTAGAGCAGATGATTCCAGACTTAGTGAATTCATAACTCAGACGTTAGCAGAGTTAGAAGACATTGTTGACAGTGATGATTCCATAGATGATCACACATTCGTAATGGAAAGTGACCCTTGTTGACATTCAGAAATCAAGGAATGTGATGATGAGTCAGAAACTGAAACAGAAAATGTACAAAGTAATGCTGCAACTTTCCTAGGAAAAAAAAAAATTGTTTTGAACAAAACATCCCCACCAATAAATGTGCAAACCAGAGTGCACAACATTTTAATTCATCTTCCTGGATTGCGACTTCCAACTAAATCTCTTGGTAACAATCCCAAACCCCAAGGTGTATGGCAATTATTATTCACCAATGAAATGGGGCCACGCCGTGGCCTCTCACCTAGACAGCTCTGGTTTGATCCCAAGCGACCATATGTGAGATTTGTGAGCAGTGCAGGGGTGGGTTTTCTCCGGAGACTCACATAAGAGGAAGACTTTCACACAATTTACTCCAAGAATTGAGACTCAATATAAGAAGGATTTTGAGGCTCCCTGACAAAATTTCAGACAAAATTCTAGAGAAGAATGCAGCTGAAGAAGAAGTTTCTGAAAATAGAAAAACAAGTATTCTGTGACCCCCTAAACTGAAAAGGAAGACAGGATACTGTTGCCACAAGTGTCAGCGTGCAATGTGTCAAAACGTTTGTGAAAAAAAGTGTGTCGAATTTGTGCAGAGAAAGACTGACAATTTATACTATACAAACGTGTTAAGTTTTCAAATTAAAGAAATAACTACTTTTGGCCCAATATTATAAAGCTGTTTAAGTCAAAAAGTGTTTATTAGTGAACTTTTTAATACATTGAAACAGTTTTTAAACATTTAGGCTGTTAGGATTGTTAACTGTAATTGTTTTAAACTTACGTGGTCTCTCAGACCTCCTGTGCCAATTATGTTATATTTTCGTACCATACCAGTTGAGGGTTAATGCTTATCTTGATCAGCATAATGTAAACAAAAGAATAATCTTTTATAAGAATAGTTGTATTTGGAACTAAAGAAAGTCATGTGAATGGAACACACCAGATTTTCTTTTGTGTTATTCACAATACTTTCCTTTTCAAATACAACAGCCTTATAATATGAATGTTGGAAAACATCCAAAACCTGATAGAAGATAACAAAATGAAAGAAGTTGTGTATATTGAACAAAATGAACAAAGATTGCCTTATTAAAGTTCTAGTCGCTACTGAGAGACCACGGAGATGTACACGCCACTGATGATGCCTGCCGCAGATGCAGGCGAAACGTCTGGGGAACGAAGGGAGAAGCCCAGTGGACCACGGCCTACAAGCCCGGTTTTGTTTTCTATAAAAGATTGCCTTAGTTCAACATGATCAGAAGAGATTCAGTATGACCAAAAATTTAATTCTTTGTTCACTTTCAAAATGCAAGGAGTCACATATAACCAATTTGAAAGAGTACTTTCAACTACACCTTGAACATAAGGCCTCCCTTAGGCTTCATGAAGTTTACAGGCAATGCTCGATGAACATGTTTGTCCAAGTCATAGACCAAAATCTACCTTTCCTCCTTAATGTAATCACTCTTTTTGGTAGTCACTTCTATTTGTCTTTCTGTCGACTTCAAGTTAATCATAAATAAGAGCAACTGACAAAATGGAAGTATTTCTACTGTTGTGGCCATGTGCATTTCAAATCTCGAGTCCTTTCTACAACCTGGTTGCCCCCTTCCTGAGAAAATTCTCTAAATATTACCCATTCCTCTTGGCCGAGAATTTACCACACATAGCTAACTTTTAATAATCTTATAATATATTCTTACTTACCTGTTAACATACCAACTATTTGCTTCTCATAATTGTCACACAATGTAGTAAATGGACAGCCTATTATTTCAGTCTGAGTATAGTAAGAACTATTTAGCTCTAATAATATACCCCATAATATAAATAAATTGCAATATTGTAACCTTATCTTGTATTTGGAAAACAAATGAGTAATAGTAATCAAAACTAAAGGATACCAATGTATCCAGAAACTCAGAAACAGCACTAAAAATGTTTTACACAAAAAAGCCTACATCATTGTGCATATCCACCAATAGGCTAAAGATAGGATTCATGACAAATCACTTGTTTAGAAACACCATGCTATAAATATGTATATATTGAGATATTACTTTAATATACCTATTTAAATGCTAAAGAACAATAATTATAGTGCTAATAGTGTTATTGGTTCTGAGAAGGAGTGTCACACCATTGCTTCAATCAGTGCAAGAGTGTGCATCCCTCCACACATTTTACAATCCACATAAATGTGGAACTGTACACATAAATATAAAATTGAGACTCCATTCTAAAGCTTTTATTTGAAATATTTTTTGAAATTCCTGAAACAAAAACTTTTATACAGGAAATACGATAATACAAAGTTATGACTTCACAAACATTAGCAAATATTTAATAAGCCATTATTGCTAGCTAAAATTTTCACTAGATCTTTTTCATAGCAAATAATCTCATACATAAAACAACAAAAAGAAGTTTGACGAGTATTGTTCATGGGAAGTGAGTGATCTTGTAAAGATTTCAAAGGAGGATTTTTGGCAAATTGTACCTCTAAATGGTACTAATGACCAGTACATAATTCAGCTTGTTAATATTTTCTTCTAAGATTGCCCCATTTTTGGCCTTCATTGACTCCAGTGGGGAATCTAGTAGTCATAAGCAATAATCAAATGTTTTAAGAATGGGTCACTACTGGTACAAATCTGTTCTCCGCATGACCCAAGAAAAAATATGTGATTTTACAGTTGAAAAATATAGCGTACAATTCAAACCTGTGGTAAAGAATATCTCGAAACTGGTTACTCTAGAAAAAATGTATGACATATTTTGTGATTTAATGCGATTTGTCTATTTCTTACAGTATACAAGTTATAAAATATTTGTTCAGAATGAAGAAGAATTTTCAGGTTATTCCCAAAAAATACACGGTATACATTTTATTTGTCCTACAAATATCTTGAGTATATACTTTAATCAAAATCATTAGAGCCATTTTTCATAAAATAAAGTGTTGATTTTCTTGAAAATCTTTGTGTTGCATTCTTGGGGCATATAACTTATATATCAAGCTTGATATTTATCCAAATGTGCATTCTTGAGTTGTGTTCAAAGGCACTCACATACGCACACATTCAGTTTTTTCTAAAGCACTATTTTTGGATTCAGGAGACCTCAATGTGAAATGTGAGCATCAAATATATGTTTTTCTATAAGTATGTATTTTTTTTTAATTTTTATTTAGGAAGTCTGAACATTTATTTTGGGTGAAATCTCAATATCAAAATTTACCCAAACATTGCAAACATAAAACCAAATTACATTTCTGATCACTTGTTGAGCAAACCTTTAGCAATCTTGTGTTGTGGGAATTGCTGACTGCATTTCTTCATCACAGTGATCACTAAAGCCCCTCATGTTTTAATTATTGCTGATGAAAATTTAACACAATAATTTTACACTCATCAATCATTCTACTTGGCCGCGCCGTGGCCGAATAGTTAGACCTCTCACCTAGACGGTCCAGGTTTGATCCCAAGCGCATGTGAGATTTGTGGTGGACAAAGCAGAGCAAGGGCGGGTTTTCTCCGGGATCTCCGGTTTCCCCTGCCATCTCATTCCACCGGTGCTCCATCTTCATTCCATCTATCACCAGTGTCATCGCCTGGGATGCCATAAGTTGACGTTAAACACTAACAACAACAAAAATCATTCTAGGCCAAATGTCACCACATGCTATCTAATCTAATCTAATCTTAGAAGCAGCAAGAACAGTAAAAGCTAGCTATAAATATGAAAATAGAGCTCGCTGCTTCATGGTAATTAGATATATTGAAAATCTCACATCCTTCCCACACTATTTTATTACATACTCCATTACAAGCAGAGAAAGTATTGCATTCCACCCAAAATTTGGATGTCAAGGTCTCACTGGAAATACATGCTTTGAGGCCCTCTGAATAAAATAAATCTGTTTTAGAAAAATATCTGTGAGTGTGAGTGTGGGTGTGGGTGGGTGTTGCTGTGTGTGTGAGAGAGAGAGAGAGAGAGAGAGAGAGGGAGGGAGCGAGAGCGAGAGAGAGAGAGAGAGAGAACAGCATAACTTAAATGTCTGTAAAATATCAAATACTTCTGAAATGCAACGTGAAGATTTTCAAGCACATTCCTCAACTCAACTACCATTTATATGGAAACAGTTTAAAAAAGTTTAGTTTTGTCAAAAATGATTCTAACAATGTTGATTAAAATGTCATATGTATGTTTAAGATATTCTCATGACAAATGAGATATATATCTTAAATTTTCTGGAAATAGCCTATAAAGTTCTGAATGAATTTGCATTACTGATAAAACATAAAAGATAGACAAAAACATACTATATAAAAAATGTAGACCTCATTAAAAGCCAACAATTTATGTAGAATACATATTTTTGTGATGTTAACCATTTGCAAGGTTTTTATTAATGATTTCAATTTTCAGATAGTATTCTTTTCTCAAGAGGAATATTGCTGTTCAATTCTTTCTCTTGGGCATGCAAAGAAAATGGAATTTCAAAGCCATTACATTGAGCTCCACTCTCAAAGAGTTTACTAATACTTAGTCTTCTGCATACCACTAACCCCATTGTAGCTCTACAAGAAATATACAATTAACAATTTCTGCAATATAGAAGTATAAGTTTTGGTAAAGCATGTTTGTTGAAGAATGCATATATAAAATCATGTGAATGTAAGATATTGAATATTTTTTATAAATGATTTTAATGCATCATAAAAAAATGGAATAATTATTGCAATACATATGTAATTTATAAAACTAATAGAAGTTATCTACCCTTGGCTTTTTCTTTCAAAACAGGCAATCGTCTATAGACAATTTACAAGAAGTTATCAATGTTTCTGTGTAGTGCTATCCAGGTGCCCGCATTCATCACATTAAGAAGAAGCTGCAGGAAAACAACGATGACCTGGATATTGTGATTATCACGCAATGTCAGAACTGCGCGAACTCCAGACGACATCATGGAAGAGATGCTGGAATTAGTAATGACTGGGAAAAAGATATTTCCACGAGCCAAGTTCTGCATCAGAAGGATACTTTGACGCAGAGATGAGGACCAGAGATGCATAGATGCAATAAATTCAACATTAGATCAGGTATGTAAAGATCACCATTATATTTATATAGATTGTACTTATATTCCTGGGTTAGTGATTGGGATTTAGGTAGAGATGGGCTTCACTTCAACAGAAGGGGTAGTGAAACCTTTGGCCGCCTTTTAAGCAGAGTCAATGACTATCTCAAACCAAAAACCTAACCTGGGCTGATAGCGGTGCAAAAGGTATTTATTCTAAGCCATTAAGGGTAATTCCTGCAATTAGCAACACCTTTGGATGTAATCTTAGAAATGTAAGCGGAAAACTTAAGGCAATTCATAACATACATTCCTTGGGTGTTTTTCATCAAAACATACAATGCATTGGAAACAAAATTTTGGAACTTGAAGTATTAATAGAGGGGGAGTTAAAACACCAAGACAGAATTTGCATAACAGAGCACTGGTTAACCCATAGTGAATTAATTGAATTAAGAATACCAGGCTTTAATTTAATTCAAGGGTATAGACGATTGATTAAAAGAAATGGAGGGTCATTAATTTTAACAAAAAACTTTTTAAATGCAAAACCTATAACAGCGTTTCAGGGACTAAACCTGGAAGAACATTTCGAAGCCAGCATAGTAGAAGCTGCCAATAAACTCATTATAATATGCATTAACAGGAATCCATCTAGTAACATAAATATCTTCATTGAAAGGCTTGATATTATTCTAAATCACATGCAAAAGCTAAACAAAACCATCATTTTACTGGGGGTCATGAATATAAATTTTTTAGTACACAGCAATGAAAGGTTAAAGCTATTGATAATATTAAATATCTATGGTCTACAATCAACGATAGATGTACCAACAAGAGTTGCTGATACTACAAAAACCGCAATAAATCAGATGGCCATAAGCAAAGATTTAATCAGCTGCGTCAGAAATATCAAAGTTTTTTTGTATTTGTCTATCGGACCATTTTGTTCAATCACATCTCATAAGCTGGCCAAGCAGAAAGAAGAGAACCAAGTGCAATTTATAAAAGAGTCAGGTTACAGAAAGCAGAAAATATTGATTACTTTAATTATTTGCTAGAATGGAAAAGCTGGGAAGAGATTTATGAGAAAACACCAGTAGATGTTACTTACTCTAGATTCCTAAAAACGTTCTATTACTACTATGACATAGCTTTCCAACTGGTTAAAATAAAAATCAAAGAAAGTAAATCTTCCTGGATAACCAAAGGTATAACAATTTCTGGAAACAAATTAAAACTCCTAAATAACTTAATCAGAAATGGAAGTGCATCAGAAGAATTAAAAAAATTACTAAAAAAGGTACAAATTAGTTTACAAAAGGGTAATTCAAGCAGCCAATGGAATGGAGAATAGCAGAAAGATAAGTAAATCAGAAAACAAACAGAAAACTATGTGGGACATTATAAAAATAGAAACTAACTCAAAAACTTCAATGCAAGGAAATATCCAATTGAAATATAAATACAGCATTGTAACTAACCCTAAAGAAATAGCAAATATATTTAAAAAATGCTTTGTAGAAATCACAAAAAACTTACAATTATATATTATCCTGTAAGTATTGATAATGCACTCATTAGTTTTTTCAATGACAAATCCTTATTCCTTGCTCCTGTATGCGTAAATGAATTGTTAAGTATAATAGGAGAACTAAAAAACAAGAAATCTGAAGCAATGGATGGAAGTTCGGGTTATCTAATTAAAAAATGCAGTATGGACATCATAAAACCCTTATGCTACATTATAAATGAATCACTTCAAAGTGACATATTTCCAAGTGAGCTAAAGATAGCAAAACTAAAACCATTATTCAAGAAAGGTGAAGCTCAGGACCCAAATAATTACAGGCCAATAGCATTACTTTCAGCCTTCTCCAAAATATTAGAAAAAATTATGTAAATTAATGAAATTCATTACTAAACAATATAACTACCAGTTGTCAGTATGGATTCCAAAGTAATAAATCAACTAGCTAGCAGTGATAAATTTTGTTGATAGTATTTCTGATGTACTAGACAAAAGTGAGGTTGGTATATGACTATTTTTGGATTTATGTAAAGCTTTTGACATGGTGGACCACAAAATTCTGCTGAACAAGCTATATAAATACGGTGTAAGAGGAATTGCTTTCGACTGGTTTAAATCATATTTACAAACGAGAGAGCAGGTGGTAGAAATTGATGCTGTAGATGCGAAACTCAAGGAAATTAGAAAGGAACTCTCAGAAAAAAGAGCTGTAAGATCAGGAGTTCCTCAGGACTCTATTCTTGGTCCTCTACTGTTCCTATTGTATATTAATGATCTACCTTTATATCTCAAAAATATAACAGAAGCCAGGTTATCACTTTTTGCAGATGATACAAGCATTTTCATTGCAGGAAAGGATGATAAAAGTCTCCAAAAAAGCTCAACTGTAGTTGTGAGGAAAATCATTGATTGGTTTAAAACTAACAAACTGCTTGAAAATAAAGAGAAATCAGTAGGACTTAATTTTCAGCATAAAACTTGTTGAAAAGCAGGGAACCCCAGCTTCAGAATAGGTCCTAAATTAGTAACGTTTGAACAGGAAACAAAATTTCTAGGATTATGGGTGGATAAAAATCTAAGTAGGGACAAACACATAGAAAAACTATCAGGGAAACTGAGTAGAGCTTGTTTTGTTCTTTATCAGCTAAAACCTCGAGTATCATTTATGGTCTCAAAGCTTGTTATTTTGCTTACTTTCATTCTTTACTGATGTATGGGTTTACCTTTATGGGGAAATGCTTTGAATAACAATATAATGTTTAAACTTCAAAAAAGGGCATTAAGAATCCTAGTTGGTATTCCAAAAAATGAAACTTGTAGGGAACATTTCCTAAATCTCAGTATTCTGACTTTATTTTATTTGTACATAAAAGAGTTATTAGTCTACACAAAGATAAATGCTGCAAATTACAACACTAATGGGGAAATTCATTCTCACAATACACACAATAAGGACAAACTACACTACACCTCACACAAAACCAAACTATTTGAAACTTCCTTCAAATATAATGGCCTAAAAGTATATAATTATTTACCAGGGAACTTCAAAAATATATCCTCTATAAATAAATACAAGGCAGAGATACAAAAGTTTTTACTAAAAAACCAGTTTTACTCTTTAAATGAATTTGTTGAATACTGTAAGGGGAAAATTTAAACTAGTTATGTATGAGAAAAGTTACAAATATACTTTTAAACAACTGTGATTATTTAGATTTAGAAGCCTGCTAACATTATAGCACTGCACCATAGTGACTTGTTTAAAAATACTGCCTTGAATCCTTATTTGTTTCATGGTTCCTGTCCACCTGAGGGAGGCACCTCCACTAAAGAAAGGAGAAGTTGATGACGGCGCTGAAGACCAGGATCACACTTTTTCAAATTTAATATTAAGTTCAACGTTATTATTAAATGTAAATGTTTAAGAATGTAGTCATATTTAGAATTTGTTTTATATCTTTTGATGAAGCCATGAATTCTATTATAATTTGAAGGTGAATAAAATTATTTATTTATTTATTTATCATTTTACTGCTTACAGCTTAGAAAATGATATTCAGGGCAGTTGAATATTTGGTTATAATCTGATTTAAAGTTGAATTATAGATGCTAAAATACAACTTCTCTCTCTTCAATTGTTACTGCCTCCAAAAGAGTTTCATGATTGTAAAATTCAACAATTTCATATATTAATATGAATTTTATATGTGTACTAAAATTTGAAAGAAGAATTACCTTTCCTAGAACTTCTTCCGACCGACCATGGCCATAGTATGGTGCTGTATCTACATAGTTAATGCCTTTTCTAATGGCTTCCTTTACTGTAGCAATAGCTTCCTGCTCTTCATAATCTCTGAAACATTTTAAAGTTAATTAAATTATAATTTCCCAGTTTTACTGTCAAATACCTTAATGGCCTCAATTCCTGTGCTGTGTGATAGCATGCTATTATCATGAAGATAACAGTAAATGTTGTATGTGAAATAAGTGATCTTTATTATGTCAGTAATTTAACCCAATTATGGACACGATAGTTTCACTTACTTAGTTTTTTCCCGAATGCATTTCCAACATGTTCATCTTCATCGTCAGTGAGTGTTTGACTGGCTACAGAGGAGGAAATACCTGTATTTCATCCATGCTGCCTCTGGCTTCCTTGGTGGTAATCTTAAGATGACATATTTCAAAATTGATAACTTTGTGTGCATTTTTCCTAATGTGTATGCTTTCCCAAATTGCTAGTTTTGCCATAGTTTTCACATGTTTTATAAGTTTGATGTTCAGTTTGAGGTGTAGTGATGTTGCTTGAATTTCACGTTTCTGAGGTGTTCTCTTAATGTTTTGAATGTTTCTCTTAATCTGTGGAATGTGAATTCACAGTTTATTTGGTAAAAGCAAGATTTTGTTTGTTTAGTATGGTGTCTCTTAATGGGTGGTTTAATATGTTCCTGAAGTTGCATTTGTTTTGAGGTGCCAGTTCTATACTGTAATCTTGTACCAGTTTTTTGAATTTGTTGTGCATCTGTGGGTGGAATTAGATTTGGGTTAGCTCCTGTGCTTAGTGTGGTGACATCTAGAATCATTTTTTGTTACTTGAATTTTTATATTAGCTTGTCACTAATTCTATTTTGAAATCATTTTCTGTTGCAACCTTTTTTAGTGTTGCTATTCTTGTTCTATTCTCCTTTTTCATTATGTGTTTATTTATCTATGTGTCAGGCTGTAGAAAATTGCGTGATGATGCATTTGGGTTGAAATTGTTTTTCTGTATGTAGCTGTCTAGGTGCTTGGGTTTTCTGTACATTCCAAATTCCATTTATTACTATGTTTGATGATTTTTAGGTCCAAAAATGGTAGCCAACCTGCTTTTTCTGTTTCTAGAGTGAACTTCATTGCTTGGTTCTTAGGTTTGATAACTTTAAAGCATCATCTGCAAGTTTTGTAGGGATGGTGCCAAAGATAATGTCCACATATTTCACCCAACTCATTTCTACTTTGCTCATGAGTAGATCAGTGGTGAAACAGATTTCTCATAGCAGGTCCTGTAGTTTGTTTGTAGAATTTATTTTTGAAGCTGAAGTAGGTTTGTTTTATACATGTTTGTCAATTGGATCAATTCTTCTATTTGTTTCCTGTACTGGATTTTAGTCAATGTTTTACTAATTTTGGTACTACCTCTGTTGGAATGTTGGTGAATAAGGAAAATACATCAAGAGAGACCAAGGCTTCATTTGGTTTTATCTTGCAATCCTTTATGTTTTCAACTAATTGGGCTGAATTCTTAATGTTAAGGCAGTCAAACTTTTTAATGGAGGTTAGTTTGTTTACTGACCATCTAGCTAGTGAATAGATTGGTGCATCAATGTTATTTACTATTGGTCTCATGCTACCGTTTTGATAGTGTACTTTCAGAAAGCTATACAATCTGGTAGTATCAGATTACTTGGTATTAGGTTAAGTTTGTAGTTTGCTGGAATTAAGGTTGTGTTTGTAATGGCTTTTTATCCCTTTAATTATGCATGAATTTAGAGAACAGTGTGCTTCTCGTTACATCTTTTATTAATTTGTGTGGGTATGTACTTTTCTTTTCAGTGTTTTTGTCTTCTTCCATCTCTGCCATAATTTACTGCATTTGCTTTTGATTATGGTTTTTTGGGGTTTTGGTAGTTTCTGCATTTCAATTTCTATGTCGCTATGCAGCATACAGTCGGGTAGCGTCTGGTAAGAGCATACAGTACCATTATCTCTACTTTGGCAATACTGAGCAGCAGCGAAAAACTACATTCAGTTCTTTCTATACTGATGCCATCACGTGTAATATTGAAGAGCTACACAAGATATATTAATTATGGCAGGTAAATATTAGTTTTTCCTTCACATTATGTAATTTTTGGTTGTATACCATAAGCAAAAAAGTATTATCTAGGTATGTGCTAGCAAATTATACGGTAAATCTACAACACGGAACCAATGGCTTTACTTCCCTTCTGAAGGAAGCCATGATAAGGATTTTTATGCCCGAAAAAAATCCACCATTCTCCACCAGCTTTGAACCCGCGACATTGGGTATAAAAAAAAAAAATGTAAATGGCATGTTATTCATGGACTATCTTTAACTGCTGTGGGTCTCAGCGTCCCATTCTAAATTGGGCGTGAAAGATCGCTTAATTTTGCTCAGAGGCCTCTCTATCAGGCTTGAGGTTCTTTTACGTGCCGTAAATCTATAACACGGGACCAACAACTTTACTTCCCTTCCGAAGGAAGCCATGCTAAAGATTTTTACACCCGAAAAAATCCATCGGCCTCCGCCGGGTTTGAACCCGCGACCTTGGGTATATGAAGTTGTCAGGGAGGCAGCCTTGATTTAAAACATCACCCCAAGAAGTCTCCAAGTCCTCAGCAAATCATTTTCAATGCTTAGAGGTTGTTATATAGCTTTCGTGACGTCATTGGGCGCGATGTATTTCTTCCGGATGTTTAATGGCGCGATGTATTTCTTCCGGATGATGATTTATGTGATGATTATGTTTTGTAATGTTTTGTAATGCATTAAATATAAAGGCACAAGAAAAGAGTAGTTTTAGAAATGATATAAATCACATATTTTTGGGTCTTATAAACCAATATTCAGGGAGGTCTCTTCCCGCATCTTTCTCGCTTGCTTTGCTTTCGACTGGCCTGGTGCGTGACGTCATCGATAGTGAAGTCACAGCTATTCAGTACCTTGCCCGTTCGTTTGAGCATGCATTTTCAGATAAAATTCACATTATTATATAATTTGATCACACCCACAGTTGAAACCAGATCGCATCTATAGTAATTCACCTCATCTTAGAAACAAGAAATGTAAATCTGTCACTTTTTATGGCTAAATAGCCTAAATATCAAACTGGCGACAATTACGTTTTTCTCTTCAAATATTCACTAAAGCGCTGTAGATATATGGAAATGAAACCTGAGATATGGTTTACAGCTTATTACGGGCTTTATTGACATGCGGTAGGTGGTGTTTGGTATTCACAGACAGAGAAAGAGAGTCACGAAGCAAATATGTGTCCTGTAATTTATTCCGAAGTTCTACTTTAAAAATGATTTTGCTGGTTTATGTTGTTGCTTAATTTTAATTGTATTATATGTATAGATAAAAAAAAAAAAGAAAAAAGAAAAAAAAAGGATGGCATTAGTAGACGAATTTTAACAAGGGAATTATTTCCCAACTTTTACGCCCTCAAATCGTGAACTTTGCTTCAAAATTATAATTGTATGCACTACTTATTCCTTTAGTATAGGGAAGGACAAGCTTAATAAAGGAAACTATGTGTAGATCACGTTATCTTGCAAATATTATCTGAATAAAGCATATTTAATAACCAGGATAATTGAACACTTGATATGTATTTTTACTTTTTCTACACTTCATTATGTGCATAGTGCATAGAGAAGGTACTGTATTGTACCCAAAAATTCAATACTGAGATTTCACCGGAAATACATGCTTTGGGTCCCCCTGAATAAAAAAAAATTGGAAAAAAGTCCTATGTGTGTATGTGTGTGTGTGTGTGTGTGGGAGGGGGACAGAATAGCTCAAAAACGAAAAGACCCTTCAATAGCAAACTTGGTATCTAAGTTTGGTATCTTCGAAGGATGCGACACGAAGATTTTCTAGAAAATCCCCTCCCTCAATTGCCCTTTACATGGAAAAACATTCGAAAATTTTGATTTTCTCAAAAATGGCTCTAACGATTTTGATTAAAATCTCTTATATTTAAGATATTTACATGTCAAATAAAATGTATATCTTCAATTTTCTAGGAATAACCTCTGAGAACATGTTTATTGTGGAATTTTAGATAACTGTAAACCGTAAGAGATCGACAAAAACTTACCACAAAAAATTTAGAGCTCGTTTAAACACATAATTTAGGTTATATATACATTTTTTTCCTGAGATTGAGCGGTTTTGAGATATTCCTTGTTATTAGTTTCAGCTTTAAAAAAATCTGATGTGTTCCATTCACATGACTTTCTCTACATCACCGTAACACATTATTGTTAAAAACACATTCTTCTATCTCTTTATGATAATCGAGATAAATGACAGAACTTGTCTTAAATACTTGCTTCCTTCTAAGTAGAAGGAAAGTAAGGGAATACATTAGGCTAAAACGATAGTTAAATCTTGTTGCCATGTGGTTGAAATCCGTTTCTATGCAGGGCCAGAGTTTACAACTTTTCGTGTAAGAAAAGTTTAATAAGTATTTTGAATCTGAAACAAATAACAAGGAATATCTAAGAAGTCCATTTAACGAAAAAAACGCATATGACATAAATTGTGTGTTTTAACGTGATCTACATTTGTTGTGTTGTTAAGTTTTTGTCTGTTTCTTACGGTTTACCAGTTATGCAAAAGGCATCCAGAATAAAGAGGTCTTTAGAGGCTATTCCCAGAAAATTCAAAATATACATTTTATTGTCCATAATAAATATCTTTAATATAAGGCATTTTATTCAAATCGTTAAAGCTATTTTTGAGAAAATCAAAATTTTCAAAATGTTTTCCATGTAAAGGGCAGTTTGGGTTGGGGGAATTTTTCTCAAAATCTTCGTGTCACATACCTGGAAGATACTAAACTAAAATACCAAGTTTTACCGACTTTTCGTTTTTGAGATGTGCTCACAGACAGGGCACACACACACGCGCGCGGACCTTTTTCTAAAAATACTTTTTTTTGATACAGGAGACTCTAAAACGTGTATTTCCGGTGAAATCTCGGGATCGAATTTTTGGGAAGAATGGAATACCTTCTCTATACACTAAGTACATAGTACGTGTAGAGAAAGTAAAAACTTGTATTTTCTCATACGGGAATTTGTCAACTCCTATCCATACAAACTTCAATCATATAACAACCAGCTTTTAAAAGATTTGACTATCGCTTTAGCCTAGTGTATTCCTTTATTTCCCTTCTACTTAGAAGGAAGCAAGTAATAAGATAATTGCATATAATTCCCATATATTTATCCGTAATTGCACGAGTAAGAACAGGAGTAGAACAAAAGAAAAATGGACTCTTCCTGAATGAAAAAGATATGAGTATTTTAAAATTGAAGCCAATAACAAGGAATATCTCGGAAACGGTCAGTTCTACAACAAAAACGCATTTGACATAAATCATGTGATTTAACGAGACACACTGTCAGAAATGGATGGATACAATTCACCAATTTGAAATAGTGTTTTGTGCATTTCACGGGCAAACCGTTTCAAAAGTCAAATGTGTGTTGAAAGCTATACTGTTTTTACTAAAAGAAAAGTTTCCAGACGTCCAGGAAAAAATGATTACTCTCTATGTTCGAACTATAACGATTATTAGAATTAGATATTTATATTCCAAAAATTGGTAACAAGTGTTAAATAAATACGCAGAATGAAGACTAAGCAGTGGGCCGCGTCATCTTCCAAAACACCATAAACCAACACTAGTGGTATGTAAGTTTTAATTGTTTACGGCCAAAATATGTAGCAGCATGTCTATATAATATATTCTTTGAGTGGTTGTAAATTATTCTCTATCGCTCGTAAAGAAACGCATGTCTTAAATCTCTTGTAGCACCTACAGTTTGCGCTCCCGTACTTCTTATTCCTGTAGTTAGACATTACTAATGTAATGTAGTTTTCACGCACTTTGGTTTACGGTGTGTCCACAATGTACGTGAATTAATATGCCTTTTAAAAACTGACAACATGTGTTTTAATAATTTATAATTAGTGAAGAAATAGTGTTTTCGCTGCACTGAATATATATTCCGCGCGCTCAATTTCGCTCTCAACAACGTCATAGGCAGAGAGCCAATAGCAGCTTCTCAACCCGGAGTGGCTCACCTTTAGTATTCTAGCCATATTTACCAACATTTGACTTGTAAATTACATGTAATACTCCATCGCCATCTAAACTGAAGTTAAAATCATGTCCACATAAGGGAAAATAAACTATTTATTGACTACTTCGGGTGATTACGTTTACTTGTATGACATTTTGCTTTCTGTTTCGTGATTTAGGTGTGTAAGGCTTCTTTTATGTTGCACTTGTTTACTGCTTGGCGTTGATCTAACCTTAAATTAAATAAAATAAAAAAAAAAAAATAGACGGAAATCAGAGGTATCACTGATTTTGGTTGGCATAATAATCTGAAGAGAGAATGTATATTTAAAATCGTCAGGACATGGGGAAACTACACTATGTGATTATTAGTATACGATGGTTCCAACGTGTAATTACTTCAATACGTAGGTAGGTAATTTTGTTATTTCGTGATTAGAGCCACTTTGAAGTTACTGGTATATTATAAACGTTTAGGGCCGTAAGCCGCAAAGCGTAGCCTAACATAGATGGCCCTAAGCCGCAAAGCGTAGCCGAGGTATATTTTTTATAAATAGAGGAGTGTAGCAGTTGCGGATTTGTGAAGCTAAAGCCCCAATGATCCCAAGAAGTAGGCAAAACTTCGGCAATCTGGCGACTTTCACATCTGAACAACTTAATGTTTACAACACTTTTGAATTTGGATAGCCAACTACTTAAACTACTTCTTAAGACCGTTGTGTGTGTGTAAGTGTGTGTGTGCGCGCGTGTCCGTATGTGTGCTGCAACCATAGTATAGCTTTACCGCTATTTGTTTGGTCAGTTTGGGCGATTATTTTTATCTTAGTTAAACATTTCCTTTCCGTACATTATGAAGCTATGCCTTTTCTTTAGTCAGCTTTGGGCGATTATATTTATTTTAGTTAAACATTTCCTTTCCGTACATTATGAATCATTTCTCTTATATTTGTTATTATTACCCTTCCTATAGCTGTATGTTCCCTTCGGTTTCAAGGTTATTAACATTACCCGCACTTTTGTTTAGACTCATATTTTACATTGCAGGCATTTTATATTCACTTCCGTGTATATCAATGTCTTTGTTTTGACCAGTTTATTACATTGAGCAATAGTAAAACTATTTCCTAATGATGCATAAGCGTAGTGGTTTTTAAATGTGCATTTTGGCATTCCGCATTGCGCATAAGCAGCGTCTGCCATGACTCTTTGACCCTATGTTACCCTCTTACAACACCTAAATGTGTTTCGTCAGTTTCACCAAGTTATGCCCAAACATCGAAACCTAACTTCTTTGTAAGTTTCATGTGTAGTTCTTAAGGAGGTTCGCGTAAAGGTTGGACTTTTCTGCCTGCATTGCTTTTTTCTGTAATACTTCTTGGTGCATGGCGCTGTTCTGTTTAACGGTCTTCCTAACGAGTTTTGGGGTTAACTTTTGTTGGAAGCACACATTGAGACATTTGATGTTCGCGCAAACGTGTTTTTTTTTTTTTTTATCCTGGATTCAAATAGATTTACACTGAAACTGCAAATATTTCTTACCTCTTCTGTCGTCATTCTGTTATAGATGTTGGCTTTATTGAATGATTTGTTAACCTACACAGTGTTGCCAGATTTTTTGAACGGAAAGTCCCTCAAACGGGTTGAAAAATTCTTCAAATTTCGAAAAAAAGTATCTCTTTTGGAGAAATGGCTTATACCCTAAACACACATTTAAAAATGAGGTAAAAACAATAATACTGCTATTTCTAATAAGTCAACATATCACTTTGGAATAGAGTACTCACCGGTTCATCTCAATTTAATATTAACGATGATCCTCTTTACATTCCTCTTCACCCTCCTCCACAAGACGGATCAAGTTCTTGAACCCTTATTATACATATTTTCATTCAATGATATTTCATCGGTGATAACACTTCTTAGCCCGCCTGGGTAGTGTGGTGGTAGCGTGTCTGCTTCACTTTCAAAAGGCCGTGAGTTGCTGGGATAAGTTTTTTTTCTTTTCTGGGTTTTCTCTTATCCTGAGAAGACGAATGTCGAGTAACTTCAAGCTCCATGGACCCCGAGATCATTTGAGCACCATTTCATCAATTTCATTCACCGGTTAAAGGACGTTAAGCTTTAAAAAAAAAAAACTTCTTATGCCTATTGATCGTGTCAAGTTTGACCCGCACTACAGATGACAATGTTTTTGCTGGTAGTTCTTTTTTCTTCGTTTTAATATCACTAACTACTGAAAACATGCGTTCTACAGCTGCATTAGAATGGGAAAAAGTAGGCAAATTTTGGCAAGTTTTTCTGAAGGCTCAGGAATGAAAGCTCAGATTTTATCGAATACAACTATGTGGTCGCTTAGTGCTTTAGTTATCGCACATTCAGAACAGAAAGCATGCCGGCGCGACGTACTAAAACTCCATTGTAATATAGATGACTTGCCGGTGGATACAAACTATACTTAACAATCAACAAATCTATAAGTAATACTATTTTAAAGAAGTGAAACAGAAATCTCATAGGTGGTCTTAAAACATTCCAGGTCTTTTAATTAAAATAGTATTACAGTTTGAAATGCCCACTGTTAACAAACAGTAGAAGAATAAGCACAAAAAGAATAGAATAGTTTTTTCTCTGCGTTTCAAATAAAATTTGACAAGCACATACACATTTCTCATTACACTAAGCATTTAAAAAAGTAATTAAAACAATTTGAAAAAATAGAAAATTTGGAAAAGTGTGAAAATCGCTAAGGACAGCAAGCATAGACATTGTAACCATATTCTCTGTAGCAAAATAATATTCAATGACTGGATGGTTAACTCTGTAGTTTCCAAAATCTACATCCAAAATCATAAAGAAATGTACTGAATAAAATTAAAATAATAGTTTCTATCCATCCAAACATCCTACCCGCCCGCCTGCCTGCCTATCTGTCTGGCTGGCTGATTATCTATCTATATATAGAATTTATAACAATTAATAAAAAGGGTGAAATGACGCTCAAAAGTGTCTGGGGTTAAAGAGCTTAGAGTTACCTTTTGTGAGGGTAAAGGAAAACTATGGAAAACAAAAATCTTGACACAATGATATTAATGTATAGTATTCCGAGGGTTTTATGGTCACGTAGACTGACCTTGCCAATCCGATTGCCAAGCTCATGCTTATTTATGCGTGACAGAGGTGTGCAATCATCCAGCCTGTACAAGAAGGAGAGGTAATCAGTATCACACATCCCCAGACGAAATATTGGTTTTTATGGGTAGGATCACTACCTATTGCAGCACCTCATTGTCCTCACAATGCAGTGAATATCAGTCCCAAATGCGGGACTACGCCCCACAAGAAGAATCAAAACTGCTTGCATTCTCTGGCCAGGAACTAAAGCTTTTAGTTTCAGCATACATTTACATTTTTATGTATTAACTGTTCTTTCCTTACTCCTATCGTTTAAAATAACGAAGCAAAGAAGCTTTCCTGGCTACGAACACTTAGAGCAAGTACTTATTTATTTGCCGCTAGATGACCGTAGTAGTATTTTTCCTCTCCATTCAATTTTAAGGTAACACACCAGTTTATCGAGACAATGATGCAACACAGTAGTGAAATTCAAATATTTTTATGTATTAACTGTCATTTCCTTATTCCTATCGTTTAAAATAAAGTAGCTTTTTTTTTTTTTTTTTTTCTGGCGGCGAACACCTAGAGTAAGTACTTATTTATTTGCCGATAGATGGCCGTAGTAGTATTTTTCCTCCCCATTCAATGTTAAGTGTTAAGGTAACGCACCAGTTTATCCAGACAATGGCGCAACTCAGCAGTAAAATTCAAATACTTTTATGTATTAACTGTCCCTTCCTAACTCCTATCGTTTAAAATAAAAAAGTTTCCTGGCGAAGAACACCAAGAGTAAATATTTATTTGCCGCTAGATACCCCCCCATTCAATGTTAACATAACGCACCGGATTATCGAGACAATGACGCAACGCAGCACTGAAATTCGAATACGTTTTTATGTATTAACTGTCCTTTCCTTACTTCTGTCGTTTAAAATAAAGAAGCAAAGAAGTATTCCTGGCAACGAACACCTAGAGTAAGTACTTGTTTATTTGCCGCTAGATGCCATATTACTACTCAACTTTTCCTCCCCTTTCAATATTAAGGTCACGCAACAGTTTATCGAGACAATGACACAACACAGCAATGAAATTCAAATACATATTTATGTTATAACTGTCCTTTCCTTACTCCTATCGTTTAAAATAAGGAAGCAAAAAAGATTTCCTGGCGACGAGCATCTAGAATAGGTAATTATTTATTTGCCACTAGATGGCCATAGTACTGCACAATGTTTCTTCTCCATTCAATACTAAGGGAATGCACGCGGTTATGGAGTCAATGACGCATGATAACAGTGAAAATCAAATATATTTCTTATGTACTAACTATCGTTTCCTTGATCACATCATTTAAATAAAAAAATAAGCATTTTTGTTGTAATTCTTTAAAATGAACAAGTTTTAAACTATGCACATAACCAATAATCCTTCTTGGAATCTGAAAATGGCAGTGAAATGGCGGGACAGTAAACCATTTTAGGTTAACTTCCTATTGCAGACGTTTATTTGAGATTATGCGGTACATGAGCTAGCTAAAGGTGGTTTCATCAGGACATGAAGATACCCCCGTTACCATCACACTGCAATTGCGGTGCTTTTAATACATTTGATCAAGTAATATTATGGGTTAAATGGATACATCATCAAATAAAAACTTTTCACTTGTACAACCAGATCTATTTGCTCTTTAGTGGTATGTCATTGTTAGTCTTAAAAATTGCTGTTTTGGCATAGAAGAAAATAAAGAAAGGAGTAGAAAACGTTAGGAGTGAAGGAAAGAAAGAGATTCGGAAGAAGCATAAATGTTACTTTGTGACTTTCTCCTCAATATAATCCATTACCTATTTCAGCGTTTACCCACCACACTATGAAAGCGCGACCATTATTCTTATTATGCCAACGACATCCTTGCTTACCCACGCTGTCAACTGCATGCCATTCTTTCCACACTACCTTATGGGTGCATTGACTTCGATTTTTCGCAATACCAACAAAATATGCTACACTGCGCAGACCATTGCGCTTTGCAGATGCCAAGGCTAATTATTAGACATTTGCAATGGGAAAATTCCTGTTGATACTTCTACTGGCCTCATTTTTGTCACTTCACAACGTCAAAGGAAGAATTAATATCGAAAGTGTTCCCAAACATTGGTGCAAATTACAACAAACTATGCTTGGTTGAGCGAATGAGACATCTTAGCAGCAACTAATGAATGTAGATGATTTGAATATAAAAAATCAGAATAAAATTTATGGACAAATGCATTCTTTTAAGTCGATCGATTCCATTATCAATCCGAATGAAGTCGTCAATTATCTAACTGAATTCCTATATTCCTTGGATTTGCCAGGATTCCGCCACAGAATTTACAGCTCAAGGTTGACTCGGCAATAATTATGCTACGCAATCTCAGTCAGCCGAAATTGTGCAACGGAACAATACTCCGTGTAAAAGAAAAATATGAACATTTTGATTTAAGCTACTATAGTCATTGGACAGTTCAAATGCGAGGATATGCGTATTCTAAGAATACCACGAATGCCAACCGCCCTTTCCTTTTGAATTTAAGCATGTTCAGTTTCCCGAGCATCTTGCATTCGCAATGACAATAAATCTCAAGATCAACCTTTAGAAATGTGTGAAATATACCATGAATTGCCGTGTTTTTCGCATGGACCTGCTGGAGACCAGCGGCGATATTTATTTTCTATCCGAAAGGAAAACTGTACATTACAAAGTATAATAATAAAATATTGGCAAATTATTTAATTATAATTTTATTTCATTGCATGGTCGTATTGTAAACGGAATATTTTGTATCAGTTTTTTCATTAGGTACACCACCCGTAACGAAGCCGGGGCAAAAAAAAAACTTCAATAATAGTAAAAATATTTTCACCATTTCCATCATCAACAGCCATAATTTGCATCAAATTTTGTAACAGAAAGAAACATTCAATATACATACTTTCTGCTATACTTTACATTTTTAAAAATACAATGTGTATTTTCACTTTACTTTCTCCACCTCCTTGTTTATTAGAAGGTGTACAAACTATTCTTGTGAAAATTTATTTTTCTATTTTACTTTAATTTAATTTGGATATAGCTTTTCGAAGTAATTGCATTATACATTTCATTACAGATGCAATAGATAGTAGAAATGGTCATGATTAAGAGTTGGTCTTAAAACTTTATACTCCTTCCATGCTCTCATGAGAAGGAAGTTAAATATAGCAAGCATTTGAAGGAATGACTAAGTATTTAAAAATTCCAACCATCAATAAAGAGTATCTTTGAAATTGTTTATGTCATAACAAAAGTTACTTTAAACAAATTATATCATTTAAAGAGATCTACATTTTTTATGCAGTTATGTTTTTGTCTGTCACTTAAGGTTTACTAGTTGTAAGATTATTCAAACTTCTTTCAGAGGATTTCACAGGCTATTCCCAGAAATTTCAAGATTTATATTTTATTTGTCATGTAAATATTTTAATATATGGTATTTTAATCAAAATATTACAGCCATTTTTGGGAAAGTTTCTAAAAATCTTCCACATAAAGGGTAGTGTATGGTAGGGGCACTTTCTTGGAAATGTTTAAAGGCACTGGGTTTAAATATTAAGTTTAGTATTTAACCAATTTTCGCTTATGAGTTATGCTGTTCAAAGACACACACACATATAGTCCTTTTTTATAATAATCTGATGTGTTACATTTACATGACTTTCTCTAACTGTGCCACATACAAACTGATCTTACAAAATATTATTATTTTATCTACATCATGCTAATTGAGATAAACATTAGCAGAATTGGTCTTATTACTTGCAAGTAGGAGGGAGATAAATACAGAAGATTAAAGCAATAGTTAAATCTTTTGAAGTCCAATTTGCTTTGCATGGCCAGCAGAAAAACAAGAGTGATGAAAGGAAAGGTGACTTCCTGTTTGAATAAAGTTATGTAGTTTAATATTGAAACTAATAAAAGCAATGAGAAAAAAACAACAACAAAAAAAACTGTATATGACATAAATTATGTGTTTTAACAAAACCTACATTTTTTGTGTAGTCAGTTTTTGTCTGCCTCTTACAGTTTACCAGTTAATGATAATTCAACAAAATTCATCCAGAATAAAGAGGTCTTCAGAGGCTATTCCCAGAAAATTCTAGATATAAAATTTATTTGTTATGTCAATGTCTTAATATATGGTATTTTAATCAAAATCGTTAGAGCCGTTTAAGAAAAACATCATTTTTAAACAGTTTTCCATGTAATGTGAAGAGGGATTTTTGTGAAAATCTTTTGTGTTGCGACCTTGGAGGATACTAAACATAAATACCAAGTTTGGTATTTAACAGTCTTTTTGTTTATCAGATATGCTGCCCCCCTCACACACACATACACAAGCACATGCATCACACAAAGATCTCTTTCTAAAAATTATTTTTGGTCTCTGGTGTCTTGTACACAAGAATCTGAACATGTCCTTAAAGGAAATAATGTAAAGGAGTTAGATCTCTTGAATGTGCTGGCCATGATATTGGTGCTCCTCTACTGATCCAGCAATTAGAATACATTACCCTTAAGAAATTTCATTCATTACCGGAATAATGCGCAGGCACCTATCATTTTGGAATCACAATAACACGCTTATTCCTAAAGGGACATCTTCCAAAAGTTCTGGCAAAGTATTTTGGTAGGTAATGTAGGTTAATGTGGCCTGTCAAACGTGGAGATAGTAAATAGTCATTCACAATGCAGCCCTAATGTTCTCTGCAAACCAGTGTTTGTAACTCTAACAGCTCTAAGGATTACCTGTGCCCAAATGTGACTGTTATGTGTGTTAAGCATGCCCTCTTGGTTAAAAGCCATTCTCGTCCGTCCACAGTATGGTTGTAGGAAACCTTGTTTGTTTAATGCATTTATGAAGAAACCACTGGAAAAATTGTAGTTGGGGTTGAAAGCTAACTGACCCCAGTGTTGAAACTTGGATGAAATGATATTGATATAATTGCTGTTTGCGCAGAATTCTTGTAATCGAAGACTGGCTTGTATGCATGGCATGCACTATTGCTCTTGTGCTTTTGGACAGAGAATAATGAATCTGGTCAAGAACTTCCTCTTCTAGAGCCACTGTTCTTACATGTCTTTGGACTTCTGAGCAATGCACTTGCTTTTGAAAAGTTCTTGTTTCTAACAGCCATTGGCACCAGTAAAGGTATAACAAGGCAAATATCTCTTTGGGTAAAGCTCAGCAAAAAGATCTTATGCCCTTTTTGTATTTCCCCAAGCAGCATTATAGACATAATGCATGTCTACTAGTTCTGTGTAAGTAAAGTGGAGCATGTTTACAATAGACTGTAAAATAAATATTCTTCCGATAAGCATTCTAGTATGTATTAATACTTGAGATCTTATAACCATAACTGAAAAGTGCATTACATACAATATGTAATGGAATCCCTTACCATTGAAGTAAAAAATGCAGATTTTAGGCCAATGGTGATATAACCAATATATGTTAAAAACAGAACACAATTGAAATTCCAAAGTACAAAGAAAACAAAACATAAGCAATATTCCAATGCTAAAAAGGGGACAAGGATCTGTGTGACAGAATTTCATCCAACCAGAGCACTTGAAATGCATTTATGTCCTCTATCGCGATAACAAGAACTTTATGGACATATATTCCTGATCAGAAAATACTCAGTTATGACCCCTAAATCTCACCTTAAAATTATTTGGTGTTATTTTGACCCTCTCTGTATTATTATATGATCTATATGGTCAACCCATATTTGTATAAAATTTACAATTAAGTCCAAAAATGCCTGAGAACCATGTGTATAAACTTGAATTTTGTGTGAAAAACTTATTCTGAATTAAAGTAGTTTTTTCCCAATTTAAATTTATGTTACTAAATCAAAGAAGTCATTATAGGGGTTTCAGAATTTTCCATGTGTTTGTTTAGAAATTCAGACTCAGGACAATGTCTTGTAGCACATCATATTTAACATATCTACACCTTGACAGAAATAAAGGATGCTTTTTTCTTTTTTTGGTGTTGATTTATCTTTTCTAAATATAAATTAATTTTTATTTTTTACATGGCTGAACTTTTAATAGGTCATATAAAATACTTATGTAGCACCCTCACTCTTATTGATACATACCTGATCTTAAGTATGGAAACATGAAATAAATTAAATAACAAGCCAAACTATGGTCTCTAATTACATTAAAACATTCAGGCGCCTGGCAATTATTTTCTCTTCTTCTTCTTCTTCTTCTTCTTCTTCTTCTTCTTCTTCTTCTTCTTCTTCTTCTTCTTCATCATCATCATCATCATCATCAACATCATCGGTCTCTAATTACATTAAAACATTCAGGCGCCTGGCAATTATTTTCTCTTCTTCTTCTTCTTCTTCTTCTTCTTCTTCTTCTTCTTCTTCTTCTTCTTCTTCTTCTTCTTCTTCTTCTTCTTCTTCTTCATCATCATCATCATCATCATCATCATCATCATCATCATCATCATCATCATCATCATCATTATCATTATTATTATTATTATTATTATTATTATTATTATTATTATTGAATTCATTCATTTATCTATCACACCAGAGCTATCACCACCACCATTGCCATATAGTTCTTAAGCCTTTATGAGTGTTCAATTTGTTCACAACTGCTAGGATCATATCAGTGTCAGAATTTTGGTTCTTCTACATGGCAGTAATCTGCTGAATTGAAGCTGTCACATTCAAGCTGAACTAACCTGTTTGAAACCTTAACATCAGACACAGGAAGCCAGTTCTCAAACAACTGTATCACTTAGGCCATTATGGAAAATGTTTCTGTGACTCTACTCAGGCCAAATGTATGTTTCATGCATTGCCTATTCTTGTTTTACTGCACTTTATAGCTCAATCACGTCTGCCGCATTGGTTGAATAATAACACCACTACCACCATTATGATTATGTTGAGAAGACAATAAACTAACATTTTATTCCTCTAACACAGCTATATTTTTGCAACATCTTATTGGTTTATATGTAAGTATGTATCTTATTGGTTTATATGTAAGTATGTACATATTTATATATATATATATATATATATATATATATATATATATATATATATATATATATGAATGATGGCGATCAACAGCAGAGGAAAACTGCTATATAAACCTCTTAATGCTTAAAACAGCATCCCAACAGAACAAATGTTGAGAGATGTTCAAATGCTATAGCCAGAAAATAAATAAATATATATAACTGTTCATAGCATTAGCAAATATTCTGAATATTAATAATCTTTCATATCTAATTGCTGATAAAAATGATGTGACAAATATGATTGTATATTTTATTGTACCTACCCATAAAAATTTGCACCTCCTAGAGTCCCTGTACCAAGTCCCAATACCGAAACTTTTAATCCTGTGTTCCCTAAGATCTTGTAAGGCATTCGCCTAACAGCTTCTTCATCATGGAAACTTGGTACGAATGTGGGTGGCAAATCATCCATGTCTAGAAGAGAACATGAAAAAAATGTTTAAAGGGATGTGTGTCTTTGTTGTTTGATTTGGTGTGTCAGTTTTTATGGCCATGATCACTGGAGCTTTCAGCTTTGGTGCTCCATTATATGGTTAAAACAAAATATATGATATGTTGCATTCACATGACTTTCTCTGTTCACTACTCTATAAATATTCCCACAAAATCACATTATTTCTTATTAATCCAGATTTTCACTTTGCATTTACAGATTTCATTTTATGCTACAGTAAGCGTTATGTAAAGGTTTGGAAACTCTATGTTCTTTGCATGGCCATGGGGAAAAGAAAGCACTACATAGATACACGCTCTTAAAATATTTGACTATTGCTTAAAACCACTGTACTCCAATCCCATTTAAACTGTAAGGAAATATGCAATATGACAGTTTCCGCAAATGTTTATCATGATTAACATGTAAATAGAAATATAAGCATTATAAGAATATGTACTTTATATACGAATGAGCAGAGAAATTTATGCAAGTGCAACACATTAGATTTTTGCTGATTGTTGGTGATGAGCACTGCTTGTTCTAAACCACGTGCATGGTATGGCTACTGGAAATGATACAGGCATGGAACACAATATTGTTATGCACAGGGGAATGTGATTAGGGGTTTTAACTATAAATATTAAATATTCAGTTTACAAATTAATGTTGGCATAATTACATACAAGAATTTCCCAGCTAATATGAAGGGGGTTAACTTAATAATGAATATGATTCCTTAGCTTAGAGTTGTGTGGCACACCCAATTTGATGGCATGTACTAGGGATTGAATTGCACCCAAAAATTCAATACCAATATTTCACCAGAAATATATATTATAGGTTCCCCCGAGTCCAAAAAAAAGCATTTTTAGAAAAACGTCCACATGCATGTTTGTGTGGACAGCATAGCTGAAAAATGAAAAGACTGTTAAATAACAAACTTGGTATTCAGGTTTATTTATTTATTTTTTTAGTAGTGTTTAACACCCGTTTTTACTGCTCTAGCACTGCAGGCGATGACACTGATGATACATGAAGATGGAGTGCCGGTGGTATGTGAGAAAACCCGCCCCTGCGCCATTTTGTCCACCACAAATTTCACATGCGAATGCTTGGGATCGAACCTCTAGGTGAGAGACGAGCGGTCTGACTACTCAGCCACAGCGCGGCCCCATTCAGGTTTAGATTCTTCCAAGGATACAACATGAATATTTTCAAGAAAATTCCCCCACCGCAAACTACCCTTTACATGGAAAAAAATTAGAACTTTTTACTTTCTCTAAAATGGTTGTAACGATTTTAACTAAAGATATAAAAGATTAAAGAAATTATTAAAGATATGTACAAGACAAATAGAATGTAGGTATATCTCAAATTTTCTGGGAATATCCTTTGGAGAAATCTTTATTTTGGATGAATTTTGCTGGATTTTGCATAGCTGGTAAAGCATAAGAGATAGATAAAAGGTTACTTAGTAAACAATGTAGAGCTCATTAAACATGCATGTGATATATTCATTTTTCATGGAGTTGACCGTTTTTGACATATTCCTTTCTATTAGTTTCAGTTTTAAAATACTTAAACTTTTCTCATACGGGAATTTGTCAACTCCTGGCCATAAAAAGGAACTTCCATCATATAGCAACCAGCTTTTAAAACATTTTGACTATAGCTTTAGCATAGTATATTCCTTTATTTCATTTCTACTTACAAGGAAGCAAGTAATAAGACAATGTGTGCTCAATTTTTCTCAATTAGCATGAATTAACAATAATTTGTTGCTGAGCTGTACAGAAAGACATGTGAATGGAACACATCAGATTTTTTCATTCTTGTAGATCTACTCTGAAATTGTATTCTAAGCTGTAATGCATCTAAACTCCTCAGAACTAGTGAGCCACTTATAAAATATCTGTTGCCTGTACTATCTAATAGACATCTAATAGAGTCAATCTAATAGACGATCACTCTAATAGAGTCTTAAAGCAGACATCTTAAATAAGATTTTTAATCATTAAAGGGTTTTTTGGACTATCCTATTAGCATTACCATATGGGTGGTTAACACCCTGATTTGGAATTTAAACTGGCTAATCCCTGTAAAGATCAGAAATGATGCACTTCATCATGAGAAGCTGTTACCAAGTGGCAGCTTACTCTCAAGGTTAACTTCCAAGGACATTATAAACTATTTATTAGTATCTTTTGTGAAAATTTCAAGTTAATGTGTAGTTAAGAGTTTCAAAGATACTATAAGTTATTAAATAAAACTATTAAAATTGCCTACTAAATATTCTAATTAATAATCCACCAAGTTGTGTATGTGACAAAACCATCCCTTTTATATTTAATCAGTGTTAGGGTTATCCTATTTGCTGCAGTCTTTAATATTGCTAAAATATTGATAAGTAGATAAAGATTAAAAGAAAAAGAGAATATAAGAGAGATAATAAAAGATTTACCAAAAATGTTTCCATGTAAAGGAAAGTTTGAAGAAGGGTGTTTAAAATCTTTTTGTTGCTTCCTTGGAAAATGCAACTAAACACTAACTTTATGTTTAAATGTTTATTGCCTTTGAATTACATTGTCAAAATACACACACACACACACACACACACATATGAACCTTTTTTTTTTTTAAATTCTGTCTTTCTCTTTTTTTATTTAGGAATTCTCAGAACATGTATTTCTGCTGCAATCTCGATATTGAATTTTTGGGGTGGAATGCATACTTACTCTACTTACTATAGGTAAGCAATAAAGCACAAGAAAAATAAAAAAAATGTGATGTGTTACATTCACATGATCTTCTCTACATCTGTGCAACAAATTATTATTAAAAAGTTTATGCTTCTATTTACTTCATGGTAATCGAGAAAAAATTAGCATAAATAATTATATTACTTGCTTCCTTGTAGGTAGAAGAGAATTAAGGGAGTGCCATAGGTTAAAGTGATAGTCAAAAACTGGTTGCTATGTGACTGAAGTTCCTTTATTTGTATCGACAGGAGTTGACAAATTCCTGTGTGAGAAAAGTATAGTTTTTCACAGCTGAAACCAAAAACAAGGAATATCTCAAAAAACGATCAACTCTAAGAAAAAAAAATGTATACAATATAAATTGTGTGTTTTAGTATGCTCTACATTTTTTGTGTTGTAAGTTTTTGTCCATCTCTTATGATTTAGCAGTTATGCAAGATTCCGTAAAGTTCAACCAGAAAAAAGTAGTCTTCAGAGGCTATTCCTAAAGATTTCAAGATATACATTTTATTTGTCAGGTAAATATCTTTAATATAGTGTATTTTAATCGAAATCATTAGAGCCATTTTTAAGAAAATCTAAGATTTCGAAAAAAGTTCCATATAAAGGGTTGTTGGGGTGGGGGGATTTTTTTGAAAATCTTCATGTCGCATCCTTGGAAGATACGAAACTTAAATACCAAGTTTGGTATTCAATGGTCTTTTCGTTTTTGAGCTATGCTGTCCACAGACACAGACGCAGACACACACACACACACACACACACACACACACACACACACACACACTGACCTTTTTGTAAAAATACTTTTTTTGTATTCAGGGGGTCCTAAAACATGTATTTCTGGTGAAATCTCGGTATCGAATTTTTGGGTGGAATACTCACTTCCTCTATACACTATGTACATAATACGTGTAGAGAAAGTAAAAAGCTGTGTTCCATTCACATGACTTTCTCTACCTATCCTGCAACAAACTTTCTTACAAAAACCTATTCTTCTGTTTACTTCAGACTTGTCAAGATAAACAATGTCAGAAATAGTCTTGTGTGGGATAGTGGAAAAAGGGAAATAAGGAAATACACATGCTAAAGTTAAAGTCAAATCTTTTAACAGCTGGTAGATATGTGATGACCTTGAAAACCAAATGACGACTTCCCATTAGAGAAAAGTTTAAGTATTGTAAAATTAAACCAATAATATGGAATATCTGGCATGTGATTAACTGCAGTAAAACAAGTATCTGACATAAATTGTGCACTTTAACGAGAGCTATACTATCTTTTTGTGGTAGGATTTTATCTTGCATGGTTTATCAGCTATGCATGTCATCTAGAATGAAGAGTACTTCAGAAGTTATTCATAACAAATTCATGATGTGCATTTCATTTCTGATTAAAAAATCTTAAACATGCGTATTTTAATCAAATCGTTAGAGCCATTTTTGGGAAAATTAAATTTTCCGAAAAATGTTCCAAGTAAAGTTTGGGGTGGGGGAATTTTCTTCAACATCTAATCTTGTGTCATCCTTGGAAAATGCTCAAGTTAAGTTTATTCGTTTTTATATATGCTGTTCACAGACGGACACAAAAACATACACGTGTGCGGACTTTATTCTAAAAATGCTAAGTAAAAGTCGATAAGAATCAAAGGGAGACAGGCCGCGGAAATTCCCCCATGCTTTTATGAAAACAAAAATAAAGAAAAAGGATAGCTCAGAGGGGTCATGGTCAAGGACAGTTCTTAATAATTACAGTAGATTTTCCCTCACAGTTTTATCTTAGTTTGCTTGTTCACGTATTCTTTAAACGAGAGAAAAGTTTTAGAAAAGGTAACCGAATTGTGGGGTTATATATTAATTAAATATACAGCTATATTGAAAATTTAACACGAGTTAGGATCAATTTAAATATACTTAGTCTAATTGCATTACAATTATCTTTATTTGAATTTATTATAACACATCAGATAGTCATAAAATAATACGTTTTAGTTCATTTTTCATTCTTTATTGATGGATGTCTTCTTTCTCTCTTGCGCTTGTTCTGTAAATTATACCACTAATCGATCGCTAGCAAGAGTGACATGCAATTAGCGAGAAAGAAGAATGCATCCACTGGCTGTAAAAATGTATTACTTTGCGGTGGACTTATACGTTGTGAGTCATATGCGCTGAGCTCAGACGTGAGCGCTTCTCACACCCTTCTACTATCTTGATGTCAGCTTTCTATCTCTGCTCCAGCTGAATTTACAATGTTAAATACATACGTTAATAAGCATTTCAAATACTTAATTATACAGTGCTAAATAATTAATAACTAACAATAGTTTTTATAGAGATACTAATTAACGGTCTCATATGCCCCTATGCAGTATTGAATTTGCTATTTACAGAAATTTAATATTTTATATATCTCCTTCAGCCTGAGTCAAGTTTCTCTCTACCTTTCATGTCCTGAAGCCATTGTTGGTAAACAATATCTTTTTATTTTCTTTTTCTCTGCCAGTTCACATAAACCTATTATTTATTATTCTTTGTCAGCTGTTCTCTCGTTATGCTTAATTTACGTTTCTTTCTAAGCCGTGCTTGTCTCTTTAATAGCATAATTTGTACAACAAGAAGTATCATTAAATACATATTTACACATACAAATTAGAATATCCAGTTAACACTCATTTCCTAGTAACATTAACATAATCATTTATCATACACACTTGCTCTACATACTTTCACTTACTTCACCTGGAAAGTTTAACTCGTGCTGGCATAAATTTTGTTTTAGAATTTGCTTACAATTATGCCTATTAAACTACTATATTTCATTTATTTTACTAATTACACTGTTATAATTTACTTGTCTCTTCTCATTTAACCGACATTATTACCAATTCGTCACGTCTCCTTTTATTTCTCAGTGGCTCAAGTCTAATTTCATGTCTTTCGCTAATATGACGGGCATCTACTTCATCATTTCTACCATCCCTTGAGTGCACTGACACCTCATCTTCAGACCTAAAATTCCTATATCGGTCATTATTCCATCTTTGAGTTCCCCTTGTATGTCTTCCTCTTTGCATACCACGAGTGTTTTCAAACTGTGGATGAATATCACTATTGTAGCTTCTGTGAGCTCTAAAAGTGTTTATCTGCCCGTTTCTTTTTCTCTGCAATCTTTGCCTGTTACGTAAAGTTTGTGGGAGTGTCCTGTCATAGCGGTCACGTGTGACGCGTCGTAGCCCGCCATGGCGCTCCGTCCTGTCATTCCTGACACGCTCCCTTCTTTCAACGAACTGATTCCTATCATTTTCCTCCCAACTTCTGTCTCGTGTTTCTGCGCCTCTAACGCACTCAGTAAATCGGTCATAGCGATTATATTACGTGGCTTCGTAATCAATAAACGCTTTTTGATACAGAGAGGGAAGTGATTGGTCATCAACTGAATGAACTCAAATTCAGATACTTATGGTCTCAAATTATAAATCTCGAGTTCTTTAATACATAGACATTGAGATTCCCTCGTTGTATAGATACTGCCCATAGCATAATTTGAATCAAATCCTCTGCTGTTTTGCAGCATTCCAGTATCGGTTCAGAATATATGTTGAAAGAATTCGAAATTATCTTGTGGCGACATTGCAAGCTTTATCCAATCTAAATTCCGATTATCAAGACATCTTTTTGTCACCGTCATTTTCAAGGCATCTGAAGGTTTTTTATGTGAAAATATTCCACAAGCTGGTCAAGGAATACTAACGGTGATTCATTACCATCCTCGACAAATTTCGGTAGTGGAAGATCCCCAAGTAAATTTGACATTATATTATTTTCATTACCCTTTGAAGCTACATAATTTTCAGCATTAACCGGCGCGATATTAATATTTCCTCTCTCTATTTCTACCGGTCCAGCAAAGTTTAAACTCTACTGTCTCACATTTTCATGCATACTATTTGACAAATCATACACACTATTGAAACCAGTATGATAACCTTGTACATCACGTGGTGGGCTGGCATCAGAAATTGTATCTTTATGTGAGTTAGTATTACTTGATCCCACACTTAGCTTCGAGAGCTTACTATCAATTTCCTTTAGCATGGATTCTTTGAACTCCTTTCTTTCCTTTTCTGATTTCATTTCTATCAGATCCAATTTCTCGTCCAGCTCACGACGTGTTTTATCACTTTTTGCATTCATGTTCTTTATTTTTTTTATCTATAAGACCACTGCAACCCTCATGTAACACGTTTTGCAAATTGAAAAATTACTGTCTTCCGAATTTTAAGGTTTACTCCCGTCGTGATCCGGTTGTACGTGACTGGACAAAAGAACCTTTCTAACAAAGCGTTTCTCACACCCTTCTATTATCTTGGCGTCAGCTTTCTATTTCTGCTCCAGCTGAATTTACTCTGTTAAATACATACGTTAATAAGCATTTGTAATCTTTAATTATACAGCGCTAAATAATTAATAACTAACAATAGTTTTTATAGAGAAACTAATTAACGGTCTCAACTTGTTGATAGGCACGTCGAATTGCTTGTTTCATACGTATTGCTTAGCCCTAATGCCGACACGTTTGGCCGTGATAACTAGACATAATTCGTGAATGGAAGGTTCGCGCTTCAAATTCTGCCGGCACTGTTCTATCTGACTGAAATGTCTTCCAGGTTTTTATAACTGACAAATGCCGAAAAGGAGATATTCTAAATTTAGGCGTGGAACGTTTCTTCCCTGTTTATCGTTTTATGTGTATTATAAGTGTCTGTCTACATAATACACGTACTAAGAACGGGCGTTAAACATTATGTTAAAAAATCATAATTAAATGCCAGATGTTGGACTGGTGTAATAAGGAAAACAATTTAAGAATTAAGTAAAGGAGAATAAGAATATTATTATTATTTCTGAGAGTAATGAGATGGTGAATCGTATGTAACATTAGGAGGAAGGAAGTCTAGCATTAGAGCAAAGTGTATATATCTTAAGTAAATAGTTATATAGTAAATAGTCAACTTCCTTGTAGCAAGAAGCGATATTAATTATGTCAACATGGGGAAAGGTCAGTTCTGCAGGGCAGAATGAAAAATTACCATGTGATTTTTGCTACATACATGACTTAGGATAAGATCAGCCTGAGCTATGATTGTGTCCGACGGCTCAGAATGCAATTTTAGGGTAGTATAAAGAGGCGATGGAAATGAGAGATTAGGAGAGTGTCGGCGGTGGAAGCGAAAACTATGCTTGGATAGACATTCATTTTCCTACCCTGTTCTCCTGGCCAGAGGATCCCCATCTTTCCTTTCTATCTAAATTTTATTCTTTTATATTATGTATTTCCATCATCATCATCATCATCATCATCATCATCATCATCATCATCGTCGTCTCTCATGTAAAAATTCTCCATCTGAATAAACTTCTTCTTATCCAAAAATTGTTATTAATTCAGAGAAGGACCTCTCCACCATTTTACACCTTACCATGGACTATCCCAACTTCTTGAGTAATACTACTTTATCACACTCTTGCAATTGACAGTACCTGCTGATTCTTCACACCAATATTACTGTACCACAGCATTACTTGGTGCCATTGCACACCATTCTTCTACAGCACATTTCAAGAAAAGCCTTACAAAGTGGCAGCGGAGGGATAGCGGAGAACAACATGAGAAACTTCAGAATTAACTTCTCTACGATTAACAAGGCCGGAAGGACTTGGTGGCTGCTGAGGGAGCTTCAAGCCTTCTTCGAGGAGACAACGTTCCGGAGGACTCCGTGTGGCCAATGGTACTTGGGTCAAACGTCGAAGACAATTTCTGTGATTGGAAGCTACTATAGAGGCTTCCAACTACAACACGAGGGACAACTGAAGCAACCGAGTCGTAGCAGTTTCCACCGCGAGAGGTTATCCTACTCTGAGGGGAGGCCAACGCCGATCACTGGGAGCCGAACTGTGGCGCTCCAGTCAACCTACATCTTTTTGTAAAAGTTAGTTCAACCCATTTAGTCATGGCAGAATCTGAGGAAATAAGTAGTGAGCATGATGAGCAATACAATTCAGTAGTACAGGCAGTGAAGTTAATTCCACACAACTTTGAAGGTGAACCGAAGTAATTGAGCGGTTTATAGAAGCCAGCCATGTGGTGCGTCCAAGGGACGCATGTTGAGATTTATAGTCAAAGATAACAGGTGACGCGAAGGAGAGACTCCTAGCTAACCGAGATACATGGGCTAAAATTAAAGAAATATTAGAGGAAAACTTTTCAACTAAAAGAAATCTAGAATATCATAAGAGTTGAAGCTTTTCTGGCGACGAATATGCTCTAGACGTTTTCGAGCTTCAAGCCAGGTGAGGTGATGTGGAGACATCGACGTTTCGGGAGTGTAAATCTCTGCCTTCTTCAGGATGCTGAATGATTGGATCGGTATTGGGGCTGTTTTTTTTGTTTTTTGTTTGTTTTTTGTTTTTGTTTTGGAAAGGGGGAGACAGAAAGAGAGTTGGGAAGGAGAAAGATCCAGAGTTATTTCCTCGGGGGAGAGAGCTTGGTGAAGGTAAGGAAAGAGTTGTGGTAAAATTGAGGAAAGGGAAATAGAAGGAGAGGGATGATGGAGTACCGCTTCTTCACCTCCGAAAAGTAAGGGCAGTCTGCGATGCTGCCGGACGATGTCCGAGAGCGGGTAAAAGAAGGATGACTAGGCATTACTCAAGACACAGAGGCTCTGGGTAATAGCTCTAGGAAGTAGGAGGTGGAAATAGTGAAGAAGCATGAGGTGGAGTGAGGAAGAAGCAGGGGATGATATTTTATTGGTTTGCAGGGGAAGTGCCTGCGTCATATTGACCAGTTGCTCTCATGAAACGTTGGGCGTAAATATTTCCTTCGTTCGCAGAGTCACGCATCCGTTGGGGGACATAGAGTGTGCTGGAATGCTGAGGTGGTCGAGGTGCGGGGTTATGCTAAGGCTGTTGGTAATGTACTTCAGCAGTTGGAAGTGTGTCTAGTTCTGGCTGTATGTCGACGAGTAGGTGCTCGGTGATGTGTGGTGTCAGCTGAATTGGTGTGGTCTGGGTTGTAGTGTCTGAGTGGCTGTGTGATGATGTGGTTTGTTGCTGGAGAGTAATTTCAATCTGGGCGAGTTTCCGGTAGGCACTGTGTAGGATGTCGGTGTGGTCAGGTCATATTCACTCGGCCATGTTGGTGGTGAGTCGTTCAAGGCCTTCTTCGAGGGACGTCTGTTTTATGGCGGCATGTTTTTAGTTTCAAGTGGAGGGGGAAAATCCACTTTAAGGTCTAACCCGGGCTGGCAAGCCCGGAGTGTCGGAGTCTCCCAGAATGGGCCTACCGACTAAAAAGAAACCCTCCACCGGAAGTAAAAGGTGAGGATGCTGCGGTACCGCTGTTGCACCCGCGCAGTCTAAGGTGAAGGTGAACTCGCCCGCTGTGCGGCCGCCAGGAGAGAGGGTTCTGCTTGCAGGCCGGCTTGACCGAGGCCAGCCGGCCCCCGTAGCTAAGTGTAGGTGAGGAAGATTGGGAGGATGTTATGGGTTTTGGTGGTTAAAATTTAGTGATGATAGTGGGATTTGGAGTGCAGAGAGAGCGGCCACTCTCTCCCTGTGGTGATGACGGTCTTAACGGTTCATTCTCCTGGAAGTTGGAGCTGTTCCGATGTGGGTGAAAATGTCTGTGGTGAGTTCTTCCTGAAGGTCGCGGAGTTGCTTGGAAATGGGCTGGTGAAGTTGGTGCTGCTGCTCTCGAATACCCACGACCGAGGCCTCAAGAGACCCCAGCCGCGAGTCCCGGTCGTTGCTGTCCTTGTCAGGTGGATTAGCGAGGTGGCTCTCAATACGTTCCAGTTTGCGCTGGACTGACGCAAGCAACTCACCCTTGCCGTCTGCATCTCTGGTGCTCGACCTCTAGTGCCTCGAGTCGTTCGTTGGTTGCCCACTGAACTTATTCAAGACGGAGGCCGACGGTATGTGTAGCCGTTAGTATGTCAGCGATGGTCTGCTGTATGGATTCTATAGCGTCCTTCAGGGAGCTGTCTGTCGGTGTGGTCTCTTCGGTGACGATGTCAGGAGAATTGTGTGCTGATGGCGTAGATGGTTGGTGTCGCTCCACTGGGGAGTCCATGGTTCTACGTCTGCGCTGGTTTCCTGCTCCGGGGATATAGGGGGCACTGCAACAGCCCTGTGTAGCGTGTGCGGCCGGAGCAGATGGTGCAGAAGCGGCGTCGTCGGCGGAGATTATGCTGTAGGCAGACAGCTGTCAAGCAACCCGCGCCACAGTAGTGGCACCTCGGTGCAGTGGTGCAGTCCTGAGCTGCGTGCCCATAGGCACAACAGCGTCGGCAGGGGACCGGTCTTTCACTTCGATGCGCATGACCTAGCAAGGGCAGGCGCGACGCTGAGGCAGCTTCAGCGTCCGAATCGGAACCAAGGTGTAGCCGGACCAGAGATGGTGGACCCCGGATTGAAGTGATGCGGGGCTCAGTGCCAGAGGGAGCTATCCCACTCATTGTGAAAAAATGAGTTTTTGTTTTTTGTTTTTAGACCGCTTTTGCCATCTCTCATCTACTGTAGAAATCTTGGTCATATTAACAATATCAGTTACCATCTACAGTAACTTACAGAAACTGTGTCATTTTCCAAAGTGAGCAAGTTTGTGCCAGATGGGGATATCCCACTATGAAGTTGTCTGCTATTTAAAGAACAATGCCATCAACCTTATAGAACGGTAACTATTGCAATAGTGTTGTTTATTGTTTAAACTATAGGCCATGAAATAATCATTTTGCACATTCTATATTCAAATAACATTTTAGGCCTTAATACGTGGAACTTAATAAGTAAAATTATTATTAAACATTAAGTAAAATTATTATTAAACATTAAGAATATTGTGTAAATAGTAGACATTTTAGGCACCATAATATGCTGTAGCTTATTTTGTTTTTCAAAATGGAGATAAATAGTATAGCAAGTGAAGGAAAGAAACGAATACGCAAGCTAAACGAAAAAGGAACAGTAGTGGGGAATATGAAAGTTATGCAATGCAGAAACAAATTCCTGCTCGCAAACAAGGAGCTGGATGGTTGTGTAGCAACTCTCCTACCAATTCTAACCTCAACTGGTGGAGTTATTCATAATTAGACCACGATACAAGAGAAGAAATTTGTAAGAATTTTTATAGTTAGGTAATAATTTTTGTTTGCATTAATTCATCAGAGCGAGTGCACCAGTGTTTATAAGAATAACCATGGTGATGAAGCGGTGTCCTGGTGAAAATAATCTTTTGAGAATACTGTCAAAGTACTTAATGATGTATCCAAGAGAGTGTGTGACATTTCTGCTATTTCCAAAAAAAGACGGAGTACTGCTAGGGGTGATAACAAGTTAAAACAAACTGAGAGAGGTGATGATGAAGATGATCGTGAAACTGAAGCACATGTTATGTTGGGAACACCTCACCTTGATCAGAGAGCTGAACATGGGAATGTTCATATTAAAACACATGAAATAAAGTTGAAATCTGTTAGGGATCATATAAAGCAATTTCCAAAATATACAAGTCAATATTCTCGCCGTGATAATCCAAATAAAGTGTATATAAGCAATGTTCATTCTGCAGCTGAGATGTATCGACTGTATGAAAAAGAATGTGCACAGAAAGAAGTAACTCCTGCTTCACAGTATATCTATTCTAAGGTGTTTAATACAGAGTTAACATTACATTTAAATTACCTCTTTCTAATACATGCAATACTTGTGATGAGTGGGTGACTTCAGAAACTGAAGACTTTCCTCTGCAAGCCAGATTACATCAATGTAAAGCTGATAAAGCTTATTCACTACTTAAGAAGTTTAAAGCAGGTACACTGAATGACATCTGTTTGATAATATATGATTTAAACAAGCACTACCCACACCAAAAATCCTAACAGACAATATTTTACCTTACGCAGCTATGGATGTATAATCTTGGGGTATACGTATGCAATGCTGACAATACCTTTATGTATGTGGCCAGAAAATACAGCTTCTAGAGGATTGTCCGAAGTAGCATCTTGCTGATATACCATATTGAAAAATCCAGCAAACACACTTCATAAAAGAAGGCAGAGTTTTTTCTCTGATTCATGCTCACGGCAAACAAGAAGAACACTATTTTTAACCTTTATTATGCCCTTGTTTCCATGGGTATGATGAGATTCAGCATTACTTTCTGATACCAGGACGCACCTTCCTACCCAGTGACGTAGAGATTTTGGGGTTTGTGAAGAAGAAGATAAGATATACAAACCACATTTATATGCCAGGCCAGTGGTATGAGTTGGTGAGCAAGGCTCGGATTGCAGAACAATGTGCAATTATGGAAATGTAGAAAGAAGATTTTAGAAACTACCAGTTTCTGAATAACACTATTATTAAAGGTAAATAAAAAAAAGTATTATTTCATATTCCGAAAGTTTCTACTGTGAAAGTAACGAAAAGATCTACAGCGTTCTTCTTCAAAAATACTTTCTCATAATTGGAAGAATGGAAAAGAATCCAGTTTTTTCAAAAAGATACCAGGGAGAAAACTAAAAAAATAGTACTCAACTTGTAGCAAATCATTCTTTATGTCTAGAGTGATGGCGGAGCTGCCATTACCGTATCCAGAGGGGAGGAATATTCCTGCGCTGAAACTATGGAATCTACAGTCCATCAAAAAATACTTTCCAGCAGTGTACCAATTATAATGATTTGAGATCAGTGTAGAATATCAACTGAGCTGGTTGAGAAAATTGTGTAGTTCAGTTATTTGTGTTTTATGAATAATATCATGTTCAGTTTCTCTCTCTGCATAAGTAAGTTTTTAGTAAATAAAACAAGTTTCAGTGCTAAACAAATAAAAAAATTGTTAAATATCACTTTTTTGTATTTTCTAGGATATTTCAAAATGTGGACCAAGTACTGGATTTAAAAAAGTTGTACCTCAATATTACATTTTTTTCCAAATCAACAGCTCTAATAAAACTCTTTTTTCTCAAATTTAGCTATTTCTGGGATAGCTCCCTTGGCGCTGAGCCCTACAAATGTGTTGAGCAGCTTCCAAAACGAAGCAAGCTGGCAGGCCCCGGGGCACGCCGCAGATGACCACCGTGTGATGGCCTTCTGGTGTCGAGATGTTGCCCGGATTTGGTGGAGCAGCAGGCACGGCGGAGTGTAGTGTGCAAGGTCGGGCCGGTCCCAGGTGCGGCGGCGGCTGACGGCGGAGAAGGCCGGACCGGTTTCCGCTTGGGTTCCGGCACGGCAGCGGAGGCTGTCGGCGGAAGAGGCCGGGCAGGTTCCCGAGTGGGTTCCGGTGCGGCTGCGACGGCTGTTGGCGAAGGAGCTACCTGCTCCAGGAGTGTAGGTGGACTTTACGATATTAGTGACCGGTTTGCAGGAGTGACTGAGCTGTAGACCGGCATCAAGGTCGAGCGTACCCTTTTCCGAAGCGATGGCCAGCGAGGCCATCTGCGCTCCCAGTATCCGTCGCATCTGAAACGATGGTGATCTCACTGAAGTTGGCTCTGTGGTCCATCTCGAAGCAGTGTTCCGAGAGCCCGGATTTTTCTGGTTGCATTAGGCGGATCAAAGCGGCAGTTCCAATAAGCAAACCTAAGCAATACCAATCACAACTACCACCGGATATCCAAATGCTAGCAGCGGAAAGAAACCGAACTAGACGGCAATGGCAGAAATCACGACACATTATAGACCAGGAATACGTTAGATATTTAAATACTCTTGCCAGCGAGAGAACCAACCACCTCTCTCAACAATGGCAGTAAACACTGGAGAACCTCGACTACGAACGAGACTCGGTGTGGAGAATTGCACGCTGTCTAACACGCGATAAAACACAAATACCATTACACCACAATCAAACTATCGCATCCACTGATCAACAAAAAACAGATATGCTCGCGGACACACTGCAAGAAATCTGCACACAAATTCCCACTCCCTGCTACGGAAGGCAACGGAAGCGGAAACAGAAGATTTCAAAGAATAGGTATCTCCAACTTAGTGAGAAAAACCTGTCCGAGTGAAATAAACAGGCTAATCAGGCATCTCCCAAAGAGAAAAGCCCCTGGGCCAGATAACATCCCAACAGTGTCCCTTATGCATCTGCCTGAAAGGGCAATTAAGCTACTGTCTAACATATTCAACTACATGCTTACCAGTGGGCATTACCCTAAAAGGTGGAAACTGGCCACCGCGGTACACTTCCCCAAAAAGGGGAAAAAACCTGTCCAAGTCGCACAAATACAGACCAATTAGTCTACTAAGTACACTCGGAAAACTTCTCGAAAAATAATACTCAAGCGTCTCAACTCACAACTAAACAAGCAAAACATTTTAATTCCAGAACAATTTGGATTCCGAGCAAAACACTCAACGACTCAACTAATCAGCGCAACGAAACTATAACGCACGGTTTCAACTTCAACAAATCAACAACGGCATTATTGCTAGATGTTGAACGAGCCTTTGACAGAGTATGGCATGCTGAAGAAGATCAAGACAGTAAATATACACGACTCATTAAGCTCATAGCCAACTACTTAAGCGATCGCAAATTTCAATCCAGAGTGAACAATCACCTGTCATCCGAACGCCCACTCAAAGCCGGACAGCCACAATGTAGCATACTCGGACCAACTCATTTTAATATTTATATAAATGATATCCCAAAAACTGAAAACACAAACTTTCACATTTACGCGACTGACACCGCAATAATGACCCAATCAGGTAAAACGGAATTCATACACAGGAGACTTCAGAGTGCCCTCAATAACCTAGAGGACTGGCTTACAAGATGGCGAATCAAAGTAAATGCACCAAAAACTCAAGCAATCATATTCACCGAACGCATCAATCACAGATTTCCCAGATACCACCTGCCACCACTTACCATATTTGGTGAACACATTGGATGGACAGATACGGTAACTTGGCTAGGACTTAAAATGGATCAGGATCTAACATGGAAAAACCTATTACCCAGACCCGTGGAAAAGCCAATGCTTAATTGGGCATGCTATACCCGCTCATCAACATGGACTCCGAGCTAAGCCTCAATATGGGACTCACACTTTACAAAACTTTAATTGGACCGATAATTACTTACGCATCCCAAGGATGGGGGTATGCCGCCATAAACCACCTCAAATACTTACAAAGATTCCAAATAAAATTCTACGCTTAGTATCTAAAGTACCATACACAGCTCCAATTGACATTATTCACGACGAACTCAAAATATACACAGTAGAACAATTCATGAAAAAGCTATCCTATGACACGTATAAAAAACTAAACGCACATCACAACCCTTTAATAGAAACGCTAGGGAACTACGAACACAAGCAAACAAACACAGCATACCTTTATCACATTTCGACAGGAAGATAACACAAGACACTACTCCAGACGAAATAGAACAATACCTAACAAACCTCCTTTCCTGAAACCTCTCCTCTCCCCTAAACCTCCAACACACATCTTTATTTATTATCTCTCTCTTATATATTTCAGTACCAGCCCGTCGCAGAGCCCTAAAGTCCTCAACTGCAGCTGAGGCGGACCAGGGGAAAGGGCCTCCTACCGTGATCGACGTGGACAGCAAACTTCGGGCAGTCCATTACTTAGACGACCTTAGCAACTACCCGGTAAACGAGATGCCGAAGGCCTAAAATGCCCGGAAATACTACAAGCGACGAGCGGTTGCACAACCACTGACGAGCGGAGCACAGAAGCATAACTCCAAATATACAACTCTTAATTCTAAACATATACTATAAGCCTAAACTTAATGCATGCAGAATAACACTTTACTTAGAAACAACACATGACAAGCAGGCACACCCTGCAGAAGTGGAACATAGCAATGCACGAATAAAAATGTACGCATGATTATCCACTGGTATTGTCTAGGTTTCATGGGCAATCGCAGTAAGTAGCATTAGCGCGCTCGCATGCAATGCGTGCCAGCTAAGTAGCTTTCAGTTACTAACCGGGGTGCTATGCGGGACCCGAAATTTTTGCACGAAATTACTCTGTATAACGATTAACACGTGGAGGGTTTTTTTTAGTGGAGCTCCGCGGGGAGCTCCAAATATCCCCTTAGCCATTGCACTAAAGGCTTGGAGTCGAATGCAAGAGTGCATTTTCCCCCTCCACGGTAAAAAAAAAAAATAATTAATTAAAATCTCCGCATTTCGTGTCCGCCTTCATGACAAGGTGTATATATAAACAGCCCCAATGCCGATCCAATCATTCAGCATCCTGAAGAAGGGAGAAATGTACGCTCCCGAAACGTCACCTCACCTGGCCTGAAGCCCGAGAATGTCTAGAGCATAGAATATCATATTGGAATGTTGTTCAATTCTAAACAAGGTAAAAATCAAACCTTAGCACAGTGGGCTTCTAGAGTAGATAGCAGGGCAATGGATCTCACACGAGCAGTAAGAAATAGGTTAGAGAGGTTAGAAGTAAAAGATGGCGCTTCAGCTTATAAGTGAATTTTAAAAGCGGACTTTTGTACCAGGTCTTCGGGAAGAAAAGATTCAGATAACAGTAGAAATAAAGGTAGGGACTCTCTTTAACGCAATTGGTAGAAAGAGCTCTGCCAGAGGAGAGTGTCCATACAAACAAACGAACTTCACTCACATAGCAACCAGTTTTTAACTACATCTTTAGTCACCCTTATTTCCTTTCTACACACCCCGAAGAGAGAACTGCACGTTTTGTGATTAAGGGGCTGTACGCCGATCTCACCAGAGAAGAGGTACTAGAAGAAATGGCTATGTGCGGTTTTAGGGCCATTAGGGCCGTACAGATGCGAAGGCGCAACAGAGATTGGACCCCCCTGCCATGTTCTTAGTAGAATTGCAGGACACACTTGACCTCAGATGTTTAGCATACCTTAGAGTTAGGGTAGAAGCTTATAGGTCGATCGCAGAGCCCAAGCAGTGCTCACGATGCCAGCAGTTCTGGCACGTGAAATTAGAATGCAGGTCCCCAACCCGGATTTGCGCTAAGTGTACAGGACCCCATTATTCAGGCACATGCACAGTTCCACCTATGGAACGAAAATGTGTTCAGGGCAATGGAGCAACTTGGCATGGTTGCTCCGCATACTACACAGCATGTGGAAAATCCACGCGTGAGCAGCCTCCTAGACCCCAAAGAGTAGGAAGAACTCAAGCTCCCCCCGAGGCAGCTACACATTTAAGCTCAGAGTGGTTCACCAGGAATAGTAAAGGCCGGAAACGCGCAGCCCCCATAGAGAACCACTCTGCGGTTGGGGAACCTCAGCCATGCGCTGAGGTAGAACCAATCAGGGAAGAGCAATCCCCCCCCCCACCCGCAAACAACCACAAAAACCGAAAGCACGTCCCTCAAAGCAGGCTGCTGGGCCTCTCCCAGCAGCTAAGTCGCTCACCAATTCGGTAAATCCAGTAGAAGAAGCAGAAAGCTTCAGCGTGGTAACGACACAACTCATAAGCACATTGGGTGTAACCGTAAATGCAACATCAATGAGAATCACACAAACACTACTGGTCAGCAGAGCTCTGCGTTTAGAGGTATGGCGGACAATATCACAGCACTCAGTCTTACCCACGTCCTGTTGCACCTGTTAGATTTTCCCGATAGACACGCTCATGGCTAATTCAGACACATTGAGAGCAATCACATGGAATTGTAACGTTATACGCAAAAAGGTTAAAGATTTAACTGATCTATTACAAACACACTTAATTCACATAGCATTATTAGCTGAAACCCATATAAATCATAAACACGCCTATTTATTCCCGGATACCGTATATACAGAAATGATCGAGACCGTAGGGGTGGGGGGACTGCGATAGCTATTAACACAAGCGTAGAACACAACCAGATTAATTCCCCAATATTGACTCACGCTGAAACAACATTTTTATTCGCAACACTGAAATCGTCATAGCGTCAGTATACAATTCCCCAGGGGAGGTAGACACAGCTGACATTGACAAAATCATGCAACTAGGGCATAGAGTAATTTCAGCAGGAGATTACAATTGTAAACACCAAATTTGGAACTGCGTAAATACTAAGGAACTAAATTACTAAACTACATAAATAACACAAATTATTTAATCCAGGTCCAGACGAGCCAACATTTGTACCACATATGCCCAATCAAGCTAAGCATTCTGGACATTGCACTATTAAATAATATCCCCTTTGACCTGGATGTAAATGTATTGCAGGAGCTGACACCAGACCATCTACCGGTACTCTTGACATTTAATGCTCCCTTCAGGCCAAAACCAGAACCCTTCAATAAGGTGGACTGGGAAGAGTTTAAAGTTACGATAGATCTCTGCCTACTATAACTCAAAATTAACACGAATGAAGAACAGGACGAAGCGATCCACAAACTAGAACTTGCCATAAATACTACCATTAATGCATGCGTACCCTTAAAAAGACAATACACGATAAATGCCAGATATCTCCAGGACGTAAAAGAGATGCAAAAAGCTCAAAATAAAGCCAGGCGTAAATGACAGACAACTAGGAATCTAATACATCGAACCGAATATTATCATGCGCGCGAATTAGCAAATAATAAGGCTAGGACCTACATTATAAATCAATGGAAAGACGCGCTCGAAAATCTCAACCCCCAACAAAACAGTATGGCGAATTGAGAAATGTTTAACGCGCACGCGCACAAATATACCGCCACTACAAATTAATAACACTGTAGCAGATACTCCCCCATCAGGCTAAGACCGAAGCGTTTGCGGTCACTTTAGAGGAGGTATTTTCTCCCAATCCCGCGAACGAGCAAGACGATTTCATTCAAGAAGTCGAAGATGACGCCCAAAACTTAGATCACAGAAGAACACACAACAAATTGCGGAAAACAAATGCAGGAGAAATAAGCTGGATTATAAAACACCTACCAGCAAGAAAAGCACCAGGCCCAGACAAGATACCAAATGTGGTACTAAAGAATTTACCCAAAAGAGTAGTAACACTTGCCAAAATATTCAACTACACGCTCGAACACGGCAGGTTTCCACCTGCATGGAAAGAAGCAAAAATCCTACTTTTCCCAAAAGCTAAAAAAAATCTAGCACTACCGATTATCTATAGGCCGATCAGCCTATTAAATACCATGAGCAAGGTATTAGCAAAAGTGGTACTGAAGCGAATACATTCACACTTGCACAGACAAAATATACTTATACCCGAGCAGTTCGGATTTCGAGCACATCATTCAACCACGCTACATTGTTAAGAATGATGGAGCAGATCACCAAAGGATTCAACACAAATAAATCGACAGGTGCCTTCTATTTAGATATTGAACGTGCCTTCGATAAAGTATGGCATGCAGAGCTACTCAGAAAACTGAAAGTTTACGAATTTCCTGACACTGCGATAGTCCTAATTAGGGAATACCTCTATGTCCGACGATTTCATACCTCAGTAGAGGATGCAGTCTCAAGCTCCAAACAAATCCGAGCAGGAGTTCCACAAGGAAGTATCGTGGGACCAACATTGTTCAATTTATGCATAAATTGCATGCCAGAATTGGTAAGAACCAACAAGTACATATACGCAGATGACACTGCTGTAACCTCACAATCCATTCAGCCATGAATTTTACACTTACGCCTACAAAATGCTTTAGACTCACTTGAACCATGGTTCACGGAGTGGAGAATTAAAGTAAACGCGAGGAAGACAAAGGCTAGTCTTCACTAAAAGAATATAGCACCATAAAGGCAGAAACATGCTACAACCGCTTAACTACCAAGGCGAAATTATCGAGTGGAAAGACCAAGTGACCTACTTAGGTCTTGTCATGGAAGAAGGCCTATACTGGAGTAGGTATATAGCTAAGGTTAGAGCCAAGGTTAATAGTCAACAAAACAGACTATATTCCATCGTCAATCTCAATAGCCAATTAAAATTAAACATGGGAATTACCCTATATAAAACACAATCAAGAACAATCATTACATACGCATTCCCCCTGTATGGGGTTACGCTGCAAAAACGCACATACATAAACTACAAACACTTCAGAATAGAATAATTAGAATAATTGCCAAACAACCCCTAGTAGCGTCGGCTTATCTCCTTCATGAGGAGCTAAAGCTGCATTCAATTGAGCAGTTCATAAAAAGCCAAAGTTACAACCTCAAGCGTAAAGTAAGGAACAATAATGAACTAATACAAGAACTAGGCACCTATGAAGCAGAAAATAACAAACACAAGAGACCGTTCTCTCTATTTGACAGAACCCTAGGCCTGGGGGAACCTGACTTAAATGTACAAGAATATTTAGAATCGCTAGTAAAAATCCCATAATAAAATTACCCATGAATGTATCTACGACATTAGTTTGGTGGCCCTTGAAGTCCTTCCTTTCTGAGTCAAGGCGGACACGGGGGTATGAGGGACGCCCCACTCTACGGCGACCTGGGAGACCACTAACGGACCCTCTCTTGTATATAGCTAATAGAATGTAACTAATATGTGCTTAGAATAAGGTTTTATTACAGGTAAAGCAGCATTGGGCGTGGCCATCACTTGGATGGGTGACCACTAAGGTAGGCCACGAGAAAACAATGGAGTCTCCACTAAATGACTACGTCTTTTCTGTTACAGGGCTGAACACAACTAATAACTAATGACAATGCCAGACAGGGCAGCAGTTGTTGTAAAAATATAACTATCTTAGAATATATACCAAATGAAATATTTTAAATGACTATGTCCTTATGTTACAGGGCTGCATACACAACGAAATACACCAACGACTCTACCCGAAAGGACAGCAAATGTTATACTGACTATGTTCTTTTTGTTAAAGGGCTGCAGATATATACACATGTAATATGTATGTAATCCTCACCATAAATCCTCCAAGGACGCAATCAGGGCTCCAGCCATGTTTTCGTCCTGGCTCTCACTCTCTCCTGGCTATGACCTCTGGCCAGCCATAACACCCACTCTTTGAATCCGAAGGTGCAACAAGCGGTTTTGCTGCATTCCTACACCCGAATTCTCTCCGGTGGAGTGGTTTTTAGTGGGAATTGTCAGTTTATGGCGACCCCCACACTTGGCAGAGTTATCCCCTCTGTCGCCTGTAGACTGGGTTTTTCCACTCGAAAAAAAGAAACAAAGAAAAAGAAGAAAAAAAAAAGAACTCATTCGATCTCTGACCAGATGCCAAGCGCAGTCCTTGGCGAAACGTCGGGAACTTCAAAACCCAATGGGCCACGGCCTACAAGCCCGGAAAATACTTTCTTTATTCAAATAGAAATGTGCTTTTAAAACAATAGGTTAAAGAGTGTGGACCAGAGGATTACACTACAGACGGTAAAGTTGTGTTTTACCAACTGTGCAACAAACGTATAGCACATGAAAAAAACTTTCCACTAACACAGCATTCAACGGCCAACCAACATATAGCAGCAAAACAGAGACTGGTCTCAAAACAAATTTTATTGACCCAACCAAGTCTTCATCTGAGAGTAATGCGTTTTTCAGAGATTTGTGTCTTGTTCTAATTTCGGCAATGTACCTTTTAATGCATTAAACAATCGGAATTTTTCGGATTTCTTTGAAAAATATTGTAATCGTTCCATCCCACTGAATCAACAATTCAGAAAAGCTAAACAGATGAATACTACAATTCAACAATTTCTGAAATTAGAGGCACATTGAAAGCTTGCCATATATGGGGTATAGTCGATAAAACTTCGGATGATTGTGGTCACCATGTCCCGAACTTTCTCGTTGGTAATCTAAGCGATAAAGAGTCAGGACCGCCTTATGTGATCACTTGTAGGGTCTTGGAAAAAAATAGTCATTCCCCTGTAGCACGCTTCGTGAACGATGTTCTAAGGATATTGTGGCCAGAAGGGGGTAATGACAAGTTTCGTGTCCTACTTTCAGACGCTGCACCTTATATGTAGAATGCTGGTTCAGCACTAAAATGTTTTCCCCAATCTGTTACATGTATTGCACATGCACTTATACGGTAGCAGAAACAGTGCAGGAACAGTTTCCTTAAGTAAACACTTTGAGTTCAAGTACAAAAAAGATATTTCTGAAAGCTTCTGCACGAGTAAGCGCTTACAGAGAATCACTTCCAGATCAACCATTACCTCCAGAACCTATTCTTATGCGTTGGAGCACCTGGATAAACGCAGCTGTATTTTATGCAGATAATTTTAGTGCTGTTAAAGAATTTGTTTGCAGACAAAATGACGCAGCTTCAATTCAGCGTACACGAGAAATATTCATAAGTGAGACATTACAGAGAGAATTAAATTAATTAAAGTACATATCAAAAATTTACCTGAAGCAATTAAGACATTGGAAAAATGTGGTTTGCCCCTTCATGAGGCTCTATTAATCCTTGAGAGAGTGAAAAATGAGCTTAATAGAGCACCTGCGAAGTGTGCGGAAAAGTTGAATGAAAACTGCATAGCGTTTTATAAAAAAATCCTGGGATTAACATTTTAAGCTTTGTTAACCAAGGCGATAGTTTTGATGTTTCACAAGAAATTTCACCAGATTTTGCTATTCATCAAACTCTGTCCAATGACATCTGTGTACGTTGAGAAGTCATTCTTTGCTTACAAACACATCCTTTCCAACAGATGTCATAAATTTACTCCAGAACAATCGGAGAAGATCGTCATACTCTAGTACAGATTCAATTACAATGAAGAGGAGGAGGACATACATAATTGGAAACACTTAAATGTAAGTTCTGGAATTCATGCATGTTTAATGCATATATTTACATTTTAGAGCATATTTTACGTATTTTAGCAGCATAAATGCATACATACTTTAACTGTTTTTAGTGCACATAAATACTAAGTCAGTCGTTGGAAGATGAGAAAGCTGGGATTCAAAGAGTTGCCGACTTGTTTTATTTGTTAACATGATGTAACCACCTAAGATAACATCTGCCGAAAGACCACCCACAGAGCGCTGTCTCTTTGCCAAGACAAGAATCCAAAAGCTTCCCCATGTAACTGTCAATCAAAGTATGTTGTGCCGGCTACAGCACACTCCCCCTTTGCCAAACCACCTGACTACAAAGGTTTCTATTGCCAGGCTGTTAATCGTTTGAACAATTATATTCCAATTCTCAAATCAAATTTAATTTAATCCATTGACCACGCCCACGCCGAAAAAAAAAAAGCTAAATGCCAATTTTTTTTTAGGTATAGAGCTCATCTGCATATCAAATCGATCTAGCTTTTCACGAGGAATCTGAATCTTTAGTCATAAATGCAAACTTTTATATGATTTCAACACGATAGCCTGTTCTAATTAAAAATATGTAGGATATCTCTATCTCTGGCAATTCGAGAGCTGCAAGGCTCCTTTGCATGACAAATCGGTATAACTTTTCACAAGGAATCTGAATATACAAACATACTTCAATTGTCATGGCGAAATAAAAAAGAACTCGATATAATTACTGAGTGGAATATTTTATATAAATTATTTGATATCCCTTCAACATGCGTTTGCGATAATATTTTCGCAAGCAATTATAACGCCCACACGATTGAACATATTGAACGTTTTATTACGCAATATCAACATATGAAATGAAAAATAGCAAGAGGGAATTGCTTTTATAAAACTTACTAATTCATCATATCAAAACCAATATGGCGGCGAAGTGATTGAGTTTCCAACGAGCAAAGTGCACCCAACAGGAAATTGAATCTGAGACCTCTCGAACACTGAGAATGCCAACATCATTCCAACGCTAGACATTATAAATCTTAATATCGGTTCTTACACGAGACTCACAATCAACTTTCAGTTGGGGTGCAGCCCCCACGACTTTGCGGCTATGTATAATTAAACAGCCGCAAAAAAGGATTCAATGTAGAACACAATTATAACACTCACTATAAATAAAATCTGTTCTTATTCCCTTATAATCCTCTATCCAGTACAAGAATTAACTTCGCGAATAATCAAGAAACTTTAATTAAAATTACACTAATTAAAATGGCAATAACGCTTAAAGAGTTGAGGTTAGAATAAAACACCATAACACTTTTCTTATTCCTTTATCTGCCAATACCCAGCACAAGTATAAGATACACGATTGGTTAATTTAAGAAATTTTAATTACGATTGCGCTAGTTAAAATATCAATAACGCTTAAAGAATTGAAGTTACAATAAAACACCATAACAATTTCTTATTCCTTTATCATCCCCTACACAGCACAATTATAAGATTCGCGCTATCCCACATTCAAGAAACTTTAATTACAATTACACTTATTAAAATGGCAATAAAGCTTAGAGAATTGCAGTTACAATAAAACGCTATTAGACTTTTCTCAATCCTTTACCATCCGCTTTTCAGTACGGGTATTAAATTCGCGATTAATTCAATAAATTTTAATCACAATTATGCCTTTACTTTAATTAAAAATACAAATAACAACTACATTTGCAACGCTATAGCGAAATGAGTGATACAAATTCTTCACGAAATTGCATCTACATTCCAATTACTACTTAGATTATACGCCTAGTGTATTCAAACATTATTCGTATAGGTATCACAAGACTTATATAAAATGCTTTTGTTTACGCAAATGTCAGTCCTATACCAAAAATCTCATGCGTTCCATTCACATGACTTTCTCTACTTCTCTGCAACAAATTATTGTTAAAAAGCTTGTTCGTCTATTTGCTTCCTGCTAATCGAGTAAAAATCAGTAGAAATAGTCTTCATACTTGCTTCCTTGTAAGTAGAAGTAAAATAAGGGAGTACCATATGTTAAAGTGATAGTCATGGTCAAAAGTTGGTTGCTATGTCACTGAAGTTCCTTTATTTGTATGGACAGCAGCTGAGAAGCTCCTGTATGAAAAAAAAAATGTATGTTTTACAATATTTGAATAAAATCAATGAATATACCAAAATTGTTCATTCCACAAAAAGCATATATTTAACATTAACCGTGTTCTAATGATATATAAAGTTTATGTCGTAGGTTTTTCTCTATCTCTTATGGTTTACTGATTATAAAAAAATTATTCAGAATAAAAAAGATCTTCAGAGACTATACTCAGAAAATCCAAGTCATACATTTTTATTTATTTATTTTCTCATGTAAATATCTTTAATATTCGATATTTAAATCAAGATCGTTAGAGAAATTTTTTCAGAAAATCAATATTTTTGCAATTATTTCCATGCATAGGATAGTTTGTGGTGTAGGGGGTGATATTATTTAAAATCGGCATGTTGAATCCTTAGAAGAAAATAAATTTAAATAGCAAGTTGTGTATTTATTGGACTTTTCGTGTTGAGCTATGCTGCCCAGTCACTCACACACTCGAACCTTTTTCTGAAAATAATTTTTTTTGATACAGGGGACCCTAAGTCATATTTCCGGTGAAACCTCGGTATCGCATTTTTTGGTGGAGTGCAATACCTTCTCTATACAAAATGTACATAGTACGTCTACAGAAAGTAAAAACAGCAGCTAACATTGCTTAAAATCACTTAGACAACCTGCAACTGACTAAGGAGAAATCTCTAATTTCAACACGGAACATTTTTCAATAAGGGAATACCATGCCAAAAACAACAGCTAACATGGCTTGAAATCACTTAAGCCACTCCACAACTGACTCAGCAGTATTTTCTAATTTCAACACTGAACATCTTTGAACAAGGGAATACCATGTCAAAAAACAACAGCTAACATGACTTGAAATCACTTAAGACAGCCCACAACTGACTCAGCAGTATGCTCTAATTTCAACACTGAGGTATAAGCTATAACTTAAAGCACTCATCACATAACTTGACAATTGTGCCTAAATAAATATGTTCATAAAAGGGGGAATATTTAGTAGACACTTGTCACAATCGCTATGAATAAAAAACACGCAAAGCTGCTCATCTCTTGGCTAACATATACCATAAGGGAAAACTGAGACATACTCTTACTACAGGGAAGCATGACCCGACCAGTTTCAGACGATAAAGAATGCTGGCGACATTATGAACATAGCATCCTAGCCTTTGCCCTTCACAGCTTTCTGTTACAAAAACATCCTCACTCGGCTCCTCACGCAGATAAATGCATTCACCTCTCTTAGGTATATACTGAAAAAACATGTTTTTATATGAGCAGCTATATAAGCCTGAGGTCTGCAATATAGTGCTACTTATTCGATATAACCGCCGTGAAAAGGCATTCTTGAAAACAAACGTCAAAGCTTTTGATGATATGAACGGATACAGGAGAGAGTGCGCTGAAAATTCGCAGCATTATACATACTTTCACAAAGAATCGTGCAATGGACGAATGCATACGATTACATGTACATACCCTGTTTACCATAATCAGATACCTTCAAGGAACCCCCAGAACCGATGGCTGCACTGTCTACGAGCGAAATATATTGTAAGTATAACACATTCACGTCTTTCTACTATTATTAGTACTGCATCTGTATTCTAGTAATGTTGACTTATTCCAATACATTATTATATATCGAGGGGTCAGAACACCATAGAGCTTAAGGATTCAGATGCCATAGATGCAACGGATATGTTTAGATCAGCACATGAGATTGAAGATCACTTAGAATTATGCAACGGTCGCACTATGTGGTGATTTGTTCAAAACCCGTAGTGCATGATTGAATAACATCATACTTTACCTGAAACTTGACCTGCAGCGTGCATTTGTCAAGGCATTTAAGACTTCAGACTAAAAGTACGGCAAGTGACCAGCACATCACACATTTATTTCTTGAAAAAAAAATTAATAACCCTCATTCTTCTTTCCAGAGTTCGAGAGTCAATCCCGGTACCGCCAGAGCTTACAGACCCTGATTGGACTGACGTTGACGAGGTGGATGTCTGTATTTCAAACCCATGGAGCACCTGCCCTGTACAAGATTATGATGCCATTCCGAATACGAGTACATCGAATCAAGCATCAATGTGAGTATAATATCTTGCTATTACATCAAGACAGAAAATAACCTTATTTCCATTGCAGTGATCGAATCACAGGAAAATTAATAACCTTCACTAATTTTCAATAATTCTAATGTTCCAGATCCAGGGAGAATAGGTTTCAAAAGAGGAGAAAACCCCTTTTGCTAATCATCTCAGGAAGCTGAGATTGCAGGAAGACCACATGCACAACTTTTGTAAACGAGAGACAAGCATAGAGAAATATGGAACCCGCAGCAGACCAACAAAACGTATCCATCCAATTCTACATATCCAAAACAAATAGTTCTAGGGTAGCGCTTTAGTATGAACTACCAGTGCTTCTCAACAGCAGTGATCCTAATGGCTTTGTATATATATATATATATATATATATATATATATATATATATGACATATACAAAGGACGTCGCCCTCTGTGGTGTAATGGTTACCATGCTGACTTCATATACCCAAGGTCGCGGGTTCAACCCGGTGGAGGATGATGGATTTTTTCGGGCGTAAAAATCCTTAGCATGACTTACTTCGGAAGGGAAGTAAAGCCGTGGGTCCCGTGTCGTAGATTTACGGTACATAAAAGAACCTCAAGCCTGATTGAGAGGTCTCTGAGCAAAATTAAGTGGTCTTTCACGCCCAGTTTAGAATGGGACGCTGAGAGCCACAGCAGTTAAATAGCGAATATAAGTAACACGACATTTTTACATTTTATATACAAAGGACGCCTATGACTCCCTGAATTCTGCACGTGCACAAAAGACAAAGTGTGTACATTGTGAATATATTGAAAAATGTAGTGTTATATATTACTGCACTCATGAAAACAAAACGAAGCCACTAGACTCTTTAATACAAGTATAAACAAAGGATGTTTAGGATTTAAAACAATGAAGATGTAAAAGAAGCTGGCACACTTATAAGCAAACATTCATTTAATCTAACTAATGCAAATAAACCATTTTGAAGAGGCACGGACATGGAGAAGGAATGTAATGAAAATACTTATAAATTAAACGATTACGTATATATATATATCATCCCACTAATGTTCTTATTCCACAAAAACAAATACAAATTTTTTACATCCTATTCCTTTGCATAATTAGATATTTAAATTGTCGATTACATGACATGCGGTAAGGGCTTGTGGGTAAATGCCTTATTGTGTATAATCAGATAATTTAATATTGTAATTTCTGGTGATAGACGTCCAGCATGCTTTAAGGTTGAGAGCGAAAATATCCCTTTACACCAGCAAAACAAGAACACCAGGCTGAGTCGCAAATATCTAGAGAGCATTTCTTGTTTACTAGCATTCATACAGGAAATAACCCGTTTGTGCAGTTTACTTTTTTATCACACTTCTCTAAACACGAGTGTAAATAATACTTAACTCGATCAATGAAAAACAGTTTGAGACGGATTATCGCTCATGTGAATAAGCACATGACAAATATTCGTAATTGATTAAATTGTTTAGGTTAATTAGTAAGTAAGATATAATGCATTTATTGTATATTGGATGTTCAGGGAGAGTGGAAAGTGTTTCTAACTTCAACCCCAGAGTTCTCAAGCGAGGAATTCATTTGTTTACGTTATTTCTGTGTATATTGCAAGAGGGGAAAGACACTATTGTGTGGTCAGGTCTCCGCAAGAGAAAGCGAAGGCGACGTATAAACCGAGGAACCACAAGGAAATTTAGGCCAAGAATCACGTGAAAGACGCATTGAGCAATTACAATTAATCACGTCACGGCAGAAGCACAGCCCAAGCTACTCTCGGCGCCAAAATGGGCCAATGAGATTACGAGTTGACGGTGTTGCGCCTGGGTAGAATTTGTTATAAATATAGAGTATTCGCCGCAATTTTCACGCAGTTGAGATGTAACTCCAAGGGGAAACCTGCGACGTACAAAGCCAGAGTATACGCGAACTAGTCGAGTTATTATAGTGGTTGAGGCAGTAGCAATGTAACTACACGTAGACTCTGTGACGCCCCAATCAATAATCCTCGTAAATATAATAAAGTTATTACAGTGATTCACACAGTTGAAATAAATGTCAGGCGTAAGGAAGCCACGGCGGAAATTTAAAATGTCTACAATTATTCTGCACGTAACCGTTGCACTCTTCGCGGCGTAAAGCTTAGTTACCGTTATGCGCGTTATGCCCTTGTTCGAGAGAAATTATCGAAACTAAATCGCGCCAGGAACATTCTCGGGAACGCTTGAAAAAGAGAAATAAACCTTGATTGAACGAAAAGTGCCGACGTTATTTAAGTTAATTCCCGTACCACTCCCTGGAGTACACCGTAGCTAATTACCATAGCTAGATATAAATAGGTCTCAATTGTTCGTCGATGAGTCCAGCCCCACCAGGTACGTCCCCCAGTTCCCGCCACAAGTTTCAACAAATGCTACAATCAAATTTACGGTAGAAGCCCGTCTTAATACAAGCGTCCATTCATAAAAGTGCAACAAACAGATATCAGATAACTAAATTTAGAGAAATGGCATCAGTGCAGTGATTGGTAGGAATCATCTGTAAAACTACGAGCTAATTCGCAAAAAGAAGATACCTAATCAATCAAGAACCTTGAAACGCCTGGGAAGATTTTTAAAAAATTCGCTCTCCTTGTTCTTAAATGTATAATATGCAGCGATAGCTTAATTTACCTATATTACATTTTCAGAAACTTTACAAGTGATTGGCTAGCTTTATGAGAAAAAAATTGTATTACATAAGAACTTCATATATTTCTACAAAACTTTCTACAAAAGAGAATTTGTACAAGTAAATTCGATATAAAAGATTTTTTACAATGAATACAGAATTTGAGGGCGCCGAACATTTAAAAAGCAAGTTTTAGACAAAGTATAGTGTGCGAGTGAGTGCATGTGGAACAGCATACCTCTAAAATTACACAAATTCGAAGTGACAAACAACACAGTCTTTTCATTTGATGTTGAAGTGCTTGGGCACATTTAATTTATTTCTAATGTATAACGGAGCAACATGTAATGGAAACATTCTGCTATTATTTAGAGTTATAAACGTGAATTATATATAAAAGAAAATCTCATTTTAATGATGGGCAATTCATTCAAGTCACGGGCGCTGGAGCACAAGGACACTGATTGTTTGAAAATATCAATTGAGCATTTTCAGACAAATTTTAGCGGTGTATGTACAGTATAATTTAATCACTCAATTTTATTGACTTCAGATTTATACTACTACAACTCTCTTAAACTGGAAGTGGTGTTTCGTTTCATCTTTATTGGTTTACTCATGTTCAATGCAAATCGTGAGTCCGCGCTATGGCCGAGTGGTTAGACTACTTTCCTCTCACCAATATGGCCCGGAGTCGACCCCAGGTGACAACATGTGGGATTTGCGTTGGACAAAGCGGCGCAGGGACGGGTTGTCTCCGGTTTCCCCCTGCCATCACATTCGACCGGTGCTCCATGTTCATTCCATATAGCAGCAGTGTCATCGCCGCGTAGGCCGCGCCGTGGCCGAGGGGTTAGACCACTCGCCTCTCACCTGGACGGCCTGGGTTCGATCCCAAACGACCGCATGTGAGATTTGTGGTGGACAAAGCGGCGCTGGGGCGGGTTTTCTCGGGGTACTCCGGTTTCCCCGCCATCTCATTCCACCAGTGCTCCATCATCATTCATGTATCATCAGTGTCATCGCCTGGTGCCACAAGTAGTAAAAGCAGGTGTTAAACACATTAAAAAAAGTGAACCGAGTTTCCACGAGAATCGCAGGGCTATACATTATAAAAGATCTGACTTACCTAGTAATTTCCGCTAATGTCCCTATTTATAAGGAACAATTGAATAAGAGCATTTTTTTCTGGAAAATGTTTATCTTGAATAGAATGAACTGGCAGAAGAACATGTTTACTTTAATATTGTGTATCATGAAATCTCAACCCTTGTGTACGGTTTTGCTAAAGAATGTTTCCTTACTCATACATCACGCCGAAAAGAATAGTACAGGTGAACTCATGGTTTCACTACAGAATTTCATGTTGAACTCTTTATTTAAGTAAAACTCATATAAAAGTGAAGGAAATGAAAATCCATTAATGTTTGATAGTACTAAACCGAACCCCAATTTTAAATGGACACTCCACCAATCACTGCTTCTAATCAGATCTGCAATCAATACAAAATCAAGTTTAAACATACAATGCACTTAGTTATAATATCAGAAAATAAGACACATTCATATATCTCAAGGTATTTCTCAAGCTCACTCAGCATTCAGGATTCACAAATATTAGTTTCTTATATGCTCTCTTTATAACATGGAAAATATTTTAGTATCTACAATTCCTTCTTCTGCTTCTTTTATTATTAATATTATTAGTTTGTCACATTTCTGTGGAAAACGCGACTGTAACTCAAGTACAAAAATTAAGGTCAGAGGCTCGCAATTTTGGTTTGTATAAGAACGGGTAAAATAAATTAAGGATAAACCCATGCGGATTTTATTATATAAAGTTACAAACTTCTTTGCTGCTTGCGAAGCGGTAGATCTGCGATCGATTCATAGTACAGGCATGGGGATTTTTCCCCAACTAGGATACATGGAGCGGAGTGCACTCAGCCTCGCGGGTCCCTGGAGGGGCCAATTGAGGAGCTAATTAATGGAGAAGTAGTAGCTCCAAGCCTTAAGGACAGCATTAGCTGGTCATGGCGAAGGGAGATCGAAGCGCTGTCCACGTCTCACCACCCCAATACTGCACCCCATCCCTGACGTCTGTAAAAGACTGAGATGTGGGCGCAGCAGCAGGGCAGTAGCCCAAGGCTCTTAGTGAGCTGTGCCAGGGAGTCACAAGCTTATAGTAAAAAACCTGTAATTTTCACAATACATACAATAATTTGCTTAATAAATAACATTTAATAAGCTAACCCACCCTAACCTAAATTAACATAACCTTCCTAAACTAATCTAACATGATAATCAATACTAAACATCAGACACAACACATTTATTATAGAAGTACATTACAACATCATATGTCCTCATTTGTCAATTTTTCGCTCTAGTATACCAGAATCTTGCATCTCATGCATGTACAAGAAGAATTCTTTTGACTGATCCCCTTTGTAAGCTGCTTGCGAGTACATTAGCAATCGCAGCCGATTTAGCAGAGAATTTACATCATCATCATAAGAAGATGTTTTATCTACACCGCTGACTCGGTCCAATCACTTCATTGCTGAGACAAGTAGTTTCTCTTAAATCTTGAATAGTAATAATCATTGCTAACGCACTCATGGCTTTGAATTATATGCATCATTAAATGAAGTTCCATGCATGTTGCACCAGGAAGGCAAATCACAGCAAAACCAAACATAAATGTAATGAGATACTTGCACAGCATTGTACAAAACACAACATAGAGTTCTATCCGAAAATTACAAAAATAGTTGCACAATGCTAATTTAACAAACCAATGTATGATATCCTAAGCACAACCTAACCTCACTCATCATATGCAACATAACACAAGCAATAAAATGATGCGTTAAACGAAGAAAATTCATTATGTATATATTAATAATGACAGACAATAGATACATCTTTATCTTCCAATATGTTTAAGTCTTGAAGAACACTTAAAATGGGGTATACACTTTCCTAAAGGAACCGAAGTACCTACTACTATCTGACAATTTCATTCTCGAAGAGAGTGTCGTGTTTCTTGGAAAGCGTATACCTCATTTGAAGTGTTCTCCTAGACTTAAACATATTGGAAGATAAAGATGTATCTATTGTCTGTCATTATTAATATATACATAATGGATTTTCTTCGTTTAATACATAATTTTATTGCTTACATTATGTTGAATATGATGAGTGAGGTTAGGTGGTACTTAGGATATCATACATTGATTTGTTAAATTAGCATTGTGCAACTATTTTTGTAATTTTCGGATAGAACTCTATATTATGTTTTGCACAATGCTGTGCAAGTATCGCATTGCATTTATATTTGCTTTTGCTGTGATTTGCCTTTCTGATGCAACATGCATGGCAACATCATTTAATGATGCATATAATTCAAAGCCACGAGTTTTGCGTTAGCCATGAGTATTACTATTCAAGATTCAAGAGAAACTACTTGTCTCAGCAATGAAGTGCTTGGACCGAGTCAGCGCTGTAGATAAAACATCTTCTTATGATGATGTAAATTCTCTGCTAAATCGGCTGCGATTGCTAATATACTCGCAAGCAGCTTACAAAGGAGATCAGTCAAAATAAATCTTCTTGTATATGCATGAGATGAAAGATTCTGGTATACTAGAGCGAAAAATTGACAAATGAGGACATATGATGTTGTAATGTATTTCTATAATAAATGTGGTGTGTCTGATGTTTAGTATTGATTATCATGTTAGATTAGTTTAGGAAGGTTATGTTAATTTAGATTAATTTAGGTTAGGGTGGATTAGCCTATTAAATGTTATTTATTAAGAAAATTATTGTATGCACTGTGAAAATCACAGGTTTGTTTGGTGTAAGCTTGTGACTCCCTGGCACAGCTTACTAAGGACCCTGGGCTACCACCCTGCTGCTGCTTTCCCATTTCGGTCCGTTACAGACGTCAGGATTGGGGTGCAGTATTGGGGAGGTGAGACGTGGATTGCGCTTCGATCCCCCTTTCCCCCCTGACCAGTTAATGCTGTCCTCACGACTTGGAGCCACTACTTCTCCATCAATTAGCTTCTCAATTGGCCCCTCCAGGGACCCCTCGAGGCTGAGTGCACCCGCTCCATGTATCCCAGTTGGGGAAAAATCCCCACGCCTGTACTATAAATCGATCGCAGATCTACCGCTTCGCAAGCAGCAAACAAGTTTGTAACTTTATATAATAAAATCCGCATGGGTTTATCCTTAATTTATTTTACCAGTTCTTATACAAACCAAAATTACGAGCATTTGACTTTAATTTTTGTACTTGAGTTACAGTCGTGTTTTTCCCAGAAATGTGGTAAACTAATAATATTAATAATAAAAGAAGAAGAAAAAAGAAATTGAAGATGCTAGAATATTTTTCATGTTATAAAGAGAGCATATAAGAAACTAATATTTGTGAATTCTGGATGTCGAGTGAGCTTGAGAAATACCTTGAGATATATGAATGTGTAATTATATCTCTTTAAGGAGCTGTTGGAATATGTGTATGTTGTTGATGAATTATTCATGTGTGCTTTTTATGCTGGGTATTCGTATTATATCGCGTGTGTGCTGATATCTGGTGTTTGATAATATTAAAATGTTTTCTATAGAAGAGTTATATTCATTTTCAGAATCATGTATTCCCAATATAATTGTTTTTTAATTGCTTGATTTGTATAACCTCCTTTAACTTCAATGGTCACATAGGGGCTTTGAATTATGAAACAACTCGTATTAGCGTAGGTTTAGAACTTTATATTAATCAATTTTTACTTTCTCTAGCCCCATATGTACAATGTACATAGGGATAGAGGAGTGTTGTATTCCACCCAAAAATTCGATACCGAGATTTCACCGGAAATACATGTTTTAGGACCTCCTGTATCCAAAAAAAGTATTTTGAGAAAAAGGTCCGTGTGTGTGTGCATCCGTGTGTCTGAACACGATAACTCAAAAACGAAAAGTAGCTAAAATACCAAACTTTGTATTTAAGAATTGTATCTTCCAGGGATTCGACACGAAGATTTTGAGAAAAATCCCCCTACCCAAACTACCCTTTACTTGGACTTTTTTCGAAAATGTTGATTTTCTTAAAAATGGCTCCAACGATTTTGATTAAAATATCATATACTAAAGATATTTACCTAACAAATAAAATGCATATCTTGAATTTTCTGGGAATAGCTTCTGAAGACCTGTTTATTCTGAATGAATTTTGCTTAATTTGACATAACTAGTAAACCGTAAGAGATAGAAAAAAACTTGCTATACAAAAATGTAGGTCTTGTTAAAATACACAAGTTATGTCATATACATTTTTCTCGTGAAGCTTACCGTTTTCGAGGTATTCATTATTATTGGTTTCAGTTATGAAGTATTTATACTTTTCTCAGACGGGAGTGTTCGTTTTTCTTTTGTTCAACTCCTGGCCAAGAAGAGAAGCGATTTGTAATATCAATCGCATAACGACAGCTTTTAAAACATTTGACTATTGGTTTAGCCTTGTGTATTCCCTTATTTTCTTCCTACTTATACGGAACTAAATAATAAGAACATTGTGCTAATGAGTACCACGATTAGCAAGGTGCAGAAAGAAGAAGAATCTTATGTATGAAGTTTGTAGAACAGCTAGAGAAAGTCATGTGAGTGTAACACATCAGTGTTTTTATATTACTAAACACATGCCCATTCATACCTTCCAGAATCTGTGGGAATAGGACATAATTGCGGTTAAAGAAAATTTCGCCGTCCCAGCCGTACGAAGTGAGCTCTCTTACCCGCTTGACTACGGAGACAGTCTTGTTTTCTGGTATTATAACTAAGTGCATTGAATGTTTAACTTTGTTTTTGTATTGATTACAGATCAGATTAGAAGCAGTGATTGTAGGAGTGTCCATTTAAAATTGTGGGTTCGGCATAGTTCTATACAATATAAATGGATTTTCATTTTCTTCACTTTTATATGAGTTTTAATGTAATAAAGAGCTCGACATGAAATTCTGTAGTGAAACCATGAGTTCACCTGTAGTATTCTTTTCGGCGTGACAAGGAAACATTCTTTAGCAGTAGCGTACACAAGGGTTCCGATTGCATGATAAACAATATTAAATAAACATTTACTTCGTGAAATTCAAGATAAACATTTTCCAGAAAAGAAATGTGCTTATTCAATTGTTGCTTATAAATAGGGACATTAGCGGAAATTACTAGGTTAGTCAGATCTTTTATAATGTATAGCCCTGCGATTCTCATTGAAACTCGGTTCATTTTTTTTGATGTGTTTGACACCTGCTTTTACTATTTGTGGCACCGTAGGCGAAGACACTGCTGCTATATGGAATGAACATGGAGCACCGGTGGAATGTAATGGCAGGGGGAAACCGGAGACAACCCGTCCCTGCGCCGCTTTGTCCAACGCAAATCCCACATGCTGTCACCTGGGGTCGACTCCGGGCCATATTGGTGAGAGGAAAGTAGTCTAACCACTCGGCCATAGCGCGGACTCACGATTTGCATTGAACATGAGTAAACCAATAAAGATGAAACGAAACACCACTTCCAGTTTAAGAGAGTTGTAGTAGTATAAATCTGAAGTCAATAAAATTGAGTGTTTAAATTATACTGTACATACACCGCTAAAATTTGTCTGAAAATGCTCAAATGGTATTTTCAAACGATCAGTGTCCTTGTGCTCCTGCGCCCGTGACTTGAAGGAATTGCCCATCATTAAAATGAGATTTTCTTTTATATATAATTCACGCTTATAACTCTAAATAATAGCAGAATGTTTCCATTACATGTTGCTCCGTTGTACATTAGAAATAAATTAAATGTGCCCAAGCACTTCAACATCAAATGAAAAGACTGTGTTGTTTGTCACTTCGAATTTGTGTATTTTTAGAGGTATGCTGTTCCACATGCACTCACTCGCACACTATACTTTGTCTAAAACTTGCTTTTTAAATGTTCGGCGCCCTCAAATCCTGTATTCATTGTAAAAAATCTTTTATATCGAATTTACTTGTACAAATTCTCTTTTGTAGAAAGTTTTGTAGAAATATATGAAGTTCTTATGTAATACAATTTTTTTCTCATAAAGCTAGCCAATCACTTGTAAAGTTTCTGAAAATGTAATATAGGTAAATTAAGCTATCGCTGCATATTATACATTTAAGAACAAGGAGAGCGAATTTTTTAAAAATCTTCCCTGTCGTTTCAAGGTTCTTGATTGATTAGGTATCCTCTTTTTGCGAATTAGCTCGTAGTTTTTCAGATGATTCCTACCAATCACTGCACTGAGGCCTTTCCTCTAATTTCAATTATCTGATATCTGTTTGTTCCATTCTTATGGATGGACGCTTGTATTAAGATGGGCTTCTACCGTAAATTTGATTGTAGCATTTGTTGAAACTTGTGGCGGGAACTGGGGGACGTACCTGGTGGGGCTGGGCTGCGCAGCGACGACCGGTACTCTCGCCGACGTTGCAGCTGCTATAGTCGATTCTCAATGTTCCTCGGCTATTGGTGGGCTCAGCGACGAGCAATGAGACCTATTTATGTCTAGCTTTGGTAATTGGCTACGGTGATCTCCAGGGAGTGGTACGGGAACTAACTTAACGTCGGCACTTTTCGTTCAATCAAGGTTTATTTCTCTTTTTTAGGCATTCCCGAGAATGTTCCTGGCGAGATTGAGTTTCGATAATTTCTCTCGAAAGAGCATAACGTGCATAAAGGTAACTAAGCTTTACGCGGCGACGAGTGCAACGGTTACGTGCAGAATAATTGTAGACACTTTAAATTTCCGCCGTGGTTTCCTTACGTGTGACATTACAACATGTGACATTTCAACTGTGTGAATCACTGTATTAACTTTACTATATTTACGAGGATTCTTGATTCGGGCATCACAGAGTCTACCCGTAGTTACATTCCAACTGCCTCAACCACTATAATAATTCTACCAATTCGAGCATAATCTGGCGTCGCAGGTGTCCCCTTGGAGTTACATCTCAACTGCGTGAAAATTGCGGCGAATACTCTATATTTATAGCAAATTCTATCCACGCACTAAACCCCCAATTCGTAATCGCATTGGCCCATTTTTGGCGCCAAAAGTAGCTTGGGCTGTGTTTCTGCCGTGACGTGATTTAATTGTAATTGCTCAATGCGTCTTTCACGTGATTCTTGGCCCAAATTTCCTTGTGGTTCCTCGGTTTATATGTCGCCTTCGCTTTCTCTTGCGGAGACGTGAACACACAATAGTGTCTTTCCCCTCTTGCAATATACACAGAAATAACGTAAACAAATGAATTCCTCGCTTGAGAACTCTGGGGTTGAAGTTAGAAACACTTTCCACTCTCCCTGAACATCCAATATACAATAAATGCATTATATCTTACTTACTAATTAACCTAAACAATTTAATTAATTACAAATATTGGTCATTTGCTTATTCACATGAGCGATAATCCGTCTCAAACTATTTTTCATTGGTTGAGTTAAGTATTATTTACACTCGTGTTTAGAGAAGTGTGATAAAAAAGAAAACTGAACAAACGGGTTATTTCCTGTATGAATGCTAGTAAACAAGAAATGCTCTCTAGATGTTTGCGACTCAGCCTGGTGTTCTTGTTTTGCTGGTGTAAAGGGATATTTTCGCTCTCAACCTTAAAGCATGCTGGACGTCTATCACCAGAAATTACAATATTAAATTATCTGATTATACACAATACGGCATTTACCCACAAGCCCTTAACGCATGACATGTAATCGACAATTTAAATATCTAATTATGCAAAGGAATAGGATGTTGAAAATTTGTATTTGTTTTTGTGGAATAAGAACATTAGTGGGATTATATATAAACGTAATCTTTTAATTTATAAGTATTTTCATTACATTCCTTCTCCATGTCCGTGCCTCTTCAAAATGGTTTATTTGCATTAGTTAGATTAAATGAATGTTTGCTTATAAGTGTGCCAGCTTCTTTTACATCTTCATTGTTTTAAATCCTAAACATCCTTTGTTTATACTTGTATTAAAGCGTCTAGTGGCTTCGATTTTTTTTTTTTTCGTGAAAGCAATAATATATGATAACACTACATTTTCGATATATTCACAATGTACGCACTTTATCTTTTGTGCACGTGCAGACTTCAGGAAGTCATAGGCGTCCTTTGTATATGTCATATATACAAAGCCATTAGGATCACTGCTGTTGAGAAGCACTGGTAGTTCATAATAAAGTACTGCACTAGATCCATTTGTTTTGGATATGTAGAATTGGATGGATACGTTTAGTTGGCCTGCTGCGGGTTCCATATTTCTCTATGCTTGCCTCTGGTTTACAAATGTTGTGCATGCGGCCTTCCAGCAATCTCAGCTTCCTGAGATGATTAGCAAAAGAGGTTCTCTCCTCTTTGGAACCTATTCTCCCTGGATCTGGAACATTAGAATTATTGAAAATTAGTGAAAGTTATTAATTTTCCTGTGACTCGATCACTGCAATGGAAATAAGGTTACTTTCTTTCTTGAAGTAATAGCAAGATATTATACTCACATTGATGCTTGATTCGATGTACTCGTATTCGGAATGTCATCATAATCTTGTACAGGGCAGGTGCTCCATGGGTTTGAAATGCAGACATCCACCTCGTCAACGTCAGTCCTATCAGGATCTGTAAGCTCTGGGGTACCGGGATTGACTCTCGAACCCTGGAAAGAAGAATGTGGGTTATTATTTTTTTTTCAAGAAATAAATATATGATGTGCTGGTCACTTAACGTATTTTTAGTCTGTTATTACCTTTGTCTTAAATGCCTTGACAAATGCACGCTGCAGGTCAAGTTGCAGGTGAACTTTGATGTTATTCTATCATGCACTGCGGGTTTTGAACAAATCACCACATCAGTGTGACCGTTGCATAATTCTATGTGTTCTTCAATCTCATGTGTTGGTCTAAACATATCCGTTGCATCTATGGTATCTGAATCGTGCAGCTCTTTGGTGTTCCGACCCCTCGATATATAAAAATGTATTGCAATTAGTCAACATTACTAGAATACAGATGTAGTACTAATAATAATAGAAAGACGTGAATGTGTTATACTTACAATATATTTCGCTCGTAGACAGTGCAGCCATCAGTGCAGGGGTTCCTTGAAGGTATCTGATTATGGTAAATAGGGTATGTGCATGTAATCGTATGCATTCATCTATTCCACGATTCTTTATGAAAGTATGTATAATGATGCGAATCTTCAGCGCAATCTCTCCTGTATTCATTCATATCATCAAAAGTTTTGACGTTTGTTTTCAAGAATGCTTTTTCACGGCGGTTATATCGAATAAGTAGCCCTATATTGCAGACCTCAGGCTTATATAGCTGCTCATATAAAAACATGTTTTTTCAGTGTATACCTAAGAGAGGGGAATGCATATATCTGCGTGAGGAGCCGAGTGAGGATGTTTTTCTAACAGAAAGCTCTGAAGGGGAAAGGCATGGATGTTATATTCAAAATGTCGCCAGCATTCTTTATCGTCTGAAACTGGTCGGGTCATGCTTCCCTGTAGTAAGAGTATGTCTCAGTTTTCCCTTGTGGTATATGATAGCCACTAGGGGAGCAGCTTTGCATGTTTTTTATTCATAGCGATTGTGATTAAGTGTCTACTAAATATTCCCCCTTTTATGAACTTATTTATTTACGCACAATCGTGAAGTTATGTGATGAGTGCTTCAAGTTATAGCTTATACTTTAGTGTTGAAATTAGAGCATACTGCTGAGTCAGTTGTGGGTTGTCTTAAGTGATTTCAAGTCATGTTAGCATTTGTTTTTTGACATGGTATTCCCTTGTTCAAAAATGTTCAGTGTTGAGATTAGAGAACACTGCAGAGTCAGTTGTAGGCTGTCTAAGTGATTTCAAGCCATGTTAGCTGTTGTTTTCGGTATGGTATTTCTTTTTGAAGATATCTATTTATGCATAATCGTCAAGATATGTGACGAGTACTTCAAGTTATAGCTTATACTTCAGTATTGAAATTAGAGAATACTGCTGAGTCAGTTGTGGGATGACTTAAGTGAGTTTAAGCCATGTTAGCTGTTGTTTTTGGTATGGTATTCCCTTATTGAAAAATGTTCAGTGTTGAAATTAGAGAATACTCCTAGGTCAGTTGTAGGCTGTCTTAGTGATTTCAAGCAATGTTAGCTGATGTTTTTATTTTCTCCACACGTACTATGTACATATTGTATAGAGAAGGTATTGCACTCCACCGAAAAATTCGATACCGACATTTCACCGAAAATATGTCTTAGTATCCCCTGTATCCAAAAAAGTATTTTCAGAAAAAGGTCCGTGTGTGTGAGTGACTGGGCAGCATAGCTCAATACGAAAAGTCCAATAAATACAAAACTTGCTATTTAAATTTATTTTCTTCGAAGGATTCAACACGACGATTTTAAATAATATCACCCCCTACACCACAAACTATCCTATGCATGGAAATAATTGCAAAAATATTGATTTTATGAAAAAAAAATTCTCTAACGATCTTGATTAAAATATCGAACATTAAAGATATTTACATGAAAAAAAAATAAAAATGTATGACTTGGATTTTCTGAGTATAGTCTCTGAACACCTTTTTTATTCTGAATAAATGTTTTTATAATTAGTAAACGATAAGAGATAGAGAAAAACCTACCACATAAACTTTATATATCTTCAGAACACGGTTAATGTTAAATATATACTTTTGTGGAATGAACAATTTTGATATATTCATTGATTTTATTCAAATATTCTAAAACATATACTTTTCTCATACAGGAGTTTCTCAACTGCTGTCCATACACATAAAGGAACTTCAGTTACATAGAAACCAACTTTTGACCATGACTTATCTCTTGAACATATGGTACTCCCTTATTTTATTTCTCCTTACAAGGAAGCAAGTATGAAGACTATTTCTATTAAGTTTTACTCGATTAGCATGAAGTAAATAGGCGTACAAGCTTTTTAACAAACATTTGTTGCAGAGAAGTAGAGAAAATCATGTGAAAGGAACGCATGAGATTTTTGGTATAGGACTGGCATTTACGTAAACAAAAGCATTTTATATAAGTCTTGTGATACCTATACGAATAATGTTTGAATACACTAGGCGTATAATCCAAGTAGTAATTGACATGTAGATGTAATTTCGTGAAGAATTTGTATCACTCATTTCGCTATAGCGTTGCAAATGGAGTTGTTATTTGCATTTTTAATCAAAGTAAAGGCATAATTGTGATTAAAATTTATTGAATTAATCGCGAATTTAATACCCGTACTGAAAAGCGGATGGTAAAGAATTGAGAAAAGTCTAACAGCGTTTTATTGTAACTGCAATTCTCTAAGCGTTATTGTCATTTTAATTAGTGTAATTATAATTAAAGTTTCTTGAACGTGTGATAGCGCGAATCTTATACTTGTGCTGTGTAGGGGATGATAAAGGAAATAGAAATTTGTTATGGTGTTTTATTGTAACCTCAATTCTTTAAGCGTTATTGATATTTTAACTAGCGTAATTGTAATTAAAATTTCCTAAATAAACCAATCGTGTATTTTATACTTGTAATGGGTATTGGCAGATAAAGGAATAAGAAAAGTGTTATGGTGTTTTATTCTAACCTCAACTTTTTAAGCGTTATTGCCATTTTAATTAGTGTAATTGTAATTAAAGTTTCTTGATTATTCGCGAAGTTAATTCCTGTACTGGATAGGGGATTGTAAGGGAATGAGAACAGATTTTATTTACAGCGAGTGTTATAATTGTGTTCTACATTCAATCCTTTTTGCGGTTGTTTAATTATACATAGCCGTAAAGTCGCGGGGGTTGCACCCCAACTGAAAGTTGATCGTAGGTCTCCGTGTAAGAACCGATATTAAGATTTGTAATGTCTAGTGTTGTAATAATTTTGGCATCCTCAGTGTTCGAGAGGTCTCAGATTCAATTCCCTGTTGGGTGCACTCTGCTCGTTGGAAACTCAATCACTTCGCTACCATATTGGTTTTGATATGATAATTTAGTAAGCTTTATAAAAGGAATTTTCTCTTGCTATTTTTCACATCATATGTTGGTATTGCGTAATAAAGCTTTTAACATGTTCAATCGTATGAGTGTTATAATTCCTTCGAAAATATTATCGCAAACGCTTGTTCAAGCGATATCAAATTGTTTATATAAAATATTCCACTCAGTAATTATATCGAGTTCTTTTTTTATTTCGCCATGAAAGTTGAACTATGCTTTCATATTCAGATACCTTGTGAAAAGTTTGTCATGCAAATGAGCCTTATAGCTCTCGAATTGCCAGAGAAAGAGAAATCCTACATATTTTGAATTTTGCATTTATGATTAAAGATGCAGATTCCTCGTGAAAAACTAGATCGATCTGGTATGCAGATAAGCCTTGTAGCTCGAAAAATTAGAAATTCGCGTGGGTGTGGTCAATCGATTAAATTGAATTTGAATTTGGAATGTGGATCATCATTTTTCAAACAATTAACACCCCGGCAAGAGAAACCTTTTTAGACAGGTGGTTTGGCAAAGGGTGAGGGTGTGTTAGCCGGCAGCACATACTTTGATTGACAGGTACATGGGGAAGCTTTTAGACTGTTGTCTTGGCAAAGAGGCAGCGCTCCGTGGGTGCTCTGTCGGCAGACGTTATCTTAAGTGGTTACATCATGTTAATATATAAAACAAGTCGGCATCTCTTTGAATCCCAACTCTCTCATATTCCAACTATTTAAGTCTACTATTGAAATAAAAAAACTATAAAATGGTGGTCAAACTAGACAGAGTACCGCTTCTTTTGCATCTTCCTTTTTATACCTATGTTCTTTTTCTTTTTTCCCCTTTCTATTTACCCTTTTTGTATTTTCTTAGTAGTTTTATATATGTTGGTTACTGAGAATAAACAAGGATGTATTGACGTTATTTAAACTGGAATTACTTCTTCCTTATTTCATTCCAAATGTGACAACGCGTAAATCATAGCTGCATTCACAAGAAACTATCATACTAACTGATATTTGTGGTTGTTCAACCGTACTTTTGCATTTTATTTTTTCTGTTGCCTTTATTTCTTTGTAGTTTCCCGAGTTCTAATTACTATTTATTTAAGTATGTTGTTTAATAATTTCTAAATAGTCTGAAGAAACGCTCGGCTATTGGGTAAACGACGCAAGGCTAAACGTGAAAAGGATAAACTGCCAAAACGTAGGCAAGGTCGGGTATTTGAATCATAAGTTATACAGTTAACGAGTTAGCTTATGTCTTGAAATCATAATGAAAGAGTTCAGTCCCAGATGCTATGCGGATGTACACATTGTAGTTTACGAAAGTAATAATTGAAACACGCAAGTATAAAAGCTTTCGGAAATATTTGTTGAATATTTAATGAGAACGTATGCAAATGCGGATGTACAACATGTAGTTCACGAAATTAATAATTGAAACACGCAAGTATAAAAGCTTTTGGTAAATAATTGTTGAATATTTAATGAGAACGTATGCAAGAGGGAAGCGTTGAGCAGGAGCACTACAGGTATCCTTGTTCAAAAGCTGTACCTTGTCACTCGCAACCGCCAGCCAACTAAATTGAAGCGCAAATCATAAGACCTTCTGTTAAGTGACACAGGCAGTTAGTTATATGCTTAAATCATTAAGATTTTCAACCAGTGTAGTGTTCTTTCGTCGCACATTCATCTTGGGCTATCTTTGTATTTACCAACTCTCTGTTTCAGGTTTTGATTTTAACGGGGGATTTCCCCCTCTCATTAATTAATTTCCCCGGGTCGCTAAAGAAGAATTATTTCCCTTCCAGGGTAGTTTGTTTGTTTGTTTTTTCACATTTAAGCATTTTTAAAGAAACCAGTAATAGTGCTTATAATACAAAGAAATTCGTCACATGAGATATAAAATATTTATGCAAATTTGATGAGTTTGCATCTAGTAGAAAAAATTGCTGTCTTCACTGCTACAATGTATCGGTCTGAATGCTGCTCTTATTATTTTCTCTATACGTACTGTGTACATAGTGTATAAAGAAGGTATTTCACTCCACCAAAATATTTGATACCGAGATTTCACCGTAAATATGTGTTTTATATGTATCCAAAAAAAGTATTTTCAGAAAAAGGTCCGTGTGTCAGTGTGTCCGTGTGCCCGTGTGTCTGTGAACACGATAACTAAAAAACGAAAAGTCGGTAAAATACCAAACTTGGTATTTAAGTTTAGTATCTTCCAGGGATGCGACACGAAGACTTTGAGAAAAATTCCCCTACCCCAAACTACCTTTTACATGGAACTTTTTTCGAAAATTTGGATTTTCTAAAAAAATGCTCTAACGATTTTGATTACAATATCGTATATTAAAGATATTTACCTGACAAAAAAAATGTATATTTTGAATTTTCTCTGAAGACTAGTTTATTCTGGGTCAATTATATGGAATTCTGCATAACTGCTAAACCGTAAGAGAACAAAAACTTACCACACAACAAATGTAGAGCACTTTAAAACACACAATTCATGTTATATACATTTTTTCGTAGAGTTGATTGTTTTTGAGATATTCCTTGTTTGTTGTTTCAGCAATAGAAAACATACTTTTCTCATCAGGACTTTGTGAACTCGTGTCCATACAAAGGAACTTCAGTCACGTAGCAACACTTTAACCTATGGTACTCCCTTATTTCGCTTCTACTTACAAGGAACCAAGTAATAGGACTATTTCTGCTATTTTTTTCTCAATTAGAATGAAGTAAATAAGCTTTTTAACAATAATTTGTTGCAGAGTTGTACAGAAAGTCATGTGAATGGAACACATCAGATTTTTTATGTATATAACACACCAATACTGCTACTACTGGTATTACTACTAAAACCGGTACAAATATAATACAAATACGGATTCTCAAGTCTCAGAAAGCTTGATTCGAACAATACTGTGGTGTGTCATCACATCCTTAAGTTCGGGGAGCCTTTCTGGATAATCTCAACATTATCATGAGTTTTTCTTAACATTTCTGTTACTCAACCTGATCTGCAAAGCATTCTGTTGGTCGATCAAGTAATATATAAAACTCTGTGTTACACTCACATGGCTTTCTCTACCTCTTCTGCAACAAACTATTCTTATAAACCCTTATTCTTCTATATACTTCATACTAATCAAGATAAAAAAATTTGATGTGTACCATTCACATGACTTTCTCTACATCCCAACAAATTATTCTTGAAAAGCTTTCACTTCTATTTACTTCATGCTAGTCAGAAAAAATTATCAGAAATAGTCTTATTACTTGCTTCCTTGTAAGTAGAAGCGAAATAAGAGAGTACCATAGGTTAAAGTGATAGTCAAACGCTGGTTGCTATGTCACTGAAGTTCCTTTGTTTGTATGAATAGCAGTTGATAAATTCCTGTATGAGAAAAGTATGTTTCTCAAAGCAGAAATCAAAAACAAGGAATGTCTCAAAAACGATGAACTTCACGAAAAAATGTATAGAGCATAAATTGTGTCTTTTAACGTGCTCTACATTTTAGGTGTTTTAAGTTTTTGTTCGTTTCTTACGGTTCAGCAGCTATTCACAATTCCGTAAAATTCATCCAGAATAAACTACTCTTCAGAGGCTATTCCCAGAAAATTCAAGATATACAATTTATTTGTCAGGTAAATATCTTTAATATACGAAATTTTAATCAAAATCGTTAGAGAAATTTTTGAGAAAATCAAAATTTTCGAAAAAAATTCCAGTAAAGGGTAGTTAGGGAGGGGGATTGTTCTCAAAATCTTCGTGTCGCATCCCTGGAAGATACTAAACTTAAATAACAATTTTGGTATTTTACCGACTTTTCGTTTTTGAGTTATCGTGTTCACAGACACACGGACCTTTTTCTGAAAATACGTTTTTTGGATATAGGGGACCCTAAAACATATATTTCCGGTGAAATCTGGGTATCGAATTTTTTGGTGGATTGCAATACCTTCTCTATACACTATGTACATAGTACGTATAGAGAAAGTAAAAATAGCAGAAATGTTTATTTCATTAAATAGTTTCTTATAAGTTCAAAGGGAATTTGAGAATGGGTAAGCTAAGCTAAAGCGAGAGCCAAACCTTTTAAGTAACTATGGCTGGTCGTTATGTGATGAACTTGGGATTCTATTCTATTTGATGATCAGGATGGAAAAAAATAAATAAAAAGAAACAAATGACGAGTCGACTTTTCATTTGAGAAAAGTTTAAGCCAGGAAATTCAAACAAAAAAATAAAACCAAATGGTCTTGAAAATGGTCAACTCCACAGAAAACATATATATGACAAACTGTGTGTTTTAATCTATATACATACTGTGTAGAATAATTCAGTCTCTCTCTCTCTCTCCCCCCCTCTCTCTCTCATGGCTTACCAATTATACAAAATACATATTCAAAGCCTATTCCCAAATAATTCAAGATAGAAATTTTACCTATTTTAATCAAAATCGTTAGTCATTTTTTGAGAAAATCGAAAATTAAAAAAAAAAAAAAAAAAAAAAAAAAAATCCACGTAAAGGGAGTGGAGTTTTCTGAAATCATCCTGTCTCTTCCTAGGAAAACACTGAACTTTTCGTTTTTGAGTTATGCGGTTTACATACAGTCTTCTAATTGTTTACTTTGATTATTATTCAAGGATTTTTAAACTATATAGATATTTCCGGTGAAATCTCTGTATCGAATTTTTGGTGGAATGTACTGCCTTCTCTACCTATTATGGACATTGAACGTTGAAGAGAAAGTAAAAAGGCTGCAGGTATCTCCGGGCATTGAAGTGAACGAGTATAGACAGATGTTTTTATCCTAATTACTTGACAAAGGAGCCTGAATTGAAAGCAATTTGACTACTATTTTTATTAACCGATAGAGATGACTCCGCTGTAACAATGAGGGACCGGGTTTGATTACCGCTAGAGCATCCCCTCTGACCTTGGTTTTTTTTTTTTTTTTTTTTTTTCGTGCTTTGCTCTGAATATTAGGCAACCGCTGATGTAGAATATGTTATCATATAATTTTTGTCTGTCATTCCATTTCCTTATCATGCTTTAGGATTGATGGATCCAATCGATGGGTGAGGGTAGAGGGTGAGTGTATAGCGGTGGAGCTTGTTTTGTGAACGTATCTGCTGTTGTGTGGCCGCACTTTTTGTTTTCACTTCCCCTCTACCTCTTGGAGGTTTTTAGAAACGCAATAATCGACGATGTAGTTAAATGCCGAACTCCTTCCCCGCATTATGATAATCAGCAAACATTTTATTATAAACTTCAAAACCAAAATACAAGAATTAAGCGACTACCTCTGAAGTTGGGTGGTTAGAATGCTGGCCTTCAAATCTTCGATTTCTGGCTGAAAGGTGCAACTTTTTCTTTAGTCAGAATTATTGCCTACGCTCAACTACGAACCCGGGCCTCCCGCTTGATAAACTGCCGCGCTAAGAAGGCAACCAACCCGTTCCAAGCTCATTAAATTCATTCAAGTTACGGAGAAACTTGCGATTTTCCAATGAATGAAGTAAAAATAACATCGTCAGTGAACTTGAATGTCGCGTAAATGTAATTAATAGTTGTTTACTACACAAGAAATTAATATTAGATTTTATGAATGATTAGAAGTGTTTAATTCACGAAACACAGTAGAGTGGATTATATTCTGAGTTGATCAAATCTAACTACTCATATATAGAATGACTTACTGACCACAAAAAAAAAAAAAAAAAAAAAAAAAAGCACGAATCCATCCGGTCACCCACTCACTGATTCATTATTTTCCAAATATCTTTAATGGGGTTTATGGTCCTCAAAAATGTATACATATCCACCAGTAATCTCATCGAAAACTGTACCGTTCATTCCTTATTCTTTTCGTCTAGAGCTTGAAGGCGGAGTAAGGGCTGGCACGTGATAAACAAACCTGTCCTTCCCTCCCTTATCCCATCTGCTGACGGAAAAGAATGCGAATAGAATATACTTCCCACACTTACATTATGTAAACGGGAGCGTGAGAAATAAAAGGATGTGCTCTTACTCACCTTCCTAAACTGGTAAAACGACGCGCTATACAGTGCAGTTCTAAAATTACTATCTTTGGGTTATACAATCGACAAAAGGCTTGTGCTGTCGGTGACATCACGGCGATGCTTCACAGCTCGCCGCTGACAGCAGCACTGTACAGGCCACATGTGGCTCTTCCTGCCCAAGGTCCATCGTATTAACCTTGGCGACCATGTGGAAAAGATAAATGTTACTAATTAATAACATGAATGTATTACAACGATTGTGAGTCTTTCACCATTGAAAATATTTTGCTGGCCACTGGTATTTCAATTCAGCAACTTCTAAGGGTGCGACACGAAGATTATCAAGAAATTCTCAGCATCCCAAACCACCTTTTACATGGAAGATATTTAGTTATTTTTTATTTTCTGAAAATTGCTCAAATGATTTTGATTAAATGCCATACGTTTAAGATATTTTTGAGGAACTAACAAAATTTATACAATCTTGAATTTTCTGATAATAACCTATGAAGTCCTCTTCAACCAGAATGAATTTTTATAATTTGTAAACCTTAGGAGATGGTGAGAATCTTACTACACAACAAAATGAGATCTTGTTAAAGGTCACAATGTTTATAACGTAACAATTTCCGAGATACTGTTTGCTATTGGTTTGAATTTTCAGTTGGCAATCGTTCTTCAGTTTTTCGTGATAATACAAAGAGCATGACATATCAACGCCTCCACATACATTCATGCTTATAAAACTCTTGACGAACGCTTTGGACTATCCTTACGCCTGTGACGAAACGCATAAATATGTAATGAAGTTTTATCTCGATTAAAAAGAAGCAGATTAGATAAGAATATTTTCTGGATGTTTGAGCAGGGAACGTCATGTGGATATCACACATAAGATTATATAGTTTTACTTTCTCTATACATACTATGTGCATAGCGTATAGAGAAGGTATTGCACTCCGCCCAAAAATTTGATACCAAGATTTCACCGGAAATATATGGGGTGAATTGGATCAGTAAGGGAGGGGTGAATTGAGTAAAAATAAACAAAGGCCCTTCCTCCCTAAAAAGAATTTTTTGCCCAAAATTCAACTTTTAAGAATGAAGAAAAACATTGTTTTAGGCTCCCCTGTATGCAAAAAAAAAAAAAAAAAAAAAAAAAAAAGCATTTTCAGAAAAAGGTGCGTGTGTGTGTCATTGTGTCCATGTGTCTGTGAAGACGATAGCTCAAAAACGCAAAGTCGGTAAAATACCAAAGTTTGTATTTAAGTTTAGTATCTTCCAGAGTGCGACACGAAAATTTTGAGAAAAATCCCCCCACCCTAAACTACCCTTTACATGGAAATTTGATTAAAATTTCGTATATTAAAGAATATTTACCTGACAAATAAAATGTATATCTTGACTTTTCTGGAAATAGCCTCTGAAGATTACTTTATTCTGGATGAATTTTATGGAATTTTGTTTAACTGCTAAACCGTAAGAGATGGACAAAAACTTACAACACAAAAAATGTGGAGCACTTTATAACACACAATTTATCTTGTATACATTTTTCGTGGAGTTGATCGTTTTTCAGATACTCCTTGTTTTTAGTTTCAGCTTTAAAAAAGTTATACTTTTCTCAAACTTGAATTTAACAATTCCTTTCCATACAAACAAATAAATTCAGGCACATAGCAACTAACTTTTGACTATCACTTTAACCAATAGTACTCCCTTATTTCGCTTCTACTTACAAGTAAGCAAGTAATAGGACTATTTCTCCTGATTTTTTCTCAATTAGTATGAAGTAAATAGAAGCATAAGCTTTTTAACAATAATTTGTTGCAGAGATATAGAGACAGTCATGTGGATGAAACGCATCAGATTTTTTGAACAAATTACGTATTTTCCCAGGAATCTTTCGTGTTAGAGTTCTGGAAATGTTACATATCTTTATGGCATTTGCTCGATAGATTCATTTAAGTATAATGGTTATATCAACCCTGTATAAATGATGATACCTTTTAATAAAGGGCATTAAAAAAAACTCTGATGTGTTGCATTCGTATGACTTTCTCTACATCTTTGTAACAAATTATTCTTAAAAACCTTATTGTTCTATCTAGTCGAGATAAACATCAGCAGATGTGTTCTTATTACTCGCTTCCTCCTAAATGAAAGGGAAATAAAGGGAATACTCAGGTCAAAGCGATAGTCAAATCTTTTAAAAGCTCTTTGACATGTGATTGAATCACGTTTATTTGCATGGCCAGGAGTTGACTAATTCCCGTATGAGAAAAATATAAGTATTTTAAAACTGAAATCAATAACAAGGAATATCTCGAAAATTGTCAACTCCGCGAAAAAATATATAGGTATGACATAAATTGTATATTCTAACAAGATCTACATTATTTACAGTTTTTGTCTATCTCTTAAGGCTTGCCAATTATGCAAAACTCATCCAGACTGAAGAAGTTTTTAAAGGCTATTCTCAGAAAATCAAGATATACTGCTTATCTGTTATGTTAAAATCTTTAAACCAAAATCATTAGAGTCATTTTTGAGAAACTCAAAATTTTAGAAAATTCTTCCTTATAAAGGGTAGTTTGGTGATTTTACTCTAAATCTTCCTTTGCATATTTAAGTATACTAAACTTTAATGCCAATTTTAGTATTTTACCGTTTTTTCGTTTTTAAGTATCGTGCCTACAGACACACTCGGAGCTTTTCTAAAAATGTTTGAAGTTTCTCCTGTGAAATCTCGGTATCGAAGTTTTGGGAGGAGTGCAATATCTTCTCTACCTATGTACTAAGTAGAGAAAAAAAAAGTATACACTCTTAAACTTGTATTTCCAGTGAAATCTCGGTACGTATCGAACTTTTGGGTGGAATGCACTATCTTATCTACCTTGTATCATGTACAGAATGTAAAAATTATAATTTACATTTTTGAGATACGAAGATTAAACAGGAAAAACATTCCACCTTGGTGTTTCGGGTTCGAGTCCCTCCTCGGGCATGGGTATTTTTGTGTTTGTAAATGTGTATATGTATGTGTATCTGCAAGTAAAAAGAAAACGGTAACGACATAGGAAAACAACAGAAACCTAGGGAAAATGTGTGATGTGATGACTTAGAATTAGTGATTATTCCTCCCAACAACACATGAGGACATTAAAGAAAATTTACAACGAGGACAATATTGTACAAGATGAAGCAAGTTCTTTAGAACCAAAAGGGATGAAACTGATGTTACCGATTTACCTCCAAAATTTAAGTGAAGAAAAGATTTAACTTGAAGTGGAAAGTCGTAAATTATCCGAAAAAATAGAAATGTACGTGCTATGTTGCAGAATGTCTAGAAGATAAGGCAGTGCCCCAGATGTATTAGGAGTTGTTTTTTTTTTTTTTTTCTGAGGAACTAGTGAATACTATTATAGCACAAAGTAAAATCTATGCTTGCGAACAGAACCACACAAACTTCCTTTCAACCAAAGAAGAACTGAAATCCTTTATAGGTATTCTACTTCTGAGCGGGTGTCACAGACTTATCCGTGCGCCACGTACTGGGTACAGGCTCCGGATGTTGGTGTTGCTTTAGTCTTCATCTTCATGCCAAGAAATAGATTTTGGTAAATAAAGCAATTAATTCACCTGCATGACAACTCCAAAATAGCCCAATGAACAATTTCAGATTGTATTTTGAAATACTGAAGAAGCAAGTTGGTACATTTGGTGTATTTCATTCAGAACTCCCAATTTATTAAATGAAAGGCAGCAAATAGCAGCCCTTAATTCAAGAGAAAGAAATGGACTAATTTGCATGAACCCAATCAGAGTATCCCAATCGCAAGCTTTTCCTTGACGTCTTCTTCTTCACATTGACACACTCGTCACATTGGAAAAGAGGAAAATGAAAACTACTGGAACAATAAGAGAGATGCGAACTACTACACGTACCTTGGTTAATTATGTATAAGAAAATCTAATGTGTGCATTCACATGACTTTCTCTACATCTCTGCAATAACTTATTGTTAAAAATCTTATTTTCCCATTTGCTTAATTCCAATCGAGAAAAAATTAGCAGAAATGGTTTAGTTACTTGCTTCCATGTAAGTAGAAAGGAAATAAGGTAGTACCATAGGTTAAACTTTTTTTTATAATTTTTTTTATTAATGATCGACCAGCATTACATGCTTTACAGATCTCTGAGAATCTTAAAATATAAATACATAATTAATAATAGCATTTAAGGAAAACCTAAGAGGTTCCTTTTAACCATGAAACATGGATAAAGAACTGTGTAGTGATAAAAGTGATATTTTGAGAGAAGAGTTAGTTAGTGATCGGAATCATCGCAGTCACTGAGTAGCAGATCCTATGATAGTCGTCTCTTCAGGCATGTGGGCTGGCGGGTGCGTTCGCCAATGCTGTACGCCACAGCTCCTGGAACGTCCGGCAAGTGTAAGAAGAAGCGAGGAGCAATCTTGCGTATAAAATTGTGAACTGGAAGGAGACCGAATTCATGATGTAGCTGCTGGCTCCTGACAAACCAAGGAACATTGGTAGTGATTTTCAGGAATCTGTTTTGGAGTGCCTGTAAACGGCATATATGAGTGTTTTTAGCGGTGCCCCAGACTTGAGAAGCAAGCAGATGGGTTGAACAAGAGATTTATAAAGAAGAAAGGAGCATTCACGACCAAGAGTTGTGTGTTTATGCAATAGTGGATAGAGTTTAGAAAGTCTTGCGGATGTTAATGAAATAAGGCGATCGATATGGGCACGCCAAGTGAGTTTGGTGTCCAGCATTACTCCAAGATACTTGACAGGTGTGGTAGAAGATAGCCAGATGATTTGTTTATTATAAATATTCAGGGGGTTAGTGATACGTCGCAATGAAAAAATCTTAGCTTCAGTTGTTTCTGTGTTAAGAAGTATTCGCCAAGAACAAAACCACTCTGCAAGACGATTAAGAGAAGATTGAAATGTGTGAATAGCTTCAGAGAGATCTGTATGTGAGTAGAATAATACAGTATCGTCGGCGTATAACGCTATGGAAGTCGGGGCCATGTCAGGAAGATCGTATAGGTGTAGATATTGAACAAGAACGGAGCTAGTATCGAGCCGTGTGGAACTCCTGCTTTAACAGAGCGCCGAGATGACTGAGTACCGCCAATACGAACGACAAAGATGCGTTCTGATAGAAAACTGCAAATTGTAATGATCAGATATTGAGGAAAGCCGATGCGGTAAAGTTTGAGTACTAAGCTATCGTGCCATAATTTATCGAAGGCCTATGCTACATCTAGGGACAGGGCCGTTGTGTGCTGATGCTTTTCAAATCCATTAACAATTGCTTGTGTTATACGTAACAGTTGAGACGAAGTAGAGTGCTTAGATCGAAACCTGAACTGGAAATCTGGAATTATGTTGTTTTGAGACACATGTTTAAGGAGACGTCGAAGTATTACATTTTCAAGGATTTTGGATAACGTCGGTAATAGACTAACTGGACAATAGCTACCCGGAAGACTTTTAGGCTTCTTTGATTTGTAGAACACTACGATGTGAGCAAATTTCCAATTCTCAGGAAAGTAACTGAATCGGAGACAGGATGGATGATAAGTAAACAAGTGCTTTATTTGTCAGGTTTTTTAGTATACATTAGGTAGCAGATCGTGTCCTGGACATTTTTTAAGAGGAAGACATCTAACCAAATATCGAAGTTCATTGGGAATCGTGAAGGAGATTCTTTGAGGCGCAGTGGGTTGATGTCGCAGAGCATGGAGTTCTTTTTCAGCGTCTCGGACAGTAGAATTACATAATGACGGGTTTGGAGTGAATGTCTGTTCGTAGTGGGAAGCAAGAATGTCACATTTATCTTTAACTTCTGTGACAAGACCATCACCGGTAGAAAGTGCTGGAATGAAGTTGGTTCACGAAGAAGTTGTCTCGTAGCATTCCATAAAGTGTGATCATGGGGTGAAATACTTGCTAATACTTGACGTTGGTAGGTGTCAAGGCGATGTCGTTCGAGTTTAGCTTTTACAAGACGTGTTAATCCATCAAGTTTTCGACGCAGTCAAAGGCGTCTTTCCTGTTGCCATTGCCGACGAACACTGTTCTTTTCGCGAATAAAATTTAGGATGGCAGCCGATAAGGAAGGAGCTAACTTACGCCGCTTTGAATAGCTAGTGGAAATGCGCACACAGTGACTTACAGTGTCGGTGAAGTGCTGAACTGCAGCATCGATATCGGCTGTAGTGGTAAAAGAATTAGCCGTATGTAATGTTGAATCTTAATGAGTATGAAATAGATCCCAGTTTACATAACCATTAATAAGTCGTGGAGTTGTGGGTAGTATATTGGGAGTGAGTTGAAAAGTAATCAGGACTGGACAATTATCCGAATCAAGTTCTGCTAAGGCTGTTACAAATGCTGGAATGTGTAAATTTCTGTGAATCCCAATATCAAGAATGTCGGGAGCAGACAGTGGATTACTGGGAAAATAAGTAGGTTTTGTAGGAGCTAAAACGGATAATCCGCTTGTATTCAATATACTGTAGAGACGTCAGCCATTGGGATTAGTAGAGCGGCAATCCCATGAGGAGTGCTTACAGTTAAGATCTCCAAGTAGAAGAAGAGTGCTGCTATCGGCCGGAAAAAGTACTGAAAGATAGTCACTGTAAAACTTCCTGTTAGGAGACTTGTAGGCGCTGATAATAGTGAGACCGATACCATCTGACGTATGTAGTTTGATTCCCACCACTTCAAGGTCAGGGACGCCTGTTAAAAATATGGCATGTTGAATAAAATTACGCCGGATTAGAATAGCCACACTCCAGATGCTTTTGCAGTTGCTCGATCTTGGCGATAAATATTGTAGCCAGGAACAGTAAAAGTTTCATTTGGAAGCAGATGACTTTCTTTCACCGATACAAGCGATATCAATGTTATGCATTGTGAGAAAGCTAATAAAAGAAGCGCGCTTAGCGCGTATGCCATTAGCATTCCATTTAAGGATAGTGAGTTTTTTTAAGAGTGAGAAGATTACGTGCTACCACTGTGAAGCACTGAAGAAAGGAGAGAATGAATGCACTATTTTATTTGTGGCAGAAATAGAGATACCATGGGACAGAGAAACGAAAACAACTGTGCGAATAGATTAGCAAAAGAACTCCAAGAAGAGGTTGAGGTAGTGTCGGTGAGCGTTTCATTCTGTGGATGTGATGGAGGAGATGGAGGAGAAAGTGAAGAAGAGGCTGAAGATCTCAGTGTATGAGAGTAAAGACGCTGGGTTGTGGTGCGAGATATATTCTGTTGTGATGACTGTTGTTGACGATCTTGTAGTGGAGGTGGTTGTGTTGCCGCTGCCGTGGTTGTTGGGTAACAGTAGCTGGATTTGGAGCTGTGGGTGTACGTCGCCGCTGAGATTGCTGTGAGATGTGTTCTTTGAGTTCTACATAATGAAAACAGCCCCTAAATTTTGCGGGATGATTTTGTCCACAGTTTACACATTGAGCTGGTGTAGTGGATGGTTAATTGCACTTGTAGAAATGGTGATCCCTAGACATCACACAGCTGGCAATAATTTTTAGTGTGTCCATAATGCTGACGAGTGCAGTGTGGTAGTTCTGGATTATGGCGTCGATGTTCAACTTTTACAACACAATTCAGCAATCGTGTGAGATTAAGAATAGCTCTACCTTCGTCATTGTTGGCAAGCTCAATAGCACATATAGGAATGGGTTGCTTGTTTATGCCTAGAAGGCGTGTAACCTTTTTAACTGGCTATTTTAAAGAAAATAGTTCTTCATATATTTCTTGGTTGCTGAGAGAGCATGGGAGGTTGCGAAAAAGTTCATCAGCAGAGTTTCTGTAGGTATAGTACTCTTGGTTTATGGAATTAAAGTAGGCTGTAAGGCGGCGAAAGTCGGCTGACGTGGAGGGATGAACTTTTATAAGCGCCCCACGGTGCGCCCCTGGAAGTCAGAAGTGACACACTTTTTTATGTCCTGCAGAAACAACTGGTAGTTTTCTACATTGCGTATGCAGGTGGGTGGGATTTTCTCTTTACATGTGGTAGGAGAATCAGACGTCTCCTGGTCACAATCACTATTATTAGAAAGTGCATGGAAACGGTTAGTGGTCGGAATAGAGTACGCATAACGCGAAGAATGGGTTGTTGTGATGGTGGTGCTGAACAAAAGCGTTTGTTTTGACTCCCGGAGTGAGAGGTCGGAGAACACTGTTCTCGTACACTATAGCATTTAGTGCGGACAAAATCCGCCATGTTATCATCTCCCTGAACACTATTGTCAAACGAATTAGATGGCTGTATTAACTGTAATTGAGCAGACCTGAGTATTTGTTTACTTACATTAGTATCAGCAGTTGTACCAGAGGTAGAGTTGAGTGAAGAAGCTTGCTGCGAAATATACGATGGCTGTTGAGGTATGTAGCACATTAAATGCAGCATATATGATGTGACCAGTATCTTCTGGCTGGAGATACATCACAGAAGTGATTTAAAAAAATTGAATACACACAATAATAAACAACGCTGGATTTAGTTACAAAGCGATACGAGAAACACACTCCAAAATGAAGCAATTTTCAATGCGAAATGCAGCAAAGACTGATAAACGTTGTACACCAATGAAATACAATCTGAATATTTCACTAATACTAATATAACTATGAAATACTTCGGACAACTTTCAAATTTTAACACAGATATAGAGCGTATTTGAACTTCGACCAGAAGCTAACCATGGCTTCTCTATTTCATAGGTTAAACTGATAGTCAAAACCTGGTTGCTATGTGAGTAGTTATAGAAGGTGAATACTCACCCACATTTTCACCATAATTAGAGCAATTAATTTGCATACCATAAAATTCACATATAAATTTTAATAATAAATGCAGCAATTTATTTGCATATCTGACAGATATCAATCATTGATACATGAGCCCGCGGACCACTCCAACACGGAAAACCGAGATCGCTAATTATTGAGGTACATTTATATATATTATTAAGAACTATATTAACTCTATTTTTATTTTTAAATCATCCTTTACCTATAGGATTAATTCTATATCTACAAGGGTCATTTTCAATTGAAATTTAATAAGTATTCTAATTATGTAATCCGATTTTACCTATCATTGCACAATATAGCCTTTATACATTACCTTATTTGAATACCTACTATAGTTAATTTAATGGTGACTGAATAGTCATTTCAAGGTATATGATTACAAGATAACATCACACTTTACCTGTTTGTACATGAAAATGTTTAGAAATATTTAAATCCAACACTTAGTAATACAAAAAAGTCAGCGTTTTATTTAGCTAAATCCGCTTAAAAATTCGCCAATATCAGAAATGATGGGAATTTAAGCAAAACATATCTTCAAATATTTTAACCCTTAAGTGTTTTAATGCAACTTAGAACTAATAAAGGAAATACATGACCCAGGGAAACAAGAAAACATGAATTATTTATTTCATTGTAGAGCAGAGTATGGCTTGCTGGCGGGGGTGAGCATTCATCCAATATTTAGAGTATGAAATGTCGATGAATCATCAGCATGACAAATTTAAATGTATGACAAGAGCGCTAGAATGAACAAACATGGTCCCTGCGGGAATCAAACCCTGGGCATCCGAACATGCATACACAGATATGCACACACAGATAAATATATACATTCATATATCCAATAAAAAATTACGAATTCAAAAGCAATGCAATAGCGCTACGATGAACAAATATCACACCAGCGGGAATAGGACCATTGTCATCAGAACATACATACACAGATATGTAAACACACAGACACACACAGAAACACACACATGCAAACACAATCTCACATACACCCTTACATGCACACAGACAAAATGTCGCACATACATACACATGCACATTTGCACGCACACACAAAAACACTCATTCACACTTACACACATATACAAAGTTACACACATAGACACATTTGCACGCACACACAGACACAATCTCACACATACATGCACATGCAAACTTGCACGCACACACAAACACTCATACACAGTTACACGCACACACAAACACACTTCCACGCACACACAGACCTAATCTTGCACACACGACTATATATGCATTTATGCAACCACGCATACATAAACACGAACACACATTTCAATAACACGAGCTTTAAAAAGATTATCACTGGAATATTAACAAAACTAGGAGATGGGCTTTCACAATTTGTTCAAAATATCAATAATATACAATATCAACAATTTTCACTACAATAATAGAGCAAGAATGAATTAGGAAGGAATCTTCTCCTACTACGAGCGTACAATATACCTAAACAGGGAATCAAACACACGCGCTTCTGACCATAGGAATAACCGCTCTGACCAGAAATGCAACGGGATCGTATAATGACTCCCTCCAGGTAAGGCCACGGTCGACCCCACATTATATTGCAAGTCCAAAGGCATTTTCTCCCATTGAGGAAGAAACATTACTAACAGAAAACCGCCACAATCACACAGTCCCATAAGATCAAGGTAAAAGCAACAACTTTCCACCAAAAAATCCTACTTTTCTATGGAATTACACGTGGTTATCCCCTAGATACCTAAAAATAAAAATCATACCAATTTATTCAACCTCGAAATGTACTACTAATTTTCAATGTAAATCCCAACAGAATTCCCATATTTTACACCTAAGACATTTTTCAGAAGCACCTGCCACACCATAAATTTTCAAGTACCTAAAAATTAAAATCGTACCAATTTTACTCAAACTCGAAATGAACTACTAATTTTCAATGTAGATCCTAACTGCATGCTCATATTTGACACTTAAGAAATGTTCAGCAATATCTAAACACCATAACCTTTCACGTACATAAAATTAAAATCATGGCAATTTTACTCAAACCCGAAATGTACTACTGATTTTCAACATTGATGCCAAGTACATATTCATATTTTACAATTGAATCATTTCCAGAAAAATCTGCCACACCATAAACTTCGAGGTGCCTTAAAATTAATTAATATATAACGAATTTTATTCAAACTCAAAATGTACTACTTATTTTCAATTTCAATTACATACTAATATTTTACACTTATGTCACATCCAGAAACATCTACCACAGCATAGACTTTCACGTACCTAAAAATTAAAATCATATCAATTTTACTCAAACTCTAACTGTACTCCTAATTTTCAATGCAGTTAACAACCACCTATTCATAGTTTACACTTTTTCAGAAACTTCTACCATACCATAAACCTTCACGTGCCTGAAAATTAAATACATACCAATTTTACTCAACCTCAACATGTACTACTAATTTTCAGTGTAGATCTTTACTACATACATATATTTTACACTTAAGATATTTTCAGAAACATCCACAACACCATAAATGTTCACATATCTAAACCTTGAAATCATACCAATTTTTCTCAAACTCGAAACGTACCCCTAAATTTCAATGCCGATCCCAACTACATACTCATATTTTACACTTAAGACATTTTTCAGAAACATCTACCACGTCATAAACTTTTACGTACCTAAAAATTAAATTCATAGCAATTCTGTACAAGCCAGAAATGTACTACTAATTTAATTAATTAATTGTAGATTCCCACTACATACTCATACTCATATTTTACACTTAAGACATTTCAAAAGCATCTACCACACCATAAAGCTTCATGTACTTAACAATTAAAATCAAACCAATGTTAATAAACTCGAAAAGTAACACTAATTTTCAATGTAGGCCCTAACTTCATACTCATATTTTACACTTAAGTCATTTTCCGAAACATCTACCACACCATAAGCCTTCACGAACCTAAAAATTAAAATCAATCCAATTTTATTCAAACTCGAAATGTACTACTAATTTTCAATGTAGGTTCCAACTATTTACTCAAATTTTACGCTTAAGCCATCTACCACACCATAAACGCACACGCACCTAAAACATTAAAATCATAACAACTTTACTGAAACTCGAAATGTACTACCAATTTTCAAATACCAACTAAATACTCATATTTTACCCATAAAACATTTTCAGAAACATCTACCAAAACATAAACCTTCACGAACCTAAAAATTAAAATTATACCAATTTTATCCAAAGCTCGAAATGTACTACTAATCTTCCATATAGATCCCAACTACATACTCATATTTTACTCTTAAGTCATTTTCAGAAACATCTACCACACCATACATTTTCACGAACCTGAAAATTAAAATCATACCAATTTTACTCAATCTAGCCTAAGCCAAACAAATGATCCTAACCTAATCTTTGCCTCACTTCTTAAGAGAATACTTAACATCAAAACTTTTCTTTAATTAACCAGAAAACGTAATTGATCATGTTAATTAACTACATCACGTAATTAATCACATTAATTAATTACTTCACGTAATTGATCACATCAATTTAACTAACTCACGTAATTAATTACATCAATTAACTACGTCGTGTAATTAGTTACATCAATTAATTATATAGCTTGATTAATTTTAACCCCCTAATATATTATTTTCACTACTATTTGGTAAAAGGATATGGCTGAACTTGAGAAACGTAATGCCATTGGAGAAATCATTTATTATAAATTATTTTGGTGTATATATCATTTTCACTCTGTGACATCTGAATCTTTCAACTACTGTATAATAATGGAGATTTTTTTTTGAGTGATCTCTTGTAAGCAGATTGTGAGCACATTAAAAAACGTAGATGATTTACAAACGAATTTGGTTCTTCATAAGAAATGATCTAAATGTATCCTTATCAACGTTGACACTGTCTAAGCACTGTAATTCACAATATTTTTCATTCTCTTTATTTTTATTATTATGACAATCCTCATTATTATTATTATTATAATTATTATTATTATTATTATTATTATTATTATTATATTCAGATGAAACGAAGGCATCACTTCCATTGTAGAGACACTTATTTCTTCTTGAATGCAGAATATGATTACGAGTAGATAATCCAAGATCATTAGTTGAATCAGTTGCATCATCAGATGTCAACATCGTATTAAGAAGGCAGATCTCGCCATGATCTAATCCAACGGTTCCCAACCGGAGTGCCCCGGCACCCTAGGGTGCCGTGTGATTGGCCAAGGGGTGCCGCGAGATATTGAGATGAACAAAAAAAAAAATACCATCTACTGAAGCCTTAAGTCTTGTAAGGTCTTGAAATAAAATAAGTCAAATCAATTACTCTCATGCACGGCAGATGGTGATAGTGGTCGATGCATTTCAATAATTCAGTTATACTAGTATCCCACAGATGGCATTACAGCTATATCCTGCCGAACATTCCCGAGACAACTCGCTTCCTCACGAACATTCCCGAGACTTCGACAGATGAATATATAAAGTGTACGTGCTCCCACATCACTCCCTCCCGAGACTCGAGAGGGCCGACATCTACTCTGGGCAGCAGCTACGGCACCACCTACCGGCGGATCTGGCAGCAGCGGCAGCAGCAGCAGCAGCAGCAGCGGCAGGAGCCACGGCAGCATTCCCCCAGCGGCAACGCAGTGGGCATTCGTCCCTCTATTAGCTTGCAGCTCCGACGCCTGCGGGTGCTCGGCTTCTACACAGCGGCAACGCAGTGGGCTCTGACCCCCTATTAGCTTGCCGTTCTGCCGCCAGTGTGCGAGCGGCCCCACAGACAGCTTGCTGTCATTTTGTAAAGAGCAGGAACACCCCTACTTTCATACTCCTCTTCTACTGTCATCTTTCTTTTCATTGACCTGACTAGACCGACAGACAACGCAAACAGCGGGTCCGTAAGGCCAGAGCCAAGGGTGAAGGCCATTGGCCTGAAACCTCGAGCCAATATGGCTCGCACAGGCACCTCCTCTAAGGAGGTCCGGTCCTCTGCGGACACCCGTAGGGCAACCGCACCGACACTGACTAGTGACGACGGCAACAGCCAAGCACCAGCACCAGTCTACCTACTCCCTCACCAGAGACGGCCGAACCTTCGCGCAAGCGAAGCAGGACATCTATTGGCGGCAGCAACAGGCGCAAGCCATCTTCGCCTCACCGCCTCGTAGCGGTTGAGAGTGCACACACCAATCAGGACCCCACCAGTCCTTACACCATCCCTATGCCCGACTCCGACACCGACGTCGAACCTGACGGGCCGTGGATAACTGTCCACGCAGGGGGCCGCAGAAGCGGTCGTTCCTCCCCCAACCCAACCGCACCACCACAGGGAATTAACCAACCTCCAACCCAAGGGGGGCGCAAAATCCCGCCTATAGTTGCCGATGCTTTCCGCAACCACATTGTGGTAATGAGAAAGCTGGCAACAAAGCTTAGGGGCCCCTTCGAGGCCCGGCGGAAGATAAGGAAAGTGCACCTCCATACCTCCTCGGAAAGGGATTTCGAGGCAGCGAATGCTGTATTATTACGGGACGAACAAATCCCGTTCTACAGCTACTCGCTGCAGCGGCCCTACGTGGAGCGTAGGGTAATACGGGGCCTTGACTCCGACTGCACCCCAGAAGATGTCAAGGCGGCCCTTCAGGACGAGTACAACATCACCCCTACCTCCGTGGCACGTCTTAGTAAGACGGTGGCAACAGCCGACGGCACTCAGCGAGTGCCTATGCCCTTATTCCTGGTCGTGGTACCAAAGGAACGCGCCCAGACAGTTCAGCCGGTAGACGACGTCCGTCGGCTTATCTTCACCGCCGTGCGTATCGAAAGATACCACGGCAAAGAGGGACCTGTGCAGTGCCATAGGTGCATGGGCTTCAACCACTCTAGCAGTGTGTGCGAGCGCAAGCTCGCATGCCTGCGGTGTGGTGAAGCCCATCTACTGAGGGACTGCACAAAGCCCCATGAAGGTCGCCACTGTGTGAACTGTGGTGAGGCGCACGTGGGCTCATATAAAGGATGTAAGGTGCGGAAGCGCCTTGTTGAGAGCCGCCGTGAAGGCCCCCAGGAGCCAGCTAATGTGCGCCCTGGGGTGTCCTTCTCCTCAGCATTAAACGGCGCTGAGGGAACGCTGCGCGTCGCTGAGGCAGCAGCAACTCCCACCCCCGCAGTCACTGCAGAGATTGTGCCAGCTCCGTCCTCGACGGAGACCCCAACCTGGTCCGTCTACGTCAACGGAGGAAGCCGCCCCGACGCCCTTGGCAGAGGGCCCACGCCGTACTTCTCCAAAAAAGAAGTCCCGGAGGAGAGGAAGGAAGAACCGTCGGGCGCCCGGCCAGTCGGGCCAATCAGAGGCTCCCACCTCTGTGAGACCCGAGGCCACGCCCCCAGCACTACAGCATCTACCAGTGGCGGAAGCTCCAGCAGCAGCCGCCACAGTGCCGACTCCAGCAGCTGAGGCTCCCGCTGCACCTACCACCACAGCGGCTTCCTCGGCCTTTACAGCGGCCATCCCACAGGCGGACCTGGATGAACTTCAGGACCAAACCCTGTGGTTCAGTGACCTCCTAAGTAAGGTCCTACCTGTACTGCGAAACTTCAAGTTGCAGTACAGTGACCCCAGACTCTCCCACCTCCAGAAACACACCCTGTTCCTCCAAACCTTGGAGCAGTTGTCCCCGGGTTCCGCTAAGTAATGACCTCTAGATTCGTTCAGAGACCATTGCGACTCGCGTACTGGAACGCGAACGGCATCCGGGGGCAACGCCCAGGCGTCATTGAGTTTGTACAATCGTACGGAATTGACATCCTGATGGTTTGCGAAACCCATCTGGATGCTGTTACTGACTTCTCGCTGCCTAGTTACGTCACCCATCGGTCCGATCGGGTCGGCCGACAGGGTGGCGGTGCAGCTATCTTCATTAAGAACCACATAACCCATACTCCTGTCCAACTCCCAGCACCACAGCATGTGGAGGCCTGTGCAATCCGGCTTGCCGTCGCCGGGCTAGACGCGCTGCTGATAGCTGCATTTGACCCACCAAACCACCGCTTCCATGAAGCGGACTACACTACCCTACTCAACCTTCACCCAGTGGTATGCATCGCAGGAGATCTCAACGCGAAACATGCCCTCTGGCACAGCCGCACCAACAACCCCCGAGGCCGCGGGCTCTACCGCCTCATCAGCGGCAACCCCGCCCTCGTCGCGCACGGACCGAGAGGACCTACGTGTCATCCGGCTCGCGGCAGAACGGATGTTCTTGACATCATAATCACCAAGAACACACCATTTTATCTAGACCTCTCGGCGGTCAACGAGTTGGACTCCGACCATGACCCTGTCGTGGTGGATACAACCGAGACCGTATCATCTCTGGTAACACCAGACTGGATAAATGAGATCGACTGGGACGCAGCCGTCCTAGACCTAAACCAAACCGTGGACCCGCGACCGCGCATCGATTCCATCGAAGCGCTGGAAGCGGCAGCCACGACCTTCTCCCGCTAACTCCTGAATGTGGTACGCGCGCATACCTACCGCATCCCATCTGACAAACCTAACCGAGAACCATACCGAATGAACTCCGTCAGCTGCTAAAAGCCAAGGCAACCGTACGGAAGCTATTGCAGCGTTTCCGCCATCCCAGGATCCGAGCAGTGTACCAGCGGTTCAAATCCCTGGCAAGGCGCCTGCTTCGCGCGCACCGCAAAGCGGCCTGGGAACACACAATGGCACATATAAACCTGGAAGAGAAACAACCCTGGAGGATCATCCGATCCCTCAGGAAAGACAAAAGTCAGTTTCAGCATCCCATCCATGGCACCCATAGGAGACTCTCTTTTGAGCCCCAGGATAAAGCCACGGATTTCGCAGATTATCTGGAGTCCCAATTCGAACCCCGCGAAGACCCCCAGGACGAGGACTTTACTGAGCTCGTGGAAGCGACGGTAGACTACCTCTATGAGGAGCCCCCGCCGCCCCATGAGGTGATCCGCATTCCTTTAGTCACCCCGAAAGAGGTGGCTTCCCAACTCAACAACCTAAAGCCTAACAAAGCCCCTGGACATGACGGCGTTACGGCGCCTATGCTCCAGCACCTACCCAGAAAGGCCGTAATCCACCTGACGCGGATTAACAATGCATGCCAGCACCTACGTCACTTTCCAACGTGTTGGAAGGAGGCGAGGGTAGTATGCATTTTGAAACCCGGCAAGGCCCCGGTCTTCCCGTCAAGCTACAGATCTATTGGCTTACTTCCGATCGTCTCGAAAGTATTCGAGCGGTTACTCCTACCTCGCCTCACCCCTCTCTTCGAAGAGAGACTCCTACTCCCGGATCATCAGTTTGGTTTCCGTACTGGACATTCCACAACCCTGCAGTTGCTGCGACTGGCTGAGAAGGCTGCCCTGGGCTTCCAGGACAACTTCAAAACAGTCGCGGTACTCTTGGACGTGGAAAAGGCCTTCGCCACCACGTGGCATCAGGGACTCTTGTACAAGCTCAAGAACGCAGAAATCCCTCCCCCCTACCTTCACCTGCTTAGTAGCTTCCTTCGGGACCGCACTTTCAGGGTGAGGGTGGAGGGGAAGCATTCCACAGTCAGACCCATAGCGGCGGGAGTGCCGGAAGGCAGCGTGCTGTCGCCGTTTTTCTTTGCTGCCTACATGTCCGACTTCCCCACAGAACCCAGTACGGTTACGTGCCAGTATGCCGACGATGTCCTCATAATGGCGCGTAACAAGAATGCCCGATATTGCTTCCCCCCCCCCGCTACAGAGACAGCTCCAGGCCATAGGCAGATGGAGTGAACAGTGGCGTATGGCCATCAGCCCGCAGAAGAGCTCAGCTCTACTGCTGGCTAAAGTCCGTGGCTGGCGACCGGAGAGGTCGCTGAGGTTGCGGCGGAGGCGGATCCCCTGGGTCCGCACCGCCAAATACCTTGGAGTCCTCCTCGACCGCGGCCTTACTTTCACTCCACATGTCAGGGAGAAGGTCGGTTTGGGACACGCTGCCTTACGGCAGTTGTTTCCCATCTTCCGCTCCACCATGCCTACACACCTAAAACTACGGCTGTACCGCTCAGTCTTCCCGCCCCTGATGCTGTACGGCTGCGAGGTCTGGGGTTCGGTGGCTCGTTCCACCATCCGCAGGCTGCAGACCGTGCAGAACAGGGCATTGAGGATGATATACGGCACAGACCGCAGATTCCCGTCCCACATTCTCCATTCCCACTCCGGAATCCCTTACATAGTGGACGTTGTGCGAGAAAGAGCTCGCACAATGTACACTAAACTTGCTCCCCACCCAAATCCCCAGGTGAATACTCTCGGTCTTTACGACCACACGTTGCCTAGGAGACGCGTAAGCTACCGCCTTACCAAGGACGCCTTGGGATGGTAGTTTTCCGGCCGCCTCTCCCTTTATTGTTCTACCCGCCAAGTTAAGCAGCATCGGGCCCGGTCATGACTCGGACGGGTGACCGTCCAGTTGTACTCCGACCAGATCTGCAACACTGGCTTCCCCCACCCCGTACCTATATCCCTTCAGTTCTCCCCGCTAGCCGGCACTGCTTTCCTTGACAGCCCGCAAGCGGCTGGCCAAATTAAGCAGCATCGGGCCTGGTCCCTCTCTGGGTGGGTGACCACTCAGTTAGGTATGTCAGCCCGCGCCGGCTGCACAGAGGTAAACACCCTGCCCACATTACTTCGACACAGACAAAAACGCTTGCATAAGACTACATCTTTTATATCACACGGGTAAATCCGCGAGAAAAGCGGATAGGTACCGTGTTGATTTGCCCCCGCCCGAGTACACTCGGGCGACTAGTTCCTGCTTCTGGCTCCTGGCTCCGCTTTCAGTTGTCTTCCTCGCGTTGATTCACAGTGTTTAGCTATGGATAAGTTCATTGTTAAACGTAAACGCAAGGACAGTGAAAGTGAACAGTCGGCTCCTACTACTTGCTTTAAGATGCCAAATCTTACAGTTTCTCCCGGACCGTCGAATTCACCACATAAAGAAGACAAACGAAAGAAAAGAACATACCAGGACAGTTACTTAGCGTATGGATTTAAGTGGAATAACAACGAGGAAAACCCTATCCCTGTGTGTTTAGTTTGTGGCGAAACACTTAGCAACGAGGCCGTGGTACCTAGCACACTGAAGCGGCATCTTACAACAAAGCATCCTAGTGTGTCACAGAAAAGTGTAATGTATTTTTCACATATATTAGAAGGGGAGAAGAAAACAGCTGTGCAAATGGTAAAGAGAATGACCATAGGTGATACTGCTCTTGAAGCCTCATTTAAAGTAGTAGAACTGATAGCTAAGAAAAAGAAACCTCATACTCTTGGAGAGGAAATCATTGGCCCTGCATGTCAAGTTATACTTTCAACAATACTTGGCGAAGGAGCAGCGAATCAAATTTCGAAAGTTCCTCTGTCCAACAACACAATCAGCCGCAGGATAGTCGCCCTCCGTGGTGTAATGGTTACCATGCTAACTTCATATACCCAAGGTCGCGGGTTCAAACCCGGCGGAGGACGATGGACTTTTTCGGGTGTAAAAATCCTTAGCATGGCTTCCTTCGGAAGGGAAGTAAAGCTGTGGGTCCCGTGTCGTACGTAGATTTACGGCACGTAAAAGAACCTCAAGCCTGATAAGAGAGGCCTCTGAGCAAAATTAAGCGATCTTTCACACCCAATATAGAATGGGACGCTGAGAACCAAAGCAGTTAAAGAGCGTCCATAAATAACAAGCCATTTCATTTCATTTCAGCCGCAGGATATCTGAAATGTCATGCAATATCAACGAACAAGTCACGGATAAAATAAAAACTTATAGAACATTTGCTTTGCAAGTAGATGAGAGTCTCGATATTGGTGACAAACCGCAACTCCTTGGTTTTATCAGATATATTGATGAAAAAGATATTAGTGAACAGTTTCTGTTCTGTAGACCGCTGGAGACTACAACCACAGGCCATGATATTTTCGTTTCTATTAATTCCTATCTCAATGAGCATGATCTTTCATTGAAAGATTGTTGTGGTATATGTACAGATGGTGCACCATCTATGTCTGGGAAAATTAAAGGTTTTACTGCCAGAGCTCTCAATGAAAATCCATCCATTATTATAACTCACTGTTTTCTGCATAGAGAGGCATTAGTCGTGAAAGCGTGTAATGAAGATTTTGCTAAGTGTTTAACCAAGTTGTGAAAATGGTGAACTATATGAAGTCTCGACCTTTAAGGTGCAGAATTTTTGAACAGTCATGTCGCGCAACGGATGCAGCTCATACCTCTTTGTTACTTCACACAGAAGTAAGGTGGTTGTCGCGGGGTCGTGTATTGAACCGGTTTCTCGAACTTAAAGAACAGCTAAAAACTTTTTTTAAGGTTGAAAATGAAGACACATTTCATGAGCTCTTACTAAGTGATTCTTGGTGTTTTTAACTGTTTTGAAAGGTTTTTAAAAGAAAACTTAATTCTTGGAAATCTGCAGTTCAAAAAGGAGATTTGTCGAATTTTAATTCTCTTCTTAATGTGGCAGGAGATAAAGATCTGAGTAAACTGAAAGACCGCATTTGTGATCACTTATCAAGATTGCAAGATGCAATGGATGCGTACTTTCCAACTATTTCCACAACGAATCTCGACTGGGTTGTCTCACCATTTGATTTCGTAGATAGTGCAGAGGAAATAGATTTCACAGCTTGCGAACGAGATGAATTTATTGATCTTTGCGCTGATTCCACACTCAAATGTGAGTTCACGAAGAGTGAGGCGTCGGTGGCTAGTTTTTGGCTTCAACGGAGAGAGGAGTATCCTAACCTAATGAAGAAAGCAATTAACGCACTTTTGCCCTTTTCAACATCCTATCTATGCGAGCAAGCCTTCTCTGCTATGGTGACAATAAAATGCAAAGCAAGAAATAGACTGAATAACCTTGAGGATGATTTGCGAGTTTCACTGTCAACTGTAAGACCCGACATCACATATCTGTGCTCCAAGCATCAATCACAGGTTTCGCATTAATCATTAATGGAACAAAATTTATTGATGTATTTTTTACTCAGTGATTGTAGTAAAGTTTACTGTATTATGTTATGGTGTACGTTATTATTATGTAATATTTCAATAAATTAACATATTAAGCTTAATTTCCTTTTAATTCAAGGAAGGGTGCCCCTGGTGTTTAATGTTATTCCCAAGGGTGCCGTGAACTTCAAAAAGTTGGGAAACACTGATCTAATCTATCATTGTCACAGATTTCACGATGAGATTTAAGTCGAGAAATGGATGTACTTCTTAATCGTTTTCTTCACACTTCACATATATCATATCTTCTTGTTGATTGCATATCTGATTAGAAGTGAAGATTGTAGTTGCGTCTGTTTTTAAATACTTCGCTAGTTTAGCTATATAAAACAGAAACGTATTTTCAAAGTTCTCTTTTTAGGGCTTTAATGTAATACTGATAGTGTTATGAAATTCTGTAGGCAATCCGCTATCCCTCATTTCCCTGTAATATTTTTTTTGGAGGGGTATAAATAGAGGTGTGAGTTCTGTGGCGTAGCATCATAAAAGAATAGAGTGTCTGGAGGTCAGTGGCACCTTTCCAACTAATATGTTTATGTTAGGGTCGGTTAAGATCACATTGATTTGTTAGATTAAACTAGCTTAGGAAAGCCTTGGGTTAGGTTAGACTAGATAATATTAGGCTAGGTTGACATCGATACGTTAACCTAGCCTATTCTTGCTCGTGTTTTGTTGTGCATGTCTTCAATGTCTTAAATCAATGTAATTATGAAGTTGGGATTACCACTGAAACGTAGCAATTCATTCTCTGCAAAATTGGTTGGATTCTAATTTTTACGTACCTGATAGTTTATGTGGTTGTATATGTTTCTGAAAATGACTGAAGTGTAAAATATGAGTATGTAATTGGGATCAACATTTAAAATTAGTAGTATATTTCGAGTTTGAATAAAATTGGTATGATTTTAATTTTTACGTACGTAAAAATCTACGGTGCGCCAATTGCTTCTGAAAATGATTTAAGTGTAGAATATGAGTATGTATTTCGGATCTACATTGAAAATTAGTAGTACATTTCGAGTTTCAGTAAAATTGGTATGAATTTAATTTTTAGGTACATGAAGGCTGATGGTGTGGTAGATGTTTTTGAAAATGTCTTAGGTGTGAAATTTGAGTATGTAGTTGGGATCTGCATTGAAAATTCGTAGCACATTTCAAGGCTGAGTAAAATTGGTATGATTTTAATTTTTAGGCATCTACGGGATAATCATGTGGAATGTCATAGGAAAGTAGGCTTCTTTAATTGAAAGTTGTTACCTTTATCTCGGTCTTGTGGGACTGTGTGATTGTGGCTTCCTTCTGTCAGTAATATTTCTTCCTCAATGGGAGAAAATGCCTTTGGACTTGCAATATAATGTGGGGTCGACCGTGGCCTTACTTGGAGGGAATCATTATACGATGTCCCTTTGCATTTCTGGTCAGAGCGGTTATTGCTATGGTCAGAAGCGCGTGTGCTTGATTCCCTGTTTAGGTATATTGTACGCTCGTAGTAGGAGAAGATTCTTTCCTAATTCATTCTTGCTCTATTATTGTAGTGAAAATTGTTGATATTGTATATTATTGATATTTTGAACAAATTGTGAAAGCCCATCTCCTAGTTTTGTTAATATTCCAGTGATAATCTTTTTAAAGCTCGTGTTATTGAAATGTGTGTTCGTGTTTATGTATGCGTGGTTGCATAAATGCATATATAGTCGTGTGTGCAAGATTAGGTCTGTGTGTGCGTGGAAGTGTGTCTGTGTGTGCTTGTAACTGTGTATGAGTGTTTGTGTGTGCGTGCAAGTTTGCATGTGCATGTATGTGTGAGATTGTGTCTGTGTGTGCGTGCAAGTGTGTCTGTGTGTGTAACTGTGTATGTGTGTAAGTGTGTATGAGTGTTTTTGTGTGTGCGTGCAAGTGTGCATGTGTATGTATGTGAGACATTTTATCTGTTTGTATGCAAGAGTGTATGTGAGATTGTGCTTGCATGTGTGTCTGTGTGTGTACATATCTGTGTATGTATGTTCTGATGACAATGGTTCTATTCCCGCTGGTGTTATATTTGTTCATCGTAGCGCTATTGCATTGCGTTTGAGTTCGTAATTTTTATTGGATATATGAATGTATGTATTTATCTGTGTGTGCATATCTGTGTATGTATGTTCGGATGCCCAGGTTTGATTCCCGCTGGGACCATGTTTGTTCATTCTAGCGCTCTTGTCATACGATTAAATTTGTCATGCTGATGATTCATCGACATTTATACTCTTAAGTATTGGACGAATGCACACCCCCGCCAGCAAGTCATACTCTGTTCTGCAATGAAATAAATAAATAAACAAATAAATAAATCATGTTTTCTGGTTTCCCTGAGTCATGTATTCCCTTTATTAGTTATAAGTTGCATTAAAACACTTAGGTATTAAAATATATGAAAATATGGTCTTCTTAAATTCTCATCATCATCGATATCGGCGAATTTTTAAGCGGATTTCGCTAAATAAAACGCTGATTTTTTTGTATTACTAAGTGTTGGTATTAAATATTTCTAAACATTTTCATGTCCAAATAGGTAAAGTACGATGTCATCTTGTGGTGATATACCTTAAAATGACTATTTATTCAACATGAAATAAATTATAGTGCATATTCAAATCAGGTAATGTATAAAGTTTTTATGGTCTAATATCAGGTAAATATGCATATTTAGAATCCTCATTAAATTTCAATTGAAAAATATCCTTCAAAGTCCCATGTACCTCAATAATTTGCTATCCGCGGTCTTTCGCGGGGGCGTGGTCCGCGGGCTCATTAATGTGCATCAATCATTGATAGCAGTCAGATATGCAAATAAATTGCTCTCATTATTATTCAAATTTTTATGTAAATTTTTTGATAGCAAATTAATTGCTCTAATTATAATGCAAATGTGGGCCAGGAATCACCTTCTATAACTACTTATGTGATTGAAGTTACTTTATTTGAATTAACAGGTGTTGAAAAATTGCCGTTAAGAAAAGTTCAAGTATTTTAAAGCGGAGACGAATGACAAGGAATGTCTCAAAAAATGATCAACTCCACGATAGAATATATAACATAAATTGTATGTTTTAATGAGCTCTATGATTTCTATTATCTAAGATGTTTCTATCTCTTATGGTTCACCAGTTATGGAAAATTCAATAAAAATCATCCAGAATAAAGTGGTTTTCAGAGGCTATTCCCAGAAAATTCAAATTATACGTTTTACTTGTTATGTAGATATCTTAAATATAAGAGATTTTAATCTAAATCGTCAGCGCCATTTTTTGAGAAAATAAAGGTTTTCGATAATTGTTCCATGTGAAGGGTAGTTTGGGGTCTCCCAGCTCACTATCCTTTACATTGAAAATCTTCGTGTCGCATCTTTGGAAGATACTGCACCTATATATCAAGTTTTCGTTTTTTTTAGCTATGCTGCACACAGACACATATACACACACAACTCTTTTTTTGGTTTCAAGTGATCCCAAAACATGTATTTCCGTGAATTCTCGGTATCGATTTTTTTGTTGCAATACCTTCCCTATACACTATGCACAAATTATTGTTATAAAGCACATGCTTTTATTTTGTTCAAGCTAATTGAGAAAACATTAGATGAACTAGTTTTATTAGTTGCTTCCTTGTAGCTAGAAGGGAAGTAAGGGAGGCTAAAGCAATAGTCAAATCTTTTAAAAGCTGGTTAATATGTGACTGAACTTCCTTTATTTGAATGTACAGGAGCTGACAAATCCCGATATTCGAAATGCATTATTATTTTAAATCTGAAATCAATAACAAGGAATATCTTAAAGAAAAAAAAAGCTCAACTCCACAAAAAAAAAAAAAAAAAAAAAAAAAAAAAATGATGTAAATAAATTCTATGCTTTAATGAGCTCTACATTTTCTATTAAGTTAGCTTTTGTCTACCTCTTATGGTTTACCAGTTATGCAAAATTTCGTAAAATTCATTCAGAATGCAGTGGTCTGCAGAGGCTATTCCCAGAAAATTCAAGATATGCATATATGTACTAGGTAAATATCTTTAATCGTTAGAGCCATTTTTGAGAAGATAAACTGTTTCGAAAAAATTCCATGTAAACTGTAGTTGGGGATGGGGTAATTTTCTTTAAAATCCTCATGTCGCATCCTTGGAAGATACTAAACTTAAATACCAAGTTTGGTATTTAATTGTCTTTTCGTTTTTGAGCTATGCTTTCCAGACACACACACACACACATACACACACACACACACACACACACACACACACACACACACACAAGCACACATATGGACCTTTTTGAAAAAAAAATTATATTCAGGGGGAACCAAACGTATATTTCCGGTGAAATATCGGCAATGAATTTTTGGGCGCATTGCAATGCCTTCTCTGTACACTCTGTACATAGTACGTGTAGAGAAAGTAAAAATGAACGAGTATTTTATACCCACATGACAAAGAGAATGACAATCTGTTAGTGAAATGGAAGGATAACAAAGCAGAACGTGTAGCCAAATATTACAATGCTATCTTTAGAGCTCTGCTAAAAATACTCAAGGGGCAAAGAGAAAAGAGATATCTGTTACAATGTCACATCTCAATGTAGAATACAATGATCATATGGGCGGCGTTTATCTATTGGACATGAAAATATCACTTTATAAGGACAATTACGATCATAGAAGTGGTGGTGGCAATTATTTACCCAGATGACTGTAAGGGGCGCGTACCAAATTACAAGCTTTCACTTTTGGTGTCCGAAGGAGAATAGTGCAAGAAAACAAGGTAATACCGAAACGCAAGGAAGCAAACTGATGAGAAGATGGATGAGCACAGATGTGCGACTCGATCCAGGAAACCATTTTATTGTGTCAAGTAAAATGCAGAAGAGATGCGCTTATTTAAATAAAAAAAAAAAAAAAGACAAAAATATGCGATGGGTGCAATGTTGGTTATATAAATGTTTTGTGCCAATCCATACTCAATAGAAACTCAGTAATACTACAAAGAGTGTTTTTACTTTGTCCGCATTGTTTGTTATAATTTTATGCATTGACAATGTTGTGCATTTTGATAGTTAAATTTGTTATTGAGTCAAACATGTTACGGTCTATAGTTTTTATACTGCAGTGTTGAAAGTTCTAAAAACAGCTTTCTCTCATCATCACTCATGGTATTCATATTAATGTTAAACTAGTTTGAAAAAATCTTATGTATTCACTCACAATACTTTCTCTAGCTGCTTTACAAATTTCTCACAACAGATTCTTCTTCTCACTACTCCAAGATAATCGATATAAACTTTAGCAGAATGTTCTTATTACTTAATTTCGTATGAGTAGAAGGGAACTAAAGGAATGCGCTATACTGAAGTGATAGTCAAATGTTTTAAAAGAATGTAATGCGATTGTCATTGCAAATCGCTTCTTTGCTTGGCCAGGAGTAGAACAAAAGAAAACCGGGCACTTCCTGTCTGAGAAAAGTATATATATATTTGTGCAGTAAGTTTTTGTCTATATCTTACGGTTTACTAGTTCAGTGGTATTCAACTTTTCTCTCCGTGTACCCCCCTGACAATTTTCCATTTCAGCCTGTGGCCCTAGCCTCAGCCCTAGAGTTTTCCTTTATATATAACCATATCTAAAGTAGATTATAACATTTACAATTTATTAAATATTACAGAAAGGACGATTGAGGTATTAGTGTATAAAATAAATACAGGTACTATGTAAATACGTTGCAGATAGCACATAGACACAAAATTGTGTGGAGTTATATATGTTTCTCACCTATTAATGAGATGGTTGAGCTTTTTTTGTGGACACCAGCTCCTCTATTCGTGACCGATCTTCGTTAGTGCAACTATAAATGGGGATTCGGGATACTAGCGATTTCTTTGTTTAGATTTGTTTGCTGTCAATGCAAAGAAACCCTGCACACACAGATAAGTTGAGGGGAATTGAAGAAGGCACTAAGTTCAGTGTACTCTTTGCGTGCGTTACACCAGAAATCACAAATTGACATGTTTTCGAATTTTATTTTCAAGTGAACTTTCAACGGACATTCCAAAAGACTTTCTTGTAATTTTAAGGGAAGATTAGAGAAATTAATGCGGGTGGTGCAAAATGGATTTGTGATCCATTCTTGTGTAATAACGTCTTTTTCAATTTCTGGGAAGTATTTTAAAAGCTGTAAGCTGAGATTTTGTAGGTGGAATTTGATTACTTCCAAAAGTTCATCAGCAATACTAACTTCATTTTATCCACTATGTCCCAAAACAGTTGGAAAAATGCAATATTCCTTTTATTAACGCAATCAATCTAAAATAAAACTTTCTTATAACACCCCTTTATTTTCTCATGAGCTTTAAAAATGTTTCTGTCAAAACCTTGGAGTTGAAGATTAAGCTCATTAAATTTGTTGAATATATCCGTCAGATAAACTAATTGGCAAATCCACTTTTCATCTTCAAAATGCTTCACCAGATCGGATTTCAATTTTGTAAGGAAACATTTTACCTCATTTTTCAGTTGAAAAAGATGAGCCAATAAGCGTCCTCGTATTAACCAGCGCACCTCGGTGTGCAAAAAAAATTGAATGTGCGTAGCTCCCATCCCCTCACACATTTTTTTGAACAGACGGGAGTTCAGTGCACGTGACTTTATTAAATTGACTACTTTTATAGCAGTGGTCAATGTTTCTTGTAAATCACGAGCTTTTTTCGCTACCAAATTTTCTCTGCGTATAATACAATGTTGACAAATTCTTTTTGGATTAATTTCACGAATACGAGCAATAAGACCGCTTTTTACCTGTCAATGAAGGAGCCCAATATATGACAAACTTACACACCAGTCCCAAGACAAATTTAATTTTAATCTTATAAAATTCTCAAGTATTTTAAAAACATCCTCCCCCTTGTGTGTTCGGCTAATTGTTTACATCCTAGAATTTCATCAGCAATACCACCCTTTTTAACGTCGAAATACCAAACATATATAAGCATCAGGCACACCTAACGATTCATCGATTTGAATAGTAAATCTTGGTCTGTTTGAATGTAGAATTTGGTCAACAATATCTTATGCCATATCATGAATTTTACTCCGTACATTTGTGTCAGAATTCGGAATTGTTTTGATTACTTAGCGGAATCTTTGTGTAACATTTTATTTGCTATAATCAAAGAACCAGGAATAATAAAAGATTCGGCTGCGGTATAAGGTGATTTATTTTACTTTCTCTATACGTGCTATGTATATAGTGTATAGAGAAGGTATTGCACTCCACCAAAAAATTCGATACCAAGATTTCACCGGAAATATATTTTTAGGGTCCCCTGTATCCAAAAAAAAGTATTTTCAGAAAAAGGTCCATGTGTGTTTCCGTGTGTCCGTGTGTCTGTGAACACGGTAACTACGGTAACTCAAAAACGAAAAGTTTTAACTTAGTATTTCAGTTTAGTATCTTCCAGGGATACGACACGAAGATTTTGAGAAAACTCCCCCACCCCAAACTACCCTTTACATGGAACTTTTTTCGAAAGTTTTGATTTTCTGAAAAATGGCTCTAACGATTTTTATTAAAATATCGTATATTAAAAATATTTACATGACAAATAAAATGTATAATTTAAATTTTCTGGGAATAGCCTCTAAAGACTACATTATTCTCGGTCAATTTTACGGAATTTTGCATAACTACTAAACCGTAAGAGATGGACAAAAACTTACCACACAAAAAATGTAGAGCACCTTAAAACACACAATTCATATTATATACATTTTTTTCGTGGAGTTTATTGTTTTTGAGATATTCCTTTTTTTCAGCTATAAATACTTATGCCTTTCTCATACAGACTTTGTGAACTCGTGTCCATACAAACAAAGGAACTTCAGTCGCAGAGCAACCAGCTTTTGACTATCACTTTAACCTATGGTACCCCCTTATTTCGCTTCTAATAACAAGGAAGCAAGTAATAAGACTATTTCTGCTAATTTTCGTTCCTTTAGATGAAGTAAATAGAATAATTTGTTGCAGTGATATAAAGAAAGTCATGTGAATGGAACACATCAGATTTTTTACAACTATCAACGCTAACTCATACGATGTCTCCAATGCCATCATATTTGATTTTTTGGAACTGTGTATTGCTTCAAACCTTTATTCAAATTTTCCGCTTTGTGCCGAAAAATTCTTGTCTTTACATTCGCCGTGATTGGTTACCAAATGTCTGTGAAGTAGGGATGGTTTCATAGAATTATTCGACAGAGTTTGGTTGTAAATCATGCAGAGGGGAAGAGGTGGATCACACATATTACACGAAACCATATTTAATGTAAGATTCACTGTAATATCTGTATTTCACATTTCTCGGGGTTTTCGACCTGCTTGTAGATGGTTCAACTTCAACAATATTTTCACCAATGTCCGGTAGTGGAACAAACGTCGCAGTTTTCACTTGCGGTGGTTCAACATTATCGACACTATCACATTTTTTCACTGAGTTTACGTTTTCCATTTATAACGAGTTTATCCATCCTACAACAAAAGTGAAAATAGTGGACTATTACAATAAAGACATTCAGCAGTTCACAAATATAAAGAATGAGATGTGAACTTTGAGTAAAGAAAACGAACCTGCACCTAACAGTCACGAAAATATACTGAGTACTGAACTGTCGGTAGATTAACAGTTAACTGACCTACATTCTCAGACACTGTTATTATTGTCGCGTTTGAAACAAACAATATTCATTATTAGCGAGCGCAGTTAGCGTTATCAGTGTTGGGTATACCGGTTGGGCAGTTCAAATCTCTCTGGTTGAAATATTTTTCGTTACTTTGAAATTATTCAGGAAACATATTATATGCATCCTTAAGAAGTCTTCGTGTACCTCCGAGGGTACGTGTACCCCAGGTTGAGTATGCCAGTACTAGTTAGCAAAATTCGGCAAAATTCATCCAGAATAAAGAGGACTTCAGAGGCTATTTCCAGAAAATTCAAGATATACATTTTATTTGAAATGTAAATATTTCTAACTACGGGGTTTTCATCAAAATCATTAGAGCCAGTTTTGAGAATATCAACATTTTCAAAAAGTTTTTTATGTAAAGGTTTGTGGTTGAGGATTTTTTTTTTTAATCTTCGTGTCGTATCCTTAGAAGATGCTAAATCTAAATACCAAGTTTGGTATTTAACGGTCTTTTCATTATTGAATATACTGTCCACAGACACACCCGGACCTTTTTCTAAAAAGGCTTATTTCGTACTCAGGGGACACCAAAACATGTATTTCTAGTGAAATCTCAGCATTGAATTTTTGGGTGGAATACAATACTTTCTCTATCCACTATGTACATTGTACACGCTGGCTAGAAAAAGGAAAAATAATACAGCTTTGGTATATAATGAGTTAAGGTCTCATCTCCTCAAGTATACGTATCACGCAGCTCTGATAAGCAGATGTGGTTTGGGAGCCGTGCAGTATGCGAAAAGATAGCAGCGCAAGCCATCTACTTTCAGTTTTGTTATTGTTTTATACAGAAGGTGGATCATAGTATTAAATATTCTTGTCGACTGAGGGAAACTTCTACCTACATCGTACTAAATGACATAAACATTAACACAATTGGTGTTACTACTTCACATGCTTTTCTCTACCTGTTCTGCAAAAAAATTACTCTTACAAAAGATTACTCTTCTATATATATCATACTAAACGACATAAGCATTAAGAATTGATCTTACTACTTAGTTCCTTATAAGCAGAAGGGAGATATGGGAATACACTAGGTTAAAGACATCCCCAAGTCGAGTCAAGGTCGCTAAAGGGCGCGCGGGGCTGAATGTTACACTTCTGCGGGCCGGACAACTACACAGTCCAGTACATCCGTGCAGTGGTGGTGTAATGCTACATATTAGTACTGTAGTGTCCTACTTACAATGGCTGGTACATCCAAGTTGGGAAGACGTTCGTCCACACCTGTGATGTTTCGAGCAGAATAGGAAGAAAATGGCGTGACAAAAAGTTTAGTGTATTACAAACTTCTAAACAAAATAGCATAATTTTCAACGGCATTACTCGTTGTCATACACACGATTATGATAAATACAATGCCAGTGAACGTACGTGTGTTGTTGCAGATCTGAAACGTAAAATAAACAAGGAAATTGTAAATACTCGTGCTAGTGGTGTTAGAATGAGTTACAAAATAGCTTCACATATTGCCAGGAACATGCGATCCTTCAGTGAAGGTGAGATGGTAAAACAATATTTAATTGATGCAGCTGAAGAATTGAGCCCAGAGTATGTACACGATTATCAATCAGTCAGTTTACTCGCCTCCATGATAACACGTTCGTGGGAGGACCTTGCAGACGATATTTGGAGTCAGTTGTCTGAGATAACTGCAATATTCTTTGCGTTTTCTCTTGCAATAGATGAGAGCAATAATATAACTGACACTGCACCTCTTCATCAGAGGCGTGAATAAAGATCTTGAAATAAGGGAAGACTTGTTAGATACCGTACAGATGAACCATACTACTACTACTGGAGCCGATATCTTCAGTTGCATCGAGGGGACGATGGAACAGTTTGAACTTCCTTGGCATAAAATGGTGTCGTTAGCTACTGACGGATAGCTACCGATTACGCACCGGCTATGTGTGGAAAGAAACAGGTTACTGTGGCATAAGAAAACAAAGAAGGAAAGAATTAAACATACAATGAAGCTTATACCGGTGCACTGCATTTTACACCAAGAGAACTTATGTGCTAACATCATTTTTCTGAGCAATGTAATGGATTTTAAATTGCGAACAATTAACTTAATCAAATCAAAAGGGGATTTGCTTTACCACACGGAGATAAGGTGGTTAAGTTAAGGAAACGTTCTGCAACGTTTTTCGCTCTCAGGTATAAAATTGTTTTCTTTATGGTTGTACATGGTAAACCTGTTCCAAGATCAGCTGTGGGTAAATTATCTGGCTTTCCTTGTAGATTTAACCGGTTATCTTAACGAACTGAATACCACACTTCAGGATAGGGCGCTTTATCACTGACTTGTGTTGTACCATAGAGACATTTAAACAAAAGTTATGTCTTTAGGATCACCAGTTTAGCAATGCGGTGACGGTACATTTTCCTACCCTGACCTCAGTGATTCAGTGTTTAGAAACCATGGATTTGATGAATATATAACCTACTGCGACAATTGCGCGAAGAATTCGAACGTAGATTCCAGGACATTATACCACTTGAGAAACAATTTAAGTTATTTGCAACACCATTTTCAGTGATATCCTCGATAGTCCTGTTGAACTGCAGTTAGACGTAATAGATATGCAAAATAATATTGATTTAAAAGATAAATATCAAAATACAAAATGTATAAAGCACTTCTACAGCTCTGTAAGATGCGAAAGATTCCCTAAACTCCACAATCTAGCAGGAAGAATTTTGTGCATGTTCGACAACCTATGTTTGCGAATCACTGTTTTCCTTAATGAAGTGTACAAAGTCACGTCAAAGAAGCCAATTAAGTGATGAAAACTTGAAAGCATGTTTGTGATTGGGTAGCTCGCATAAAATAGTTCCACGTATTGAACAGCTGGTTGAAAACAGACATCTGCAAAACTCTGGGTGATTGTCGGATGGCTAAGAAAGAGTAGTTTTCATAGAGACATTTATTTGAAGAATATTATGTTTATATGTATCTTTACTTCACTGAATTGCATAGTAACAACAAGAAGAGAGTCTATGTCATATTATATTATTTATTTAGTTTATTAGTTTTATACGAGTATTTGTATTTCGTTAGTTAAATTTCCTGCCAATTAGATTTTATTTTGTATTATATTAGTTATCAGCATTAAAGAATTATCATTAGGTATTATGTAATTGACAGTGAAAGTGTAAGTTAATTTTCACAATCGTAGTTCCGCCACTGTGGCACCTCCATTTAATGCCCGCAACCGGTCGGTCAGGGCTTGAGGACTTTTACTGTCGCCCGAGCGGCCGGTCAGTTGGAGACGCCTGCGATAGACAAATCTTTTAAATTCCGGTCAACATGTGAACAATTGAAGTTGGATTCGTTTTGAATTTCCAGAAAAACAAAAGAGAGATAAAAGGAAAGTGGGCCCCATTTGAGAAGATAAATAGTTTAAAATTGAAACCAATAACAAGAAATATCTCGGAAACGGTCAACTCTGCAACAAAAATGTATGACATAGATTATGTGTTTTATCGAGATCTTGATTTTTTGTGTAACAAGTTTTTGTCTATTTCTTACTGTTTACCATTATGCAACATCACAAAATTCATCCAGAATGAACAGGTCTTTAGAAGCTATTCGCAGAAAATTAAAAATGTAAATGGCGTTTTATTTATGGACACTCTTTAACTGCTGTGGTTCTCAGCGTCCCATTCTATATTGGGCGTGAAAGACCGCTTAATTTTGCTCAGAGATCCCTCTATCAGGCTTGAGGTTATTTTAAGTGCCGTAAATCTACGACACAACGGCTTTACTTCCCTTCCGAAGGAAGCCATGCTAAGGATTTTTACGCCCGAAAAAATCCATCGTCCTCCGCTGGGTTTAAACCCGCGACCTTGGGTATATGAAGTCAGCATGGTAACCATTACACCATGGAGGCCGACTGCAGAAATTTCAGGATATACATTTTATATATGATGTAAATGTCTTTAATATATGGTGTTTTAAAACAGATCGTTAGACCCATTTTCCAGAAAAAACAAAAGTTAATTTTTTTTATATAAAGGGTAGTTTGGGGTAAATAGATTTTCTTGAAAATCATCCTGTCTCATTCTTAGAAGTTACCAAACTTAAATACTAAAAGCCCGCTATAAACACATTCAAATGATAAGTTTGGTATGTAACGGTGCTTTAGTTTTTGAGCTATGTTGTTCACACACACACACACACACACACACAATTTTTCCATGTAAGGGGTACTTGGGGTGAGGGTGTTTTCTTGAAAATCTCCATGTTGGAAGATACTGAACTTAAATATCAAGTTTGGTATTTAAGGGATTTTCGTTTTTAAGCTATGCCACCCACAGACACACACAAACATATTGACAGACAGACAGACGACAGACAGACTGACTGACTGACTGACAGACTGACAGAAGACACACACACGACATTTTTCTTAAAATTATTTTTTTTGAATTCAGGAGATTTCAAAACATATATTTTCGATGAAATCTCGGTAACGTATTTTTGGGTGCAATACAATGCCTTCTCTATATACTATGTACATAGTACGAGTACGTATAAAGTAATAATAACCCCTCTCAATGGTAATGTGGAGTACACCGAAAAAATGCCGCGCTTAATGTTAAACAAATTAAATAACAAAGGTACTTTCTCCATCTTGATTTTCAGTGTGAAAGATTTCTACTTCTGCAGTGCAAAACTCCAGATTTCAATTACCTGTTCGATAATGTCCCTGCGAATGTAAAACTCAAGTCACTCTTTCAGAGCCTAGTGTAGCCGTAGTAGTCAAAAAAGAAAATATTTTCATGCAAAATAATACTGTATAACAGCACTTTTGAAATGGTTCGCATCATACCTAGCAGACCGTGCATTCTACTTCGGAAATCGTCCATGACTGATCATGGCAAATCGATTGTAACAAATGCTCTAATTTCCATAGCTCCGTGATATTACAGAGCTTGTGAACGTGCGAATTGAACCACTGCGAGAAATGCAGTGATACGCTTCCACAAGTTTAGTCTCTTCGAATGGTTTACACTTTGCAGTAAATGAAAATCACTTCGGCACACATTACAAGTATATCGCTCGTAAGCTTTCATGGCCGGTGTTATTATTGGTAAAATATATGTCCGGGCTTGTGGGCCGTGATGGAATAGTAATTAGCTGAACCCGCTCTCTACCGCCGGTGTTTACAACATATCCTGTATATGCGGCCAATCTTATATCGGCACAACGAAACGTAGCATAAAAACCCGCATCGCCGAACACAAAATATGTTGTCGCCTCGGCCATACAGACAAAACTGCCGTTGCAGATCATACTCTCGTCTTAGACAAACACGATATATTATTTGAAAAAACAGAAGTCCTCGCAGCTACCAAACATTACTACCCCAGAATGATCAGAGAATCCATAGAAATATACAAACATCACAATAATTTTAATATAGAAGACGGTTTTAAGCTAAACCAGACCTGGAGCGTCTTCGCACCGGCCAGCTCAACAGCCAATCAGAATACAGCAGTCCAATTACTCGCTTCCCAATACCTCAACAGTATATATTGCCGTTCACTGCTCCATGAATCTGGCTGGTAGCAAAGGGTGGGGCAGGATGACGAAGAAGAAACATCGCAACACAAGAGCAGCCGCAGCCGCTGCCCCTGCCGCCAGCTCCGCCATCTCTCCGGAAGAGCACATTGCTCTGCCGGTAACTACTCCAACGGAAGGGCCAGCGCCTCCAACTACAACAGAATCCCGGCAGCTGCTGGTGCAACTGCCGGCACAGCAACCCACTAACGCCGCGGGCGCCTCCATCTCCCGGCAGATGTCACTGCAACTGCCGGCACCGCAACAGGCTGACGACGCAGACGACGCCGTCTTCCGACAGTTCCGAACACTATCTCCGGTGTCTCAACACCACTCCGCCGCCGACATATGCCGGCAACTGTTCGAAGAACTACCGACACCTCACTCACCGCCTCCTGTATATTCTGCCACAGCCACCCAGACGTCGCCGCAGACTCAGCGCCTCACAACAGATCACCGTGCCAATACATCTGGGCCTCTACCACGGACTCATCCGCCACAGACCGCCACCTTGCCAAATTTGCAGCGCATTAGCGTGGTCATCAGGGGAGTCCCCCGTGACCTCCCGATGCGCCTGCTAGCCACCACCGCCCACCTTTGCTGGCCTTCAGTACTGAGGGCCACAAGAATACAATCTGGGAGAGGCCCAACCCCGCTCGCCCGTCTGGAACTCGCTGACGTTGGAGACTACAAAGCGGCCTTGCGCGACGGCCTGCTCATGTTTGGGCGTCGCCTTAGCGCTGAGGCCAGCTGAGGGTCCCAACAACGTCCATGCCGCCGCTGCTGTGCATTCGGCCACCACGAAGCAACCTGCGCAGCTGAACCACGCTGCCATTACTGTGGCGCGTCTTCATTAACTGCCGAATGCACAGCACATACACTGACGAGCGGTCGCAGATACTGCGCCACTTGTAGAGGCTTCGGCCACTTTACGGGTCAGGCGCCGTGCCCAAAATACTCACGCAGCAGACATTTACAGCCGTCAGCCACACCAGCCAACACCGCTTACACAACAGCAGCATTGATGCCAACCATCTCCACCGCCACCACCAGCATCACTATGACTTCACGGTACCTTTGCAGCCGCGATGTACCGACCCAAGCTTCAACCACAGCAGCATCACAAAAGAAGCCAAACCCGACCACTACCACACACCAACCAAGGGAGACTGCAGCCGCTAACGACGTCGCCACACGGGATGCCGTTCAGGACCTGCACTGCAAGGTCCTGAACATTAGCGCCCGCTTGACGGTCTTGGAGGAAGCTGTAGCCGCCATCGCCGCCGCCGCCCCTGCGACTAAAACCCTTCACCAAAAACTCCAGACCATTGAGGCAGGAATCCAGGATTTGCAACAGATCACAGCCGCCACCCGAAGGGCCGTATTTAACACCACCGCAGAAATTTACAAGACCCTGGATGAAGGCCTCAGCCGACTAACGCTACAGCACACTGACCGACAATCACATCACACAGACACAGACGCAACATCAGAAACTTCGACACAGACAGCAACTACGCCACGAAGGCACACACCTCCGCCCTCTTCGACTGAAAGTCACCGTGTACCACTGACACCTCAAAGCCTTAGAAGAAGAAGAAGAAGAAGAAGAAGAAGAAGAAGGCGCAATCTGGCCCTCTTCGACGCATACGTCGAAGCCAACAACAAAGACTACAGCAACCATGCTTTGACGTACTAACGACATACCAACTGACCTTCTCCGAACACATACCAAGCCTCAGCCTTTCTTAAGGCTGGGCGAAACTAAACAACACAAATCCGTAAATAAAAGACACCCTGAACTCCCTTCAATCCCTCCTTTACTCCCCGGGGGGCAGTCAGGACCTCGGTCATGGCTGTCACCCGGAACAACCGCTACCTATGCTAAGCTGCCAATTCGGCCAGCAGTTAATTGCCGCACTTACGAGGATGCTCAGCGGAACCTCCCTATACCTTGATACCTCCTTTGAATCCGTTACTTCTCATCCCAACACCGCACTTCACCCAATGGCGAAATAAGCCATTCTTTCTACCTTCCAACTCTCTTACTGAACTTACTGAACTTTCAAAAAAAAAAAAAAAAAAAAAAAAAAAAAAAAAAAAAAAAAAAAAAAAAAAAAAAGCAAGCATGAATCTGGCAGCGCTTCCGCCATCCCAGGATCCAAGCAGTGTACCAGAGGTTCAAATCCCTGGCGAGGCGCCTGCTTCGCGCGCACCGCAAAGAGGCCTGGGAACATACAATGACTAACGTCAACCTGGAAGAGAAGCAACCCTGGAGGATCATCCGGTCCCTCAGGAAAGACAAAAGCCAATTCCAGCATCCCATCCATGGCACCGAAGGGAGATTCTCCTTTGAACCCCAGGATAAAGCCACGGATTTCGCAGACCATCTGGAGTCCCAATTCCAACCACGCGAAAACCCCCAGGACGAAGACTTTACTGAACTCCTGGAGGCTACGGTTGACTAACTCTATGAGGAGCCCCCGCCGCCCCACGAAGAGATCCGCATTCCTATAGTCACCCTGAAAGAGCTGGCCACCCAACTCAAAAACCTCAAACCCGGCAAAGGCCCTGGTCATGACGGCGTCACGGTGCCTATGCTCCAGCACCTACTTCCATCTGACGCGGATTTAAAATGCATGCCTACACCTCCGCCATTTTCCCGTCAAGCTACTGATCCATCAGTTTACTCCCGATCATCTCGAAAGTATTCGAGTGGTTACTCCTATCCCGCCTCACTCCTCTCTTTGAGGAGAGGCTCCTACTCCCGAATCATCAGTTTGGTTTTCGAAGTGGACATTCCACAACCTTACAGTTGCTGCGAATGGCTGAGAAGGCTGCCCTGGGCTTCCAGGACAACTTCAAAACAGTCGCGGTACTCTTGGACGTGGAAAAGGTCTTTGCCACCACGTGGCACCAGGGGTTATTGTACAAACTCAAGAATGCAGAGATCCCTCCCCCCTACCTTCACCTGCTTAGTACCTTCCTTCGGGACCGCACTTTCAGGTTTAGGGTGGAGGGTAGGTAATCCACAGTCAGACCCATAGCGGCGGGAGTGCCGGATGGCAGAATGTGGTTGCTCATAGAACCCTGTACTGTTACTTGCTAGTATGCCGACGATATTCTCATATTGGCACGTAACAAGAACGCCCGCTTCTGCTACTTCTGATGGTCTGGAGTTGTCTCTGAAGGGGGTTCAGAGACAACTCCAGACCATCGGCAAATGGAGTGAGAAGTGGCGGATAGCTATCAGCCCGCAGAAGAGCTCCGCCCTCCTGCTGGCTAACGCCCGTCGCTGGCGGTCGGAGAGGTCACTGAGGTTGAGGCGGAGGCGGATCCCCTGGGTCCGCACCGTCAAATACCTCGGTGTCCCATCTTCCGCTCCACCATGCCCTCACATCTAAAACTACGGTTGTATCGTGCAGTCATCCCGCCCCTGATGCTGTACGGCTGCGAGGTCTGGGGTTCGGTAGCTCGTCCCACCATCCGCAGGCTGCAGACCGTGCAGAACAGGGCACTGAGGATGATATATGGTACAGACCGTAGATTTCCGTCCCACATACTCCATTCCCACTCCGGAATTCCCTACATGGTGGATGTTGTGCGAGAAAGAGCTCGCACAATGTACACTAAACTTGCTCCTCACCCCAATCCCCTAGCGAACACTCTCGGTCGCTATGACCACACGCTGCCCAGAAGGCGCTACAGCTACCGGCTTCCCAAGGACGCCTTGGTGGTTTTCGGCCGTTTCTCCCTTCAAATACTCTGACCCAGCCAAGTTAAGCAGCATCGGACCCGGTCACGACTCGGTTGGGTGACTATCGAGACGATCACCGACCAGCTGCACAACTGGCCTACTCCCACCCATTACCTCATTCCTTTCCGTTCTGCCCGCTAGATGGCACTACTTCACTTGACAGCGCGCAAGCGGCTGGCCAAGTTAAGCAATATTGGGCCCGGTCCCTTCCTGGGTGGGAGACCATCCCGGGAAGTAAAACAGCCCGCGCCGACAGCACTAAGGGCCGTTCTTACAATGTCCAGTAAACTGTTTACGGGGACTTTTACGGGAACTTTATGGACAGTTTGATTTTACAATGTCCAGTTAAGAGACCTTTGTCGGTAAACTATACGATAACCGGGAGTTAACTTTACCTAGCATTACCAGTATACTCTTAACGAAAACATATTTTAAGATTATGTACCAAATGGCAAAAAGGAATTACATTCAGTTCTTTGAAAGTGATTCTGATGAAAGCGATAACGATCAGATTATAATACATAGGAGACCTAAATTACTTAAAACCAGAACAAACTATTACGAAACTTTAGAAAATCAAGAATTCTTTAAGCGATTCCGATTAACAAAACCAACAGTTCTCTTGCTCCTTGGTCTCACATCTGATGATATTCAGCATAAAACTCAAAGGTAGGTTCATTTTATACATTATTATAACCTTGCTATTTTTTCTTCTATAATGTAGTGAATACCTGGTAATTCTGCACAACGCCTCTATTCATTCTACCGTCTGATAAACGGAGATACGTCGGGGTATTTATAGTAGGTACGCAAGTGAAATATGTGTATTGTGTTGAAAACATTAAAGTAATTTAAAATCGGCTAATAAATAGAGTGTCTGCGATTCAGATTCAGCAACGACCGTGAATTCGATTCCGGTCAAATTAAACATACATCAGCTCGAGCTTTCTGCCGTCTGCTAAACGGAAACTTCGTCGGGGTATCTAAAGCAGGAAATAAAAGTGAAATGTTTAGACTGTGGTGAAAACACAGAAAGTACTTTAAAATCGGTTAATAAATAGAAAGTCTTCAATTCAGATTCGGCAAAGGCCATGTATTCAATACAATACATAGAAAGTTTCCAATTCAGATCCAGCATAGACCGTAATTCAATATCTGCCAAATTATACACGAATCAGGGTAAATCTGAACCTTTTATTCATTAACCGAGTTTAAATTACCTGTGTTTTCACCACAATCCGCACATATAATTTTTATTTCCCTCTATAAATACCAACAGGGTAGTTTCCGCTTTGCAGACGGCAGAATAGAGTCGGTGTGCAGAATTACCGAATACCTGATGCATCTACAACTACACATTACATTTCGATTTCAGGAATAACGCTGTATCACCGATGAACCAGCTGCTTCTAACCTTACGAGTTTTTGCTTTATGAAGCATGCTAATTGCACTTGGTGATTTCATAGGAGTTAGCACAGCAACTGATTCTCAAATAGTAAAAACTGTAAGCAGTGCTATTGCAAGATTGGCAAAAGAATATATATAACTTCCAGAAACTGAAGATGAAGTAGAAAATACTAAATTAAACTTTTTTCGCATTGCAAAATTTCCTAAAGTTTTGGGTGCAATAGATTGCACACACTTAAGAATTCAATCACCTGGAGGCGATAATACCGAAATATTTAGAAATAGAAAAGGTTATTTTTCACTAAATGTTCAGGTGCTGGTCAATGTACAGCTACTTATCACGATATTGTCGCAAGGTGGCCTGGTTCCGCACACGATAGTAACATTTTCATGAATAGCAGGTTAAGAGCACGCTTGGAGAGAGGAGACTACAAGAACTCATGGATATTAGGTGACTGCATATACGTTAAAAGTGTATTTATTGACACCACTTGATATACCTAGTAACAAAGCAGAGAGGCTTTATAACGAGTCACATATTCGTACCAGAAATGTAATAGAAAGATGTTTCGGTGTTTGGAAGCGAAGATTTTCAGTACTGTCACTAGGTCTGAGAGTTAAATTGAAAACTACAATGGCTATTATTGTTGCTTGTGCTGTATTACATAATATAGCTCAGAAACAAGGAGAAGATGAGCCTCCTGTAGAGTAAAATATTACCTTAGAAACTTACGAAGTTCATGCTTCAGCCACTGTAGACGACATTCAGCAATCTATGTCGAGAACTGCGATGATGGAAGAGTATTTTGCACAACTTTTAAATCATATATTGCTAAAAAAAAAAAAAAAATAAAAAACAAGTTTGACCTCTGTACTTACACATTTTATTAAAAAGTTTAATTGCAATAATATGCTATTACAAAATAAAATGTAAATATCAGTCATCTACAGATCTTTGGTTTTGTTTTATCACATTTATTTTTACATCCAATAGTTCCATTTTTCTTTGGTGTTCTAACCTCTCCCACTCATGCTTTTCTCTTTCCCACTCATGTCTTTCCCTTTCCCATACATGCGTCTTCTTAGCGCGCTTTTCTTCTTCCATGTATAACACATTTCAACTTGCAGTGTCTTTATTACAATTTTTTATTTTCCCCAATTTAGGCCTACCCTCAATTCTTAATTCGGAGCTCTTGACAGACTTGAGATGTGCTGGCGACCAGGATGACCACATGTCTTATATATTCTGCTCCTCTGTCGTTTCTACAAGAATAACCTCAGTACTATGCTCATTCATTTCGGTGTGACAGTAATGTTTTTCAGACCCAGTGCTTGTTCCTGGTTCAGTATATGGAATTAAAACACAAAATATGATTAGTAATTTAAACGGGTATTGAGATGGCAGCCTTCTTCTGTGGGTTGGATATAGCATTTCCGCCAATTTTACTACGAAATCACGAAACGACTAGCTTAGTCTTGCTTTCTTCACGAGTTGCGTTAATATAATTTAAGGTTAGGGAGGAGCACGTTGTTTAAAGTGATGACAAAAACAATAAACACTAGCCAAATTGAAGTAAATAATGAAAATAAACTTACCTACTGCATCTCCATCGTATGGATTATCCAATCCAACAGCGCTAGTGCCCATCAAGCACAGTAGCGTTTCTGTATTCTTGTCGTGTTTGGTAGCCGGTTTACTACCTCCTCCGGTTAAGAAGATTTCTTTCTTTTCATCCGCTATTTCCTTTTTAACCTTTTTCTTCATGTTCTCGTACTTATCTCTTAAATTGTTTACAGGTCTTTTGGTACCACCCACTTCACCCACTTCATCCCATGTTTTGCTTTTCTGCTCCCACGTAACAACATCTGTTTTTTGTTCTCGATAATATGAAGCTTCTCCTGTATAATTTTTAACAGAATTTCCTCTTCCCCAGAAGAAAAATTCGCTTGTCTAATTATTTGTTTACCACTCGCCATTGTATATAACACTCAAAACAACGGAAACAAATGAAAGAAGATATTAATATTTCATAAACAGGTGCACCAACTGCTATAAATTACGTACAGATTTGTTAACTGCCAGTAAAAGTTAACCTTTAGATGGTAAGAACCAAAGTGAGTTTACTGTAAGTTTAATCTGACCGTAAAGTTTACTGGAGGTTAGCGTTACTCCTACTTTACGGATATTGTAAGAACGGGCCTAAGGGAAACACCTAGCCCACAGTATACTAACGCAGACATAAAACGCTTGCAACAAAGACTACATCTATTATATCGACGGGTAAATCCGCGAGATAGGTAGGTACCGTGGAGATTTACCCCCGCCCGAGAACACTCGGGCGACTCGTTCCCGCTCCTGGCATGAATCTGCAGTCGCTAGCCGTTCCTGCCCGGCCTCATTTCTGAAGACGTCCTCCAGAGCTGAAACGGCAAGCTTTAATTATTTTAATAATTTTAATATTCGAACACAGCCTACACCCAGACGCCAGACGCAAAACTGGTCGATCGGGGCTTGCCCCGGTCGTGTGTCAATGCCGCAGTACCGAGCCGCATCGCGGCTTTACCTGCAAAATGAGCTAGGGAATCTGTCTACTGGTTGTGTGTGTTTAGGGATGGATGTAATGAACTGAGGGATAAAATGTTGGTACAGGGAAATTTGTAGGGAGAGGACACGCCCACGAGCGCTTGCGCGGGCCAATCAGGAGGAAGCGCAGTTTTCTCCCGCCTGGAGCAGAATTGACTGTTTTAATTTGGATTAAGCGTTCACCCGTTATGAGGACGACACGCTATATTCTTTTTACCCCGTTTTGGTTACGGGTTAGTGTCGCTTTGCCCTTTTCAGGTTCAATTTAAATGTGTCTCAGGGGAGGGGGCGTGGCTAACCGAGAGGGCCAATGGCGTCTCTCGGCAGGCGGAATGAGGGCAGGCGACGTACTTCTCTGGGATCATAATTTTCCAGAGAATTCACCAGTTGATTAGGGTGGGTTGGAATTTTGACGTACAATGAACGGGTCCTCGTTCTGATGAGGTCGACAATGTACGGGATACCGGAATGTTCGTGAAGGATGTGGGCGGGAAATCCCCAGCCGGTACGGTAGATCATCCGTAGTGCCCGGTTCCGCAGCGTCTGGACCCTGAGGAGCACGTAATTAGCTACGGTCCCCCAGATCTCGCAGCCGTACAGAACCAGAGGCGGAATGATCGCCCGGTACAGCTGAAGCTTTAGGGTAAAGGGCATGCTCTGTGAACTGAGCATGGGGTAAAGCTGCCTGAGAATAGCGTGCCCTAGGTTCACCTTGCCCCTGACATGCGGGGTGAAAGTCGGCCGTCGGTCCAGCGTCACTCCGAGATACTTTACCGTGTTCACCCAAGGGATTCTACGGTGCCGTAAAACAAAGTTCTGCTGTAGCCGATTTCTAATGGTTTTCGCCAGGAGAATCGCAGAGCTTTTCTCCGGGTTAATGGCCATTCGCCATCTCTCACTCCACCTGCCAATGGCATGGAGGTGGGCTTGGATTTGCCGATAGCTGTATCTGGTGTTCCGGTTCACAGCGAAGATCATGAGATCGTCTGCATACTGACATGTGTGTGTGCTGGGGTGGGTGGGGATGTCGGCCATGTAAGCTGCAAAGAGCGCCGGAGACAGCACGCTACCCTCCGGCACTCCCGCGCCAATGGGCCGCGCTGTAGAAAGTACCCCCTCCACCTTTACTCGGAAACTTCGATTCTGAAGAAAGGAAGCTACCAAGGAAATGTATGGAGAGGGAATTTCATGCTCTATGAATTTTTAGATGAGCCCATCATGCCACGTAGTGGCGAAGGCCTTTTCCACATCCAGCAATACCGCAACCGTTTTAGACCTCTCTTGGAAAGCCAGGGAGGCCTTCTCGGCCACACGCAGTAGTTGCACGGTCGTGGAGTGTACAGGGCGAAAGCCAAACTGATGCTCGGGTAGGAGGCCTCTTTCCTCAAGGTGAGGGCCGAGGCGGGCAAGGAGCAGTCTCTCGAATACTTTCGAGATGACTGGCAGGAGGCTGATGGAACGGTAGCTGGCCGGGAAATCCGGGTTCTTCCCCGGCTTTAGAACGCATACCACACGCGCCTCCTTCCACGTAGCGGGAAAGTGGCGCATATGTAAGCATGCGTTATAAATCCGGGTCAAATGAAGCACGGCTTTTCGGGGAAGGTGCTGGAGCATTTCCGCTGTTACACGGTCCTGTCCGGGGGATTTTTTGGTTTTTAAGGAATGGATTTGGGTGGCTAGCTCCTGTGGGGTAGCTACAGGGACGTGAAACTCCTCGTCGTTTGCGGGCGGGGCCTCTAGGAAGCCCTCTACCGCCCGCTCGACGAGTTCAGTTTGGTCTTCGTCCTGGGGCTCTTCTCTGGGCTGGAATTGATTTTCCAGGTAGTCTGCAAATGCATCTGCTTTATCCCGGGGCTCGAAGGCAAGATGGCCCCGGGTGCCATGGATAGGATGCCGGTATTCCAGTCTGTCTTTCCGCAGGCCACGGACAATTCGCCAAGGTTTCCTCTCATGGAGGTTTACATGCCTTAACGTATGCTCCCAGGCCTCTCTACGGTGTGCTCTAAGGAGACGACGGGCCAGGGATTTGAACCTCTGATGTATGCCTCCTATCCTGGGATGGCGAAATCTCTGCCATAGCTTTCTGACAGCATTTTTTGCTTTAATCAGCTGTCGTAGATGTGTAGGAAGAACGGAAGGTTGAAGTATTTCGAAGGGAATGCGGTGTGTGTGAGCACGAACCGCATTTAGGACTGTGGTTGAGAACTGGGCGGCCGCCGCCTCGAGAGCCTCTATTGAGTCTATTCGAGGGTTGGCGTCCACAGAGTTCTGGAGGGATTGCACAGCAGCATCCCAGTCGACTTCTTCTATCCAGTCTGGTGTGATCAGAGCTGTAAGTGAAACGTCGGAGTCGACCACAACTGGGTTGTGGTCGGAGTCCAGCGCGTTCACAACCGAGAGGTCCAGATGGAATGGAATGTTTTTGGTGACCATGAAATCAATGACGTCCACCCTGCCGCGTGGCGGGAAGTACGTTGGACCTCTCGGACCGTGCGCAAAAAGGGCCGGGTCTCCGCTGATGAGGCGGTAGAGTCCGCGGCCCTTTCTGTTCTGGGTGCGGCTGTTCCAGTTTGGATGCTTCGCGTTGAAGTCGCCTGCGATGCAAACTCTGTGGTCGAGGTTGAGGAGTGCCTTCAGGTCCGCTTCATAGAAGAGGCCGTCCGGCGGGTCATAAACCGCTACTAGCACTATTTCCGACCCCCCAAGGAGATCCTTATGGCGGTCGTCTCCAAGTGCTGTGGCGGAGGAATGGTGATAGGAGTGTGGGTAAGGTGATTTTTAATAAATATAGCCGTACCACCGCCCTGTCGGCCGGGTCGATCCGTCCGATGGGCAGATAGAATGGAATACCAGCGAGCTGATGTGTCTCGCTGACCATTAGGATATCAATCCCGTGGTCATCTATAAACTCCAAGACGCCCGGTAGCTGTTCCCGGATTCCGTTTGCGTTCCAGAACGCAACTCGCAAAGATCTACGGGTTCTAAGCGCCGCCATTACGAGCTGGAGTCAGGGAAGAGCAGTCGGGCCGTCTCATGCATGATGGTGACCTTCTGGAGGGCGGGGATGTGGGGGCTTGTCAGTTGTTCCTTGCAGCGCTTTAATATGGGGAGGGATCGCAATATGAGGTCAGCAAACCAGGGTGAGAGCTCGGAAAACAAGGTCATATCATCCACAGGCACGGATTGCGCTGGCCCCTCTCTGCCGTGGTGTGGCTCGACTCGCACTCTCGTGCTGTACAGAGTGGTCACCGTGTCAATCTTGGGAATTCCCTCCCCATCTTTCTCTACAATGACCAAAAATAAGGGCATCTTGACCTTAGTGGGCTCAGCACCCTCGGGTCGGGAGGTTTTGGTCAATTGGATGACGGTCCTCGGATTGATTCCGTGTTCCACCGCCAGGCCAACACGGATGTCCTCGGGGTCGGTATCAGAATCAAGTCCTCGGATCACTCGTCGGACTAAGTTTGGTTTCTGGAGGGAATATGTGTGAAACTGAATTTCACACTTCCTCAGAACCTCCCTCGCCTTCTCGTGATCGTCGGGGTTCCTGGTTCGGATGACGACACTTTTGGGGTAGCGGGTGGCTTGGTACTCTTCTGAGAGCGCTGCCCGCAATTCCCTCATGACTTTTACATGGTTGGGAAACGGGTCGGCCACAATTGGCGGTATTCTTCCCGCCCGTTATGAGCGATGGCTCTCAGGGATGGTGGCTGCTGCAGGGGTGGGGGAGGCGCGCCCCTCCGTCTTTGAACCGGAGGTCTTTCGGCGCTTGTGGACCACCGTGATAAAGCCTTCGTTGTCTGCTGTGCCCTCAGGTACCAGGGTAGACTGGGCCTGGGAGGGGGCGGAGGGAGCAACTGGTGTGAAAGTGGGTTGTGCCACTTCCGGGGAGAGAGGGACCGCGGTCCCTTGGTTGATTAGGCGGGTGGAAGACTTTTTCTTTCCAGAAGTCTTCTTTGTTCTGCCCTTAAGGGCTAAAGCCCGTGGGCCGGGGTTAGTTTTAGAGGAGGAGGTTGATGGGCCAGGTGTGCTCATTACGTCAGGTTTTACCTGTGCGGTGGTACTTGGCTTGTCTAGGTCTTGTGCAAGTGCCATCTGGCTCCCCACAGAGGGCCGGACGTCTTGCGACGCGCCGGTTGGTGCGAACCCCGGGTCCAAGCCTAAGCCCGGACCCTTGGCTGTGGCCTTGTGAGCCCGCGGTAACGTCAGTGCGTTTGTCGGTCCCAAGTACGTCTGATGTTCGGAGTGCAGCTCAGGAGGCAGGGGAAGAGGAAGCCTTCGCTCTTTTCCAGGGCAGGTTGCGGCCGGTCGAGTTGGTGTCGGCAGCAGTTTAGGGGATGGCGCTGGTGGAGAAGCTCGACGAGCTTCCTCCAGGAGGCACGCTAGAAGGGGGCCAATGCCCACTGCGGTCCTCCCTGAAGCGCCGGTGTTGGTCTCCAGCTGTGGGGAATCTCCGGCGGATAGGGCCGGAGGGAGACAGGGCTAGAAGAGGGGCGCTGCCCACTGCCAGTCTCCGCTAGGGGCGCTGATGCGTGGTACTTCCACTGTAGTCTGCTATCTCGCAGGCGTGACCTCGCAGGCGCTTGCAGGTACTGTTCCAAAGCAGATCTTGTAGAAGGCCAGGTCTGCTTTCCTCCTCGGTCAATCGACGAGAGCGTCGCGTGGGCCTACACCTCGGACGCGAATTTCACATATGTAATGCAGAAACGCAACCGTGGGAGGAGTCAAACGCTACGTCCAATTAGAAGAAGCGTTGACTAACGCGGGAGACGGTCTCTGCTGTTCCGCTTTTCAGAGGGAACTTACTTGCGCATTATCGCAAATCAGCTGTGTGCACAGTGAATTCAGCGATTGAAGACATGAATCAAGAAGAAAGAAATAGCTATTTACCATCCGGCACATATAAATACAAAAAAAAAAAAAAAAAAAAAAAAGAAAATATGTGTCGACGTTATTAATATACGAATATATGCAAAAACATAAAATAAATGAATAGTATAAATCCATATTATATACATATTTCTAAATGAATTAAAATAAACATAATGCATTAAAAATTCTGACTTCGCCATCATGGCAAATTATTGACGGTCGCTACGAGGTATTTGGCCGTTAATAATGGAGTGGCACTGGCGTTCAATTTCTCCTCGAAGGCACCTAGCTGCATAATATCTATTTGCTTTGAAATTCGACGCAGTAGGTAGCTGATCACTTATTCACTTACCTAAAATGTACGGAAGACCTAATACTATAGGTGTATACCCACATTATATATGCTATAGGTACCATCACATATTTTTCGATTTTAAGTTGAAAATACACACCTTCCTTTACTTTAGAAGGGTTTGCAATTCAACGCTGCAGAAAGTTGACAGAATATAAAATCTATTAATATGAGTACCTATACACAAACATATGAATTTAACGAATAGTATAAATACATATTATATGTTTCTAAATGACAAATGTGAACGTGCAGTGCATCTTGGAATAAAAATTCTCAGTCCGCAAACACGGCAAATAATTGACGGTTGTTACGAGACCTTCGGCCGTCAATAATAGTGGAATTCACGTTCAATTTCCTTTTTTAGGCCTAGGTTAAACGTAATTGCTTAATGTATATTTACCTTGCAATGCGACGCAATAAGTTGTATAGCTGGTCACTTATGCACTGCCGTAAACTTTACTGGAGACGTCAATACTGTACCCATATCATACACATAATTACGTTAAGTACATTATTTAGATTTTAAATTGAAAATATATGTATACCTTTCTTTCTAAAAGTATATTTTTAAAGGGTTCTTCAGTGATTATTATGTTCTATTAAATATATCTACTCCACAATGTGTTTATTTTTCCGCGTCTGACTTCTGAAACGCGTCTGCTATTGGATGTTGCGGTTGACTCCTCCCCCAGTTGCGATTCTGCATTACATATGTGAAATTCGCAGCCCGGACATGTTATATTTTACCAATAAAAGCATATCGCTTTCCATAAAAATGTTATTTTTACTTTATCTACTTAGTATATAGTACGTATGTAAATAGAGAAAGTATTGCATTCCACCCAAAAATTCGATACCGAGATTTCACCGAGAATGCACATAGTTATGCACAAAAAAAAACATTTTTTAGAAAAATGTTCGTATGTATGTGACGATAACTCAAAGCCGAAAAATTTGATGTGTTCCATTCACATGACTTTCTCTACATTTCTGCAACAAATTAGTATTAGAAAGCTGATGCTTCTATTTACTTCATGCTATTCGAGAAAAAATTAACAGAAATAGTTTTATTACTTGCTTCCTTGAAAGTAGAAGCGAAATAAGGGAGTACCATAGGTTAATGTGATAGTCAAAATCTGGTTGCTATGTGACTGCAGTTCCTTTGTTTGTGTGTACAGGAGTTGACAAATTTCTGTATGAGAAAAGTATAAGTTTTTTGAAGTTGAAACCAAAAATAAGGAACATCTATTTAAAAAAACAAACAAAAAAACCATCAACTCCAAGAAAAAATGTATATAACATAGATAAATTGTGTGTTTTAAGGTGCTCTACATTTTTTGTATAGTAAGTTTTTATCCATCTCTTACGGTTTAGTAGTTATGCAAAATTCCGTAAATTTTAACCCGAATAAAGTAAGCTTCAGACGCTATTCCCAGAAAATATATACATTTTATTTGCCAGGTAAATATCTTTAATATACGACATTTTAATCAAAATCTTTAGAGCCATTTTTGAGAATATCAAAAATTTCGAAAAAAGTTCCATGTAACGGATAGTTGGGGTGAGGGGATTTTTCTCAAAATTTTTGTGTCGTATCCCTATAAGATACTAAACTTAAGTACCATGTGTGGTATTTTACCGACTTTTCGTTTTTGAGTTATCCTGTTCACAGTCACACACACACGCACACACACACACATGGACCTTCTTTGAAAATGCTTTTTTTGGATACAGGGGGCCCTAAATCATATATTTCCGGTGAAATCTCGGTACAAATTTTTGGGTGGAGTGTAATACCTTCTCTACACACTATGTACATAGTACATATAGAGAAAGTAAAAATCGGTAAAATACCGAACTTGGTATTTAAGTCTAGTATCGTCCAAGAATGCCACTCGAAGATTTTTAGGTAAATCCCCCTCCCCCAACTATTACATGGAGAGAGAAAAAAAATCGAAAATTCTGATTTTCTCAAAAATGACTCTGATTTAATGATTTTGATGAAAATAATAAAATTCATTTGCATAAAAATAAAATGTATATCTTGAATTTTCTCGGATTAACCTCCGAAACTGTCTGTATTCTGAATGAATGTTGGATAACTGATAAACCATTCGAGATAGAAACTTATGCGCACCAAAAGTAAATCTCGTTAGAGCATACCATTTGTCATATACATATATTTACTTTCTCTATACGTTTTATATACATAGTGTATACAGGAGGTATTGTACCCAAAAATTCGATACCGAGATTTCACCGAAAATATATGTTTTGAGACCCCCTGAATCCAAAAAAAGGATTTTTAGAAAAATGTCAATGTCTGTGTCTGTCTGCCTGTGTGTGTGTGTGTGTGTGTGTGTGTCTGTGGGTAGCATAGCTCAAAAACGAAAAGACCATTAAATACCAAAGGATACAACAAGAAGATTTTCAAAAAATCCCCCACCCCAAACTACGCTTTACATGGAAGAAACTCCATTTTTATTTTCTCAAAAATGGCTCTAACGATTTTGATTAAAATGTCGTACATTAAAGATATTTATATGACAAATAAAATGTATATCGTGAATTTTCGGATAGCCTCTGAAGATAGCTTTATTCTGAGGAATTTTGCGGAGTTTCAAATAACTGGTAAACTGTTACACTGGTAAGAGATACGAGATATAACTTACTTAACAGAAAATGTAGATCTCGTTAAAACACACAATTTATGTTATATAGTTATATTTTTGTAGAGTTGATCGTTTTGAGAAATTCCTTGTTATTGATTTCAGATATAAAATACTTACTTTTCTCATAAGGAATTTTTCAACTCCTGTCCATACAAACAAAGGAACTTCAGTCACATAGCAACTAGCTTTTGACTATCACTTTAGCCTATGGTGCTCTCTTATTCCCTTCTAATAACATGCAAGCAAGTAATAAGGCAACTTCTGCATTTTTTTTCTTATTTAGCGTGAAGTAGATAGAAGAATAAGCTTTTTAACAGTAATTAGATGTAGAGATTTAGAGAAAGTCGTGTGAATGGAACACATCGGATTTTTTATTGTGTACTTTAGCGTCCTCTAACCTGGTAGGTCATATCGGACGATGGATGACTGAAATGCGTAAAATGACGCTCATATGAGCGCAGAGTACATAGAGTTCAGAGTTATTCATCATTCGTCTTCTCAGGATAAGGGAAATTCCCTAGTGTCTGAAACTTCAAGCAGCCAATGCCTCCAAGGTCGCAGGTTCAACCCCGGCGGAGGACGATGGGTTTTTTCGGGTGTAAATATCCTTCGGAAGGGAAATAAAGCCGTTGGTCCCGTGTCGTAGATTTACGGCACGTGAAAGAATGTCAAGCCTAATAGAGAAGCCTCTGAGCAAAATTAAGCGGTCTTTCATGCCCAATATAGAATGGGACACTGAGAACCGCAGCAGTTAAAGAGCGTCCATAAATAACACGCCAGTCAATGCCTGCACCGGGTACTCTCAAAGGACCTGCTGGTACGGAACGAACAGCTGCTGTCTCTTTTAGGATGAATTCCATTCACATGGTATCCCTGGAGGACCATTTTCCTGTTGTTGACTACAGTGACAGCTGTTATGTATGTATAGTAGAGTTGCAGGCAGTCAGTCAGTCAGTCAGTCAGTCAGTCAGTCAGTCAGTCTGTCTGTCAATGTGTGTGTGTGTCTGTGGGCGGCATAGCTTAAAAACGAAAATCCGTTAAATACCAAACTTGATATTTAAGTTCAGTATCTTCCAACATGGAGATTTTCAAGAAAACACCCTCACCCCCAAGTATCCCTTACAGGGAAAAATTTTCGAAAATGTTGATTTTCTCAAAATGGCTCTAAGGATTTTGTTTAAAATATCGTATATTAAAGATGTTTACATGCCAAATAAAATGTGTATTTTGAACTTTTTGGGAATATTCTCTGAAGACATATTTATACTGGATGATTTTTGCGGCATTTTAAATAAGTGGTAAACAGTAAGAGATGGACAAAAACCTACTTAAATGTAGAACTCGTTAAAATACGCAGTTTATGTTATATACATTTTTTCGTGGAGTTGATCGTTTTTGAGATATTCCTTGTTATTGGTTTCAGCTTTATATTTTTCTCATATTTTTCTCATATGGGAATTTGTCAACTCCTGTCCATACAAACAAAATAACTTTAATCACATAGCGACCAGCTCTTGACTATCACTTTAGCCTTTAGTACTCCCTTATTTCGCTTCTACTTACATGGAAGCAAGTAATAAGACCATTTCTGCTATTTTTTCTGTATAGCATGAAGTAAACCGCAGAATATGCTTTTGAACAATAATTTGTTGTAGACATGTAGAGAAATTCATATGAATGAGGCACATCAGATCCTTTGGGGGGGGGGAGTTAATGCACTGAGCTAAGAACTATGAAGGATATAGGATTTATTCGTTCGTTTCATGTAGTATATAATAATCACACCAAGTCAGGTGGCTCAGGCGTTTCGTCTGAGACATTCCGAAGGTCGTGGGATCAGTTCCCCTCTCTGGCCGAACTCCTCCATGCGTTTTTTGGGGATGTTTCCCGGCTCCCTTCTTCATTCCCCGAACTTCATGTCTCTTCATTTTATCCCAGCCGGTCTCTTTCAGGTTGTAAGTGTCGGCGAGTTCTGCGGCGGAGGCGCCAATTCGCGGAGGTGACTGCGCTCTGGAAATACAGCTCCCGGCGGCGGGATGGCGTTAGACATTGTCTGCGTACTCAAGTGGTCTATCCGGGACTGAGCCACGGACTCCTGGCGCTACCAGGAGAACTGCTTATGAACTGTTAGTGACTCTCCACGACGACCCTCTGTCTGTCTGGATCTCGGCCGCCCTCTGAAATTACACTTTCTCATACTTACATCAGGAGTCTGACGTACAGTGTGCCCACAACTGCAGTGTGGAATATCCCTTCGTAACGTACACACACACTAACGCACACACACACACACACACACACACACACACACACACACACACACACAATGATACCGCTCGTTTCTGCGAACTCAACTCGTTCGGGAACTACAATGTTTTTCAAATGCGAAGAGTTGTACTCTGCAGCGAATGAGAAGTGTTATCCTGCTCTTCATTACCAGGTCGCTAACCCCCACTCACTCGCACACTAACCATGCAAATCTGTCTGGTGACATAATATTTATTCATGTGCATTATGAAAACTATTTGAGCTAAAAATCTGAGATTCTACTAGAAGTATTACTCCCTATCTTCCTCGTGAATTATTGCAAAATTTGAATATTTTGTTTTAGCGCAAGAAGTATTTATGAGAGATGGAATCACTTAACACGTTACTCCCCAGTTAAGTATGAATGTAATGTCAACACAGCAGCTCTCCGATTGGCTGTCGGCCTGGTGACGCTCAAGGACAAACCTGGTCCCATTTGAAAGTCACTGGAGGCATTTACTCATTCGAGTATTTTCTCATTCTATAGTCAGCACTATAGCGTTGTTGTCATGCAAATTCTTCAGTGCTTAAGGAAAATAAATGACAATAGCATATACCATTTACTGCTTTTCGACAATGTATCTTTGTAACATTGTGATAAACAAATTCCATATTACGTTCTGTTCTGTGTTTACGCTTAAGCAAAAAATATATAGGATTTTGCAAAAGTCTTTTCTGACTTTAAAACGCTATAAATGTTATAAATAGGATAAAAAAATCTGATGTGTTCTATTCACATGACTTTCTCTACATCTCTGCAACAAAGTATTGTTAAAAAGCTTATTCTTCTATTTACTTAGGTTTTTATTATTTGCTTCCTGTAAGTAGACGGGAAATAACGAAGTACCATAGGCTAAAGCGATACTGAAATGTTTTAAAATGTGGTTGCTATGTCATTGAAGTTCCTTTGATTTTATGGGCAGGAGTTGAGAAAAATATAAGTTTTTTAAAGCTGAGACCAATAACAAGAAATAACTCAAAAAAGGTCAACTCCACCAAAAAATGAATATATATAATATAAATTATGTGTTTTAATAAGCTCTACATTTTTTGTGCAGTAAGTTTTTGTCTATCTGTTACGGCTTACCAGATATGCAAACTTCCACGAAATTCATCCAGAATGAAGGTGTCTTCAGAGGCTATTTCCAGAAAATTGAAGATATGTATTTTATTTGCCATGTAAATATCTTAAATACCAGAAATTTTAATCAAAATGGTTGGAGCCATTTTTTGAGAAAATCAAAAGTTTCGAAAATCTTCCATGTAAAGGGTAGTGGGGATTGGGGGTACTTTCTTGAAAATCTTCATGTCACATCCTTGGATAACAAGTTTGGTATTTAACGGAATTTCGTTTTTGAGCTATGCTGCCCACAGACACACACACGGACATTTTTCTAAAAATACTTTTTTGGATTCAGGGGTTCTCAAAACATGTATTTCCGGTGAAATCTCGGTATCGAACTTTTGGGTGCGTTACAAAACCTTCTCTATACACTATGTTCATAGTACATGTAGACAAAGTAATAAAAAAGTCACATGCAATTAGGTTTGGTTTTCTTTTGTTTGTTTCAGTTCACCGTTATCATGGGTACATAAAACATTACGAAGTAATTTTATTCATACTTCTATAAGAATTTTTTTGTTTTTGTAGCCTAACGTCCTTTAACCTGTTTGGTCATAACGGACGATGAATGAAATTGGTGAAATGATGCTCAAATGATCTCGGGGTCCTTGGATCTCAAAGTTACTCGACATTCGTCTCCTCAGGATAAGGGAAAACCCCGAAAAAAACCTTATCCGGATAACTCACCCTAAGCTAGATTCGAACTCATGACCTGTTGAACATGAAGCAGACACTCCACCACCGCACTACCCAGGCGGGATGTAAGAATTTGTAAGTTACAAATAATTGCTCTACCTAAACGGTAGAATACAGTTGATTCAATGCTATTATGAAAGCAACAGGAGAGAGGGTTACCATAAATAACGAGTTTTTCTGAAACATCCAACAATCCGGCAGCAACTGAAAGATGCTATTTCGGAAGGAATTGCTAATACTCCAAGACATCTGAAAACTGCTGTGCATGGAGTCACAGGAAGAATGGCGTACGCTGAACAAGAGAATGGAGAACTTCTCCCCAACATTTTTTTTTTCCATCTGTGAATATTATAATGTTTATAACGGTTTAAAGTTTGAAGTGACTTTTGAAAGAGTCTATACTATGCTCCATAATGATTCCATTCAGAATTTCTTTGAGAGGAATTAAAGTTTATCATTAGGTATATGCAAATTTATTTGAATAAGCATTTCAAATTATGTATAATACAATAAATTAATACTTGTTTATTCTTTAAGCTCAAAAATAGCAAAGCTGACATTAAATTAATTATCTTACTACCAACCTTTAATCTAAATGAAGATTAATTAACTCCAAAGCTGTTGCTTTACTTTAAAGCTATGTATCATTAGGTTCACTACTGAAAAAATTGATGTGTACTATTTACATGACCTTGTCTGTGTCCTCCAAACAAAATATTGTTATAAAAGATAAATTTTATCTGCATTTTTCTAACACAAATAAACATTAGAAGAAATGGTCTTATTGCTTACTTCTTTATAAATAGAAGGGAAATACGGGAATATTAGGCTAAAGCGATATTTTTTAAAAAAAATGAGGAAATTTTAAGTACTTTATAATTGAAATCTCGGAAATCGTTAACTCTACAGCAAAAATCTGATGTATTTCATTCCCATGACTTTCTTTAGCTGTTACACAAATAACTTTCGTTACAAAAGATTATTTTTTTATCTACGACATACTAATCAAGGTCAATAATTATCTTATTACTTGCTTCCTTATAAGTAGAAGGGACTCAAGGAAATTCACTATCTAAATCGATAGTCAAATCTTTTAAAATCTGGTCCTATGTGATACAATTGAAGTTCAGTTCACTTTGGCAGATGAAACGAATTATTACTTCCGGTTAGAGAAAAGTTAAAGAGTTTTAAGTTTAAACAAATAAAAAGAAATACATCATAAACGGTAAGCTCTACGGAAAAGTATATGACATAAATTATGTGATTTAACTAGTCTGCATTTGTTGTGTAGATAGAAGTTTTTGTCTATCCCTTATGGTTTAACCATTATACAAAATTCTGCAACACTCATCCAAAACAAAGAGGTCTTCAGAGGCTATTCCCAGAAAATTAACTATATTTTATTTGTGATATTAAAACCTTTAATGTACCGTATTTTAATCAAAATAGTTACAGCCATTTTTAAGAAGAACAAAATTGTCAAAGCATTTTCAATGTAAAGGGAAGTTTGCGATGGGGGGATTTTCTTGAAAATCTTCATGTCGCATCCTTGGAGTATACTAAAGGTAAATACCACGCTTGGAATTTATCGTTTTTGAGTTAAGCTGTCCACAGACCCATACATGAACCGTTTTCTAAAAACGACTTCTTTAGGACTCAGGGGACATCAAAATATATATTTCCGGTGAAATCTCGACATCGGTTTTTTTAGGTGGAATGCAATACATTTCTATCCACTATGTGCATTGTACATACGGGCTAGAGAAAGTAAAATCTGATGTGTTCCATTCACATGACTTTCTCTGCATCTCTGCAACAAATTATTGTTAAAAAGCTTATGCTTCTATTTACTTCATTCTAATCGAGAAAAAATTATCAGAAATAGTCTTATTACTTGCTTCCTTGAAAGTAGAAGCGAAATAAGGGAGTACCATAGGTTAAAGTGATAGTCAAAATCTGGTTGCTATGTGACTGAAGTTCCTTTGTTTGTATGGACAGGAGTTGACAAATTCCTGTATGAGAAAAGTATAAGTTTTCCAAAGCTGAAACTTAAAACAAAAAATATCTCCAAAACGATCAACTCCATGAAACAAGTGTATACATAATGAATTGTGTGTTTTAACGTCTTCTACATTTTTGTGTGGTAAGTTTCTGTCCATCTCTTACGGTTTAGCAGTTATGCAAAATTCCGTAAAGCTCATCCAGAATAAAGTATCCTTCAGAGACTATTCCCAGAAAATTCAAGATATACATTTTATTTGCCAGATCAACATAGTTAATATACGATATTTTAAACAAAATCGTTAGAGCCATTTTTAAGAAAATCAAATTTTCGAAAAAAGTTCCACGTAAAGGATAGTTTTGGGTAGGGGGATTTTTCTGAAAATCTTCGAATCGCATCCCTGGAAGATACTAAACTTAAACTCCAAGTTTGGTATTTTAGCTACTTTTCGTTTTTGAGTTATCGTGTTTACAGGCACACGGATATATGCACGGACCTTTTTGTGTAAATGCTTTTTTGTGTTACAGGGGACGCTAAAACGTATATTTCCGGTGAAATCTCGGTATCATATTTTTGGGTGGAGTGCAATACCTTCTCTATATACTATGTACATAGTACGTGTAGAGAAAGTAAAAATCTGAAGTGTTGCATTCACATGACTTTCTCTACATCTCTGCATTCTGAAAGACTCTGGCTGTTCTGCAGTATGACATTTTTATGCCACATCACATGGAAAAGGCCCATGTGGTGGAGTAGCTGGTGCTGTTAAGCGCTCTCCAGCACAAGCTAGTTTGCAAACCTTACAATAACCACATACTGACTACTCTGCAGTTATATGAGTGGTGTTAGGACAACATCAAAGTTATTCATTTTGGGTATGTGGCTAGTTCACAATACAACGAAGAACTTTACTTTCTCCAGGAGAGATTTTCTAACATCAAGGCGATACCTGGAACACAGAAACTGTATACTTTTATACCCACTGGAGATCATGAAAATGGAACATTTTATTCAAATCGTGAAAAGCATAAAGATGAACATTTTCTTTTCATGGTTGCTGTTGAAGTTGTCAGTGACATAATATCAGGATTTGTTGCATGTATTTGTGATTACAAATGGTGGATTGACTTTATATTAAATGCTGGAGAATATAAAGATAGATTGAAGATTGTGTTTCTCCTTCCACTTGGACCATAACTATCATTTGTTTCCCTCTTAACCAAATAACTGGGCAGTTTTAAGAGAGTGTATTCTGATGAAAGCGGATTTGTACACAACTACAGGAAAGACTTACAACCTGGATGCCGACGAAACTTAAAAAGTTAATAACATTTAATTTAGACCTGAATTAAGGGTCGTATTAATGTCAAAAAGGATTGGTTTTGTTCCTGCTAGAATGCTAACTTGGTAGAATGTAACTATCAAAATTGTACAGTTAGTACAAGATATGTTAATCTGAATTCTGATGCCTGTCACTGATATAAATTATTTTACATCTCCCAAGGAAATGTTAGTTCCAATATCAAAGTAACAGGTTATATTTAGGATAACCAGAATGTTAACATGTATTTTTTTTTACAGATTTTTAAAAAATGTATTTCTAAAAATTCAATTTGAATTTGAAAATTATATAATTGGAAGAAGGCTGATATCTTCCAAAATAACAGAAATAGTTCCTTCAATAAGCTTTAAAATGAGACCACATTTATTTTTCTATCTTTATTAGTTCGTGAGTAAAGTCAAACGAGATAATTGTTTTACTTTTCCTCGAAGTTCATTACCTCTTAACTTGAAAAATATTTGATCGATCGTAAGTTGCTTAAATTCAGTATGCATTCATTCCTTACTTGGGAGAAGATTTACAGAAAAAGATATTAATTTTTAAATATGTCAGGTTGAAAATGACCCTAAGTGTGTTGATTTCACAGGAATGACTCAAAAGCTGGTAGCCATGTGGTTGAAATTCGTTTCTTTGCATTGCCAGGAGTTGACAAATTCCCGTATGAGAATCGTTTAAGTATTTTAAAACTGAGACAAATAAAACATTTCTCGGAAAAAATGCACGTGACATAAAATGTTCCACGAAAAAATGCATTTAATATAAATTGTGTGTTTTAAGGAGATCTACAATTTTGCGCAGTAAGTTTTTGTCTATCTCTTTTAGTTTACCAATTATACAAAATTCAGTAAAATTCATGCAGAATAAAGAGGCGTTTAGAGATTATTTCCAGAAAATTCAATATATACATTTCATTTGTCATATAACTATCTTTATTGTACGGTAATTTAATCAAAATCGTTACAGGCATTTTTGAGAAAATCAAAATTTTCGAAATTGTTTCCATATATAGTGGTTTGGAGTGGGGAATTTTTCTCAAAAGTTTCGTGTCGCATCCTTGGAAGATACTAAACTTAAATACCAAGGACTTTTCGTTTTTCAGTTATCTTTTCACATACACACCCACCCACCCACACACACACACGAAGAGATCTTTTTCTAAATGTCTGATGCGTTTCATTCATATGACTTTCTCTACATCTAAGCAACAAATTATTATTAAAAAGTTTATAGAAGGGAAATAAGGGAGAATAATAGGTTAAAACGACAGTCAAATCTTTTAAAAGCTGATTGCCATGTGGTTAGAATCCGTTTCTAAGCAAGGCCTGGAGTTAACAAATTCCTGTGTGGGAAAAGGTTAAGTACTCTAAAACTGAAACCAACAACAAAAAATATCTAAAAAATGGTCAACTCCACAAGAAAAAAGAGTATATTACATAAATTATGTGTTTTAATGCGATTTACATTTTTTGTCTATACCCCATTGTTTATTAGCTATGTAAAATCCAGCAAAATTTCATCCAGAATAAAGAGAACTTCTGCGGCAATTCCCAATAAATTTAAAATATACATTTAATTTGTCATGTAAATATCTTTAGTACACAGTATTTTAATCAAATTTGTTATAGCCATTTTTGAGAAAATCAACATTTTCGAAAATTTTTCCATTTAAAGATTAGTTTTGGGTGCGGGAATTTTCTCCAAAACCTTCGCGTCACGGAAGATACTAGACTTAAATACCAAGTTTGTATTTTACAGGTTCTTCGTTTTTTGAGTTATCGTGTTCTAGACACACGGACACACAGACACGCACACAGACACACACAAACACAAACACACAGGCTTTTTCTAAAATCTGGTGTTTCATTCACATGACTCTCTCTACATCTCCGTAACAAATTATTTTTAAAAAGCATGTGCTTCTATCTACTTCATGCTCATCGAGATAAACATTAGCAGAAATACTTTGTTGACAGTGGAAGGGAAATAATGGAACACATTAGGCTAAAGTGATAATCAAATCTTTTAAAATCTGGTTGCCATGTGGTTGAAATCCGTTTCTATGCTTGGCCAGAAGTTTACAAATATCCGTGTGTGAAAAGTTTTAAGTATTTTAAAACCGAAACCAATAACAAGGAATATCTAAGAAGGACGAACTCCACGAAAAAATTTATGTGACATAAATTGTGTGTTTCAATGAGGTCTATACTTATTATGTTATAAGTTTTTGTCTATCTCTTGCGGTTTACTAGTTATGCAAAATCCAGCAAAACTCATTCGGAATAAAGAGATTTCCAGAAGCTATTCCAGAAAATTCGTCGTGTAAATATTTTTAATATACTGTATTTTAAGCAAAATCATTGGAGGCATTTTTAAGAAAATAAAAATTTTCGAAACATTTTCCACGTGAAAGGTAGTTTCGGGTGGGAGGATTTGTCTCAAAATCTTCGTGTGGCATCCTTGGAAGATACTAAACCTATATACCAAGTTTGGTATGTTACGGACTTTTCGTTTTTGAGTTATCACACACACACACACACACACACACACAGAATTTTTCAACTCTTGTCCATAGAAACAATGAAAGTTTAGTCACATAACAACCAGCTTTTGACTAATACTTTAAATTATGCTACTCCCTTATTTCCCTTCGACTTGCATGGGAGCAAGTAATAAGACCATTTATGCTATTTTTTCAAACACACACTGAGGGACCTTTTTCTAAATATGTTTTTTTTTATATACAAGAGACCCTAAAACGTCTTTTTCCGGTGAAATCTCGCTATCGAATTTTTGAGTGGAATGCAATAGCTTTCCTATATATATTTGTTCCAAACAAATGATTTTCTTTAGCTGTGCTGCAACAGATTATTCTTAAAAAAGCTGATCCCTCTCTCTATGTTGTGGTTATCCCGATGAATAGAAGATATCACATATGGTCGTATTAATTATTCCTTTATAAGTAGACGAGAAATAAGGGAGCACGCTAGCCTAAAGCGATAGTGAAATGCTTTAAAAGCATTTATGTAATTGAAATTCATTTCTTTGCATGACCAGCATGACAAAGTCCCGTTTGAGAAACCTTTTAAGTATTTTAAAACTGAAAACAATAACAAGGCACATCTAGGAAATAGCCAATGCACGAAAAAATGTATACGAGATAAATTAGGTATTTTAACCAGATCTATATTTTTACTTTCTCTATATGTGCATAGTGTATAGAGGAATTATTGTATTCCACCCAAAACTATATACCGAGGTTTCACAGGAGATATAAGTTTTGAGGTCCCCTGAGTCCAAATGGTCTTTTTAGAAAAAGGTCCATGTGTGTCTGGGGTCAGTGTAGCTCAAAACTAGAGACCGTTAAATATCCCTACAGATTTTGATTAAAATACCGTATATTATAGCTGTTTATATCACAAATAAAATGCATACCTTAAATTTTCTGTGAATAGCTTCTAAAGACCTGCTCATTCTGGTATAATTTTGCTGAATTTTGCATAACTGATAAACCGTAATAGATACATAAAACTTACTACACAAAAAATGTAGATCTCGTTAAAATCTACAATTTACGTCATATACATTTTTGTTGTAGAATTGACTGTTTCCGAGATATTCCTTATTATTGGTTTCAATTTTAAACTATGCATCTTCAAACGGGATCACCTTTTGTTTCATTTTTCTTTTGTTTTTCTAGAAATGTAAAGCGAAACGAATTTCAGTTGTTCGCATATCGATCGGCTTTTAAAAGATTTGACTATCGCTTTAGCGTGATGTACGCCCTTATTTCCCTTCTGTTTATAAGGAACTAAGTACTAAGACTAATTAGGTTAATGTTTATCTCGTTTAGCATGATGTAAATGGAAGAATAATCTTTTGTAAGAACAGTTTGTTTGTAGAACATGTAGAGAAAATAATGTGAATGCAACATATCAGAAATTCTGTATTGTAGTAGCTTTTTTGTCTCTCTCTCTCTCTTACGGTTTACCAGTTATGTGCAAAAGTCATCCAAAATGAAGAGGACTTCAGAGACTATTCCAAAAATTCAAGATATACTTTTTTATTTGTCACGTAAATATCTTTAATATACGGTACTTTAATCAAAATTGTTTGAGCCATTTTTGAGAAAATCAAAATCTTCTTTTTTCCTTGTATAGGGTAGTTAGGCATGGGAGGATTTTCCTTAAAATCTGCGTGTCGCATCCTTGGAAGATACTAGGCTAAAGCGATAGTGAAACGCTTTAAAAGCATTTAAATACCAAGTTTGGTATTTCACCGATTTTTTGTTTTGAGTTGTGCTCATAGACACACGGAGACACACATGGACCTTTTTACAATAATGCTTTCTTTTGGATACAGGAGAACCAAAAACGTATATTTCGGTGAAATCTCGGTATCAAAATTTAGATGGAATGCATCTAAGTAAACTGTACATACAAGCTATAGAAAGTAAAACTTTTTTTTTTCGAATAGGGGACCCCTTAAACGTGTATTTTCGGGGAAATCTCGGTATCGAGCTTCTGGATAGAGTACAATACTTTTCTACCTGTACTATGTAGAGAAAGAAAAAAAGAAAATATATAAGGAAAAAGGTTAGTGTGAGTAGGCGTGTGTGGGTAAACATTCCAACTTGGTGTCTTGGTATGTAAGTTCAGTATATTCTGGGCACTGACTTCCCTTTGGTGCTAAGTCCTACATTCGATTGCGGGTAAGGTGTGCAACTTCTACAGTAGTAGAACAAACAGTATGTATTATAATTTTACAGCTAGATATGGATATAAGTGAACAATGTGCATTGTTGATAGAGAATAGCATGTATTTTTCGTGTCCATTTTAATTTCTCTATGCCTATGTACACAGTGTATAGTGAAGGTATTGCATTCCGCCCAAAAATTAGATACCGAGATTTCACTGGAAACAGACGTTTTAGGGTCCCCTGTATCCAAAAAAAAATATTTTCAGAAAAAGGTCCATGTGTGCGTGTGCGTGCCCGTGTGTTAGTGTCCATGTGTCTATACACAAAAGTACTCAAAAACAAAAAGTCGGTAAAATACCAAACTTGGTACTTAAGTTTAGTATCTTCCAGGGATGCTACACGAAGATTTTGAGAGAAATCCTCTCCCCCATTACAAACTACCTTTACATAGAAAACATTTTAAAAATGTTGATCTTCTCAAAAACCCTCTAACGATTTTAATTAAAATTCCATATGTTAAATATATTTACATGGCAAATAAAATGTATGTCTTAAATTTTCTGGAAATAGTCTCTGAAGATCTCTTTATTCTGAATGAATTTTGTTGAATTTTGGTAACTGGTAAACCGTAAGAAATAGACAGATACTTACTACACAAAAATGAATATCACACAATTTATATCACATACGTTCTTTCGTTAAATTGACCATTTCTGAGATATTCCTTGTGGTTTGTTTCAGATTTAAAATAATTAAACTTTTCTCACATGGAAAGTTATAAACCCCTGACTCTGCATAGAAACGGATTTCAACCACATGGCAACCAACTTTTAAAAGATTTGACTATCGTTTTAGTTTAGTGTATTCCCCTACTTTCCTTCTATTTACGGGAAGCAAGTAATTAAGACAATTTCTATTAATATTTATCTCAATTATCATAAAGTAGAATATGCCTTTTAACAATAATTTGTTATAGCTATGTAGAAAAAGACATATGAATGGAACAGATTAGATTTTTCTACCTCTTAATTAGGTAGGTAGGCGGGGTCATGACAGAGGATGGACCCCGCAACAGTGGGCACAAAAAGCCAGCATAAACAAATACGCCATATATATGGTTAATTTTTATATTCATTATTACTTGATAATAAAAACATTTATTTTGCTTAGATGTATTTTAATAGAAATAAAATGAATTATACTGTAATTCTGGCGAAAAACCACATATTGTCTCTGAAAGTAAAATGAATTGTCATTGACATACACAAGAGTGTTTTAAGAATAGGCTTGTGTAAGCGAGCAGCTTCATACACAAGCATTCGGTTATTGAGTTCTGGGTAGGTTCTTCTTTTTTTTTGTTTTCTTTCGCTACCTTTTAACACCTGCTTTTACTACTATAGCATCGCAGGCGATGATACTGATATTTGGGAATGAAGATGGATGACCGGTGGAATGAGATGGCCGGGGAAACCGGAGAAAACCCCTACGCCTCATTATCCACCGCAAGTCCCATATGAGGTCGCCTGGGATCGCTTTGTGAGAGGTGGGTGGTTCAATCACTCGACCATGGCGCGATCTTGGCTTCTCGTCGTTATTTTATTGCTAGGTTTCAATCAATTGCCACATTGTATCCTTTTCTCGTGGGATCTTCTATAATATTTCTAGGAGAATCTTTGCATTTTGCCACAAAACTAAACGTCCCAGAATGTGTCAGTATGACCGACGTCAATACGATAATGAACATTTTCGTTTCATTAACGGCTTACGCTCCCCGTACTTGTAGGACTGACCCCCCCCCCCTAGAATTTACAAGCAAATGCCTAGTGGTCAGAAGCCTGTCGGGGAGCCAACGGCAGGAAACCACAGGATGGAGAACTGTTACGAGGGATCGGCCCGTAGCGAGGCATGAACAGGAGGAAGTGAATGATATGAAATGTAAGCGAAATTGATGATTGGAAAGGTGAGAATGGAGAAATTGGTGGAATGAGTGGCGGGGGAAATAAGACAACTCGGAGAAAAACCGCCTAGACGCCACTTCGTCCACCACTAATCCTACGTGCGGGCGCTTGGGATCGAACCTCGGCCGCCTAGATGGGAAGCAAGCAGCCTAATCACTCAACCGGGTGCATTTCCTTAGCATTGAATGGGGAAGAGAAATTGTGCAGTATTACGTACGACAATCTAGCGGCAAATAAATAAGTACCTACTCTTGGTGTTCGTCGCCAGGAAAGCTTCTTTGCTTCTTTATTTTAAATGATAGGGGTAAGGAAAAGACAGTTAATATATAAAACGTATTTGAATTTCACTACTGCTTTGCGCCATTGTCTCGATAAACTGGTGCGTTATCTTAACATTGAATAGGGAGGAAAAGTACTAATGGCCATCTATGTTAGTACTTACTCTAGGTGTTCGTCGAGAGGAAAGCTTCTTTATTTTAAACGAAAGGCGTAAGGAAAGGACAGCTAATACATAAAAATATATTTGAAATTCACTGCTCCATTGCGTCATTGTCTCGAAAAACTTATGCGTTCGTTAACATTGAATGGGGAGGAAAAATGCTACTACGGTCATCTAGTGGCAAATAAATAAGTACTTACTCCAGTTATTTGTTGTCAGCAAAAAGCCTCTTTGTTTCTTTATTTTAAACGATATGAGTACGGAAAAAACAATTAAAACATAAAAACGTGTTTGAATCTCACCTCTGCGTTGCATCATTGTCTCGATAAATGGGTGCGTTACCTTAACATTGAATGGGGAGGGAAAATATATCAGTACTACAGCCATTTAGCAAAATATAACCATGGCACCACTGCCTTCTGGCGGTTATAAACCGAAATGCTATCCCTTGGCACTGCTATTATTCATATTGTGAGACTTACAAACTTCCCCGTACTATTTTAAACATTTTTCCCACAACCTTTGTCGTGACAATAACGGAAAAAAAATGTTCAATTTGGTGCACTAGTTCGGAAGTTATGCGCGCACATACATTGTTATACTATAAAAAGAGATTTTAATCAAAACGTTAGAGCCATTTTTTGATAGATTCAAAAATTTCGAAAATGTTTCCATGTCAACTTGTAAAGGATAGTTGGGGGGGGGGTTCTTGAAAATCTTCGTGTAACATCCTTGGAAGATACTGAACTTAAATACCGAGTTTGATATTTAAGGGCCTTTTCGTTTATGAGCTATGCTGCCCACACGCACACACACACACATACACACACACACACACACAAATACACGGACATTTTTCAAAAATGTTTTTTTTTTGCTACAGATATATTTCTGGTGAAATCTCTGTATCAAATTTTTGGGTGCATTACAATACCTTCTCTATACACTATGTACATAGTACGTGTAGAGAAAGTAAAAACATAATGTGTTTTATACACATGACTTTCTCTTCATCTTTGAAACAAATTGTTTTTAAAAACCTTACCCTTCTATCTACTCCATTCTAATCCAGATAAATCGTAGCAGAAATGGTCTTAATTGATCTTTATAAGTAGAAGGGAAATAAAGGAAGACACTAGGTTAAAGAAATGATGAAATCTTTTCAAATCTGATTGCTATGTGAATAAAATTCGTTCTCTTTGAATAACCAGGGGTTGACAAATTCTTGTATCAGAACAGTTTTAAGTATTTTAAATTTGAAACCAATAACAAGGAATATCTTGGAAATACTTAACTGTACAAAAAATTATATAAGACTTAAATTGCGTGTTTTAACAACCTTATATTTTTTGTGTAGTAACGTTTTATCTACATGTTTAAGTTTATCAGTTGTGCAAAAGCATTCAAAATAAAGAGGACTTCAGAAGCCACTCCCAGAAAATTCGAGACATACATTTTATTTGTCTTATTAAGTATTTTTACTTTCCCTATACGTGCTATGTACATAGTGTACGAAGAAGGTATTGCACTACACCAAAAATTGGACACCGAGATTTCACCGGAAATATATGTTTTAGGGTCCCCTGTATCCAAAAAAGTATTTTCAGAAAAAGGTCCTTGTATGTGTGTTTGTCCCTGTGTCCGTGTGTCAGTGTGTCCGTGTGTCCGTGTATCTGTGAACACGATAACTCAAAAACAAAAAATCAGCAAAATACTAAACTTGGTATTTAAGTTTAGTATCTTCCAGAGATGCGACACGAAGATTTTGAGAAAAATCCCCCACCCCAAACTACTCTTTACATTGAACTTTTTTCGAAAATTTTGATTTTCTAAAAAGTGGCTCTAACGATTTTGATTAAAATATCGTATATTAAAGATAATTTACCTGGCAAAATAAAATGTATATTTTGAATTTTCTGGGAATAGCCTCTGAAGACTACTTTATTCTGGGTCAATTTTACGGAATTTTGCATAACTGCTAAACCGTAAGAGATGGACAAAAACTTTACACACAATAAATGTAGAGAACTTTAAGGCACACAATTTATGTTATGTACATTTTTTTCTTGGAGTTATTGATTTTTTTTTAGATATTCCTTGTTTTGGTTTCAGCTATAAAGAACTTATACATTTCTCATACAGGACTTTGTGAACTCGTGTCCATACAAACAAAGGAACTTCAGTCACATAGCAACCAGCTTTTGACTACCACTTTAACCTATGGTACTTCCTTGTTTTGCTTCTACTTACAAGGAAGCAAGTAATAAGACTGCTAATTTTTTCTCGATTAGCACAAAGTAAATACAAGTATAAGCTTTTATTTTTAAAAATAATGTATTGCAGAGATGTAGAGAAAGTCATTTGAATAGAACACATCAGATTTTTAATATAGGTACGGTATTTTAATTAAAATCTTCAGAGTAAGTTTTAAGAAAAGAAACATTTTTAAAATTTTCTTGAAAATCTTCAGGTCGCATCCTCTGAAGACGCTGAACTTAAATATCAAGTTTTGTATTTAACCCACTTCTCGTTTTTGAGTTATCGTTTTCACAGACACACGGGCACACGGACAAATACTCACACACACGCACACACACGCACGCGCGCACGCGCGCACACACAGGCAAATGGATGTTTTTCTAAAAATCTTTTTTTTGGATTCAGGGGACCTTAAAACGCCTATTTCCAATGAAATCTCTGTATCGATATTTTTGGGTAGAATACAACACCTTTCTACCTAAGTGCTATGTACTAAGTAGAGAAAGTAAAAAGCGGCGATTGGAAGTTAGTAAATAACTTTCACTAGCTACTCAGTTAACCGACATGATCCAAAATCTTGGAAAACTATATAGAAATATATATATATATATATATATATATATATATATATTGTTAATTAGCCTAATACTTATTAAAATTCTTTTCCAATACGTAGCATAACATGGTGGAAAACATTAAATTCAGGTAATGTTTTATGTTATATTGTTTCAAAACAAATTGCCTTACTTTAGTCAATACGTATAATCTACAGCATGCTAGGTGCTTTTAAAAGTGTGTTAATATCTTGAAGGAAGGGATCATTTCAAAATTAATATACCGTGGTCCTTGTAGATAAATATGCCAAAGCCATTTTCAGCCACTTGCAGTTTAAACACTTATCGCGTGATCTTTTAAATGGAAGTTTTAATGGTAACAAATGAAACTCCAAGTATTAAAATGCGTATTTCGCTAAACGCATTCTCTAATGTATTAAGTTTTCAAAATTCTCCTTGTGGTGCACATTTCAACCAATCAGTTTGATTTTCTACCAGAGAACCTTAACATTATAATAAACAAAAATTATCGAATTAATTTTCCAAGTAAGTAAAATTGATTATGTATTTGTATTAACAATAGTAATTAATCAACAAACACAATGAAAAAGGTATAAATAAATAATTTATCAAACCTTTTTCTACAGAAATATTTAAGTAGAAACTTATCCGAGAATTTTTAAAGTGATATTCCTGGAATGTAAACATGAACTTTTGCTATAACATCAAATTTTACAAAACCGAAGCGCAATGAGCTTTTTTGGTACAATAGTTAAACAAAATATTTTTTCTCAAAAACTACTCGTTGCGTTTGTCTCAAAACTAGTTACGCATAACAATAGAGGTATGGGGTGAAAAAATGAAGATAATTGCAAATTGCTTAAGAAACAATTAATACAATTTGACTGCCAGGGAGAGAAGATAAGGAACAGGGATTTTCATACCATGTGGATAAAAAGAGAGTGGTGTAGAGCTGGGTACATACTGCTCAACATTTGACATGAACATGCTAAATTTAACTTGGTAGCATCAACATTTTCAGTAAATTCGGAAAGAAGTTTATCAAACGCGCTTAACTTAAAATGAAAGAACGCAGCGTCCGTCATTGATGAGCCCGAAACTTCTGTCAGCCTGCTGAAAGCTTAATATGATGATTCTTCATTGGTCTCCGCGGTAGTCGGAAACGTTCTTTTGTTCAGCTGTTTCTTCACTCACTTGCTAGCCCCATTTTGGTGAATTCTGTACTTGTGTACTGCAGTCAATGCAAGTTCTTGTCAACATGGAAATGCAGACACATTCCTAGCCATAAATATGCTGAAGTGGTTGCTCTGTGTGTTTTGTTTGTGGATATAAGTTTACCTTGCTCAAAAGTCACATTCATTCATTCTCAAAAAAAAAGAAAAAAAAAGTTTGAAGTCAAATCTCACCTCAGTTTTAACCTCGTAATTTTTTTTTATTTCTATGTCGATTAGCCAGATACGGTCTCATCCACATTTCTCATTACACTAGTCGTCTAGTGTCATAGAGTGACATTCCCTTCCATTCTTCATTCTACCTCGTATTGGCAAAAAGCCATTATCGCCCCAAGAGCAATGAGGCTTCACGCCTTCATTCGAGGAGTTAGTGTACAAGTAAACACTCTTTAGGTCGATCAGAGAAGCACTGGCAGCATGTCACGGTACACATTTCATCCTTCATGGGGGAAATAAGGGAGTACACCAGGCTAAAACGATAATCAAATCTTTTAATAACTAGTTACCATGTGGTTGAAATCCATTTCTATGCAGGGCCAGTAGTTAACAACTTTCCGCGTGAGTAAATTTTAAATATTTTGAATCTGCAACAAATAACAAGAAATATCCCAGAAATGGTCAACTCCACGAAAAAACAAAACAAAAAAAAAACAAAAAACAAAAAAAAAAAAAAACATATGTGACATTGTCTGTTTTAACGTGATCTACATTTTTTGTGTAGTAAGTTTTTGTCTTTCCTTACGTTTACCAGTAACCAAAATTCAGTAAAATTTATTCTGAATAAAGAAGTTTTATAGGCTATTCCCAGAATATTCAGGATATACATTTTATTTGCCATATAAATGCAATTAATATCTGGCATTTTAATCAAAATCGTTAGAGCCAATCAACATTTACAAAATTTCTTCCATGTAAAGGGTAGTTTGGGAGAGGAGATTTTTTTCTCAAAATCTTCGTTTGACATCCTTGGAAGATACTAAACTTAAATACCAAGTTTGGTATTTTACCTACTTTTCGTTTTTGAGTTATCGCGTTCATAAACACACGAACCTTTTTTCTGAAAATTCCTTTTACTTTCTCTACACGCACTATGAACATAGTTTATTATAGAGAAGGTATTGCATTCCACCCAAAAATTCGATACCGAGATTTCACGGGAAAGACCTATTTTGGGTCCCCCCCCTGAATACATTTTTTTGTTGGAAAAAGGTCCGTGTATGCGCGCGCGAGTGTGTGTATATATATATATATATATATATATATATATATATATATATATATGTGTGTGTGTGTGTGTGTGTGTGTGTGTGTGTGTGTGTGTATCTGTGCGTCTGTGGACAGCATAGCTCAAAAACGAAAAGATCGTTAAATACCAAACTTGTTATTTAAGTTTGGTATCTTCCAAGGATTCGACAAGGATCAAGAAAATCCCCCCTCCCCAAGCTACCCTTTACAAGGAAAAAAATTAGGAAATGTTGATGTTCTCAAAAATGGTTCTAACGATTTTGATTAAAACCTCTTATACTTAAGATATTTACATGCCAAATAAAATGAATATCGTGAATTTTCTGGGAATAGCCTCTAAAGATCTCTTTATTCTGGATGATTTCTGTTTGTCAGTGACTACATTTGTATTCAACCGCACATAGTTATTGTAGTAACTCCGAGTACCGCCAGGGCTCATTCCCTTTGGAGCGGGTTCGTAGGTTGGCTACCAGGTTGAGCTACCTCTGACTCTTGCCGGCGGATGCAGATGGTCTCGCTCTCGCGCATGAACGAGACGGAAGTAGACATTCGGAGAGTTTTTCAGTCAAGCACATGGCGTAACCAAAGCGTGTTTGCGATTGCGTGTGTAATCAATCCGCCGCAATCCACATTTGTTACCTATATATAAACTAACATGTATTAATAATCAATAAATAAGTGCAGTAACTAACCTAATGTTTATTTGTCACGAGAGAATAATTAGTTTATTATAAGAACCGGCATGTGGCTCCTGACCTCTGCGTTCCGAGGAGCTAGTCCGAATGCGGTTGGAACATTGGTCCTCCGGGCCGGATTTGTAAGTTCGTAATCAAGTATTACGTGGTCCTCCGTGAAAATAATATGTGATTAGTATAAACGTGACAAAGTGAGAGTCATGTGTTGCAACTAGATCATCTCGTCAGCAGGAAGCGGAACAGCAACTATAGGATAAGCATCACCAGACACGCAGGATTTGTAAACAGGTCAGTCAATCCTAATAATTTGTCCTTTTCCTTAATTATAATGGAAGCTAGTGAGCGGAATGGGCTTATTAAGCAACGGGCCATAACCAAGGGGTCATTGTCACGTATAGGTAAGTTTGTGGAACAGTTTACCATAGGACAAGATGTAAACACCTTACGAACCCGATTAAAACAGTTACCAACGCTTTGGGAAGAATTCATGGTTGTTCAAGTCAAACTTGAGTTAGACGACGACGACAAAAACTACGACACCCATGGCAACGAAAGAGAGTTATTTGAAAACAAATACTATGATTTGGAGGCAAAAATTAACACTCTTATAGAGGGTAATAGTAACTCTAATTACAATGACAATACATCCAATCCTTCTAACACTGAAGCACGTGCATCTGCTGAATTACGACTTCCAGTCATTAATCTTCCCAGCTTCCATGGTCAGTACGACGCGTGGATTCACTTCCATGACATGTTTCAAGAGTTGATAGTGAACAATGAAAGGCTGTCAAATATTCAACGTTTCCATTATCTACTTTCGTCCCTCAAAGGAGAACCTCACCAACTAATTCAAAATCTCCCCATCTCTAACGCGAATTTTCCAATTGCTTGGGACACGGTCTGCAAGAGGTACACTAATAAGAAATTGATAGCGACACAACATGTGAATGCCCTTCTATCGTTACCAAGTTGCCAGAAAGCTACTGCCGCAGACCTTCGACAATTAAGCAATCACATTGCTAGTAATTTGAACGCACTAGAGGGACTACAATTAGAAACACCACTGCATGAAATCTTGCTCCAACAGCTCCTATTGGACAAACTCGACAACGCCACGCGCAAAGAGTTTGAAATGCAAGCCCCTAATGATAAGTTTTCTGAGCTGAAGGATGTGTCAAAATTCTTAGAAGACGGAGCACAGGTACTAGAGCTTATGGCTGCAACCAAAGAGCCAAAAGGAACTTCACATACCACAAAGGGCGGTCAGCAAAGGAGCGTCCTCAAAGCATCCAGAAGCAACTCGTACGTGACAACTAATTGCAAATGTGAATATTGTGATGGAAGTCATTTACTACACAAATGTGGAGACTTCATTAAATCTCCTGTTAGAGTACGTTATGAATTTATGTGGAAAAAGGAATTGTGTTTCAATTGTTTTCGGCATCGCGGGGTACGGTCCTGCAAATCTGGTAACTGCAAGGTATGTCACAATAAACATCACACGCTACTTCATTTCGACAATGAAGTACGAATGGAATTGGAGGGTGTTGTTCAGACTAATGAAGGAAATTCTAGTTACTGCGCTATGAAGTTCAAGCCTAGATCCCAAGTAATCTTATCGACAGCAATTCTTTGCGTTCTTGATAGCAATGGTCGAAGTCACCAGTGTCGTGCGTTGCTGGATTGTGGATCGCAATCGAACTTCATTACAGAGTCACTTGCTAAAGAATTAAGGTTGAAACGACACAGGAATTGCATCCCCATCAGCGGTATAAATAACACATCAATAGCCGCATCACAGAGCGTCGATGTAGTAATTCATTCAACGGCCTCAAACTTCGAGGCGACTATCACATGCTCGATACTTCCGCAAATAACTGGGAATATTCCGGCAGCCCCCGTCGACTGTAGGTCATGGAATTTACCAACTGGCATCCAACTCGCTGATCCCAGCTTTAACAAGCCTGGTGCTATAGATGTTCTAATTGGGGCAGAATTATACATGTTTTTGTTAGTTGATGGATGTAGGACGAATGGCAGTGATCTTCCAATACTGAAAAACTCTGTTCTTGGGTGGATAGTATCAGGTCCCGTACGAAATCCTAGTCAGATTAGTGGCAATTTGGAGGCCCAGTCAGCACTCTTCGCTAGGGAAGATGGCGATCTAGGAAGCAAAATAGAAAGGTTTTGGAGCATTGAAGAAGTGGCCGCCTTGAAACCAGTAATGACTAAGGAAGAGCAATATTGCGAAGACCACTTTGTGACTCACACCAAGCGGGAAGATAATGGAAGGTTTGTCGTCAAGCTTCCAGTAAAGGAACACAGTACTCAACTTGGAAGTTCATACAGCAACGCCATGAAGCGGTTCAAGCAGCTAGAACAGAAACTCTGCTCTCGTCCGGAATTGAGGGCAGACTATACCGAATTCATGGAGGAATATTATGCATTGGGTCACATGCAGCTTGCCCCCACTCATCCCAAGGACGAAGACAGCTTCTACTATATGCCGCACCACGCTGTCGTCAAGAATCAAAGTACAACTACAAGGACTTGGGTTGTTTTTGACGCGTCCTGTAAGACAAACAACGGCGTGTCTTTGAACTGCATCCTTGCTTAAGGGCCAACGGTGCAGCAGGATCTACTGTCTTTGGTAATGAGATTCCGAACTCACCAGACAGCGTTGACTGCAGACATTACAAAAATGTACCGGCAGATTGGAGTGCATGATGAAGACATCAACCGCCAACGCATATTCTGGCGGAAGGATCCATCAGAACCTATACGCATCTACCAATTAAAGACTGTAACCTACGGTACCTCATCAGCATCCTTCTTGGCCACCAGATGTCTGCTCCAACTAGCCGAAGAAGATGAACTTCAATTGCCTCGTGTGTCGAAAGTGTTGAAGAGTGACTTCTACGTGGATGATCTACTGTGCGGATGTGAGACCGTGGAAGAGGCAATACAGCTTAGGCAAGAGCTGCAGCAGCTGTTACAACGTGGTGGATTTACCCTTCGAAAATGGTGCTCCAATCGTCAAGAGGTAATAGAATCAATAGCTCCGGACCTTCAAGAGTCTACCGTTCCCCTACGGTTTGATGACAAGGAAGGCATCAAAACCCTTGGATTGTCGTGGCATTCAGCTGTCGACGAATTTCACTTTGAAGTAAACATCAAGGAGTGCCCAACGTGCTTCACGAAACGGAACGTTATCTACATCATCTCCTCCATTTTTCATCCTCTCGGCTTGCTAGGGCCTGTTATCATATCCTCCAAGATACTGATGCAGGAATTGTGGAAGGCAAAGTTGGGGTGGGATGATCCGTTAGCGCCTACGCTCCTGGAGACCTGGAGAAGAATCTACCTGGAGCTTCCACTACTCAATGAGATGCACATTGGTAGAATGGTTGTTGGCCTAGGAAAAATCAGGCATGTTGAAATGCATGGGTTCTCTGATGACTCAGAAAGGGCATGTGCGGCCTGCATTTATATACGCAGCATCACGGACAGCAACGAATGTTCTGTACACCTGGTATGCTCAAAGTCCAGAGTTGCCCCATTAAAGCAGCAATCGATTCCTCGGTTGGAATTGTGTGGGGCGTTGCTCTTGTCTCGCCTCGCTGCGAAGACGTCCCAGATTCTAAACTTCGATATTGATAGAACGTTTCTGTGGACTTACTCTACTATCGTCATTGCTTGGTTAGTAGCGGAACCGACAAAATGGAAGACGTTCGTCGCAAATCGGGTCTCCGAGATACAAGGCTCAACTGCGAATGCAACATGGGGTCATGTTTCATCTGAGGACAACCCGGCCGACGCACTATCCCGGGGAGAATCCGCGCGTATCCTAAAATACAGCACACAATGGTGGCATGGGCCAGCCTGGTTGAGGCAGGACGAGTCATGTTGGCCTGAGTCAAGATCTGATTTCAGCTCAAATGAAGAATTACGCGATCAGAGAACCGCAACTCAATGCTTGACAAGCACTAACTCTTGGGATATAACTAGCAAATTTTCGTCGCTGCGGTGCCTAACGAGAGTAATGGCATATTGCCTCAGGTTCATATTCAACACGGGGAGAGGCAATCGGAAACGAACTGGGTATCTCTCTAAGGAAGAAGAGACCCTGGCTCTAGAGAAGTGCGTGAGGATGGCTCAGCAAACTGTATACGCGGCGGAAATTGAGGCATTGAAAGCGAACTCTGCGATCTCCACTAAGAGCGCAATAAGAAACCTCAACCCTTTTCTTGATGGTAACGGAACTCTTAGAGTACGCGGGAGGCTTCAGAACTCATTAAAACCATTTGCGGAAAAACATCAGATCATACTGCCTCCTAAACACAGCCTTACTGAACTGGTAGTGGCGGCTGAACACGTACGTCTGGTACATGCAGGATCTCAACACTTGGCGGCTTCGCTCAGATGTAAATACTGGATAGTAAACTCAAGACATCTACTTCGTCGAGTCATACATCAGTGCATGAGGTGTTTCAGGCTGAAGGCCTCCGCAGCTAAGCAGCTGATGGGCCAGTTGCCGGCTGGGAGAGTGACTCCATCCCGGGTATTCACAAATACAGGAGTGGACTACGCGGGGCCACTTTATATCAAGCAGGGTAGTACACGGAGTAAGATCAAGGTGAACTGCTACGTGGCACTAATTGTTTGCTTCTCCATTAAGGCTGTGCATCTTGAACTGGTGCGCGACCTGACCTCACAAGCCTTCATTGCAGCATTGCGGCGCTTCACAGCGAGAAGAATGAGCTCGAAGACCTAACCAGGATGTTCAAGTCGGAAAGGACCAAGGAGGAAATCAATGACTTAGCTACACAGGAAGGTTTTGCATGGCACTTTATCCCTCCCGGATCACCTCACTTTGGCGGTCTCTGGGAGGCCGGTGTAAAATCCATGAAGCACCACCTAAAAAGAACTGCTGGAAATGCGTGTCTAACATATGATGAGATGCACACTTTGCTATGTCAAATAGAAGCATGCCTAAACTCGCGACCGCTCACTAGACTTTCAGAGGATCTTAATGCCTTTCATACCTCAGTCCTGGCCACTTCCTGATAGGAGGTCCCTTAATGTCCTTCCCTGAACCTGACTCGACCAGAGATCGGCACAGTCACATCTCTAGATGGCGATTCATCCAATCGTTGCAGCAAAACTTTTGGAAGCAGTGGTCCGGCGATTATTTGAATAGTCTGCAGCAGCGACATAAGTGGCAGTCCAGTCATCCGAACCTGGGCCCTGGAACGATTGTGCTCCTGAAGGATGAGAACCTCCCTCCCCTTTCATGGCGGTTAGCCGTGATCCAAGAAGCTATTCCTGGACGGGATGGACGAGTGCGGACAGCGATCATCCGCACCAGTAATGGAACATTCAAACGTCCCATTCACAAACTGTGTCTCTTGCCGCATCAAGGGTAGTGCTCCATATTTCAGTTCCATTTTTTGTGTCAGTGTATTTTTCATTAGTGCAATAAATGTTTTCCTTTTTCTTTCTTTTTTTTATCAGTGTCAAGTTGTGCAACCATTCTTAGTGAATACCAACAGTGGGTTATCTGAGAACAAGTTTTGAACTTCAAGCACGCTTAAAAGGTGTGTTCATGTTCGGCACCATGCTTGTCAGTTTAAATATATTTTAAATGTGATACATTTAGGCGGGGCGGGATGTTTGTCAGTGACTACATTTGTATTCAACCGCACATAGTTATTGTAGTAACTCCGAGTACCGCCAGGGCTCATTCCCTTTGGAGCGGGTTCGTAGGTTGGCTACCAGGTTGAGCTACCTCTGACTCTTGCCGGCGGATGCAGATGGTCTCGCTCTCGCGCATGAACGAGACGGAAGTAGACATTCAGAGAGTTTTTCAGTCAAGCACATGGCGTAACCAAAGCGTGTTTGCAATTGCGTGTGTAATCAATCCGCCGCAATCCACATTTGTTACCTATATATAAACTAACATGTATTAATAATCAATAAATAAGTGCAGTAACTAATCTAATGTTTATTTGTCACGATAGAATAGTTAGTTTATTATAAGAACCGGCATGTGGCTCCTGACCTCGTGCGTTCCGAGGAACTAGTCCGAATGCGGTCGGAACAATTTCTATTGAATTTTGCATAGCTGGTAAACAAGAGAGATAGACAAAAGCTTACTACGCAAAAATGTAGATCACGATAAATAACACAATTTATGTCATATACATTTTTACTTTCTCTACACATACTATATACATAGTGTATACTGAAGGTATTATATTGCACCCAAAAATTCGATACCGAGATTTCACCGCAAATGCATGCTTTGAGACCCCCTGAATCCATTTTTTTTAGAAAAATGTCCGTTTGTGCCTGTGTGTGTATGTCTGTGGGCAGCATAGCTCAAAAACAAAAACTTACTATTTAAGATTGGTATCTTTCAAGAATGTGACACGTAGATTTTCAAGAAAATCCCCCTCCCCAAACTACCCTTTACATGGAAAAAATTTCGGACATTTTGAAGTTCTCAAAAATGGCCTTATGGATTTTGATTAAAAACCTCTTATATTATAGATATTATTATACAAAATAAACTCTATATCTTGATTTTTCTGGGAATATCCTCTAAAGAATTCTTTATTCTGCATGATTTTTACTGAATTTTCCATAAGTGGTAAGCAGTAAGAGATAGACAAAAACTTACTACACAATAAATCTAGATCACGATAATACACACAATTCTTGTCATGCATTTTTTTGTGGAATTGATCTTATTTAGATATTCCTTCTTATTGGTTTCAGCTTTAAAAAACACACTTTTCTCGTACGGGAATTTGTCAACTCTGTCCATAGAAACAACGGAACTTCAGTCACATAGCAACCAGCTTTTCACTATCACTTTAACCTATGGTACTCCCATATTTTCCTTCTACTTACATGGAAGCAAGTAATGAGACTATTTCTGCTAGTTTTTCTCGATTAGCATTAAGTAAATTGAAGAATAAGATTTTTAACAATAATTTGTGGCAGAGATGTAGAGAAAGTCATGTGAATAGAACATATCAAATTTTTTTCGTGGAGTTGATCACATAGCAACATGCTTCTGACTATCATAGTAACCTATGGAACTCCCTTATTTCCTAATAAGACTATTTCTGCTAATTTTTTCTCGATTAGCATGAAGGAAATAGAAGTATAAGCTTTTTAACAATAATTTGCTGCATATATGTAGAAATAAATGTGAATGGAACACATTAGATTATTTTGGATACAGGCTGATCTAAAACATGTGTTTTCGGTGAAACCTCCATATCGAATTTTTGGGTGGAATGCAATACCTTCTCTATACAATATGTACATAGTATGTGTAGAGAAAGTAAAAATTGCAACATGGTGAAACAGTTCGTTCATATTCGCATGATGTGATCGGGACATATTTGAAATATTTTATCAGTTCCGTATCAGCAAATAGCACTGGGTGCTATATGTAGGATGTACATATAATGTACGAGAGCAAATAAAAAGGTCTTTGCCCCCATTTTTTTCGGCCAAATGACGAATGTAAAACAAAAACCAACATATACATTCGAAATAGTGGACTTTCCATGGGCAGTGCTCATAGAGTTTCCAGCTGCTGCCGGCGGCAGCGCTACTGTCAGTGCAATCAAAATGGCAGGTGTACAATAAAAAAAAAGAAAAGAAAAAGGTTGTATGCTCATTTCAGTGAGACTCGCATTTCATTCATACAAATTGCAACTTACAGCTTGTAAATGCTTGTAGACTACAAGTAATAGATACGTCCACGGCTTACGAGCAACGAAATGTGATCCATTTTCTATGAAGTAATGGACGAACGCCTATCGAGATCCACAGGAAAATGCAGCCAACATATGGGGAAAGGTGAGGAAGAAGAAATGTGTGAATGCCTAGAAAAAGATGAGCTAATTCTGTAAAGTTGTACGGGCACATTGCCTAAGCAATGTCAATTTATACAAGACAAACGGCCTCAGTTCTGTGGCCTCCTTTCTGTACCACTTATCTGCTGAAAAATGGTAATTGCTGCGGAATTGGCATAGTATACCATATATGTTACTGTCGTTGGTTTCATAGTGTGATGAAACTTTGAGTCGTGGCACTGAATTATATGTTTCCACATTTATTTAAAGCCATAAAAACATTCCAAACAGATCAGTGTACAGAGCATGAGCCCGAGATCTCCTGAATGAGTGTTAGAGTGGCCAGAATCAACAAAGGCAGCCTAGGGATCTAGAACGGAGGGGAACTGTGAATTTCCCCATTCCACCTCGAATTTTTTTCTTTGTTTTTTTTTAAACAGCACCGGAGTCTGGTCAGGACTCCGGCGCTGTATCCCCGTTTACATCCCCCCCTAAATTTACTGTGATTACTGGTTTTACTGTTTACTGTTCCTTTGCACAAATATATACACACTGCACAAACATATAACACCCATGCCCAAGGCGGGACTCGAACCCACGATCCCCTGCCCACGAAGCACCAAGGCGGGCGTGGCCATGGGGGTCGGCATTATTGGGTGTTGTTCGAAGTGTTAAATACAGCAGTGAGTTATTCAACTTTAAACGCAATTGACCGAGTACCTAAATATGTCTTGCGGTCTTTCTTCCTCGAATGAGGCTGTACAAACTTTTTTTTTTTTCTGGCGTATAAAGTCAGGCCTAATGGTAGACACAGATGCAGTATTGATAGAAGGGTATCTTCATTTAAACTGAAGCGTTATTCCTCTTAGTATAGTTAAATCTTTAATAACTGAAGGCTACCTGAAAGCTTAACTTTTGCATGCTGATTAACGTGTACAGAATTAAAATATCGTTTGATGTTATAATTACTTTCTCTACACGTACTATGTACATAGTGTATCGAGAAGATATTTTATCCACCCAAAAATTCGATACCGAAATTTCACCGGAAATACACGTTTTAGGGTAACCTGTAACAGAAGAAAAAGCATTTGTAGTAAAAGATCCGCGTGTGGTAAGCGTGTGTGTGTGTGTGTGTGTGTGTGTGTGTGTGTGTGGTGGGGGGTGTGAACACGATAACTTGTAAACGAAAAGTCGGTAAAATACCAAACTTGGTATTTAAGTTAAGTATCTTCCAGGGATACAACACGAAGATTTTGGGAAAAATTCCCCCACCCCAAAATACTCTTTACATAAAAAAGATCGAAAATTTTGATTTTCTCAAAAATGGCTCTAACGATTTTGATTCAAATACCGTATATTAAAGTTATGGCAAATAAAATGTATAACTTGAATTTTCTGGGAATAGCCTTTAAAGACCTCTTCATTCTGGATGAATTTTGCTGGATTTTGCGTAACTAGTAAACCGCAAGAGATAGACGAAACTTATTATACAAAAAATATAGATCTCTAAAAACACAGTTTGTTTCAAATACTTTTTTTTTTCTCGTAGATTTGACTGTTTCTGAGTTATTCCTTGTTATTTGTTTCAGATTTTAAATACTTAAACTTTTCTTACACCCTACACAGAAATTGAATTCAAGCAAGTGCCAACCAGCTTTTAAAAGATTTTGACTATCGTCAAACACGACAACTTCTGCTAATGTTTATCTTGATTCTTATAAAGTAGAAAAGGATATGTTTTAACAATAATTTGTTACAGTGATGTAGAAAAAGTCGTGTGAATAGAACACATCAGTTTTTCTCTACACCTACTATGTTCATACACTCCACGCAAAATTCGATATCGAGATTTCACCGGACATAGTTGTTTTTAGGTCCCCTGTATCCAAAAAAAGCATTTTTAGGAAAAGTTCCGTGTGTGTCCGTGAGCCCGTGTGTCTGTGAACACGACAACTCAAAAGCGGAGAGTCCGTAAATTTGGAGTTTAAGTTTAGTATCTTCCAAGGATGTGACAAGAAGATTTTGAGGAAAATCCCCCCAACCCAAACTACTCTTTTTATGGGAACATTTTCGAACATTTTGATTTTCTCAAAAATGCCTCTAACGATTTTGATTAAAATACCTTATATTAATTATATTTACATGCCAAATAAAATGTACGAGTATAATTTGAATTTGTTAGAAATAGCCTCTGAAGACCTCCTTATTCTGGATGAATTTTTTCTGGATTTTGCATAACTAGTAAACCGTAAGAGAGACAAAACTTGCTACATAAAAAATGTAGAACTCGTTAAAACACACAATTTATGTCATTTTTTTTAGTGGAGTTGGCCATTTTTGAGATATTACTTGTTATTGGTTTCAGTTTTAAAATACTTAAAATTCACATACGGGAATTTGTCAACACCTGCAATGCAAAGAAACGTATTTCAAATACATGGCAACCAGCTTTTGGAAGATTTGACTATCGTTCTAGCCTAGTGTATTCCATTATTTCCCTTCTACTTACAAGAAAGCATTTCTGTTAATATTTATCTCGACTAGCATGAAGAGGATAGAAGCATAAGCTTTTTAACAATAATTTATTCCAGAGTTATAGAGAAAGTCATGTGAATAGAACACTACAGATTTTTCACGTAGCAAACTGTTTAGAACACATAAACATTCAGCCGTTTTGCCATTCTGAACGAAGAAATAATCAATTCCCATTTGTATCAAAATGGAAATGGCGTGTTAATTATGGACGCTCTTTAACTGCTATGGTTCTCAGAGCCCCATTCTATACTGGGCGTGAAAGACCGCTTAATTTTGCGCAGAGGCCTCTCTATCAGGCTTGAGATTCTTTTACGTGCCGTAAATCTACGACACAGGACCCACGGCTTTACTTCCCTTCCGAAGGAAGCCATGCTAAGGATTTTTACTTCCGAAAAAAAACATCGTCCTCCGCCGGGTTTGAACCCGCGACCTTGAGTAAATGAAGTTAGCATGACAACCATTACACCACGGAGGGCAACCCATTAGTATCATGGATTCTCTCGTGCAATCTTCAATGAAACATCACTGTCTGTTGTTATTCGACATGTAAACAACAGCTAAGCAGCGTAAGGAAGGGGTGCCAATGTTTGCACACAGATGAACTGAAGCATGCGGCATCAACGAATTGTTCTAATATACAATTAGTTATTTCCTTTTACGAATTTATCCCCAATGAGTATGCACTGATACACACAACACACTTAAATTCCAGCGCAGTGTTCATTATTCTTAAACTCCGCTACCTATAATTGACATGGAAAATTGAGATACATTATAGTGAGTATGGATATGAGAGTCGGTCTGCAAAATATGAACTATTATGACCCTCTAAAGCGGGCGCCAACCTAACTGAACAGTCTGTTATGAATGTTACCTAACAATTCAAATATCATCAGATTCTAGTGACTTGTCCACTTATGGTAGTTATTATTTAGTAACCTTTAGTAAAGTGTACTACTACGTATCCTTTACTTAAATTATGCTTTTGACCGGAGTTTAGGACCTCTGAGCACCGTTTGGATGTGTGGGGGTATACCGGCTCGTAGGGACCTTGAGGCCGGTACTTGGTCATCGGGGTGTGAGTAGCTCAGCTGAGCTAGCTGGTGTGTCCGGTTTGTTGACCATCCGTTATATCCAGCCATCGGCTTGCCCTCCCACCAGCTCCAGCCAGTCAGTCTCACCGGCATCGCGTTTCTCGCAACTAGTGAGTGGTGTAAGATTCTCCTCCGAGTGCTCCCGCGTGACCGTGTCAGTGTTTGCGGCCATGACCCGCCGCCTTTGGACCGTCGCCACAAAACAGGTGGGTCAATCACTAGGCTCCGCTTCTCAATTCTTTTCCGCTTTTGCACTGTGCGAAGTGGCAGATGTCATGACCATTGCAGCTAAAGATTGCGCTGCTATCAAGTATTTTGTTTTGGAAACAAAAGAACACTCTACTGTTGTTTTTCACATACCGAATTTTCATAGGAAGTTCAATTTTAGCCATGCTTGGAACACTAATATTTAACTTTAACAAAAGAGTCAAAGATGAGAGTTTGATAGGCGCCAAAACTAGGCAATAGGTTGTTTTCTTAAATTCGTTATCCAACATTCAACATAAGTTTTGCAAGAAATACACGAAGATTGCATTACAGATATGAGAAATATCAGATTTTATTCATTTTATAATAGATTTACAATCATGTTACAATAAAATAAGCAAATAGTAGACATTTAACTGATTTTGATAAAGCAAAACACTAATCACACATATTAGATATCAAATCGAGTACCTTGGTAATTATTTTACCAAACTTGTGAACATAATTATATACAAGCAAAACTGAAATTTGTAAAGAATTATATTTTAAAGTCATTACTGCGTTTATTCTGGCGTATGTTTGCTCACGAATTAAAGTATTGCTTTAAATGTTTAAAATCAGGATATTTTCTGACAGTTAACGCTTTCTTGTATATGTTCCAGTTTTGTGCACTAGTTCTTCAAATCTACGTGGTAATATAATTCTTTTCACAGAGATTTCAGATTATATTCATACTGATCTATTTGAGCTGTGACATTTCTTTAATACAGTTTAAAACAAATTTATATTTCCAATACTTTAAATTTATAACAATATTAAGGTTTCAGGAAATCTCTCCTACTAAGTCATCTTTACTCGGAACAATTTAATTTTTCATAAAGTCATGAAATGATTTTGATCTAAAGATTACAATTTCGAGGTAATGAAACACGAGTAAACATCTTGAATATTTTGTGTACTTTTTGTTAGGTTCTTTTCATTTCTATGATATTACACTTTAATATCATGACTTTAAAATAATACAAGACAGTTAGGAAAAATGTAGGTGCCCTTAACACACGAGTTAATCAAAAACTATTCTTTTATGACTGAAGAAAAATTTATTTCCACATATTTGTTTTCCCCAAATTTTATGGTTTCCTTTGGAGAAGTTAGGCAGCCGTCACACTGCATCCTTTCACATAAGCAAAAAAAAAAAAAAAAAAAAAAAAAAAAAAGAGAAATGGTCGGATTTCTGTCGTCAGTCGACCGACAGCGCCAGTATAATGTGAACGTCTGGCTGTGCCCAAGTGTTTGCCGGCAGCAGTCGTGAACGACATGGTGAATGTAGTGTGCATAAGGTGTTAACTGTTCATTATTTTGTTTCGTATACACAAAAAATTATCGCATGTCAACTGTTTGAGATTTGCAGGCTGCATTTTTTTTTTTTTTTTTATTGTCTAATCGAAACAATATTTCTTTTCGGGTATGTTTTGATGATTGACTTAAAGTGAAAAGGAAAAGAAGCGTTTATACGAACCATCTGTGGATTCCCTGCGAAATGGCCAGGAAACGGGCAGATAGAGTTTTAAGTACCTTGAGAAAAGCTTGGAAGAGCAAGAATGTGACGCTGTGTTGTGTGAAGTGTGGTAAAACGCGTTTTGCGGCAGCAGAACGTACCAGTCCATAACAGTGCCCCGTTTGACGTGAACTGCATTTAACCTCTCAAGCAGTATTGTGGTTGTGGTACAGCTTAGTGATGTATGGATCCCGCGAATCTCGCTCGAGGAGTTCAGGTAATTTTGACATTAGTATGTTACGAAAACAGAAACTGAGTACGAGTGCTATAATTTTCAACGTGCGAGACTCATTTTTCTAGTTTAATAGCCCATTTTTCCTCACTGAGGCAGATTTGTTACCTTGTAAAGTATTTATTAAATAATATAAATAGTTTTAAACATTTGTTGTAACAAAAGGTTTTTAGATATAAATTCAAAATGTGTAATTATGCGATAATTAAATTATTATTTATTTCAATACAATTATTATATGCTTTTCAACCTTAATAACAAACCCCACTGCAAAAAAAAAAAAAAAAAAAAAAAGCGATAAATATTTAAACACAAAAATCAGGTTATAAAGTAAACCGTATTCTTATTTCACATTCGTCCAGTAAAATAATTAGAAAAGTATTTGTGACAAATGGATAATCTTTATGGCTGCATCAGTGAATGAATGTCATATTTAGATCATCCACAAGTTGGATACACTATTTTTGGCAATCTTAGCATTATAAAATGTTGGAAATAAGTCGTGCAATAATTTACCATACATAGCTGACTTACGTGAGTGCGTTTTCAGTTCCTATGATATGTTGGCCCCTCTCTCTCTCTCTCTCTCTCTCTCTCTCTCTCTCTCTGTATTTTGTTTTAAAATATCTGGTGTGTTGAAGCGATAAACATGTACTATACATTTACTTCCTGAGTGATCAGGTACTAAGGATTGTGGTGTTGTGTATTGTCAGTGCAGCATGACAAGAACTATTAAATTAAGATATTAGTTATTCCATATGTAATAATATACAGAGGTTTAAGCATCTTTGTTGCTTAGCAAAAATATCACAAATGGTTGCATCTTTCTATAAGCCAAGGGAGCTTAATAGCGGTAATACGTCATTACTTGCCTTACTGAACTAATTATGTAGGAAATTTAATAGAACAACAATATGTTTATGACGATAGGGTTGTATGAAACTTATTTCTCATCCACTTTCAGTTAATGTATGTTTATGAAAAACTAGGGACCCTTTGTGACAGTTTTATTCTTGTTTAAATCGGAGCCATAAACACAGGTGATTAGAACCTGGGATAAAGGTATTTGGAGAAGCAAATACTTCAATTGTGTAGTTTAGAGGCGAGGAAAGAAAACTTCCAGTAAGCTCTTTTGTGTTTACGAACTTGTAGTGTTTGGTTTACGTGTTGGCAGTTCGTTGCGCTCGTCTTTGTCATTACACGCGCTGTGTGTTAATCTTTATCCGTTCAATGGACAGCTGTTTATCTTAAAATTACTCATTTTATCATTTTTGTTAAGCTTAATTGTTATAGCTTTTAATAATATAGGATTATGTTCCAAACATATTATTATTATTATTATTGTTATATCCCTGGACCAAATTAATCATATCTCTGACACAAATCGTTATTAAAATTCTTTTACAGAACATAAAGCTGCCACAGGCAAAAACGCATAGTTATAATAATTATTTTCACCCACGTATTTTGTTGACATATAGTATATTATAATGTAATTATTATATCATTAATACGAGGGTTGGGGCAAAAGTCATGGCAACTAGTTACTTTCTCTACACGTACTATGTACGTAGAGAAGGTATTGTATTGCACCCAAAAATTCGATACCGAGATTTCACCGGAAATACATGTTTTGGGTCCCCCTGAATCCAAAAAAAAAGCATTTTTGGAAAAAGGTCCGTGTGTGTGCTTGTGTGTATGTCTGACAAATAATATGTATATCTTGAATTTTCTGGGAATAGCCTCTGAAGACTACTTTATTCTAGAGGAATTTTGAATAACTGCTAAACCGTGAGAAATGTACAAAAACTTAACACACAAAAAATGTAGAGCACATTAAAACACACAATTTATGTCATATACATTTTTTTTTCTAGGAGTTGGTCGTTTTTTAGATATTCCTTGTTTTTGGTTTCAGCTTTGAAAAACTTGTACTTTTTCTCATACAGGAATTTGTCAATTCGTGTCCATTCAAACAAAGGAACTTCAGTCACCTAGTAACCAGCTTTTGACTTCAGCTTAACCTATGATACTCCCATATTTCGCTTCTACTTACAAGGACGCAAATAATAAGACCATTTCTGCTATTTTTTTTCTCGATTAGCTTGAAGTAAATAGAAGAATAAGCTTATTAACAATAATGTGTTACACAGAAGTAGAGAAATTCATGTGAATGGAACACATCAGATTTTTTTTTCTTGTAGATATGTGAACGGATCACAAACGTATATGTGTCGTATGGAAGTTCTGCAGGCATAGCGTGTATGCAGAACAACAGATGACTCTGTGTATTTGGGCGAGGGCTGTGAAATCAGCCAGTTGGTGAGTGTCGTCCGAGATGGAAGTAACCCATGTTGAACAGCGCGCGTACATTAAAATTAGCCGTTCTCCGAGGGAGAAATGCGATGGAATATAACAGTAAATTGGTGGAAGCCCTTGGGAATAATTCCCTACCATACCGTACAGCAGCACGGTGGGTAGGAAAGTTTCAGCAAGGATGTGTGTCAACCAGTGATGAGCAACGTTCGGGACGACCTGTCATTGTGCGGACCGATGTGGCACATGCCGTTATCGAGCAGCTCTTGGATGGAGACAGACGATGGACGCTACTGGAGTTAGAGAGGGCAAGTGGCATCGAGAAACGCACTGCCCACAGGATATTGCGTAATGAGCTGCAACTACGCAAAATCGCATTGCGATGGGTACCGCATGCACTGACGGAACTTCGAAGGTGGGTACGCTATGCAATATACTCCCCACCTTGGACACTAGCAATAGGTCGGCGATCAATTCTTGTCACGAATAATCGCCATCGATGAATTTTAAGCCAGGGCTGAAACTGACTGAAACGTCAGTCTGCGGAGTGACGACATGTTGGATCACTAAGGAGGCAGAAGTTCCGTCAGAATCATTCCCTAGTCAAATTGATGATGATTTTCGCGTGTGACGTCAGGGGTGTCATTATTTGCCACTTCGTTCCACGTGGCAGAACAGTGACCGCACAGTACTATAGGGACTTCTTATTGCGACAGGTACGACGAGGCGTTCGGGAAAAACGTCCGGATCTTGTGGACAGTGCAATAATTCTGCACGATAATGTAAAACCACAAAAAGCAAAGTGTGTAGGGCAACTACTGCAACGTTGGGGATGGGAAGAATTGGAGCACCCACCGTACTCTCCTGACATTTCGGCCTGTGACTTTGATCTCATTCGAAAGATTAAGGAACCACTACGTGGTAGACGGTTAGCAACACGAGAGATTGCTAATGCTGATTGCTCGAACAGATGACCCGATTCACACATGGTGCGGCAAATACTGCGGCACATGGTATTCAGCGCCTCACACATCGTTGGCAGAATGTGGTGACAGTAGCAGGGGGTCTTTAGGCCCAGGTTTGTCATGTCAACTGTATGTGTACTGTGTTGTCTTTCTTTTGCACCATGAAGGCCATATTGCCCTGTATACTACCGTAATAAATTAATGTATTACGATGTTCAGCGCTATTCATTGTCCACCCATGTAGTTAATACTTTGTCCTTTCGTCTGTATAAGTCACATTTTCCAACAGGACTGGTATCTTCAAGAAAATAAATAGTTGCCACGACTTTTGCCCCAACCCCCGTATTAGAAAATAAAAATAACTCTACCACAAATGAATGAATAACTAGACAATTCATATTTATTTAATGTTTATTTAGATAACTTGACACACATGTTATGTAAGCTGCTTTGTAAATCTCACATCTATGTTTAGTGTATTAAACGAAACTTAACTCAAGGGGAGATTAAGCCTTACTCCGCCATTGTTAAATTTGATAGCGTTTTCATTTTACCAGATACTATTTAACACATTGAACTGAAATTATTACAGGATACAGATATACCTTCTTAGTTTACTGGATTATTTTAAACAATAATGCGGTTTATCTAGAAAGATACATTTAGTTACACTAATTTAAATTAAAGTTTATCAAAATAAGCCAGCTTATTAACAGCAAAGTAGACCATTGACGCAATAGGTAATAATTAATATGTTGTTTTTGTCAGATCAAATTTATTTTGGATATCTTCGATAGTTCTGAGAAAAGGTCTAAGTAAAAGTCATTCGGAGTAAAAAAGGTTACATAAGCTTATATATATATGTAAATATGGAAATCAAAGGAATATCCCATACAGAGCTGCCTATTAGCTTTAATTTCAGATTATATCGAATCGCACGATAAATAATTTCAGTGTTAATGAAAATCCTAACTTTAAGTTTAATTTGTTTTCTTCAATTGTTACAACTTTATTATTACATTCAATATCTTTATTATTTATAAGTTTTGTAATATTGATTTCTTCTCTAAATGTACCCCGTACTCCAAAGAGAATAAGCGTTATTTCATAAAAGCAGCGCAGAATTTAGAGCAAAATTGGCAGATACGCTTTATGACTACAATGATAAATATATAATATACAATTTACTTAAAGAGGATGAGCATTCAAGTTTATTCCCCCATAATAAATCTAAAACTGTTTGCTGTTAAGTATCTTTAAAATCCCAGAAAAATAAATAAAAATCTTTATGGTGTGCTATTTTAATAAACATCGTTAGAGCCACTTTTTGTAAAAACCAAAATTTTAGAAAAGTGTTCCTCGTAAAGGGTAACTGGGTTGGGGGACTTTCTTAAAAATCTTCGCATCGCATCCTTGGAAAATACTGCCTTTTCTTTTTTTGCTATGTTGCCCACAGACATTTGAATATTTTTCTAAAAATGCCTTTTTATTCGGGGATCCTCAAAACATGCATTTTCCGTGAGAGGTTGTTATCAAATTTTTGGGTGGAATAAGTACCTTCTCTGCTTACTATGTACACCCATGGATAAAAAAAATAGTCATGTCTGGAACGGCAAATTCGTCTAAGTCCTACACATCACAGCGCCTTGTGTACACCGCTCACGATACAGTTGTGTAGCCGCAGCAACAAGTTATGACAAGTTACAAACCTTAATATTACTAACCCATGTGATCATTAATCATAATCAAAGATATAACTTCAACAAACTATCAATATTAACCAAAAATATTAACGACACAAACATGACACTGTATTGTACGGCATTACAAAACCTACTACCTCCCATGTATGTTTACTGTTTACTATGTAGGTTACTTTTCTGGTGAGGATCGCAGGTTCGCTTCTCGCATGTAACAAACTTTTGTTTTTTTCCCCTTCTCTCAATGATGTTGAATCACCACACATCGGCTATTTATTTTAGACATACGTATTTCACACACCGCATTCGGTACAGTTAATAATATGTTATTATGGTGCTTCTTTTAAGGGTTTATTCTATCGAACAGCAATACGCTGCACAAAGCATGTGGTGTGCTGAATGTTGCGCAAAACCATCAGGAACGAACATTTCTCTCTCAACGAAAAAAAATGGAATCTGTTCTTAAAAGTATTGTTAAGAAATCTCTTGTTTTCGAACATTTTTAGAAATTATTTTGAGTAAATTTGATTTTTTCGGAGGTAGGAACTTTTTTTTTTATTCAACGCATCCTTCACAAATCGATCGAACAGGAAAATGAAACCGCAACTGGAATAACGTGATATTCTTAGGCGAGATGATGATCTTCCGTAAGGGAAAGGTGATTGTCTATCGTCCAAAGGAGTCCCGACTTGATGTTAAATACGTGGCTTCACAATTCCATCATGATCGCGAATCTATAGCGTGTTGGGACCGGATATCAAGGTCCAGGTGTGCTGTAACAACTTGATGATACACTGAACGGTGTGCAGTACACGGTAATACTCCATAATATTTTGATTCCCTCTGTAGGATGAGATATCCTGGTGAAAATGTTGAATTTGAACAGGATAATCACATTTTCCACACATCTAAAAAGGTTTCAAATTGGTTTTCAGAGAGGCAGAATATCAGTGTGGTAAACTGGCCTCCCTGTTCACCAGATTTAAACTCCACTAAGAAAGTTTGGGGTGAAGTAAAAAGGGAGCTGCGCTCCAATTTTTCTGTAGATGGGCGAAGGACAAAAGATGACTTCTGGGCACAAATCCAAGAAGCCTGGGATATTGTAGCTTCTCGTCCACATTATTGCAGGTATTTGATTTTGTCTATGCTTTGAAGATTGAGGGATTGAGGTTCAGAGACCGGAAATATTAATTATATTTATTTTTTGTGTTATAGTTTCAGAAGATAATAGTTTATTTACACATCGTTTTAGTTATTTAACAGGAGTGTTAGTAGAATTATGTTTTTGTGTAAATAGATAGGCACATAATTTCAAATATCAAAGGAACTTAAGAATGGAAGCACGGCCTTCTTAACCTCTCACGAGGGGTCACGGTGCCCGATGTGCTGTGGCTGTGTTTTCAGTAAGGATGTATATTGCACACATAAGTTAACATTGCGCTGTCAGTCATATACAATTGTATCGTTCTTTCGAATGCATTGTGAACACAGCTTTTACGAAGATACATTGAATGGAATGGGGATGACACCTTTTTTGTGTCCACGGCTATACGAACTAGAGAAAGTAAGAAATCTTATATGTTCTATTCAGATGTTTTTTCTGGCTATTCTGCAACATATTATTCTTACAAAAGCGGACCCCTTTCTCTACTTCGTGATATTCAATAAATAGAAATTAGCAAAAATGGTCGTATTGATTACTTCGTTATAAGTAGAAGGGAAATAGGTAAAACACTAAGCTAAAGCGATAGTTGAATGTTTTAAAAGTTATAGGTTATGTGATTGAATTTCGCTTTTTTTTTTCGGCTAGGAGCTGACATATTCCCGTATGAGAAAAGTTTAAGTATTATAAAACTTACACTAGAGGCGGTCAAAACTCGTACCACTGTCGCTCATTACTCACGGTCGAGAGTGTGGCAACGAGAGAGTCTAATGTATAGAGAACTAGTGCTCACGAGCTAGGCGACTCGAGTATTATCGTAACTACAGGCCAAGTAGGTTGACGTATGATCCGTAGTGTAAACTGGTTATGTAATAAGTAGGGCCCGAATTTTTAGGTTTTAACCTAATCTCCCCCCCCCTGTAAGTTTCGAAGTACTTTATGTTTCAAACCGTTTAGATGTTAATATGTGACTCTTATTCAACCAAAAAAAGTTAAATGGGGCATTAAGACCCAAAACTACCTAAACTTCAAGTTATTTTTAACCTCAGTAGAAAATTTCTCAATTTATCGCTCAATCATTGGACTATTTTTTTATTAGGTGAGTGCTGTATATTAAAAATACATACTGAATTCTTTAGTTAAAATGTTCGAGCACGAGTATAGGTACTGTGTAATAAATCGGCTTAAATTACATTATATATTAACAGCACTCTTCCGTGAAGTAAAATAATTTTCATATTTTTATCTGTAGTATGTTATAAAATACGATTGTCGTTCACTTCTTTAAATAGATAGAAACTCTTTTAATATTTTAAAGAGGCTAGTAGAGGAAGCAACGCAATCATTTAGCGACCAGCTTTTATAAGATTTAACATTAGGTTTAGCTTATTGTATCTCCATATTTGGCTGCACGAGGAAATATGTTATAAAACCAGTTCTGCTAATGCTTATTTTTATAACTGTGAGGTAAATAGAGGCTTTGTAAAAATAGTTTGTTACAGCATAGGTAGAGAAAGCTATATGAATGTAGCAGATTACAAGTTTTACTTTCTCTCACGTACTATGTATGTATATAGTGTATAGAGAGTATTGTATTACACCCAAAGATTCGATACCAGATTTCACCGGAAACTATTGTTTTGGGACCTGCTGAATAGAAAAAAAGCATTTTTAGAAATATGTCCGTGTCTGTCTGTGTGTATGTGTGTGTCTGTGGACAGCATAGCTCAAAAACCAACAGTCCGTTAAATACCAATCTTGGTATCTTCCAAGCATGGGACACGAAGATTTGCAAGAAAATCCCCCCACTCTAAACTACCCTTTACATGTAAAAAAAAGTCGAAAATTTTGATATTATAAAAAATACTTCCATTGCTTTTGAATAAACACTCTTATGTTTAAGATATTTACATCACAAATAAAATGTATATCTTGAATTTTTTGGCAATTGACTCTGAAGACCTCTTTTTTATGGTTGATTTTTATTGCATTTTGCATAACTGGTAAATCAAAAGAGATATACAGAAACTTACAACACAAAAAATGTATATCTCGATAAAACACACATTGTATGTCGTATATATTTGTACTTTCTCTACACGTACTATGTACATAATGTATAGAGAAAGTATTGTGGTGCACCCAAAAATTCGATTCCGAGATTTCACCGGAATTCAAAAAAGCATTTTTTGGAAAAAGGTTCGTGTGTGTATGTGTCTGTCTGTGTGCACAGCTCATAAACGAAAAGATCTTTGAATACCAAACTTGATATTTAAGTTTGGTGTCTTCCAAAGATGCGACAGAAGATATTCATGAATATCCCCCCCAACTACCCTTTACATGGAACTATTTCGAAGATGTTTGTTTTTCTTAAAAATAAGTAACGATTTTGATTAGAGATATTTACGGGACAAATAAAATTTATATCTTGAATTTTCTGGGAATAGCCTCAGAAGACTATTCTGGATGAATTTTACGGATTTTTGCATAAATCTAAACCTAGGAGATGAACAAAAACTTACCACATAAAAATGTAGAACACGTTAAAGCACACAATTTATGTTACATACATTTTTTTCGTGTAGTTGATCGTTTTTGATATATTCCTTGTTTTTGATTTCAGCTTTGAAAAACTTATACTTTTCTCATTCGTAATTAGTCAACTCCTGTCCATACATACAAACAAAGGAAGATCAGTCACATAGCACCAGCTTTTGACTATCACTTTTACCTATGGTACTCCCTTATTTCGCTTCTACTTACAAGGAAGCAAGTAATAAGCCTATTTCTGCTAATTTTTTCTCGATTAGCATGAAGTAAAAGGAAGCATAAGCTTTTTAACAATAATTTGTTGCAGAGATGTAGAGAAAGTCATGTGAATAGAACACATCAGATTTTTGTAGTGGAGTTGGCCGTTTTCGAGATATTCCCTGTTATTGATTTCAGTTTTAAAATACTTAAACTTTTCTCATACGGGAATTTGTCGACACTTGGCCACGCAAAGAATCAGGTTTCAACCCCAGAGCAACCACATTTTGAGTGTCGGTTTAGTCTAGTGTATTCCCTTATTTCTCTTTTACTTATAAGGAACTAAGTCATAAGACCGTTTCTGCTAGTGTTTCAGCATGAAATAGAAGAATAAGCTTATTAACAATAACTTGTTACAGAGATATAGAGAAAATTATGTGAATGAGGCACATCAGATTTTTAATGTTATGCTGTTTGCAAATAGCTGATTTTCTAAAAACATCTTATGTGTTCCATTCACATGACTTTCTCTACATATCTGCAATAAATTATTGTTAAAAGGCTTATTCTCCTATTTACTTAATTCTAATCGAGAAAAAATTAGCAGAAATTTATTACTTGCTTCCTTGTAAGTAGACAGGACATAAAGGCTCTCCGGAATAAACATGTCTTCTGATGTTATTCACAGAAAATTGAATATATACATTTTATTTGGCATGTAAATATCTTAAATATAAGATATTTTAATCAAAATCGTTAGAGCCATTTTTGAGAAAATCAAAACTTTCGAAAAATTGTCCATGTAAAGGGTAGTTGGGGGTAGGGGATTTTCTTGAAAAATCTTCGTGTCGCATTCCTTGGGAGATGCTGCAGTTGAAAACCAATTTTAGTATTTAACGGACTTTCCGTTTTTGAGCTATGCTGCTCAGAGATACACTTACGGACTTTTTTCTAAAATTTCTTCTTGGGGATTCAGGGGTTTTAAAACATGTATTTCCGGTGAAACCTCGGTACCGAACTTTTGGACGCATTACATACGCTATGTACATAGTACGTGAGGGGAAAGAAAACATTTTCAAGGAGTGTTCACAATGTGTGTTTCAGTATACTTCATTAACTTTTGAATAGAATGCAATATTCCTGTATTTGCTATTTGAAGTAGTAGAGAAAGTAATAAACCTAGTGAATAGGAAATACAGTGTAAATGTGAATATCTTATGCTTTTAGATTACATTAGGTTAAACTTTAAACCATTTTAGGCATTCTCTCCTTGATCGCATAGTTTAATGATATAAACGTTAACTGGTGTTTACATCATACAGAAATCAACACGGGTTGTCGAGTTTATTAAGTTACGGACGGACTTGTGAACGGGAGGTCTGAGGTTCAAATCACTGTCCTTCATTAAAGGTTTTTTTCTCCAGATTTTCTTCATTTGTCTTAACCGACAATGCTGGGGAAACATAGTACCCATATTTCCCTGCCAACATTATCATTTCACTTCGTTTATCATCAGGAGCCTAATTCATTTCTAAGCATTAAAACCGGGAAGAAAGAAAATTAGATTGATTTATTATCATACCTATGGCGATATGGATATAAAACCACTCCCACCCTGTTATTGTTGGCGTGTGTAGAGCAAACGCAAGACCGCGTTCCACCTACCATCAATGGCTCATGGTCGCTATTATATACATTCTATTTGACGGTGATGACGTGTAGCTAACTTGAAGCCCACTGCTTGAAAGTAGCCTGATCATCAGAGTAAACAACCATGGTGCCGTATTCACTAAGAATGTGGGTTCAACACTGCTAAAAATCTAATTTGTTGCATTTACATCATTTTCTCTACTTGTTATGCAACAAATTGTTCTTATAGGTCTTAATATTTTATCTACTCCATAATCAAGATAAACATCAAACATTGTCATATTATTTATTTCCTTGTATGTACAAAAGAACTAAATGAATACACTAGGCTAAAACAACAGTCAAATCTTTTAAAGACTAGTCGAGAAAGTCTTATTGGACTTCCGTTATCTTTGCTTGAGCAGGAGAAAGAAAAGTGAATAACGATTTTACATTTGGAAAATATAAGTATTTTAAAAATGAAACAAGTAACTAGCAATATGTCGGAAACGGTTAACTCCATAAAAAGTGCATTGACATACACTGTGCCGACGACAGGTAAAAGACCGCCGATTAGTTGTTGTATTAAAGGAACAAAAGAAATCGGTTCCCTAATTTCTGACATAAACTGAACAACTTTTCTTATTATGTTCAATTATTTAGACAGCAGTATCAACGAACTGATTACATCAGAGGAAACAAAACATAACCATGCATAAAACCTCGTACATAAGGATTATCAAAATATGTTGGCATTGGTATTACAAATGTATCAAACGTTATAAGCAGATTAGTTTCTGTTGTGTTTTGTTGTGGCTAATGTTTAGTTTTGATTTTATTGTTTTTTCACACAAGCCGTGTGTAGAACAGGATTTGGATAGCTAGAATCAGACTGAAAAATGTAATGCCATAGCCGGGATTTGAACCACGGATCTCCTGATCTCTAGCCAGTTGCTCTACCACTGAACTACCATGGCAACATGCCGGCACGGCATTATATATATAATGTTTAGTTGTTAAATCGCGATTATTTATGAGATATTACTTGGAGGGAAGCATGTGTGGTGTTTTCTTATTTTATATTAACTGCATTTTTATATACACAGTGGAGTAAATATTTCTATACTGGTCAGTCTTCTTCGTAAGTAGGTTCTTTTATAACTCTAATGTATTTTAATAACAGGTTTTGTAAATTGTCTTCTTTCGTTATTAGTATTTTGTTGTTGTTATTATTATTATTTATATTATTATTATTATATTCTGAATTGTAACTAAGAGTTTTACATTCACGATTCTCCGAAAGAATCGGATTTTTTTCCAATATATCATGACAAATGGTAGTTTTCATAGCCGAAATACTAGCTGTTGTATGCTACACATTTCCTGAAAATGAGCCATTCCTCTTCTTCTTTTTTCGCTTCTTACATATTACCTACTGATAGCAATTAATTTTATATATACACACACACGAGTATATATAAACATATGAATGTTGTTTCCTCATCCTATATGCAATTAAGTTCACATTGCTTAATCTGGAGGTGTTTCTAGGCAACCATTTATCATAATTCACCCAAGTACTTAAAACAATTACGTTTTATTAATTAGACTAACGAAAATACTTTCCTTCCGAGTCACAGGTATAAGAAACTCAATCGAAGTCACTTGGTAGCACACTCAATACATCTAGAAATCAGAATTACTGCTGACCAAATGGAAATAGCAAAGAAAGTTCAAGTATAATTCTGAGACATTTGTTTTTCACATCTTGTGATTATATAAGTTAGTTTAAAATTGTGACGTGTTCCGTTCATATGACTTTCTGTAGTTGTTTCACAAACAAACTTCCATTGCAAAATATTATTCTTTTATCTACCTCATACTAATCAAGGAAAACACTAGCAGAATTGGTCTTATTATTTGCTTCTTTGTAAGTAGAAGAGAAATAAAGGGAGTACGTTAGGCTAAAGCGATAGTCAAATCTTTTAAAAGTCATTAGCAATTTGAAATAATTGAAACTTCGTTCTTTTTGTTTACTAGGAGTAAACAAATGAAAGACGAAAAGAAAGATGTCACCCGTTGGATAAAAGTGCCTTAAAACTGAAACCAACAACTCGGAATGTCTTGAAAACAGTTAACTCTACGAAAAATTATATAATTTAGTAGTTATTTAAAGCTATACAAAAGTCATTTAGAATGAAGAGATCTTAAGAGACTATACTTGGTAAATTCAAGATATACATTTCTCTGTCATGAAAATATCTTAAACAAATGATCATTTAAATAAAACTCCTGAGATTCATTTTTGAGAAAATAAAAATTTTCGAAAAATATTTCATGTAAAGGGTAGTTCTTGAATATCTTCCTATCGCATCCTTGGAAGATACTTGGTTTTTGAGCTATGCTCCCCCTCCCACACACACACACACGCACACACACACACACACACACAAAAACTCGCACACGGACATGTTTCTAAAAATGCTCTTTTTGGATTCAGGGAGTCTTCATTTCATTTCCGTGAAATCTCGATATCGGATTTTTGGGTGGAATACCATACAGTCTCTATCCACTTTGTACGCTGTACACACGGGTAACTCCGACTACTAGTGCATCCAATATTCAGAAAACCATACAAAAGAAAAAGCATATAGTGTTCATTTCATCTACTCAAATTAATGACGTGAAGGGGATTCAGAATTGTAACTACCAACTTGAAACCAAAAGAAGAGAAAATTCCCATTTCAAATGTAAGAACTGCAGGAAAAAATGTAATTATAGAAACAGAATCGGAACAAGATCTGATAAAGGTCTTAAATTGCAAGAACCTCCAGGATAAAAACCTCAAAATTGAAACACCTCGTAAAAGGAACCCATTAATTATCATGTATGATATTTTGGCAGAAGCAAAAGAAGAAGAATTCAAAGATGATATTTACCTACAGAATCAAAACCAGGAAATTTCCAGAGAGGATCTTGAAAAGGAAATTAAGTTCAGATTCAAAACAGTATCCCGTAATAGAGCCACAGTAGACCACATGGTTGAAGTTTTTCCAAGGCTGAGAAAACTTCAAAAAATAAACTGTTTATTGGTTTCCAAGCAGTAAACACTAAAGATTTTATCTATGTGGCCAAATGTTTGGAATGGTTTGACTATGGGCATGTGGTCAAATTTTGCAATCACCAGGAAGCTATATGTGGTAACTGAGGAGAAAGTGGACATGAGAGGAAAGAGTGTAATTTTAAAGAAAGACAAGCAAAGTGCATACCGTGTGAGCGTAGAAAGAAGAGATGTGGGGGAAAAGCAAAATTGTCCTACATATAAATTAATGCGGGAAAGGGTAGTTTCTAGAACTGATTATGGATAAGGATATACAACTCTGGTGCTGAGAAAACCCGTAAAAGAAATACTCCAAGTAGAATGAGAAGAAACTTGAAGAGAGTAATAGCCCATAAAATTAAATTAATGTCAATAAATTATAAAGAACAATATACCCAAACAGATGCTTTAACTAACAATTTTACTCAATTAGAGATAAATAATTCGAATTCTATTTCAGCAATAATCAATAAAAATGTAACAGAAGCGCCACCAGAAATACCACCTAAATTAAGATCAAGAAACATAAAACAGATCAAGAACTAGGTATAAAAAAAGAAAGTGAAAGTGGATTATGATGCAATCAGTTAAATTACTGATGAAGAATTAAATGAAGAGGATAAAGAAAAGACAATATTAGAGAAGATGGTAAAAACCTGCGGAGAAGGAAAAGAAAATGAGGAAGATGAGCAGATAAATTATGGAAAAGTAGAAAATGAAAAACGAAGAATCTTTTTAAATGCCTTATGGTGGAAGAGAAGAAAAAAGACCAAATATATGGAGGATAAAAAAGAAGAAAACGCTGTCGAAGAGAATATAGATTTAAATTATTATTTAGATCAGAATGAAAATTCAGCTGTAACACAACAGGAAACGGCAGAAGAGACACTGCGACAAGAACGCCGACATACATAGCAGGGGTGATGAACGTGAAACACATTTATACGGACTTTGAAGCTACTTTAAAACTGAGCTGCTTGGAAGAAAGAGCAACTTTAATTGCAGCGTTACGTCACATAATAAGACATTTGCATGAAAATGCCCACTCTATAATTTTTCCAGTACCTGATGCTCTAGATCGTCTAGCTCTAAGATCACAAAACTTACCAACTGACCCAGAAGAACTTCTGAAACTATTAAAAGCAACATACACTAGGTGGAATGATGATTTAGACCTAAACGAAGTGTACAAACCCTTCGTACTTTCGTATGGTAGGATTGTTTTTGATAGTAGCCAGAATTGGCCTAATTGTTACGCACACATAAGACACGATGGAATTACGCACTCCAACATTTTTCAGAAAAATGAAACTATAAGACCTATATTTCCTAGCATACCCACACAATCAACAAATATCCCATTTAAAAATAAAGTTTATGCAAAGAAGCCAAATACTTATAAATCCCAAACTAACCATAATTCGGGACACCTTTTTAGTATCTTCTTTAACCAATGGAACCACTCCAAAACTAAACCCACTCCAAATCCTAGATTAAATCACAGACAAAATAATAACAATATTAATAACGGTAACAATGCTAATAATAATAATACAGTAAGGAATGTAAAATTAATTAGGGTACATAAGCTAAGAAGAGAAATAACCGAACAAGAATTCAGGACTGGAACAAAGCATCACTCTTTTGCCAACGTAGGTTACATATTATTACAAAGACATTAAAATGACAGATTACGAAGGGTCTTATAAGTGGCTAAATATTGCACAGTTAAACGCACAGCGCAGCAGACATGTTATGTCTGAATTAAAGAAAACAGCGGAAGAGTTAAGATTAGATATTTTATGTATACAGGAACCTTATAGAAACCAAGGTAAATTGTGTTATATTCCAGCTAGAGCAAGTATAGTGTGTGTTATATATAATCAAAATCTACAAGTAGTTAATATTGCGCAATTGGCAGATTCACATACAAATTGTATTGAAATAACTTACGATTCTAGTAAATTTATACTTACCAATTAATACTTTCAATATAGTCACGAAATCAAGCCATATTTAAATCAAATTAAACAAATACATGGAATTCAAAATCTTCTCGGGCTTCTAGCCAGGTAATAACTTGGCTTGACACCTTTACCTGGCTAGAAGCCCGAGAAGATTTTGAATTAACACGTCGCCAGGAAAGCTATAGTTCTTATTTTAAATATATGGAACTTTTAAGAGCTTAGAACAAATTTATACTTCTGATGCAAATGCCAAATCAGAATGGTGGTATAACAGTTTTAAGGATGCGAGAGATGAGGAAATGGAGGACGTAATATCTGAACTAAATATGGAAATTTTAAATCGACCCAACAATCTTCCGACATTTGAAAACCGAGCGGGCGCAACAGTGAATATGGACTTAACTTTATGCAACCAGCTGTAAACAAAATATATAATTGGACTGTAGGTCAGGATTTATCTTCAAGTGATCATCGCCTTATATATCTTAAATATAACTTAAATCAACCTACACATCAAGAGACTATAGGTGAAAAAATTTCAACTTTAAATTTGTAGATTGGGATTTATTGAGATACGAATTTGACAAATTACATCTTAGTTATGAAGGAACATCAGTAGATAGAGACGCCTTAAATCTAGTGAAAGCAATTCAGTATACAACAAGAAAAATAGTACCAGTAATAAGACCAAAGACATATTATGACAAGATATGGAATTAGGCCGCGCCGTGGCCGAGTGGTCAGACCACTAGCCTCTAACCTAGACGGCCCGCTATCGATCCCAAGCGACCGCATGTGAGATTTGTGGTGGACAAAGCGGCGCAAGGGCGGGTTTTCTCCGGGTTCTCCGGTTTCTCCCGCTATCTCTAGCCACCGGGGCTCCATCTTCATTATCATCAGTGTCATCGCCTGCGGTGCCAGAGCAGTAAAAACGGGCGTTAAGCACTACAAAAAAAAAAAAAAAAAAAAGATGTGGAGAGATGCGTTACAAAAACCAGAAGTAGAATGAGAAAGTTACTAAGAATATGTCAGAAATCAACGGTAGCAATAATAAGAGAGAGGAATTTGGAAAATTATAGAGAAACTAAAAATAGATACAAAAACTATTAAACGAAACAAGACAAATTCCTTAAAAACATTTAGTAGAGACAGAATTAGAAACAAATATATGGGGTGGGGGTCCCCTACAAACTTATTATGGACAAGATTAAAAAACCTGAAATACTGACCACGTTCAAAAAAAGACGATAGCAATATGACCACGGACTGGATAAGTTCAGTTAATACTTTGTTAGAGAAATTGCTACCCCAGGATGATAGAGAAAAAGATAGCAATTTGCATATTCAAAAGAGACTAGAATTGTTAAATCAGTATAACAACGATCATTTAATTCTTCCTTTTGATATATCTGAAATTAAGCTACATGTTAGAAAATTAACAAAGAAAAAAGCAGCAGGACCAGATGGTATAATGAGGTACTTATAAATTTGGGAGACAAAATTACTCCTTATCTCTTTAAATTATTTAATGACTGTAAAGGTCAATTTCCATAATGCTGGAAAGAAACCAAAATAATTATTTTAAAGAAGAGTTCAGAAAAAGATCCTAAAGAACCTAAATCTTATAGACCCATTTGTTTACTAAACACCCTAGGTAAGCTTTTTGAAGAACTGATATGCAAACGATTGAAAGAATATAGAGTAATGGTCGGTCTTTATAATAAACAATATGGCTTTTGAAAAGGATGTTCAACCAAAGACGCTGTAAACAAACTTATTGTTTTAGTAACATCATCTCAGTCAAAATATGTAATTGGCATTTTTATTGACATATCTGGGGGTTTTAACAACTTATGGGGGCCCGTTTTATTTGAAAGATTGAGAATAAAAGGCTTTCCTAAATGTCTCTATAACATGCTAATGGATTATTGTAAAGATAGAAGGAGTATATATTAAAGGCGCCAAAAATAAAATTCTACGGAATATTACCAAAGTGTGCCACCAAGGGTCAATACTAGGCCCAATATTTTGGGACTTAGTACTAGAAACGTTATTAGATGAGCTAATTGATAACATTTATGTAAAAGAAACCATTGCCTATGCGGATGACATATTATTTCTTATAGAGGGTGAAAGCAGGAATCGAGTAGAATCAAAGACTGCTAATTTAATGACAACCTTACATAACTGATGTAACATAACAAAACTTCAAATACCTCCTGCGAAATGAGCCTACATGGTATTTAAAGATACGCTTAAACGGGATCCTACAATTGAAATACAACAACCAAAATATTCGATGACAAAGAACGGTAAGATATTAGGGTGTACTCATTGACGCTAAATGCATTTTAGACATATACTGACTACGTGAGAGCAAAATCAGAATCTATTATGATGAAATTAGCAAGAATAGTTCAATCTCAGATTAGAATTCCTTTTAATGCAATAGCATCATACCATACCAGTATCCTCGCGTCGATAATTGCTTACGGTGCAGCAATATGGGCTACTCGTATGAATGATGTCATGATAAAAACCTTACTACGAAGAACACAGAGAAAGGCTCTATTAAGATACACAGGAGCACTTCACCCACTATGGCATTATTAGTTGCCTGGGTATGTAGCCAATAGATTATCTTATTAAGTTTTTGACAAAATACGGCATATAAAAGGCACACACTGCTACACGATAAAAGATATAAAATTAGATTAAGAAGATAGTGGCAAAATGAATGGGAAAATGTTGTGGCGGGAAGAAGAACTTTTCAAATTTTTAGTAATATCTCGGAAAGATTACAACATAGACAGATCTAACCAACCAATTATTACTTATTAGGACACGGACCCTATAAAACCTATTGAATGAAAATACGAAAAATAACAAACCATATATGTGAGCAATGTGGCATACAAAACACCCCGGAACACGCCTTATTTGAGTGCAAAAAATTCGAGAGTCAAGTAAGTGAGGAAAGGAGAATTTTAGCTGGAAATTATATATATATCAAATTTTAAGGAACGAACTTTTATATAAACACTTACATATTTTAGCAGACAAAGTAAGTAAATTAGCCTGGGAAGAAATATTACCTGTAGAAGCAATAAATAACGATAATATAGTAGATGTAGAAGTTAGGAGATCTACGAGAATATGACAAATGCAACAACAACAACCATAAATAAAATTAATGTTATCATTTATAAATAACAGAATGGATAATACCGAAATTATAGAAGAAGAGAGGGAAGATTAAAGCGAGGAGGGAAAAAGATAGAATATTAAAAATTAGGAAGTAATAGGGAGAAAGGGAAGAGACTAATTAGAAGAAAAGAAAATGTGCTGGAAGAGACGGTTATGGGAGAGGAAAACATGATGTAAGATGGAGTGCAGGGATGAAGTTAGAAGATGAAGATTTGCAGTGAGAAGGAAGTGATGAAAAGAAGATGGACAAAACGACCCAATTTGACATAATTATTGTGACATTAACTAACATTTACATTAGTGCTTAAATACTATTTATAATCTACAATCATGAAGAAAGAAGAGAAGCATAAATATATATCACTAAACACACTATAATCTATAACATATATGCTTTAGAAAATTTTAAATTGTCAATAAGTATACTTTGAAGTAATTTAATCAGTACTTATATTGAAATAGAGTTATGATTAGGTTTAGTTTACTAAACAGAATTCATTTTTGCCCTTTGATTTAGGTCATTGTGGGGAATTTAAATTCAGAGTTTTAATGTTTACGCGAAAAGAAATTATTAAATTATAGAACTTAAATATTATGTTTTGTTTTAGTATAGATATGTAATTAGCTCTTATACACAAGTAAAGTTTGGTAATATATATTTAATAGTTAATTTTAATGGTTACTGCCGGCTACCAGCAGTATTACCGGCTACTGGTAATTTAGTTTAATTCAGTTATATAATTTCATTTAGTTTCTTTTTTTTTTCTTTTTTTTCCCCCATTTTCCTTAATTTAATTTTTCTTTTCTTTTTTAAAGATAGTTAGGGATAAAAGGGTAGATAATTATGGGAAGCTGGTTTCCAGCTACCCATTTTACTGGTTTCCAGTATACAGTTGTTTTTATCTTTAAGTTAATAGTTATTTAGTATTAAAATGTTTATACATTTTCATATTATAATATATCTATATATTTTTTTATTTTATTCAATTTAAATACATATATTTGTAAAATTATAATGTTTGTATATGGTGAAGGTTTGATAGACTTAAAATCTCTAAATATACGTTCCGGTATAGGTAGCTAGGTGCCGGGATGGAGTATTGCAGATTTTATTTATTTATTTATTTATTTATTTGTACACACGGGTTAACCTAGTGTAATCTAAAAACATAAAATTTTCACATTATACTGCATTTCATTTTCAGTAGGTTTATTACTTTCTCTGCTACTTCAAATAGCAAATACAGGAATATTGCATTCCATTCAAAAGTTAGTGAAGTACACCGAAACACACATTGTGAACGCTCCTTGAAAATGTTTTCTTTCTCCTCACGTACCATGTACATAGTGAATGTAATGCACCCAAAATTTCGATACCGAGATTTCACCGGAAATACATGTTTTAGAAACATAGTTTGATTTCTCATATATAATACAGTGAATGCTAACGGTATTATCATCATTAGTGCATGGCATTGAAACGGTTTTGTAATGAGTGCAGATATTTCGGTAATGGATGCAGATGTCAGCAAGGTCAGGTGCACTCCCACTATAGATGAAGGGCGATTGCTCTTTGTAACCCATCATTCCATTTCTTTTAGGAGCTCGTTGGAAGGAAAGACAATACCACAAAGCGTCAAAACAAAAAGTAAAAGCATTTGCTGTTTGAAAATTTGAAACTAAAGAACTCGTTTTATTACTGGTTGTCGTTTAAACGAATCAACAAACTTTGAAAATAACTATTATTTTTGAAAAATTCAAGTTACATCTGGGATTCGAATCTGCAGACTCTTATTTTGCTTAAACTTTCTTATACCTATGTAAGATATTTACGTGATAAATAAAATATATATATTCAATTTTCTGGGAATAACATCTGAAGACATGTTTATTCCAGAGACCCTTTATTTCCTATCTACTTACAAAGAACCAAGTAATATCTTTCTTCTAATTTTTTCTCGATTAGCATTAAGTAAATAGGAGAATAAGCTTTTTAACAATCATTTATTGCAGATATGTAGAGAAAGTCATGTGAATGGAACACATAAGATGTTTTTAGAAAATTAGCTATTTGCAAACAGCATAACATTAAAAAGCTGATGTGCCTCATTCACATAACTTTCTTTCGGATATCATTTGACCTGGGGAACTATCGCGATAACAGAGATGTATCAAGGTAGTTCGTTTTGTGAACTGCTTCATTCATTCACACTAATCGAATGCTTCAAATAAAATGGTTCCTTCATGATATGCGGTAGAATAACACACCAGACCAACGTGTCATTCATTTTAGAAGCAATTTCTTTTCTGTAGTTTACCTAACAATAACTCGGTGCACCCCTATCCTAGGATATAACTCAAAACATGATAGCTCTCAAACAGAACCGCCCCTCCCTCCTTCCGCTAGGCAATAACCATTAGGAAACAAATAGCACCTGCGGTGCCATAAGTAGTTAAAGCGGGCGTTGAACTCTAAAAAAAAAAAAGCACTTTGTAGGCAATTCTGTTCCGTGTTTCGTGTTAGTGCGTGTCCAAAACACGAATTATTGCACAGCTTGTTAAATGGAATACTTGGCCACTGCGATGGTTGGTTTCCAGCCGCACATCTTGTAATCCCAAACTTCCAAGTCTCACCACACTAAAATACTGTAACTAGATTAGTTTATATATCTGGGTTATATTGGACCTTTACTTCTCGCACGACAGCCTAAAAGGCTACTTGTACAACTCCGTTGGACAGGACAATAACGTTCCAAAGTTAACGGCCGCCGATATTACCACTCCAGTAAAATGTGAGTTATAAATGGAAGAATTTAAAAATACCTCGATGTGTTTCATTCACATGACTTTCTCTTACTGTTCTGCAAAAATCTATTCTTGAAAAACATTATTCTGTTATCACAATATACTAAGCGAGATAAACATTAGCAGAAATGCTCTTATTACTTAGTTCCTTTAAGGGAAACAAGGGAATCCGTTAGACTAAAAGGTTAATAAAATCTTATAACTATGCGATTGACTTTGAAATTCGGTTCTCTTTGCATGACCAGTAGTAAAATAAAACGGGGATAATGACTACATGCTTGAGAAAAGTGTAAATATTTTAAAATTGAAAATGATAGCAAGAAATATCTCGCAAATTGTTAACTCTACAGAAATGTAACATAAATTGTGCATTTTAAACAGATCTACACATTTCTTGTGCATTAAATTTTTGACTATCTCTTATGGTTTACCTGTTATGCAAAATGTATAGCTTCAGAGACTGTTCACAGAAAATTCCAGATAGGTATACCATTTTATTTGTCATATAAGTATATCTAATAAATAGTGTTTTAATCAAAATCTTTAGAGATTTTTTTTTCATGTAAAGTGTAGTTTGGGGAGGGTGATTTTCTTTAAAATCTTCATGTCGCATCCATAGAAAATACTGAGTTTTACACCAAATTTGGTATTTTACCGAATTTTCATTTTTGAGTTATCATGTTCACAGACACACTGACAAAACGGACCTTTTTCTAAAAATTATTTTTTTACACAGGAGCCCTAAAACCTGTATTTCCATCGGAATCTCGCCATCAATTTTGGGTACAATGCAATACTTTATCTACCTATCTACTATGCATAAAAAGGTAACATATATTAAGAGTAATCGTGGAAAATAATACACCGATATCTCTTACAATTAACTTTAAAATGTTTGGCACTTTTACCTATTGAGAAAAAGACTAGAAGAGGCAATAATCATTAAGGTCTCATTTCACACTCGTATCTAAAAACTATCCCTTAACTATTTGTATACCTCTTTTACCGTGGAAGTTACTTATAATCTGTATGACATTACAAGAGTTAGGAATTATGGGATTGTAAAAGAGACAAAAACGCATTAGGCAGATATCTTTTGATTCTTATCCTATTACCATGAGTTTTACATGGAAAGCAGTTTTTTGATCCATGGTCCATCCTCGTTTACAAATTAGAATTTCTAAGAGATAAAGGAAACTGACTCGAAAAAAACAAAAAGTCGTCGTGTTCCATTAACATGACTTTTCTTCTGTTCTGCAAACAAATTATTCTTAGAAAATATTATTTTATCTATGTCATGCTAATCGAGAAAAACATTGACAGCAATATTACTTGCTTCCTTCTAAACAGAAGGGAAATAAGGGGATACAGTAGGTCAAAGCAATAGCCAAATTGTTTAAAAACCGGTCACTGTGAACAATTGAAGTTATTCGGTTCGCATTGCATGGGCAACAGTAGACCTAAGAGAGATGAAATGAAAGATAACTTCCCGTTTGAGAAAATGTAGGTAGTTTACAACTAAAACCAATAACAAGGCATATACTAGAAATGGTCAAATGTACAAATAAAAGGTATATAGGAGAAATTGTGTCGTTTAACGAGATCTACATTTTTGTACAGCTATGCAGTAAGTGATATTTCCTACTGTTTGAATGAAGAGGTCTTCAGAACCTATACCAAAATGTTCAAGATATACGTTTTATTTGTGATGTAAACATATTTTTGTACAGCTATGTCGTAAGTTTTTGACTATTTCCAACTGTTTGCCATTTATGCATTATTCATTCAGAATGAAGATATCTTCAGAAGCTATAGCAGAGAATTCAAGATATACATTTTATTTGTGATGTAAACATATTTAATATCTGCATTTGTAATCAAAATAGTTATAGCCAGTTTTGAGAAAAACAAAATGTGCATAAACTTTCCATGTAAAGAGTGGTTTCGAAAGTGGAAGGGGGGGGAAGATATTCCTAAATATCTTTGTGTCCCATCATTGAAACCTACTTAACTAAAATACCAAGTTTGGTATTTAACAGTCTTTTCGTTTTTGAGCTATAATGTCCAGAGCCAAACGTTTACACATGACAAACACATAGACGACTTTTTTTCTCTAAAAGTCTATGTTCCATTCACATGACATTCTCCAGCTGTTCCATAAACAAACTTCCCTTACAAAAGGTTTCTCTTTTATCTACATCATTCTGATCGATATAAACATTAGCAGAAATGGTCTTATTACGTGCTTCCTTGTAAGTAGAAGGAAAATAAGAGAACACACCTGGCTACAGATGAAACAATTGAAACTTCGTTCTCTTTTCCATTTCCGGGAGCAAAACAAAAGAGATGAAATGAAAGTTGCCTTCCCACTTGAGAAAAGTTTAAGTAGCTTAAAAGTGAAGCAATTTACAAACAATATCTTGAAAACGGTCATCCAAAATGAAGAGGTCTTAAGAGGCTATTCCCAGAAAATTCAAGTTATACATTTCGGTTTTTATTAAAATATCTTAACATGTGGTATTTTAATCCAAATTTTTGAGCCACTTTTGTGAAGATCAAGATTTTCGAGAAATGTTCCATGTAAAGGGTAGCTTTTTGGTGGGGGATTTTCCTGAAAATCTTTGATGGCATCGTTGGAATATACTGAACTTAAATACAAAGTTTGACATTTTACGTTTTTGAGCTATGCTGCACTCACTCACACACACACACACATACACGCGCACGCGCATACGCACGTGCACGCACGCACAGAACGTGTTTCTAGTTTTTTTAATTTAGGAGGTTTCAAAACATGTATTTCCGGAGAAATCTTAGTATCGAATTGGGGAAATACAATACCTTCTCTATCACTATGTACATTATATGTACGTGCTAGAGAAAGTAAAATGTTTTTGGACTCGCGGGACCTCGAAACATATTTCCAATGAAGTCTCGGCTTCGGATTTTTGGGTGAATTAAATACCTTCTCTATAAACTATATATTAAGTAAGTTAGAGAAAGTAGGAAGTTATGGTTGACTCAGTGGTTCCAAAACTGGGTAGTTCAAACTATTTTGGGTGGGAATACAAGTTGCTTACTCCGTGTACAAAACTTACACTCCCCCACCCCAAACTACCCTTTACATGAAACATTTTTCAAAATTTTTGATTTTCTCAAAAATTGCTCTAACGATATTGATTAAAATACCTTATGTTTAAGATATTTTTATGATAAACGAAATAATTTTTGAATTTTCTGGAAATAGCCTTGAAGACCTATTCATTCTGGATGACTTTTATACAACTAGCAAACCGTAAAAGATATACAACTTACAACACAAAAAATGCAGATCTCATTGAAACACACAATTTATGTCATATACATTATTATTATTATTATTATTATTATTATTATTATTATTATTATTATTATTATTATTATTTTCTAGATTTATCCGTTTTCGAGGTATTCTGGTTTGAATTTAAGGTACTTAATTTTTTGTCAAATTGGAAGACACCTTTCTTCTAGGTTTTCGTTTGTTTTTACCTGTCAAACAAAGAGGTTGGAATTTCAATTGTTTCACATACCGACCGGCTTTTATAAGACGAGTCTATTACTGTAGCCTGAGCATTTCCTTATTTCCCTTCTACTTACAAGAATAATTCTGCTTATGTTTATTTTTATTGGCATGGTGTAGATAACAGATATGTTTTGAATAAAAGGTTCACCAAACAGCTAGAAGACCTCATGCATGTGACTGGAACACTTATAAGGAATGAAGTAATAAGTTCAATTTGTGCTAATGTTTATCTCAATTATCATGAAATAGAAAATAAGCTTTTTATCAATAATTTGTTACAGAGATGTAGAGAAAGTCATGTGAATGGAACATATCAGATTTTTACTTTATTTAGCACTAAGGGCAATGTACATCGTGGGTAGAGAAGGTGTTGCATTACACCCGAAAATTTAATACACAGATTTACCAAAAATACATGTTTTGAGAATCCCCGAAAAAATTAAAAAAACCTTTTGGAAAAAAGGTCAGTGTGCGGCAGGTGCCAGAGCATATCTCAAAAATGAAAAGTCGGTTAAATACCAAACCTTGTATTTGAGTTTAGTATATTCAAGGAAACGACACGAAGATTTTCAGAAATACCCCTACTCCAAACTATCCTTTACATTTTCACAACATTTTTCAAAAATTTAAATTTGTTGAAGAAAATGGCTATAGCGATTTTATTCAAATGCGTATATTAAAGATCTTTACGTGGAAAATGAAATGTATACCTTGAATAGGCTGAAGTTCTCTTCATTCTGAATGACTTTTGTACAATAATCTTTCTACACAAGACTGTAGATGTTTATAAATTTATGTAACATATACTTTTTGTAGTGTTAATCATTTCAGATATATTACCTGTTATTGCTTTAAATTTTAAAATTCCTAGTTTTCTCAAAGGGGAAGTTCTCATCCGTTAACATTTCTTTTGTTTGGTTCCTGGCCATGGAAAGAGAACCTAATATCAATGACAGACGCATAGCGAGTGCTTTTAAAAGATTTGATTATCGCTTTAACCTAGGGTTCCCCTTATTTCCCTTCTGTTATAAAGAATTAAGTAATATTACCATTTCTGGTAAGGTTTATCTTGATTAGCATTATGTAGATAAAAGAAAGTTTGTTTTCAGAACAGGTAGAGAAAGTCATGTGAATGGAGATCATCAGATTTTAGGTATGTGCATGAGAGAGAGAGAAAGAAGTGTGAATTTTCACTTTCTCTACACGTACTATGTACATGGTGTATAGAGAAGGTATTGCATTCCAACCTAAAATTTGATACGAGATTTCACCAGAAATACACGTTTTAGGGTCCCCTGTATAAAAATGTGATGTGTTCCATTCATATGACTTTCTCTACATCACTGTTAAAAAGTATTATTAAAAAGTGTATTCTTCTATTTATATAATCGAGGTATATATTATCAGACGTTTTAATTATTTGCTTCCTTGAAAGAAGAAAGAATATACTAAGCTAAAACGATAGTCAAATATTTTAAAAGCTGGTTGCCATGTGATTGAAATCCGTTTCCATGGGGATCAGGAGTTTACAACCTTCCATGTGAGAAAAGTTTCAGTATTTTAAATCTGGAAGGAATAATAAGGAATATCTCAAAAACGGTCAACTCCACGAAAAAATGTATGTAACTTAAGTTGTGTGTTTTAACGACCTCTAGAATTTTTGTGTGTTACAGTTTTGTCTATCTCTAACGGTACACCAGTTATTCAAAATTCCGTAAAATTCATCCAGAATAAACATGTCTTCAGAGGCTAGTCCCAGAAAATCGAAGATATACACTTTATTCGTTACATAAATATCTTAAATATAAGATATTTTAAGCAAAATCGTCAGTTATTTTTGAGAAAATCAAAAGTTTTGAAAATCGTGCAATATAAAGAGTAGTTGGGGTAGGAGGATTTTTCATGAACATCTTCGTGTCGCATCCTTGGAAATACTTAAATATCGTTTGATGTTTAAGGTTGTTCTCGTTTTTCAGCTATGCTGCCCACAGACACACACACACACACACACACACACACACAGACACACACGGACACTTTTCTAAAAATACTTTTTTTGGATTCAGGAGACCTCAAAACATTCATTTCCCATAAAATCTCGGTAAGGAATTTTTGGGTACAATACAATACCTTCTCTATACACTATGTAAATAGTACGTATAGAGAATGTAAAAAAGCATTTTTGGAAAAGTTCCTTATGAACACCATAACTCAAAAACGAAAAATCGGTAAAATACCAAACTTGGTATTTAAGTTTAGTATGTTCCACGTATAAGCCACGAAGATTTTGAGAAAAATGCCTTCACCCCAAACTACCCTTAACATGGAAAAAAGTTCGAAAACTTTGATTTTCTCAAAATGGCTGTAACGATATTGATTAAAATGAATATATTTATATGACAAATAAAATGTATATCTTGAATTTTCAGGGAATAGTCTCTAAAGACCTCTTTATTCTGAATGAATTTTGCTGAATTTTGCGTAAAAATTAGACAAACTTAGTACCAAAAAATGAAGATCACGTTAAAACACAATTTATGTTCATTTACCTTTTTTTTCGTGGAACTGACCATAACTGATATATTCCTTGTTATTTTTTTTTTTTCAGATTTAAAATACTTAAACTTTGTTTGCCAGGTAAAAGCAAATGAGAACCTAGAAGAAAGATGTCTTCCCATTTGACAAAAAATTAAGTACCTTAAATTCAAACCAGAATACCTCGAAAACGGTTAAATCTAGAAAATAATAATAATATTATTATTATTATTATATTATTATTATATTATTATTATTATTATTATTTCTATGGACAGGAGTTGACAAGTTCCAGTATGAGAAAAGTGTTTTTAAAGCTAAAACTAATATCAAGGAATATTTAAAAAATATCCACTCCACGAAAAAAACTGTATTGCTCAGATAAAACTGTTACAATCGCGGTGACAACTCCCGGTGTATAACTGGTAAACCGTGAGAGATACACAAAAACTTACTCATCGGAACATGTAGAGCTCCTTAAAACACACAATTTATGCTATATACAGTATCATTCAAAGTGGACCAATTAGTGCTTTTAAAATAGAAAAGTCGTCTTATTACTTTATAATACTTAGAAATTCCTATCTCCAAGGTCACAACTTGATATGAGCAAAAAGAGCATTCACAGCTCCCGACTGTAGTGTGTTAACGTAAAATGCCACACATTTTTGCGGTTCTCACAATAATTGCATCTCACTCTATACCACGCCTAATGAGCATTTTTTTTAATTAATTACTTAACTTTTTTGTATACAATACATTACAGTTGTGAGCAATTAGAAACAAACAAATAACAAGAAGCATGTGTCCGGAGTCCGAATGCATAATTAAGTTCCAATTAAGGTGGTGTACGTCTTAAATTCGAGTCTTTTTTGTTTTAATCTTTCTGTATCTGGTGGGTAGTTTAGAGGAGTTTGTTGAATAGTGAGTTACTATGATGGTCGAACGAGTTATGAAGTCTTCTGTGAGCTCTGCTGAGGACAACTGATACTTCTGGAACTTTGGGATTTGAATCGGTGATTAAATGGAGACATTTGTTCTGATTAGTTTGTATCCTTCGGATTTGAGAAGGTGAAACTGAACCCCAGATTGAGCAACTGCACGGCCATATAGATCTGATCAGTAAAGAGTATATTAGCCATATTGCATAGACAGAGAAGATTTTGAGGACTGCATGTTCATGTAGACGGTGAAGATTTTTCTTTATTATAAATGGAAGGTGACTTTTTCATGTTAAAAGTTGATCTTTTGTGAGTCCAAAGTATCTTACTGAATCTGATTCTGGAATGGACTCTTCTCTTAGTAAAACTATTTGATGCTGTATATTCTACTTATAAGTGAACTTTTAATGCTGGACTTATTACAATTCATTAAAACTCTCCAGTGTTTGCACCATGTATCCATTTCATCGCAAAAATTTTGAAGACGATTTGCAGCTGCCTCAGAGATACTTGTACTCAGAACTGCAACGTCGTCAGCAGAATGTGCAATTACAAGTTGGTCGGAAAATCTGCCGTGTAAAGCATCCATCATGCTTTATGGTATGCATATTAATATCAATACATTGTAGACTTTTTACATTTAAATTAGATCATTATTATTATTATCAATAAACACTTCATAAGACTGCGTATTTAAATTTCCGGTTCTTTGATACTATCGTTATGAATTTCTTAATATATTATTGTGCATTTTGTTTGTGGCCTTCTCGCTTTTATTTCTTTTCGTGAGTTTTACATGGAGCATGGGTACATATTAAAGCCTTTTACATCAACTTTTCTCTTATATGGCTTTTCGCCTCTAATCTTATGTAATATTCTAATATATATGAAATAATTCACAGAATACACTGTATTTAATAAAATATACTTAATTTAATGTATTCCATTGCTTACATAACATGCGTCATATTTAGGAATAATACTTCATATCCTTTGCCTAGGTGTTCAAGGCTTCGTTGCGGTAGTTAGGTATACGGCACGAACCTGTTTATTTTTGTGTTATCGATTTTGGATAGTGCTTTAACTCCAGTATAAGATACAAAGAAAATGTTCCTGCCTGCTGTACGAGGTGTTCGATTCCCTGCTGGGGGTGCGAATTTTTCTCAAGATTATTCCCTGTGGAAGTACGAGTGAGGGTGTGAACGTGTGTATGTGATCTAATGTGTATAATCTAAATAAATAAAATTCAAAGACAACTGTACATCATTGCATAGAGACAATACTTTCCAAGGGTAAAACGTCACTGATATGAGCATTGCACTTAACGCAATTTGGAACAATAAAAACAAAATTTAAAAAATCTGGTATGTTCCATTCTCATAACTTTTCTATTTGTTATGCAAACAAACTGTTCTTATGAAACATTAATCTTAATCTACATAATGCTAGTCAAGATAATATTACCAGAAATGGTATTTAGTTCCTTATAAATAAAAGGGAAATAAGGGAATACATTAGGCTAAAGCAATAGCCAACTCCTTTAAAAGCTATCATTATGTTTTTTCATTGAAATTCCAAGGCCAAGAGTAAAACAATCTGATATAATATGAAAGATAACTTCCACTTCATAAGTATTTGAGTAGTTTAAAATTGAAAGATCTAACAAAAAAAATACCTATCTCGGAATTGGTTAGCTGTACAAAAAATCTGATGTGTACTATTCACATGACTTTCTCTACATCTCTGCAACAAATAATTCTTAAAAGCTTATACTTCTATTTACTTCACGCCAATCAGAAAAAATTAGCAGAAATAGTATTATTACTTGCTTCCTTGTAAGTAGATGCAAAATAAGAAAGTACCATAGGTTAAAGTGATAGTCAAACGCTGGTTGCTATGCCACTGAAGTTCCTTTGTTTGTATGGACAGCAGTTGACAAATTCCTGTATAAGAAAAGTATAAGTTTTTCAAAGCAGAAACCAAAAACATGGAATGTCTCAAAAACGGCGAACTCCACTAAAAAGGATATAACATAAATTATGTGTTTTAACGTGCCCTACACTTTTCGTGTAGTAAGTTTTTCCATGTCTTACGGTTTAGCAGTTACTCAAAATTCCGTAAAATTCATCCAGAAAAAGTACTCTTCAGAGGCTATTACCAGAAAATTCAAGATATACATTTTAATTGTCAGGTAAATATCTTTAATATACGAAATTTTAATCAAAATCGTTAGAGCTATTTTTGAGAAAATCAAAATTTTCGAAAAAAGTGCCATGTAAAGGGCAGTTGGGGATGGGGGGATTTTTCTCAAAATCTTCGTGTCGCATCCCTGGAAGACACTAAACTTAAATACCAAGTTTGGTATTTTACCGACTTTTCGTTTTTGAGTTATCGTGTTCACAGACACACGGACACACACACACACACACACACATATACACACGCGCGCGCGCGCGCGCGCGGACCTTTTTGTGAAAATGTTTTTTTTAGATAAAGGGGACCCTAAAACATATATTGCCGGTGAAGTCTCGGTATCGAATTTTGGGCGGAGTGCAATACCTTCTCTATACACTATGTATATAGTGCGTATAGAGAAAGTAAAAATCTGATGTGTTCCATTCACATGACTTTCTCTACATATCAAGTTATTGTTAAAAAGCTTATGCTTCTTTTTACTTTATGCTAATTGAGAAAAAATAGCAAAAATAGTCTTATTACTGGCTTCCATGCAAGCAGAAGGGAAATAAGGGAGTAATATAGGCTAAAGTATTAGTCAAACGCTGGTTACATATGACTGAAATTCCTTTATTTCTATGGACAGGAGTTGACAAATTCCAGTATGAGAAAAGTGTTTTTAAAGCTAAAACTAATATCAAGGAATATCTAAAAATATCCACTGTATGTAGCATAAATTGTGTGTTTTAAGGAGCTCTACACTTTGCGATGAGTAAGTTTTTGTCTATCTCTTACGGTTTACCAGTCTTACAAAATTCCGTAAAACTCATCAAGAATAAAATAGCCTTCAGAGGCTATTTCCAGAAAATTCAAGATATACATTCTATTTATCAGGTAAATATCTTTGATATACGATATTTTAATCAAAATCGTTATTCATTTTTGAAATAATCAAAATTTTCGAACATTTTTCCATGTAAAGGGTAGTTGGGGTTGGGGGGATTTTCCTGAAAATCTTCGTGTCGCATCCTTAGAAAATACTGAACTTAAATACCAAGTTTGGTATTGAACGGACTTTTCGTTTTTGAGCTATGCTGTCCACATACACACGCATACACACACGGACCTTTTTCCAAAAATTCTTTTTTTGGATTCACGGGGACCCAAAACATGTATTTCTGGTGAAATCTCGGTATCGAATTTTTGGGTGCATTATGATAGGTATATTCTCTATACGCTATGTACATAATACGTGTAGAGAAAGTAAATATACATATGACATAAATAGTGTGTTTTAACGAGATCTACATTTTTTGTGTAGTCAGTTTACGGTTTACTAGTTATATCAAAATCATCCTGAATGAATAAGTCGTCAGAGGCTATTTCCAGAAAATTCAACTTTACATTTCATTTCTAATGCATATATCTTAAACATTTGTATTTTAATCAAAACCGTTAGTCATTTTGAGAAACTAAAATCTTTAGAAAAGTCCATGTAAAAGGTAGTGGGGGATTTTCCTGAAAGTCTTATGTCGCATCCTTGAAAAGTACTGAATTTAAATACCAAGTTTGGTATTTAACCGAATTTCCGTTTTTGCTATCCACACACACAAACACAACAACACAACATACACATGGACGAACAGACACGGACCTTTTTCTTAATTTTTTTTTGAATCAGCAATCCTCAAAACATCCATTTTCTGGTGAAATTTCTGAATCAAATTTTGGATGAAATACAATCTCTTGTGTATCTACTATGCACATTGTACATATGTGATGGAAAAAGTAAAATCTCTACTTGCTCTGTAACAAATTATTCTTACAAAGCTTATATTTATATCTACTTCATGTTAATCAAAGTAAAATTTGCAGAAATACGCTTTTAGATATTTTCTTGTAGATACGTGGCAATAAAGGAATACACTAAGCTAAAGCGATACTCAAACCTTTCAAGATCTGGTTGCTGTGTGATGCATTGCCATTCCGTTCCCATTGCTCGACCAAGAGAATGAAAACTGCATAGCGATTATCAATTTGGGAAATGTTTCTACATATAAATATTTTAAAATTGGAATCAATAGATAAAATAATTTTAGAAATAGTTAATTCCACGAAAAAAAAAAAAAAACATGTAAATCCGGTGAAAACTCGGTTCAAAATTTTGGGTACAATACAATACCTTCTCTTTACACCATGTACATAGTACATGTAAAAGTAATAATGTCATTCGTGAAATTACGGGAATGTTATGTTCTTTTAAGCTTCGTCGTATTATTGAAAAAGCTGTTGTGTTATGTTCATATAACTTTCATTACGCATTATCATTTAGTTTTATAACTCTTCCAGAAACTACTCTTACAAATGTTACTTAATTGTAATGGAAAAAACCTTTACTGTAATTATTTCATTACAAATTTCCTGGATACATGAAGGATATATATATATATATATATATATATATATATATATATATATATATATATATATATATATATATAGATGCCTAAAGTGACTATTCAAACCTTTAGAAAACACTATATTATGCTGACGTTAACATTCTATACTCTTTACATATCACGAAGACTAAATAAATTCTTTAAAAAATAAATTCTTTTGTACATTCATACAAACAACTCTGCCCACTGTTCAGCAAACTTATCTTAATACATTCTTCTACATACTTCACATTAATCGAGTTAAGTACTTACAAAAATACTTTTATTATACATTTCAGTACAGATTCAACGGGATTAGAGGAATACAGTAGCCTTAAGCGACAGAAAATCTTAGAACAGCTGGTTGTATATGATGGCTTTGAAATTCCAATCTCTTTGTTTGATCAGCTGAAAGGAAAACAAATAACAACTTCCCATTTAAGAAAAGCATAAGTATGGGAAAATTGTAACCGACAATAATGGATATCTCGGAAATGGTTAACCTCAAAAATAAAAATAAGCGCATTTGACATAAATTGTGTGTTTTAAGAATATTCCATGTTTTGTTTAATAAGTCTTTGTATCTTTTGGTTTTTTTTTTTTTAGTTATTAAATTACGAAAAATTCACTCAGAATTAAATTGAACTCACAGTATATTCGAAAAAAATGATTGCTATATGTATTAGTCATATAAATAGCCTAAACGTAGAGTAGGTATTGTAACCAAAATGGTTATAGCTGTTTTGAGAAAATAAACTCTAACCAAATATTTTTCGTGCAAAGAGTAGTTTAGAGATGGAGATTTTTTAAAAGTATTCGTATCCTACTTATCATTGGAATTTAATGAATTCCAAATAAGGTATTCATATGAAATTTTGTATTTTAGTAATGCTGTTCAGATTCCCTTACTCGTGCCTAAGAACCATATTTTCAGGGGACCTCAGAACATTCAATTACGATTAATCTCTAATTTTAATTTTTGTTTGGGAAAGAAAACATATGCGCTACTCAAGTTACGAAGAATACAAACTATTATAATTCAACTATGAAATACTTATCCCATTTTATACCTTCGGTGCCATTCTGTTTGTCCATTCTACATAATACCAGCACATTCGTAAAATATTCGTATGCTAAAGATATGGCTGGTGTTAATTGCAACTACGTTGGTAGTACATGCAGTTCAATTTTTGCGTGTCTGATTGGGTAATGGCTGTTGTGTTCCACTTCTGCGTTTATTTTGAATTGCTTTAGTGCGTGCATACGTATTCCATATTTATTAATTACCCTGTTCAAACACAGTTTCCCATAAAATACAATATGCAATGACATTTAGTACCGAGAGGTGATATATGAACTTGTGTTGTTTCAAAATAAGATTTGATTTATCGACTGATTTGTAACTAGTAGTGTCCATTTAATGTAAATTTGGTCACTTTGAAATCTTGGGAACTGTTTTAATTGTTTCCCCTATATGTGGTAGGAAAAGTTTATTGTTCTCTTTTACATTGTGGATAGATTTCACTGTATAGAGAGGACAGTGATTAATTAAATTAATAAAAATACCAATTCCATTAAGAAATCTAGGTGCCTTTAGAGCCATTTTCAGAAAAAAAGCTTTATGTGTTCCATTTACCGGACTTTGTCTATCTGTTTTGCAAACAAACAATTGTTGCAAAAGATTCTTTTATCTATAACATACTAATCGAGATGAACATTAGCAGCAATTTCCATACTACTTAGTTCCTTATAACTAGAAGTGAAGTAAAGGAATACACTAGGCCATAGTAATAGTAAAATTTTTTAAAAGCAGACCGCTAAATGAGCAATTGAAGTTCGGTTCTTTTTCCATGGCCAGGAGTAAAACATATTAAACGAAAAATAACCTTGAGAAAAGTTTAACTATAAAGTGTAAAGTTTGACGAACATCTCAGAAATGGTTAATTAAGAAAAAGAAAAAAAAAACATTACATAAATTGTGTGTTTTAAGAAGACAAGCTTTTGTGTATTAAGTTTTTGTCCATCTCTTACGGTTTACCAGTTATGCATGTCATTATGAATAAACATGATTTCAGAGGTTATTACCAGAAAATTCAATATATATATATGTGTGTGTATAGACTATTTGTCATGTGAATGTCTTTGATAAATGTCATTTTAATAAAAATCGTTAGAAAATCAACATTTTTTAAATTTTTCCATGCAAAAGGTTCTTTAGGGCGGGGGATAATCTAGAAAATCTTCGTATCGTATTATTTGAATAGCTGAACTTAAATATCAAGTTTCGTATTTACAAACTTTTCGTTTTTCAGTTAAACCTGCACGCGCGCGCGCGCGCGCGCACACACACACACACACACAGGCACGTTTCTCTAAAACTGCTTTTTATGGATTCAAGAGTCCTCAAAATACGCATTTCCGATTAAATCTCATATGGAACTTTTTGGTGGAATACAATACCTTCTCTATCTACTATACAGGGTGTTTAAAAATACGGGGCATAATTTCAGATATGTATTTCCCACATGAAGACAATCAAAATAGTTCATTATAAATGTGTCCGGAAATGCTTCATTTCCGAGTTATGGCCTTTACAACATTGAAAGTCCCACCTGTAGACAATCAAAATAGTTCATGTCCGGAAATGCTTCATTTCCGAGTTATGGCCTTCACAACATTGGAATTCACTGGAACGTTTTTCTTTCCGCAGGTCTTTGCCGTCAAAGGAGACATTAGGAGGGCGCTCTGATAGTTCCTTCTGAGAAAGGTTACATTCAGTGTTCTTTAGGCGTTAAGACTGTGCGACATGTATTCAAATCAAGAGCTGGCAGAGATACACTTCATGTACGGTAAGGCGTACGGCAATGCTGCGCTGGCTCGTCGTTTGTACCAGGAGAGGTACCCACAGCGACAATGTCCAGATCGGAAGACATTTGTACGTCTCCATTCCCGTCTGTGCGAGTATGGAACATTCACCTCTCCTGGTTTGGGAAGGGGACAACCAAGATCTACAACTCCAGAAGTGCAGGAGAAGATTCTGGAGGCTGTGGACAGGACTCCTTCTATCAGCACACGACGGTTAGCGTTGCAAGTCAATGTTCCTCATACGACTGTCAGGAGACTGTTGAACGAGTATCAATTGTATCCTTATCATTTGCAACGTGTACAGGCCCTGTCACCAGCAGATTACCCTGCACGAGTTAGGTTCTGTCAGTGGTTCTTGCAGCAGTGTGGTGTAAATCCGAACTTTTCTGCCGTCGTATTATTTACAGATGAAGCACAGTTCACAAGAGATGGCATAACAAATTCCCACAATCAGCATGTATGGTCGCATAAAAACCCACGTGCAACTGTTGTATCTCATCACCAGGTGCGGACCGCCTGCGATGCCATTAGTAGTTAAAGCGGGCGTTAAACACTACCAAAAAAAAAAAAAAAAACAGGTGCGGTTCTCCCTCACCATGTGGGCCGGTATCATTGGTGATCGATTTGTTGGACCCATGTACTTGTAAATAGACTTACGGGGCAGGCGTACACAAACTTCCTGGAAAACACCATACCTGACGTTTTCGAAGACACTCCACTGATCAATCATCAACACATTCACTTCTTGCATGATGGCGCTCCTGCACACTTCAGACTTACGGCTCGCCGGTACTTGGATCGAAGGTTTCCTGATCGATGGATAGGTAGAGGTGGCCCAATTGCTTGGCCTCCACGCTCACCTGATCTGAACCCTCTCGATTTCTACTTGTGGGGCCATTTAAAATCATTGGTTTATTCGTCTCCGGTGCCGGATTTGGAATCCCTTTGGAATCGAATTGTGGCAAGTTGTGAGGACATACGCAATACTCCTGGAGTTTGGGATCGTGTTCGCAGGTCAATGAGACATCGATGTGAGGTCTGTATTCAAGCAGGAGGTGGACATTTTGAACATCTTCTGTAATGACAACAACCTGCGGAAAGAAAAACGTTCCAGTGAATTTCAATGTTGTGAAGGCCATAACTCGGAAATGAAGCATTTTCGGACACATGTTATAATGAACTAATTTGATTGTCTACATGTGGGAAATACATACCTGAAATTATGCCCCGTATTTTTTAAACATCTTGTATACATTGTATATACGTGCTTTAGAAAGTAGTAAGGCTAAATTGGAGTTAAAGTAATGAAGTGGCATCCGTAAGAATGAACAAAAGTAAAGATAATAAAGAAGTGTGGGACAGGTATGTAATATACATTAGTAGTTTAATCTCTCAGGATACAGGTACTACCATGTTACTGAAGAAGGCAGCGGAGATGAACGGTACAAGGTTTCGGCATTATGTTGATGCAAAAAAGGAGATGTGGTCAATAAGTAGCACATTTCTGATGAAGAAGTGTTGATAACAATGCCGCAGCTGGTTTGGCATTCTTACCTCTAGTAGAGCGAAACTGTTTGAACCCAATGATTTAAACTCAATTCTATCAATCCGTTGGTTGGCTGCAAGTGATGCAAGCTGCCATGATTTCTCTAAATCTATCGTACATAGATTGATTTTGCGTTCACGATTAAGTACATGAACTTGCTAAATATCTTATGTGCCATTATGCCACGCCCTCTTTTCAAACAGGCACCAGATGTGTGTTTATTTTTACTTTCTGTACATATATATGTACATAGTGTATAGAGAAGGTATTGCATTCCACCCAAAACTTCGATACCGAAAATTCACCGGAAATATCGTTTTAGGCTCCCCTAAATAACAAAAAAGGAAGCATTTTTAGAAAAATGTCCGTGTATGTGCGTGTGTGTGTGTGTGTGGGCACCATAGTTCCAAAATGAAAAGACCGTTAAAGACCTAACTTGGTATTTAAGTTCGGTATCTTCCAAAGATGCGACACGAAGATTTTTAAGAAAATCCCCCAACCCCAACTCCATTTCGCGGAAAAAAATTCGAACTTTTTTATTTCTTCAAAAATGGCTCTAACGATTTTGATTAAAAGCTATTATATTTAAGATATTTACATGAAGAATAAAATGTATTATATCTTCAATATTTCTCATCACTAATTTGGGTTATGAGTTCATGAGTTCATATGAACCAATTATATCTGCCCTGCTGTCAAGACACCCTCAAGCAATGTTTACTAATCACTAAATAGGAATATGGTTTTATCAAAAAGTGTTAATAAAATATGCCCAAAATTACTCTTATTTTAAGAGATATTAACTCTATAAATGCGCTATCTATCCATTAGCATAACTTTAGTTATAAACGTTTAAATGTCCTATGGTTGAAAACTTACCTTTATGTGAAATATCAGTAATACAAAACTCTTTATGTACTTAATATAAATGCAAGAAAATAAGAGATAACGGCGCAAGGAGCAACAACATTGCTAAATTGGCGCGAAATGGAAAAAATCTCTTGGCAAAAAATGAACAAAAGTAACAAAAAATATAAATTGTAATTATCTGGGACCCGTGATAAGAATTAACATACATATTGGCATTGCCTATGATGTAATTGTTAAATCAGAATTAATGTTTTCGGAATCTCATCAGAAAGGAAACCGCTTAAAGTGGACGGTTCTCTAAAAGTAATGTCCTTTAACGGGGAATCAATTGTCTTATAAATTAATACATACATGAATCTAGTGTTGAAAGACCTTTTACTCCGCTCCTGAGTAAAAAGAAAAAAAAATGGAACAAACTTTATTTTAAAACGATATTCAAACTTATGCCTATTTATTAGATTGACACGCTCATCCTTATAGGAGGGCTTAATGGTACAATTATTTTGCGATACAAATGTGGTAAGTATGATTGTGAGGGAGTGACTGCTGCTTATTATATGGGTAAGTTTTTGAATGAGCGTTAATGAAATTAGAGGTCTTGCTGCTGTATACGAAGACCACGAAGTATTTCTTCCCCGTGTATCTAAGCGTGTCCTGGACGTGGTTTATTAAGTAGTTTACGGCCTGCAATGTGTTTTTTGCCCTCTCTGAAGCCATGTTGGTTTTCTGGTATTCGGGAGTCTGTTAATGATATAAGTCTATTCGTTAGGATTTTCATGAAGATCTTTAAGATGGTATTTTCAAGCGCTAACCCCGGTATGAGATGGGGTTATCAATTTCGTCTTTGCGTTTGAAACATCATTTTGCGCTTTTTCTGTCTAAGAAATGTGGTAAGTGCTTCTTTAAGAACGAAGGAGTAGTTTGAAAGTCGAGTTTCTGCAAAGGGCTTAAGACATGTGTATTACATGTTTTTGAGGTAGTGAATAAAAGAAATATTTACGGGAAAACAAAATTAATTATTGTCAGCTGTTTTAAAGTTGTATCTAGAACTGTGCTTGTCATAGATTAGTCACGCCTAGAAGCATTGCCCAAGGAAACAATTGAAGGTGACAAGGCTACTTAAACCGAGATAGTTTATATTTAAATACTGTATATGTAAATCATAAGTAAATTAATATATCAATTTATTTTCTTCCGATTCTGTAAAGATAAAAAATTCATCCGAAAATACTCCATCCTGGTAGGTAATTTATTACACTGGGACGTAATTTTCAAATGTTGTTTGTTTATCTAATAACGATTTAAACTACTACAACTTACTACATAATTTTTCGGATAATACAACAAACAAAATATGTGCATAAATAAAATATACCAAACAAAATATAAAGGCATAAATTCACATTTTAATTTCAGAACTTCTATGCTAAATAAGCAAAACAGAAAAGCTATACTTTATCTAGTATTAACTCAGCTGGTAGCCAGTTTTTTTTAAATAAAATTAAAACCTTATACAAAAATTTAAAGAGATAAGCCAAATTAAAGCAGATTATTAAAGAAGATAAAATTCCTTCCACACCGGTATCCGCTATTTCATAAATACTGATAGTACAAAAACTCGCACAACTCCGATATATAATGTACACTATTAAAACAAAACTAATTTTAAACATCATTTATTGCAATTCAAAACACGTTTTAATAATATTATACTTAACAAATAGCATTTAAATGTTTGTCTCCAGACCCATAATTTCTTAAGTATAAATTTAATACTTAAAATATTCCTCCTCAATCATATTAAACTAACATTAAAACATTACAGTTTAAAAATGTTTAAATCAAAAAATTTCAGTACTTCCATATTTAAAGTTAAAAATTAAGGTTCAAAATAAAATTCTTTCAAATGTTATTAACATTTCAAAAAATACTAATAGAACAAGCTTCAAAAACGTTTTCAAACTAAAACATTTTTGAAGTACTAAAATGTTCGATATTCCGCAAAACTAATATATAAACATCTTCTATTTAAAACCTCACACCTAATCTACATTTTAATATTGCTATACTTACAATTACTATTTAAACATTTCTATCTGTAATTTAAAAATTTTTCCTAAACAACATTTTAATAATTAAATAAAATTCCCCATCAACTATATTAAAAAAATGAATTTAAAAAGTGTTAATTCCAAAGATTTTGATTGATATATCCATTTACATTTTCAAAATTAAAACTTTTCAAATTAAAGCCACCCAAAATGTACCAATTAACATTTCCAAAATCAGAATAACATAATCTTTAACAATTTTTAAATTGTAAATTTTAAAAAATACTAACTACAAAATATCCTATCGACAGTGTTTTCCAAAATACCCATTCTTAAACTTCTAAAAATTTCCACAATTCTCTGAAACCAGTTTAGAATACATCTTTTATTTTTACAACCTCAACATTTCCTTAAACAACAATTTTAAAATTTGCAAATATTCCTCATCTTCAAAACTAAGTTCAAATTAAAACATTACACATTTAAAAATGTTATATTCCAAAACTTCTAAACTACCATTGCTTTTAAATTTCACTTAAAATACAACAAATATTCCTCTGTATACACAAATAATATTATTCAAAGCATTTCTACACAAACAAGATTTCTAATTTAAAAAATCAAGCAATCGTCAATACAAATTAAATATATAAAGAAATAAAACTCATATTTTTGTGGCACTTTAAGGAATATTTTAGGTGCTGGAGTAGCTTTGATCATCACAGAGTAAGGTGAAAGCGCATTATAAACTTTTACAATTTGTGAAGATCTTAAATGCATTTAGAACAGAGATTCTCGCTTCAGTTGGCGTTTAAACGTTCTGCTAGACAATGATATTGAGTTAAAGGGAAATCTATAACAATAAATGTTCATATGATTAGCGGGAGGATTAAATACATTTCATTAATGTCTGCGGTAAAAATACAAAATGCAAGGAATGCAGTTATGATAGCAGGAAGTGGATAAAAACACAATGGTGAGAACTATTTTTTTCGCTCAACTTGTCAGCTTACATGGCTTAGTCCGGCTTATATAACGTGAGGGAAGGGAGTGAAGAGTTTCATTTTGAACCTAGCAAGGAAATGATACATCATCCATGAGACCTCTATGAAACTCGAGGATGAGCGCTGCTTTTCAACACACAAGTTTCCGGAAAAGTGAAACAGATGAGAAAGCAAGTTTGCACCGGATCTTGCCTAACAATAACAAGCGACACGCCAGGATGCGGTCGGCTGAGTCCCTCCATCTCTTTACTTTCTACGTATGGGAAAGTGCTTCTTGCTTCGGGATCCTAATCAAGTTAAATCATCCCATTTCTTTCCTGCCCTTCATTTTGAAATACAAATCCTCAAAGGACCGGTCGCTAAGTGTTAGAGTTGAAATTCCTTGTTTTGCTGATTATCAGAAAGAAAACCGAACAACTACCACCCATTTAAAAAAGTATATGTTTGAGAAAATGTAAATCAATTACAAGGAATATTTACGAAAACGTTAACTCACATATGTTGTACCTACATTTTGATAAGATTTACATTTATTGTGTAGTACGTTTTTGTCTATCACGGTTTACCAGTAATACAAAAATCATTCACAATGAAAAGGACTTTAACGTGTACATTTTATTTGTTGTTGAAAAAATATTAAGTACGCAGCATTATGATCAAAATTTCGAAAATCGAAAATTTCAGAACATCTTCTATGTAAGGGTTTTTTTGGCGCGGGAGAATTTCCTGAAAATCTTCGTGTCGCATCATTGGACGATACTAAACTTAAATACCAAGTTTGGTATTTACTAACATCGTTTTTGAGTTATGCTGACAATGGCACACATACACGACAGACCTTTTTCTAAAACTCCTTTTCTGTATTCTTGGCTCTAAAAACATATATTTCCAGTGAAATCTTGGCATCGAATTCTTGGATGGAATACTAATCTTTTCTGTCTACTATGTACGTACTGTGTGTGTGTAATTAGTAGAGAAGGTACAAACCGTGTTCTTCTATATTCTAAACGTTAATGCAGATAAATCCTTGCAGAGATGATTTTATTACAAATTTACCAGTAAATACAAAGGAATAAAGGAGTCAGCTCTATTAAAGCCCTGTGGCATTTCGCTTGACCGGGAGCAAGAAAAACGAATTACGACATCCCATTTGACAATACACATATTTTAAAATTGAAACCAACAATAAGAAATATCACGGAAATGGTTAACTCCACAAAAATATATTTGAAATAATTAGTTTTTTCTTAATTTTTGTGTTGTAAGTTTTTGTTTATCTCTTACAATTTGTTATGCAATTCATCCAGAATGAAGAGGTCTTCAGAGGCTATTCCCAGATAGGTCATGATATGCATTTTTTAAAATTGCTTCATTTATATAGCCTTTAAAATCTATAGTCATATTGGGTGCTTTAACTTAAGAAACAAGTGGTTGACTACAGATTCTTGAACATTGGATTTCATCATTTTCTTTTCTTCAAACACACGCACATTCTATATCACATACATACTTCAGATTCTGTGGGGGATAGGAAATTTTTTCAGTTATAGAAAAACTACCAATCAACCAGATATGAATTTTATTAGTTATCTAAATAGCTTTAATATGTGGTATTTTAATCAATATCGTTAGAGATATTTTTGAGAAAATAAAAAAAAATCGAAAAATCTCCCATGGTAAGGATGAGGGGGTTTCCTGAAAATCTTCGTGTCCCACCCCTGGAGAAAGCTGAAATTAAATAGCAAGGTTGGTACTTAACGGACTGTCGTTTTCGAGTTATGCTGTTCAGGACGCACACAGACCTGGACTTCAGTGGTCATCAAAACATGCATTTCCGGTGAAAATCTGTAGCGAATGTTTGTATGGAATGCAATACCTACGTCCCTACTTACTATACACATTGTACGTGGTAGAGAGAATAAATATGTGTAAGTTTTAAACAAGTACCAATCTAAAAGGGAACGGATAAATAACTGAATAGAGAAAAACATGCGTCATCTACAACCTTAACTACTTTCTCTATACGTACTATGTACATAGTGTATAGAGAAGGTATTGTAATGCACCCAAAATGTCAATACAGAGATTTCACATGTTTTGGGTACCCCTAAATTCAAACAAAGCATTCTAGAAACCGTGTGGTGTGTGTGTGTGTGTGTGTGTGTGTGTGTGTGTGTGTGTCTGTGGACAGAATAGTTCAAAAACGGAAAGACGTTAAATACCAAGTTTGGTATCTTCCAAGGATGCGACACAAAGATTTTCTCAAAAATGACTAGTGATTTTGACTAAAATACCGTATGTTTAAGATATTTTTATGAAAAACGAAGTGTATGTCTTGGATTTTTTGGGAATAACCTCTGAAGATCTTTTTATTCTGAACGACTTTTACCTAACTGTCAAACTGGTATATCTCTTACAGATAAACAAAGCTTACTACCCAAAATGTTGATCTTATGAAAACACACAATTTGTCACATGCATTTTTTTTAGTACAGTTAACCGTTTTCGATAAATTCCAGATTATTAGTTTCAGTTTTAGTCCACTTAAACTTTTCTCAAATGGAAGATATCGGCATGTTCTTATTGCCCTTCCACTTACAAGGAGCCAGTAATAAGAGTAGATAAGAGCAGCTCTTTTGAATCAAAGGATTGTTTGGCAAGCAGTTAGAGGCCATCATGTGAATGGACACATTAGATTTTTTCCCTTCTACTCACATGGGACCAAGTATTAAGAGCAGCTTTTGCTAATGTTTATCTCGATCAACATGGTGTAGATAGAAGAATTAGCTTTTTAACAATAATTTGTTACCGAGATGTAAAGAAAATCATGTGATTGTAATACATGGAGATTTTTATTTTCCAAGCCCGTAGCCAGAGGGGGTAGTTCTGTTAGAAATATAAGATGACCAATAAGTGAATTATCGAGTTATAAAACACCATGTCCTTGGATAAAGATTTTAAAATTATCTATGAAAAATGTAAAAGCAATAATAAAAATGAAATCCCAGTTTTCTTTTCATTGTATGAATTCCCTTACGATATACTCGGAATGTGATAAATATATAGTGCAAACAAGGTTTTAACGTGGTACAGCAAACCGTTGTCAACATAATAAGTTTCTTATTTGTAACTAATTTATTTCTATATGCTAATATGAAGTTTTCTTTGGACGCGTAGAAAAAAAAAACAATTTCAATTAAGCGTGTGTAGTGAATATAATGTTATTTAATGCGATGTATTCCTCTGCAAGGGGTTTCTATTAATTTATGTGGTTTTGAAAGGACTGCTTATGATGAAGGTTGTTTATTGTCAATGAGCGGGTACACAGAGTGGAAGTGACCGTATTAAATATCTTCTGCTATGTACTGCATGGACGTATTAAAATGTTATAGCATCTAACTCTGCGATTAAATCTAACTCTTGAAAAATAAAGTTGTTTTTTGTTTGTTTGTTTGTTTTTTTTTTTTTTTTCAAATTAGGAGGTCTATTCTACGAGAATGTATGAAGCTAATACTTTCTTTACTTGTGAAATGGTAAGGGAACCTATTTCTGCCTTAGTTTTGGTAATAACTATGTAATATGTACAGGGAATCAAAATAATTAATCATTTTTGAACATTATTTTGTGGAGGAGACATGGGTCAACGTAGGTAGGTAGGTATGTGAGTGAACTGACTCCCGAACGTAAACAAAAAGGACGTCTGAACTGGGAGGAGGGAAGACTAGCGGTGTTGCTCTCCACACGACGCTTAATCGAAACACGACGCAAGAGCGGTGTAATGTTTGGCGAAATGACATGTACAACCTGGTAGCTATCGGTGGTAGCTATTGGTCTTTCAGAGTGCATTCAATCGGTACATTGTCAAGTTGATTGGTACAGAGTAATGTTTATCCTGATCAGCATGAAGTAGATAGAAGAAACTTTTGTAAGAATAGTTTGTTACAAAATAGATAGTCATGTGAGTGTAACACATTATTAATGTACTTAATTATATGTTAATAGTCCTTATTACAATAATATATATTAAATTTAGATTGGTCTTTCTGCCCACCATTACTTTATTTATATTGTTTCCATGTTAAGAGCTCGTCTCAGGAAACTTATAACATAAAGTTTAAAAAGTTAATTTTTTTTCTTACTTCATTTTAACCGCAATAAACATTTACGGAAGTAGCTACTTACATATTTAGTTATAGATACAAAGACAATAGCTTCAGTTACATGTTTAAGAACCATGTATTGTTTTAAAATACAAGCAGCCAACAAAAACAAGAGAACGTCGACAGGAGTTTAACAGAATGACTAAAGTATGGAACAATTAGAACAATTAATAACGGATATTTCGGAAATGATGGATGCTACAGCAGAATTATTGGAATACATTTTGTGTTTTAAAGAGGTCTAAATTTTTGTGTAGTGCGGTTTTCATTTATTACTTAACATTAACAGTTATACAAGAATTTTTCCGAATGACGTGACCTTCACAGGCTATTCCGGAATATTTAAAATATCTATTTTATTTGTCAAAGTAAATATCTTTAATATATTGTATTTTAATCATAATCGTTGGATAAATTTTTGAGGAGATATAACATTTCGAAAAATATCCATCTAAGGAGTATTGGTATAGGGAATTTCCTGAAAATCTTGGTATAGTATATTTGGAAGATGTTGAATACCATGTTTGGTATTTTTCCGATTTTTCATAATTCAGTTAGGCGTTCACGGTCACACACAGACATGTTTCCAAAAATCATCAAACCACATATTTGTATTGAAATTTCGGTATCGAATTTTTGGATGGGATGCCATAGTTTTCCAATATACCCATCTGCTATGCACGTGGTAGAGAAAGTAAAAATCACACACTAATACATATTTTCGAAGAATGCTTTTTATGGGTCAGAGGACATACAACAATGCATTTTCGTTGAAATCTCGGCATAAAATGTTTGAGTGGAATAGTATCAGAGTCCCAGTTCCTTAACAGACATCTGATCCGAGTCGCTGAATTGCGAATCTTGAAAGGTGTAAGTCCTCCGTACGAAGAGGGTAAATACCGAAAGAAGACTAAATTATAAATAGTTGTATTTCTTAAGCCTATTTCAACTCTTTTTGAGATCTGAACCACTGTGTACCGTTAGGATCCAAAGGCTTAAACCTAGAGGCAGATAAACCAGAGCTTTGAATGCGGACAAAGAAGGAAAAAAAGCAATGTTGTATCTCGAAGCGAAAGAAGCTCTTGCAGTGAAAACAAAACGGTACTAATTGTGGTTAAAACCAGGTTATTACTGTTATTACTCGACTGCGCATTACCTTCGACCATTCCGTTTTCAACACACAGTGAGATTATTGAGGCTATCTAAGGAAGACTAACCGCAGTGTTTGGTTCCATTCAAAAAAAAAATTGTAGTGTGGTTCATTAGTCCACTTTACATTCCAGAAAAAAACATCGAAAATGTGTTAAATTTCAGGTGTAGTCCTTTTATACGAAAATATTACATTTGTCAGATTGATTACTGTGCATATTTTAGGAAACAACCCGAAATATTGGGAATTTTAGAAGGATCTATGTACAAACCATAGGTACAGTTGTACGTACGCCAACAGATCAACAGACAAAATGGATAATGTTAGCTAGTAGTGTACTATGCAATAAGCACAGAGAATAGAACCATTCAAATACGTCGTGCCAAATTAGCATTATTATTTGCTAAATCTACTTTTTTTAAAAGTTATCAAAGGCACTCCGGCGTTTAAATGACCACTAAGCCAATGCTATTCATTATTCAAAATATTAAACCAGTTTAGCCATTTTAGATTGCACTGCCTCATTTTAATACAAAGCACTAAAATATCCAAGTTGATATAATGATTTAAAATTGAATGATGAGGAAACAAAGGAACATGAATCAAAATCTGTCACTTCCAAATGTCCACACTTTGGTTTTTGAGAGAGTACGAGCGGTAAGGAATTTTCGAAGTAAAGAAATTTTCTGCCAGAAGTAAGTTACAGGTTTCAAACTAAGCATTAGAATTTGATTGGATGAATGTTTGTATGTGACATGTGTTATGAAATCTGTAAGACTGTGAGAGCTGAATCACCATGTCTTTACTCTTGATTTATTTCCTACCATAACTGTGAGAGTGTTGCGATAAATAAAAGCCAGACAGAGTCTCCTAATGAAAAATTATTTTTAAAAACAAAAATTAATTTTTTTAAGATTGAGAAATGTGTAATTTTATTAATGAGAAATTTGTGTTTGTTTAATGACGGTGAGCCAACTGCTTATTGGTTTAAATTCAACTCCGATGCATTAGCATATGAAAGAAAGCTTAGGTGATTGGTTAAAGGAGAAATAAATCTAAGGGCTGGAAGATATGCTGAACGACGTGCTATACCAGCCTATGATTGAATCCGTATCATGTATTAATTTGGTTTCCAAACACTAACCTATAAATATAGTGTAGTTTCTGGCTAAGGAATGAAGGAAAAGGGGAGTAAAATAACCATTAAATAGAGTGTTAAAGAGTGGAAGAAGGTTGTTCTCTCTGGTGCAGTGGTTACCTTTTCTAATCAAGGTCGCGGGTCCAAATCCAGCGGAGGGCGATGTCTTTTTTCTGTTTTCTTTGGCGTAAAACTCCTTACCATGGTTTCCTTCGGAAGGGAAGTAAGACCTTTGATTCCGTGTCATAGATTTACGGCAGGTAAAAGAACCTTAAGGCTAATAAAGGGGCCTTTGAGCAAAATTAAGCGGTCTTTCACGCCCAACATAGAATGGGACGCAGAGAACCACAACAGTTATAGAGCATCCATAAATAAAACGCCATTTCATTTAGTGGAAGAGGCGGTTTAGTACAGTGCCGCGAATCGTGAGTATACTTGCGTGGCACACTATTATACTCGTGGGCTTCCGATCCGTAAATCATGTTATAGTATCGTGCACTATGAGTACTAATCTTGTTATAATTGGTGTTGAAAGCGGTGACCATCTGCATGAAGAATATCTTGGGATGAAATTTCCATTTACACTCCTAAGTTCTTTCATAAAGTTCATACTTTCTGTTTCTCTGTGCTCCAATACTTATTGTAGTGTGACCAGTAACTGAAACTGTGCCCATCAGGCATGGCACATACATTAGTATATATTGATGACCGGACTGTAATGGTCATTACAGAAGAGGAACTACAGAGAAGATATTTAAATACACCAAATTCATTTAAAAAATATCAATAGAAAATAGAAACATAATGCCATTTAAGGAAAGCAGCAAATAAGGTCAAAATACTAATAGAAAATACAATAGTTGAACCAGCTATTCATTTTAATTATCACTTCACTGGATTACAAAAAAAGAATAGCGGTAGACTTTTTTTTTATTTATTTTTTTAAAAATCTATAGATTTTTTTTATAATTTATAGATATGAAATGTTAAGAAATGAAATTATATAAATTTATTTGCATAGTTTTATAAACGATTTTGAGTTTATTTTGAAAAGCGTATTTGTATTAATTTGAGTTTCAATTTCTTGAGTAGTTCAACAAAAAGTATGATTTGTATACAATTGCGAATTTCTGTTGAAGGATTAAAAGAACATTAAACAAAAAGATAATGAAGAAACCAACCTAAGTTTTGTAAAAACTGTTTTCCTACTAGCTTTTCATTCTCCTTCTCTAAATGATCTAGGTGGCTCAGTTGTTTAGACGCTAGCCTTAGGATCCCAACGTCGCTGGTTCAAACACGACACAGGCCGATGGTTTAAGCGACAAATCCATTTCAGTAGTTTTGCTAGCATATAAAAGAATCCCTGCGGAACGAAATTGCGGCACACCGGCGGCACTGATATGATTAATTGACAGCATCGTTAACAGGCAGTTTAATTTCTGCCACTCTATGCATCCGAGGTCTGGAAACTAAAATACAGAAATGGAATGTGTTAGATCAGTTAAAGGCTGTAAAGTACATGATAGGTGAGAAACAAGGAGTAAATGGGCTTAAAATTTTTGCCATAAGAAACAAAATCTATTAATATAAGTAAAAGTTACGGAATATTTAAGAAGAATACAACAGAACAGCTGGATTTAAAGCCGGAACACGCTCTTCGAGCCTAATCCATGGATTGAAGAATAAGAAGATGACAATGATGATGTTGATGAAGATGAAGCTCTCACGGGTCAATTCTCTGTTTTAGCGTGGCAGTGCGAGAAATTGGATGGGCTTGCGCTCGGGTGTTTATTCCAATATTTTAAAATATTTTTACTGCTTTGATTACTTATATAAAACATGTTTCTAAACCTTTAAACACATTCATCATTTTATGCATATTTAAGGTTTAATAAAATGAATTCTGAAACTTTAGGCTATTATTATCTATATTATCACCACTAGTCAAAAATAAAATATGTAAAATTTGTAAATTAATTGATTCTTCCACACTAGCCATATGCCGGACAGGAATTGGAATCTGGATTTTATCTATAGATATCAAATTTGTCTAAATGCTGTAAAGAATTTGGATTTTTTTTAAACTGAAAACTAATGTTAAACTTTCATTGCCGACGTCCATTTGAAGTAAAAGTTCCTCGGGAGCAATTCTTACTTTTCGATCACAGCCTACAAACCTGAAAGACATTTTACTTCAAATGAAAGCTAATTATTTAAATAATCCTAGTCATGCTTACTGAAATATTTATATAAATTGTGCCTGTTGAAAAACATAATATACCTATAAAATACGATCCACTGAGAAAAGGTGTTTGTTAAAACAATGTTTCAATCTAATATTAAAGATAGTTTAATAATAAGACCAGCGGGTTATTTTCTGGTTAAGTGTTAGACATATTTTATAGCATAATGGTTGTCATTGTTCAGGAAACGTTCTAGAACTGAGGAACTTTAGATATAGATCTATCATATTAAAAGCGTTACAGATATCAGCCTAGAAGTGATCAGAAACGCAAGTAGATGCTCGTTTGTTCTTACATGTAGGTGCTGCGCGTCCTTGCCACGCTCTCGAGCGTAACGTGAGCCAGTCGGCCGGTCCCTTCTCTCATGTTACTTTTCGGAACTGGGTCTCAAGTCACGCTATTAGACCATGTGCTGACATGAGATCTTCCTTCGCTCTGTATCCTTCGTTTTTCTTTTCTGTCGTAACTCTTTCTCCATCTTATTTTGCGTATTAGTTCATAGATTACTTGTGCCTACACTTTCTACAAGTTGTTGAAACTCGAAGCATTCAGAAGACATACATACTTCTTAAAATTGCAGTTAAGATAGCAGAATTTCTAATTTATGATTTTCTAGGTACGTTCCCAGCAGTAAAGTTATTCTTTGATTGGAAATGGCGCTTATAAAACTTGGAAGCCAGAAGTGTTAAAATTCTTAACTGAAGTACTTAGATTTATTTATTCAAAGGTTGCAAGTTGTGTGCTCCAAAGTACCGTATTAAAATACAAATCAATGCGATAAAATCAATGCATTCTATAATCTATATTAACAAATTAATCCGGATGCGTTTTTGCAACAGAAATGCTATTTCTTGATCAATTGCATGTTTGCTATGTTTTGATAATAATTGTCTATGTTCTGGCCATTTTCAAAATTTCAAAAATCCTTTCATTTTCATTACCACAATTCCTTATCACTTGGAAATATCAGTAACTTACCTACAATTGTAGAAAAAATAATGTTAGTAATTCTGTAATGTAAAAGTTTTCTTGTAATGCACATAATACTATTTGCTTATATTTAAGCTAATTACTTTAAACATATTAAAATAAAGTCCAGTGTCTATTGATTATCTCAATAAGTACAATACAAAGAAAACTTCTTTCTATATAACACTTGTGTATAATGTACACAGTAAGTAGAGGAGGTACTAAAATACTACCAAAAATTCGATACTAAGATTTCACTGAAAATACACGTTTTAGGGTCTCCTGTATAAACAATATATTTTTGGAAACAATTTCAGCGTGTGTGTCTGTGAACTACATAATTCAAAAACGTAATGTCGCTTAAATGCTAAATTTGATAATTACGTTCAGTATCTTCCAAGGATGCGACACGAAAATTTTCAAGAAATTCTCTCCTCCGCAAATTACCCCTTGTATTAAAATCTTTCGAAAATTTTGATCCTCTTAAAAATGGCTAAAACGATTTTTATTACAACAGTAATATTAAAGATATTTACATGAAAATATATATTTTGAAGTTTTGAAAACTGCCTGTTTTCTCTTGATGACTTTTGCATAGTTGCTAAACCGTAGGAAATGGACAAAAGCTTACTACAAAAAAATATAGATCTTGTTACGGTACACAAATTATATATTATACAATTTTTGTCTAACGCGATTATTAAATCTTTTAAAAGCTGCTTGCTGTGTAATTCGGTTCTCTTTGCATGACCAAGTAAAACAAAAGTTTTGGAATGAAAAGTTCTCATATGATAAAATTTTAAGTCTTTTAAAACTGAAACCAACAATAAGGAATATCTCGGAAATGATCAGCTTCACGAAAAAAAAAAATCTGATGTGTATTATTCACATGACTTTATCCATACCCCTGCAACAAATAATTCTTAAAAAGCTTATACTTCTATTTACTTTATGCTAATCAGAAAAAAAAATAGTCTAATTACTCGCTTCCTTGTAAGTAGGAGCGAAATAAGGGACAACCGTAGGTTAAAGTGATAGTCAAAAGCTGGTTGCTATGACAATGAAGTTCCTTTGTTTATATGGATAGGAGTTGACAAGCTCCTGTATGAGAAAAGTATACTATTTTCATAGCAGAAACCAAAAATAAGGAATGTCACAAAAACGACGAATTCCACGAAAAAAATGTATATATCATAAATTGTGTGTTTTAACGTGCTCTACATGTTTTGTATAGTAAGTTTTGTCCATCTCTTACGGTTTAGCAGTTATTCAAAATTTAGTAAAATTCATCCAGAATAAACTACTCTTCAGAGGCTATTCCCAGAAAAACCAAGATATATATTTTATTTGTCAGGTAATCAAAATTTTCGAATAAAGTTCCATGTAAAGGGTAGTTGGGGGTGGGGGATTTTTCTCAAAATCTTCGTGTCGCATTCCTGGAAGATACTAAATTTAAATACCAAGTTTGGTATTTTACCGACTTTTCGTTTTTGAGTTATCGTGTTCACAGACACACGGACACATGGACACATGGACACATGGACACACGGACACACACAGACACACACACACGGACCTTTTTGTGAAAATGCTTTTTTTGGATATTGGGGAGCCTAAAACATATATTTCCGATGAAATCTCGGTATCGAATTTTTGGGTGGAGTGCAATACTTTCTCTACACACTATGCACATAGTGCGTATGGAGAAAGTAAAAAGGCATAGGACACATTTTGTGTGTTTTAATGAGATCTGCATTTTTTGTGCAGAACATTTTTATCCATCTCTTACGGTTTACCAGTATGCAAAATTCAACAAACTTTGACCAGAATATAGATGATCTTCATAGGTTACTCCCATAAAATTCAAGATTTACATTTTATGTTATGTAAACATCTTTAATATGCAGTATTTTGAGAAAATTAAAAATTTCAAATTTTTTCCCTGTAAAGGGTAGCTTGGGGTGGTGGGCATTTTTGTCAAAATTTTTATGTGCCATCCTTGGAAGATATTAAAGCTAAATACCAAGTTTGGTATTTCACCCACTTTTCGTTTTTGAGTTATCGTGCGCACGCGAACACACGACCTTTTTTCTAAAAATGCCTTGTTTGGATACAGGGGACCCTGAATCGCGTATTTTCAGGAAATATCTGTACTGAATTTTTGGATGGAGTGTAATATCTTCTCTACCTATGTGCCATGTACAGAAAGTAAAAAGTCCTCCTTGTCAGTATCATATTCATAGGGAAATAGCTAGAGTAGAGACGCTTATTTTCAATGGGAAAGAATAACAAATTAATTACTGTTTATCACAATTTTATATATTAATAAAAATGTTGCTAACTTAGTTTGGGTTAAACAAATCCAGTAATTACAGTATATGCTGGTTGATCTTCTAATTCTAATTATGCATTGTTAGGAGTCCAAATAAAAAATATAATTTAATCTTCCAAAATTTATTATTCATGCAATAGCTATCAATAAAGCAACATCATCCTTATCTACCAACAAATTTTCGTCCTTTAATTTCGTAATTAAGAGCTTCCTTAACTTTGAATAAATTACATCGCTTGGAACGTCAATAAATCAAACAAGGCCATTCATCCATTCCAATCAGCAAATAGTGCTTTTAAAATGCCTCTTGGAACGTATTTCACCGCTCTCGGGCATTTTATATTACATTCTCCACTTCAGCAATTTGATGGTTGCATAGGCTATTGGTTTACGTCTGAAGTTCAGATATTACACGACACTTGTGCATATAACTCTAGATTCAAAAAGTCTCCGGAATCGTTTATTACTTTCTCTATACGCACTATGTATATAATGTATAGAGAATATATTGCACTCCACCAAAAAATTCGATACCGAGATTTCACCGGAAATATATGTTTTAGGGTCCCCTGTATCCAAAAAAAGTATTTTAAGAAAATGGTCCGTGTGTGTGTGTGTGTGTGTGTGTGTGTGTGTCCGTGTGTCTGTGAACACGATAACTCAAAAATGAAAAGTCGGTAAAATACCAAACTTGGTATTTAAGTTTAGTATCTCTCAGGGATGCGACACGAAGATTTTGAGAAAAATCCCCCCACCAAACTACCCTTTACATGGAACTTTTTTCGAAAATTTTGGTTTTCTAAAAAATGGCTCTAACGATTTTGATTAAAATATCGTATATTAAAGTTATTTACCTGACAAATAAAATGTATATTTTGATTTTTCTGGGAATAGCCTCTGAAGACTACTTTATTCTGGATGAATTTTTCATAACTACTAAACCGTAAGGGATGGACAAAAACTTAACCCACAAAAAAAATGTATAGCACGTTAAAACACACAATTTATGTTATATACCTTTTTTCATGGAGTTGATCGTTTTTGAGATATTCCTTTTTCTTGGTTTCAGCTTTGGGAAAATTATACTTTTCTCATTCAGGAATTTGTCAACTCCTGTCCATACAAACAAAGGAACATCAGTCACATAGCAACCAGCTTTTGTCTTTCACTTTAACCTATGGTACTCCCTTATTTCGCTTCTACTTACAATAAAGCAAGAAATAAGACTATTTCTGCTAATTTTTCTCGATTAGCATGAAATAAATAAAAGATAAGCTTATTATCAATAATAATTTACAGAGATATAGAGAAAGTCATGTGAATGGAACACATCAGATTTTTTTTTAGTTTCTCTAGCCCCGTATGTACAATGTACATAGGGATAGAGAAGTATTGCATTCCACCCAAAAATTCGATATCGAGATTTCACCGGAAATACATGTTTTAGGACCCCCTGAATAAAAAAAAAGCAATTCTAGAAAAAGGTCCGTGTGTGTGTCCGTGTGTCCGTGTGTCTGTGAACATGATAACTCAAAAACGAAAAGTAGCTAAAATACCAAACTTGGTATTTAAGTTCAGTATCTTCCAGGGATGCCACACAAAGATTTTGAGAAAAATCCCCCCACCCCAAACTACCCTTTACATGGAACTTTTTTCGAAAATTTTGATTTTCTTAAAAATGGCTCTAACGCTTTTGATTAAAATATCGTATATTAAAGATAATTAGCTGACAAATAATATGTATATGTTACATTTTCTGGGAATATCTTCTAATGATCTTTTATTCTGGATGAATTTTGCTTAATTTGGCATGACTAATAAACCGTAAGAGATAGACAAAAACTTACTATATAAAAAATGTGGCCTTGTTAAAATACACAATTTACGTCATTTACATGTTTTTCTTGGAGCTTACCGTTTTCGAGGTATTCATTGTTATTAGTTTCATTTGTGAAGTACTTATACTTTTCTCAGATGGGAGTGTCCGTTTTTCTTTTGTTCTACTCTTGGCTAAGAAAAGAAGCGATTTGTAATGACAATCGCATAACGACAGCTTTTAAAACATTTGACTATCGATTTAGCCTTGTGTATTCCCTTATTTTCTTCCTACTTATAAGGAACTAAATAATAAAAACATTGTCTTGAATACCTCGATTAACAAGGTGCAGAAAAAAGAATAAATAATCTTACGTAAGAAGTTTGTAGAACGGCTAGAGAAAGTCATGTGAGTGTAACACATCAGATTTTTTCTTTAATGTATACGAAAATAAAGAATAGAAGGGGGAATTCCACTTTTTTTTTTTTTTTTTTTTTTCATAAATTGAGATAATGGTACAAATTGAAGAAGGTCTTCCTCTATCAAACATGAAATAAAGGTGCATACGAGTTACTGCGGTATACTAATTTGAAATTTCACTGTACTGGAATAAAAGGGGGAAAGTTCATATCAAACACAAAAGAGAGGTGCAACATCCTTGCAGTCATATTGTCAGAGTAATGAATTAATGTTGCTCAGAATGATGAACACTGCTTTAATTAAAATAATGAAAACCATTATTTATATTGTTGACTGTATCCTTGTCAGCACACGCTTGTGTAGTAATATTAATTTTATTTGTATTAAGCCACAATGTCTGAAAGGATTCTTATGTGATGACTAGCAAGAAGAGAAACAAAACTAGACGAGTTCAAGATGTAATGAAAAAGCTGAGGCTGTCTCCTAATGACACAGGGTTGGATTGTAAGTGCAAAAGACTTGATGTTTTGAAGATGTTATGGAAAATGAGCGTTTGATTATTATCAGAAGCTTCAATGTCATGATTCTTATGTATACAAAGATTATCTTAATGTTAGAGTAGAACTGAAATATCTGGTTACAATGTTAGGTTTAGCACTGCTTAAAATAAATATTCACTTATTTTTAACTAATAATATATCACATAACATTAAAAATGTGAATTTCCTCCTCAGTTTGTGACATTCACCCTTCCCTTCACAAATTCTATAAAATTAATCCAGACTTTATTGATTGCAAGAATAAAATAATGGGATTGTTATTATATTGAGCATACTGATTATTAGATTAACCACCTTTTAAAATGCAAGGTGCTATTTTTTATTTGTAACACAGTTCTTGATTAAATTAGTTTTGAACTTTAAATTTGCTCTCCTGAAAAATGTGTAAATCTTGGCGTTCCTACTTTTCTTTTCCCCATTTTCTTCCTGTGGTTCACATTTTATTTGTTTTTGTTGACAACGCTCACGACGACACTTCATTTCAATTTTCATATTAATAATGATTGCTGTCTTTGCTTGTCAACTAGTTTTGTTGTATATGCATGTTCGTTTATCGCATTTCATAATATTGGCAACGGAATATCATTTTTTGCGCTTTGTTAAACAAATTTCCTTCAGAGACATTGAGAATGATGGAAGAAGCTTATAGTGAAGCAGCGATGAAGAAAACTCGTGTATGGATGACAAACTTTTCAGTCAATATTTTTGAACGCTGAAGAAATTACTGTTCATTCGACAGATACCTGAAAATGGCTTCCAGGAGTGTTTCCTATCTTTACAGGTGGTGGCAGAGGGAAATGTGTAAATTGCCTTATGGTAACTCGTTTCTGTGTTGTTTACACATTCCGGCAACTTTTTGAATGTAGTATGTGTAATATCAAGGTATTACAGAGAAAGTATTGCATATCACGGTCCACCCAAAAAGTTCATATACATATTTCACTGAAAGTATAGTATGTGTAATATCTAGGTATTACAGAGAAAGTATTGCATGTCACGGTCCACCCAAAAAGTCCATATAGATATTTCACTGAAAATACAGCTTTTGAGATTCCTTGAATAAATAAATATACAATTTTACTTTTCCTGTTATATAGTAAGGAAATATTGTATTCCACCCAAAAACTCGATGTTCAGATTTCAACGGAAATGTATATTTTGAGATCACAAGAATCCAAAATAGCATTTTTACTTTCTCTACTACGAGAGTTGGTACTTTAATGGTGGCAACTATTTATTTACAACTGATACAAAAGATATGCATGTTACCAAGTTTTACTGTTCTTCAAAGCGGTATTTAGCATAATATACAAACCATTGCCAGCGATGTGCGAGTCGTAGTATACCTTCAGCAGCTGTGTTCTGTTGATAGTTCGAATGGAGTGGTATATTGCCAGAAGACTTTCTGGAACAGTTTTGAAGGGAATATCACCAAATAGTTCCTTCATCTTCGGGATTGTCAAATTAAAAGGGGTTAAATTCGGGGATTATGGTGGATGGTACAGCACTTCCCAGTCTCATCGACGGAACAGATCTACCGCAGCTTGCGGCCGGCCATTGTCGTGCAAAATGATGGGTTGATTCTGCAGAAAGCGTCTTCAAAGATCAGAAAATTCGAAAGTCGAAGATCAAAATATGTAATACGAATTATTAAAATTATGGTGCCTCATGTACGACTGGCCCACTATGTTCCTTCACAGTAGACCTTCGATATGTAGTATTACTATTCATTTTTGGTACACAACCTACGACCAGCTTTGAGGAAAAAGCAGCGATACTGCATTTAAACACTTGTAAATTTCATCTGATTCCGAAGATAAGAGAACCGCATCTGGGCAATCGCTTCAGAACTGTTCCAGAGATTCGTCAGGTAACAGACCGTTTCATACCATCCATCAAAACAACAGACACTGCAAAACGTATCCTTCGATTTCCACATCGCTGACCGACAGTTGGCTCAGGCGTTTCATCTGACGCTGGCATTTCAGAGTTCGTGGGATCGATTCCCACGATCGATTCTCTGACCCATTGGTTTTTTCGGGGGTTTTCCCGGCTTATAGGCAAATACTAGGGAGGTTTCTTCATCCCCCCCCCCGAAATTTCTGTCTCTTCATCTCATTTCATCCAACCTATCTATTTCAGGACTATTAGTGTCGGGGTGGACTGCGATGATGCTGCGCTTCCATGGTGGTGACGGCGACCTGGAAATACAGTGCTCGTCGGTGGGATGGCGTTAAAAAGTTGCCTATAGACTCAGGAAATTTGTTGGATCTGGTGCGTAAGTTCCTAGCGCTCCCCGCGTCGACATGAATTACTTGGAATATGTTAGGAATTCTTTACGGTGGATGTGTGTGGGCCGCCCTTTGAAATTACTGTCATCTCATTCTATCCTCCTGGGGTCTGAAGTACTTATTGCCAATGGCTCAATGGCTTCAGTGTGGAATCCCTTCCGACGTCTCACACACACACACACACACACACACACACATCGCTGGCAATAGGTTGTACACAATTCTGTTGACTGATGACTACTTTGAAGTGCAGTAAAACTTGGCAATATTTGTAAATCTTGTATCAGTCGTAACTAAATAGTATCCATTATTAAAGTTCAACAGTACAGTAGTGGAAGTATTATATTCCACTAAAAGTTAGACGCTGAGATTTCTCCGGAAATATATGTCTTGAAGCTCCGAATAAAAAAAATCTTATGCGCTACACTCACATGACTTTCTCTAGCTGCTCTACAAACAAACTTCTTGCAAAATATTATTCTTCTTTCTACACCATGCTAATCGAGATAGACATAAGTAGAATACACTTTATACTTAGTTTCTTATAAGTAGGAGGGAACTGAAGGAATGCGCTAGGCTAAAGCCAAATGTTTTAAAACCTGTCATTATGCGATTGTCGTACATCCTAGTTTGTTTGCCCAGGAGTAGACCAAAAGAGAAACAGACACTTCCTGTCTGAGAAAAGTATAAGTGCTTTACCATTGAAAACAATAACAAGGAACATCTCGGAAACGGTTACCTCAGCAACTTAAACGAAAAGGACATAAATTATGTGTTTTGACGATGTCTACATTGTTTGTGCAGTAAGCTTTTGTCTTTCTCTTACAGTTTAGCAGTTAAGCAAAATTCGGCAAAATTCATCCAGAATAAAGAGATCTTCAGAGGTTATTTCCAGAAAATGCATCATGTAGAGTATTTTCAGTGTGGAAAAGTTTAAGAAAATAAGGATTAAGGTTAAGAGTGCCTATTAACAAGCATGCCCATGCCCATGTAGTAATTTAAATAGGATAGCCCTATATAGATTTTAAAGTTTAGAATTCATAACTATAATTCTATTATGTTTTTTTTTATTTTTTTTATTTTATTTTTTTTTTTTTTTTTTAGTTTTTCACAATTTTGGCTAAATTTCACCAATACATTACCTAAGAGTTTATTGCAACTGTATGGAAAGAGTACGGAACTTTGCGGTCAGCATATAGCATCTAGTTCTTAAATATTTGACTATCACTGTTGTCTTTTTATCTTTAATGTTATACCTATATATAATGAGGATATTTCTGCATTTTCTCTCAATTAAATAATGAAGAGATAGAAAGATAGAATTGAACTTTCAATATTGTTTACTTACTACTAAATTCTAGATGTTAGGGAAAGTCATGTGAATGTAATACGAGGTTTTTCGCGCCTACAAATCCGTTGTGTAGCGATAACAATGTTGTTCACCGTTAATTTCGATAAGGAGCCAGCTGTTGTCCGAAATTTGAACGCAGAGAGAGATGTGCACCCAATAGTAGATTAGGCACATCATGTCGACCTGATATTAGGCAGTAGATGTGAGCAGACAGGTTCCTCCTGAATAGTACCGTTAGCTATGCCATCGCCACTCAATGATGCACACTGCCACATTCCAAGTTCGAACTCATCTCCCTCTGTTTCTAGCCAAGGGGTTTTCCCAGAAAGCCTTTATTGTGTTCGACCTAAACAATATTAAAATGAGCTCATAAGAAGCTACGCTTTAGAGATATGCTTCCAGGCCACTGCAGTTAACAATGAGTCATCAGCCCGTCGTAGTTCAGAAAAAAAAATCTGATATTACAATTCACATTACTTTCTCTACATCTCTATACAAAATATCATTAAAAAGTTTATTCTTTTATCGGTTTCATTCTAAAATATAAACAGACACTTCTTATTACTTCTGCAATCAATAACAAGGAATATCTCGAAAACGGCCAAATTCACGAAAAAAAAAAAAACAACTCTGGTGTGTTACATTCACATGCATTTTTTTACATCTCTGTAACAAATTATTATTTATAAGCTTATTCTTCTATTTCATGCTAATGGAATAAACATTGGCAGAAACGGTAATATTGCTTAGTTCCTTATAAGTAGGAGGGATATAAGGGGATACACTCGGCTAAACCGACAGTCAAATGTTTTAAAATGTGATTGCTTTGGGAATGAAATCCGTTTCTTTGCCTGGCCAGGAGTTGACAAGCTGCCGTGTGAGAAAAGTATAAGCACTTTAAAACTGAAACAAATAACAAGGAATGTCTCAAAAACGGTTAACTTCACGAAAAAATGTATATGACAAATTGCATGTTTTAACGAAATCTACATTTTTGTGTAGTAAGTTTTTGTCTCTCTTACGTTTACCAGTTTTACAGAAGTCAGTAAAATTCATCCAGAATAAACAAATTTTCACAAGCTATTTCCAGGAAATTCAAGTTATACATTTTATTTGTGATGTAAATGGCGTTAATATGTGGTATTTTAATCAAAATCGTTAGAGCTATTTTTGAGAAAATTAATATTTTCGAATTTTTTTCCATGTAAAGGGTAGTTTGAAGTGGGGGGATTTTCATGAAAATCTTCGTTTCAAACCCTTGAAAATTAACAAACTTAAATACCAAGTTTGGTATTTAACGATGTTTTTGTTTTTGAGCTATGCTGTCCACGGACACACAGACACACAGACGGACCTTTTTCTAAAAATTTGATGTGTTCCATTCACATGCATTTCTCTGCAACTCTGCAAACATTATTGTTAAAAAACTTATGCTTCCTTTTTTACTTCATGCTAATCGAGAAAAATGAGCAGAAATGGTCTTAATACTTGCTTCCATGCAAGTAGGAGTGAAATAAGGGGATAGCATAGGCTGAAGTAATAGCAAAAGCTGCTTGCTATGTGATTGAAGTTCCTTTGTCTTCAGAGGCTATTGCCAGAAAATTCAAGATATATATTTTATTTGTCAGATAAATATCTTTAATATATGATATTTTAATCAAAATATTTTTGAGAAAATCAAAATTTCAGGAGCTTTTTATATTTTAAGGATAGTTGGGGTAGGGCGTTTCTTGAAAACCTTCGTGTCGCATCCTTGGAAGATTTCGTTTTTGAGCTATACTGTCCACAGACACACACACACACACACACAAACGGAATATTTTCAAAAAATACTTTTTTTAGACTCAGAGGGACCTAAAACACGTGTTTCCGGTGAAATCTCGGTACCGAATTTGTGGGTGGAATACTATATCTTCTCTATACACTGCGTACTAGTACGTGTAGAGAAAGTAAAAATGTATATGATGTAAACTATGTTTCCTTTATCATGTCTACATTTTTTGTGGAGTAAATTTTTGTCTATTTCTTACAGTTTACTAATTATGCAAAATTCATTAAAATCATTTAGAATAAAGAAGTCTTCAGACGTTATTCTCAGAAAATTGAAGATATACATTTATTTGTCATGTAAATACCTTAAATATAAGAGATTTGAATCAAAATCGTCAGAGCCATTTTGAGAAACTCAAAATGTTCGAAATTTTTTCCATGTAAAGAGTAATTTAGGGTGGGGTGATTTTCTTGAAAATCTAAGAGATTTGAATCAAAATCGTCAGAGCCATTTTGAGAAACTCAAAATGTTCGAAATTTTTTCCATGTAAAGAGTAGTTTAGGGTGGGGTGATTTTTTTGAAAATCTTCACATTTCATCCTTGGAAGATACTGAACTTAAATATCAAGTTTAGTATTTAACAAACTTTTCGTTTTTGATCTATGCTGACCACAGACACACACACAAACACACGAACATTTTTCTAAAAATCTAATGTGTTCCATTCACATGACGTTCTCCACGTCACAGCAACAAATTGTTGTTAAAAAGCTTACTTCAAGCTAATGAGAAAAAATTAGCAGATATAGCCTAATTGCTTGCTTCCTTGTATATAGAAGGGAAATAAGGGATTACCATAGATTAAAGTGATAGTCAAAAGCTAAGGTGATATATGACTGATTGACAGGAGTTGACAAATTCCTGTATGAGAAAAGCATAATTTTTTAAAGCTGAAATCAATAACCATGAATATCTCAAAAACGATCAACTTCACCGAAAAAAATATATATGACATAAATTGTGTGCTTTATCGTGATCTATATTTTTATGTAGCAAGTTTTTCTCTGTCTCATACGGTTTAACAGCTATGCAAAACTCAATAAAATCATCCAGAATAAAGAGGTCTTCAGAGGCTATTCCCAGAAAATTGAAAATATTGGAATGTAAATATCTTAAATATAAGAGATTTTAATCAAAGTTGTTAGAGGATTTTTTGAGAAAATCAAAACTATCGAAACTTTTTCCATGTAAAGGGTAGTTTGGGGTGGAGGAATTTTCTTAAAAACCTTGGATGATACCAAACTTAAATACAAAGTTTTGTATTTAACGGTCTTTTCGTTTTTGAGAATGCTGTCAACAGACACACAGGCACACTCACACATACACATGCACACTCACGCACACATTTGGATCTTTATCCAAAAATCCTTTTTGGGGGGGGGTTCATGGGGATCCAATACATGTATTTCCAGTGAAATCTCGGTATCGAATTTTTGAGTGGAATGCAATACCTTTTCTATACACTATGTTCATAATACATGTAGAGAAATTAAAAATCTGATGTGTTCCATTCACCTGACTTGCTCTACATCTCTGTAACAAATTATTGATAAAAAGCCTAATCCTCTATCTACTTTATGATAATCGAGATAAGCATTAGCAGATATTGTCTTAATTACTTGCTTCCTTGTAAGTATAAGGAAAATAAGGGAATACACTTGACTAAAACAATGATCAAATCTTTTAAAAGCTGGTTAACATGTGGTTAAAAATTGTTTCTATGCAGTTTACAATTTTCCATGTGAAAAAAGCTTCAAGTATTTTAAAGCTGGAACAAATAACAAGGAATATCTCAGAAATGGCCAGTTCCTTAAATAAAACGTATTTGTATACAAGTTTGTGTGTTTTAATGTGATCTATATTTTTTGTGTAGTAACTTTTATTGTATCTCTTACGGGTTATCAGTTACACAAAATTCAGCAAAATTCATTCAGAATAAAGAGGTCTTTAAAGGCTATCCCCAGAAAATTCAAAATATACATTTTATTTTTCCTGAAAATATCTTTAATATACGGTATTTTAATCAAAATCGTTAGTCATTTTTGAGAAAATAAAAATTTTCGAAACTTTTTCCATGTAAAGCGTAGCTTGGGGTGGGTAGATTTTTCAATAGCTTCGTGTCGCATCCCTGGCAGATATTAAACTTAAATACCAAGATTGGTGTTTTAACGACTTAACGTTTTTGGGTTATCATGTCCACAGACTTTTTCTGAAAATACTTTTTTGGGTACAGGGGATCCTAAAACATGTAATATAGTGTATAGAGAACGTATTGTATTGCACCCAAAAATTCAATAACGATATTTCACCGGAAATGCACGTTTTGGGGCTTCCTGAAGGAAAGAAAAACTTCCTAGAGAGAGAGATGGTGTGTGTGTATGTGTGTGTGTGTGTGTATGCGCGCGTGTCTATTTGTCTATGGACAGCATAGCTCAAAGACAAAGAGTCCGTTAAATACCAAACTTGGTGTTTAACGTCACTATCTTCAAAGTATGCGTAACTAACATTTTCTATAAAGTCACCCACCCCCAACTACCCTTTACATGGAACAATTTTCGAAAATTTTAATTTTCTCAAAACTGTTTCTAAGGATTTTAATTAAAATATCGAATATTAAAGATATTTACATGGCAAGTAGAATGTATACTTAATTTTCTGGGAATAGCATCTGAAGACATCTTTATTCTGAATGAATTTTTCTAAATTTTGCATAACTGGTAAATTGTGGGATATAGACAAAAATTACTACACAAAAATGTAGAGTTCGTTAAAACACTCAATTTATATTATATGCTTTTTTTTTCTGGAGATGACCGTTTTTAGCATATTCCTTGTTATTGATTTCAGTTTTAAAATACTTATAGTTTTCTCATATGGGAACTTGTCAACACCTGGTCATGCATAAAAAACCACATTTTAAAGCATTTGACTATCGATATAGTCTAGTCTAGTCTAGTGTAAGTAATAAAACTGTTTCTGCTAATGTTTATCTTGACCAGCATGAAGTAAATAGAAGAATAAGCTTGTTAACAATAATTTGTTACAGAGAGGTAGAAAAACTCATCAAATAGTTTGTATTTAGGGGTCTCAAAACATGTATTTCCGTCGGCACCTCGATATCTAATTTTTGGACGCAACACAATACCTTCTCTACACACTATGTACATGGTAGGTGTATAGAAAGTAATAAACTGACGGAGGCCGTTAGGAAGGAACTAATTTGGGGACGTGATAGATGACTCGAAGCTTGTGGGTTCCGCTCCCTAGCTATAACAGCTGTTGCAGTTAACGTACTTTATTGCCGAAAAGCAAAGCGCTGTGTGAAATTTTCGGCGTTTAGAACCGGTGATACATACACTTTGCTTCTTACTTTATGAGGTGGAGAATGTATTGTATAGCGCCAAGAAGTTTAGACCGGAGTTTTTCCCAACAATATCTTCATGAATAAAGAAGTAATAGTGTTAGTTTGTTATATTCACATGACTTTTTCTACTTTTCGTTTATTACACCACACTTACGGAATATTATATTTCTGTCTACTTCATTGTAATTGAAAAACCTTTGTAGAAACACAATATTTGCATTATACGCTTCATTATACATAAAAAGAGAAAAGTGACAGTCAGATGTTGAAGAAGTGGACGCTCTAAGCTCTTTTGGCTTTATAATACATCTTATATGATTGTTTGACATAACTTTCTCAACCTGTTCCTCAAAAGACTATTCTTACAAAATATTATTTGTTTATTTACATCATGTTACTAACATGCGGTCAGACGGGGCATAAATGAAAAAATCTTATATGTTCCATTCACATGACTTTCTCTACATCACTGTAACATATTACTCTTAAACAGCATATTCTTCTATATACTATGTGATAATAGAGATTAGCAGAAATTGTCTAAATTACTTGCTTCCTTGTAAGTAGGACAATAAGGAAATACGGTGAAATTCCGGTATTGAACTTTTGGGTGCAATACAATACCTTCTCTATACACTATGTACATAGTACATGTAGAGAAAGTAAAATGGAGGATACTCTAGATTAAACGATAGTCAAATCTTTTAAAAGCTGGTCTCTAGGTGAACAATTGCGGTTCAGTTCACTTTGCGTTGACCAGGAGTAAGACAAACGAGAGATGAAGCAAAAGGAACCTTACCGTTTAAGAAAAGTTTAAGCGGTTTAAAATTTTTAACGTACAAGAAGGAATAACTCGGAAACGTGAACTCTACAAAAGAATCTATATGACAAATTGTGTGGTTTAACGAGATCTACATCTTTTTTTTTTTTGTGTGATAAAGTTTTGTCTATCTCTCATGGTTTACCGGTTATGCAAAATTCATTATCAGAATGAAGAGGTCTTTCGAGGTTATTCCCAGGAATTTCAAAATATGTGTTTTATTTGAGATGTTTAATATATGATATTTTAATAAAATTTGTTAGACTTTTTTGAGGAAATAATTTCAATAATCTTTCCATGTGGGGAATAAATTTCAAGGGGGATTTTTTTTAGAATCTTATTGTCGCACCCTTAGGAGATACTAAACTTAAATACAGAACTGTGTTTACACACATTCAGCCTCATATGCATACATCCGAATTCTGCGGGGAATAAGGAGTTTAGTTAAAGAAAAGTTCCCCGCTCCAGCCCAGAATCGAACCCGGGTCATCTGTGTGAAAAGTCAGAACGCTGACCACTTAACCGCAGAGTTCCATACTCTTTCTATGCAATCGCGAGAAATAAGTAAACGTCTATGGGATTTTAAAAGAATGACAAAATCATTAAGCCTGGCTTTCTTCGAAAGGGAAGTGAAGTTGTTGCTCCCGCGTAATGTTTTACACGCAAAAAATTCCATACCTTGAAAGAAGATTTCCGTCGGTCAAAATCGCCATATTTCACCTCCGCAAGCCGGGATTTCGCCCTATAGTATCATGTATGGGCAATTATTTGATCCCTCGTCATCATGTGCACATGTGCACATAGTGACGAAATAGGATATAGTGTGTTTATAAGAATCTGCTTATGAAAGAAGTTCTAAACACTAATTCATATTAATCGAGATAAACGTAAGCGAAGAAGGTCTTATTAAATATTTTCTATTAGGCACAAAAGCAATAAGGGAATTCGCTAGGCTAAAGCGATAGTCAAATCTAAGAATGTTGGTCGATAAGTGATGAAATTCCATTCTGTTTGCGTGCCCTGGAGTAAAGTAAATAAGAAACTAATGACAATTTCCCATTTGAGAGAAGTATACTGAAATAATGAAACCAATATTCAGGTACACCTCGGAAATTGACTCTAGAAAAAAATGTATTAATTATAAATTAGTGCTTTAACGACATATCTATATTTAGTGTAAAAAGATTCTCTCCCGCTCTCTTTCTCTCTCTCTCTCCCTCCCTCCCTCCCTCTCTCCATCTATCTTACCGTTTACCAGTTATGCAGAAGACATTCAGAACGAAAAGGACTTCAGAGGCTACACAGAAAATTCAATCATTTGACATGACAACATATTAAACATATGGTATTTAATAGAAATCGTATATCTAATCAAAAGTGTCGAAGAGTGTTTCACGTAAAGACTAGTGTGGGGTGGGAGCAGTTCCTGTTGCGTCCTTCAAATATGCAGAACTTAAATATCAAGTATGGTATTTAATGGACTTTTCGTTTTTGGGTTATGCTGTTCACACACACACACACACACACACACACGCACACACACACACACACGCACGCACGCACGATCTTTTTCTAAAGATTTGATATGCTCCATTCATATAGCTTTCTCCACATTTTTGCAATAAATTATTCTTACAAAACCATAATTCTGTGTCTACGCCATACTAAGTTAGATAAACATTAACAGAAATAGTTTTTCTATCTATTTTCTTGTAAAAGATAAATAAGAAAATACACCATGCTAAACCGATATTAAAACCTTTTTTGGCTGGTCACTAAAGTGAAGAATCCAATAGTTCAAATAGCTCAAAATATACCATAATTTCCAAATGCTTCCCTTTTGGCGTTTTTTACCTTATTAGAACGTATGATATTAGGCTATGTTCATCCTCGTAAAGGATAACATTGAAATTCCGTACTTTGGCATTGTCAGGAATATAAAGGAGTCGGAGAAGAAGAAGAAGAAATTTACGAATTCTCATTTGAGAAAAGTATAAGTATTGTGGAAAATTATTTAAATCAATAACAATGGTAAAGTAAAAAAAAAAAAAAAAAAAAAGAAAAGAAAAAAAAAACTAAATTAAATTAAAAACTGCGATATCTTGATGTAATAACATTTTCATTTTGTCTGTCTTTCGGTTTACCAATAGAACAATGAAGAGGCTTCAGAGATTATTCCTAGACATTTTATTTGTCATATAAATGGCTTTAATATATGCTATTTTATGATTTTAATAAAAAAAATGTTAGAGGCATTTTTCAGAAATAGAAAATAAAGAAAAATCTCCCATGTAAAGAGTAGTTTGAAGTGGGGAAATTTCTTGGAAATTATTGTGTCGCATCCATATAAGATACTGAATTAAGTACCAAGTATTAACTTTTAACAGACTTCTCGTTTTCAGCTTTACACGCACGCCCACACACATAGGCTTTCTCTAAAAATATTTTTTATCCAAGAGGCGCCAAAAGATGTATATTGTGTGTGCTCAAGAAATAAACATGCTTTATTGGATTCTGGGGTCCCCAAAACATTTAGTTTTAGTGAAACCTCTCGGTGTCGAATTTTTGGGGAAATGCAATACATCCTCTACCTGCTTTGCACGTGGTAGAGAAAGTAATACGTATTCCTTTTGGAAATTGTGGGTTCTATTTTGCTGTACGCTGCATTAAAATATTTTTTATCCAAGAGGCGCCAAAAGATGTATATTGTGTGTGCTCAAGAAATAAACATACTTTATTGGATTCTGGGGTCCCCAAAACATTTTGTTTTAGTGAAACCTCTCGGTGTCGAATTTTTGGGGAAATGCAATACATCCTCTACCTGCTTTGCACGTGGTAGAGAAAGTAATACGTATTCTTTTTTGGAAATTGTGGGTTCTATTTTGCTGTACGCTGCAGCGTCGTGTAGCGAGCAGTACGCAGTGGGAATTATTTTATGCAAATGCCTATTCAGCATATTGAGGAATTTCGTGGATCTGCAATAAATGGCTATCTGAAGGTTGCGGAAACTTAACATTTCAGCTGGCGGAAGCCCCGCATTGACTAGGTCGACTGTTTCAGCTTGGGTGCGCACCAAAAGAGCAGTGTCTACAGTATTTTTCAGAACATGATGGCCCTGCCCCTCTCTTCTCTCAAAAGTCTAAAGCTTGCGGTTGAAAACCAACCCTCGCTGTTTCCAAGTCTTCCACTTATTGGTCCTTTAACTGAGGCGCGATTCTCAGTTACAAACAGCGTCTCCATGAAGCAGATTTTACTATCTTCGAAGTTCTCTCGGGCTTCCAGCCAGATGTATATATGGTGAGACACCAACGTTCCGGGAGCATACATTGTTCCCGACTTCAGGGTAACAGAATGAATTGCTCTAACCAACCAACCAGCCAGCCAGCCAGCTAGCCAGCCAACCAGCCAACTAAGGGTGTGCACCAGCCAACATGGCTGTTTAAGGATATTCTCTCTTCAGCCTTGTGATTACTTTTTTTGTTGTTTGTTTAGGGTTTGAGATTCCCGAAAGCACGACACGACGCCAGAGCAGGGGTGAAATGAGATGGCTATAAGGTGGTTTTTAGGAGGGAAAGGATTCTTTTGTGTGTGTGTGTGTGTGTGTGTGTGTGTGTGTGTGTGTGTGTGTGTGTGTGTAAGTGTAAGTGTGAAGGAAAAGACTGACGTGACCACCATATTAGTTTTGATTTTTGTTTTTGTTGAATTTCCTTTTCAGCTTCTTTTCTTTTTTCTTCCTTTTCAACGGACTTTTTCGGTCAAATACCCTTGGTTTTTTCTTTTTGTTATGCTTTTTCTGCGAATTTTGGGGTAAGTGGACTAATGTTTTATGCTTTCAATGTTACTGATGCTGAGAGAGCCATGAAAGTGTGGCTTTGGTTGTTGCCAATTTTAATTGGTTAGGTTTTGGAGGTGCTGAACTGCTGCTGCTGCTGCTTCATCGTCACGTTTCTTCTTCTCAATCCATTCCTTTAGATATGAGAGCAGTGAGGGGGTGAGTATTCGGCATTGGTTTTGTCCATCCTTTTTGTCTTCTTTTGCCTTGGTCATGCAGTTTTCTTAGGCTCTGTGTGTGAAGTTTTGTAAAGGTTCGATTTTTGTCAGGACATATATTTCTTCATTTGGAAAGCAGTAAAGTACTTTTGCGTCTATCCGGAAACATTTTCTTTCAATTGTTTCTAGTTGGTGTTTTAGTGTGCGTGATGTTATTGGCATTAATGCGGTTGCTGCGTACATAAGGACTGGTCTAATGAGACCTTTATAGCTTTTGTTGTGAGGCCAGTTTTATTTTGATTTGCTAGGATTATTAAGTTGTAGACAAACGTGATTAGCTTGATTTTATTGGAGTAATGACGTTTGGTTGGCTGTTTATGATTGCTATACCGAGGTATTTGGCGGTGGTTTTTGTTTTAATTTTTTGTTTGCTAAATTATACTTCGATGGGACTTCTTTGAAAACATTTTCTTCTTATTACTAGTTGTTGTGTTTCATCGGCATTTATAAGTATTCTCCCTTTATTAGCCCATTGTTGAAGATTTGTGAGTTGTTTTTGTAGTTTGTTTTTGGTTGCGGTTGGTCCAATTTCAGAGCACCAGTAGAGGGTGTCGTCTGCGTATGGTGCGAGGTGGATGGGTGTGTCATACGGTACAGGGTGTACAGTATTCCGGAGATGTGCTGCCTTGAGGTGTGCCTGCTTGCTACTAGATTAGTTCTGAGAGTTGATTATTAATTTTAATGTTTGCGGATCTGTTTTGTAGGACTATTGAGTGTAGAATTTGCAGGTGTATTAATTTGTAGAGTAGCCCATTGATCCAACATTTATCGAAAGTTGATAGTATATCCATGAAGGTGGCGAATGTTGTTTGGCTTCTGTTGAAGCTGTCCTGGAAGTGAGATTACACGGAGAAGTTGTTTTGAATTGTGATGCCTCCGCGATAGTCGACCTGTGTGTTTGGGAGCAGTTTTCGTTCTTTTGCATATAACTGTAAGCGGTTGACTATGATTTTTTCCAGGATTTTTGACAATGTGGTGGTTAATGAAATGGGTTGATAATTTTTGTAGTATGTGTTATCCTTGCCTGGTTTTTTCTAAGGGAAGTATATGAACGTGTTTTCATGTTGCAGCAGCAACGAGTAGACGTGGGAGGGTGGCAAGTCTCCTTCCGTCTGCTTCAAGTTCAGGGCTAGGCCCTCTACTGGAGGTGAAGGGTAACTTTTTTTATTGAGGGACGGGAATAGCGGGAGGATGATATGGTGGAGGGTATTCGATTACGGAGAGAAAGTACAGAAGTTTCAATATGTAGGGATTATGCGGAAGGATTATTTTTTGTTTTGTTTTAGCTGATAAGGAGTCTGGGGCGTTTATAACGCTCTCCTGGCTCGATGTCGTACTCGCCTAGACCGCGGATTAGGGCATTGAAGTTATTTGGAAGGTTTTTAAAGAAGGATCGGGATAGGCGCAAGATGTGATCCATCAGGGTCGGGATATTCAGATCCTGGCGGATTGTGCGGTTAGAAAGGTACCAAGGGGAGTTGGTGGCTATTCGCAGATAGCGGGGTTGCAGGGTTTCAAGGTGGTCTAGGAGAGTTCTGGCGGCGACATGGGGTGACTTCGCAGGTGTACGTAATTGCAGGCCGGAGAACCTGCTAGTAGAGCAGCAGCTTGTTATCCGCGGACATCACCGAGCCATGGTTGTACAAAGGATAAAGCATCTCCATCCTTTTATTGATCTTGTTCGCCACAAGGTCAATGTGGCCTCTCCAGGTCAGCTTATAGTCCAAGAGTACTCCCAAGTACTGGACAGACGTCCTCCAGTGCTGTCCAGCAGAAGTGCCGAGGTGTATTGCTTCCTATTGAAAGCGGTGTAGACTTCGTCGACCAGTCGAAGTAATTAGTGTTGTGTGGAGTGATGAGCCCGGAACTCGAAATGCCCCGGCCTTACAACGTACAACTTTTTTTTTTTTTTTTTTTTTTTTCGAGAATGGCTCTCAGCCGTGTTTGCACCAGTTTTTCCAAAAGCTTACTGAGCTGATGGGGCGGTAACTGGTAGGCTGAGTGGCATCTTTCGCGGATTTGCAGATGGTGATAACCTTGCTGTGTTTCCATACCCACAGGTCATGATGCCGCTGAAGAGTTCCACTAACACAGCCACCCAAGAGGGACGAAGGGCCTTGAGTGCTAAGTTAGGGAGGACGTCAAATCCAAGTGATTTGTAGGCCGGAGGAAATTCCTTAAAATATTTATTAATACAGCGTGTTTCCTGGTTAGCTTCCGAGGATATGATGAAATAGAACATTCTGTTAATCGAGTCAATTATAGTTAATTACATCGAATTGGTAAAGTACACTGCAGAATATGATCCTCTTTTAACAGAGCATTTAGAAACTTCCAACTATTTTTAAAGGAATTTCCAATCGTATGCAAAATTATCTAATCAGCTTTTAATTTAGCTATTTTATCAGCTACAAAACAAGAAATAATGAATGCTCCTTTTAAGGAAATTAAGATTAATGAAACAACTGATGTGGCAAATAAAGCACAGTTTTCTATAGTTCTGCGTTATGTGTATGTGTGAGATGGACATATCAAAGAAAAGTTCTTGGGATTCTGTATAAGTAGTGACCGACTTGCCCAAGTTATCCGGCACTTATCGGAATTCGCGTGTAATAAGAAATAGATTGCACAGACTTTTGACGGTGCAGCAGTAATGACCGGAATTTTTAATGAAATTCAAGCACTAATCAATTCAGACATCTAGAAGCGTTATTTATTACGCCCATGTATTAACCTTGTTTTGTCTCAAAGTACCTGCCAGATACCTGAATGTAAGTTATTTTAACACCCTTAATGGGCTTGCAGTCTTTTCTTCAAAATCTCCAAAACTACAACATTTTTAACCAAATTTTACAGCAACGACTTCCACGCGTGCCCAACGCGATGGAATTACATGTTCTTACAGATTAGTAAGTGTGCAGGAACAGAACTCAACTGTGTGATGTATTTTGTGCAATCCTAGAACTCCTGCAGAGATTGAGTCAGACGTTTTAGCACCAGTTAGTTATTTGTCACTTTTGTCAGATTTCAAATTTGTTTCCCTTCTTAGCACATTCAACAAAATATTTTCCTTCACATATGTACTGTATAGCATCATCCAGAGCCAATAAGTGATATTCAGTACTGTCAGCGGAAAATTTAAGATACATGTCACTCTATGGTGGCTTTGTGTGACGACTTTTTACTTTCTCTCACGTACTATATACATAGTGTATAGAGAAGGCATTGTATTGCACCCAAAATTCAATATCCAGATTTCACCGGAAATACTGTTTTGGGTCCCCCTGAATAAAGAAGAACATTTTGGAAAAAGGTCCGTGTGTGTGCGTGTCTGTGGACAGCATAGCTCAAAAACGAAAAGACCGTTGAATACCAATCTTAGTATTTAAGTTTGGTATCTTTCAAGGATGCGACACGAAGATTTTCAAGAAAAAACCCCCACCCCCAACTACCCTTTACATGGAAAAAATTTCGAAAATTTTGATTTTCTTAAAAATGTCTCTAACTATTTTGTTTAAAATATCGTATATTAAATATATTTACCTGAAAAATAAAATGTATATCATGAATTTTCTGGGAATAGCCTCTGAAGACTATTTTATTCTAGACGAATTTCACGGAATTTTGCATAACTGCTAAACCGTAAGAGATGTGCAAAAACTTGACATTCAAAAACTGTAGAGCACATTAAAACACACAATTTATGTTATATACATTTTTTTCGTGGAGTTGATCGTTTTTGACATATTCCTTGTTTTTGTTTTCAGCTATGAAAAACTTATATTTTTCTCATACAGGAATTTGTCAACTCCTGTCCATACAAACAACAAAACTTCAGTCACATAGCAACCAGTTTTTATTATTATTTCTCTTCTGCTTACAAGGAAGCAAGTAATAAGACTATTTGTGCTAATTTTTTTCTCGATTAGCATGACGTAAATAGAAACATAAGCTTTTTAACAATAATTTGTTGCAGAGAGGTAGAAAAAATCCTGTGAATGGAACATATCAGATCTTTTTTAAATGCATTTATTATAAGTCATCTAACTGCAAGGTCTTTTAGCGACTTTTAAAACATGTTACAAACATTAACTCATGGAATATAACATTATACAGTACATTAATTTTGCAATATTTGAGTTAAATAAATTAACATTCCCAAATTAAAATATTTAAGAAAATTACATACATTATACAGTGAGATATCGTTGTGAAGCAGTTTTACAATAATTTGTTATACAATTTGGTGCATTTAAAAAACTCTTATCAGTCTATACATGAACTTGAATCGTTCATCGACAGCTTTAGGTTATCTGGAATCTTGAGCTTTTTCCTGTAAAGTTGGTAGCGCGAGCAGTTCTGGACAATGTGCTGGATACTGTTCCTTGTATTGCAGGTCGTACACTGAGGTGGCTCTTCTTTAGAGAGGATATAAGAGTGTGTAAGTTTCGTATGTCCAATTTGGATTCTGGTTATGAGTATCTGGTCACGGCGATTTAGTAATTTGACTGAAAAAGGTTTACTAAAGGTTTTTATTTACTTTTGGGAGAGGTAACCCAAGAGTATCGATCGCGGAGAGTTCTTTTCAAATGAACATTGATATCGTAATCTGGCATTTTTGTCCTTGAATGGAAAATTTGTTGCATCTTTGACGATTTTGATAAGGGTTTTTAAGAAACACGCTCAATTAGGAGAACCTTCAAGGAGAAGAAATGTAAATTGCAAACGCATTTACTGCGAAGTGTTTGACAACACTTGATACCACTTGGAAATGAGATCCCAAGATTACACTAAACTGAGATATTTAAATTTACTGGCACATGAAAGCTATGGACAGTGTATAAAGAGTTCCCCGAAAGCTGCTTTCGAAGTCTCTAAACTCGTTATTTTTTCGAGGACGTTCGGTTGAAAAATGAACTAATTATAGGTACAGTAGTGAAGAATTGGAAAATAAAGCCATGAGTAAACTTGCAAAACTGTTCAGCACTAATTCAACTCTATAAATAGTTTTCGATAAATACATTTATTAGTGTCATTACTGTGTACAATTCCAGTGAGTATTTTTCGGTTGAGAAGTCATTTTCACCGCTGAAGAGAATCTAAAACTACTCTCCAAATTCTACTAGAGAAGAGAGGGTATCACATCTTGGACTATTTTAATTGAAGTGTGCTTATTAGAAGACCTAAGAAAAAATCTTATGTGTTTCATTCACATGATTTTCTCTACATCGCTGTAACAAATTAATTATTGTTAAACATCTTATTCTTCTATCTAATTTACGATATTCTAGATAAACACTAGCAAAATTGTCTTAATTACTTGTTTGTAAATAGAAGGTAAATACATCAGCCTAAAACGATAGTCAAATCATTTGAAAGATGGTTGCCAGGTGATTGATATCCGTTTCTATGCATGGCCAGGAGTTTACAAATTTTCGTGTGAGAAAAATTATAAGTATTTTTAAATCAGAAAGAAATTACAAGAAATATTTCAGAAATGGTCAATTCCACTTGAAGAAACCTATAGATATAACATAAATTGTATGTTTTAACCAGATATGCATTTTTTGTGTAGTAAATTTGTGTAGTTTCATTCTCTTACGGTTTATCATTTACGCAATATTCAGGAAAATTCACAGAATAAAGAGATCTCTAGGGGTTTCTCTCAGAAAATTCAAAATATAGATTTTATTTGCCCCCTAAATACCTTTAATGTACGGTATTTTAATCAAAATCGGTAGAGCCATTTTTCTCAACGTTAAGAAATTTTTTCCATGTAAAGGGTAGTTGTGGTGGGGGGGATTTTTCTCAAAATCTTCGCGTCGATCCCTGGAAGATAATGAACTTAAATACCAAGTTTGGTATTGTACTGACATACTGTTTTGGATATCACACGAGCCTTTTTCTAAAAATGTTTTTATACAGGAGGCCCTAAAACGTGTATTTATGGTGAAATTTCGGTATCGAATTTTTGGGTGGAACGCAATACCTTTTCTGTACACTATGTACATAATACGCGTAGAGAAAGTAAAAAGGAGCATTTCTTTGAGGAGGTGGTTGCCAAATTTTCATCTCAGGACTGAAGAATGGAGTTTCTATTCTGCTAATTTTTCTGTCAATTTGTTATTTTAAACAATATATTAACAATAATTGATTACTTTTTCTTAACGATAATTAATTTAATTCATTACAAATTTCAATTCTCATTTTATGAAGGGGAATCACATCTTTAATTTACAATGTCTACTTAAAACTCATAACGTGAAGTGCTTCGGCAGCCTGCACAACCACCGCACGCCTCAGGATTCTATGACACACCCATTCGGTGTGTACTATAATGTTTTTCAAGTGGAAAGAGCTCTACGTTGCAGCGAATGAGATTCGTTATCGTGCTCTGCGTTGCCATGTCGCTACCCCTTTTTACTTTCTCCATACGCACTATGTACATAGTGTATAGAGAAAGTATTGCACTCCGCCAAAAATTCGATACCGAGATTTCACCGGAAATATATGTTTTAGGGCCCCCAATATCCAAAAAAAAAGCATTTTCACAAAAAGGTCCGTGTGTGTGTGTGTGTGTGTGTGTGTGTGTCCGTGAACACGATAACTCAAAAACGAAAAGTCGGTAAAATACCAAACTTGGTATTTAAGTTTAGTATCTTCCAGGGATGCGACACGAAGATTTTGAGAAAAATCCCCCCACCCCCAACTACCCTTTACATGGAACTTTATTTCGAAAATTTTGATTTTCTCAAAAATGGCTCTAACGATTTCGATTAAAATTTCGTATATTAAACCTATTTACCTGACAAATAAAATGTATATCTTGATTTTTCTGGGAATAGCCTCTGAAGAGTAGTTTATTCTGGATGAATTTTACTAAATTTTGAATAACTGCTAAACCGTAAGAGATGGACAGAAACTTACTACACAAAAAATGTAGAGCACATTAAAACACACAATTTATGTTATATAAATTTTTTTTCGTGGAGTTCGTCGTTTTGTGACATTCCTTATTTTTGGTTTCTGCTATGAAAAACGTATACTTTTCTCATACAGGAACTTGTCAACTCCTATCCATATAAACAAAGGAACTTCATTGACATAGCAACCAGCTTTTGACTATCACTTTAACCTACGGTTGTCCCTTATTTCGCTTCTACTTACAAGGAAGCGAGTAATTAGACTATTTCTGCTATTTTTTTCTGATTAGCATAAAGTAAATAGAAGTATAAGCTTTTTAAGAATTATTTGTTGCAGGGCTATGGAGAAAGTCATGTGAATGGTACACATCAGATTTTTTCCCTCTGACTCGCACACTGAGCATGCTAATCTGCCTGGCGACACAATGTTTATTCATGTGTATTATGAAAACTATTTGAGCTAAAAATCTGTGTTTTTTATGGTTCTACTACGAACATTACTCCCTATCCTCCGCGTGAATTATTTTCTGCAAAATTTGATTATTTTATTTTAGCGCAAGTAGTATTTGCGTTACTCCCCAGTTAAGCGCGGATGCAATATGTAAAAATAGCAACACTCTGATTGACTGCCGGCCTGGTGGCACTCAAGGACAAACCTCATCCCATTACAAGTCACTATATACAGGTTGCATTCTCCTTTCTGTGTCATCTTTTTATTCCACAGTGGAATCGTGAAACCTGTATCTCTGTACGGTTGTATGAGGTAATTAGTCTCATATCGAATGGTACAATCTGAGTCTTCATGTACCATCATCATTGTTCCTTGTAACCCTTAATCTGCAAATTCAACTTCGAATCTTAACGATGGAATACCCAATGTAATATTTGTATTAATACGGAGACTGGGGTAATACCATGGAAAAAATAAGCAAATTAACCTTACACACGATTCAAACCGCGATCCGCTGAATATGGTTATAGAACTTAACCTTTGAACTACCTCGCTCAGTCCTAATAGTTCATATTTTCAACTTTCGTAGATAGCTTTCAAAGAACATACAAGAAAAATTCGTCCAGTGATTCTCTAGAATGGAGAGTGAGACAGAGAGACCTTTATCTTTATAGCATCATCTAATAACACATTTCAGTAATTACATCACAGAATTGCTCTCCTTCCAGAATTTAATTGGTTTACAGTATTACAAGTGAAGCAATTATTTCCTCCAATTTCCTTTGATTTCTGTTGTCTGCAGCAGTAATTACGCTTGTTTCATATTTCCATTATAGCTACGTTAACCAGTAATTACTTCTAATGTTTACCTCTTTGTTTTTTGTAAGGGTGTAAAATACTGCCTGATTGAAACTATGGGTTTAACTCGGCTGAAGTTCTAAAGATTTGTACCGACATATATTTTATTACTCAGCTAACCTCATAAAAACGTTCATTTTTATATTCTGTATTATTCAAAATAAAATTTTCCATGAAAACGGAATCTTTACAAACAAAAACTTTACCTCAACAGAGACCACATTTAAAAAACTGGTGTGACAATATAGCACAAGAACAACAGTGCTTGAAAACAGTGGTTCCCATTTAACGTAAATGATTTTGTACCAGAGAGGTACTAGCTCAACCAGTGGCGGAACTGCATAACACGAGTTTATTTTAACATTTATATCCGGTTTTTCATTCTAAGGACTATTACTGACTGTTGCATGTACAGCGACTCCAGAATATACAGTATCCACTTTAAACAATTCTAGTAGCGAAATTTATATTCTAAATAAAATGTGTATCTTGAATTTTCTGGGAATAGTCTTTGAATATCTCTTTACTATATGTGCAGACGTTAAGTTTGACTTTAAGCTCCATATTAACGTATTTCATTGATACGTGTGGCAACAAGCTGCGATGATTATAAATAACAAATATGTTTGAACAAGTGTCTGTCATATTTGAACACCATGGGACTAATCGGTTTTTTAAAGGAGCCGTTTTTCCTTTGCTATCAATAGTGTTTTCTTGAACACTTCTCATAAACACGCGAATCCTTATAAGACCAACTATAGTCATAAATAAACATTTTGTAAAGCATATCATCACGACCCGTCGTCTTCTGCCTCATTCCCTACATCATATCAAATAACAGTTGCAGGCAACAATATTATTATTATTATTATTATTATAATATTGTTGCCTGCAACAATAATAATAATATTATTAATAATAATAACATTAATAATAATTATAATAATATTAATAATAATAATAATAATAATAATAATAATAAAATTGCCATTACCAATATCTAGCCAGTTCTTCAGCTCCCAGAAGCAATCCCCTGATCTTCTGTAAAAAAGAGCTCTCGCAATTTAAAGAAGCTAGAGACAAAAATCGGATTGTTCCATTCACATGACTTTCTCTACATCTTTATGACAAGTTATTGTTAAAAATCTTATTCTTCTATTTACTTCATGTTAATGGAGAAAAATGATCAGAAATCGTGTTATTATTTGCTTCCATAAAATTAGAAGGGGAATAAGGGAGTATCATAGGCTAAAGTGATAGTCAAAAGCTGGTTTCTCTGTAATTGAAGTTCCTTTGTTTGTATGGACAGGAGTAGACTAATTCCCGTGTGAGAAAAGTATAAGTATTATATTGCTGAAACCAATTACAAGAAATATCTCAAAAATGATCAACTCTACTAAAAAAAAATCTGATGTCTTCCATTCACATGACTTTCTCTACTTCTGTGTAACAAATTATTGTTAATAAGCTTATTCTTCTATTTACTTCATGCTAATCGAGAAAAAATTAGCAGAAATATTATCTTTACTTGCTTCCTTGTAAGTAGAAGCTCCCTTGTATATGGGAGTATCATAGGTTAAAGTGAAGTCAAAAGCTGGATACTAGGTGACTGAAGTTCCTTCCTTTGTTTGTATGGACACGAGTTGACAAACTCCTGCATGAGAAAAGTACAAGTTTTTTAAACCTGAAACCAAAAACAAGGAATATCTCAAAACCGATCAGCTCCTCGAAAAAAATGTATATAACATAAATTGTGTGTTTTAATGTGCTCTATTTTTTTATGTAGTAATTTTTGTCCATTTCTTATGGTTTAGCAGTGATGCAAAATTTCGCAAAATTCATCCAGAATAAAGTAGTCTTCACAGGCTATTCCAAGAAAATTCAAGATATACATATTATTTGTCAGGTAAATATCTTTAATGTACGATATTTTAATCAAAATCGTTAGAGCCATTTTTGAGAAAATCAAAGTTTTCGAAAAAAGTTCCATGTAGTTGGGGTGGAGGGATTTTCTTGAAAATCTTCGTGTCGCATCTTTGGAAAATACCAAACTTAAATACCAAGTTTGGTATTTAACGGTCTTTTCGCTTTTGAGCTATGCTGTCCACAGACACACAGACACACACACGCACACACACGGACCTTTTCCAAAAATGTACACTATGTACACAGTACGTGTAGAGAAAGTAATATATAGCATACATTGTGTGTTTTAACGAGATCTACATTTTCTATGAAGTAAGGTTTTGTCTATCGCTTACGGTTTACCAGTTATGCAAAATTCCGCAAAATTCATTCGGAATAAAGATGTCTTGAGAGGCTATTCCTAAAATGTTCAAGATACACATTTTATTTCGGATGTAAATACCTTTAATATACCGGATTTTAATCAAAATCGTTAGTCATTTTTGAGAAAATAAACTTTTTCGAAACCTTTTCCATGTAAAGGGTAGTTGAGCGTGGGGGATTTTCTTGAACAGCTTCGAGTCGCATCCTTGGAAAATACTGAACTTCAAAACCAAGTTTGGTATTTAACGGACTTTTCGTTTTTGAGTTGTGCTGCCCAGTCATACACACATACAAACACACACACACACACACACACACACACAAACACACACTGACCGTCAGACAGACTGACATATGCATACACGACCATTTTTCTAAAAATGCTTATTTTTGATTCCTGGAGACCTCAAAACATATATTTCCGGTGAAATCTCGGTATCGTATTTTTGGGTACAATAGAGAAAGTAAAAATCTGATGTCTTCCATTCACATGAATTTCTCTACATCTGTGCAACAAATTATTGTTAGAAAGCTTAGGCTTCTATTTACTTCATGCTAATCGAGAAAAAATTAGCAGAAATATTCTTATTACTTGTTTCCTTGTAAGCAGAAGCGAAATAAGGGAGTACCATTGGCTAAAATAATAGTCAAAAGCTGGTTGCTTTGTGACTGAAGCTCTTTTGTTTGTATGGGCAGGAGTTGACTAATTCCTGTATGAGAAAAGTTTTTCATAGTTGAAAACAAAAACAAGGGATATTTTAAAAACGATCAACCCCACGAAAAAAGTATATATTACATAAATCGTGTGTTTAAATGTGCTCTATATTTTCTGTGTGGTAAGTTTTTGTCCATCTCTTACGGTTTAGCAGTTATACAAAAGTCCGGAAAATTCATTCAGAATAAAGTAGTCTTCAGAGGCTATTCCCAGATAATTCAAGATATACATTTTATTTAACAAGTAAGTATCTTAAATTTACGAGATTTTAATCAAAATCGCTAGAGCCATTTTTAAGAAAATCACAATTTTCGAAATTTTTCAATGTAAAGGGTAGTTTGGGATGGGAGGATTTTCTTGAAAATCTTCGTGTCGCATCCTTGGAAGACACCAAACTTAAATACCAAGTTTGGTTTTTAACAGTAGTCTCATTTTTGACCTATGCTGCCCACAGACACACACACACGGACACTTTTCTAAAGATGCTTTTTTTTTGGATTCAGGAGGTCTTAAAACATATATTTCCGGTGAAATCTCGGTTACGAATTTTTGGGTGCAATGCAATACCTTCCCTATACACTATGTACATAGTTCGTATAGAGAAAGTAAAAATGAAATTAATTTTCCCTACGAGTATGCCCCAGGATAAATATTAATGTATAGAAGGCATTTTTCAGGAATAAAACCATATTTTTTATTATTAAAAAACTAAAAAAGTATTTAATGCACGTTTTCCATAAAAGTTACTTCCACTTCTCCTTATTAATAAGCAAGAGGCGTTTAACGGACTATATCTCACCTTCATATCTTTCTGTAATATAAAAATCTGATGTGTTCCATTCACATGACTTTCTCTACATATCTGCAACAAATTATTATTATTATTATTATTTTTTTGTTGTTGTTGCTTCATTTGTATAGCCCCCTTTAACATCAATGGTCATATTGGGGGCTTTCACTTGGGAAACTGTAGGTTCAGAACATTAGATTAAACTTTATATTACTAAACACACGCACGTTCACTCTCACATTCATACTTCCAGACTCTATGGGGGGATAGGGAATAATTTCGGTTAAAGAAAAATTCCCCACCCCAGCCGGGAATCGAACCCGGGACCTCCGAGTGAGAAGTCAGCTCGCTGACCACTCGACAAATTATTGTTAAATAGCTTAGGCTTCTATTTACTTCTCGTTAATCGAGAAAATATTAACTGAAATAGTCTTATTACTTGCTTCCTTGTAAGCAGAAGCAAAATAAGGGAGTGCCATTGGTTAAAGTGATAGCAAAAAGCTGGTTGCTATTTGACTGAAGCTCCTTTGATTGTATGGACAGGAGTTCACAAATTCCTGTATAAGAAAAGTATAATTTTTTCATAGCTGAAAACAAACACAAGGGATATATTAAAAGGATCAACTCCACGAAAAAACATGTATATAGCATAAATTGTGTGTTTTAATGTGCTCTACATTTTCTGTGTGTTAAATTTTTGTCCATCTCTTACGGTTTAGCAGTTATGCAAAAATCCGTAAAATTCATCCAGAATAAATTAGTCTTCAGAGGCTATTCCCACAAAATTCAATATATACTTTTTATTTGTCAAGTATATACCTTAAATTTACTAGATTTTAATCAAAATCGTTAGAGCCTTTTTTTAAAAAATCAAAATTTTCGAATTTTTTCCATGTAAAGCGGAGTTTTTGGGGGGGATTTTCTTGAAAATCTTCGTGTCACATCCTTGGAAGATACCAAACCTAAATACCAAGTTTGGTTTTTAAACCATCTTTTCATTTTAGAGCTATGCTGCCCACAGACACACACACAGACAGACATACAAACATAAAACATACACGAACGTTTTTCTAAAACACTTTTTTTGGGTTCAGGGTGTCTCAAAACATATATTCCGGTGAAATCTCGGGATCAAATTTTTGTGTGCAATACAATACAGTGTACATAGTACGTATAGAGAAAGTAAAAAAGAAGCTGATTTCTTTAAATCCTGCACGTGTATATACGTAACTCAATTCGTAGGTATGCTATTTTATTCGAAAGAATCTTTGAAAAATACATGACAATAATGTATTCGGGTGGTGCTTATCCAGGAAGACAGTAAACAGTGGGATACTTTAAGTTACAGCTATTAAGAGAATTTAGCATGGATTCAACGTAAATATCCTGACTGGTTACCTCGTTTAATAAATTATTCTTATATCCTAGTCCGTGTATTGTGTTCACGAATTGCATCTAAGTTAGAGAAAGCAAAGTTAGTTAAGATTAAGTTAGACTAAGTTAGATTGAAATGATTCACTACATTTCATTGATTACTAATGTCTAAGATCTAAACACATGAAGTAACATGGGACAATAAGATATATGGTGTGTTATCCTATTATAAGGTGAGGTGTTTCATGTTAAATAATTTGTAACTTGGTTACAATAATTCCATTTTGTATTACTGGTTACATCTGTGATTGTGTGTTATAACCAATTTATTGTGCTTATATTTGTGGTTATATACGGGTTACATTTGCGTTTACATCTGGTTAAGATGGGTTAGAATAGGATAGAGCAATAAAACATTTGCGTTTATGTTGTTATAAACCGATAACATTATATATTTTAGCATATTTAGATATGAGAAATCGGGAAGGTTGACCTCTATACTGACTCTATGACCAGCTTAATGTTTGCACTGGAATTAAAATGTTTATAAAAACTGTTCTATTTTAAACATTGTAGCATATTTAAATATGAGAAATCGTGAAGGTTGACCTCTATACTGATTCTATGACCAGCTTAATGTTTGCAGAATTAATTCCTAGCAATGGAATTAAAAGATTTGCTGAGTGTTGAAGAAATTTAAGGAATATATCTACCTTATGATTTGAAGCACATTGGAAAATTTGCAGTAATGAAGTCCTATACGGCAAGGAGAATGCTATTCATGGTTCTGGATGTACATTATCAGATTCTCATCAACATGGATGCAAAGGAAGATTCTGGGTGTATATTGTTATCAAAGACATCTGCCAACTTTGATCCAAAAGAAGATTCTGGAATGTGAATTAACATCGACATCTTTTATGATCAATTCTGGTCAATATCTCTTCAGAGGAATATCCTGAATGACGGTCTATTTGATTCAAGAAGCATGAATGGACTGTAAAGAAAGGTATTGATGTCAGGACACTGTGGGATCATTAGTGGACTTAATTTATAATTTATTAATTTTGCGTGTGGGGGGGGGGTTGGGAACAGTGCAAACATGTGAATGGTTTATTAATAACAATATTAATTTAAGAAAAATGCTCACAAATTAACTGATGAGTCAATCAACGGTATACACCAAGAAGAACACAACAATCAGTGCAAGTGTCTGCATATTTTGCTTAAATGAAAATCCATTGTTTATCTAGATGAGCGTGAAGTATAGAAGAATAAGCTTTTGAAAGAATAATTTGTGATTTGTATAGAGTGTGACTGTAGCACATTAGTTTTTTATATTTGGATTACTAATTCCGTCTTTACACTCTGAGTTCTGTGTTGCAACTGAATGACAAACAAAACACTGTGGTCAGTGAAACAATAAGTGAATAAATGAAAATTTCACAAAAATATTGACCACAAACGTAATATAGAAAATAGCAAAAGGTTATAGGTTTCTAATAGTTTTGTAATTATCAATGAACGAAATCAAGAACCTCATGTGCAGTCAGATACATAAATGTGCTGATGTAATAACCGTGTATTAAGTTAAAAAGGCTTTAGTAATAAGTAGCTCTTACCAAATTCATGGTTCCACTTGGTGCTAGAAAGAAAATTGAGTAACTAGGTTGTAGCTACATTCATAATGAGATGCAAGCGCAGACGTAACATAGAATAAGCGCAGGCGCGAGGGAAGACCATTCACAATGCAGTTGAAAGTGCAACGCAAGAAGTTGGCCCGTGTTTCTAGATCCATAAATTAAAAGCGAGTATCTTACAAACAAACGGCAAGCTTAAAACTGAATAAGACAATTAGCAATGTCATATAAGAAAATTCACCCAATCCTTTATAAATAAATAGGTTATAAACTTTACATACATAGGTACAACTGATGATTGCGGCAGCGCCGACACTGCCGCTGACCAAAATATATAAAATAGTGCAAGCTTGGAGGCTGCAGAGAGTGACAAAGCTGCACATTTAATGTAATGTGTATTATCTCTTTGCGCCTTACGATTTGTGATAGCCAAGACATCTGCGCGTAAATTTCTGGTTATATCCATTAAATCAAAGGTAGATTCAGCAAGAAGTCTACCATAGACTGTTGAGAGACAATTAGATATGGCGCGGCACGGCCAAATAGAAGAGCAGCATGTTTGCTGTAAAAATCCTGCATTGTGAACTTCTGCTGTTGAGCAGCAGGCAAGGCATAGAGGAAATAATGCGTCGTCTATGTACGACAAAAGTTTGTAAACTCATGCATTGCGTAGCGTGTTGCGTGTGTCACCTCTGTGTGAATGTTTACCCTCAGTAAAATAGATACAAACGCATGTGTCTATGCTGTCTGCGCTTACATCCCATTGTAAATGGCACATATCACAGGTTACATCTAAAATGTTATTGCTTTACGGGAGATATCAAAATTCTTGTTCGTAATACTGGGAGCTCGGTGGGTTAAGGAGGGGGCGCATCTACCATATATAGTAGCATAGCACATCTTCTCGTAATGATAGTGACGTCTGTCAGGTAACCTCTTTTAAAAATCAAACTGTGGTAAGACCTAGTCTAGTTCTTATGGCTTACCAGGGATTAAAGGACTGAAGTCGGCTTAAGAAGCTGTTCCCAAAAGATTCAAGATTTATATTTTATTTTTCGTATAAGTATTTTTAATAAATTACATGTTAGAGGAAGTTTTGAGAAAATCTAAAATATCAAAGATATCGTGCAACTAAGAGATAGCTTGGGGTGGGGATTTTTCTGAAAATCTTCGAGTCGTATCCTTGGAAGAGGTCAAATTTGATACTCTCTAAAAGAAACTTCGTTTTTGAGTTATATTATACACATAGAAATGTTTACTTTCCCTATACGCACTATGTACAGTGTATAGAGAAGGTATTGTATTGCACCCAAAAATTCGATAGCGAGATTTCACCGAAAATATATGTTTTGAGAACCCCTGAATAAAAAAAAACATTTTTACAAAAATGTCCATGTGTGTGTGTGTGTATGTCTGTGTGTATGTGTGTGTCTGTGGGTAGCATAGCTCAAAAATGAAAAGATCGTTAAAAACCAAACTTGGTATTTCAGTTTGGTATCTTCCAAGGATTCGACACGAAGATTTTCAAGAAAATCCCCCAGCCAAACTACGTTTTACTTGGAAAAAATTTCGAAAATTTTGATTCTTTTAAAAATGGTTGTAACGATTTAGATTAAAATCTCGTATATATAAGATATTTACTTGACAAATAAAATTTATATCTTGAATTTTCTGGAAATAGACTCTGAAGACTACTTTATTCTGGATGAATTTCACGGATTTCTGCATAAATGCTAAACCGTAAGAGATGGACAAAAATTTAACACACAGAAAATGTAGAGCACATTAAAACACACAATTTATGCTATATATATCTTTTTTCGTGGAGTTGATCGCTTTTAAGATATTCCTGATTTTTGGTTTGGGGATTGAAAAACACACTTTTCTCATACAGGAATTTGTCAACTCCTGTCCATATAAACAAAGAAACTTTTGTCACATAGCAACCACAATTTGACGATGACCTCAACCTATGGTACTCACTTTTTCCCTTCTACTTATATGGAAGCAAGTCATAAGACTATTTCTGCTAATGTTTTCTCAATTAGCATGAAGTAAATAGAAGCCTAAGCTTTCTAACAATAATTTGTTGCAGAGATGTAGAAAAAGTCATGTGAATGGAACACATCAGATTTTTACTTTCTCTACACATACTATGTACATAGTGTATAGAGAAGGTATTGCACTCCACCCAAAAATTCGATACCGAGATTTCAGCGGAAGTATACGTTTAAGGGTCCCCTGTATCAAAAAAAGGTATTTTCAGAAAAAGTTCCGCGTGTGTGTCCGTGTGTCAGTGAGTTAGTGTGTCCGTGTGTCTGTGAACACGATAACTCAAAAACGAAAAGTCGGTAAAGCACCAAACTTGGTATTAGGGACGCGACACGAAGATTTTGAGAACAAAAAACCCACCAAAACCTACCCTTTACATGGAATAAATGTCTAAATTTTTTATTTTCTCAAAAATGGCTCTAACGATTATGATTAAAATATGGCATATTAAATATATTTACCTGACAAGTAATATGTATATCTTGAATTTTCTGGGAATAGCCTCTAAAGACTACTTAATCTCGATATAGACTGCAACAGAAGGATTCAAGCTTTGAGATCGCTTGCAGAAGATGTTGATAACTATGGCAGAGTACTTGCTCCAAAAATACTTCGAGCCTTTCCGGATGATGTGTGTCGCCGTTGCATCATCCATGCCTTACGTGAGAAGCTATCTGAGGGTAATATCACGAAGCTAATGGAGTTTCTCAATGAAGAAGTCGAATGAACACAGAATACTAAAAAAATTAGAGGCGATTCATCTCTTTTACCAACTTCAACTCCTACCGCAGCAGCTCTTTATGTTCGAACCAAACAAAATAAAGTAGAACAGAAACACCGGAAAAGCAACGAGCTTTTTTGTGTCTTTCGCGAGCGCCAAGATACATTAGGTCAGGAACATCACTGACGTCAGCGAAAGAGTGGAGAAATTGGAGAGCAGCAATCGCTGCTTCCTCTGCTTCAACCGAGATCATAATGTGTGAGGAAAGGAAGGGTATCCTGCAAAAACTGCCACTGACTGCATCACCGGGCTTTATGTAACAACGACTTTTCTACACACTCGACTATAGTAGGCAGGTGGCCATTGCATCTCCAGACTTTACCTATTTACAGATTGCCCGCATTCGGATTGTAGGACCAACGGATTTAAGTAAACTGACGCGTTGTGTGCTAGATAGAGGTAGTCAATCCAGCTTTATTAGTACCTCCTTGGTGGACGGTTTGAAACTGAACGTAATTGACCGAAGAGACCTGCCAGTCACTGCCTTTGAAACTCACCGAATGCCACACGCCCATGGAGGATTGTTCGCTTCAACGTAGGAGGAGTCTGGAGTAAGGCCACAGCATCGGTGATCGTATTCGAGAGTACACACGTCTACTCATCTCATCCTTCTATTCCACACGACATCGACTTGTTGGCACAAATAAGATGACTTCAGCTAGCCGACCCTCAAGACAACGCAGCTGACCTTCCTATCCAGGTCTTAATTGGAGATCAACATTGGAAGATAGTAAAAGATACTCAACCCATTCGACTTTCATCTCCGGTGGTATTACTTACCTCGATCTTCGGGTGGATTTTCAGCGGCAGTAAATCAGGCATTACTGTTAACAACATGTTTGTCAACAACATCGCCACGGAACAACCTTCAGCAGCCGCAGACGATGACATGAGTCGTTGCTGCGATTTAAAAACTATGGGCATCTTAGACACCGATCGGAGTTTAACTGCTAAAGACACTGTAATTCTGCACGATTTCAATGGCAGCTTTCCGATCAAGGAGGGTAGACGAGTGGTCTGTCTGCTACGAAAAGAAACTGGTTGTATACCTAGCAACCGCAATAACGCCATAAATAGATTCAGGTCACTAAACAGACGACGTGGTAGTAACTCCCATTTTAGGTATATATACTACGAACAGATGATGAATTACGTGTCCAGGAATCAAGCTGAACTCATCGCGACAGAAGAAGCATCCTGTGAAGCATTCTATCTACCCCATCACGCTGTGAGGAAGGACAAAGGCGGAATTATGCTTGGAGGATTGTCTTCGACGCTTCAAGTCATAAACGGGACGCTTTCTTACTCAATGATGTTCTAGAAATGGGGCCTAACCTGCTTCCGGATATAATATCCATATTTTGCGCTTTCGACTATATTCTCAGGTAGTCGTTAACGACGTGATCCATGCCTTTCTGCAGCTGACTCTGGACGAACAGGATAAAGATCTCACCAGATTCTTCTGGCATAAGTTGGAGAAAGACACCTTAGGCAATTTCCACACTTAGAACGAAGTAGTGATATACCGCTTCAAGAGACTTCCCTTTGAGCTCACCTGTACATTATGTTTGTCTGCAACTCTACGAGAATTGGCTACCAGAAATTGGCTACTGCTGCAGCTCTACCAAGAGCACTTTCATGGATGACTTTGCTGCAAGTACAGAAGACGATATCAGCGTCATCACGGTGCACTGCGAGCTGACAACCCTCTTACGCCAGTTTAGCCTACTAATATCTAAGTGGGCTACGAATTCAGAATCTATGGAGAGTATAAGCACGATAAATTAAGCGAAAAACTCAGGTTCTGTGAGTAAACTGGCACACTGAGTCTAGGCCGAGTGGTTAGACCACTGGCCTCTCACATAGACGGCCCGGGTTCGATCCCAAGCGACCGCAAGTGAGATTTGTGGTGGAAAAGCTACGCTGCGGCGGGTTTTCTCCGGGTTCTCCGGTTTCCCCCGCCATTGAATTCCACCGGTGCTCCATCTTCATTCATGTATTACCAGTGTCATCGTCTGTGATGCCGAAAGTAGTTAAAGCGGGCTTTAAGCACTACACAAAAACACTGAGTCAGATGCTTTCTTCTTTGACCATAAAATATAACCGACAAGCTACTGGATGGCCCCACAAGTAAACGGCAGCTTCTGAAGGCAACTTCTACCTTCTTTGACACGCTTGGTCTGTTTTCACCGGTATCCATTATAGGTAAACTGTTCTTCCAAGAAACCGGAATAGCCTGGGATGAAGTACTTCCCGACGACATAAGCATACGCTAGGGACAATTGAATCCTACCCTTCATCACTTATCCTCAAACAAGCTTCCACGGTGGATAAGAACATCTCAGAACCATAGATCTCACGTCCACGTTTTCTGTGATGCCTCGGAGAGAAAGCGTATGGAGCAGCACTTTATGTAAACTCCGGAATAATGCCACTTCTTTTGTTCACTTTCTTCCAGTAAGAATAGGCTCAAGCCCATTCATAAAGTGACACTTCCTCGTCTAGAGCTTCTTGAGGCACTAACAGCATCGAGATGTCTGCAACAGTGGTGTTAGGCTGGATTCGGAGCAATCCCAATTGATGGAAGACTTTCGTGTGCAATAGGGTGACGGAAATTCTGACGCAAATAACACCTGCCCAGTGGCGATACTGTCCCGGAGATGAGAATTCTGCAAACTATATAACCAGGGGACATCTCGGAGATCAAATACATTCACTTGAGACGTGGTGACAGGGACCTCCTTGGTTTTCCCATACTTCGGACCGCTGGCCGGCGGTGGCAACGATTACCATTTCAGTACCAGAGGAGCGACAGGCTATAGGACAAGTTTTTGCTGTTGATATATTCACACCTGTGATAGACACCTCACGATTCAGCTCTTACTGGCGGCTTCTGTGCACTGCAGCGTGGATTTTAATGACTTAAGACTGGCTTTAATTCTATTATCTTTTACTTTTTTTGATTAGAAGATATTCTTTACAAGATTTTTTTATTATCAAATAAAGCAAGGAGCCTTAGAAATCAGACAGAAGCTGTGGCGAGTTAACGGCTACTGAACTTCAAGCAGCCCGTCTGTACTGGATTCGAATTGTGCAGTAGGAAAATTTCCCCCTCGCGTGGACAGCCTTGCAAAAGGACACAAATTCCAGCGGCATCTAAAATAGCACGATTCAACCCCTTTTTACAAAACGGTTTGATCCGCTTAGGCGGTCGCTTGCATATCGCTGAGTATCCAAAGAGCAGCGACATCCAATGATCCTTGATGGATCTCATCACTTCACGAAACTACTGACACAGCAGACACACATTCGTCTGCATCATTTAGAAGTACGTGTTATACGCTCTGAGGTCCGGCTGGAGTTTTGGATTCTTTGTGCATGCCAGTCTATTAAGCAGGTGCTACACACTTGCCTTCCATGTCAAATTGCTACAAATGCTTGCGCATATGAGCTGGAGGTATCACTTGATAGAGTGACGTCTTCAAAGCCCTTCGCAGTAACGGGCATTGTCTTCGCCGGACAATTGTACGTGAAGGTGGGGAGCAACTTGCAAAACTCCTACATTACTGTCTTCACACTTCGAGACCCGGGCTCTTCACTTGGAACTGTGTAGGAATATGACGACGGGAAAGATCTTAAAGGCACTTCAGAAGTTTGCCGGACGTGGTGGGTTTCCGCACACCTTTGCCCAGACCTTTCATACAGCGAATCGTAAACTATCAGAACTCTGGAAGGTGTTCACTGCTGACCTCTTTCGACAAGATCTAGCCATTCAAGGCATTACATGGAAGTTTATTGCATCATGGGCGGCTTGGTTGGAAGGATGGTGGGAAAGAATGATTGGCTACACCAAGCGTGTTTCAGGACGGCTTTCGGACATTCACAGGTTGACGAGGAAGGATTAAATACGGTGCTCATAAGCATTGAAACCGCCCTTAACTCATGGCCAATTACACAAAATGGAGACAGCGCCGAGGCCTTAACACCCTCTCACTTTCTTAATGGTGAAAGGCTAACGACTATACCATGTGGACCCGGGCCTGATACGAAAAGGAACTTAACAAGTGTTGTGGACTCCTTGCTGGTGAATAATTCTGTGCGGTTGCCAGTCGGTTCTACCTTATAGAGGAACGGAAGCTACGTAGCAGGTGGTGTGCCTTCGCCTATTGGGCTCCACGGGGTGACATCGAGACACGTAACTGAGAATTGATTCTAAGCGAGCTCGAGATGCCAAGCGGGTTCGTCCTTAAGGTCGAAGTCGTGACCGTACAGGTGTACGTGCCTAGCAGGTTTCGCGGAACTGCATCGAGACACACGGTACAAGGTGTTATCTTGACGAGCTCAAATGCGGACGGGTCGCCTACTGGAACAGGGGTCACCTCGACCGGGAGTACAGGGGCAGGGTCGTATACATAAGAACAAGAGATCAAGTTGGAATGAGACAGGCCCCCATGCTACGCAGATGTTGCTTTCCACGTAACTCAGATTTGACTGCCTTCCTCCCTTTTTTCGAGTGGAGGGGAAATCCACCTTAAGGACTGACCCCGGGCAAGCCCGGAGTGTCAGGGTCTCCCATGTGGGCATACCGACTAAAAAACCCCTCCACCGGTATTAGAAGGAAGTAAGGAGAAGCGGTACCGCATGATTGTACCCGCGGATTCGTGGTGATGGTTAGCTGACTGCAGAACACAGAGGAGTGAAATGAGGGCCGGGAGACAGACTTGACCGAGGCCCAGACTGTCACCGCGGCGGATTCTGGGAGAGGAATGAAAGAATTTGGGGGGTGAAGGATTGGAGCTAGTGCTGGTTAGCTGTTCTTCTCCAGTCGAATGTGACTTGCGCGTTGAAGCCAAGACTCAGGCTGGTTTTTGGAGCAGCCCCGTTCTGTGGTTGGCCACTGAAGGTTGGCTCGGCGAAGTGGAGTTGCTGCGGCTGGAGGTCCTGTTGAAGCTGCGACTGGACATTGGCTATCCGGTTGGACAGCTCAGTGGTGGTGGGCTGTAGTATGGAGATGGCGGCGGTGGTGGCAGCTTGAAGGGCCTGCAGTTTCTCGGTGAAACCACCGCACAGCTCTTCAAGAGCAGCTAAACGAGCGCCGACGTTCAGGCTCTCCGCGTGAAGGTCCTGAATGGCATTCCGTGTCGCTGCGTCTATCAAGGATGAAGGTGTCGATGACGGTAGTCGGCGTTGGTGTAGTCCAGGTTGGTGATATTGGTGGCCTGCTCCTGGTGTAAACAGGGCACTGGGCTTCCCCGGTGAAGTAGAACCGGTGGCAACGGCGGAGATCGTGCCCAGTGCATTCGGCGGTGGTGGTGTGGATACTACAGTAGTGGCACCGCGGCGATGAGGAGCAGACGTCAGCTGTGTGCCCGAAGGCACAGCAGCGTCGGCAGGGCCAGTGGCATTCCTGTCTGCTAGCCTCGACGACCAGAAGTCGACCTAATAAGGGCAATACTGACGCCAAGGCAGCTTTAAAGTCAGCCTGGTCCTGCATCTCCACTCGTACCAACGACGTTGGTCCCCGGTCGCAGTTAATGCGGGTGACCCTCAAACAAAAAGGCCACCGCGACTGTGCGGCGGTAAGCAGATCCCGGGCGGAAAGCTCCCGAGGTACCCCCGTTCCACGGCACTAAACCGGATGTGGCGTTGGAGATGCCGGAAACTTCAGCGGCGAAGACAAGCGACGAAGCTGGGCTTGCCGCGACCTGTGGCGACGGAGGTACTGCCTCATCGGTGGCTGCCGGGAAAGAAGCGTCTGTTGCTGCCTTAGCAGCGGTGGCTCTGCGCTGTCTATTCATCGCCATGTAATCAGCTCTAAGCTCAAGCTCTGAATCCCTCGTAAAAAATTGTGTCTTATTTATGGACGCTCTTTTACTACTGTGGTTCTCAGCGTCCCGTTCAGCTCCTCGAACGGTTGCATTTTTCAGGAGCAGCATCCTTTCCTCTGTTCCGCTTGTGTTTATTTCTAAAATTAATATGTTGGTTAATGTTGATAGACCACTCCCAATGGGAGGGGGGAGTACTTAGTTCAGCTCTTACGCTGTTGGCTGGTGAAGCCGTTGTTACCGGGGGTACCCGCAAGCCATGCGAGGAACCCGCAACCGCCTCTTTCGGCGTTCAGTGGGTAAGTACTCCCCCAGCGACCTGACAAGTGGGTTCTTATGATCGCCCAATCTGGCAAAGAATTTCTGAGCCCGGCGCCTAATTACATCTTCCACATAAGGGAGGGCCGAAGCTTCATGAACTAGTCTCAAAGGGAAACGTCGACATACAGAATATAGGGTGTCCGGTGTCCTCTATTCTGTACCCGCTGTAACCAGAGAAGCCAGGAGTGTGCTGCCATACCGCACTCTTCGCAGGCGTAGATCATCAGGGGGATTACGAGCACCTTGAAAAGGGTTAACTTTAAGTGAACCGGCGTTTGGGAGGCCAGTACAGGGTAAAGGGAGGCCAATTCCCCCTTCGCTCTGTCCGATATTCCCCGCACGTGTTCACGAAAAGTTAGGCCCTTATCAAGAGTGACGCCCAGGTATTTGATGGAATTTCCCCACTCTATACTCTGGACCTGATAGGAAAAGTTGCATAAGTTTCCTGGAGAACAGAACAGTGTTTCTTTTGCCCGGATTACGGACATCCGCCACTGTCTGCACAAGTCCTGGACGAGACGGAAGTGAATCTCTATGGGCGTGAAGGCTCTGCGTATGTTCCTGTCAGTGCGGTAGAGCAGGACGTAATCAGCAAACTGGGTCATCTTGACACCCTGCATGGTAGGGAAGTCTGCCATAAAGAGGCTAAACAAGGTGGGTGATAATACAGAGCCTTTGGGGACTCCGCCTCGTAGGGGTTTTGCTGTAGATGTTTGCCCCGCAACCGCTACTACGAAGGTCCGTTGGTGTAGAAATCTGTGTATGATGTTGATAAGCTTTGTATGTAGGCTAATCTGGATGAGTTTAAATAGGAGTCCCTCATGCCAGGTGGTTGAGAAGGCCTTCTCGACGTCCAGTGATACCGCCGGCGTCAAGGCCCCGTCTTGGAACCCCAGGGCGGCAACCTCCACCACCCGCAGCAGCTGTTGGGCGGTCGAGTGCCCAGGACAAAATCCAAACTGATGGAGTGGGATGGCTTGAATGTCGACTACCTGCGGCGACAAGCGGTGTAGTATTAAACTCTCGAAGACCTTCGAAAGGGTGGGCAGGAGGCTAATGGAGCGGTAGCTAGAAGGCAGTGCAGGATCCTTTCCAGGTTTCAAAATGCAAACCACCCGTGCCACCCTCCGCTCGCGCGGAAAGCGGCCTAAGGTGAGGCACATGTTGAATACCTTGGTGAGGAATAACACTGCTCTGAAAGGAAGGTTGCTTAGCATGGCGGATGTCAGCCCGTCCTGCCTGCAAGCCTTTTTGGTGTTGAGATGCCGGAGTGCTCCTTGGACTTCACTAGGGCGGATGATCAGAAGGGGATTCTCCGCTTCATGAGGCTGTTGCCGCAATTAGCGGCCAACTTCCTCATGAACGTGGGCAGTGAAGAGCATCCTCTCTCGGCCTGCAGGTATCCTCTATGTAGTTCGCAATCATCTTTGCTTTCGCTTGTGGTTCATAAACAAGGCCAAGATTGCCTTGAAGAGGGGGATGGTACTGATTCCGTTGGCATCTTCGCGATTGGCCAGACGTCGCCACACACCAGGTCTTGCACGGCCATTGTGGCCTCCCACGCTTGCACTCGTTCTCGCGTAGTCGGACACGGACCTCTGGATGGAGGCGCGTAAAAGAACTCGATTGTGTGGCGTCCGGTTCCGCTGCCCAGGAACGGCGGATAAGGAGTTCCAGTTCTAGGGGAAGGACGTCAGCATGAGGTGTTCGGGGGTTGCGGATGGTGACTACTGTGGCAGATTACGAAGGATCTTATAAGTGGCTAATTATCGCACAATTAAACGCACAGCGCAGCAGACATGTTATGTCTGAATTAAAGAAAACAGCGGAAGGGTTAAGATCAGATATTTTATGTATACAGGAACCTTATACAAACCAAGGTAAATTGTGTTATATTCCAGCTAGAGCAAGGATAGTGTGTGTTGGTGAAGTACCAATGGCTGCAATAATTATATATAATCAAAATGTACAAGTAGATAATATTGCACAATTTGCAGATTCATTTACGAATTTTATTGAAATAACTTATGATTCCGGTAACTTTATACTTACCAATCAATACTTTCAATACAGACACGAAATCGAGCCATATTTAAATCAAATTAATCAAATATATGGAACTTTTAACAGCTTAAAACAAATGTATACTCCTGATGCAAATTCGAAATCAGAATGGTGGTATAACAGTTTTAAGGATGCGAGAGGTGAGAAAATGGAGGACGTAATATCTGAGCTAAATCTGGAAATTTTAAATCCACTCAACAATCTTCCGACATTTGAAAATCGAATGGGCGCAACAGCGAATTTGGACTTAACTTTATGCAACCAGTCAGCTGTAAACAAAATATATAATTGGTCTGTAGGTTAGGAGTTATCCTCAAGTGATCATCGCCTTATATATTTTAAATATAACTTAAATCAACCTACACATCAAGAGTTTATAGGAGAAAAAATTTTAACTTTGAACTTGCAAATTGGGATTTATTGAGATATGAATTTGATAAATTACATCTTAGTTATGAAGGAATATCAGTAGATAGAGACGCCTTAAATCTTGTGAAAGCAATTCAGTATACAATAAGAAAAATAGTACCAATAATAAGACCAAAGAAATATTAACAAGATATGCAATTAGGCCGCGCCTTGGCCGAATGGTCAGACCACTAGCCTCTAACCTAGAAGGCCCGGGTTGGATCCCAATTGACCGCATGTGAGATTTGTGGTGGACAAAGCGGCGCAAGGGCGGGTTTTCTCCGGGTTCTCCGGTTTCTCCCGCTATCTCTAGCCACCGGGGATCCATCTTCATTATCATCAGTGTCATCGCCTGCGGTGCCAGAGCAGTAAAAACGGGCGTTAAACACTACAAAAAAGAAGATGTGGAGAGATGCGTTACAAAATCCAGAAGTAGAATGAGAAGGTTACTAAGAATATATCATAAATCAACGGTAGCAATAATAAGAGAGAGGAATTTGGAAAATTATAGAGAAACTAAAAATAGATACAAAAACTATTAAACGAAACAAGAAAAATTCCTGGAAACATTTACTAGAGACAGAATTAGAAACAAATATATGGGGGGGGGGGGTCCCCTAAAAATTATTATGGAAAATATAAAAAAACCTGAAACTGACCACGCTCAAAAAAGACGACAGCAATATGACCACGGACTGGATAAGTTCAGTTAACAGCTGTTAGAGAAATTGCTACCCCAGGATGATAGAGAAAAAGAAAGCAAATTGAATATTCAGAAGAGACTAGAATTGTTAAATCATTATAACAACGGTCATTTAATGCTTCCTTTTGATATATCTGAAATTAAGCTACTTATTAGAAAATTAAAAAAGAAAAAACAGCAGAACCAGATGGTATAATAAATGAGGTACTTATAAATTTGGAAGACAAAATTACTCCTTATCTCTTTAAATTGTTTAATGACTGTATATTGCAAGGTCGATTTCCATATTGCTGGAAAGAAGCCAAAATAACTATTTTAAAGAAGAATTCAGAAAATATCCTAAGGAACCTAAATCTTAGACCCATTTGTTTACTAAACGCGCTAGGTAAGCTTTTTGAAGAACTGATATGCAAACGATTGAAAGAAAATATAGTGTAAAGGTCGGTCTTAATAATAAACAATAGTGCTTTAGAAAAGGATGTTTAACCGAAGACGCTGTAAACAAACTTATTGATTTAGTAAAATCGTCTTGATCAAAATATGTAATTGGCATTTCTATTGACATATCTGGGACATTTGACAACTTATGGTGGCCCGTTTTATTAGAAAGATTGAAAATAAAAGGATTTCCTAAATGTCTCTATAATATGCTAATGGATTATTGTAAAGATAGAAGAGTATACAGGCTGTTTCAAAAATACGTGGCATAATTTCAGGTATGTATTTCCCACATGAAGACAATCAAAATAGTTCATTATAACATGTGTCCGGAAATGCTTCATTTCCGAGTTATGGCCTTTACAACATTGGAATTCACTGGAACGTTTTTCTTTACGCAGGTCTTTGCCGTCAAAGGAGACATTAGGAGGGCGCTCTGATACTTCCTTCTGAGGAAGGTTACATTCAGTGTTCTTTAGGCGTTAAGACTGTGCGACATGTATTCAAATCAAGAGCTGGCAGAGATACACTTCATGTACGGTAAGGCGGACGGCAATGCTGCGCTGGCTCGTCGTTTGCACCAGGAGAGGTACCCACGACAATGTCCAGATCGGAAGACATTTGTATGTCTCCATTCCCGTCTGTGCGAGTATGGAACATTCACCTCTCCTGGTTTGGGAAGGGGACAACCAAGATCTACAACTCCAGAAGTGCAGGAGAAGATTCTGGAGGCCGTGGACAGGACTTCTTCTATCAGCACACGACGGTTAGCGTTGCAAGTCAATGCTCCTCATACGACTGTCTGGAGACTGTTGAACGAGTATCAATTTTATCCTTATCATTTGTAAAGTGTACAGGCCCTGTCACCAGCAGATTACCCTGCACGAGTTAGGTTCTGTCAGTGGTTCTTGCAGCAGTGTGGTGTAAATCCGAACTTTTCTGCCGTCGTATTATTTACAGATGAAGCACAGTTCACAAGAGATGGCATAACAAATTCCCACAATCAGCATGTATGGTCGCATGAAAACCCACGTGCAACTGTTGTATATCATCACCAGGTGAGGTTCTCCCTCAATATGTGGGCCGGTATCATGGGTGATCGATTAGTTGGACCCTATGTACTTGTAAACAGACTTACGGGGCAGGCGTACACAAACTTCCTGGAAAACACCATACCTGACGTTTTCGAAGACACTCCACTGATCAATCATCAACACTTTCACTTCTTGCATGATGGCGCTCCTGCACACTTCAGTCTTACGGTTCGCCGGTACTTGGATTGAAGGTTTCCTGATCGATGGATAGGTAGAGGTGGCCCAATTGCTTGGCCTCCACGCTCACCTGATCTGAACCCTCTCGATTTCTACTTGTGGGGCCATTTAAAATCATTGGTTTATTCGTCTCCGGTGCCGGACTTGGAATCCCCTCGGAATCGAATTGTGGCAAGTTGTGAGGACATACGCAATACTCCTGGAGTTTGGGATCGGGTTCGCAGGTCAATGAGACATAGATGTGAGGTCTGTATTCAAGCAGGAGGTGGACATTTTGAACATCTTCTGTAATGACAACAACCTGCGGAAAGAAAAACGTTCCAGTGAATTTCAATGTTGTGAAGGCCATAACTCGGAAATGAAGCATTTCCGGACACATGTTATAATGAACCAATTTGATTGTCTACATGTGGGAAATACATATCTGAAATTATGCCCCGTATTTTTGAAACAATAAAATTCTACGGATTATTACTAAAGGATGCCACCAAGGGTCAATACTAGGCCCAATATTTTGGGACTTAGTACTAGAAACTTTATTAGATGAGCTAATTGATAACATTTATATAAAAAAAAACCATTGCCTATGCGGATGACATATTATTTCTTATAGAGGATGAGAGCAGGAATCTAGTAGAATTAAAGGCTGCTAATTTAATGACAACCTTGCATAACTGGGGCAACATAACACAGCTTCAAATAGCTCTTGCGAAATCAGCCTACATGATATTTAAAGGTACGCTTCAACGGGATCCAAAATTAAATACAACAACCAAAATATTCGACGACAAAGAACGGTAAGGTATTAGGGTATACTCATTGACGATAAATTACGTTTTAGACGTGAGAGCAAAATCAGAATCTATAATGATGATATTAGCGAGAATAGTTAAATCTCAGATTAGAATTCCTTTTAATGCAATAGCATCATACCATACCAGTATCCTCGCGTCGATAATTGCTCACGGTGCAGCAATATGGGCTACTCGTATGAATGATGTCATGATAAAAACCTTACTACGAAGAACACAGAGAAAGGCTCTAATAAGATACACAGGAGCACTTCACCCACTATGGCATTATTAGTTGCTCTGGGTATATGGCCAATAGATTATCTTATTAAGCTTTTGACAAAATACGGCATATAATAGACTCACACTGCTACACGATAAAAGATATAAAAATCTGATGTGTTCCATTCACATTACTTTCTCTATACCTCAGCAACAAATTATTCTTAAAAAGCTTATTCTTCTATTTACTTCATGCTAATCAGTATAAAATTAGCAGAAATAGCCATATAACTTGCTTCCTTATAAGTTGAAGTGAAATAGGGAGTACTATAGGTTAAAGTTATAATCCAAAGCTGGTTGCTATGTCACTGAAGTTCCTTTGTTTGTATGGACAGCAGTTGACAAATTCCTGTATGAGAAATGTGTAAGTTTTTCATAGCACAAACCAAAAACAAGGAATGTCTCAAAAACGATCAACTCCAGGAAAAAAATGTATGTAACATAAATTGTGTGTTTTAACGTGCTCTATATTTTTTGTGTAGTAAGCTTTTGTCCATCTCTTATGGTTTAGCATTTATTCAAAATTGCGTAAAATTCATCCCGAATAAACAGGTTGCTTGCGCCACCTATAGGCTGATGGTGAAGTTATTCCCCGTGGTGCACTCTGGGGTCGAGACTTGGAGAGAAAGACAATGTCGAGTGAAATGTAATAACGTTGTGTACAACGTCATAATAATACACGTATAAAATACTATCATCTCTCGTTGTTATTTCTGGTAAAACCCAACATAAATAATTAATAAATATATAAATAATAGATTTAACCGATTCTTTGAGCTATTTCTGAAAATGCTCTTTTTGGATTCATTGAAGCTCAAAACATATCATGCAGGATATTTCGATGAAATGAAATCCCTATTCTACCTATTGTATAGGTTAAAGAAGCTGAAAGCGAAATAAGGTAATAAATCAATTACAGGTGGAAACACTCCTCACTACTGTTGGAAATAATATAACGTCAAACGATAGCAGCTGGTATCAACATTTTGGAAGGATGCTAGAAAATAGGCTACCGGTAGCAGTTATGAATTAAATATGTTCCGATAGGAAAGAGAAACGTGGGCATACCGAGGGAAAATGTGCATCAAAACAGACTAGCCAGTCAGCCAGCCAGCCAGCCAGCCAGCCAGCCAAACAGTATTTCTCCCAAAAATTAAATACCAAGATTTCACCAGTAGTCCATATATATTTTTTTTAATGAATCGCCGACATGTACATTTATGTAGGTGCATCACTTCCGAACGACTGCATCAAATTGAACAATTTTTTTTTTCGTCATTGTCACAAATAGTTTTGTGGAAAAGGTCATCTTTTTAAAAATCTGATGTGTACCATTCACATGACTTTCTCTATATCCCTGTAACAAATTATTCTTAAAAAGCTTGGCCGAGTGGTTAGACCACTAGCCTCTCACCTAGACGGCCGGAGTTCGATCCCAAGCGACCGCATGTGAGATTTGTGGTGGAAAAAGCGGCGCTGGGGTGGGTTTTCTCCGGGTACTCCGGTTTCCCCCGCCATCGCATTCCATCGATGCTCCATCATCATTCATGTATCATCAGTGCCACCGCCTGCGGTGCCATTAGTAGTTAAAGCGGGCGTTAAACACTACAAAAAAAAAAAATAATCAGTAAAACATTAGCAGAAATAGCCATATTACTTGCTTCCTTGTAAGTAGAGGTGAAATAAGGGAGTACCATAAGTTAAAATGATAATCAAAAGCTGGATGCTAAGTCACTGAAGTTTCTTTGTTTGCATGGACAGCAGTAGACATATTCTTGTATGAGAAATGTACAAGTTTTTCATAGCAGAAACCAAAAATAAGGAATGTCACAAAAACGACGAACTCCACGAAAAAAATTTATATAACATAAATTGTGTGTTTCAACGTGCTCTACATTTTTTGTGTAGTAAATTTTTGTCCATCATTTAGCAGCTATTCAAAATTTAGTAAAATTCATCCAGAATAAACTACTCTTCAGAGGCTATTCCCAGAAAATTCAAGATATACATTTTATTTGCCCGGTAAATATCTTTAATATACGAAATTTTAATCAAAATCGTTAAAACCATTTTTGAGAAAATCAAAATTTTCCAAAAAAGTTCCATATAAAGGGTAGTTGGGGGTGGGGGGATTTTTCTCAAAATCTTCGTGTCGCATCCCTGGAAGATACTAAACTTAAATACCAAGTTTGGTATTTTACCGACTTTTCGTTTTTGAGTTATCATGTTCACGGACACACACACAGACACACACACACACACACACACACACACACACACACACGGACCTTTTTGTGAAAATGCTTTTTTTAGATAAAGGGGACCCTAAAACATATATTTCCGGTGAAATCTCGGTATCGAATTTTTTGGTGGAGTGCAATACTTTCTCTATTCACTATGTACATAGTGCGTATAGAGAAATTAAAAAATGGTACGGGAAAAATTTTTAAAGTCTCATAATATGAATAATAACAGTACCAAGGGAACGAATGTCTGTTAATAGCCACCAGATGGCAGTGGTACCACAGTTATTTATTGCTAAATGACCGTAGTATTGCTATATTTCCCCTCGGGAGTTCAGTCCGAGTGTGAAAGAGGACGGTCGTGTTTTGTGTCTTGCTCGTAGCTACCTGGAAGAAGTTCGACAGTGGAAAGTTTACGAGATCTCATTGAACAGTTGAGGCAAGAAATGCCTGTAGGATTTGAAAAGTGCAGCCTAAAATCGCTGGAAAGTGCCGTGGAGAATGTGATAGTTCGAATGCGTGCTCTGGAAGAGAAAATGGATTATTTAGAGAACCAATCTCGTAGAAATAATATTGTGGTATATGGTGTGACGGAAGAAGCGGGAGAGAGTTGGGAGATGACGGAGGAAATAGTGAAAAGGGTCATCTCACAAATAGGAATCGAACTCCGCGAGTTTGATGTGGAGAGAGCCCATCGTGTAGGTCGACGTGGCAATGTAAGGTGACCTATTGTGTGTAAACTGGCCCATTATAAACTCAAGGTGGCCATCCTTCGAGATGCTCGTTATTTACGGCGAACGGGAATAAGCATTAGCGAGGACTTTAGCCAGCGTGTAAGAGAAGAGAGAGAATTTTTAAAGGGACACATGTTCGAGCCCAGGAGGCAGGGCTGTCATGCCGTATTGCGCTATGACAAGCTCTTCATTAACGGACGAGTCTGGAACCGACAGGAGCTGGATTTTTTTTTTTTTTTTTTTTTTTTTTTGGAAAGGGGAGACAGAGAGAGAGTTGGAAAGTTGAAAGAATGGCTTATCTCGCCATTGGGTGAAGATTAGAAGGGAATAATGCAAGGGAAAAATGAGGTGAGATAGGAAAGGAACAGTGAATGGGGAATGATGGAGTTCCGCGATAGCACCTCCGTGATTAGTGGTGAAGTTGATGTTGCTGCAGCATGAGGGCTGCAACAAGGAATGGCTTATCTAGTCTGTAAACATGACCCGTAGGCCCTGAGTACAGTGCTAGGGAGTCTTGGTGTGCTTTCAGTACTGATGTCTGGTGTTACGGGTGTGTGTGTAAGGGCATGGGTTTTTGGTGGTAAGGTCCTGTAGAATCTGGTGGTGACTGCTTGCAATTTGCTGGGCTACATTGTTGACTGTCAGTTCTTGGCTGTCAAGAACTGCAGTATAGCACTTTTTGATGTCGCTTCGGTTTCCTTTGAGCAAGTCTTCCAGAAGTGTAAGGCGTATTGGTAATTTTGCAGTTTGAACATAGAGGTCCTGGTTGACCTCCAAGATCCTGGCGTTGACGTCGTGGATTTCCTGTAGCAGGGTGTAGAGGACGTCCAGCTCCAAGAGGAACTCAGACGTGACCTTTTTCTGGGCTATGGCATCGGTGTCTTGAAGGTTGGCTGTAGAAGTGGTGTGGGTGTCTGAGATTGCTGCAGTCATGGTAGTCAGGGCTTCTTCCAGCGTATTCAGCCGGCCGCTAATGAGCAGGACCTCTGAGTGCAGGTCCTGCACGGCGTCTTTAACGGCGCTGTCGGATGGCGCTGCTGCCTGTGGAGTGTTAGTGGCGGCAGGCAGGTGATGGGTGATGCTGGAGTCTTCCGTCTGCGTCGAGGTGGTGGTTGTTGATGTCCTCGCCTTTTTGTCTATGGGTGTGGCGGCAGAGGCTGGCGTCAGGTGGCGGCGACTGCGTGGGTAATAGGGGCACTGCGCCTGTCCTGTGAAATGACCAGGGCCATCACAGGTGGCGCAGTACCGGCGTCGAGATCTTAGGTCGTGGGCTGCGCATTCGGCTGTCAAACTCGGCGCCCCACAGTAGTGGCACCGTGGGGGCTCGGCGCAGGTGTCGGCGGTGTGGCCGAATGCGCAGCAGCGGCGGCATGGTGTCGGTCGGGGTTCTCGGCTAGCCTCGATGCTTAGGCGCCGCCCAAACATGGGCAGGCCCTCGCGCAAGGCAGCATTGAGATCCCCGGCCACGGCGAATACAATCCGAACTAGAGGGGATATCCCTCTGGCGGACATAATCCTTGTGGCCCTCATTACTGAAGGCCATCTCTGGCGTGCTGCGGCGGTGATGAGCCTAATGGATAGGTCTCGTGGGACGCCCCTAATCACAGCACTGTACCTCTCGATGAGAAGCGGCGGTGGCGGCAGATGCTGTGGAGGCTCGGTGCTGCTTTGGAAGGTGCGTCGGTGTTGGCTGGAAGCTCTGGTCCTGAGGTGGTGTTGGGTGTAGAAGCCGGCATTTGCCGGGCTTCATCGGCGGTGGATGACTGGCTGACCGGCAGGTGCGGCTGCAACTGCCGGCATTCTGCGGCGGCTGGAGGCAGAAGGGTGGCACTGTCCTCAGCCGAGAAGGCCGGTTGGTGCTCGGCTGTGGCTTCGGCGGTGTTTGAGGCGGTTTGGTTTCGGCGTTTCTTCTTGGCCATGCTGATGATCTGCGGCGACCTCACTGCGTCGAGGACCCACAGGAGCTGGAGCGCATGGAACAGCCTATAAGTAGTGCGGACACCGAACCCAGGACAGGGCAGCTAGAGCAGGTAGCCAGTGCATCAGCCCAGCAGGTAGCAGGTCCCTCAGCAGAACATCAGGTGCCTCAAGTTATGTCGACAGGGAGGAGCAAAGAGGAGAGGAGGGTGAGACAGTCTTAGCCGGTAAAGCCAACAACAACGCCCCTCCGTGCCCTTAGGCTAACAACAGCTCGACAAATGGTCAGCCAAGTTGTAGGAAGACCAACAGCAAGGAAACAATAGGACCCAACCCCTTCTCTGAGGATTGTCACATGGAACATCGAAGGCTTCAAAAAAAGGTTGGGTAGCGAGAATTTCTTGTATTTCCTTAGTGATTTTGACGTTGTATGTTTAACAGAAACTTGGTTGAAAAACGGAGAAAATGTAACACTTCCTAATTTCCATAGTTTTAGTAGGGGAAGGGAGACACGGCGAAGGAGGGGAAGGTGGCCAGGAGGGGTATCAGTTTCATTCAGGTCTGAGCTGGAGGCTGAGATAACTAAATTAGAAATCAGTTTGGAAGGGGTGATTGCTGTATCTTTGGCACAGGGGGAGTACAAATAATAGTTATAGGATTATACAACCAGCCAGCAACGTCCAAGTATGCAAACAGGAATTTCTTCAGTGACTTAACCGAAACGTTAGTGCAGTTACAGGAAAAGTTTGCAGGAACTGAATTAATTCTCTTAGGAGATTTTAATGCGAGGTTAGGAGGGGAGAATATTTCTCTAACGGGGGGTGATCAATGGGGGGAGGAATTCCGCGAAGGTCAACGAAAGAGCAAGGATAGTTTTATTAATGGGGAGGGCAGACAATTACTTGCTTTCTGCGATGCCTTCTCTTTAGAAATAATGAATGGCAAGTACGGTGAGGATCGAGAGGGAGAACTCACTTTCATAAATGAAAATGGGGGTAGTGTAATAGATTTTATTTTAATAAGTCAGGGTTTAATTGGCAGAATTAGAAATTTTTGGATGGGGGATCGTATCGAGTCACATTACTGTTCGGTTGTCCTGGAACTGAATATAGAGACGGCCATGGTGGCGCATGCACCTGAAGAGGGGCAGGGGGACGAAGGGAGATTCATTAGTAAATTTATATGGAAACCGATAGAAAAAAAAGTATTTGTTAATAAATTAGAAAGAAGATTAGGGGAAAGGAACGCAGACACAGCGGAGGAACTAACGCATATAATAGCAACGGCTGCGGGGACAATGAAAGTCCAAATGCATGGTAAGGTAAAACGATTCAATGGTTGGTATGACCAGCAATGCAGAACTATAAAGAAACAAGCAGAGGAGGCTCTGTCAAAATTCAGAAAAGTCATTAGGAAAATGTTTACAAAAAAGCGAAGGGAGTATAAACGGCTCTTACGGGAAAAGAGAACTACGTGGCAAGACAAAATTACTCAGAAAATTAGTAATATGTTAACATGGGGGGGATAACGCTGAGATGTGGCAAATAGTAAAACATTTAAGAGGCAACCGTCAGGCCCCCAACGAAATTTCTCCCAGAAAATGGGCAATGCATTTTATGGGAATATTCGGGAAAGGTGAAAGGGAAGGAATTTTTATAAAGGAAGTGCAAATTTTGGGAAATCTTGATATCCCAATACTGGACGAAGAAATATCAGCACGAGAAATAGCACAGGCGCTGAGGAGTCTGAAGGAAGGCAAAGCTCCAGGGTTGGATGGGCTGCCCCCGGAAGTTTTTAAAGCCGCAGCCAATGTTTATGAGTTAGGTAAGAGTATGCTCCAGATATGTAACAGATTGTTTATTGAGGGGAATTACCCTACCTGTTGGGGAAAGGGCATTATTCATCCCATTTATAAAGGGAAGGGAACTATTGGAAATCCGGATAACTATAGGGGGGTTACTCTTTTGCCAATTATGGAGAAAATTTATTGTAGAGTGTTATATAACCGGATAAAGGACTGGGAATCTAAATTAGGCAAACTTTGAAAATTTCAAATGGATTTCAGAGAAGGACACAGTACCATAGATGCCGCTTTTATATTAGACACTTTAAGGATGAAGCAACTGTTAGTTAAGCGGGGAAAGCTTCATTGTGCTTTTGTGGACTTTAAGACAGCATTTGACTCTATCAATCGAAATGCATTATGGTACAAACTAGGCAGAAAAGGGTTATCAAGTAAAATGGTTAGAGCATTGCAGGCAATGTATCAAAATGTCGAATTCTGTGTGAAGTACGACAGAAACAGAGTGTCCGAGAGCTGCCGAAGCTATAGGGGAGTGAGGCAGGGTTGTATTTTATCTCCCTTGCTATTTAATCTCTTTGTGGATGATATTACTGATACAATGATAGCAGAGAATATTCAAGCACCAGTAGTAGCGGATTTGCAGATCCCAACACTTTTATACGCAGACGATTTAGTATTGTGCTCTACGACAGTAAACGGATTGCAACGAGAACTGGACAAACTTAAGAACTATTGCGATGAATGGCTACTTACAGTTAATGTGAATAAGACTAAGGCAATGACTTTCAAAAAGGGTTGTGTTTATAGCAGGGAGGAGACTTGGACATATGCAGGACAGATACTGGACAATGTTAAATCTTTTGTGTACTTAGGACTCACATTTACAATGAACGGAAAATGGTCAAAACACATTGAAATTACGAAACACAAGGCAAGGGTGAAAGCGGAAGCTCTCCGGATACGCTGCAGAATTCCGAATATCTCCATAACCTTAATGGAAACTGTATACGGAGCGACAGTTAGATCCACGATGGCATACGGAGGAGAAATATGGGGGTGGGAACAAACAGGGAATCTGGATCAAGTGAGGACCCAAATTTTGAAAGGAATTCTGGGTGTAGGCAGGGGTACGGCAAACTGCGGAATAATGAGGGAATTCGGGGTACATAGTGAAACGATAGAGTGCAAAATCAGAGCAGTTAAATATTGGATGAGAATCGTTCACGGAAACCAATCTCTAATTAGGGCAGTCTGCTACCGTGAACAGTTGTGAATGGAAGGTAATTCGACGTGGGCATCAAAATTAAAGAAAGAGTTGGAAACCATTGGGATGGGAGACATTTGGATGGCGGGGCAGGAAAACAGGCGAAGTATTTGGAGAAAAATTAAGAAACGTCCCTGTGATATTTACAGACAGAAAATAATTGCGCAATGCACAGAGAAGGTGTCATTAGAAGTACAGTCTGGGCTGAAATCGGAGTGGGGTATATAGCAATACATCAAAACAGGTACCAAACTCATTAGAGAGGGGCTCGCGTGGATTAGACTAGGAGCATGGAGGTGCACGAAAATTTCTGACGAGAATGGTACGAGAATCTGTCCCATTTGCGAGGAGGAAGAGTTGTGGACTCACAGCTTGGCAAGATGTAGGGGTACGGAGGAATGGCGGGAAAAATATTTGCCGCGATTTTTTACCACTGCGAATGTAGGGATAGAAGCATGTTGGACGCTACTGGCTAGGTAAATTTATACTTAAGGCAAGACAGCTGAGATCTGAGGAGGCTGCCAATAGAGAAGGGGGGGGGGGATAAGATCAACTAAACAAAAGTTACTACAATGTTCTACATACATATATATTATGTCATACTTAGGTCACTGTTGTGCTAGGGTTGTATATATTATGTGTAATATGTCTTTTAAGTGTAATTATCTATTATAAGAGGGTGCATTTATGAAGGTGTACTCTGTGCTGTAAATTTAAATTGTTATATTTGAATAACTTTGTATCTTTATTTTCGGATTCACTCTTAATTTTTATTGTTGTTTAATATTGCTTTTGACTGTGTATTTCCTTTGTCTTTTTATTTTCGTGTTTACTCTTTTAATTCTTTGTTGTGGTTGTTGTTTTAATATTGCTTGTAATGTGTATTACAAAAGCACGTACGGTCTGTGGACCCGTGCGACTGTTGAAATTCTATGTATGATATTGCTATGTTAATAAATACACTTATTCATTCAATCATTCATTCATTCATTCATACTTCCCCTCCCCATTCAACGTTAAGGTAACACACCAGTTTATCGAGACAATGGGTCAGTTGATAATTTTTTTTTGGGTAGTGTTTAACGCCCGCTTTAACTACTTATGGCACCGCAGTAAATTGTTATAAGTAATTACTTGACAAGAAAAGTAAAGACTGATCAGTAAAAGTAATTTCTGATTCTAATTTGAATAACATCTTATTTTTACTGATAAGCAATGCCTTGGAAAATTTTTAGTATAAAATGAATAAAGAAAAGATGCTGTACAGGAGGCGTTGCCATGGAGGCGCATATAGCAGTATGTGGTAACAATCTGTATGTGTGCACAGTCAAATGCACCAGTAGAAACTGAAGGACGTCATTTTTCTTTCGCTTCTTGAATTTCGAATTTGAGGTTGGAAACGTTATCCAGTCACCTGCCTTTGCCTCTCAATTCTATTTACCACGAAGTTTATGGTCTTGCACACCATGGAATGGTGAATACCAAAATCTCCTGCACCTGGGTCAACTAAATAGCGTAAAAAGCCTAATTTCATGATGTGAACCTAATGCTCAACCCCTTGTTTCACCCATACCATCTAGAAAATGGTTTGTTAAAAGGTTTACACTTTCACTTTCAAACGTGAAAAGTTTCTTTGAATCACTGGGACTAATAGCCTTTCTCTTGTTGTAGCTCTTTATCTGGTGTATGTGTAAAAGTGCTGCCATAGTTATTTGCAGTTACTTTTGCAAGTCAAGTCTACAGCAAACTTAAAAATATTTCAGTAAATAATTATTAACTCAACAAGGAATCACTGGATGTTATTCAAATACATTTTAAGTATTTGCTGGAAAAACTAGTAATTACTGAACAAGTAAAAGTAATAACTTATCAGTGAACTGTAAGTAATTACTAATGGTTTATTCAATTTGTTATCAGTATTGACTTAAAATAATGTAAGTAAAAGAGTTTACTGGCTTTTATTCAACTAATCCAATAACGCAACGCAGGAGTGAAATTCAAATACATTTTTATGTATTAACTGTCATTTCCTTACTCCTATCCTTTAAAATAAAGAAGCAAAGAAGCTTTCCTGGTGACGAACACCTAGAGTAAGTACTTATTTATTTGCCGCTAGATAGCTGTAGTACTGCTCAATGTTTCCTCCCCATTCAATGTTAGGGCCATGCAACAGTTTATGGAGACAATGACGCAACGCAGCAGTAAAATTCAAACACACTTTTATGTTATAATTTTCCTTTCCTTACTCCTATCGTTTAAAATAAAGAAGCAAAAAAGCTTTCCTGGCGACGAACACCTAGAGTAAGTACTTATTTATTTGTCGCGGCCGTAACAGTATTTTCCCTCCCTATTCAATATTAAGGTAACGCATGAGTTTATCGAGACAATGACGCAACGCAGCAGTGAAATTCAAATATATTTTTATGTATTAACTGCCTTTATAGTCCGCTATAGATTAAAATAAAGAAGAAAAGAAGCTTTCCTGGCGACGAACACCTAGAGTAAGTACTTATTTATTTGCCGTTATATGGCCGTAGTACTGCTCAGTGTTTCCACCCTATTCAATGATAAGGTCATGCAACAGTTTATCCAGACAATGACGCAACGCATCAGCGAATTTCAAATGTTTATGTCCTTAAATATAGGAATGCAATATTCGTGACATTTTGTGTTCAAAATAAAATGGAAATGGAGTTATATTTATGGAGGTTCTTTAATTGCTGTGGTTCTCAGCGTCCCATTCTATACTGGGCGTGAAAGACCGCCTAATTTTGCTTAGAGGCCTTTTTATCAGGCTTGAGGTTCTTTTACGTGCCATAAATTTACGACCCGGGACCAACGGTTTTACTTCCCTTCCGAAGAAAGCCATGCTAAGGATTTTTACATCTGAAAAAATCCATTGTCCTCCGCCGGGTTTGAACCCGCGACCTTGATAGCCATTACACCTCGGAGGGCGACATTTTGTCTTCTTTTGAACACATTTTCTGTACTATTTCTGTAGTTTATACATAGGTATAAAATATATATATATACACACACACAAACACACACACACACAGACAAAGATGAGAGAGATGTAGAGTAGTACAAACTGCTTTAGAGGTGTATGTGTAGGTAATGTCAAATAATGATAACAACGTAACCAAACCTTTAAATTTATCAAAGTTAGTTTACAATGATAGGCACAGCGTTTATTGTTCATCTGATCTGACGTGTGGTTGAGTCTGTGGTCGGGATGAACCTTCTGCAAAGCACCGCACAGAGAACGTCATTGAGTAACAGATCCCCTGATTGTGACGAGGGCGGTGGCGGTCACGATTTCGTCATGGGTCACGTGGTAACAAACTTCCTGCTTCTACCACCCGCTGCTGTAAAGGCTTAAGTTGCTGTTTTATCACCCAGACTCATCAAGCGAATATATTGCTTAATTAAAAGCGGCGATATTAATAGCTTGTGCGTAGAACTGCCATCAGGTGGTGTGAAGTGGTAATGTTCTGAGAGCCGGGAATCAAAATTGCTTTAAAATGGTGTCCCCAGATATTCAATAGGATATCTCAGAACATATATAGGGTATTTCCGAAAACATTGTTATTTTTAGGGATACGTTGGGTCTACACAAGGTTTTTCTACATGGAACATGGAGTCTAAAATGCATATTATTTTTCCAACCTCCGAATTGTATAAACTGGGGCAGGTTTTCTCAACTTATTGCATGTATATTTACCAGCGTAAAAATTAGCCTCTTCCCATATATTGCAATAGTGCTTTTCTCTCCGTAAGGTTTCGACCTTTGGCTCCTTCCAGAGGATATAATGTCTGGTGTAATGCAGCTGGTCTTAAAGACAAACGGGACATAATAAGTAACCAAAGATCGATGTTAAATCTTTATTAAATGAAGGGGTAAACCGAAAAACCGTCACTCAAAGAGTTTAAAACGATTGGTAAACAAGAAAACCAATTGCAAAGAAATTCGGCATTCTAGAGGAAGAGGGTGCGCAACAGCTACAACACATATTATCAGCGATATTAGACGAAAGTTAAAATTATTGTCGCTATGTTTTAAGATTTTCTGTTTCTAGGCTTGAAAATACGAGAATTATGGCGTCCAATGTTTTGTTCAGAGAGAAAAACCTGCAAGAATGGTACTTAAATGGTGGAAAACGCGGGCTAGTGGAACTTTCTAAAAATTACGACCTATAATTTTCGTTGCATATTCGAGTTTAAGTGTTTAATTTGATATCGAATGTCCAATGAAACTTAATAAGAAATGTACGGGGAATATAAGAATGTATTAGGGTATTCCTATTTTTATTTGTTTATTTTTTTTGATGGGCCCTTAAACTCAAATGTCCAAAATGTTGTCTATACACCTGTATGTAGTATATTCCTTCATATACCCATAAATAAGTAACAAACCATAAAAGGATTTAACTAAATTGGAGAGAATATAGTTCTAAAGATTTTAAGCTGCCTCTTGAACCCCATTTACCTGATATGCCATAACGTTTCCACCATAGCAGTAATAAAGGAACACTCGCATCTCTATCTAACCGAAGATCCCCAAAAATCAATTTATTACATTTTCTAGCTCGTATCTACATTGTACATAGTGGATAGAGAAGATAGGTACGGTATTTCACCCAAAAATTAGATGTCGATATTTCACCAGAAATGCATGTTTTGGGGTCCCCTGAGTCCGAAAAAAATACTTTTAGAAAAATGTTCGTGTGTGTAGGTCTGTCTGTCATTGGACACCATAGCTCAAAAATGAAAAGACCGATAAATACCAAACTTGGTATTTAGGTATAGTACCTTCCAAGGATGTAACACGAAGTTTTTTAAGAAAATCCCCCCACTCCCAAGTACCCTTTACTTGGAAAAAGTTTCGAAAATTTTAATTTTGTCACAAATGGCTCTAACGATTTTGGTTAAAATCACGTAAATTATAGACATTTACATCTCAAACAAAGTATAAATCTTGAGTTTTCTGGGAATAGCCTCGGAAGACCTCTTTATTCTGGATGAATTTTGCAGAATTTTGCTGAACTGCTAAACCGTAAGAGGTAGATAAAAACTCAATACACAAAAAACGTAGATCTCGTCAAAACACATAATTTATGTCCTTTACGTTTTTGTCGTGGAGGTAATCGTTTTTGAGAATTCCTTGCTATTGGTTTCAATTGTAAAGTACTTATACTTTTCTCAGACAGAAGTGTCCGTTTTTCTTTTGTTCTACTTCTTGGCCAACCAAAGAAGCGATTTGCAATGATAATCGCATAACGACAGCTTTTAAAACATTTGACTATCACTTTAGCCTAGTGCATTCCCTTAGTTCCCTTCTACTTATAAGGGACTAAGTAATAAAACATTATGTTAACATTTATCTGGATTAGCAATGTATAGAAAGAAAAACAAAATTGTTCTAAGAAGTTTGTTTGTAGAGCAGCTAGAGAAAGTCATGTGACTGTAACACGTCATATTTATTTTTTAATGTACTCAATAGCCCATGCTTAGCGCGGAGAGCATTGGTTGGCTTCCAAAGCTACTTGGAACACGTAAGCACAAATTCCTTAGCTTTATAATGTTTCTCACAGAGTTTTGAAAATTCCTATCATGTATGATTATTTTTATGTAGCCTGGTTGGTCATGTCGGGCGATGAATGAAATTGGTTAAATTATGCATAAATGATCTCGGGGCCAGTGGAACTTAAAGTTACTCGACATCCGTCTTCTCAGGATAAGGGGAAACCCCGAAAACATCCTTATACACTCACCCTAAGTGAGAGTCGAACTTGCGACTTCTTATATGAGGTATAGAATATATGGGGCATATACTTTATCCCTACACAACGAAGATGGGCTATGAATGATTACATTTTGTCACAGATTTAGTTGTACACATAACAGATCATTTCGGTCTTTGTTAATTTTGAACAAATAATTAATACTTTATTTTTCAATCAAGCGCTTTATTGCCACAATTACAAAACTTAGCGATCTGACTTTGTGTTTGAACCCAAATGTTTAACAACATTGGCTTCCAGCAACAGTAGCGAGTTTGGTTCAAAGTTAAACAAAAGTTTGATTAAAATAAAAAATCTGATGTGTTCCATTCACATGACTTTCTCTACATCTATGAAACAATTTAATCTATATACTTCATCTAATCGAGAAAAAATTAGCAGAAATAGCCTTATTACTTGCTTCCTTGTTAGTAGAAGTGAAATAAGGGGGCACCATAAGTTAAAGTGATAGTCAAAATCTGGTTGCTATGTGACTGAATTTACTTTGTTTGTTTGGGCACGAGTTCACAAAATCCTGTATGAGAAAAGTATAATTTTTTTATAGCTGAAACCAAAAACAAGAAATATCTCAAAAACAATCAACTCCACGAAAAAAAATGTATATAACATAAATTGTGTGTTTTAAAGTCCTCTACATTTGTTGTATGGTAAGTTTTTGTCCATCTCTTACGCTTTAGCAGTTATGCAAAATTCCGTAAAATTGACCCAGAATAAAGTAGTCTTCAGAGGCTATTCCCAGAAAATTCAAAATATACATATTATTTGTCAGGTAAATATCTTTAATATATGATATTTTAATCAAAATCGTTAGAGCCATTTTTAGAAAATCAAAATTTTAGGAAAAAGTTCCATGTAAAGGGTAGTTTGGGGTGGGAGTATTTTTCTCAAAATCTTCATGTCGCATCCCTGGAAGATTCTAAACTTAAATACCAAGTTTGGTATTTTACCGACTTTTTGTTTTTGAGTTATCGTGTTCACAGACACACGGACACACAGACACACTGACACACGGACTTTTTTCTGAAAATACTTTTTTACACTATGTATATAATACGTATAGAGAAAGTAAAAAGAGGTATAAAGTTTGCAGCAAAATAGTAGGTTTAAGTTTAAAAACACAATGAAAAGCATTTCCAGGAAACATTTTGTGGTGAAAATTATTTTTTGCATACTCATTTATAGTTTTATTAATGTTATAAATATTTTCCTAACTTGTGTGTTTAGGAATTTGTAAAGCAAGTATTTTAATATAATTTTAAAATAGTTTTTATTCCGTACAAGCTGAAACGCACGGCGTTGCAGTCGATTTGGTAGTTTCATTTGCTCAAAAGTCTCGCGTTTCTTTAGAGCCATTTAAAAAGTATATTACCACTCTACAAAGGTCTCCTGTAAATCTATTAATATACTACAAAGCTTCGGAATTTTTCAGGGCTATTTTTTGGTCATTGAGGCTAAATACATCACACACACACACACACACTCACACACACACACACACACACACACACACTCACACACACACACACACCACACTCATACACAATTTATATTCAAATACACCAAAAATATTTCATTTGTTTTGGCAGCTTAGTGTGTTACCGCAGAGCTGCCAACCTGTTTCACCTAAGTCGTTTGCGTACGCTATTTTAGGTCTTGGTTAGTGTGTGTGTGTGTGTGTGTGTGTGTAAATACTGATTTGCGTGTAATCTGGGTGCCAACCTAGGGAGTTTCATTTCCTATATGATGTTCACTATTGCGCATTAGCGGTAAAATAGCGTAATTACCCTCCCCACGACGCATATTTTCGTAACTTTTGGTATTTAAGCAAGGGTCTTAATACGGCGGGTTCGGCATATTGATTCAAAGTGTGAGGATAACTTAGTAGCTTCTAGAAGCTCCGCAGTAGACAATACGGTTTATTTTTAAATATCTTATTTCCCCTGGGACATTCATGGAATAGTACTAAAATTATTACACAATCCGCTAAGCAGTGACTTGATTAAAACTTTCAAGACAAGAAAGAATCTGCTGCATACGTCCTTGACTATATAAATAATATGTATGTCTAGTTTACGTTGGTAAAAGCTGAAACTATCTTGATAATGTTGCTTTAGAGTTGACATGTCAGAGTGAACGCTATTACTGCACAATGTCAGCTATCAGCTCTTCAGCATAGAAATGGCTCCTTGCTCTCGACTCTTCTTCGAGTCCTCTGATAATGCACAGTTTTGAGATAAACATCAGGAGCAATTCCTACTTTTCAACACGACCTATAAGTCTAGAAGAAATTTTACTTCAAACAAGTCTGTGTGTTTTCTTCCGTTTTATAAGCATCTATTCTTTCCTTGTACCATTCCTTTAAAATAAATGCATTAAAATCTATTCCTTTCAGGTGCAAAACTTTCCTTTTCTTGCACATTTAAAATTAATGCATAACAAAACGTATTATGAAATCGTGGCTTCTACATATATAAATATAAGTTATTTAATATTTTTTTTAAAAATATTTAATGTTCATAGTTTTGAAAGGAATCAGCGGATAATAAGATCACTTTCACTTCTGAAATGCGCTATATTAGCCAACCAATAAATTTAAACTGTTACTTATTATGTGCATAAAAACACTTTAACAGCCACAAATATGGTAATGTTTTCTCATGAATACAATTGAGTCGCCTTCAGGTGTTACATTATGGCTGCCCTGTGATTTTTCATAGAGAACATACCATATTGGAACATGGGAAGAAATAATAATTTAAGAACTCCAATATGACCTTGTTTACTCTTAGTGAGTAGAAATACTAAATGACCGTACAAAAGACAAAAAAAAAAAGGCAAAACTTAATGTACAAATTGTTATCCAAGCTATCACCATTGCTGTTGAGGAAGATGCGGATGTCTTTGACAGCTTCGATTAGCATAACATGAAATTAAATAATTAATGCTGTGAAACGGGACGGAATTTCGAATTTGAACCTAGACAATGATTTTCGCCTTGTGTTAAGAGGTAACTTTGTCAAGTTTGGTCAAAATCCTTGCAACGGTGTGGGAAATTATAACTAAAAATCTGATGTGTTCTATTCACATGAATTTCTCTATATATCTACCAAAATGATTGTTAAAAAGCTTATTCTTCTATTTACCTCATGCTAACCAGAAGAAAATTTGCAGAAATAGTCTTATTACTTGCCCATCGGCATGTCCAGATTTATAAATAAAATTGTCACTGTCACTACATATCCTAATTTGTTGCTTAAATGATAAATAATTGTAGTAGTTTATTACTTTCTCTTTCAAGCACTATGTATGTGCATACTACTTAGTAGAGAAGCTATTATATTCCACCCAACATTTACCGGAATTTGAGAACTCCTGAAACTAAAAAAAAAATCTCTCTCTCTTCTTGGAGAGCATAAATAAAAAAAAAAAAAGTCGGCTGAATACTAACCTTATATTTAATACCCTCCAAGGATACGAAATTCCCCCACTCCAAACTACCCCTTAAATGGGCGACTTTTCTAAATGTTAAATTTTCTCAAAAATGGCTCTATTGATTTTGATTAAAATGCCACATATTAAAGATATTTACATAACAAATATATCCAGAACTTCTTGGGAATGGCCTCTAAAGTCCACTTCATTCTAGATGACTTTTATATTAACTGATAGACCGTAAGAGATAGACAAAAATTCACCACTCAAAGTTTTCGAAATCATCATATCCCACAGTTTGTCATCGCTTTTTGTGGAGTTGGTTATTTCCGAGGTATTCCTTGTTATTAAATTAAATTTTAAGGTACATATACTTTGGTCAAACTGGAGTGACTATTATTGTCTTCCTTGCCATGCAAAGAGAAGCGATTTTCTTCACATAATGACGGCTTTTAAAAGATTATCCTAATGTTTTTTCTTCTACTTCAAAGTAATAAAGCGATTTCTGCTAATGTTTATCTCGAGTAGTATGAGACAGAGAGAAGAATACGCTTTTTTAAAATAGTTTATCGTAGGATAGGTAGAGAATGGAATATCGGAACTCTTATAATTTTTATGACTTTCTCTACATGTACTTTGTACGTACATGGTGTATAGAAAAGGTATTGCAATGCACCAAAAAAATTCGATACCGAGATTTCACCGAAAATATATGTTTTAGGACCCCTGAATGTAAAAAAAACAACAACAGAAAAACAGGAACAAAATCAAATTGGAAAAATGGCTGTGTGTTTGTGTGTGTGTGTGTGTGTGTGTGTGTGTGTGTGTGTGTGTGTGGGGTGGGGGGGGGGTTGTGTCTCTGGACAGCATAGCTTATAAACGAAAAGTTCGATAAATACCAAACTTGGCATTTAGGCTCAGTATCCTCCAAGGGTGCGACACAAAGAATTTCAAGAAAATTCCCCAACACTAACTACCCTTTAGATAGAAAAAAAAATCGTAAATTTTGATTTTCTCAAAAAAGGCTCTAACGCTTTATATTGAAATCTCTTATATTTAAGATATTTACATGACAAATAAAATGTATATCTTGAATTTTCTGAGAATAGCCTTTGAAGACATCTTTAGCCTGGATGAATTTTGCGGAGTTTTGCATAATTGGTAAACCGTAAGAGATAGACAAAGATGTATTTAACAAAAAATGAAGAGCTTGTTAAAACACACCATTTTTGTTATATACTTTTCTTTTCTTTTTTTTTTTCTTTTTCTTTTTTTTTTTTTTAGATATTTCTTCTTAATAGTTTCAGTTTTAAGATACTTATACTTTTCTCATATAGGAATTTGTCAACTCCTGGCCATAGAAACAAAGGAACTTCAATCACATAGCAACTAGTTTTTAAAAGATTTGATTATCGCTGTAATTTCCCTTCTACTTATAAGGAAGCAAGTAATAAGAAGTTTCGGCTAATAATTGTTCTCGATTAACATTAAGTAAATAGATTAATAAACTTTTTAACAATAATTGGGTAAATATGCTACTGTTTTTGAAACAGAAATCTATGCTATTATGCAATGCATTCATGAAAATATAAGAAGAAGATACGCTGGTAAACACATTCCTTATATACTCATATAGCCAGGCTGCACTTATGGCTCTTAGTAGTCCTAAGGTTACATCAGGACTGGTTAAAAATTATCTAAATATGCTTAATGATCTGGCAAAACAGAATGAGGTTCAACTCATCTGGGTGCCGAACCATAAAAGCATAGAGAGCAATGAAAAATTACGAACTTGCAAGACAAGGAGCAGATTCACAATTTATTGGACCAGAGCGGCTCTAAAAACTTCTATGTTTAATTAGAGAAGCTACTAAGAACTGGTCCAAAAGAGAACATTACAAGACCTGGAGTAAAATCTTAGGAAACGGACATGAGAAACTTTTTTATCAAAGGACCACGAGCCTACTAAAATGTAGCTGACTTTAGCTGAGAACAATTACTGCTTTCCTCACACGGCACATGCTCCTGTGGAAAAACATCTCAACACAACTGGGGTGCTTCAGGGCAACTTAGATAACTTAGGAAAATGTTATGTTTATAGAACCAGAAGAAGCATCAACCATACTCATTGCATGGCTGCACACCTTTTTAAGGTATGCAGGTGTAATGGGTTGACTTTAAACGATACAGGTAGCACAATAAGCCCCAGGCTGAAGTGCACCCGGAGAAATGACGGTAATTTGCATCGTAGATAAAGAAGAACAATAATTTATTGCAGAGATGTACAGGGAGTAATGTGAAGGAACGTATAAGATTCTCATTTGGCAGTGTGTTAAATTAAAGTTTATTAAATATTTATGTAGCAATTGCTAGCAAGTAAACGAGTTTGAGCTAGTTTATAAATAATATTTCTCTTGAATAACTTTGGCATATCCGATTATCGTTACACTTTTCTCAGACATGGTTGTTTTGTTATTCCAGGTGTAATGAAGGAAGATAACCTGTGGTATTTGCCGTGGGTTGTCCGGCCAGAGCTACTGCAGCCCCGTTTACCCTTTCAACATCTTGGGGTAGCTCGCCGGCGTCGTCGAGTCGTAACATCTTCCTCTTCATCAGGTAATAACATAACATTTCCTCGACTATTTGTTTAAAAAAAGTTCTAACGTGTTTCATTCACATGACTTTCTCTACATCACTGTAACAATTTATTGTTAAAAGCATATCATTCTATCTACTATATGATAATCAAGATAAACATTATCAGAAATTCTTAATTACTCTCTTCCTTGTAACTAGAAGGAAAATAAGGGAATACACTGAGCTAAAACGGTATTCAAAATTTTTAAAAGCTGGTTGCCATGTAGTTGAAATACGTTTCTATGCATTGCCTCAGGAGTTTACGGCTTTCCATGTGAGAAAATTTTAAGTATTTTAAATCTGAAACAAATAACAAGGAATAACTCCAAAATGGCCAATTCCACGAAACCAATGTATATGACATAAATTTTGTGTTTTAACGTGATCTACGTTTTTTTATGAAGTAAGTCTTTGTCTCTCTTACAGTTTACCAGTTAAGCAAAATTCAGCAAAACTCATGCAGAATAAAGAGGTTTTATAAAAGTTATTCCCAGAAAATTCAAGATATACATTTTATTTACAAAATAAATATCTTTAATATACGTTATTTTAATCAAATCGTTGGAGCCATTTTTGAGAAGATCAAAATTTTGGAATTTTTTTCCATGTAAAGAGTAGTTTTTGGCCCCTAACAGATTTTTCTCAAAATTTTCGTGTTGCATCTCTGGAAGACACTTAACTTAAATACTAAGTTTGGTATTTTACCGACTTTTCATTTTGGAGTTATAGTGCTCAAAGACACACACAAACACACAACACAAACTCACACATACACACACACACACAAACACGCGCGCGCGGCCATTTTTCTAAAAATCTTATTTGATTTTCTCTAACTGCTACAAACGCCATACAAAAGATTATTCTTCTTACTACACCATTCTAATTGAGCTATACATTAGAGAATGTTCTTATTACTTAGTTCCTTATAACTGGAAGGGAACTAGGGGATTGCACTAGGCTAAACAGATAGTCAGCTGCTTTAAAAGCTATCGTTATGCGATTGTCATTGTAAATAGTTTCTTTGCTTGGCCAGAAGTAGAACAAAAGAAAAGCGGACACTTCCTGTCTGAGAAAAGTAAAAGTACTTTACAATGAGTCCAATAACAAGGAATATTTCGGAAACGGTTAAATTCACAGCAAAAACCTCCATATAAATTTTATGTTTTGACGAGATCTACATTTTTGTGTAGTAATTTTTGCTTATCTCTTCTAGCTTAGCAGTTAAGCAAAATTCGTCAAAATCCATCCAGAATAAAGAGGTCTTCAGAGGCTATTCGTAAAAAATTCAAGATATACATTTTATTTGGGATGTAAATATCTTTAATATACATTTTAATTAAAATTCTTAGAGCTACTTTTGAAAAAATCAAAATTTTCAAAAAATGCTCCATGTTCGTCAAGGGTAGTTTGTGATGGGGATTTTCTTGAAAATCTCCGTGTCACATCCTTGTAAGATACCAAACTTAAATACCAAGTTTGGTATTTACCGATCTTTTCGTTTTTGAGCTATGCTGTCCACACACATACATACATACAGACATACATACATACATACATACATACATACATACATACATACATACATACATACATACATACATACATACATACATACATACATACATACATACATACATACATACATACATACATACATACATACATACATACATACATACATTACATACATTACATACATTACATACATTACATACATTACATACATTACATACATTACATACATTACATACATTACATACATTACATACATTACATACATTACATACATACATTACATACATACATTACATACATACAATACATACATTACATACATACATACATACACTCGGCCCTTTTTCAAAAATGTTTCTTTTTTTTCTTTTCTTTTTTTTTGGAATCATAGTGATCCAAAATATGTATTTCTGGGTAAATCACGGTAAAGAATTTTTGGGTGCATTGCAATACCTTCTCTATACACCGTGTACATAGGACGTGTAGACAAAGTACATTTTTGTTTTATACAGGCGACCCTAAAACGTGTGTTTCTGGTAAAATCTTGGTATCGAATTTTGGGTGCAATATAATTATCTTCTCTATACCTATGTACATAGTACGAGTAGAGAACCAAAAACATTGCTAGGATACAAAGGTGATACTTTTGTTGGTCTTTATGGACAACTTTTGGTATCAATTTAACAATGATGACTGGACAGAGTGAGCAGCAGCGTTAGCCTGGCGGTTGTCGCTCTCACCGGTCAAAAGCATTTAAACAGCTTGCAGTTTATGAACACAAAAATTTGATGTGTTAAATTCATATGACTTTCACTGCCTTTTCTGCAACAACCTTTTCTTACATAATCTTATTTTTCTATCTGCTTAATATTAATCAAGATAAACATTAACAGAAATGATCTTGTTATATATTTTTAATATTTTCAAGGAATATTAACCAAAGCATTCTATATAGAGGGCAGTTTATGTTAGGAATATTTTCTTGAAAGTCTGCATGTCACATCCTTGGAATATGAACTTAATTATCAAGTTTGGTGCTTAAGCAAGTTTTCGTTTTTTAGTTATGTCGTACACGAACACCCGCACGGAACTTTTTCCATTTTTTTATTACAGGGGACCCAAAAATGTGTGTTTCCAGTGAATTTCCCGGTATCGAATTTTTTGATGGAATGCAATAGCTTCACTACCTATGTACTGTGAATTAAGAACAGAAAGTGAAGGATTATAAAATGTTCGTATTTCCCTCGCTGCATTATAGTAGGTGCTAATATGTGGCTTTAAATTCAATACACGCATTGCATATCTTGTTCATTTAATTTTGTTACAATCAGCCCAAAAAGCTTCTGAAATAATTTTGCTCACAAAAGAGCATGTATCGTCAACTTCATTCATTAGAACACGTAGAGCTATTCTGGAATATCTATAACTTCGATTCAGAAGAGGATTTCACATACACATAATCCTAGGAATGTCATAACGGTTACCTTAATGTTACGGTTGTGAAGTAATTGATACAGAGAGTAACTAGTTATCCATTCACAATTACAAAGATGATGCATTCAAACTAACTAGTCAATAATGCTTTCCAAAACAACGAAGACAGTAACCATCTATTCACGCTACGGTGAATTGCTATCGCTTATTAGAAACTAACTATCGCAATTGGATGCACACTATTAATCTCCTCCGCAAGAGATCGTGAGTAGCATTGTGGATGTAATATATCATCTGGGGAGCAAATCACCACTAATCATACGTATGAGTATGTAATCTCCATATATGCAGCTTTCCAAGATATTTGCATTTTAAAAATGTTAGATAATAATGTGTGTTTTTAGGCTAATGTTTCTTTTGTCTAATAGCATCGCCTTGCAAAATGCCTTACCAACTTTTATCTAACATCCTAAGCATATCATTTCAGCCACGTTGATGTATTTTCCTTTGCTATCTGCATCACGTAATGTTTATATTTAGGATCGTATGGCTTAGTTCACCTGTATAAACTGTGTATACGTGCAGGAACATAGAAGCGAGAGAATGTACTAACAGAAAGCAATTCTATACCCACATCGTACACCTTGAAATGTAGTGATAACTAATCATTACTATGCCGCGCCGTGGCCGATTGGTTAGACGACTCTCCTCTCGATCCTAGGCGACCATATGTGGGATTTGTGGTGGACAAAGCGGTGCAGGGGAGGATTTTCTTCGGTTTTTCCAGTGTCCCCCGCCATTACATTCCGCCGGTGCTCCATCTTCATTTTATGTATCTTCAGTGCCCTCACCTGCGGTGCCATACTAGCGGGCGTTAAACACCATCAAAAATAATAATCATTACCAGTAACTCTAATCATTAATGCAGTGTAATTGCAAACATGTTAAATCATAAAAAATACGCAATCGCTACTGGAATTTGTTACATGCAATCGTTAACGCACTATTAACTGCGACATTTATAATTAGGGATAGTATTGGGACCGACAGAGTGACAGATTCGAAGTTAGCGCAGCAGGTATATAGTTGTGTTCACAATGCAGTGTGAACGTGTTGGTACTAATAGAAGGAAAATGGGGTAGTGGTTGCGTGGTAGACTGTGATGTTTTCACTAGCAGTGGAAGTCGATTGAGGTGGAGTGGGTGGTAAACATAAATACCACTGATTTACTAGAACTAACAATGTTAATATTTACATACATTGTAACGTCTCAAATGTGAATCGTCTACGATTGGCACGTAAACAGGCTTTATATTGTGAAAAACTTCGCTCCACATCTCAAGATGTGATTGGAAATAGGACACATTGGATAAGATACTCCATCAGCAATTATTTCTGTAGCAACACCTCGTAACATTTCATATTTCGCGCATTATTGAAAATCCGAATTTTTTTCCAAACACTGTCTCACTTACTTTTTCACATGGTCTAAAACAGGTGTCACGGGTCTCTGATTAATTGCTTGTAACAAGTTCATTGACAGCTTTCAGGGCTCGAGGCATTTCAATGTTCGATATTTCAAAATATGTGTTATTGTAGATATGTCTGCAAAGTTCTTCTGTATGACTTGCAAATTTTCTTGTAATCCATTTGAAGCACTTACAATCTTGACTGAAGAACCTGCACTATCAGCAAATACATTATGTGTAAAACAGTATTGTAATATACAGCACAGTTTACTGCCAGGTTCCCCAACGCTTTATTTCAGGTTGTCTACATGATGCGGTGAGTCGCCAATGCAGGTCGGTCTCTACTTGGTAGATATGCAACTGGTATCTGCATTTGCCCCTCTATCGGTCCCCAAGGTGCTATTCCTATTTATAGCTTTACCCGAAAATAACTGTTTTTCACATTCTTACATCATGTCTACAGAAAAAATACCCTAAGTGTACTCAACCATAGCGAATATCTTTCCACAGGCTCAGACAAAATGATACTCTTAACTGAACGGTATGCAGTACAGGACAATACTCGAAAACATTTTGACTCCCTGTGTGGGGATGGACATCCTGATGGAATTTAATTTTTACAGGATAGTCTCCTGTCCACACATCTCGAAAGGTTTAAAATTGGTTTTTAGGGAAGCAGGTTATCAGTGTGGTAGACTGTTCACCAGACTTGAACCCAATTGAGAGTGTGAGCTGAGGTAAAAATGGAGCTGCGCTTCAATTTACCTTTATGGGCGAAGGACAAAATATGGCTTCAAGGCACAAATTCAAGAAGCCTGGGATCTTGTAGCTTATCGTCCACATTATCTACTGCGGGCATTTAATTTTTTGTATGTCCCGAAGATTGAGAGCAGTTATACGGGCTGGGGGTTCATTCACCCGATATTATGTTTATGTTTTGATTTTTAGTTTTAGAATATATTAGTTTGTTTATACATCTATTTAACACGAGTGTTAGTAGAACTATGTGTTTATGCGAATAGATTGGCCAGTAACTTAAAAAGCCAAAGTTATATTAGTGCAATATTATGTTGTACATATCCAGTCATAAAATTAACATAGACAAAAAATGAGAAGCAACGCGAGATTTGAGCCTAGTAGCTCAGAAGTGGAAGCAAGGCCTTCTTAAACTCTCGGCCTGCCTGAGGTTATTTTGTGATCTCTTTTCAGTAGTTATAAGTTAACCATTGCGCTGTCAGTCACAGATCATTGTGTGCATTGTGAACACAGCTTTTACGAAGATAAGCGAAGTTCTTAAACGACACATGGAATGTGGAGATGACTCAATTTTTGTGTCCATGGCAGTACATATTGAACCTCATTAGTTTAAACTTTTAGATTTGTAAAATTATCTGTTGTTATCCTGACGAAAATATATCTCTGCCTGGGTAACAATTCAAAAGAATTCATGCACAAAATTGGGATAAGTGAAAAGTATATTTCTAAGTAGTAATTTAAAAATGCATTCCCCTACTCAGTTTTACATATGATTTTAGGATAGGGCAATCCTAACCCCTCGACGTCAAATATCAGTTCCTACTTGATTGCAAATCTTTGAATACAAATAGTTTGTAGCATTGAAATATTTTTCATAAACCGAATTTGATCTATTGTCGCAGAGCTTACTATGACTTGAAGGAGAGGACGGTGTTGGAGTCATGTTTTGACTTTCTTTACTGAAAAAAAGATGCTGCATGTCAGGACGACCAAGGTTCTAATTTGAGACACTAAAGATGTAACCAGAGAAATCACCAGAAAAACTATTTACATAACAGGCACGGCCACTTGCGATGATGAGTGGGAAATAATCTTAAGGCAAAGCAACAACTGAACTTAACTAACGCTAATTATTGAAAAGTATTGTTAGTTTCTTTGTTGCGAGTGTTTGGTTTACAAAAGTAGGGTCATGTAATCTATTTCTTTATTTCTGGCCTGCTTTTTACTCATAAGGAAGGGTAGTAACACAAGTTCTTGCCTTGAGAGATGTGTCAGGGCAAGTAGATGGAAGGCCCCGGAGCGCCGCGCCGAGATGCAGACACAAGAGCAAAGATTAAAACACGAACGACCGACCCCCAATTCGGGTCTGCATAGCTCTTAAGGCTATTCAGGAAGTATGGTTTGACCAGCTTCCAGGTTCGAATTATAACAGCCATTCAAAATAGAGTATTTAAAATGTTCTAGAACATTCTATATGACGTGTGCAAGAGCAAAGTTCCACTCTGTGCAAACCTCCACGTAGGCCAGCGGGCATTGTCATAGAAAAATTCACTGGAATTGTCATCAGAAGAGGTTGGTCGCTTCTATCCTGTTACTTACATAGCTTAATAAGACTTCTGTACTTCTAAGATGTAACGTGTAATTCCAACTAAATTCAGAGTGTTATAAAATTATCAATAAAATATTTCCAGATTAATATAAGTCGCTCGCCTCCCACCTAGGCGGCCATTTGTTCGATCCCAAACGTATGTGGGATTCGTGGTGGACGACGAGGCGTTTTCTCCGGGTCCTCCGGTTTCCCCCGCCTCTTATGCCACCAATTGTTCCATCATCACCTTTCCAATCATCAATTTCGCTTACATTTCATATCATCCACTTCCTCATGTTCATGCCTGGTTACGGGCCGACCCATCGTAACAGGTTCTCTATTTTTTTGGTTTCGTGCCGTTGGCTCCCCGACAGGATTTTGACCCCTAGCCATTGGCTTGTAAGTCCTAGGGTGTCAGTTCTACAAATATGGGAGGATAAGTTGATTACGAATTACCTATAAAGGAATTAAAAATAGATAATTGCAGATTTTTCGCCATCAGCTTCCTCCTCCGCCTTAACATATAACCAATAACCTGAATGTATATTAAATGTTAAATTAACCACTGATCTGTGTTGTGAGCATATCTTTAAATAACAAGTATGTGCTGTTAACCTTGCAAATTACTGCGCTGTAGTAATATGAAGACAACTTACAGGTTACATTTAAATAGTCATTGACATAATTACCTGAACCAAACAATTACATTTCTTGGTTTTCTTCTTTGCAAATTTTCTTCCTATTAAAACAAAACCTACAACAGACAACGATTACAGAAACCTGCAAAAACAGGTATAGTTAAATACGAAGTTAGGGCCTAATAAACGATAGTAACCTAAAGTAATAGTTATTATGTAATTAAATTCTCATATAATTATCCTAAAGTATATAACTATAACTAATATAATAATATATAGCACTAAAATAATATATAATACAATAAATATTATAATCGATAGGTTATAATCCCAATCTCTTTGTATAGCCAGGAGTAAAACAAAGAGAAATAAATGACAAATTCCAATTTGATAAAAATACAAGTATTGGAAAATATAACTAATAAAAAGCAATATCCACAAAAAGTTTATTTGAAATAAATTGTGTGTTTTAACGATATCTATATTTGTGTAGTAACATTTTATATGTCTCTTAGGGGTTATTAGTTAATGCAAAAGTCTTACAAAATGAAGAGGATATCAGAGGCTATTTCCAGAAAATTCAAGATTAAAAATTAATTTGTTATATAAATACCTTAAAAATGTCTTTTAATCCAAATCGTTAACTATTAATGAAAAAGTCGAACATTTCAAAAAATGTTCTATGTAAAAGGTAGGCAGTGTTAAAATGTTAGTTAATAAGTTAATTGCCTCTCATTAGAGGGCTTTTTAACCAAAATTATAAAGAAAGGAGACTTTAAACACCTGAACCTTTAGGTTTTAGCGTCTTCTTCACTTCATAGCATAGTCTTCAATGTTAATAGCACATAACCAGACTTCTTTATTAAAAGTCAAGTCAAGAGTAGTTTAGAATAAAGGAAATTTCCTGAAAATCTTTGACTCGTATCTTTAGGATAGATCAAGTTTGGTAGTTAATGGAATTTTCGTTTTTGGGATTTGCTGTTCTCTCTCTCTATCTCTTTCTCTCACTCACACACACACACACACTCACCCACACGTATATCTTTTTCTGAATTTTTTTCTGGGATTTAGGTGTCCTTAAAACACGTATTTCCGACGAAATCTCGGTATGGACTATTTTAGTGAAATGCAATACTTTTCTATATACTATGTACCTACATTGTGGGTGGTAGAGAAAGTAACAAATGCTTTTAAACTTTAAACCAATATCAATGTATTTATCTGAAATGATTGTCAAAAAAGTTATTTAAAAATTAATCGTATCTTTTAAAAACTTCTACATTTCTTGTGCAGTGCGTTTTTCTCTTGTTTCTTACTGTTTACCAGTTATATAAGATTAAAAATACTCCATATCAGTAAAGAACACCGGACTCGCTATTTCCAGAAAAGTCAAGATACAGATACATTTTATTACTTTCTCTACACGTCCTTTCTCTACACGTCCTATGTTGCATAGTGTATAGAGAAGCTATTGTATTCCACCCAAAAATTCGATACCGAGATTTCACCGGAAATAAATGTTTTAGGATCCCCTGTATAAAAAAAGCATTTTATAGAAAAGGTGCGTGTCACTGTGAACACGGTAACTCAAAAACGGTAAAATACCAAACTACTTGGAAAAATGTCGATAATTTTGATTTTCTCAAAAATGGCTCTAATGATTTTGATTAAAATACCGTATATTAAAATATTTATATAGCAAATAAAATGTATATCTTGTATTTTATGGGAATAGCATCTAAAGACATCTTTATTCTAGATGAATTTTGCATAACCGGTAAACCGTAAGAGATAGACAAAAACTTACTACACAAAAATTGTAAAGCTCGTTATGCATCTATTCGAGGATTTGACTTTTTTTTAGATAGTCCTTGTTATTAATTTCAGTTTTAAAATATTTATACTTTTCTCATATGGGAACTTATCAACGCCTGGCCACGCATAGAATCTGATTTCTATAGCATAGCAACTACATTTTAAAGCATTTGACTGTCAGTGTTGCCTAGTGTATTCTCGCATTTTTCTTCTACCTAAGGAAGTAATAAAACCGCTTCAGCTAAGGTTTATCTCGATTATCATAAAGTAGTTAGAGGAATAAGCTCACTAATAATAGTTTAATACAGAGATGTAGAGAAAACCATGTGAATGGAGCATAAGGTTTTTTTTCAGATAACTGTCTTATATCTAGTACTAGCACGTCTTCGTTAACAGGTTACTCTCAACACTGTAGGACTTACACCTCCAAGGACTATAAGTCAATGCTTTGGTCTAGTAATCGTCGAGGAGCAAGCAGACTCTGAATCGTTTGCATATCCAGAAAGAGTGATCAGCTCAATGTCTGATATGGCGGTGAATAAGGAAATGAATTTACTGATAAGGAATCATAGGAACATTCCCGAATCGAAGTATTCAATTCAGCATAGGTTTGCCGGCCGAAGAAAATCACGAAAAAACCTTCGGGGTTTGAACCCGTGACCTTCTGATTGCGAGTCACACACGTTACCACAACGCCACGCTACTCAGTAAAATATCTTATACTGTGTTATACTAATCAAAATCGTAAGCCAACTTTGAGATAATCCAAAATTTATAAGCATTTTCAATATGAAGTGGTGAGATTTACTTGAAAATCGTCGTGCTGCATCTTTGTAATATGCTGAACCTAATACTGAATACTTATCGGACTTTCGTTTTGGAACTGAACTGAACAACTGATCTTTTTATAAAATGTTTTTCTTGTATTCGTGGCGCCTCAAAAATGTATTTCCGGTAAGATTTGGACATCAAATTACTTCTTGGTCCCCTTACCTACGACAGGTAGCCGGTAAAGAAACTAATAAAGAAAACATAAGCAAACAACAGTGTATGAAAACACAGGACATAAACATAAAACATCTGATATGTTCCATTCACATGACTTTCTCTATATCTCTGTAACAAATTATTGTTAGTAAGCTTATTCTTTTATTTATTTCATGCTAATCGAGAAAAATTAGCAGAAATAGTCTTCTTTCTTGCTTTATTGTAAGTAGAACCGAAATAAGGGAGTACCATAGGTTAAAGCGAAAGCCAAAAGCTGATTGCTATGTTACTGAATTTGGTTTGTTTGTATGGACACGAGTTGGCAAGTTCCTGTGTGAGAAAAGTATGTTTTTCAAAGCTGAAACAAAAAACAAGGAATATTTCAAAAATGATCAACTCCACGAAAAAAAATATGTATAACATAAATTGTGTGTTTTAACGTGCTCTTCATTTTTTGTCAGTTAAGTTTTTGTCCATCTCTTACGGTTTAGTAGTTATGAATAATTCATCCAGAATAAAGTAGTCTTCAGAGGCCATTCCCAGAAAATTCAAGTTATACACTTTATTTGTCAGGTAAATATCTTTAATATACGATATTTTAATCAAAATCATTATAGCCAATTTTTAGAGAATCAAAATTTTCGAAAAAAGTTCCATGTAAAGGGTAGTTGGGAGTGGGGGAATTTTCTTGAAAATCGTGGTGCATCCTTGGAAGATACCAAACCTAAATACCAAGTTTGGTTTTTAACGGAATTTTTGTTTTTGATCTATGCTGCCCACAGACACACACACTCACACACACACAGACACACACATACACACACAGACACACGGACATTTTTCTAAAAATGCTTTTTTTGGATTCAGGAGGTCTCAAAACATATATTTCCGGTGAAATCTCGGTATCGAATTTTTGGGTGCATTACAGTACCTTCTATAGTACATGGAGAGAAAGTAAAGACTGATTTCTCGTACTTTTTGCCTAGATGTTTCACGTCACCTTAAATTTAAGTCATAAGTCTCCATTTTTATTCAATAACATCAACAATGATATTACACTTAAAGCAAAGTACCGCTACCATATGCACTTGAGAATTCGTAGTAACGGATTGTTTATAATGCGATACAACAAAACAACCATATAGAGTGAAATTTGAAGTAATAGTTACAAGGACGCATTCACGAAGAGCGGAGAAATTGGAACAAACTAATTCGGCAGCTGCTTTCATATTTACTAACTACACTGTGGTGTATGCAGTAATAGTTCAACGTGCACCTAACAGATAGCACTGGCGTTATATTGCTCACTTTCGGTTGCATACAAATGTGCGAATTCATTCTCGTATGAAATGACAAAATTATATAACATTAATTTCAGTTACACGGAAAATAAGTTAACTAATGATAATATCAATGACCGTTAATTAACTGTGTAGAATGCAATGTAACAATTTTATTGGTGTTAGGTTCAGGTACGTATGGCATTGTACTCAACATTTCAATCGACGGTCTTCACTGGGAGAACACGTTTTGAGGTCCTCTAATTTTAAAATCGTTTTCAGATAACATACAGGTTGTGGTGTGTATAACCTCAAAACGAAATGTCCGATATAGCAAGCCCTCTATTCAGGTTCAGTATTCGAATTGCGTTACTAAGGCACGAACTTTTCCAAAAATTTCCTCACATCGAATTAACAATTATTAGAAGAATTTTCAAAATTTTGGAGTTTCAAAAGAATTACTCTTAATGGTTATAATTAAAATAACATGCGTTTGAGGTGGTGTATCTGTAAAATTTGGAAAAACCACAGCATTAAGATATCTTATTGAAAAGTGCAATATGTTTACCATCTATCAATACTCTAGCTTGCAGTCAATTAGATAAAAATTGTGATTGTCTAAATAATTTTCCTAATAAAATAAGCCACGTGATGCACTTTTGAATTTATCTCAACAAAAATGTCATTTTTACGGTAAATGATTATAAATACGATGTACGTCCAGAAAGTAAGTTCCGTTTGGTAACAAACTTAAATTGTGTACAGAAACAGAATAATTATTTATTGCACAAAATTCTACAATTCTTAAACTACTTTTCCACATAACTGCCGAAATGTTGCAGGCATTTGTCATAGCGTGGCACAAGTTTTTGTATACATTCTTCATAAAAGTTTGCCGCCTGTGTCTTCAAAAAGTTGGAAACATTTTCTTTCAGCTCCTCGTCATTGTTGAACTGTTGATCGCCAAGGAAAGACTTGAGATGTAAGAACAGATGAAAGTCGCTAGGAGCGTGGTTAGGGCTGTACGGAGGATGGTCAAACACGTCCCAGCCAAATCCCTGTAGGAGGTTTTTCGTCACATTTGCAGGTGTGGTCGTGCGTTATCGTGAAGAAAAACAACACATTTTGACAGCAATCCTCGGCGCTTATTCTGTATTGCGCGGCGCAATTTCCTAAGTGTCTCGCAATAAACATCTACCTTGATTGTTTGACCACGCGGTAAGAAATCAATGAGTAAGATGCCTTTCCAGGCCAGAACACTGTGCACATCATTTTTCGAGGTGTCAAGATTTGTTTCGGCTTAACCTTTGCTGGGGATGTAATGTGCCTCCATTCCTTTAATTGCCGCTTACTTTCAGGGGTGTCCTAAGAAACCCAAGTCTCATCTCCTGTGACTATCGTGTCAGAAATTCTTCGCCGTCTTCATCATAACGGGTTAAAAACTGAAGTGCACTACCCATCCGTTTTGTTTTGTGTTGCTCAGTAAGAATCTTTGGTACCCAACGTGAGCATAGTTTACGAAATTTCAGTTTTTCGGTAACAATTTCATGAATTAGTGATCGTGAGCTTTGGGGAAATTCCATAGCGAGAGTACTAACTGTAAACTTGCGGTTTTCCTGTATCTTGTCATCAATCGCGTGAACCAGTTCTTCTGTAAGCAAAGATGGACGCCCTCTTCGTTCTTCATCGTGTACTTTACTACGTTCTTCATTGAACTGTTGGACCCATCTTCTCACCATTGAATCACTGATTGCATGTTGTCTGTAAACTTCGCAAATTTGCCGATAAATTCCAATTGGTTTCACTTTCCTAGCATTTAGAAAACGAACCACAGATCTGATTTCACAAGCGGCGGAATTTTCAATCAGCACCGACATTGTAAACAAGCACAACAAAGCGTATGTGGCTGACAGCGATCTCAAAATGGCGCACGTTTCTTCTCCTTGATACATAGCGTCTACTGCGCATGTGCGGAACTACGATCGCAGCGCTGCAGCGGAGATAAATTGAAACGGAACTTACTTTCTGGACGTACCTCGTACATTGACATAATATGATTAGACAAAGCAAACTATAAATAGGAGAGAGCTGGACAAATCATTTCACTTCAAGATGGATAGCCAAAGTATATGACCTTAAAGAATCTGTAGCTAAACATACAAAAGCAGTCAGGGAAAAGCTGCGAGAGCTCAAGGGACAGAAGTTCGAAACTGAGAGAGTAATGAGTGAAGCTCTTCAACCTGTAACAGAACCGCTTCGAGATATACTAGATATTCAAAATAAGAACTTCCTTCCTCCTATATCAGCTAAAGACGAGAAACACGAGAACATTTCTAGCTACCTGAAACAAGTTCGAAAGAAGGACAAGGATAAAATAGATGCATTATATGGAGTGCGATACTAGGATTGAAGGTACATGCTAGGAAGCAAAATGATTGATTTCATAAATAATCAAATTAGAGTAGGACAAGAAAAATTCGATGCTACACCGGGATTGAACGAGCTCATTTTTAAGAAATTTCCTGAAATGCATGTCTACACCGAGGAGGATCTGGAAGCTCATAGAAGGATTCTAGAATAAACACAAGTGCACCGACATAAGTTTGTCAGGCAAGGATGGCTAAGACAGAGCAAAGCTTACAAGTATAAAAGCATTATACGGCCTCTACTCAATAAGCACAAAAGACTGAGATTGGAATGGAAAGTACATATCCCGAGAGAAAGAGAGAGAGAGAGAGAGAGAGAGAGAGAGAGAAAGAGCAAGATTACATCTATTGGAATGACCCCAATACACTAGTGAATCGACTGAGACTACTCATCGCATCCAGAGACCCTGGAAATAACAATCACAACCAGGAAATCAACGAAATAATTCAAGAACTAAAGTCATCTAGGATCATAGCATGACAGAGGCGAAGAAAAATATAGCAGCAGAGCTTCATGCACCGGCAAGAAGGAATTTCTTACGTAGAAAGATTGTCAGCAAAGGCCTAGATGATCTTGTGCAGATTGATCTGGTTGAAATGATCCCCCATGCTAAAATGAACAAAAACTTCAAGTATATACGTATCGCCGTCAACTTATACTCTAAAATGGCATATGTAATAGCATTAAAGGATAAGACTGACATTCAATCTTCAAAGGCTATGGAAGAGATTTTATATGAGATGCAAAAATCACCTCGGAATATACAAAGTGATAACGAAAAGAGTTTTATTTGAAAATTTGGATAAAGAACAACAACACTATACACTACAGCACTTATAGCAACGTGAAGGCTGCTGCCGTGGAACGGCTAATAAAAACATTAAAGAATATGATGTATCGGGAATTTTTAGTTAAAGAATCACACAAGTAGCTAGATCTTTTACCACGAATCATCTCAATGTGCAACAATTCTTACCATCCAACTATACGAATGAAGCCTAGTGAAGTGAAGGATAACATCCTTCTTCTGTCAGTATACAACTATGACAATCATCGAAGAGAGAAGAAGAGTGCAAGAAAGTTTAAAATTGGTGACTATGTGAGGATATCTAAACATAAAGGACATTTTGAGAAGGGATATGAAGCTAATTGGAGTGTTGAAAACTTCAAAGTCGACGCTGTGAAAAGAACCAACCCTACATTCTAAAAGATGGAGAGGAAATTAAAGGAACTTTCTATGGTCACGAACTTATATCCACACTTTATCCTAGCATATGCCTAATTGAGAGGCTTGCGCAGCCAAGGAAATAGGATTCATGTAAAGTGGTACGGTTTCCCTAAACCTCAGTGGATTGACAGGCAAGATATTGTAGGAAGAATTTAAATAAAGAAACATTTGACTTTCACCTAAGCTGTTTTTTACTGTCAAAAAACATCCTTCATTTACCTTTCCCTTAACATTTTGTTTACAAATTTATAATTCCTTCAAATATTAAATGATTCATAAGCTAAAAATTAAAAAAATGTATACACTAAACCGCCTATGCAAATAAAATTAAAATGTAGGCTTTGAATATAATATAAAGATAATATATATAATTATAAATCATTTAAACAAATATACAAGAATAAATTAAAATTTTAATTAATATATACTGATTTACTTACATAATCCAAGACAATGTAGGTGTCAGAGAGAGCATTTTTTCCATGTTAAGTGTCAGGCATAGCCACCGAATAATGATCTCAGGCAAGAGTGTAATATGAGCCCTCAATTAATTTCCTTTTGTTGTCTCTCCCATGCAGAGCGACTTTATTCTGCTCTATCGTATGAATTGAATGCTTGTAGCTCCTAAATGTAATTTGCTTTACCAAAATGTTTTTTCTAATATCATTTAGACATTCAAAATAGTTACCGAAATTTAGATTTATCATACCGGTTTTGTTTATTCCTTTTGTCTTTTTTACTTTCTGTCCCTCATATCTATAACTATTCAGTTTAGACCTAAGCATACAAGGGCATGCCTTCAAGTTCATCTTTAAATAAACCTATCTCTTTCTTGTTTTGTGGTATTATTCCATATGGGTTGTCTACTGCAAAATTTGATGTATCGAAAAGTTGTGGATACCACTTCAGAAACTGATAAATATCTGTTGATGTTTCAAATATGAAGGATTCGGTATCCATGTAGGCCAACACTAGATCTTTTAAATTTGGTTTTATAGCTCTATAGAAAAAGTCGTACATTATCAATTTTGAAATGTCAAAAATTCCCTGCCTTATGTAGAGAGGCTTATTCATGTGAACCTCCCCTCTGCTCAATTCTATCCCTACAAGGTTTTCCTTAAATATAATGCTCCTAATATAGTTCGGTCTGGCAGTCAGTTTCCTGGCCTGCTTCCAAGACAATACAATTCGGAAGTCAGTTTATTTTTTCACACTTTCAATGACATTTCCATATACAAAATTATTCATTTTTCCCACAGATTTTGTCCAAATTTGTACATCTCCCTTGCACGTCTTTCTGTATTCACAATAATATATGTCTTCAGCCAATCCGACTGATCATATGCCACCACACGATGTATGTTTTGAAATTTGAGACCTAAATCAATACACTGCTAGAGGTTTCTATAGTGCAAGGTGTAACTTTCTTTATTATCCAAAGTTGCCAGCAGTTTCTTGTATTTACCATGTGGTGGTATTTGTCTTTGCGGACAGAGAGGAAGCTCATTGTGCTCTTCATGGATATGGCTAGAATACCCCAAATCAACCTCGAGCACATCTCCAATCGGTGAATCAGAAGGTACAGAGGCGAAATCAATCAAACTGATTTCATTTTTGGTTAGCCATTTTAGGTTTCCCTTAGGAAGCTAATTAATCGTTGAACTTCCGTATAAATTATTTAAATCCCAATAGGAGGCATATACAGTTTTTTCTTCATGATTGCAGCCTGGAATATCTTTATTTTGAGCTTTTATGTATCTCTTTGATACACAACCATTCCGCCTTTGATTGCTCCCTCAAAAAATTCCAACATTCGTTGGTCAGAAATGAGGTCAAGCTTTACCTTTGTCATCTTAAGCATGTAATTGAAAGCAAGACCCTGTAATGTATAATACCAATACGGATCTAAATTGTGTACTTCCAGAGAGAGGTTCCTAAACTTCTCAAAGAAATCAGCTAGCAATAATCTCTCAGTTTTCAGGTGTAGATCACTGTACTTGCCTAGATTCTTAATTTTGAATGTTTTCCAAACATTTTGGGCATGCTGATACTTCTCTTGAGATATACCATCAAACTGTTCAATGTCAACTGTTCATTATCAACATAGGAGTAGGGAAATATCCCCATTGCTCTCATGAGCTCTTGGTGTTCAGGGTTTCTATACTCAGCATTTGTTATCCAGAATTCATCCCTTTCAAGCATGTTGGCTAGGCTAGATAGCTTATCGTCTAGGAACCTGAAGCTATCTAGAAATCGGAAATCTATGGACCTGTATCGCTTTGAAAACGATATATACCTCTCTGAAGAGTTTGCGATCCATGAAATCGGATTATCATTGAATGCCAGGTGCTCTAATAAAAATTCGGTACCTTTCTATTTAAATTGCAGGCAGAATGAGCGGCTCCAAGGAAGGCCCATATTAAATGATCGTGGTCCCTAACTTTCAGATCATGTTCAAACCCCTTCCTATATATGTGACAATAACAAGCGCTATGAACATCAGCCCAATCCTGAGGTGTTAAATTCATTTCCTCTATCTTGCTGAAATGCGAGATTACCATGTCGGCTATCTCTTTAAGCTCGAACAAGAAATGTTTAATACCATCAGGACCTCTAAAGAGCATAAACTTAGATAGCGTATTTTCATGACGACATACTAGCTTGAGCGATATTGACATGGCATTGTAATACTGGATAGCTCGGGTCCAGCTCTCATTAGTCGAGGGCTCACAAGAGTGGATCTTTGCTAACGCACTCTCAATGTCAGATTACAAAGCTTACAGGTGTACTCTTTGAATAGGACGAAAACAGGATGTCATTGTCGTTTGTAGGCATTTTTAGAATTTGTGCCTTGGAACATCTCAGCTGGTGTCTCTTGTACATTTCTAGTTGCTGTCTCCTCAGTTTCTGGGATTGCCTGCACTCCTCTTCTGATAGAAAGATCTAGTGGATCCTGGGCTTCATCAGAGTTCCTGCATCTTACCAGACCAAGAGGGAGTGCAGGCTGTTAGGACCTCTCTTTGTCAAGTCAAGCGGACCATCGTTTTCTGTAATATATACCAAAATAATCATGTTTTTATCTATGTTCAGGGTGACGCATTATAGATGGCTTATATATTTTATGAAATAAAGATTGTATATCTTACCGGTTAAGAGAAGAAGCTAGTCATGCAGTAGGATGCTGCAGCCACAGTCAGCTTAAACCTGTGCAGCTTGATTAGCCCCTACTGCTCTTCCCCGACCATTACATAGATGTGTTCTCTTGTTCCCTGATGGATTCATTGTTTCTGAAAGTATAAAAATATCATAATAATGAGCTCATTGTTCTTTTTCGAAAGCATGTTTATATATATTTTTTATAAATCATAAGGTGTAAATCTGGTAGCTTGTTTGTGTGCATGCGTGTGCGTGCATATGTGTACATGAGTGTATACGTGTGCATGCATGCGTGTGTATGAGTGTATACGTGTCTGTGCATGCGTGTACATGTGTATGTGGGCAAGTGTGTGTGATTGTTTGTTATACCTGTATTTGTGTGCATACGTGTGTGTGTGTATATGCGTGTATGCATGTACGTGCATGCGTGCATACGAATGTGTGCAATTTTGTACATGAAAGTATATGAATGCGTGTAAGGAATGTATGTTGTGAATGTCTGCAAGTGATGCATGTGTGTATGTGACTATGCATGTGTTTCCATGAAAGTGTATAAATGTGCGTATGCAGGTATGTGTGTGATAGTGTGCAAGTGTGTACATGCGTCTATACATTGTATGCATGTGTGTATGTGCGTGCGTGCATGCATGCGTGTACACGAGCGTGTGCATGAGAGTGTGTAAATGTGTGTATGCATGTAAATGTGTGAATGAAAGTGTATGAATGAGTGTGTGCATGAAAGTATATACATGTGTGTGCGAATGTGTGTATGCATATATGGTGTGCATGCGTGTGAGTGTAAGCGTTCGTAAGTGTGGTTGTACGATGGGCGGGTATATGTAAGTTAAGTATGTGTGAACGAGTTTGTTGAAAGTCTCTTAGAGGAAAATGTTGTTTATCTAGATTTCGTTAATGGTATTTTTAATAAAACAAATATGGTGAAAATGTACTGCGTTTTATGCTACATAAAAGCGTTGCTAGTAAAAGTGCCCGTGTGCATATGATAAAGATATTAGAGGTCTTATATTAAGATATGTTGTTGTGTGTGTATGTGTTTGCCCACTGGTATTTATATTCACGTGTGTATATATATGTGTATGGTTTTTGCAGCTCACGGTTGTGAGCACTGATGTATATGCATAGTGTGAATTAGTTTGTTCAACTCTCTCTCCCTCTCTCACTCTCTCAGAGGAAAACTGATTTGTCTAAATTTCTATTATCAGAAACTTAAACGTAGTGAAATCATAGTGCGTTTTATGCTAAAGTCACAGTAAATTGCATTTAATCTAAAAAAGGACGTTTTATATTTGAAAGTAAAGTTCATACCTTGAATAAAGCTGAAATGTATAGGGACTTGCTAAGTGAGGATGATACGTATTTTTTGAAACTTCTCACTACTGCTTTAAGCAAGCGACTGCTGCAAGCACGATTTTTTCGTTGGTATTTATACCCTGTTGGATGGCCTGAGGCTTTTCATTAACGACTTTTCTTAGTGGAACCTGCTGGTTCTTGAAACGTCATTGTGCGATTCGTTACGAGTTTTCTCACGAGTAGGTATTCATTTATTTTGTTTTGTCAGTTCATAAATGATTTCGCTTTTAACTAACTATCGTAAGCCATCTCAAATACTTTATGAGGGGAGGGGGGTTGTAAGGTCAAGGAAGAATAGATTCGAAGGCAATTTTCTCATGAACGAATGTAGCCCATTTTTTTCTTTAGACAGCTTGTATATATTTTCGGTGAGAATTTCGTGTTTCAGATTCACTGTCGGATGACCTGAAGCGTTTTTACTGACGACTTTTCTTAGTGGAACCTGCTGATTCTTGAAATACCATTGTGCGCTGCGTTAGGAACTTTCTCAAGAATTGGTATCCATTAATTTTTTTTCTGTCAGTTCACAAATGATTTCACTTTTCACATATATCGTAAGCCATCTCAAATAATTTATGAGTGTGTGTGTGGGGGGGAAGGGATTGGCTAGGACCACTTTATTTCGTTCTTGTATAGTTAAAAGGAGAATAGATTCTAAGATATTTTTCTCACCAACGATTGCGTCCCATTTTTGCCTCTTAAAGGCAGCTGGTGTTAGGTTTTGGGAGTGTTTGCTTTTAAAGTATAGTCGAAAAGCGTATCAAATAGTTTGTGGGGCAGCTACTTTTCGGTTCTGAATAGTTAACAATAGCTGTAGATTTAGCTCGCAATTCCCCGCGCACGCATTTTTGTCCAGTGTAAAGGTTTGACAGCAAGGGTTTTCTTTCATTATAATGAATGCGAGCCGAAATGCCAAGGTCTGAATGTAGGGGAGACACCCTCCTTTACCTGGACATCCTGAGGGTGGTCCCGCTTGTGAGCGTGGGAAAAAGTTTTTTGTGGTATTTGTCCATTTTAACCTTAGTATAAATTCTGATGTTGCTGGGACAACCTGGAGTTCAGGCGGCTCTTGCTGCCTTAGTAGCATTCATATTATATAAATTTAAGGATGTGTGTATGTGTGTGTGCTTCTCGCGTAGCCCTATTGCATTGCATTTGAATTCGTGATTTTTTGTTGAATATATGAATTTATGTATGTGTCTGTGTGCGTATCTTTGTATGTATGTTCTGATGACCCGAGTTCGATTCCCGCTGACCTGATATTTGTTCATCGAATCGCTATTGCATCGTATTTGAATTCGTCATGCTGATGATTCATCAACATTTCATTCTCAAAGTATTTAATGAATGCACACCCACCCCCATCAACAAGCCCATTTTCCGAGCTTATACTTAGCCCTGCAATGAAGTAAAAGATAAATAATTAAATAAATAATTTGTTTTCCTTCTTGTCCTCAGTCATGTGCTTTTATTAGTTATAAGTTGCATTAATTCACTTAAGCGTTATATATTTGAAGATCTGTTCTGCTTATATTTCTCATCATTTTGTGATTTCGGCGAGTTTTATTGTGCAATGATAGCTAAACTCGAATTGCATAATTAGAATTCTCATGCAATTTAAATTGGAAATGACCCCTCAAAGTCCCAAGTACATTTATTATTGGCGAGCAGCGATGATTTTCGCGAGAGGACGTGGTGCGTGGGGGGCGTGGCCCGCGGGGATCGTGGTCCGCGGGCTCATTAATAAGCATCAATGATTGATAGCTATCAGGTATGCAAATAAGTTTAAGATATTTTCACGACAAACGAAATGTACATCTTGAATTTTCTGATAATGACCTCTGAAGATCTCTTCATTCTGGCCAACTTTTGTGTAACTGGTAAACCGTAAGAGATACACAAAAACATAATGCACAAAAAAATATAGATCTCTTTAAAACACACAATTTATATCCTATACATTTTGTTGTAGAGTTTACCGTTTCCAAGATATTTCTTGCTATTGGTTTCAATTTTAAACTACTTAAACTCTCCTGAAACGAGAAGTCAACTTTCATTTCATATCTCTTTCGTTTTTCTAGCCACGCATAGGGAAAGGCATTTCAATTGTTTGTTTTAAAATATTTTACAATCGCGTTAGCTTAGTGTATTCCTTTATTTCCCTTCTATTTACAAGGAACTAGGCAATAAGAATTTTTTTGCTGATGTTTATCTCTATTAGCATGAATATAGATAAAGAATAACCTTTATTATGGAAGTTTGATTGGGGAACACCTAGAGAAATTCGTTTGAACGGAATACATCAGATTTTTTGTACTTGTAATAATTTAATACTTCTGCTTTGCCTCGGGTGAATTTTGGTTGCTAGTCTCGGAGATATAATTATAAGGGCTGTTAATATTAACACAAATAATTACACATTTATTTTAAATCGTTGTATTTAAAACAGCTTAAAACAGCAACGGGTGGCTTCTCACAAATACAGATAAACAGTGATAATGTTCTAATGATGCGAACAGTTACTGCGCATGTAGTAAAGCGTTTGCAACCGACGGGGATGACGCCAACAGTGATCCTTCTCACAATACCCATAAATCCATCTTTCTTAGGCAGTCATTTGTAACTTTTAAGGTAAGTATTTAAGACTTGCTGCCTTACTATACCGTAAAACTAAATCACGCATGACCTGCCTGGGTAGTGTGGTGGTAGCGTATCTGCCTCACATTCAACAGGTCGCGGGATCGAATCTCGCTTAGGAGTTACCGGGATAACATTATTTTCGTGGTCTTTCCTTTTCCTGCGAAGATGCATATCGAGTAACTTTGAGCATCATTTCACTAATTTCATTCATCGTCTGATATGACCAACCAGGTTAAAGTACGATAAAGCAACAAACAAATAACAACAACAGAAACACATTTTTCTATATTCATTAATTTAACAATATTTTATGGAACATTAATTTGTTAAGCGTTCGCTCAGGCATTGTTGACGCCTTTATTCTGGGTATGGCGATAATTAAAGATTTCGCGCGGCTTTTATAATTTTATAAGTAGGTACAAATGAATGATTACGACAACATATTTAAAATTTTTATGACAGTGAGCAGTTAATGCTGTTTCAGCAATCATATCAGACACAATCAATTTACCAACCGTATTCCATCATGTTGCAAGGTTGTTATTCTTTTCTTATTATTTCATTCATTAGTTACATACATACTCATTTTGTGCCTAATTTCAATTCATCGCTATGCGTAAAGTGTGTAGAAGGATATTTTTATATGCACACTATTTATTTATTTATTTATTTATATATATAATATGAGTCGATTATTGGTAGATAAGAGTTGTATGCATAAGTGCCCCCCTAGAGCGGCACATGGAAATTAGGTAGGTTTAGAGAGCTGTATTATACAAGGAGAACAATGCGCCATTTTGAATCACATAGTCAAGGCGGCAGCATAAATACGAGGTGGTTCTCGGCAAGAAAAAGAAGTGTGTATGTACGTTTAAGGTAGCGATTCATATACTTTTCATTTTATTTATATAAATTACCTTTAATATACAAAAGAATGACAAGGATTACCTTTTCTATGTTACACAAAAGAGAAACTATAAGGTTAAAAAGAAAGGATTGCTAAAGAATTTGTACCTAAGGTCATTGTGTTGATTACTTTTGATATAAGTCGAACACTATAGAAGATATTTACAATCCGATTACAGATTCTTAAAGCTAGATAAAATTGACGTACTTCTTACAGTGCATGTCCATACCTGTCTATAATAGATTAGGATAATAGCTGTGTTAATCTGGCATTAACTGATTCACACACTTTCTTAGTGTTACAATAAAATGCAAACTGAAATAGCTTAGGATCCTTTTTGTCTTTATTTGCTGATTGAAATAAAATAATAATAATAATAGTAATAATATCAACAACGTTATTTAGTATTTAATACAATAGGTTTAGTTAGCTAAACAAAATATTAATTACATGAAACCACTAAGGAAGTTTTCTTCCGTCAAACAAGAATTCATATATGTGAAAATGTCCAATTTATTCTTGAAAACATTATAACATTAGACACCCTTTAGATGATGAGATAATTTATTGTAAAACGTATTTATCACATTGTATGACTATCAAATTTCTTTATAAATGTCTTTATAATCTACATTTTTGCACAGAAAGTTTACAATAGTTTCCAGTTTTACAAGGCTGTGTATTTGGGGGAAAACTACATGAAAGATGCTAGCACAGAGATAATCGTGTCAAAATTGTGAATATGCCATATTTGTTTGACAAAATAGCTCACAGTGTTGGTATGAATCGCAATCATTTAATGTTTAATCAAAGTATAGGTTTTCTCTCATTTGTTTTTGCTACTTACTCTGTAACTTTGTTTTGTAGTTATTGGATGGTAATCTCAGAAGCTTTCTCCTAACTGGTAGGTCCTATAGGTACTGTCTCTTCAGAAGTGGCTGCCAAGCGTGTTTCAATGCAAGTATTTTGTACCTATGAGAAAATATCATTTAACGCCATCTCATAATATTTTCACTTCACTGTATAAATATGATTAACTTATATATGACATTCGTGTATGAAATATTTGTGTGTTTCTACATTTTATATTAATAAAGTCAACTGTAATAAGAAGTTTTTATAAGGGATTAAGCTTTATACATATAGATATATAATGTTTAAATAGATAACATTATGCCAAATTGAATATAAAAATAATATTGGAATTGATTTTAAATCTTAATTAATTTTAGTGTCTTTTATAAGCTAATTTATATTAAAAAGAGTGCTGCTCTATTACTGATATTGTGGCATTGTCATGATTTACAATCACATACCTCAAAATTTGATGTGACTGCAGATGGTTAGGTTTTGTTTCATACAGATTTCCCTTTAAGACCTATTTAGTGGTCTAGCTGTTCTGAAAAATTAATAAATTAGCCATGTCATAATTCTTTTGCATTAGTAAGGCGGAAAGAAATTCCTGTAGTTTTAATCCATTACTTAGAATAAATTCTGTAAATGTCTATGTCTATGTCTAATAAAGACTCAAATATTTAATCTGTAGGACTACTTACATCTATTTTGCAAATTATTTTTCTTTGAACTGCAATGCTAGGTGGTGGATTAGACATATTAATCATTGTTGATATTAGCTTGAGTTTTCTTTCCCATCTGCACGGTTAAGCTCAAATTGGCGTTTTTCGAAGTGTACTTGTAAAAACTTGTGTTTAAATTAATTTTGTTCTGCTAGATCTAACATATTAATACTAAAACTATAAAAGTTTGATGATAATTTATAAAGTAAACCTTAGTTGGTATGATGTTGGAAATAAAGAAAATTGGGAGGAAAAAATATACTGGAACAGAGATTCGATCTACCGACCTGTTGTATTATAGCCTGAAGTTCTACCAACCAAGTTAACTACTAACAGCCTCGCATCAAAACTTACTTAAGCTAATTATGCATAATTAACTACAGCTTTTAAATGCTAGTGAACAGTAGTTATGACTTAATGACTATTAAATAATATAATGCAGATCTTTTTTTCAGAAAATTAATTCCTTGTCTGACTTACATTACAAAGGAAATCATTTATTGATGGTATCAATCTTTGCGTCTGGAATTTATCAGCCGTTTCTTTCTTCTTTCGTTGTCAGCAGGTAAACGATACACTTTATAGAACCTATGCCTCCTGCTGTTTTCACAATTTGGAGCTGCACAACCAAACATGCACAAGTTAGACTGTTAAATAATCAAATTATACCTACACAAGAAATCTACCGTCCGGTAAGCACCATGAGGTTTGTGATTCAATATGGCGGTTTGGTCTGCTCGTATGATAAGAGTGCTTTAGGTAGGTTGATGACGTAGCACTTTGTTGTTTTGCAGGTCAGAGAGGAAGATGCTGTCATTACCATCAACTAGCGGGCCAAGATGTCCTCCAGCAACAACTGCGTCCTCCTCAGCAGCAAAGCTTCTGCCACTGCTGTTGCTGTAAGTTCAAATTTAATCTAACGTATTGGACAACATAACTCACTTAAAAAAACACAAGAATAAGTACTAAAGATAAAGGCATATGAACGCTGTTGCCAAGTTTAGCATGCGTGTACCGGCGACTACATCGGAATACATTAAAAACTTACCTCAATGGATTGTGTTAATCCATGTGGCACGTTACAGCAAAGGAAATTTAAATGCACTATACTGTCGTTATATAAGATGAAGCTGCTTTGCTACAAACTCGTGACACTTTGTGTTTACTACCTACAACAAAAGCTTCCGTAGGTAATTTTGGACTTTGGAAACATCTACAGTACGTCTATATTCAACAATGTCACTTATATATTGAGACTTTCAGCTCAAATTTGAAACACGACATAACACATGTCCAATCACCTTAATAATAAAAGAACACACCACTGATCTGAAAATACCTGGACTTAATTTTCATTTTCAAACTGCGTGGTTTGTGTTTTCATAACTACTCTATGTTTACATGTGAAGCAAGCGCTGTAAGGAATGAGGAGTTTGTGTTTTAAGAGTATACTGTTTATATTTGAATAAACATTGTGAGGAAGGAATGCCAGTATTTTTGCAGGATTTTGAATGTTGAATGAATGTTGAGTGACAATAAGTATATTCGGGTTCTAAGTATTGTAGAGATGGGATTTTTATACGGCCAAGATCAGAAAATAAAATTCAGTTTGTGTGTTCATCTGAATGTGTATTTTTAAAATATTTATCCGAGTACAACTAATGAAGATCATGTTCCGGCCCATAATATGAATGCACCACATTCGGGTGGTGTTAAGAGAGGTAAGCATATGATATGCTGGAGTCTTCAGCATTCATATGACTTTAACTTTTACACATATGCTACCTGGGAATGATCACACTCTTATTATATAGCAAAATAAGATAGTGCTGTATCTTCCTACGTTATGCTAAATGACATCATATTATTTAAGTAGCTAGGATAGCCGTTCATGATGTTCCAGCACATGGGATTGATTATAGGGGGTGTTGACTCCGGGGTTCTAAAGCTCATAAGAAATTATATAAAGAAGCTGGATGTTCCTACATTTTTAAGTAAGCTGAGCTACTAAAATGTTTATGAAACATCATTTGGAATAACTAGGGAAACTAGAGTCATTTGTTTGCTATAATTTCATTTTCAACAGTTTTATGCCAAATCCACTGCAACATTTACTTTCTATATAGTTATATTATAATAAGCAGGGGAAGTATTGCATTCCATTAAAAAATTGAACACTGAGAGTCCATTGGAAATATATATTTTGAGATCTCGGAATCCCAAAAATCACATGTTTATAAAATGGCCGCGCCCGCGCGTGAAAAATAAAACTCAAAAACTAAAACTTCGTTTTGAGTAAAACAAAATTTGTGTTTAATTATGCTTTACATGGTAAACTTTAAGAAACTGGCTAACGATTTTTATTAATACCATATATTTAAGTTAGTTTGACAAATGAAGTGTATATCTTCAATTTCAGGGAATAGTTTTTGAAGTTCTCTTCATTCTGAATGACTTTTGTGTAACTAGTAAACCGTTAAAAACACTGAGAGTCCATTGGAAATATATATTTTGAGATCTCGGAATCCCAAAAATCACATGTTTATAAAATGGCCGCGCCCGCGCGTGAAAAATAAAACTCAAAAACTAAAACTTCGTTTTGAGTAAAACAAAATTTGTGTTTAATTATGCTTTACATGGTAAACTTTAAGAAACTGGCTAACGATTTTTATTAATACCATATATTTAAGTTAGTTTGACAAATGAAGTGTATATCTTCAATTTCAGGGAATAGTTTTTGAAGTTCTCTTCATTCTGAATGACTTTTGTGTAACTAGTAAACCGTAAGAGATAGGCACAATATTACTATACAGAAGTATAGATCTGTTAAAGAACAAAACAATATATCTAATAATTTGTGAAGTTAATCAACTTGTAATTGTTTCAATTTTCAAAATATTTGATTTTGATCAAATAGGAAGTATTCTTTTTTGCCCTGGTCATACAAAGAAAACAACATTTCAAATACATCACATAGCAACCGAGTTTGAAAGATTTGACTATCGCTATAGCTTACTTGTTCTTCTTCTTATACTTAAAAGAAATTTGTAATGGAAGTTTATCTATATTAACAAGTGTATAGAAGAATAACGGTGAGTATAGAAAATCATGTGAGTGATATATTGGATTATTTTAAGTATAACGTCCTTTAACTAGTGGGTCATATCAAAGGATGTGGAAATTGATAAAATGATACTCAAATAAGTTAGAACTTAAATTTAATCTACATTAATCGTTTTAGTACAAGGGGAAAACCCGGTAAAAGCCGTACCATAACCGAGATTTCGAACTCGGACATCGTAAATACTGCAGAATTATTTTAACATGATGGAGCTCCAGCCCAACTTGTGTTTTTAGAATTGTCCTAAGATGGGTTTGGGAAGATCGAAATGGTGGAATAGAAGTAGGAAGTGGGGGAGGGTGGGAAATTAAGAACCTCACACTCCTTGATTTTTTTATGTGGCGAGGTACACTTGATGTATGTTAATATCCTTCAAAGTTATAAATAGAGAATTCCTCTTTAACTCTTAGTATATCAATACACTATCAGAATTGCATTCTAATATCATTTCATGGGTGTAAAACCTAAATATTCCTGGTAAAAGAGCAAACAATCTCCTTAATAGATTTAGAATCTATTCCAAGCTTCTTCATCAGCAACAAACGATAATTCCACCTATAGTGAGTGTGACTTCAGACATGCTGAGAATTATTTGGATTTGATACATTTTCCTTCTGCAGAGCGACATATTGTAATTCATTTAATGCCTACTTCCTCCCCCCAAATCATACATGTAAGTTGATGATTTTTTCTTAATGTTTTAAAATTATTTGAAATTCCAGTGCTCTTTAAAATGCAATTAATTTGCACCCTCTAAGGAGGTTAGGGAATTATTCTGACTAAAGTATGACTCTCACCTTTTAGCCAAAAATAAAACCTGGATTTATCGATACAAAAATTATTTACTTGTCAAGAAATACAAAGTTTCAGCTGCTATATGCCTTTTCTGGTGCCAGGTAGCACTGCATTGCAAGAATTAATATAATTAAAAATAATCAAATAAGATTTTAAATGATTAACTTGAGACCAGTGATTAACCCTATTATTGTCATCAAAATATAATATAAATTTTGAGCACCAAACAATGCTCTATATTTAAGTGAATCTAATACAATTGCTAAAGGCTTATGTCTATTTTCATTTCAAGTGCAATAACTTTTTCTTAAGATTCTCAGACTCATAGGCAATCAGAAACCATAAATATAGAAAGAAACTAATGAACCCAAATACACATCCTAAAGAGGCACTCGGACCACAACCGCGACACACAAAAAATGGATTAGATTAGATTGTTTTTTCTTATTTAGTATTACCCATCCTGACTTCTCACTGATCCAGAGCCTCTGTTCTTCAACAGGCGTCTAATTCCAGGTGCGGACTTGTAAATCTAAGAGCTCTCGATTTCCGAAGTTTTCCTTAGTATTGGTTTCACTTTTAAAATACGAACACTTTTCTCAAACGCGAAGTCGTCATTCGTTATTCTTTTGTTTTACTCCTGCAAAGAAAACACAATTTGAGAGTCAATCGCATAGCCATAGCTTTTAAAGGAGCTGACATTCGCTTTAGCCTAGTGCAAGCCCTTATTTCAGATTCTGGAATACTGAAAATGTCAAAGTGTTGCTAGATTACTTGCAGTGCGACTTTGTCAGAGTAGTTGCCGCATGAGTACGGCGAACCTTTTGTTTTCATATTATAAAAGTTGAGTTTTCTAGCCATAAAACGGAGGATATGAATTCGTATGGAAGAGCCAAAGAAAACTCCGGGCCTATGGCGTGTGCTGGTTTTTGGAATAGACATTGAATTTAAACTTACATCAATATATAATATCGTATATTCTTTTTCTTCTTCAAACGTTTAGCCAGATGTGGGTGAACTTATATTCGCAATTTCTTGCAAATCACCTCGATATAACCCTTCCTTTTATTTTCGCCGTTTTCCCATAATTTTATACTATTACTTTCACTACATCTACTATGTACTAGTGTATTGAGAAGATATTGTATTGCGCCCAAAAATTCGATACCGAGGTTTCACCGGAAATACATGTTTTGGGACCTTCTGAACCCAAAGAAAGAATTTCTAGAAAGAAGTCCGTGTATGTGTGTGTGCGCGCGCGCACGGGCGCGTGCGTGCAGACAGCATAACTCAAAATGAAAAGTCCGTTCAGCTTGGTATTTAAGTTCCAAGGATGCAACACGAAGCCTCCTGAAAATCCCCTCACCCCCTACTACCCTTTACAAGGAAACATTTTCAAAAATGTTTATTTTTTCAAAAATGACTGTGACAATTTTGATTAAAATATCGTATATTAAAATATTTACATGACAAATAAAATGTATATATTGAATTTTCTGAAGATCCATTTATTTTGGATGAAGTTGGCGTAGAAGATAGACAAAAACTTACTGTACAAAAAATGCAGAGCTTGCTAAAACACACAATTTATGTTATATGCATTTTTTTCCTGGAGTTGAGTATTTTTATGATACTCCTTGTTATTGAGTTCAGTTTTAAAATACGTAATACTTTTTTCATATGGGAACTTGTCAATACCTGATCACGTAAGGAATCGGATTTTTATATCATAGCAATCACTTTTTAAAACATTTGACTATCGGTTTAGCCAAGTGTTTCCCTTTATTTCCCTTCTACCTATAAGGAATCCAGTAATAAAACCGTTTATATTAATGTTTATGTCCATTAGCATGATGCAGACAGAAGAATTCGTTTACTAACAATAATTTGTCACAGAGAGGTAGAGAAAGTCATGGCATCTAGGACTTTAGTCATTGATTTATTTAAATGTATAATTCATTTTACGTATTTCGTTCCTACTGGTTATACTTTGTTTTACGTTAGTCTGATATTGTCAGGCGCCGTGTTATTTTTTGAGTATTGGATCTATTATTGAATTATATATCAATATTTTTGTATTTATACTAATATAACCTTTCAGTCTATTGTGTTATGTATTTGGTCGTATCTTAATGTTACATTCTTTACCGTGCTTAATACCAATTGTTCTATTTTACCATAGCTATAAATAATAGTGTCCAGGTACTTAAAACTTTATACTTTTCCCAATAAGTGATAGTTATATTTAATATTAACTTCTTCGTGTTATCTGCTGTCTTTGGATAGCCATATAAATGCACTTTTATTTTTATTAGTTACAATTCCTTTTTCTTAATTAGTCTTCATATCATTCATCAATAAAGTTATATAAATATCATATTATTAAATTCAAGTCTGGAAAATCAAATATTTTCATAACCTCACTTTATGATTATATTGTATAAAATCTATTTACCTCTTCAGATCACAAAATCTTCATTCACATTCATCCATGACGAAATCATTTTCAAAACTGAATTCGGTGAACAGAATGGTCCGTGTTTAATGGGCATACTAATCTTGGTAGGTTTAATTTAGTTTTATCGGCTTCCAGAATGCGTCGTAGACTCGCACTGTTAGCTCCTGCCTCACAAGCACATTGTAAGGCAGATTTCTGAAGCGCCGTTGCTAACTTTTCATATCTTTCATATCTTTTCATTGCACTTACGTCTCAAACCTATTTCAAAATATGTAATTGTCAAGTGTTTTGGAGGCTATATTGCAAATGTAAATTTGCACGACATCTTCATACCTAAAAGAAAAACTATATATTCCTCAGATGCAACTCTGAAAACAATATATGCAGATACCAGCTATTAAAGTGTAAACATTTTTAACACAGCCTGCATATAAGGAATATGTGCGAATTTGTACTTATTGCAGAAAATCATCTGCATTAGAGTTTCTTTCAGCAAGCATATTTATAAATGCTATCCATTAAAACAGATACAGTGGAAGTAAATTTTGAATACTTGATAAAAAAATGAGTTGTCTTCTGTGTTGCAGGCACCAGAGTCAGTATTTTTAGATAATTCTCTTCATACAACATGGAAAGATTACAACACACAATGCACTGCTTTTATTATTATAAACTGAAAGCACCAGCACTCTCAGATTGATTGGTACATAGGCTTCTGGAAAGTTTCATAAATGAAACATAAAAAGGCTAAACTGCTAAGTACCGTAAGCAAAACTCTGGTGTGTTTCATTTACATGGCTTTCTCACCTTTTTGCTGGAAACTATTCTCACAAAAGCTTATTCTTCTATATACTTCATTCTAATATAATTAAACACAAGGAAATGCTTTTATAACTTATTCCCCAGCAGGTCTAAGGGAAACAACAGAATGAACTAATCTAAATCGATAATCAAATCTTTTAAGAGAGGATCGCTATGTAGTTTTGAAATTACGTTGTTTTGCATGACAAGCAAAATCAAATAACGAATTTACATTTGAGAAAACTATGAGAGTTGGAACATTTCAACCCACATCAAGGGAATATCTCTGAAATGTTGACTCCAGAAAAATCTGGTGTGCTCATTCACACGACTTTCTCTACCTCTTCTACAAACTTATTATAAAATGTTGTTCTTCTTTCTACTGCATACTAATCTAGATTAGCATTAGCAGAACGATCTTGTTACTCAGTTCCTTGTAAGCAGAAAAAGGTGTGTTTAAAAAGATATCGCTATGCATTTTTAATTGAAATTCGGTTCTTTGCATGGAACACGGAAGAACTCCTGTATAAGTATTTAAAATTGAATTAATGGATACCCCAGAAACAGCTCTACAGTAAAAATGGATAGGAGAAATTTTGTATTTTACAAGATCTACTTCTTTGTGTATTATTTTTGTATATCTTACGGTTTATCGGTTATGCAAAAGATATCCATAATGAAGCAGGATAGAATATAAAGGATAGTTTGTTAGGGGGAGATTTTCTTAAAATTCTTAAAAGATACTAAATTTAAATAACAATTTTGGTATTTACAGACTTTTTGTTTTTGAGGTGTGCTGTTCATACACGCTCACACACACACACTCACATTTTTATTCAGGGGTCTCAGAGCACATATTACCGGCGAAATCTCGGTATCAAATTTTAGGGTGGAATACATCTTCTATATCTACTATATACATCGTACATACCTGCTGGTGAAAATTAAATGTATTTGTGTGCTTTAACGAGATGCAGATTTTTAAGGTAGTAAGATTTTGTTTTTCTTTTACGATTTATAGCTTTGCATAAGACCTCCAAAGCCATTTATCAGAAAATATATGATATTTCATTTGTCATGACATTTTAAATAACTGGTATTTTAATCAATTTTTAAAAACATTTTTGAAAAATACAAATTTCCGAATTTATGGTCGGGGAATTTTGTTTTAACATCATCGAGTTGTATTCTTCACAGATGCTAAATTTAAATATCTTCTGATATTTAACCCACTTTTCGTATTAATTATGTGTTCACAGACTCACGGAGATACACACACATGCGCACCTTTCTTCTTCTTCTTCTTCTTCTTCTTCTTCTTCTAAGAATGCTTTTATTAGATTTGGAGGAGATCAAAACACATGTTTCCGGTGAAATCTCGATATAAAATTTTTAGTCGAATATAATACTTCCCCGCAGAAGAAATGATGTCAGCAATTTATAAGCGCATAGCTGCATTATACAGCATCAGAAGATCCCTTGGTTTGATAATCGAAACTGTTATTTAATCCTGCTACACTGAGTTTATGACATCCAGTTCCGTGGTATAATTTACAGATTACATCACGCTGTAATTAGCTCTTCCCCTAGCTTAGCGTTTTACCCCACCTTGCAATTAAATAAAGCTCGACTAAAGCAATTCGCGGTTAGCCTGCAGTCACCAGCTGAGTAATATAAAATTCTGTTTCCTCTAGGAATTAAACAGGTCGGCAGTTAACTAGGACGTATTGGGCGTAATGCTAATTTATTTATTATTAATAGTGTAATATAATTAATTAGTTATGTTAATCTTTGGAGATAGCATTGTAAAATCAAAGTTCTAGTTTCTCCTGTATGCACAGACATAGTGAGAGGTCTTAAATGTGCAACTTGACCTCAATTCCTGCAATGCGCACCGAAACACCTCATTCTCGGACAAGTGGAAGTACTCAGTGACGACGGGTGCATGCGTTTGTACTGTAAAGCGTTACTTGATAATGAAGTGCAGACACTATTTATTTCGTTTGATAGCGTCTTACGTAAAATAAACTGGATTAATCTTTGGTATACAGGATTTTAAAAACGATTGCTTCTTTTTTGCATATTTACACCTCATAAAAAGCCTATATTCCCAGGCGACCATACGTGGAATTTACTGTGGACGAAGCGGCGTCTGGGCGGGTTTTCTCCATGGGGCTCCAGTTTCCCCCGTCACTCATTCTACCAATTGCTCCATCATTCATTTCGCTTGCATTTCATATCAACCCTTCCTCACCCCATGCCTGGTTATGGGCCGACCACTCGTTCCAGGTTCTCCATTCTGAGGTTTATGCCATTGACTCCCTGACAGGCTTCGGAACCTAGGCATTCACTTTTAAATCCTATAGGGGTGTCAGTCCTAAAAATATCGGGAGGGTAAGCCGAATGCGAAACGAATAAAGCCTAATATATTTGCATATAATAAAGCTGTAAACAAATGCTTCTTTCTTTATAGGAATTGTGCATATAGTAGGTAGAGAAGGTACTGTATTCCACACAAAACTTCGATGTCGAGATTTCACTAGAAATAATATATCTTTAGGTCCACTGAATAAAAAGAATAGAAAAAGGTGTGTGTGCGTGTGTGTATGTGGACACCATAGCTCAAAAACGAAATTACCTTAGATACAAATTTCATATCTTTCAAGGATTTACAAGAAAATCTCTTCAACCCAAAGTATCCTTTACATGGAACATTTTTTGGTTTTTTTTAAAAATGACTAACAATTTTGATTAAATACTGTTTATTAAGCATATAAACAGGACCAAAAATATATATCTTGAATTTACGGGTAATAGCATCCGAAGACCTCATTCTGGAAAAAGTTTTCATAACTGGTAAACCGTAAGATGTAGACAAAAACGTACAATACAAAAATGAAAGACTCGTAAAAACACACAACTTATGTCTCATAATTTTGTTGTAGAGTTAACTGTTTCCGAAATACTTCTTATTACTGGTTTCAATTTTAAGCTACTTAAACTTTTTTCAGACGTAAGGTCATCTTTCATTTGTCCCTCTTTTGTTTTACTCCTGGCCAAACAAAACGTACCGAATTTCAATTGTTTTGCAATTGGCTTTTTAAATGATTTGACGTGAAAACGCCAGGCAAAAAGGGAGTTTAGTATCGTGTCGGCATATTGCAATGGTAGCTCAGTGGTCAAAGTAACTGGACGGAAACCAGGAGATCCGTCGTTCAAATTTCATCTATAGTATTGAATTTTTCGGTGTGACTCTATCCCTCCAAGAATCTGAATGTTTCTGCCATCAACAAGATCAAGCACAATTCATTGAGAGATGGTGGTACATGATCGTGACGACATATATCACTGATATGGCGTATGCCCTTATTATATGCTAGTTGTAATTTAGGAGAGAGATCAGATCTTAAATCGTGAGGAGGGAATCCCAATAGTCGAAATAGGGAATCACCGTTGTTTGTACTAAAATATTTCTAAGGTAGGTACGATTTAGAATATAATATAAGCAGAGGAAAGCGTTCAAGTACAAGAAATGAATCAGTAGCGAATCGAAAAAAGGAAAGAAAGAGAGAAAGAAAGAAAGAAAGAAAGAAAAAAATTGAATGATCAAGGTGAGAGAAATAGAAAATATAGTGTGGAATATATATCTCTTAAGTGATGGAAGAACTAGAACTATGGTTATGACTTGTTAACGGAGAGAACAGCTAGCACCTCAACCCCCGGAGGAACGAATGAAGAGGAGAAACTGCAGGAGACGAACTGGCCGCACGGCAGACAGAGAAGCGCAGAATTCCTTACCAATTCATAAGGTCACTCAGAAACGTCCAAGCCACTGCTGGATTGTTCAGAGGATGGGAGAACGCAATCCAGCAGTTTTGGCTCGAAAGAGGAGGACAAGAAATTAAATGCGCTGATCTCTACGCCGTCTATCCGATACGGACCGGAAGTGGCCTGAAGCACGGAGGGAAATTGGAAGGAAGAGGAAATACGTCAGTGGCGACTCGTGGTCAGTAACTTAGGTACACCGCTCCTTTTATCATTGTTTTTCTTAGTCTATAAAACTATAAAATATAGTCATCCCTCGTTCTACGCGATCTCATTTTACGCGTTTTCGCTTAAAGCGATTTAAAACATGCTGATTTTAACACTGTACAAATGACATAAATAGATGCATCTGTTTAAACTGTTTTTTCATGTTTACCTTGAAATAGATCATATCATTATCACATTCACTTTACGCGGTTTTTGTGTTACGTGATAATTCATGAGAACCAATTACTTGCGTAACGCGAGGGTCACCTGTACACGTAAATTATTGATTATTTTAGTAGTAGTACTTGCCAGTTTACTGCAATACTAGCTCCAACTAACGAGATTTCTTCAGAAATAGTTTCATAACAGCTTGCGTTAAATTGTAATGAACATCCTTACGAAGCGTACTAAGTGTTTTTCTATGGACATCATTGATAGAGAGGATAATTTTTCTTGGTCCATTGTAGACCAACAGTGAGATTTCACTCGATTTAAAGTGGAAAGTGACCGTTCAACAGAAGCTGAAGTTGCTGGTAAAGTTAGAATTAGACAAGCTAATTTGTAAACTTTGGGCATAGCTTACACCAGACCTCTTTCGTTCATCATTTTCACTATTTCACCAATTGACTTTCCTTCAAAATATTTATTTCCAGAAGAGTTCAGAACAATAAGTTCAGTCTTCAGACGTAGGTACCGAATCAAAATTTGAGCCATATAAATGTCCAACAATTTTGAGCAATGGTGATCAGAAAAAGACGTTTTGTAATTTTTTAATTTTGAGGAATCAAGGAGAGCAAAGAAATGAAAAATTTCGTAGTCGGAAAAAGCTATTTTGTGTTTAATAGAGCACATTATCTAAAATTTTACTGAATATCCTCCTGAACACAATTTCAGTAACTTCACTTGGTTCCTTGTTCTTTCATTTCTTTTGTGCATGTTCATTTACCACTTCAGTAGAAATGCTTCGCCAAATATTTTGGAACCCTTCTCTTCTTCGCTCTTCTAAAGTGTTTTTAGTCTGGATTACTTTTAAATGGCAATATGCAATATCCATAGACTTGTTTCGTAACATGTTGAAGAGAATGTCGGTATGAGTAAAATAATGCCGAAAATGTTTTGAAATGTTTTCAGTCGAGTCAAAACAAATAAAGAAAACCTTATGCTTTAACCAATGTCAGGTTCCCAATCAACATTGTTTTCTGGTTCTATCAGGAATTCAGAGAATAAAATCAGGTTATTTCGTTGCTGTTGTGCAGTGTTGACAAGGCATGAATTGAGGTTCCAGCGTGTTGGAGCCGCTTTTGGTAACTTTTTATTCATAAAAACATGCAAAGTTTCCGTTTTCTTTTAGTGCAATGAGAAAAGAAATTAGGGAGCCCTGATAGAGTTTGAAAAATTCTGCACGTATCAATACACATCGCTGCCTGTTGTAGAACCAAATTAAGAATATGACAGTAGCAGTGAACAAATAATGCCCCTGTGGAAATGCCACTTTTACTTTAGATTGCCGACCACCTAATCGACCAGACATTACGGGCTCACCATATGTCTGAGCGACATCTTTCTTACAAATATTAAATTCTTTAACTGTTGTAAGCATATGGTTGTAAATTGCCGCAATGTCTGGACTGACTCCTATAAAGCCCATGAACCTTTCTTGAACTTCCCCCGATTTGTCTACATAGCGTAAAATGGTAGAGAATTGGGATTTGTTCACTATGTCTGAGCACTCGTCTAGAAGAATAGCCACAAAATTAGCGGATGCAAGTTCTTTTGTCACACAGTTAACCAAAATACCCCTAACAGCTTTGATTAAATAATTCTTAATGGATGATGAAGTACCCCGGAAACCTGTAGAATTTTTTAAGTGATCATTTAAAAATTAATCATACGTAATGAGTAAAACCAATGTTTCTACGTAATTACCTCCATTAAAGGAACTTTCTGACTCTCGAGTCCTCTAAAAGCTAATTCCTGCTTCCCTAAGTGACAAACAACATCAGTGAGTCTATTCAGTACTTCTCTGTTCTTTTTTATCATTTCATTGTCCTTTGGAATGTGTAATGATATCTGAGCATTTTAGCTGCAGTCTATTCGCCTATTGCCAAAATTACAGAGTGGATGCACAACATATGTGCTTTTTTGTTTTTTCATGCTTAGTTAATGAACAAGTTAGCCAAACTATATTGTCGAATCCTTCTTGAGACCATATGGCCAACAATAGAGTTTGCTTAATTTGGGGCAACCAGTTAATCATTTGTACCTAAAATAATTGCTAATGAGAAATGTTTGTTATACTCTCGTTTTCTGTCTTGACATTTTGCAATCAGACCTGGTAGTTTGGAGTGGGCCTGCTGTTTTTTTTTTTTATTTTAAGTTTTTCAGAAAATTCAAAACTCCGAAATCCAGTCTTTAACACATGCTCTACTACACGGTTACGAGAACCCCTAGCTTCAGTAACACTTACATCGGTCGTTTTTACAAAACCTTACAAGCAAAACAACATTAATACAGACTGAAAACGATTGTCAATCGCAAAATTTAGCGGTGCATTTCGACAGCTAGTGGGGAATTGGGAGTACGTGGCTACGGCTTCAACTTGCTTAGAAGTAGATGCGCGCACACGCCAGTGCTCTGGCCTTTGCCTAGAGCGGAGAAAAGATCTTGCATTTTCATAGAATAGCCTCTGAAGTTTTTTCATTCTGAATGGCTTTTGCGAAACCGGTAAACCGTAAGACATAGTCCAAACCTTAATACATAAAAAAAAAAAACTCGCATTAAAGCACTCGATTTATGTAAAATACTTTCTTTTTCTGGGAAGTTAATTATTTTTAAGATATTAACATTCATTTCAATAGTTGCACTATTCTGATGTGGGAAATCGCTGTTCTGTTTTCTTTCTCCTGGTCATGCAAAGAGAGCGGAATTTCAAAATATTCATATAGTTGCCACTACGAATACAATTTTACTGTCCCTTAAGCCCACTGTATTCCTTTATTCCCACTGTATCTGCACGGAAATATGTAATACATGTTTATTTCCATTAACGTGAAGAAAATAGAAGAATGCGCATTTTTAAGAATAATATGTTACAGAATGGGTAGAGAAAGAAGATAGAAGAATACACACTTTTAAGAATATGTTATCGAATGGACTGAGAAAGTAATGTGACAGTGAGATGGTTTTTTCTTCTTCACCGTTTACTTGCTTGTCTACTCCTCCCGACTATCTAATTTCCCTTCATTTTTTTACCTTCGGTTCCTTCTCTCTCTTTATTCTTCTTTAATGATGAAGAAGATAACCTTAGCTGAAGCACGAAAAAACTAAAGCTTTAAAATAATACAGGTTTGATAATATTGCATCTATTAAACCTAATTTAATTATGTTTCCACTGTAAACCGTATTTGCATTCCGTTTGGTGCCATATCTTTTGTTTAATTTACAACATGATATTAAATTGTATTTTAACACATTATAAAATACTTCAGTTGTTAAAAACAGAAGTACATTTATCAAGAATGTTTATATACTTAATTTCACAGTAGTTAAAACATTTTTTATGAGTAATTATATACACGCTGCTATAGAGTTTTCATTTTGAAAAGTTTTGCGGCCAAAGAGATTAATCTCTTTGATAAATTTTTGTAATATCATTCCATTCTGTATTATATTATTGAATACTCCCTTACAACTTTATAATACCGTCATGGACGTCCTCTTAAACAGTCAGTCATTACTGTGACCCCGCCGCTAAATCTTTTGCAGTTAAGTTGGTATACTCGTAAAAAAGCAGATGAAATGCCTTACCGGTTCAACTTTCGATCCAATCACTAGGCGTATTCCGGTCAATTGGTTCCAAAGCGGAAACGGAACTGGAAGAAGCAGATTTCAAACCGCGTGCTTCAGTTTGTGGTTTCCAATACGCGATGGGTTGTTCTTTGCAAGCTACATATTATTAGTTGGTAGTTTTGTTAGTATTCACCTCTGTATATTTGCCTACATTTAATTATTTATATATTCATTCATATTATTTATACAAGACTTGAAGTGCAACAATGCCTCAACAATGACGCGGAGCACCGAGTGATAGTTCACTTTGCGTTAAGGTATGCCACTTAATAACAAGGCAATGGAATTATGAAGGACCCGAGAATTTCTGGATTGGGAGCAATATATGAAGGATAATGGGTGTCCTTCCATTCCTGCTGACAAAACGGTACAGCGAACTGTAGCAGCTGTTGCACTAAGCTTAAGAGCTGAAACATGAGGCGACGACAGCTTTTTCCGAGGATAGTGACGACTGATACTTAGATGTAATTGAGACTTTTCAATTTTAAACTGATGAATGAAACTCATTTTGTTATACCCTGCCTATATCTCTTTCCTTCCTCTCATTGTAACAAATAAGTTTGCATTAATTTGTTCTATACTGTCGAAAATATGTAACATGTTACACATGTTAGAGTGTCCACAGGAGTTAATATACATGCGTGTATTATTTTAGATTAACATAATAATAACGAATTCACATTCACTATTTTGTACACTGTTAATATACGATTTTAGACAGATAGAAATGTTCATTATCAGATATTGTTTACTAACAATTTTGGCAACGTTGCAACCATAATATAGCTAACATTACGTGAAAGCACCTTAACTGTCAAGTGCAAAGATACAGTGGCGGGGGTGTGAACAAAGAACCACACAAACGCAAAATAAAGCACGTAATCCAACATAACACAGCTAAACAGAACAAAATAATATAAAGATTTTAATCTTGTAGCACTGTCTTCTTTTTAGAGCAGGCTGTTCTAACTCGATTCTCTGAGCCGAGTACACGACATATTGGCCCATAAACCTCGGAACAGAGATGAGAGCGTAGTAGCAAATAGGTCACTGGGTAAAGGTTACTAGAATACTTGCGTCCTGCCACTTCATTTCCAATACTTGATTCACTGTGGCAATAACTTGCCCTCAGTGCTGCGTCGTATTACATATTGCTGGTAGGCCGCTGTGAGTCGCCAGTTATTCGCTGCACTTTTGCCGCAAACCCAGCTGGATTAGAGGATGAACATTTGATGAAAGTTAACAACGATGTGATCAATCTTCAACAAACGGTGTGCTTATATAACTAATTGCTGTGAAATGGACGCATGTGTTTAAAATATTTTGGCAAATAGCAAAGTAAAGCTGGAATTTAAAATGTTGTAAAATGTAACCCTTAACCAATGAAAAGAATATCAAATTTGTTGATGAGTTATTTAACTAGATTAATTCTAAGTCAATCATACTTGAAATTGTTAGTCATATTATCGTTGGACGACGATAAAGCAAACCGTCTCAACTTCATGACGCAACATAGATACGACTACTCGCTAAAGTGAAAGCTTGGGTAGCCACAGTAAACAAGACTGCAGATGAGGCTCAGGGCATCTCACCATACCATAAATAGTATTCACGACAAGGAAATAACAAAAGGAAGAAGTGAATATATATTTAGGATTATGCAGTTTATTTGTATGATTTTAAGTTGTTAAAAATTCATCTCATGATGAATCCTTTCAATTACGAGGAAGTATGATTTTGATTTACATTTTCTTTCACTGCGACGCAGTGACTACTCAACACTTGGAACCCGGCGCAGGATGATGGATTTTTTCGAGCGCAAAAATCCTTAATATGAATTCGTTCGGAAGAGAAATAAAGTCGCTGATCTCCCGTGTCGCAGATTTACGGCTCACAAAAGAATCTCAAGCCTCTGAGCATAATTAAGCAATCTTTCATGCCCAGTATAGCATGGGACGCTGAGAAACACAGCAGTTAAAGAGCATCCGTTAATAAAACTCCGTTTCCATTTCTTAACACTTGGGGCTGTCTCATAGGTGAAGAAAGGCAAATTAGAAGAAATATGTGCCAAAATATGATTTTTTTTAGAAAAATATGAAAATATGAAGACAAAATGCCAAAATATTATGAAAGATATATTTTTAAACTAAAATGTCTTAAAATTAGAGCAGGACAATTTAATTATTTGGAAAATAATTTTTAAATATTTTTGTTCATAATTATTAATAAAATGAAGTATGCTAAGCTTTACATATAATTTGAATGTTTTAATGTGTCAAATATTTGAACGCACATATCTGTGACTAATATCAAAATATATCATTTTCAACAAAATTCTTTAAAATTGTGTGAAGTTGAGTGAAAGGTAATATGGTTAAACTTACAAATTTAATCCTCATATCTCGATAAGTTAATATATATATATATATATATATTATATACACGTTTTGCATACTAAAACAAACTGTCCCTCGTTTCAATTCATCAATTGTTGTTTTAATTCTTTTCCTGTATATAATATTAACCAATGTTGGTATTCTCATTTGCCTTTACAGGTTTGGAGGGAAATATTAAAAAAATAATATGTTTCAGAATTTTTGCAATCTTCATATAAATATTTAGTAATGCATCTTCCATATACAGTCTTAAGAACACCAGCTTTCGTTTGATACTTATTTAAAAATGTGTAAAATACCCCGCACGGGTGGTGTACCTAATGAAAAAAATGAGACAAAATCTTATGCTTACAGCACGACCATGCAACGAAATAAAACTACAATTAAATAATGTGACAATACTTTATTGTAATGCATTGTAATGCATTGTAATGCACAATTTTCCTTCCGGAGAGAAAAAAAATAGTGCCAATGGTTTACCGACTCTCGAGCACGCAACGTACAACTGCCCATACGAAAAACACGCCACCACACATCAAAGGATTGACCTTGGGATTTATTGTCACTCAGAATGCAAGGAGCACCGGAAACTGAACACCCTTAAATTCAAAGGGAAAGTAGGTTGGCATTAGTGGTATTCTTGAAATAGAATAGGTCCTTGCCTTTGAACTTTCCAATCATTATGGTAAGTTAAATCAAATGTTTCATAATTTTTTTAACAGCCAGTCTTGTTCCGTTGCACAATTTCGGCATTGAGATTGCGTAACATAACTATCACCAAGTCAACCTTGAGCTGTAAATTGTGTGGCGGTAATCTTGGCAAATTCAATTAATCTAAGAATTCAGTTACATAATTGACTTCATTTGGATCGGCAATGGAATTGATCGACTTAAATGAATCCATTGGTCCATCGATTTTACTTTGAATTTTTATATTCAAATCATCTACATTCTTATTAGTTGCAGCTAAAATGGTTCGTTCGCTCAAGTAAGCACAGCTTTTGTAATTTGCACCAATATTTAGGAACACTCTCGATATTAATTCTTCCGTTGACGTTGTGAAGTGACAAACATTTAGTAGAATGTGTCAACAGGAATTTTCCCATTGCCAATGTCTAATAGCATCTTTGCATCTGAAAAGCGCAATGAAGCATATATAGTTGGTATTACGAAAAGGACAAAGTCAGCGCACCCATAAAGTAGTGTAAAAGGAATGGCATATGCAGTTAACAGTGTGGATAAGCAAGGATACCTTTGGCATAATAACATTACGGCAGCTCTTCCAAAGTGAGGCGGGTAAACGCTAAAGTTGATAATGAATTACATCAAGGAGAAAGTCACAAAGTAACATTCATGCTTCTTCCGAATCTTTTTCTTTCTCTTTACTCCTTGTTTTCCACCTCTTTCTTTATGTTCTGTTGTCAAAACAGCCATTTCTAAGACTAATAATGACATAAGTAAAGATCAAGTAGATGTGGTTAGGCAATTGATAAGTTTTTATTTGATTACAGCTTTGTGTATTAAATTTCTTCATCTAACCCAAAATATTACTTGATCAAATGTAGTAAGAGCACCGCAATTGCAGTGTAATGGTGACTCCATGAGCTCGTGAACAACATAACCTCAAATAACCAACAACTGCAATAGGAAGTTAACCTAAAACGGTTTACTATCCAGGTCCACCATTTTCTGATTCCAAGAAGGAATATTAGTTATGTTCATAGTTAATAATTTTTTTCATCTTAAAGAACTACTACAAAAATATATCTACTTATTTCTTACTTTATACGATGTGACCCAGGGAACGATAGTTAATACATAAGACATTTTCACTGTTATCTTGGGTCATTGACTCCATAACTGTGTGCATTCCCTTAGCATTGAACGGGGAAGAAAAATCGAGCAGTACTGCGCCATCTAGCGGCAAAAAATAACTACTTACTCTTGGTGTTCGTTCCCAGGAAACAATAGGATATGAAGTAAGGAAAGGTAAGGAGTAAGGAAAGGGCAGTAGGTAAAATGTATTTGAATTTCACTGCGCGTTACGTGATTGTCTCAATCAACTGGTGCATTACCTTAACATTGAATGGGGAAGAAATATAGAGCAATACTACGGCTATCTAGCGGCAAATAAATAAGTACTTACTCGAGGTGTGCGTCGCCAGGAAAGCTTATTTGTTTCTTTATTTTAAGCAATAGGAGTAGGAAAGGACAATTAATACATAAAATGCATTGGAATTTCACTGCTGCGATGTGTCATTGTCTGCATAAACTGATGCATTACCTTAAAATCGAATGGGGAGTAAAACTATACAACTACTATTGCCATTTAGCAAGAAATACCCATGATACCACTGCCATCTGGCGGCTATTAACCGATTGTGTTCACTTGGCACTGTATACTGATTCATATTAAAACTTTCCCGTACGATTTTTAAATATCGTGACAATAGCGAACACAACAACAACAACAACAAAAGAAAGAATTGTTCCATTTGTTGAAGTCGTTTGGAAGTGAAGCGCGTACATATATTTCGGCGATTCATATATATGCACTACCGCTCAAAAGTTTTTGAACACACCTCATTTTTAGGATTTATTGAAACAAGGGAATAAAAAAGATATAGTTTGTAGTTACAACAGTATATTCAATGAAAATCAGCAATATATGTTAGATTTTGCTTTCTTCAAAATAACCTCCCTTTGCTTTAATTACAGCTGCGCAAACTCTGGGCATTATTTCTATTAAGTGGGTCAGAGTATCTTCAGAAATACCCCTCCATATGTTGTACATATGACTGCACAATACATTTACATTAGTGGGTTATTTCTTTCTTACCTCTCTGTCCACATGATCCCAAAATAGTTCAATAGGATTGCAGCCAGGACTTTGAGTAGGCCAAACCATGTTCTTCAAGACTTGTGTTTCTTCCAATCATTCAACGTATCTTCTACAGAGTATAGATGTATGCTTGGGATCATTGTCCTGCTGCAGAATAGAACCCCTTGCCAATTAACCGCATCCCAGGTTGTTTGGCATGGCGTTGGAGAATACCGTGATAATGCTCTTTCTTCATCATTCCTTCTATTTTACAATAACGCCTGTCCTACTGCCGCCAAAACAACCCAATACCAGCACTGAACCACCTCCATGCTTGGCTGTAGGGGATATGCACTGAGGGGCCATGCGTTTACCTTTGGCACTTCGAACAAACTAGCGACGTTTTGAGTCGTTTGTTAACTTATATTCGTCAGTATATAATACCTTTTTCCACTGATAAATAGTCCAGCTTATATGTCGCTTAGCCCATAGTAATCTTTTCCATTTAATGACAGTTCTCAATAGGGGTTTCTTTGCCGCAATGCAACCGTTCAGATGTGCATCCTGAAGTCGTCTTTTCACAGTAGAAACACTTACAAATTCATCCCTCAACTGGTTCAGTCCTGCTGTCAGCATGGGTGATGTTTTGAAACGATCTCGTTAGCTGGTTACTATTAAATGTTTATCCTCACTTTTTGAGGTCACCCTAGGCCTCCCCTTTCGATATCGATCCTTATTGCTATTTGTAGCTACATACCTCTTTACAGTGTAATGGACACTTCCCAAGGAAACGTATTCTTTTGTGGCAATTTGTCCCATGGTGTGGCCTGCTTTATGTAAGCTGACTATTGCAGCACGCTTTTCTGCTGAAAGCGCCCTTCTTTTATCCATTTCTGACTTTACAACTGCACAGTAACAATGTGTTCCATTCACCTGCTTATGAAGCATTGAAGTGCTGTTCACAGCCAATACCTATGTACAGATGTGTGTGAACGACATCTAGGGAATCATAGACATACATCCAAAACAACATTAGGGTAATTGTGCTTATAAGGGCCAAAAAATACTACATTTTCAAAATGCACATAATTGACAAATAAAAGGTATCATAATAAATTTCAATTATGTCTCCATGGATTTCTACCATTTATAATATGACATTGGCTTTGTTTGGCATTATACCTTGTTAATTGCAGCAAAACAGGCTGTTCAAAAACCTTTGAGCGGTAGTGTATATATATTTATCATCTGCCTTGTGGAAGAGGGTTGTTTAGGACATTTATCCTTGCAATGCCATTTTCAATACACACACACACACACACATATATATTGAAAATGGCATTGCAAGGGTAAATGTTGAACAAATACGTGGGTTAAAAAATGGGACCTGAAAATTTGTTTTCATAAGAAATGGCCTCAATGGGTGTTTAAAATATTTCAAAAAATGAGAAATTTCGAAAATGTTTTAGCATCAGAAAACAGAAAATATAAATGTCCATACATTTTCACTTGTTTTTGGTGTTTCGGTGCCTTAATTTAAATAGAAGTTGAATGTTAGTAAAATTATTACATTACATATATTCTATTCCATACTCACATTTTGGTGCAGTAAGTACACATCGCCAGCTTTCCATTTGTTTTAAAACATTTAAATTCGGTCGCTCAATCATGAATTCCAGCTTTAGGCATATCTTCTGTCTTTCCTTACCAGCTGGCCACAAAAGTGTATAAAGTTGAACGGAAATGTCGCTTTTACCACTAGCTCACTTGCTGAATGTCCACTAATTGTATTCTGCTTTGTAAGTTGGCAAACAAGTTGCTAATTGCTATTTTGGGGAAATCCATATGTTCTGGTCCACTTGGGGTAAAAAGAGAAAGTTGTAACAATCTGCCTTGCGGAAGAGGGTTGTTTAGGACATACTTCCTGGTAAGAGTAGCCTGACGTTTCTTAATGTGCTACGCAGAAAATTACTCGGATAGAGTTAACTGAAAAACCAGGTTAATTACTAGTGGATATTATTTTAAAAGCGAAAATATATTAAAATATGAAGATTTTACCAAAATATTATGAAATATGTTTTTTTTTTTTTTGACAGGCTCATTGAATTTTACACACTTGAAAACGTAAAAATACTAGTTCCCACAGTGATAGCAAGCATGGTAATAGAATATGAAATTTCATACTTTGCGTGTCTCTACTAATAAGTACTCAGTGTTAATAATAATCCGTGCATATCAGCGATTCTGGCTGAAAGCGATTTGAGACGTGGATATTAGTGGTGTTTAGGCGTTTGAATATATGTAAAACAACAGAATCCCTGTGCTCGCTTTTTACAAAGGAGATCAGCAACCTGGCATCATATTGAGCTTTTATTTATGGACGCTGTTTGACTGCTGTGGTTCTCAGCGTCCCATTCTATGCTATACGTGAAAGATGTCAATTTATCAGGATTGAGGCTCTTTTACGTGCCGTGAATCTACGACACGGAACCAAAGGAAACCATACTAAGGATTTTTACGCCCGAAAAAGAAAACATTGCCCTCCACCGGATTTTGAACCCTGGGAACCAGGGGCTAGCATATTACCCCTAAATTATGGAGGTCAACCGTGACATCGTCGCATGATCTTTGTCACATGTCACATAATGTAGTTACATATTACTGCTGTTAATATGTTTCACAAATGTAAACATTTCACATCGTTTTGACCTTACACTTCCCATTCTACCCTTCGTGTTGAAACTATTTCCGTCAATATAACAGATTGAGTCACCACTGACAGCTATACCGAACATTTGCAAGAGGGTTGAGCGAGAAGAGGGAAGAAGACAGTCAGCCTAGTCAGAGATCGAGGGTTGTCTCGAGAGATGAAAATTTGCAATGCCCCGATAGAGGGGACTCGTACTTGCTCGTTGCATGTGCTAAACGTTGACTTATTAATTTAAATAATGTTTGTACCTCATCCCAGGTGCATACGCTTCTCTTAATATCTAAATCATTATATTTTTGCAACGCATAAGCTTATGTTTCATTTGCTCCTCCTTTTATTGGGCACTTTTAATTTTTAATTTCTCTACACGTACTATGTACGCAGTGTTTAGAGAAGGTATTGCATTTCACCCAAAAATTCGATACCGAGATTTCACCGAAAATAGAAGTTTTAGGGTCCCCTGTATCCCCCCCAAAATTAAAAAAGGTCCGTGTGTGTATGTGTGTGTTCGTGAATACGATAACTCGAAAATGAAAAATTGCTAACATACCAAACTTGGAATATAAGGACTAGAGTTGGGTCGAGCGATTCATTTTCAGTAATCGATTAATTCAATTCGTTCATCCAATATGAATCGATTCGTACGATTCGTTCACGATTCATTAATCGTCGCCATGCTGTGTTTGACTTATAATGTGTACGGAGATGATAGTCATATGTACCTCCTTTAGCATAAAAACAGGAATTTATATAAAAACATTATACTCTTTTCCATCTATTGCAAACATATTTGGTAAAATTCCCTCCATTACTAAAAAAAAAAAAAAAAAAAAAAAAAAAAAAGTTTCTTTAAGTATAAAATTGACACCTAAACTTCGACTGCGTGGCGTATTTATGTAATGTAAATACGCAGAGTAATTATTATTTATCACTATCGCGGTTGCGCGCCACTAAGTCATATAATTTTTATAAATGCGTCATTATAAGGCAAGGCCAGTACCCAGAATAATTATTATTTTCTTCAGGAATATTCGCGGTAATTTTGATGCATTAAAATAATATGTTTTTATACCTATTATGTTGGATCATAATTGTTTTATTTGTCGTAAAATTTTGTTTCTGAAACTCTATATCTTGCTAATGTAATGACGATTTAACTGTGGATATATTATATTTAAGATACTACAAAAATAAATAAATATATAAAAAACAGTTGTAAATGTTAACGCTTGCTTTTACATGTGCAATAACTCATCCCTAAACAATGAAGATGCTCGTGCAGGCTTCGGCAGTGTTCGGTTTGTTAGTATATTGTACATTATATATATTGTATATAATTTATATATTTTGTGTTATATATTTATATATTCTTTATTTAATCTCATGGCATGAGCACTATTTATTTTCTCTCAGTAAAATAAATATATAAATATATAATATAAATCCCGGTACACATCATCGTGCGCACTCGGCAGCTTTCGTCGAAGCTCGGCTTGGTACTGAAAGGTGGAAGCAAAAGAAAAACAAATCCCAATACCTAATCACGATTCTTCATATCTGCGATACTTTTTGAACGACGATACCTGCTATGGTTGACACGATTCATGCTATTCTTTTGGATTCTCGCGATTCTTTTTGAATGACGATTTATGTTGAGACTAGCACGATTCTCGCGATTCTTTTTGGACGACGATTCATGCCAAAATTGACACGATTCATGCGATTCTTTCCTAGTAGTCGTGCATATGAAGGATTCGTTCATGAATCACCCCATGTCTAATAAGGACGCGAGACGAAGATTTTGAGAAAAAAAAACCCACCCCTGACTACTCTATATATGGCCAAATGTTCAAAAATTTTGATTTTCTCAAAAATGGCTCTAACAATTTTGGTTAAAATACCGTATATTAAAGATACTCACGCAACAAATAGAATGTATATGTTGAATTTTCTGGGAATACCCTCTGAAGAGCTCTTTATTCTGGAAGAATTTTGCTGCATTTTGAATAACTAGTAAACCATAAAATATAAACAAAAACTTACTACACAAAAAATTCATTTTTTTCGTGGAGTTGACCGTTTTTATGGCATTCCTTATTATTGACTTCAGTTTTAAAATACTTATACCTTTCTTGTTCGAGAACTTGTCAACACCTGGCCACGCAAAAAAAAAACCGATTTCTGTACCAGATTTTAAAACATTTGACTGTCGGTTTAGCCTAATGTATTTCCTTATTTTCCTTCTACTTATAAAGGAACTAAGTAATAAGACCGTTTCTGCTAATATTTTTCTTTATTATTATGAAATAGATGGAAGAATAAGCTTATTTACAATAACTTGTTACAGAGATGTAGAGAAAGTCATGTGAATGGAGGACATATTTTTCACTTATTGAGCTCTCGCCTGCCTTCTGCCTGTCTCTACTACAGAGTTTCATTAAGGCTACCTTAAGTTAATCTATTTCTCATTTATACACTCTGTTGTCTATAATGCTATCCCATCACATTAAAAACTATATGCTCCATATCTTCCTTTCCTCCACACTCTGGCACTGATTCTGTGGCAGGCCTTTTATCATCCATTTTAATGTCCATCCCCCCCCCCTCCACTCGTACTCAAGCAATGCTCTTATTTTGTTCCTTATTTAATATATCCACATAAGCTTTTATCTCTAGTGCAGTTTTAAAAGTGTATGCAACTTTAATTATCTTCCCCCCTATGTTTATTAATTATTTATTTCTATATCTTAAAATCTGCCCCTGGTTGCTTTCCAAAATCCATTTACATTATTTTTCTTCTTTATCCAAATGTACTCCAATTCATTGCTTTCTTGAAAATACTCCACCAATGTTTGCTTATATCATTTCCTTAAAATTACATTAACATATTCCATTCATTCTAATTTAATATTCTATTTAAGAGCTCAAAATCACTCTAGTCGTCCATACGCTTGCCGTTTCAATTTGAGCAAATTCCATTTCTGTTGCATTTGGTAGAGGTAAAAATGTGCGATAAAACATTCTGTACACAGCATCAACAACTTCCCATCCATCTTTAGTCAATTAATATACATGTATTAGGTAATATATATTCAATTACAATCGTGAATTTTAAAGAAAATCATGATAATAAATTACATCGGTGCCTGGCCCTGCAACTCAGTCGACGAAGCACATTTCTGCTGTGCGAGGGGTCTCGGGTTTAGGAATGTTTCTCTAACCCAGAGTCTAGAAATATCAATATGTGTGTGTGTGCGTGTGTGCGTGTGTGTGTGCGTATGTGTGTGTGTGATTTAAAGGTTAACATTAAAGATGAATAGAAACCTAACGACTTCAGTACACAGTTAACATTATTGCCGATAGAAAATGCCGCCGATAGGACCAAGCGGTTAAAGGCGAGGTATAAATGGAACAACAAAAAATAGCATTGGTGACAGAATCATAAGGCGAACTGTTACATGAATGCAAACTTCCTAATACTCTCTGATTCGTAATTTTTTTTATTCTAGAGCACAAACATAAATGCCCTCGTCTGTGGTGTGGGGATAGTTTGTCTACTTCACATTCAAGAGATCCCGAGTTCGAATCCCAGTGAGTTATCCGGATAAGGCTCTCCCTTATTCCTGAGAGCTCGATGGGCTCGGTTTCATTTGAGCATCAATTCTGCCATTTCATTTATTCGTCCGTATGATCTACTTGATTAAAGGACGTTAAACTTCAGAAGAAGAAACAAAGAAAAGAATTTAAACAAAAAAAAAAATCCGATCATTCACACGACTTTCTCTAGTTATTCCCAAACAACTTTTCATGCAGAAGATTTATAATTTTATCTGCACATGCTTAGCAGAATTGGCCTTATTACTTGATTCTTTATAAGTATAAGAGAAATAGGTGAATGCATTAAGCTAAAGTGATAGTCAAATCTTTTAAAAGCCAGCCGCTATGTGAAACATTTGAAATTCGATTTTATTTGCTTGCAAGGAGTCAAACAAAAGAGAAATGAAAAGAAAGATGTCTCTAAGATTGAGAAAAGTGTACGTGGCTTAAAATGGAAACCAATAATACGGGATAACTCGGAAACGGCTATCTCTACAAATAAATGCATATTACATAAATTGTGCAAAAGGTTTATTTTCTATCTCTTACAATTTACCAGTTATAACAACAAATATAGAAAATTCATCCGAATGAAGACGTCTTCAGAGGCTATTCCCAGAAAATTCAGGGTATGCATTTCGTTTGTTTTGCCTGTCTTAAACATAACGTATTTTGATCAACATTGTTAGATACATTTTTGAGAAAATACGAATTTTCTAATAATGTTCCATGTAAATGGTGATTAGGGTGATGCAATTTTCCTGAAAATATTCTGTCTGCTTGTCCACACACACAGACAGACAGACAGACAGACTGACCTTTTCATTAAGATGCGTTTTTTTTTATTCAGGGTCCTCAAAACATATATTTCCGATGAAATCTCGGTATCGAAATTTTGGATGTACTTTCTCTGTCTACTATTTATTTACTTTGCTCATACCACTGTGTCAAGAAAGTTACGGGAGTTTGCCAATAAAACACAAAAAAATGAATTATTCATCCAATTTTATTTTGTCGCCTTCAAAGTAGGCCCCTTCTGAAATTATACATTTATGCCAACGAATAATCCAATCATCAAAACATTTTTTCTAGGCACTTTTAGGAATCGATGTCAATTGCCGCCGCGAATTTTCCTTTTATGTCTTCTATCGACTGAAAACGGGTGCCTCGAAGTGGTAACTTCAGTTTTGGAAAGAAAAAGAAATCAGCAGAAGCCAGATCAGGTAAATACGGTGGTTGTTCGATGAAATTTGTTGAGTTTTTGGCCAGAAATTCATTCACAATAATAGCCTTGTGAGCTGGTGCGTTATCGTGGTACAGAATCCATGATATGTCGTTCCACAAATCTGACCTCTTTCGCCGTATTTGTTCTCTCAAACGCCGCATAACGCTCAGATAATAGTCTTTATTTACAATCTGACCTTCTGGCAAGAGCTCTTGAGTCCACGACACTGCGATAATCGAAAAAAACTGTCAATATGACCTTCAGTTTAGATCGAGTTTGACGTGCCCTTTTAGGTTTCGGTTCAGCTGGAAGGCGCCATTCGGAACCTTGTTGACTGGTTTGTGTGTCAAACTCGTAAACCGACGTCTCATCACCAGTTACAATGCGTTTCATGAATGTGAGGTCGGAACAGGCCCGTTTTAGTATGTCTTCAGCAATCCTTCCGCGATTGAGTTTTTGTAGAAAATTCAAGTCTTTCGGAACTAACCGAGCTGCAACGCGTGTCATACCTATACAATCGTTAAAAATGGTACGAATCGATTCGTGAGACACAGAAAGTTCAGCGGCAATCTCTCTTAGACCTAAATGACGATTTTCAGTTCAGTTGAAACCGTTGATGGCCGACCAGTGCGAGGCAAATCTTCCACCACATCTCGACCACTTTTAAATGGACTGTACTACTTATATGCACGTGTTTTTGATAAATTCGCTTAACCGTAAGGCCTCTGTAACGTTTTCAGCGATTCGGCACACGAAATACCATTTGCAATGCAAATTTTGAGACAGATTCTTTGTTCAATGTTTGTATCCATCGTAAAATCGCAAATCACCTGTGAGATAGACTATCAAAATGGCGTACTGTAAACAAACTAGATGACAGATGGCTTAAAAATCCTGTTTAAGAGGGGATTCGAAATTATTGTTGTCGCTAAGTTGGCACAACTTTCCTCTATACCCATGCGGAGTTTGATCGTCATCTGTCATCTATGACTCAGCAGTCCGTCAAAATCGCCCAGTATGCGAATGACGTGCTGCCGTTCAACACACATAAGCACTTTCTCAGAATCTTCAACCCAAAATACAACGATACCTCCACCTCATCCAAGGATGGTGAATGTCCGTGAATGCGAATAAGAGCCATACAATTGTGCTCAGAAAGGGCCACATCCCCGCAGACTGTCTCACACTCACTTATCAGGGTCAAAGGATCGAGTGGCGAAATTCCATAACCTTACCTGGCGGTTAAGCTAGACCGTAGGGGTGCCGCGAGATATTGAGATAAACAAAAAGAAAAATACCTTCTACTGAAGCCTTAAGTCTTGTAAGGTCTTGAAATAAAATAAGTCAAATCAATTATCTCATGCACGGCTGATGGTGATAGTGATCGATTCATTTCAATAATTCAGTTATACTAGTATCCCACATATGGCATTACAACTATACCCTGCCGAACATTCCCGAGACTACTCGCTTCCTCACGAACATTCCCGAGACTTCGACAGATGAATATATAAAAGTGTACGCCGCTTGGCGCTTTCAGTTGTCTTGATTCACAGTGTTTAGCTATGGATAAGTTCATTGTTAAACGTAAACGCCAGGACAGAGGAAGTGAATAGTCGGCTCCTACTGCTTGCTTTAAGAAGCCAAATTTTACAGTTTCTCCCGGACCGTCGAATTCACCACATAAAGAAGACAATCGAAAGAAAAGAACATATCAGGACAGTTACTTAGCGTATGGATTTAAGTGGAATAACAACGAGGAAAACCCTATCCCTGTGTGTTTAGTTTGTGGCGAAACACTTAGCAACGAGGCCATGGTACCTAGCAAACTGAAGCGGCATCTTACAACAAAGCATCCTAGTGTGTCACAGAAAAGTGTAATGTATTTTAAGGAGAGAAGAAAACAGCTGTGCGAATGGTAAAGAGAATGACCATAGGTGATACTGCTCTTGAAGCCTCATTTAAAGTAGTAGAACTGATGGCTAAAAAACAAAAAAAACAAAAAAGAAAAAAAAAGAAACCTCATACTCTTGGAGAGGAAATCATTGGCCCTGCATGTCAAGTTATAGTTTCAACAATACTTGGCGAAGGAGCAGCTAATCAAATTTCGAAAGTTCCTCTGTCCAACAACACAATCATCTGAAATGTCATGCAATATCAACGAACAAGTCACGGAGAAAATAAAAACTTATAGAACATTTGCTTTGCAAGTAGACGAGAGTCTCGATATTGGTGACAAACCGCAACTCCTTGGTTTTATCAGATATATTGATGAAAAAGATATTAGTGAACAGTTACTGTTCTGTAGACCACCGGAGACTACAACCACAGGCCATGAATTTTCGTTTCTATTAATTCCTATCTCAATGACCATGATCTTTCATGGAAAGACTGTTGCGGTATATGTACAGATGGTGCACCATCTATGTCTGGGAAAATTAAAGGTTTTACTGCCAGAGCTCTCAATGAAAATCCATCCATTATTATAACGCACTGTTTTCTGCATAGAGAGGCATTAGTCGTGAAAGCGTGTAATGAAGATTTTGCTGAAGTGTTTAACCAAGTTGTGAAAATGGTGAACTATATGAAGTCTCGACCTTTAAAGTGCAGAATTTTTGAACAGTTATGTCGCGCAACAGATGTAGCTCATACCTCTTTGTTACTTCACACAGAGGTAAGGTGGTTGTCGCGGGGTCGTGTATTGAACCGGTTTCCTCGAAATTAAAGAACAGCTAAAACCTTTTTTTAAGGATGAAAATCAAGACACATTTCATGAGCTCTTTTTGTTTTGAACTGTCGTATCTGGCAGATATTTTTCATAAGCTGAATGAACTGAATGTTTCGATGCAGGGTCGACATGAAACAATAATCTCCTCAACCAATAAAATGAAAGGTTTTAAAAGAAAACTTAGTTCTTGGAAGTCTTCAGCTCAAAAAGGAGATTTGTCGAACTTTCCATCTCTTCTTAATGTGGCAGGAGATAAAGATCTGGGTAAACTGAAAGACCGCATTTGTGATCACTTATCAAGATTACAAGATGCAATAGATGCGTACTCTCCAACTATTTCCACTACGAATCTCGACTGGGTTGTCTCACCATTTGATTTCGTAGTTAGTGCAGAGGAAATAGATTTCACTGCTTGCGAACGAGATGAATTTATTGATCTTTGCGCTGATTCCACACTCAAAGGTAAGTTCACGAAGAGTGAGGCGTCGGTGGCTAGTTTTTGGCTTCAACGGAGAGAGGAGTACCCTAACCTAATGAAGAAAGCAATTAACGCACTTTTGCCCTTTTCAACATCCTATCTATGCGAGCAAGCCTTCTCTGCTATGGTGACAGTAAAATGCAAAGCAAGAAATAGACTGAATAACCTTGAGGACGATTTGCGTGTTTCACTGTCAACTGTAAGACCCAACATCACATATCTGTGCTCTAAGCATCAATCACAAGTTTCACATTAATCATTAATCGAACAAAATTTATTGATGTATTTTTACCCAGTGATTGTAGTAAAGTTTACTGTATTATGTTGTGGTGTACGTTATTATTATATAATATTTCAATGAATTAACATATTAAACTTAATTTTCTTTTAATTCAAGGAACGGTGCCCCTAGTGTTTAATGTTATTCCCAAGGGTGCCGTGAACTTCAAAAGGTTGGGAAACACTGATCTATTCTATGAGCCGTCCGTTCCCTGTGAGGCTGCTGCACGAGGCTTCCTCGCTACCATATGTGGAGGACGAAATTAGATGCCGGGCCAAAAAATTCTAGACAATTTGAATCATCATCAGAGCGTCCTCGTTAGTGACTAAGATACGCATAGCTTGCGGGTACACCAGATAACACTGGAGCAAACCCATCAGCTGTAAAACTGAGCCCCATTTCTAACTCACCAAGAGGTGACTAGCTTCAAAATTTCAACCAGCAACATTTTAAAAATATGTTTATTATTAAATATTTGAAACACCATGCACAAGAGGTGCAGAATGGTCGTTGCATCAGTTGTTGGGGAGCAAAATGCTGCCTCCTTACACCCACACCCATTCCAAAAGTTGAAAAAGCCGTTCTTATAAACCCATCCCGAAATTAAAACCCTGCGGTAAAACCCTGTTGAGGGTAAATATAAATGCCGTGTTATTTATGAACGCTCTTTAACTGCTATGGTTCTGAGCATCCCATTCTATACTGGGCGTGAAGGACCGCATCATTTTGCTCAGAGGCCTCTCTATCAGGCTTGAGGTTTTTTTACGTGCCGTAAATCTACGACACGGGGCCAACGGTTTTACTTCTCTTCCGAAGGAAGCCATGCTAGGATTTTTACACCCGAAAAAATTCATCATTCTCCGCCAGGTTTCATATACCTTGGGTATATGAAGAATGGTAACTATTACACCACGAAGGGCGACCCAGTTGAGGGTGGGCACGCAGCAAAAACACTCTGGCTAAACCTCAACCTGCCGGTAACGTCGTGTCGTGACAAAGACTTGGTGGGAAAACTGCAGTCTGTCAATTGACGTGTGTTATTTTGTTTTCTTCTACCAATTTCGACGATTTTACTGATATAAAAATTAGTAAATGTTTCAAAGATCACCTTAATTAGTGTAATATAAATAATGTACATAATTTATGGCTTATAAATTAATAATTGAGTGTTTTCCTTAGCATTATCCCATCTTTTTAACCGAAAATGAGAGCGCTATTTTCCGAATTTTGTTAATCAAACTTGAGAACGCCATTATCCGAAGCATTAGTAATGAGCGTTATATGGCGGTAAAAATGCTTGTTATTTATGTGTTAATTTAAAATAGGCTTGAGGAGGTTTCTTTTCTCAATTTACGGTTTGTGTGTGTTGCAGATATCTAGGGGCAAGTATGGATCGAAGTATTCAGCTGACGATTTTAAAGCAACCTTGGCATGCGTAACTGAAAGGGGACGGACTGCTTATAAGGCCGCTAAGGAATATAAAATTCTCGAAATGACACTTAGGAACAGACTAAAGGTTACGCCCTCCGTGTGTGAGATGCCCAATGTGAAAATGGGAAGACAGTTCTGCCTGATGGCTAAGCAAGAGATCGAGCTTGTTAGCTATGTTGTGCAGATGCAGGAGTTGGGTTTGAACTGTCTGCTACTGACGTTCGTCGTGAGGCCTACAAGCTTTCGGTTGGGAATGATAAATCGTCCTTCGGTTCAGATAAGGGGATTGCAAGATGGTACTGGTGGACTGCATTTTCCAAGCGCTATAATTTGGTAATTAGACAGCCACAGAATCTCCATGAACAGGACCTTGTATTCCACAAGAGTGCTTTTAGACTGTTTTTATGACAGTTTAGAACTCACAGTTTGGAAGATTTTTGTGTCTGGTCATCCAGAGAGGATCTGGTACCTCGATGAAAGTGGCTTCAGGTTCGTCACCAAACCACAGAAGGTGGTGAGTTCGTGGGGATCCAAGCACGTCTTTCAACAAACTACATCTGAAAGTGGAGAAACTATAACGGTGATAGTGACAATCAACGCTGCTGGTGATGCTGGACCATTATTTGTTATCCTCAAGTTTGTCAGGAGATATTCGACGAGCTGCTCCTGCGAAATGTTTGGTTGCAATGTCTGCAGATGGTTGGATGAACTCAAAATATTTTTGAGCTTCTTCAAACATTTCCTCAAATTTATTCCTGCCGAAAGAACCACCATACTATTAATAGATTCTCATACAAGCCATATGGCACCTGACACTCTCATTTTCCGAAGGAGAATGGTATAGTCTTTCAAACGTTTCCGAGCCACACCACACATCTGCTGCAGCATTTGGACGTGGGTATCTATAGTCCAATGAAGACATTATGACATTCAAGGCTCCTTGAACATTTGAAAAGGAAACGATACAAACCCACGAGAGCGGACTTTCTTCCCATGTTGAAGGAAGCCTATCATGATGCCTTAACGGAAAAAATATTACAAGTGCGTTCTCTAAACCTGGAACCTTCTCGCTTTACAGACGAGCAATCCAAGATGAGACCCAGAAGGTTTCCGAGGCTCATGCTACAATTCCAGCACAAAAGAGCCCCGAAAAAGGTGAAACTGCTAACGCTGGGACACCCCAAGACGTCATCTAATGGGGTTAGAAAAAGGGCAAATGCTGCTCAGGAGCCACATCTCTTACCGCCAGTCATGTGCGAAGACGCTCCGGGTGTAGTGCTTCAGGATCTAGAGGGACCTGTCACGGAGAATTTTCGGCCGAAGAAGAGGAAATCGACCAAAACTAGTGACAGAAAGGCTTCAACTAGGGAAAGCCATCAATGCAAAGTGCTCAAAATAAATGGAGATATGCGTTCATCGTGCTCTGGTCACTAATGCGATGATAAAAACGACGAAACAAGGATTCAGTTCTTAGAATGTTATGACTGGTTTCACGAAAAGTGCCAAGGACTTTCCATTTAAAAGTGTAACTTTAAGTCTTTGGATGCACCTCAGAATCAGAATAGCAGCTATTGCCATGATGTAGTGTACCACGACGTAGAGTACAAAGAAATTACCCTTAGTTGTTCTCAGCTGTGAAATTCGTGACACTAACTATTTGCAACCTGGTGGTTAATTAAAAGGAGTTCAAAAAATAAAGATGTTTTATTTTTGTAGCTCTAATACCAAATAATGACATGTGTCTTTCCATATCATATTGTATTTTAAAAAGCGCCCAAATGGTCCTAAACTTAGAACCACGAAATTAGCCAAGTTTGTCTTATTTCTTCCTTATGTCCACACTTTTTACGTTCTCTAATTCATATACTTAGGTAGAAAAGAAATTGCATTCCACTCAAAAATGCCATACCGAGATTTCAATGGAAATACACTATTTAAGATCACCTGTAGAAAACATCTGATTGTTCTATTCATTGGAACCAATAAGGAATATATAAGAAAAGGTCAACTCCATGAAAAAAATGTATATAACATATGTGGTGTATTTTAACCAGATTTACATTTTCTCTGCAGCAAGTCTCTGTTTTTATCTTACGGTTTATGAGTTACACAAAATTCATTCAAGTTTATTTTCCGTGTGTGTGTGTGTGTGTGTGTGTGTGTGTGTGTGTGTGTGTGTGCAAGTGTGTGTCTGTGGGCAGAAAAGCTCAAACCGAATTTAAGTTCAGTATCTTCTAAGAGAATGCGTCTCGAAAATGTTCAAGAAAATTCTGCCACCCCAATCGCCCCTTATATTGAATATTTGTCAAAAAGGATCCAACGATTTTGATTAAAATACAGTTTAAAGATATTTACATCACAAATAAAATATACATTTAAAATTATCTAGGAGTTGGATCTGAAGGCCTCTTTATTCTGGATAATTTTGCTAAATTTTGAATAACTGGTGAAAGAGATAGACAAAAACTTACTGCATCTAAAATGTAAAGCTCGATAAAATACATACTACATATCATATATGTCTTTCGTGGGGTTGACCTTTCCGAGATATTCCTTGTTATTGGTTTCAGTTTTAAAATCTTAAAGCTTTCTCATCCGGGAATTTGTCAGCTCCTGGCCGTGCAAAGAAACGGACTTCAAACACATAGCAACCAGCTTTTAAAATATTTGACTATCGTTTTTGCCTAATGTATTCCTTTATTTAATTTCTTACTTAGAATAAAGCAAGTAATATGACCATTTCTTCTAATGTTTATCTTGATCAGCATAGAGTAAATAGAAGAACAAGCTTTGCTTTTTAGCAATAATTTGTTACAGAGAAGTAGAGAAAATCATGTGATTGGAACACACCAAAGTTTTACTTTCTCAAAATGTACTATGTACGTAGTGTGTAGAGAAGGCATTGTATTGCACCCAAAATTCAATGCCGAGATTCCACCGGCAATACATGCTTTGGGACCCCTTAATCACGCCCCCCCTCAAAAGCATTTTTAGAAAAAATTCTGTGTGGGCGTATGTGGTCAGCATAGATCGAAAACGAAAAGTTAGTTAAATACCAAACTTGATATTTATAATCAGTATCTTCCAAGGATGCAACACAAACATTTTTAAGAAAATAGTTCAGCCCCCAAATACCATATGGGAAATTTTCAAAATTTCGGTTTTCTCAAAAATTGCTTAAAATTTCTGTACTTAAACTATTTATATGACAAATAACATTTTTATCTTAAATTTTCTGGAAATAGCTTCTGAAGAACTTATTGGATGAATTTCACTGATAACTCGTAAACCACAAGAGATGGACCAAAACTTGCTACATAAAAAATGTAGATCTCCTTAAAACACACGATTGATGTTATATACATTTTTACTTTCTCTAGGCTGTATGTATAATGTACATAGTGGGTAGAGAAGATATTGTATTCCACTCAAAAATTGGATGTCGAGATTTCACCGAAAATATTTGTTTTGAGGCACCTTGAGTTCCAAAAAATCATTTTTAGAAAAAGCTCCGTGAGTGTGAGGACAGCGTAACATAAAAACGAAAAGACCGTCAAATGCCAAACTTGGTATTTATGTTTACTATCTTTCAAGATAGTAAATATATTCAAGACGATCCCGCATCACAAACTAATCTTTACATGAAAATTTTCATTTTCTGAAAAATGGTCCTAACTATTTTGATTAAAATACCGTATATTAAAAATATTTAAAGATTTCTAAGTTCTGAGAATGGCTCTGAAGACCCCTTCATTCTGGATGAATTTTGTCGAATTTTTTATAACTGCTAAATTGTAAGAGGTAGACAAAAGTTTGCTACCCAAAAAGTTAGATCTCTTCAAAACACACAATTTATGTCCGTTACAGTTTTGTTGTGTAGATAACCGTTTCCGTGATATTCCTTGTTATTTGTTTCAGTTGCAAATAATATACTTTTCTCAGACAAAAAGTGTACGTTTTTCTTTTGTTATACTTCTGGTCAAGCATAGAATCAAATTGCAATGGCAATCGCGTAACGGCAACTTTCAAAACATTTGATTATCGCTTTAGCTTAGTACATTCCCTTAGTTCTCTTCCACTTATAAGGAACTAAGTAATAAGAATATTCTGTTAATGTTTATCTCGATTAGCATGGAGTAGAAGTAAGAACAATAGTTTGTAAGAACTTTGTGTGTAGAACAGATATATAAAGTCATGTGAGTTTAACATAGATTTTTGTCGTGGAGTTACCGTTTTTGAGATATTCCTTGCTATTGGTTTTTATTTTAAAATACATATACTTTTCTCATTCAGAAATTTGTAAACTCCTGGTCATACAAACAAAGGAACTTCATACACACAACAACCAGCTTCTGAAAGAGTTGACTATCGCTTTATTCTATGGTGTTCCCTTATTTCCCCTATACCTACAAGGAAGTAAGTAAAAAGATAATTTTTGTTATTTTCTTCTCGATTAGCATAAAGTAAATAGAAGAATAAACTTTTTATGAATAATTTATTGTAGAGATGTAGAGAAAGCCATGCAAATAGAACACATAAGATTTTTAGAAAAAGGTCCGTATGAAGGTCTGTGTATACATGTGTGTGTGTGTGTGTGCGCGCGAGCGCGCACAGCATAACTCAAAAACGAAAAGAACGTTTAATAACAATCTTGGTGTTTATGTTTAGTAATCTTCCAAGGTTGCGACAGGAAGATATTCAAGTAAATCCCCTCACCACACACTAACCTTTACATGGAACAATTGTTTAAAATATTGTTTTACTAAAAGATGGTTCTAACGATTTTTAATTAAAATACCGCATATTAAAGGTATTTACATCACAAATAAATCTACATTTTCAATTTTATGGCAATAGATTCTTAAGACCTGTTTATTCTGGATGATTTTTTCAGAATTTTGAACAACTGTTTAAGAGATATACAAAAACCTACTACAAAAGAAATGTATTTCTCATTAAAACACCTAACTTATGTCACATTGGTTTTTTTGTAGAGTTTACCGTTTTCGAGATATTCTTTATGTTATTCGTTTCAATTTAAAACTACCTAACTTTTCTGAAACTGGAAGTCACCATGCAAAACAATCCGAACCTCATTTGTTTAAGATAGCGACTAGTATTTAAAAGAGTTGACTATCGCTTCAGCCTAATGTATTCCCTTATTTCCCCTCTACTTTCAAGGAAACAGGCAATAAGACCATTTTTGTTGTTGTCTGGATTAGTATGATGTAGATAAAAGTATAAAGTTTTGTAAGAATAGCTTGTTATTTAGAGCGTTGTACGGTGACCAAGACCACTAGGTGACGCATTATTTAATAACACTGCTAAATTGTTGTCAGGAACACCAAATAAAATGACTTGGTTATAAATAAGCAAATAAATGAATACTGTTGCCTTACATTTTACTTTTGTTTACGAACGCACAGCCACAACCAATCAAAAGAGACGTTGCAAACATTTTTGTGGCCAACATTAATACATTTAGCATAGAAGTCGTCATGGTTGATCCACCGTCATTTTTGACTAACTACTTTCTCTATCAATATAGGCAGTGAAGGTATTCTATTCCACCTAAATTTTTAATACCCGGATTCACCGTAAATATATGACTAATTATTTTCTATATCAATATAAAGGTACGTAGAAGGTAGTGCAGGTACTCTATTCCACTCACATTTTTGTTACCCAGATTTCACCGGAAATATATGTTTTTGGGGTTCCCTGATATCAGAAAAAGTATTTTTAGAAAAATTTGATTTCTGTGAACAGCTTAACTTAAAGACGAAAATACCGTTAAATACTAAAGCTGATATTTAAGTTCAATATCTTCCAAGAATGCTACACGAAAGTTTCCAACAAAATCTTCCACCTCGAACAACCCTTCACATGACACATTATTCGAATTTTTTAGTTTCTCAGAAATAGTTGTGACGATTTTTATTAAATATCATATGTTTAAGATATTTTTATGCTAAATGAAATGATTTTCTTGAAATTTCTGGGAATAGCCTGTGCAGTCTTCATTCTGGATGATTTATGCATAACTGGTAAACTATAAAATTAGAGAGACAATCCAACTAGCTTTTCTAATTCTTACGTACATTTTACGTGGTAGAGGAAGTAAATATTTGTGGCTTAGGGATACAGATTGACTAAACAGAAACGTTTCAGATTCCTCTTAAGAGTGTCCAAAATAATAAACTCAAGTTACAATGAATGCTTATATAGTAGATATGCTTAACGTCGTTAAGTTAGATTTGGAGTAGGAAGAAATAACCCTAACATATTCCTCACTTATTATAAGGTGTGTATAAAAACTGCGTAATATTACTTAGAAAAGAGGTCGGCAAGTGCTGAACTTTGACGTCGGAGTTTGCGGACGCCGACGGGGCACTGTGAGGGATTCGTGTTGCAGTTCATTGTGTGATCAACATGTGCGCCTATTGGCTAAAAGCTTTATATGGTATATACTGCATGTGATGAACTGTACTTACATTCAACCTATTTGTTTTAATTTGCATTCACATTAATTCAGTTATCATTTACTATTCAAGGGAGAAGTGCTTCAAGATTCTGGCTTGGACGTTATGTTATATTCATTACATATTTCAGTGTGTTTCACTGGGCTCTAATGATAAAACCATTTTTGTGGGAACGCAAAATTTAAAGAGAAAACCCAAAGCCGGAACCTGCACAGGTAAAGGCAGGATTAAGGTGTATCATCAGATTGAAAGAATTCAGAGCAACTTCACTCATTTATTTAATATTTTGCACCTATAATAGTTAAAAAACAAAAACATAAAAAAGGCCTATTTTCGTCACAAATAAAAAAAAACTTTACGGCCACTTCAGACCGGTCAAAATAATTCACCATACGGGAGCGAGAAGGTTCATAAGGTTCATAAATTTTGGCAAGTTAAAGTCAGAATGATACAAAGTTAAATATACTAAATTTATACAAGCAGAAAGCTCGCTCCACAATGATCTAGCACGGCGCAAGTGGCCTAGAAGAAATTCTGTATGAAGACGACCCAGATGAGTAAAAACCAACTGTTCGACACTCAGCGGCTAGCCGAGATCACCCCTCCAGTAGTGGAGCTCGTGACATGTCCAGGCATGCGTAGAGAAGTCTGGACCCGCTGGCTAGCCTTCAAGCAGGTTGGTGGAAGCGTTGTAGCGGAGTAATGATGAAGTAATAGGTCGGGTAGTATCGATTGTGTAACAGAGACGTTACAAGTGAAGTACACCTTATTATGAAATTCAGTTACTTATTTTTTTTTATGAAAAGTAATATAAATGTAGATGGTTCGCATTCAAATATAAAATATTAGTTTTTTATGAGTTAAAGGCTTATATTACTTGTATTATATTATTATTATTATTAATAATAATAATAATAATAATAATAATAATAATAATAATACTAGGGTTGAACCTGCCAAGCGTGCTATAGAGAAGCTGCTATATTGTGTTTATTAAGTGCTTTTAGTAAACTAATGTTATATTTGTATATATTGTTGTAATATTGAAATGCTTTTCGTAATTTAAATTACAAGAGAAGACTCCATTGGTATAAATAACTAAATTAATCAATTTTCAACAAAGGCTGTGCGGCCCTGTCATGTACACGTGTAAAGGCTATCACGGTTTAGTGGAAAGTTTGTGACCGATCTTCACTCTCGGTGCCCTTTGAAGAAGGTTTACCGAGAAAAGAGAAATACCGCTCGGCGGAACGACGTCACAGTGCTGGTAAGCTTCCGATCGCTGGCTTAGAACTTCTTAAATTCTAAATTTAAAATAATAAACAAGATGTCCGGGATAAATAATACATATGATACGTGTTCGAATAAAATTTACTCATTAGGTATACCGTTTGGGAGAGTAAATTTCATTTTTAATGTTCTCAATTTTAATATTGGCATATTCCGACTCTCATACATTTTACGCACAAATACGTAAGCATACTTTGGAAGTATTTCAATGAGGTCGTCACGTGGGTGCACCAGTCTTATCACAAAGTATCGACACATGCATCCTACCTGGACACGAGCAACCTATCACATTCTTATCCTGGCAATTGACATCATCGTTAGCAAACAAATAATACAAAATATTGTTTCCTATTTTAGCTCTTTCATCAAAATCTCTGGCCAAAGAATAAAAGTTGTATCCATTCATCTGTTTCTGAATTATTAAACATGTTTAGTGGAACAAGACTTTTAAAGTTTTAGATGAAATTTCTCCAGTTTAACGAGAGAAATTAAGCAATAGACTAGCACTAATCAAACTTAGGATGCACAAAATGACTATTCAGAGCCAAGCAATATTCTATTCTTATGTAAAAACAGGCTATGGTCCTTTTCACCGTTATATGACGGACTGTTCCATTTATCTAAATCTTTCTTTCAAGTCTTAAATGTAACTTGGTTTATTCATATACACTTGGTCTTCAAATGACCCCAAAGGAAGACGTTGATCACCGCTTTAACTGACGATTCTGGATCTCCTCTTCTTCATATTATATTTTAATTCCAGAGAAACAGATAATTGAGTATACTTTTTACGTATTGATATGAAATTTTATTAATATTTGGAGTATGTAAATACTAAAAGATGGTGCAATTTAAAACATCTGCTGTGTTTTATTCACATGACTTACTCTACATCTCTGTAACAAATTATTATTAAAAAGCTTATTCTTTTATCTACTTTTTGCTAATCAAGATAAACATGAGTAGAAATGCTTTCTTGTAAGTAGAAGGAAATGAAATAGTGTTTTATTTTCGGACGCTCTTTAACTGCTATGGTTCTCAGCTTCCCATTCTATGCTGGGCTTGAAAGGCCTCCTTTATCAGGCTTGAGGTTCTTTTACGTACCGTAAATTTATGACACGGGAACAACGGCTTTACTTCCCTTCTGAAGGAGGCCACGCTAAGGATTTTTACGCCCCAAAAAAATCCATCGTCCTCCTTGGGTATATGGTACCCATTACACCACGGAGGGCGACTAAGTAGAAGGGAAATAAGGGAATACTTTAGCTAAGACGATAGTCAAATATTTTAAAAGCTGGTTACCATGTGGATGAAATTCATTTCTTTATATTGCCAGGAATTGACAAATTCCTGTAGGTATGTGAAAAGTTTAAATATTTTAAAACTAAAACCAGTAACAAGGAATATCTAAAAAATGGCAGACTGCATAAAGAAATGTATATGACATAAATTATGTGTTTTAACGTGATCTACATCTCTGTGTAATAAGCTTTTTTCTATTTCTTACGGTTTACCAGTTATGCAAAATTCATTCAGCATAAAGAGGTTTTTAAAGGCTATTGCCTGAAAATTCAAGATATACATTTTATTTGGCACATACATATTTTTAATATACTGTATTTTAGTCAAAATCGTTATAGCCATTTTTGAAAAAAACAAAATTTTCGAATTTTTTCCATGTTAAGAGTAGTTTTGGGTGGAGAATTGTATTAAAAATCTTCATGTCGCATCGCTGGAAGATACTAAACTTATATACCAAGTTTATATTTTACCGACTTTTGTTTTTAATTTATAGTGCTCACAGACATACGGACGCATACGGACCGTTTTCCAAAAATGTTTTTTATACAGGGGACCCTAAAACGTGTATTTCCGGTGAAATCTCGGTATCGAATTTTTGGGTGTACTACGATACCTTCTCTATGCACTATGTACATATTTCGTGTAGACATAGTAAAATCAATAACTTTGTAGTCACACTCTGTATAGCTGAACAGAAAACCTTTTTCGAACACCGGTAATATATGTTCTATTTCGAAGAGCTTTTGTGAAACAGAAAACGATCTAAAATTACAATTTAAGAATTTATAAGTGATTTTCTATACTTTTAGTACAAATTACCACTTTAAATATGAAGAATCTTATTGACACACTCTCTACCAATACTTCACTAGCCTTCTCTCTCTCTCTCTCTCTCTCTCTCTCTCTCTCTCTCATATGGGGTACGATACATTTATTTCATGTTTTGAGAGAGGTGATGATAATGATAAATAAGAATAATACCTAAATGATCTAATTATGTATTCGTCTTAAGTGCTCGGAACTGTACCGTTTCGCAACGTAGCTAATATGACAAAATATCCAATTTGTGAGTTTAACTGGTTTATGCGCACTACTAAAATATTCATTGGATAGAAACTTTAAAATTATATCAGTTATTTACACATAATGAAAATAATACTTTTGGTATAGTTTTGCTAAAGCGGAATAATGCTGAATTGAAAAGAATTTCCCATATGATGACTATTCTGCGACCAGCTCAACTGACTAAAGCTATTAATATTGAATTGTTAGTATAAAGGCAGAGGGGTTCATTGTTGCAGCAGGTTATCTTTCCACATGATTCCACACGAGTGCAAGGCTGCTGATTGATCGGGGACCAATTGCCTAATATAACGTTGCTCATCCATTAACTAACATCGGGCTTTCAAATTAGAGCTTATCGATGAAAGCAGATTTCCTATTAAATGGATGCTATACGGTGCCAGATTAGATACCTTAAACTAACGTACTTATCAGCACACATTGTCAAGTCCATGTTATGTTCACATTTTCTCAGTAAAAGTACGTCGAAAATGCAGGCTAGGAATGTCGGTTCTTACCTGTAGGAAGTTCAGAAGATTGAATACTGTTATGTTATTTTAATGTGAAAATACTACAAAGTAAGCAAAATGTTTTATACACCTTAACGAATATCTTATAGGCGGCGCCGCGGGTGAGTGGTTATACCGCTCGCATCCCATCTAGCCGGCCCGGATCGATCCCAAGCGATCACCTTTCCAATCATCAATTTCGCTTACATGTCATATCACCCACTTCATGCTCATGTCTGGCTACGGCCGTCCCCTCATAACGGGTTCTCCATTCTGTGGTTTCGTGCCGTTGGCTCCCCGACAGACTTCTGCCCCTAGACATTGGCTTGAAAGAGGCGGGTAAGCCGATTACGAAACGAACGAAATATAACATGAAATATCTCGACATTGTGTAAGTTCTATAGAAGTCAGTAAAGTTGATTTTAGTAGTAGAAAGTGATCACTTTTCTTGCAAAGTATATCTTTTTGTCTAACTCTCCCTCTTTCTTTGCACACACTGGATAAAGGGGCCGAAAGCTGACCTCAGTCATGTTACTTTTCTGTTCTATGTGTTTATTTGTTATCCTGGGTCTGTATAGAGACACTCTTCGTGTTGGTCGATCTAATAAATAAAAATAAAAGTATAATACAATACAGAAAACACACACACACACACACACACACACACACACACACACACTCACTCACTCACTCACTCACTCACTCACTCACTCACTCACTCACTCACTCACTCACTCACTCACTCACTCACTCACTCACTCAAAGACTATATTTGAAGTATATAAGAATCCGTTTTCATTAAATTTTCATTTAAGAGTTTGCGTTATATACTGTATACTTTTAATACTTCTGGGCTAGCTGACAGAATAGAAGCGGTAATAACATCGCAATAGCTCCACACAAACGCACAAGTCTCGTGGCAAGTAATATTTATTTATTTTATTTATTTATTTATGCTAAGCTTTATACAGGTGAATATGACCGGTGTTCAGCCCTGTCTCTTTACCGGTCATACTCATATTTTACAATAGTTTATTAATTCTAGTTTATTACACCATTTTGTCTATTTACTGTCCATATCCATTTATTTTTCACTTTGCATAAGAATTGTCCAATCTTCTTACTATCTTTTTGAAACATTTCAACTACTACTACATTTCTATCTATTTTAAACCATTTCTTATTAATATACTCTTTTCTCCAAATTTCAGTCCCTTTAAATTTAAGTAAAATGTGTTCCATATCTTCATTTCCGCCACATATAGGACATTGATTTTGTGGAATACCTTTCCTTAAACCTTTTAATCTCTATACTCCTGCTTTCAGCCATGCAATACCTTCTCGCTCCTCTTTTTTTATTTGTCACATCAATGTACTTTTCCCTTCCCCATGAAACTTTCACTGGTATATAGAAAACTAAAGATCTCTTTTCAGTTATTTCACTAAATATTTTTCGTATTTCTATATCCTCAAATCTTTTCCTTGCCAACTTCCAGAAGTTATTCACATTATTTTCTCTTCTTCTCCACATTTCCCCCTACTTTCCAGGTTATTTCGAAGACAGTCTACCCATCCCTTGTTTTTTAAACTTTTCTCTTGATATACTAAACACTGTTTTAACAAATTCCTTTCTTCCAATTTCAATATTCTATGCCAAAATTTCAATGCCCGTTCCATAATCTTTCCCTTACTTGCCACTCTACCCAGCTCTATTTGTGCTACCTGCCTAACAGTTGCATTTGGTAACCCCAGTATTTCTTTGCAAAATTTCCTATGCACCTCATCTATGCCTTCCCATCCTCCTTCTAATCCCCATACTTCTATCCCATATAGCATTTTTGCCTCAACCACCATATTGTACACTTTTTCTAACCATCTAATATTTATATTAGTTGCTTTGTATTTGCAACTTCTAATAGCTGATAAAGCTCCTTTTCCTTTTGCCAATGCAAATTTCTTTTGCTTTTCCCAATTGCCACCACTATCAATTTTAACTCCTAGATAAATACATTCTCTCACTACCCTGTACTCCTTTTCATTCTCATTCTTCCATTTTTCATACTTGCTCAATTTTCCCCCTTTTTTGAACACTACAATCTGCGTCTTGTCCTGGTTCACTTTTAAACTCCACTCTTTACAGTAATTATTTAATGTTTGCAAGGATTGTTTCAAGCCATTCACTGTAATTGCACCTATAACTAGATCATCTGCAAACAGTAATCCTGGAATCTAAACATTGTTAATTACTGGCATCGAGTTATTATTTCTCTGTTAATACATCATCTATATATAAATTGAATAGGACTGGACTTAACTTACATCCCTGTCTAAGGCCTTTCTCTTGTTGGATTTCTCTTGTTACAACCCCTTCCTCCACTCTTATACAAAAAGTGCAAGTAATATACAGAAAGCTTGCTTGAGAGGATATTAATCTTTCTTACCTCATTGGCTGTGAATTCGTCTTTGTAGCTACTTGTATAAATATAGTCCGATTCAAATATTACTGTCAAAGTGTTCACCATTTACCGTCGAATGTGATTCTGTAGTACCAGCCATTGGGGAGAGGTTCTAGTCTAGACGCTACGGACTCCCAACTTCAGGCGGTCTGACGTTACATCTGGTCCCTTCCCGGAAGGAGTTGTTCGGATTGGGTTGGATTCGGTGCTGCCGTGGTTCCTGATATCCACAGGAGATTTGAGTACGTCTGAGGAAAGCCAACTGAGACACTTAAATGTTCTCTGACATCATCAAGAGCTGTTGGACGGTGAACTGGACTGTTGACTTCACCGAGTCTTCCCTGCTAACGTCGAACTCAATTACTAGATGACCCAGCTGTCCCATATTTTACACGCGCGGATACCCCTTAGTACGTTAAAACAGTTGCATAACTCAATGGGCTATATTTAAAACCGGTCAGTGGTAAACTGGGAGAGTGGCCTTCGTATTATCTCTCTTGTTTTACCAGTGGAGACAGTGAGCGGGTCTCGCTCATTCAGAAGGCCAGTTTCTTACTGACGTATTTAAACTTGAAATGACCCCGTTGATTTCTGCAACTACTTTAACTCGCACTATCTGCACACGTCAAATGCGAGGCAGTTCGGCCACCCGGTATGGCCCTGACTTACTCGGACAACCAGGACAACATGACCTTCCTTATAATAGATTTGAATGGGTCCATTGGACGGTGATGGCATCTGTAACTGTCAGTGTATTTTTACTTTCTCTACACGTACTATGTACATCGTGTATAGAGTAGGTGCTACATTCCACCCAAAAATTCGATTCCGAGATTTCACCAAAAATATAGGTTTTAGGGTCTCCTGCATCCAAAAAAAAAAAAGAATTCTTGGAAAAAGGGCAGTATGTGTGAGTGTGTGTGTGTGTCCGATAAACACGATAACTCAAAAACAAATAGTCGGCAAAATGCCAAACCTGGTATTTAAGTTTAGTAACCTACAGGAATGCGACACGAAGATCTTCTGAAAAATCCCCCCACCCCAATCTACTTTTTAAATAGAAAAATTTCGAACATTTTGATTTTCTCAAAAATTACTCTAATGATTTTGATTAAACGACCGCATATTAAATATATTTATATGGCGAATAAAATGTATATCTTGAATTTTCTGGGAATAGATTCTGAAGACCTCTTTATTCTGAGAGAATTTTGCTTAATTTTGCGTAACTCCTATACCGTAAGAATTAGACATAAACTTATTACTCAAAAATGTACATTACATTACATAATATGCCATATATGTTTTTTTTTTTGTTTTTGTTTTTTTTTTTTTTTTGTTTTTTTTTTCGTGTAATCGACCATTTCTGAGATATTACTTATTTGTGTCAGATGCAAAATACTTAAACTTTCCTCACTCGGAACTTGTAAACTCCTGGCCCTGCATAGAAACGGATTTTAACCACATGGCAACCACCATTTAAAGGATTTGTCTATCGTTTTAACCTAGTGTATTCCCTTATTTTCCTTCTGCTTTTAAGGAAGCAGGTAATTAAAATTATTTCTGCTAACGTTTATCTCCATTATCATAAAGTCGACAGAAGAATATGCTCTTTAGTTTCTCTACACGTACTATGTACATAGTGTATAGAGAAGGTATTGTAATGCACCCAAAAATTCGATACCGAGATAACACCGGAAATTCATGTTTTGGTTCCTCCTGAGTAAAAAAGGCATTTGTGTGTGTGTTGTGTTGTGTGTGTGAGTCTGTGGACAATATAGCTCAAAACCGGAAAGACCGTTAAATACCAAACTTGTATCTTCCAAGGATGTGACACGAAGATTTTTAAGAAAATCCCCCACCCCAACTACCCTTTGCACAGACATTTTTTCGAAAATTTTTATGTTCTCAAAAATGGCTCTAACGATTTTGATTAAAATATATATCCTGAATTTTCTGGGAATAGCCCCTGAAGACTACTTTATTCTGGATGAATTTTGCGGAATTTTGCATAACTGCTAAACTGTAAGAGATTGACAAAAACTTACTACATAGAAAATGTAGAGCAGATTAAAACACCAATTTGTATAACATACATTTTTTTCGTGGAGTTGGTCATTTTAAAGATATTCCTGGTTTTTGGTTTCAGCTTTGAAAAACTTTTACTTTTTTCAAATAGAAATTTGTCAACTCCTATCCATTCAAACAAAGGAACTCCACTCACATAGCAACCAGCTTTTGTTTATCATTTTAACCTATGCTTTTATTTCGCTGCTACTTACAAGTAAGCAAGTAATAATACTATTTCTGTTAATTTTTTCTCGATTAGCATGAAGTAAATAGAGGTATTAGCTTTTTAACAATACTTTGTTGCAGAGATGTAGAGAAAGTCGTGTGAATGGAACACATCCGATTTTTACTTTCTCTACACGTACTATGTACGTTGTGTATAGCGATATATTGTAGTGCAGCCATAAGTTCGAAATTTCACCGAAAATACACGTTTTCAGACCACCTAAATCCTAAAAAAGCAATTCTAGAAAACTGGTCGTGTGTGAGTGTGTGTGTGTGTGTGTGTGTGTTTGTGCGCGCGCGCGTGCCTGTGTGTGTGCATGTGTGCATCATAGCTCAAAAACGGAAAGTCCGTTAAATACCAAACCTGATATTCAAGCTCAGTATCTTTCAAGGATAGGACACGAAGATTTTCAAGAATTCCCCCCCCCCCCAACCCCAAACTACCCTTTACGTGGAAAAAATTTCGAAATGTTTGATTCTCTCAAAAATGGCTCTAATGATTTCGATTAAAATTTCTTATATTTAGGATATTTACATGAAAATAAAATGTATATTTTGAATTTTCTGGGAATAGCTTCTAAAGACCTCTTTATTCTGGATGATTTTTATTGTATTTTGCTTAACTGGTAAACCGTAAGAGGAAGATGAAACTTACTACACAAAAAATATAGATTTCGATAAAACACGCAATTTATATGACATAAATTTTTTCGTGGAGTTGGCAGTTTTAGAGATACTCTTTGATATTGATTTCAATTTTAAAATACTTCAACTTTTCTTATACGGGAACTCGTCTACGCTTGATCACGCAAAGAAACAAAAGTCAATCCCATAGCAACCACATTTTAAAACATTTAGCTGTCGGTTTAATCTAGTGTATTCCTGTACTTCCCTTCTATTTACAAGGCAGCAATTAATAAGACCATTTCTGGTAATGTCTATCTCGATTAGCTTGAAGAAACTAAGAATAAGCTAGTCGAGTGGTCAGCGAGCTGACTTTTCATCCGGAGGTCCCGGTTTCAATTCCCGGCCGGGCTAAGGAATTTTACTTTAGCTAGAATTATTCCCTATCCCCCACAGAGTTTGGAAGCATGTATGTGAAGTGAATGAGTGTGTTTGAGAAAATAAAAATGATTTAAACTAAACGTAAAGGAACCTATAGACGAGTTTTTTCAAGTGTAAAGCCCCCGATATGACCTTAGATGTTAAAGGGGGCTATATAAATGAAACAATAAAAAGAAATGTTATAGAGATGTAGAGAAAGCCTTGTAAATGAAACACAGATCTTTTTAGAGGCACGATCGTTTTCCCACACAATAAGGAAAATAGACATATTCTTTCTGATAATGACCAAAATTTGAAAATTCTGATATGTTATAACCACATGACTGCAGTTTTTACGAGTTGTACTTACGAAATGATATCGAAAGAAACAACTGAATAGTGAAACACTTAAAATAACAAATTATTGAAAAAGTCAATTCAAATGAATGTCACAGTAAAGCATAACCACAAAAATGGAGTGTTCAACAATTTTGATTAAAATACGTACATAAAAGATATTTATATGGCAAATAAAATATATATGTTGAAATTTCTGGGAAAAATCTCTAAAGACCTCTTTATTCTGGATGAAATTTGCGTAACTGATAAACCGTAAGAGATAGACAAAACTTACTACACAAAAAATGTAGATCTTGTTAAAGCACACAATTTATGACATATAGGTTTTTTCTGAGATATTCTTTGTTGTTTGTTTCAGATTTAAAATACTTTAACTTTTCACACACGGAAGGTTGCAAACTCCTGGCTTTGCATAGAAATGGATTTCAACCACATGGCAACCACCTTTTAAAAGATTTGACTATCGCTTTAGCCTAGTATATTCTCTTATTTTCCCTCTACTTACAAGGAAGCAATTAATTAAGAAAATGTCTGCTAATATTTATCTCGATTATCATAAAGTAGAAGGAAGAATTTGATTTAACAATAAATTTTTACAGTGCTGTAGGGAAAGTCATGTGAATGGAACTATATTTTTACATCTAATATTCTACTTTGACTTTGAGTGAACTGACGAAAATGCACAGACTATAATCTGTTTTGTGTTTGTTTATTGTGCATTGCATATTCTATATCACACAAGGGTAATGAGAATCATAAAGGAGAAGCAATAGTTTCTTTACAGCTTTATGAGTATTGTCACCATATTTGAACTATACCTATATTTAACAGTTTCGTAAACAAGATTGCACTACACCCTTTGTTCTGTTTTCTGGCTTACAATACATATAGATTTCTGGTTGGATGTGTTCCGTAATTGAAAGACTTGACTTGTAATGCCATTTTAAGCATTAGATACACTTGAAGCGATGAGGTGTATTAAATACTAAATGGTAACAGCGAATGGAAAGTATGCTTTTCCTTGAATAAACGTAATACCTTCTTGTGGTTTTAAAGTTGATATTAGATTAAGCATTTTATGAAATTCTTCTGCAGTCACTTTGGGTCTTTGTATTTACAACCAAGAGCTCTTGAAGCGCACGGGTTACCTTCTTAACTTTGTTCCTCACGAGGAAATTTCGTCGTAGAATCGAGTGTACTCCTTCAACACGATAAAAGAGGTTGTATGCGTAAGGAAAGTTACTCTACCAAAAGAACCAGATTTACCCTTCCAATGAGACACCTCAAACATACCCTTAAGCTTTTGCGATTGCATGCCACTACTTAATTATACCTAAACGAGGACAAATGCTGTCATCTGGTGAAAAGAATGCCATCTTAGTCTATAGGCACTAACTTTTCATTAGAGTAAATAACAATATGACAACCTTTCTAAGGAGAATTTTAAACGCGAGAACGGAGAGAATAGAGTCTAGTTAAATATACATTTTCTTATGGTACAATATTGTTTCATATAAGGACAAGTTTGTAAGAACGAGCTGAAACAACTGACATTGAATTGCCATTTTCTTGAAGTTAGGGATTTTAATGCCTCGTCGGCATATTTTCATGGTTGCTCAGTGGTTAGAACAACCGAATGGGGACCGGGAGTTTGGCGGTTCAAATCCCGGCTGTGACGTTGAGTTTTTCAATCTGATTCTATCTATCCAAGAATATCGCTTATAATTTTTACTTCTTGCTTATTTTAATTTCTTGTAACGTTCGCTACAAATTTAGATTACGGTGTTGGTTAGAGCTATATTTAATGCAAAAAAAATAAATAAATAAAAAGGAAAATAAAATTAGGACAGTTTACAGCGCAAGAGACGACTTCATAGCAAAGCATGAACGTCGTTTTTAGCACAAGTGACCTTGTTCCTCCCCACGTGTGTCCACTGCATTTTGCGCTCTGTTGCCAAATCTAGATTGATATTTCCTTTTGTTCAGGTAGAATTGGTTTCTTTTCCGGTTGTTCCATTTATGTGTTACTGCTATTCATATATTTATCGCTATATTGTAATTCATTGTTACATTCACTGTTGAGACAGTGCAAAGTACAAAGTTACAAAAACATGTTGTCCGTGCCTGCTCTCCAAAGGCTGATAAAGGTATGGTAATATGACCAGTGGGTCATTAGATCCAATCTTACCGAGCGAAATAAACTAATTTTCCATCGGTGTTTTTAAAGTGAGGTTCATTTTACACAAAAATATGAACTACTTTATATTTTTTCGATAGTTTATAATAATATAATAATAGTAATAATTTATTATTAGTATTATTACTATTAAATTTTCCAAACCTATAGTACTTTTCTATCTGTTATCAACGTTTATTGAATGCTTTTTTGGGTTGTTCGTTTTTTTTGTTGTTCATTTTTAGAATCTTTCAGCACCAGTACATTTAGGACGAATTCCACCACCAAGTATATTTAGGAGTTGTGCAGTTGTTTTCAGAATAAATAGTTTTTGATTGAAAATGAGCTATGAAAATCTATTAGGAATGTTAACGTATATCACACCCTCAATTCTAGGTGCCGTAACTCAAAATACCTGATTTTTCAGATACAACCCTTTTAGTTTCATTATAATTGTGTAAAGCACCAATTTATTTTCAGGATCTTAGGATTTGGATGATAAAATTGAGCTTTTTACTAACCAACAGATACTAAAACTGTAAGTAAATACATAGGTAACTCAAATGTGGCTTTTTGAGTTACGACAATTTAAAACTGATTGTAAGTGTGCGATATGTACGAGGCTTCTTAACATAATTTGTTAAATACCAGGATTATATCAGCGCCGCCGGTTATAGCGGTCATCCTGCTGGAGTTCTTTTTACATTCTAGTGAAAAAACGGACATGAGCTGTCGCTTTTAAGCATACTAAAAGCACAATCAGTGTAGGCTGGGTTTGTTCCTGTGACCTTCCGATCAGAAGTCCAGCGCCTACCAACTGAGCCACTTGGACCAACGAGCATGTCCAAGGGTAGCATCTGTAAGATGTTGCTTTCTTTCACTTCCCAAATAGTGCATATTCCTCCTGGCAGCGATTTTTGGAACTAATCGTTTATTTCCGAAATTAAATGTCCAATGATTGAATCGAAATTATGTTGTAGTTTACTGATGGCTCCTCTATCTCCTTCTCCTGAATTGTTGCTATCTTGTACTTTTTCGCCGAAAGTACTTTTCAATTTGAACACAAGGAAGTAAGGTTAACAAAATTTCGTTTAACATATGCCTAGTTTAAAGCTTGATAAAATGAATATTACCGGCCACATTTCAAAAAATGATTTTAAACATGAAAGCAGAAAAGAAGTTATTGCATTTTATGCTTATAAAATTGTATATGTAGTTTTGATTGATTTTCATGTTTTGTTCGTATTTTTATGACTTAAGGTTCGTAGCCAAAAAGAATTTGTATGTACTTTTTATTTATGGAAACTTGAGATGTTGAAGGAAAGAAGTTAAATTAAAAAGATACGGAAAGAGTACTTTAATTTAAATTTCATTGTGGTGCAGCGTTTATTCTATATGTTTATGATATAGCGAGTTGAACAATGGCCATTTAATTCGAAACCGTGATGGCCGAGCATCAAGTGAATGGCGTGAATCTATAAAAATGGCAACTAATGTACCCGCCATACGTTCCATACCGGTTAGATCGCAAGACACAGCCTCTGTCGCCGATGACAAATAAATACATTTATTCATTCATTCACAGAAAGATAGAAACACCTCTTGGGATCTTGCCCTCATGGAGAAGTATTGCGCAACTCTCACCATAAAAAAATTCGCTCAATGATCGCCGAGGAACTGCGAACGAACATCTACAAAGTCTTCGAAGAAGTCTACGGACTATAAACTAACGGTAGCACAAGACGAAGTGACATAATTGCTCTTCAAGAAGACACAAATATAGGATTTATCATCTACCCTGCCGTTAGATTTGAAAAGCTCAAAGGACAGCCAGAAGAAGTCTATAAAGAAAAAAATAAAATATTTACACACCCACATACTTCAAGGCAAAATACAATCTAAATATCATTGAGATATTTGATCGGATGTTTGTTTCAATACCTGGAAAAGGTTTGAACCGAAGAAAGAAAAATTAAATACATTGTCATATCTGCAATAAGAGGTCCAATTTCTCTTCTTCGAAATCATTTGTATAATAATCATTTTTAGCATTTTCACGGTCAATATGCCTTTGCTATAAATGATTTATTGTATGTCAGTTTTATATTATGTTTAATAGTCCATTTGCGCCTTTTAGTTTCCTTTAGAATTGCCATACTAATGAAAACTGCCGATATTATATTTCCTTTATAGAAGAGTTTCAAGTTAATTACTACTAATCTGGTTTACTCTGGTTTTGCTGGCAGCCCATAAATACCGGGAACTGTTATTGTTTCAATTAATAAAGGTTTTAAAATTATTTAGTACAAACAAATTTCTCTTTATTTGCGCATTCTGTCATCTTCTGTGGCCTACGGATAGCATGCCAGCCTCTGGTTCCAAGGTCGCAGGTTCAAAACCGGCGGAAAGCTATGGACTTTTTTCGCGTGTAAAAGTCTGAACAAAATTAAGGTGTTTTCCACGCCCAATATAGAATGGGACACAGAGCTACACAGCTAAAAAACGCCCATAAATAACACTCAATTTCATAGGTAGAGTCAGACTGAAATATTCAATGCCCTAGCCGGGATTTGAACCACGGATGTCGCGATCTTTAGCCGGTTGCTCTGCCAACTCCTGTCCTACACACGGCTTGTGTGAAAAAACAATTTATCTAACACTCAATTTCATTTGCGCATTTAATTAGAAGCTTTATGCCAGTTATGTTATATTTCCAAAAAGTATACTATGTCAATATACTATATAATTGAGATTTACAGGCGTAAACGGAAAATTATTAAGGACAAAGATAATTTTCGCTCGTACAACCAGAATAAACTTTGAGAAAATATCACAATTTTTACTCTCTCCACGACTTTAGATAGCCAGCAACAAACGTTCCTCTAACATTCAAACCTTAACTCTGATTCAGCTACAAAGCCTAGTTGTTACACTTCTCATAAATTGATATAGTTTTGGCAGGTATTTGGGGCTATTTTCAAAGTCATTGTTTTAGAGGCGCGCCTTTTGTTCGGCGCATGAATACGAGTAAAAAGGAATAGATGCCAGTGACAGCATTGCGAAGGAATTGTCTCCCCGCCCAAAGCTAAGTATTCAGAACTGCTACGGCCGAAAACATATCTATTATCATTTTAGAGCTGTTTCACTTTCTAAACGTCAAGCTACTTCGGCCATTTACCCGTGCAAATTGAACGAAATTCTTTGTTTCGAAAGATTTTTTTTTTTTTTTTTTCCTTTTCTTTTTTTTTCTTTTTTTGTTCTCGGTTGATCATATCGGACGATGAATGAATAAAATCGATTATCTCGGGGTGCATGGAGCTTAAAGTTATTCAAAATTCGTTTTCTCAGGATAAGGAAAACTATCTTATCCGGGTATCTCACCCTAAGCGAGATTCGAAATCGTTGATTTACGTCACATAAGAGAACCTCAAGCCTGATAAAAGAAGCCTCTGAACAAAATTAAACGGTCTTTCCCACCCAATGGAACGCTGAAAACCATGCAGTTTTTGAGCGTCCAATTAAAAAAAAATCTCCATTTCCATTTTTCCAACACTAACGGGGCGAGCAAGTTTCTTGTAAGGCAAAGCAGGCATTGTATTTCATACAGGAATTCCAAAACGAGAAAATATACACTTTGAAATTAGATGGATGGTTAAGAAAACCTTAGAAAAGAATGTGCATATGTCAATTTGCGTATAGATAACTCAAACTCTCTGTCAGATAACACCAATTTATTATCAGGTGTTTTAAGAATTTAAGGTAAAGAGTGTTACGAAATGACGTTTACAATGAAAATTCTTATTGTTTCTTTACTCCCTCAAAAACGGCTCTGATTACAATAGTGTTTTGATCAAAATATAACACATATGAGATATTATAATAATGTATAAATTCCACATCTTCTATTTTCTGTGTCGATTTGGTTGGCTCAGTTGGTTAGGTGTTGATTTTCTGGGTCGCATGTTTAAATCAGACCCAGACATATGGCTTTTAAGTGCACTTCAAAGCGACAGCTTCAAAAAAAGTGAAATGGCGTTTTATTTATGGATGCTCTATAACTACTGTGGTTCTCAGCGCCCCATTCTATACTGGGCGTGAAAGACAGCTTAATTTTGCTCAGAGGCCTCTCTATCAGGCTTGAGGTTCTTTTACGTGCCGTAAATCTACGACACTGGACCAACGGCTTTACTTCCCTTCCGAAGGATACCATGCTTAGGATTTTTACGCCCGAAAAGATCCATCGTCCTCCGCCGGGTTTGAAACCGCGATCTTGGGTATGTGATGTTAGCAGCGACAGCCCCATATTATATTTACTGGCTGTAAAAGAAATCCTGGGGAACGAAATTCCGGCGGCGCTAATATGTTCCTGGTAATTGACAGAGTCGTTAACAAACAATGCATTCAATTTTATGCGAATAATGAGAAAGACACATCATCATAATATACAATGTATTTAAAATGAGTAAAATTGTAATTAATGCAGCTTTTGAATAACACATTTTTTATGATTTTTGATGAGCCCATGCAATGATTACATAATATATTATTTTTATTATATATTTACCTCCTGTTTTCTAAACAGATGAATGTTACACTGTTGAAATTGTACCTCTCAAAATTAACATGATGAAGCTGGAAAAATAAGATTTTGTGTGAATTCTTTCAACAGAAAGTAAGAAAGGTGGCTCCAGATAATGTGTGTGGATTCGATTCCCAATTGGTCGGCTACTCTGACCTTGAATTTTTTCGTGGTTTCCCCAGGTCGGAAGGCCAATGTTGCGGTGCTTCCTCTCTAACATACATTTCCTACAAATGTGCTTTCGTTTTATTCACCTCATCTGCCTCTAGGTTGTAGGATCAGGCGGCGGCAGTTTCTTTTTACTTTCTCTACACTACTATGTACATAGTATATAGGGAGTCATTGTATTGCACTCAAAAATTCGACACCAGATTTCATAGGAAACATATGTTTTGAGACACCTTGAATCCAAAAGAAGCATTTTTAGAAAAATGGCCGTGTGTGTGTGTGTGGGGATGTGTGTGTCAGTGTCTGCCTGTCTGTCTGTCTGTGTGCGTATGTGGATAGCATAGCTCAAAAACGAAAAGACCGTTAAACACCAAACTTGGTATTTAGGTTTACTATCTTCCAAGGATGCGACACAAATATTTTCATAGATTTTCCCCCCATCAAAAACTAGCATGATTTTCTCAAAAATGGCTCTAACGATTTTATATAAAATCTCTTAATTATATTTACATGACAAATAAAATGGATGTTTTGAATTTTCTGGGAACATCCCTAAAGACCTCTTTATTCGGGATGATTTATATTGAATTATACATAATTGGTAAACCGTAAGATACAGACAACAGACAAGTAACTTATTACACAAAAGACATATCTGGATAAATCACACAGTTTATTTTTTCATGGAGTTGGCTGTTTTCGAGATATTGCTTTTTATTGGCTACAGTTTTAAAATACTTAAACTTTTCTCATATAGGAACTTATCAACTCCTGGCTACGCAAGAAACGGATTTCAATCCCATAGCAACCACATTTTAAAACATTTAACTAAGGATATAGCCTAGTGCATTCCCTTCTAGCAAGGAACTAAATAATAAGACTTTTCTGCCAATGTTTTAGCATGAAATAAATAAAAGAATAAGCTTATTAACAATAATTTATTACGAGATGTAGAGAACGTCATACGAATGAATGGCACACATCAGATTTGTTTATGGCAGGACGGTGACATTCGGAAAGATGACGCCTGACTACTTCCTTCCTTCCCGGGACGACCAGATTGCGGTGGCTAAGGTAGGTCAGCAATGATGTCATGTCAGAGGTCCCGCACACTTTGGGCTCCCCGTTATCCCAAGGGCCGACTATGGCCTACACAGTTGGTGAAAGGTATCTATCTATACCTTAGAGAAGGTAGTGATTTTTTTCTATATTTTAACATGTGATTTTCTCACATTATTGTTTAAAATGCATAAATATAGAAATAGTATATATTTATATCTCTCTCTGAAACCGGTGGTAGGTTTCTTTCTATTTTGATTATAATTGACAACTCTTAAGGACTGATTTTGCTCGCTCTTTCTTCCAAACACGAGAATTAAATATATACACTGGCTGAATAATGCATGTCACTTAGTAGGTTAACTGGAATGTAAAGGAACTTCCGCGGGAAGAGATTCTGGCACACCGGTAGCGCTGATATGATCCAGATAATCGTTAACAAATAATATATTCTTCTGCCTGTATTTCATGGAAGGAAAAATGCTACTGGAATGTGGCTAGACTCTCTGGGTACTCTATCTGGCTTCTGGACTAGAATGTGGTAGGACCAGGTTAAATAATCGGTGTATGACATACTAGATGATGAAGGGGCAGGTAGAATCTCTCAGTGTGATATCTGGGTATATATTTTGAAACATATTATCATACTCACGTTTTTTTTAAATATAGTATTTTGAACAATGCTTTTTATACTGAAGTGGGTTAAATAACAGTTGACCTGAACCCAAATTGCATTATTTTCACTGGGCGTCCGGAAACATTTAAACAGCAGTGTATGTTTGGAGATTCCTCAACTCACTCTTAGTTCCTTCCACCTCGACAATAGATAGAGGAAATTGTGTGACCATTAAATATACAGTTTTTAACCACCAGAAAGTATTAATACAAGTTTTGTATGGAGTTCAACAATCATTTGAAGGTTTATATCAATAATTATTTTTTCTTGCAGCTGGAGTGCGATTTCAGCGCCAGCATGCGACGGCACCTGCAGCTTACAGGGTAAGTACTAATTGTTTCATCATTTATGAGTGATTTATACCTATCAAATAAAATAAAAGCTAATCTTAAATATATAAGGCTCTTTGATGATAAAACACCAATATCGACCTATTCGTTGGAACCACTGTCGTAGTGTAATGATTATGAGCTACATATGTTAAATAGAACAGAAAGCAAAATCCTTTGTAAATTACGCTAAAACTTATCTTAAGAATCTTTTAAGAGTCTTTTATTTTTTCTGAAAAACCACACTCATTTTCTCATTGACAGTATGTTTTAAATAGTATTAAGTCAAAAAAGGCGAATACATTTTCCTTTTTTGTTATTTGGTATCCAGTACCTAATTTAAATCTTCCGATTTTCATATTTTGTAGCATTTCTCCCATATTATAGATTTTTGAAACTAAATTTATATATACCTACATATATGCACACTTACACACGGGATGTTATTGAACTTCAATGATATATTTGCAGAGAATAAGGTGTTTTAGACAAGTAATTTGAGATAGGAGACCTATGGTCTGCCTGGTCAGATTTCGAAGTTGTTGCATAAGCTTCTAAAGTACCAGTACGCCACTGGTTAACGATGATATTCGATGGCATAACACACAAAACCGAAGGGGCGTTGCAGAGGGCACATTTCTGGTGCAACAGTAATGGCATTAGCTTTCAAATAATGGGTAGTCTTTGTTTCAAGTTATTTTTTTCGTTCTTTCTGTCTTTCTTTCTCTCTCTCTTTCTTTTCTGTTTCTTTTGTGTTCTTTTAGTAGACCATAATGCAGTATTTGCTTGTTTTAATGTATGTTTCAATTCATGCATTTTAATTTCAACATATCTATCAACACAATACAACCATTGCTAACAAAAAAAAGTTTTATCTTGTTTAATACTTACTTTGAAATATTTTGCTTCAAAATGGGATGTGGTTTATAGAGTAAATGAAAGAACATAATATTAAAATATCAAAGCCTTAACGTCAATTTTATAGGAACTGCTCGAAATGGTGTCCTGCATTTTAATATTAACAAAAAAAAACTAATAAAACATAAAGATAAATATATCACAACCTAAGATAAATTTTATTTTCAAGTCAACTTTTTAACTAATTTTAGCGTCCGCTTTTGTTATATACGGCACCTCAGGTGATGACACTGATGATACATGGATTGAAGATGGAGCACTGGTGGAATGCGATGGCGGGGAAAACCGGAGAGTCCGGAGAAAACACACTCTTACGCCGCTTTGCCACCCCAAATCCCACATGTGTTCGTCTCGGATTGAACTTGCGCCGCCTTATTGAGAGGCAAGTGATCTAACAATTCGGCTTCGACGTGCCCGAATGCAAAATTGACAGTGGTTTAGGAACAATTGCATACTGTAAATTGTGTGTGTCGAATAACCATTATTTCTTGGTTCACCATAAATAAGGGCATATATTCAAGTTCAGAGAAGGTATGCATGTTCTGCTTACTATCTCGGAAACATTCCTCAGTATAGATGTCCTCCGTGGCCTAGAGGTAACATGTCCGTATCCTTGATTTACGTCACGTAAAAAAAAACTCAAGCCTTATAATGAGGCCTCTGAGCAAAATTAAGTGGTCTTTCATGCTCAATATAGATTAGTTAAATAGCCTCCAGAAATGAAACTAAATTTCATTTACAGCATACGAGCTAACCTCATTGAGCAGAATCGAGGAAATAGCAGTAGTATTATTGTACGGTCCAATCAGAACTGTACTGAGTATACGTGTCCTAGCATTTCTTCGTATGGAATTAAATAAAAATATTGCCTGACAGAATCGTACCCATGTGGTGTGGATTAAGCCGCATGAAACAATAAAAGAAATGTCTCTAGAACAGGCTACATAACGAAAAAAGAAATTAAAGAAGTGAATCGAAGTTCGCTGTCGCAATGTCTAGTGATTTGTTCAAGATTTGAGATCCTTTTATGGCGTAAACTGGATATATATTGGTTTTGTACGCTTATGGCATAAAAGTGATGCATTCTCTTAGATCGCAATAGTGTCTCTCCACCAAACTTTAATCCACTCAGGTGTATCAATTCTATATGTGACTGGCCTGAAAAAACAATTTAGGAACATACAGATGAACCAATGAACGATGCTATAGTGAAATTAGGATTGGTTCGCAAATCGACTCTATGCAGTTTCGCTACGATTGGCACACAAAGAAAGGCTAAAGCAATTACAAAATTAATTCGGCCTCCTAGAGGAAGGATTGAATTATTTGTAGATATCATCAAACTGGGCGACCAAACGGCAATAGGAATTTGGACATTAAGAATAGGAAGTGTAGGATGAAAATATATGATTTAAGTTGTATGTCAGCCTTCGGCAGTTCGGTGATATTTGTGGGAAGGAAAAGTGCCTGCCCTTCTAGTGGCTAATCATTCTCGAAAAGCAGAGGTGGTCACACTTTTAGCGGGTGGGGCAAGTTTGTGTCAGTAATAACGTAAACATCTCTCTTCCATTAGGAGCACATTTAATGCATTTCAGTATTTATACTTTATTTTGGGTATACGAGATGCAATGCATTTTAGGAACTTCCGTATGTCTCTGTAGAGGCGGTCAAAACGCGTGCCACTCTCGCTCGTTACTAATAATAACTCAAGATGATTCATCGTTTAACTGTGCATATATCCAAGCGCGTTCACAATAAACGGTTTAAATCAGCGATACTAACGATATACGTTTTCTTTGCGTTGCTATGTATACACATGTTGAGATTGCAACCGAAAATATCTCGCTCGTAATAACTCAAGATGATTCATCGTCTAACTGTGCATATATCCAAGCGCGTTTACAATAAACGGTTTGAATCAGCGATACTAACGATATACGTTTTCTTTGCGTTGCTATGTATAAACATGTTGAGATTGCAACCGAAAATAGAATTACTTCTTGCAACATAAATGCCTTAGGAGTAATAAAATATATATACATTTATTTGTAATAAAGGTGGAGACCTCGTACATTTATCTGAAATCTGTGATACCACATTTCGTTTTTAACTCTGTCCCTAGTGTGTGTTATTTAAATACCATCTTTTGGTAGCCTATTTAAATCTTAAATCATTTAAACAGATGAAATAATATAACTTGCAGGACTGATTATGCGAGTTTCCGCGCATTACTCCGCAGTCTTGCTATTAACGAGACTTACGAGTCTTGCGAGTAATCGAGACTCTCGTACGCTCGTTGCTCAAGCTTTCTATGCGTTCAGCTGCATCTACTGGCTGCGACAGGCACGCTGAGCGGATGCGAGAAACGAGAGAGATTGAAAGCTAACTTGACCGGCTCTAACAGTCTGCCTATGGCCTGTATCCTGCTATGGTTCCTCCACCTCCCTCTTCTGCTGCGGGATTAGCCACAATAGATCTGAATAGGTGGCAATGCGCGAGAGTTCTCCGTTGTCTATTCTTTACAACGCTTTATACTTGCTTTATTATTACTTTAAGTACGTAGTAGAGAAACGTAAAATATATCGACCATTATTGTATTATGTAAGATGTAATTGTTATTGTATTATGTAATTAAACTATGTAAATTTAGAGGGAACATTTCGATTTAGGAATAATATTAGACAAGTAGTAAAGACAGAGGGGTCCTAGTGCAGGAGCAGGTGAGCATACATGGGAAAGATAGGGAATACAAGGATGAGATAGACCCAGACAAGAGATCAGGGGTAGGGCAAGTGAGCATACATGGGAAAGATAGGGAGTTCAAGGTGGGGGAGTCTCTAGCAAGAGTTCAGGGCCAGGGTAAGTGAGCATACATGGGAAAGATAGGGAATTCAAGGTGGGGGAGTCTCTAGCAAGAGTTCAGGGCAAGTGAGCATACATGGTAGAGATAGGGAATTCAAGGTGGGGTAGTCTCTAGCAAGAGTTCAGGGCCAGGGCAAGTGAGCATACATGGGAAAGATAGGCAATTCAAGGTGGGGGAGTCTCTAGTAAGAGTTCAGGGCCAGGGCAAGTGAGCATACATGGTAGAAATATGCAATTCAAGTGGGGGAGTCTCTAGTAAGAGTTCAGGGCTAGGGTAAGTGAGCATACGTGGTAGAGATAGGGAATTCAGCGGGGCGTGCTAGGAGGAAGAGGGATCCTAACCTAGGTTCAGAGTATTAGATGTATTTTTCAGTCATTTGGGCTCCCTTTCAAGGTCGTTTGCTTTGTTTTTCAGTTATATTTATGTTTTTCCCCTATAGTTTTGATGTGTTTAACGAATTTTTTTATTGTGGGGGCGTGTTGTTTAAATACTTTTTTTTATTAATATATAGTGTTTTGCTCTGCTTTGTTTAGTGCTTGCAGATCATTTATAACACCTCTTGCAGGTTTTTCGAGAGCTAGGATAGCTGTTTCGAATGCTTTTAATGACATTTCAGATCATTTGAAGCTACCCATCAGGCATTTTTTTACTCTTTTCAACTGATTTCACGCAATTTTGAGGGTATTTAGGGCTCTAAAGCAGGTATTTGAGTCTTTTTTCTCATATATTACATTATTTTACAGTGTTTTCTATTGCTCTTAGCACTTTTTCAGGCATCTTTGTATGTTTTGGGTCTATTTTTCAGTGATTGTAGTGCTTTCACATACGTTTTCCAGGATTTTAAAGGTAACTTTTAGCGTTGCCATAGATGTTTTAGAATACTTTTAATAACATTTCATATCATTTGGAGGGTGTTATGGACTGTAGGTCAGGGTATTGATGAGCCATTTTAGCTCTTTTTCATATATCTCGAATCATTTTGTTGGTATATAGGGTTCTAAAACAGACATTTTTAGCCCTCTTCAGACATTTTGCTTGCATTTTACAGTATTTTCCGGTGTTTTAATGGTTTTTTTATCATTTTGAGATATTTTGTAGTATTTTGCAGTGTTTTGTGGTGCTTTCTGTCTCCTTACAGAGCATTTACGACTTTAAGCTATTCAGAACTTTAGGGTAGTGTTAAACCCTTAGGCAATAGGCATGTTTGTATTTGTAAGCCTCTATTTTCAGGACTTGATAACAGCGGTCAAGGTATACTGACGATATTTAAGTACACTTTAAGTGCATTTTAAACATTAACCTTTTCCTTGCCCCCTTTTCTTATATTCGATAGTAGTTGGTGACATTTTATGCCAGTTTATGTAGTTTATGCAATAATTTTATGTTTTTAAAGTAATTGCTGTCATCGTTTCATATTTCTCACGTTTTTCACACTATTTGTTACGTTTTATATCACTTTTCATATGTTCCTAGACAGTTTGATCGCTATATTAGCCTATCCAGTATTTTACAGCTTTTTCATATTTTTCCATAATTTGAATCCTTTATGAACACTTCTGTATTCTGATCCAGTATTTTTGCATAGTTTAAGAGTAATATTCTGTTGTTTTTTTTTTTTTTTTTTTTTTTTTTTTTTTTTTTTTTTTTTTTCAAACCTCTGCATGTTCAGATGCTGCCATTTGAAGCGAGGGAATATGTTTGTATGGTTTACAGTCTTTCTTAGGTTGTAAATCTAATATAGCCTAACTTTTCGTGTCACTATATTTTTGCATTGAATGACGTCTCTCTTCCTAGGCTGTCACTAGAAGATGATCTAAGTTTTGTTGTCAAAGTGTTAACAGTTTAGTGAACATTATGATTCCTCGTGTTTTATTCGTCTTTTGTTGTTTTTTCCAGTCTATTTTCTTTTATCTAAGATGTTTTTTTTTTTCTCTGGAATAATGATCGACATTAGTTGTTGTCGTTTTTGTTGAATCGTTATACATATTTTATAACTCATGGTTAGTATTTTTAGCTTTTAGTATTTTTATGTAAAGATAACTAGTATTTTAATAGGTTGAAATGGTTTAGGCTAGTTTCTTATTGTTTATTTATTTATTATCAAACTGTACTAGAGGTAAGGCGTCTCTCCTATTTTACTCGGGTTTGAGACCGACATAGAGACTTGTTCTAAGGTAGAATTCCCACCTTCCCTCATTCTAATTCATCTATCTTCATATGTCTTTTGCTAGCCACATGGGAGTGTTTGTAGTGTAAGCTTCATTTTCTCCTACCACGTAACCATTAATGAGCTATGTATGTAGCATTTACTCATGATTTGTTCACAACTTTATAATATCCATAAGCATAGGTTGATTCTCCATCATCAGCAATCACTCTTTTATCATCATGAGGCGATAGAGCGATTTTGTTGACTTTTACACTCGAAACGTTATGCTGTTGCGACATGATCAAATTCATTAGAGTTCGTATTATTTCATTGTTTTTAAGACAATTTACGTAGCTGTCAAATGTGATGTATTGCTTAATAGCGCTTCGTTTTATGCATTTAATCTTTTTGACCATTCCTCCATCGAGAGCATACAAGTTAGGCCTCATCCTCGTTGGATGATTTTTCCGCTAGCTTCATCTTTAAACTTTCCCAAAACTTTTTTGTTTTGCGTGGAGTGGCACATGTGACTTGCAGGGTAATCAGATGTAACTAGATGTTCCAGAAACCGTAGTTTATCCCTGTATACATCAGCTGTTGTAACTCGATGAATGAAGGAGTCAGTATCCATGTACATAAGCTTCAGGTTTTCAATTTCATAATACGGATAGTACATCATATTAATAGGAGTACATGAGAGTTTTTGATACATCCAGCACGCTCAATCCGATGTATATAGGCTTGTTGAATGTAATCTGCCGTGACGCCACATGAACAGCTGCCAAGTTAGGTCCATATAGGCTTCTATCAATGAATGTAGGCTTAGCAATAATTTTTTCCAATGTTTTCTCGTTTGTCACAAGGCTTATGTCCATTCAATTTCGTATATTCTCCACGGTTTTTCCAAACATTGCATATTAAACAGTTTGTAGAGATCCTTTTCAAAGTCATTTATAGTCTGTTGCCGAGGCTTGTTATTAAACGCTATGTAGGGCTTTAGCCAACACGATTGTCGGAATTGCAACACACGATGGATATTTTTAGTCGTAGGGCCGGTTTTAACGCCATGAAATACATAACTTTCTACGTCCAAAATGAACAACCAGCTTCTTTGCGCTTGAGTTCTTTGGTTTCAGACATTCAGGTAGGAATGATAAATCATCATGAAGATCATGAAGCTCTCTTGGATAGTCCACATCAACTTCGAATATATATCCAAGAGGACCATCTTCTTTTCGCGTTTCTATATTAATACTATCAGGAGAAACCCACTGAAATCCTCCATAAGGTAGTGGTTGCTGCATTGCCCAACCATATTGGTTATTTGCGTCTTCGTATATAATAAATTGAGTTGGTTTATCAGGATCAAACTTTTCCATGTAGGTATTGTTAGCTTGAGCATACCGATGAGAAACCTGACATAATCCTCCTCTTATGCCAGACTCCACCATTAGAGACTGCTCATAATCCATTAATAATTCAAGCTTAATTCCGGTATACAGAAGCATAGTATCCCAGGTAAGTCCTGGAGATGTAAAATAATGAGCAGGGTCAATTTTATGAGTATTCATGGTTTGCTCTCTGAAGGCTTCAAAAACATCTGCGAGTAGCAGAACATCTGAAGTTAAATAGAGGTCGCTGTATTCTACTAGATTTCGAATATTAAACTGCTTCCATACATTTTTAGCCTGTTCATACTCGTGATCATCGATCTCCTCCTCATTTAATTTATTGTAGAACGAGTCCTTAGGAGGCAAGCATATTTCTTTCAAAACATTCCAAGTGGTGGTGTAATCATAGGGGAATATTCCTTTACGAGTAACCAATCCAATCTTCTCCTCTTCAAAGTATTTACATGTCTCAGGAAACGATGTTAAGGTTTTTGATAGTTTATCCAAACTTGAACTGAGGAAACCGTTTGAATCCACAAACCAAAGCTTAATGTCTCTAACATGCTTCGGGAATGAAATACACTTTCCTTCTGAGCACGGAATCCCCTCCACTCTTTCACTTGTACAACCTCACTGTTTAACAATGAAATGAGGATCACATCCGCTTAAATTGTGCATGAAGACAGGAACATACATCGGTGTTTTGCAGGCTAGATTGCATTCATTATGGAGACTTCCTCGATATTCGCCAGTCAAATGATCATGATCCCTAACCTTCCAATTTTCTGCAGTGAATTTTTTATTACACAAAAAGCATTTAGTAGAAGACTCGAAATCCTCCTGTTGTTCATCCGAAAGTTTCAGAGGTTTAGCAAACTTGTATATACTGCTAATCCTTTTTGCAAGAGACATTAGATAATCCATAAACTTCTCAACAGCATCATAGCCTCTGTGTACATAAGGGGCAATAGGAAGATCAGTCTGTAGCTGCTCAACAGATGCCGCTGGTTTGACGTAAACAGCGAAGCTCATTGGAGAATGTTTCTGATAGGGCGTTGTGTAGGACGCTTCTGAATTAGACTCACAAGAGTAAATAGGACTGAGAATACTCTCAAAATCTGTATAGATCACATACTGGAGTTTCAACATCCTTTCAGAATGAGAGAGGTTTCCTTTGTAGGCATAACTATCCTAGCGATAGCATGCTGCCTGCTCATAGTAGCATGTTCCTTAAATTTTTCCACTCCACTACGTCCATATCGATCATCAAAATGAGCGAAGTAGCGTTTACAGGTGTACACTCGTCCTTTATATTTTGTCTTTTGTTCTCGAATAAGCTTCTCAAAGTTCTTGGTATGTACATAGTGGTGCATTCCATTTCCATTATTCAGAAGAAGGTCGCGATGATCAGCTAGTTCTTGCTCTACAACCTTTATTGGAAACACTATTTTCTTTTCATTCAGTCCAAACACGTTCATAGATATATTATTTTTTTTCCAAATGTCGGGATTTTAGACAAGGGCATAGGAAACGTGATGCATGAGAAGTCATATTTTCCTCCGAGTTTCTTGTATTTAATAACACGTTGAGGATCCTTTTCAATGCATTGTACAAGGATAGCATATAAAAACATTTCTCATCACAATGGTTTAATGGGTTAATACAAGCTTTCTTTGCTTCTATAGATGCAGGTAAAGGGATATAACTGCTTCCGCGAAGTGGGTTGTATTTGTTAATTCGAAGGCGTATTCCCTCCACAGCAAGCAGAGCCCAATTGCTTCCTTTAAGTTACGATTCCTCCATTTCAGTAGCTCATTTCTTGAATTTACTCTCCAGCATGGTATCTAAATCAGTTTCTAAACATACTGCATGATTTTTCGTTTTGAAGGTCTTGTCAGTAGTTTCTCCAGCACTATTTACAAATCGACACTTCACTAACAGGCTAATCTTCACAGTTTTATGTAGGGAGAGTTCTTTTTGGACAGATTGTATGATCCTGTGCTTAGCTTGCATGCAGGCAATTCTTAATGTCCTTGTTAAGTCGCCCTTGAAACGATGTCTCATACTCTTTCATGTCACACTCGTTTTCAATTGAGGTCTATAGTTGATGTCGGGTAGGCTCGGTTTTTGTTTTATTCAGGGGCATGCCTGCTCCGCAATGCTCTTCATGACGAATTCCGTTGTATCCGCTGGTGAAGGTTGCAGCACAATGTTTTCATTTGAAGAGCTGCCCGCAGCTCATTTCATGCCGTCTCTTGTTATAGCTCCTTTGAAAGTTTTTGCCGCACTTAATACAAATGCAGTCAGAAGTAGATACTGCACTAAATGTAGCTTGCTGCATATCTTCAATATAATAAATTCTTATAGCTCAGATTAAAAGGCAAGCACTTTTCTTTGTCTTTCTCACGTTTTTCACACTATTTGTTAACTAGTTTCAGTAGAAGGAGCTGGTTTTCTCAACTCGAAGTAAACTGGCACAAGAAAATCTACTGTAGCTCACTCCTATTTTATACCATCGTGACGATTAGAAGACCACGTGACTAAGGCCTTGAAATTTCATAGTTTTGCTGTGCTTTCTGTTCGAGTTAGGTCTTATATTTAATGTATTTCATTGTTTTGTTAAGGTGAACAATATATGAGACGCTGAGTTTCGCCTGTTTTTAATAAATGTTATAGTTTTTATATACTTTTATCGCATAAATCCTAGAATTATCATTTAATCGGGGATAACGCATGTAACATTGAAATTTCATCATTCATTTCCAGCTATTATTTCTCATAAATACCGTTGGTAAGGTTACTCTTTACAAGGAAATGTTTTTGTAGATTTTTATTTTCGATAAATAAAATGAATATCTTGAATTTTCTGGGTATATCCTCTGAAAACCTCTTCATTTTAGATGACTTGCTTACCTAGCCAGCCGTACGAGATAGATAAAAACATACTCAATAAGAAATGTAGATCTCGTTAAAACACCAATTTTCATTTATACATTTTTTTTCGTGGAGTTGACCATATCACAGATATTCCTTGTTATTAGTTTCAGTTTTAAAATACTTAATTTTTTCTCATACGGAAATTTTCAGTGAATCTGTAAACGTTTAAATCACATAGCAGCCGGTTTTTAAAAGATTTGATTCTCGATTTAGTCCAATGCATTCTCTTATTTCCCTACTACTTACTAGGAAGTAAATAGTAAGACAATTTCTGCTAATGTTTATCTCGCTTAGCATGTAGTAGATAGAAGAATAAGATTTTTAACTGGCATTTGTTACAGAAATGTAGAGAAATGTGAGTTGAATACATCAGATATTTTTGGATGAATATATTTCAAAGACGAATATATTCTGCGAAATCTCGAGGTGAACTTTTTTGTTAGAAAACAAAAATTCCTGTAAGCTACTTATAAGTGAGAAACTGAAACTGAAACCACCTGACCACGTTAAGAAGCCGAGTAATAAAGGGTGTAATTTTGTTCAACATGCAAGGAATCACTACAAAGAAAAATTGCCCACCTCATGTGTTTATTCCAAATAGCGGTATTAAACCGCACGAGCAGCTTTAAACTTGCATGTTCTTCAATTTATTGGACTCCAGATTGCGAATAACGATAGCTAAGGGAATTATTTACAGTCAAACCTATTAATTGCGCTCGTAAATGCGGATTATTGTTGTTATACCTCACCGCAGTTATAATTTCGCTACCTACCCAATAAAGCCATTTTAAATGTTGCATATACAATTTATTATGTATGCTGGTTCAATGCATTGCCGTTTTGGTAAACATTTTGCATAGCTTACTAGCGGTATAAATGCTGAAACGGAACGGTTTATCTCGGGAGATATTTATGGGCAACTAGGATTTTATTCTCCAGAAGGAGAATCAAGACTTTTTGTATATAACAATATGTGTAATTTCATATTCTAAAGTACTCTTACAAAAGCAAAAGGTATTGCGCCAAAATGTTGATTTTCCTCTTAATTATGCCTGTGATGATGTATAAAGCTCTTGAAATTACTTTTAATACTCTTCCAGTACAGTTCTGAAGAGAATTATCACTCATTCCCCAAGTTTGCAATCGTGCTTTTACATGGAAAAAGTTTTCTCATTTATCTAATGAACTTTAAATTAGCCCCAGCCCTTATCTCGCTAGGCTGGCAATAAGGAAAACCGAACAAGTCCGCCTCTGTAGTGTGTCTCATATTCAAGAAACCCTGAGTTCGAATCTCATTTGGGGTGAATTATTCGGACAGGGTTTTCCATTATGCTTAGAAGACCAAAGTTGGATAATTTTAAACTCCATAGACCCCGGCTCATTTCATATATTTCATTCATCCATCGTCGATATGACCTAACAGATTTAAGGACGACAAGCTATAAAGTATGAACAAATGAGCGACGTTATACAACGTGTCTACAGAAACATTCTCCGGTTAAAAACAGGTATAACATCGATTTCAGTTGTTGGACTTACACGGAATCCATCCATTAGAAAGAGAGACTCGAACAGTTTCAGGAAATGTGTGACTGTTAAATGTTGACCGATACAACAGTTGCCGAATAATAATAAGAAGAAGAAAAATAAGAAGAAGAAGTGTAAGAAGAAAGACGCTGTTTTCGCTATTTTATTTGCCATTGGTAGGTAGATGGAAGTAATTTTGTAAAATGATCTGATGGTTACATTTTCAACTTTGTGAGTTTTACAACATTTACACTCGCCGTATTAAAACTTGTCCTTGAACAGCAACGGCACTACGTGAAAGCAGTATAAATAAATCCGTGACTGTCACTGAACTGCCTCAAGGGACAAGTTATAATACTTTTTTTTTTTTTTTTAATTTTTTTTTTTGTAGTTTAACATCCTTTAACCTAGTTGGTCATATCGGACGATGAATGAAATTGGTGAAATGATGCTCAAATGATCTCGGAGTCCATGGAGCTTAAAGTTATTCGACATTCGTCTTCTCAGGATAAGGGAAAACCCCGAGAAAAACCTTATCCGGGTAACTCGCCCCAAGCGAGATTCGAACTCACGACATGTTGAATGCGAGGCAGACACCCTACCACCACACTACCCAGGCGGGCTAATACGGCGTTGTATCATCTCGTAGGATATTTTGAATGAATAACTTGCAGGAAGATGGATTGGGCACGTTGGGAACGAGATATGTCTTCTGCAGCTGGTGTCCGAGGTTCCCTGATTTGACCTGGACTCTCATAAGAAATCAATTATTTTATTACTTATTATTTTATCATTATTAATCTTTAATATTATCTTAAGTTGTAATACATTTGTTATATTTTATTAGCTTTTTATTAATATTAATGTATTTGTCTATATCACTCTGCTTCGAAATCTGCAAGCGCCCCAAATCGTACCACTGTAGATAAGTAGAAGAACGAGTGGAACTTGATGTCACGGTAGATCACGTATTCAGAGTCCTTGAGATAGGAACTAAACTGTTTGAGTTTTCCTTTCTAGTGGCACCAATTTCAAGCAAATCCAACAACTGTCAGCGACGCTATACTGTTTGTAACCGATATTTCTGTGGAAACCCTGTACTCCATATGTACCAAGGGGGCCAGAAACAACCTCCTAATGAATAGTTTTCTTATTCGTGAAATACAATTAGACTTATAGAACAGGCTGTTCCATCTCTACTCGGCTGAGTTAGGGTACTCGCGCGCTCTCCACAATTCTTGGATCCCGGTTGGAGGGGGAGCGTGATAGAGAGTACATCAAGGCGAAGGCCATAGCAGAGGTTCTTATGCCTTCTGCCACTTAATTCTAAAACTTCATTTAACTCTTAACGACAGCTTGCCCTCAATGGTGAGCTATATTGCATACGGCAAGCAGGTCCCTGTTTGTTGTAACTGGCTGCTCTTTGGCGCCCACCCAAGCTGGAGCAGCCTGTTATAGAGGTAGGCCTAGATGGGAAATGAGTTGTCTGCAGCATTGAAATGCACAATGACCATAATGTTTATATCATAGGTTTCTTCGGTAGTAAATATGGAAATTATGTCTATTAAATAAATGATCGATTATTATTGCCATCCTCCTCTTCATTATTATTATTATTATTATTATTATTATTATTATCATTATTATTATCATTATTATTATTATTATTATTAACTATATTAATGATTATAGCCTATTATGAAAATAATCGGCGGCACCGTAGGTGAGTGTTTAGACCGCTCGCCTCCAAACTAAGCGGCCTGGGTTCGATCGCAAGCGCCTGCATGTGGGATTCGTGGTGGACGAAGCGGTGTCTGGGCGGGTTTTCTCCGGGTCCTCCGATTTACCCCGCCACGATTTCCACCAATTGCGCAATGTTCATCATTTCTATTCATCAATTTCGCTTACATTTAATATCATCCACTTCCTCATGTTCATGCCTGGCTATGGACCCACTCTTCTTAACAGGTTTTCCATTTTGTGGTTTCGTGCCGTAGGCTCCCCGATAGGGTTCTGACCCCTCGCATTGGCTTGTAAGTCCTAAGAGGTGTCAGTCCTACAAATACGGGGAGAGTAAGCAAATACGAAACGAAACGAATGAAAATAGACAGCCGAATGACAGTATCAAGCTCCGGTTTTCTTTTGGAATAATCAAAGCAACTTGTTAAACATATGACTAGAAAATTATGCAAGTGGATACGAGGAGAGGGCGAGGTATAGTTCCAGTTCTCGTTCCTTGGCCACCTTTTACTTTATCTAGTTAACACATAGAACATAGGTAAAGAAGGTATTGCATTCCACTAAAAAATTCTATACCAAATTTCACAGAAATTACACGTTTTAGATTCCCTGAATCCAAAAAAGGCAATTTTAGAAAAATATCCGCGTATATGTGGTCCGTGAGTCTGTGAACAACAAAATTCAAAAGCGAAAAGTCGATTAAATACTAAACTTGGTGTTTTAAGTTCAGCATCTTCCAGGGATACGACACAAAGATTTTCAAGAGACCCCCCCCCCCGCCAAAACTACCCTATATATGGGAAAAAATTTAGAGAGTTTAAATAAAATTTGCTGTAACGATTTTGATTCAAATACCGAATATTAAACATATGTATATGACAAAATGTATATCTGAACTTCTTAGGAATATTCCCTTAAAATCCTGTTCATTCTGAATTGCTTTTATGTAGCCTGCAAACCGTAAGAGATAGACAAAAAGTAGGACGTAATGACCTTGTATTTGAGCGCCCATAGACACCTACCATCATCATCATTAGACAAAAAGGCACAGATAAACCGTGGTTAAAACACACAATTTATGTTATAAACATTTTTTTTTTTCAAATTAACCATTTCCGAGATATTCATTGTTATTGTTTTCAATTAATAAACGATTTTTCATACAGGAATTTGGCAACTCCTGACAATGCGTTAAGAATGATATAGAACCTAGCATTTAAATGGTTGACAATTGCTATAGCTTTATTTGCCTTCTACTTTTAAGGAACTAAGTAATAAGTCAATTTCTTTTAACATCAATCTTGATTAACATGCAGATAGAAAAATAAGCTTTTAAAAAGTAATTTGTTACAAGAGGTAGAGAAAGTTATATGAATGTAAAACATCAGATGTTCTGAGAAAGGCATTCTTTGCTAATGAAATGATTTTAAGATAAAATGTTGTATTTTACTCCTTTCATTATATCTTACTCCTTAAAAAAGGTGCTTCATTCACAAGACTTTCTTTACATCTCTACAAAAATTATTGTTAAAAAGCTTATTCTTCTATTTAGTTTTTGCTAATCCAGAAAAAATTAGCAGAAAGGGTCTTATTTCTTGCTTCCTTGTATTTAGAAGAGAAATAAGGGAGTAAGATAGGCTAAATGGATAGCTATGTCTTTTAAAAGCTGGTTGCTATATAATTGAAGTATCCTTGTTTGTATGGACAGGAGTTGATAAATTCCTCTATGAGAAAAGTATAAGCTTTTTAAAGCTGAACCAAAAACAAGGAATATCTCAAAAACGATCAACTCCAAGAAAAAAATGTATATAACATAAATTGTATGTTTTAACGTGCTCTACATTATTTGTGTGGTAAGTTTTTGTCTAATTCTTACAGTTTAGCAGTTATGAAAAATTGCATAAAATTCATTCAGAGGCTATTCCCAGAAAATTCAAGATATGCATTTTGTCAGGTAAATATCTTTAATATACGATATTTTAATCAAAATAGTTTGAGCCATTTTTGAGGAATTCAAAATTTTCGAAAATGTTCCATGTAAAAAGTATGAGTTGGGGGAATTTTTCTTAATATCTTCGTGTCGCATCCCTGAAAGATACTAAACTTAAATACCAAGTTTGGAATTTTAACGATTTTTGATTTAACAGACACACGGACCTTTTTTTAAAAACTTTTTTTTTAATACAGGGAAATCTAAAACACATATTTACAGTGAAATCTCGGTATCGAATTTTTGGGTGGAGTGCAATACCTTCTCTATATACTAGTCGGAAGTCGGATAAATACAAAACTTTGTATTTAGTTTCAATATCTTTCACGAAGATTTTCAGGAAAATACCCTCGCCCCAACTACCCTTTATATGGAGCATTTTTGAAACTTTTTTATTTTCTCAATTAGTTCTAATGACTTTGATTCAAGTACCACATATGTAATATAATCTCATGAAAAACGAAATGTTAATCTGAAAATGTCTGGGATGACTTTGTATAGCTCGTAAGCCGCAAGATATATAGACAAAAGCCTACTACACTAAAATATACATCTCATTAAAACAACATTTATGTAGAGTTTTCCATTTCCGAGATATGCCTTGTTATTGGTATTAATTTAAAACTGCTTAAACGTTTCTCAAGCGGGAAGTCAACTTTGGTTCATCTCGCTTTTGTTTTACTCCCAGGAATTAAATGAGAACTGAATTTCAATTGTTTCACATTCCTACGAGCTTTTAAAAGATTTTACTATCGCTTTTGCTTATTTCCCTATTTCCCTTTACTTAAAGGAAGTAGAAATAAACATTTCTGCTAATGTTTATGTCGATTAGCAGGATGTAAATAAAATCGTTTGTGACATTATTTTGTTGAGAAAGTCATGTAAATGCAACACATCATATTTCGTAAAAATTACGAATATTCTAAAAAAAATGCTGCTATTCACGAGATTTCCAGCATCAAAAATCTTCTACACAGTCTTCAGCTCCGTGTTGGTCTTCATCTGGACGAGGCACCCTATACTGGTGCTTGCTTCCTATGTTCAAAACCTGCCTTAGACTTATTGATTATTCTGATTGTGCTTCTTTAGTAAGTCTCATCACTATCCGGCAAAAATGGTCGGTGTGAAATAAAATCAACCAAAATAGATTAATTCCAATAATGTGGTAACGCATAATCTAGGGAAATTGATAATACTTTCAACAACGAAGTGTCAGCTATGATATCCCAGAATATTTGAAAGCGTCTTAAGGTTTGTCGAGATACTTAAATCAGTTGAGAAACTTTAATGTATGGTAAGGCCACGTTTTGCCAGAGGTGGAGCACGAATAGCCGAAGATTCAAATTTTATTGTTCAGACTCGGCAATGGCTTTAAATTTTTAGTCTTTTTTACTTTCTCTTTATGTACTATGTACATAGTATATAGAGAAGGTGATGTATTGCACCCAAAAATTCGATACCGAGATTTCACCGCACATCTATGTTTTGAGACCACTTGAATCCAAAAAAAGTATGTTACAAAAATGTTCATGTGTATGTCTGTCAGTTTGTCTGTAAGTATGTGGGTGCATGTGTGTGTCTGTGGGAAGCATAGCAAAAAACAAAAAGTCCGTTAGATACCAAACTTGGTATATAAGTTCAGTACCCTCCAAGGATGTAACACGAAGATTTTCAAGAAAATCCCCCACCCCCAAACTACCATTTATATGGAAAAGTTTTCGCAAATTTTGATTTTCTCAAAATGGCTCTTAACGATTTTGATTAAAATATCGTATATTAAAGATATTTACATGCCTAATAACATTTTTATCTTCAACTTTCTGGTAATAGGGTCTGAAGACATGTTTATTTTGGATGAATTTTGTGGAATTTTGTATAACTGCTCAACCATAGGAGATAGACAGAAACTTACTTAAAAATGTAGAGCTCGTTAAAACACACACTTTATGCTATATACATATTTGAGACATTACTTGTTATTGGTTTCAGCTATTAAAGACTTATACTTTTTCCAAACGGGAATTTTCCAACTCATGACCATACAATCAAAGGAATTTCAATCACATAGCAACCAGATTTTAAAGTGTTTGCCTATCGCTTTAGCCTATCGTACTTTCTTATTTCCCATCTATTAACAAGGAAGCATGTAATAGGACCCTTTCTGCTAATTTTTCTCATTAGCATGAAGTAAATAGAAGCATAAGCTTTTTAACAATAATTTATTGCAGATATGTAGAGAGTCATGTAAATGGAACATATCACATTTTTTAGAGGATTTTACTAAACTCAGCGAAAGCGGTATCAACACATATAAGTTTTATAATAATATATTAGAATCGAATGGCCACGTGGCGAATAAAGAAAGTAAATGTCAGCTGCACCTCATTTTTCTGCAATGTAGGCTGACATAAAAAGAAAGCAAACTTAATGAATGTTTCTGGAAAATGAGGGGGAATCTAAAGGCTAGATGTCGGACTGAAAATCCCATAATGAAGCCGTGCTAAAGACACTGCTTGCTTTAAACACAGCTCTGCTTGACATTATGAGCCACTCCAAAATGTAACACAAAATTCTTTTGTTGGAAAGTGCAAGAGCAATGGGAAAACTCGAGACCTGCGTCGATATCTTTCTTCGAATGACGTCATAGTGCCCTATCCTGCGGGAAGAAATGTTCCGTAATTTGGCACTTGAATGAAGTGGAGGCTGGGACCTTTTCTCCAAGTAGTATATACTACTTCATTTATTGAATTACCAGTTTTCTCTGAGACGTGACAACTTGCCAAGTTTATCAGATGAAGTAAAATGAAAGTGTCAAGAGGTTTTTATGTGAAAGACAGTCTACAGGAGAGTGTGTGCACTCGAATGCACATCGGAAAATGATTGTATGGAATGTGATATGCCTGTCTGCAAATCAGTTTCTTTCGTGGCACATCCCATTTCCAAATGGAAATACATGCATTTAAGCAAAGATAAAATGTAAAAACCTCCGCTTTCATTTACTTTTAGTGACTGAAAATCTATCGCTTTAATAATTTAATGAGGTTAATTTTGTGTAAGAGCTTTAATGTAACATGCATGGTTTACCGCAATTAACTGCAGCTGAATGTTTAGTTTCAAGTGATAATTCTGCTTATTGGATTTCGAAACGCAATTAAAATATGGCACTCAGAAACAACGTATTGAAATAGCTGAATCGGATTACACAAAGAAAGACGGCATAATTTTTTGCTATTTCTACTTTAAAATAATATCAGTTGTATCGTTTTTACTTTCTCTGGCACGTGCGTATAATGTAAATAGTAAGTAGAGAAGGTTTTGTATTTCACCCAAAAGTTCGATACAAGATTACCTCAGAAAAACATATTTTGAGGATCCTTAAATCCAAAAACAAAGCATTTTTGAAAAAAAATTGTGTGTGAATGTGCGTGTGTCTTTGATCAGCGAGCTCTAAAACGAAAAGTTGGTTAAATACCAAACTCGGTATTTAAGTTTAGCATTTTCTAAGAGTGCGAAAAAGTTCAAAAGTTTCGATTTTCTAGAAAAATTATTCTTACGATTTTGATCAAATGCTATATATTGAGTATGTTAACATGTTAAATAAAATGTATATCCTGAATTTCTTTGGAATGCCCAGAAGTTCTTTTCAGATAATAGTCCTAAAATGATTTCTACATAATAGTAAACCATAAAAGACGGACAAAAATTTACCTCACAAAAATGTGAATCTTGTTAAAACACATAATTCATGTCACATTCATTTTTTTTAAAATTTTTTATAAGCCTAACATTTCCGAGATAGTCTCCGTTATTTGTTTAAATGTTAAAATATTTAAACCTTTCTCAAACGGGAACGCCCTCATCCTTTTCTTATCTCTTTTGATTTTCTGCTGATCATGGAAAGAGAACGAAATTTCAAAGACGGTTACATAGAGGCAGCTGTTTAAGAGATTTGGCTGACCTTTTAGCCTAGTGATTTCCGTTATTTCCGTTCTAAGTAACGAGACCATTTGACCATTTCTGGAAATGTTTATCTTGATTAGCATTGTGTTAATAAAAGAATAGTTTTTTATAAGAGTAATTTTTGCAGGGCTGATAAAGAAAGTAATATGAATAGAACAAATCAGATTTGTTGGCATAATACTCTACAAAAATTTAGTTTTGCATTTGCATAACTTTCTCTACTCACTGTCTACAAACAATTCTTATAAAAGCTTATTCTTCTGTTTAAGAACTTAATCTAGATAAAATGTTCATTACACATGTTTCGTCATAGGAATAAGGATATCTACAGATTACGACGATAGACAGATTTTAAAAAGTATATTGCATGTAGATAATTGCTTTGAAATTCCATGTTCTTTGAATGACCAGGAGAAAAATCTGATGTGTTACTCTCACGTATTGTAGTTTATTACTTTCTCTACTAGTAAGTAGAAAACGTTTTGCATTCCCTCCAAAAATGCGATACACTGTAATTCGTTTTCGGGTCCACTGAATCCAAAGAAGGGTTTTTTCTTCTTCTTTTTGGAAAAAGGATCGTAAATCTGTGTGTACCAGAGAACAGCAAAACTCAAAAACGAAAATTCGGATGAATACAAAACTTAAGTATCAATTTTACCTATTCCAGGGATACGACATGGGATATTTTTCTAAAATGTTGATTTTCTCAAGATGGCTACGACTTTGATTAAAATACTATATGCTTAAGATATTTTATGAAAATTGACATGTATCTCTTGAATTTTCTGGGAATACCCTCCTTCGTTCTGGATGACTTTAGCATAACCTGTAAATCGTAAGAGATAGATGAAATCTTACTTAACAAGAACTATAGATCTCGTTAAAGTACATAATTTATATAAAATACACCTTTGTAAAATATTATAGTTACTGCTTTAAATGTTTTAATACTTCTGCTGTTCTCAAATGCGAAGCGGATTTTTTTATATACTCCAGACCATGCAAAAAGAATGGCAACCAACGACCAGCTCTTTAAAGATTTTTACAGTCACTTTAGCCCATTATGCCTTTTGTCCTAATAGGAAATAAACAATAAGATCATTCTATTAATGTTTATCCCAATCAGCATTGAGCAAAGAGAAGAAAATCTTTTGTTAGAACAGTTTGTTGCAGAATAGATAGAGAAAGTCGTATGAAAGTCGGATTTCTTTATATAGGTATTAGAAACTATTGCTGCAAAATCTTTGATTTTCTTCTGGTAATTTATGTTAATCAAGTTAAATCTCTGCAGAAGTACCTTTCGGTGCAACACATTGTTGATTCTACAGAAAGTTCCTTCAAGTTCCATAATTTTTCCATGACATTGCGAGAAATACTGCGGCTACTTTAAAAATGCCCAAATAAATATTAATTCAAACTAATAACAACGGATATTGCTGATGACACAGAAAAGCTTATTTTAACTAAGTTGTGTGCTTTAAATGCATATATTCTCATTGTTAATGCCGCGAGTTTTTTGTTTGGTCTCTGCTATTCTTAATAAAAGATGAATTATCTCTTGATATTCACGCAGAAGTTTGTGAAACTTTGGCGGAACGTCCGATTTCCTTAACCCTGAAACCCCGACGTTTCCAGGTTCTGGAAATACTTCATAGTCTATGTGTAGCCACTGTTATATGAAGAAACAAATACTAGGTTGGAATAGTAATTTTTTTTTTCTCAATCACATATGTACAATGTTCATAGTAAATAGAGAAGGTATTGAATTTCACCCAAAAATTCGATACCGAGATTTCATCGGCAGTGCATGTTTTGAGACCCTTGAAACACTTGGAAAATATCGCGCGCGCGTGTGTCTGTGGGCAGCATAACTCAAAAATAAAAAGTTGGTTAAATACCAAACTTGGTGTTATTTGTTTTTTCGCTCAATCCGTGTGTAGGACAGGAGTTGGATAGGTTGTGTCAGACTGAAAAACGCAATACCACGGATCTCTCGGTCCCTATCCGGCTGCTCTACCAATGAGCTATTATGGCAATATGCCGGCACAGCATTAAATTTCTCAACTGACTCACATGTGTCCCGGTAAACCACAAGGTATTCTCAAATTATTTTGTGTTGACATACCCCAATGGCAACTTAGAATATCGTAAGTAGTTTAAGTTCCTGCCTAATTTGTTATTTAAGTCCAGTATCTTCCAAGGATGCGACACGAACATTTTCAGGAATATCCGGCTACCCTTTACACTTTCTCAAAAGTGGTTCTAACGGTTTTGATTAAAATTCCATGTGTTTAAGATATTTTCATGAAAAATAAAATGTATAGATTTAATTTTCTATAAATATATTCAGAAGACCTTTGCATTTTGGATGACTATTGTATAATGGTAAACGGAGATAGCAACCTTTTCAACACCAAAGCTCACAACACGGAAAATGTAAATCTTGTTAAACCACACAGTTTGTCACAAACATTTTTACATTCTCTAGCCCGCATATGCAATTTACATAGGGGATAGAGAAGGCATTGTATTCCACCCAAAATTCGATGTCGAGATTTCACCGGAAATACATGCTTTGGGTCCCATGTGTCCGAATTTTTTTTTTAGAAAAAGGTCCGTGTGTGTGTCTGTGGACAACGTAGTTCATAACAAAATGACCTTTAAATACCAAACTATTTAAGTTTAGTATCTTCTAAGAATGTGCAACGAAGATTTTCAAGAAAATCCCCCCACCTTAAACTACCCCTAACATGGAAAAAGTTTCGAAAATGTTTATCTTCTTAAAAATGGCTCTAACGGTTTTGATTAAAATCCCGTATATTAAAGCTATTTACACCCCAAAAAAATGTATATCTTGAATATTTGGGAATAGCCTCTGGAGATCTCTTTATTCTGGATGAATTTTACCGAATTTTGCTTAACTGCTAAACCGTAAGAGATACACAAACTCTTACTGCACTAAAATGTAGATCTTGTCAAAACACACACTTTATGTCCATGTCGTTTTTGTTGAGGAAGTAACCTTTTCCAAGATATTCCTTATTATTGATTTCAATGTGAGGAATTTATACGTCCGTTTTTCTTTTGTTCTACTCCTGGCCAAACAAAAAAACGATTTGCAATGGCAATTGTTTAACCATAGCTTTTAAAACATTTGACTATCATTTTAGCCTAGTACATTCCCTTAGTTCCCTTCTACTTATAAGGAACTAAGTAATAAGAACATCCTGCTAATGTTTTTATCTCCATTAACAATGTATAGAAAGAAGAAGAATTTTTGTAAGACGTTAATAGACCAGCTAGATAAAGTGTGTGTGTGTAACAAATCAGATTGTTAGAAAAAGTTTTGTGTGTGTGTGTTTGTGTGTGTATGTGTGTGTGTGTCTGTCTGTCTGTCTGTCTGGACAGTATAACTCAAAAACGAAAAGACCGCTAAATACCAAACTTGGTATTTGGGTTAGGTATCATCCAAGGATGCAACACGAAGATTTTCAAGAAAATTCTCCCCACCAAAAACTACCTTTTATATGGAAAAATTTTCGACAACTTGAATTTCTAAAAAATTGCTCTAATGATTTTGATAATACCCCGTATATTAAAGATATTTACATACCAAATTAAATGTTTATCTTGAATGTTCTGGTAATAGTCTCTGATGACCTCTTAATTCGAGATGAGTTTTGCCAAATTTTGCTTCACTGCTAAACCGTAAGAGATAGACAAAAACTTACTACACAAAAAATGTAGATATCGTCAAAACATACAAGCAAAGAAGGGATTTGCAATGACAATCGCATAACAATAACTTTTAAAACATTTCACTATCGCTTTAGCCTACTGCATTTCCTTAATTCCCTCCTATTAATAAGGAACCAAGTAATAAGAACATTCTGTAATGTTTTCCTCGATTAGCATTGTGTAGAAAGAACAATCTTTTGTAAGAAGTTTGTAGAGCAGGTAGAAAAAGTCATGTGAGTTTAATACATACGATTTTTTCTAGAGTTAACCATTACAGAGGTATTCTTTGTTATTGGTGTCAGTTTTAAAATGCTTACACTACTCTGAAACAAGAAGTAGTTTGTTTTTCTTTTGTTTTACTGTTGGCCATGCAAAGAAGCAAATTTCAAAGACAATTATACAGTGACAGCTTTTAAAACATTTGACTATCACTTTAGTCTAATGTGTTCCTATATTTCCCTTCGTCTTCTAAAGAAACAAGTTTATAAGATAATTTCTGCTAATGTTTATCTCTAATGTTTAGCATGTAGTAGATAAAAGAATAATCTTTTGTAAGAATTATGTGTTTGCAAAACAGAGAAAGGTGAATGGAACACATAAGACTTTTTTGGAATATATGGAATATAATGTTAACAGGGCTAAAACGTGCGCTTCTTCTTTGTGCTTAAAATATAATTACAGATCAGTACTTACTGTTTTTGGTGGTAACGTTTACGCACACATGTCACAGAATCGAAAAATCTGCATTCACATGACTTCCTCAACATCTCTGTAACAAATTGTTGTTAACAAGCTTATTCTTCTATTTCATGCTAAAACATTAGCAGAAATAGTCTTATTATTTAATTCCTTAAAAGTAAAAGGGAAATAACGGAATACATTAGGCTAAACCGACAGTCAAATGTATTAATAATGTGGATGCTATGGGATTGAAATCTGTTTCCGTATGAGAAAAGTAGGTATTTTAAAACTGAAATTGATAACAAGAAATATCTCGGAAAAAAAAGTATATAACATAAATTGGGTGTTTTAGTGAGTTCTACATTTTCTATTGTGTTAAGTTTTTGTCTATCTCTTGCAGCTTACAAATTTTGCAAAATTCTAAAAAATTCATCCAGAATAAACATGTCTTAAGAGGCTATTCCCATTTTATTTGTCGTGTAAATATCTTAAATATAAGAGATTTTAATTAAAATCTTTAGTCATTTTTGAGAAGATCAAAATTTGCGAAAATTTTTCCTTGTAAAGGGTAGTTGGGGTTGAGGGGATATTCTTGAAAATCTTCGTATCGCATCCTTGGAAGATACTGAACTTAAATACCAAGTTTGGCATTTAATGGACTTTTCGTTTTTGAGCTATGCTGTCCATACACACTGACACATACACACGGACCTTTTTCTAGAATTAGGTTTTTTTTTAATTCAGGAAGCCCCAAAACTTGTATTTCCGGTGAAATTTTGATAGAATACAATACCTTGTCTGTACATTATGTACATAGTACATGTAAAAGTAAAAATTGCTATACGTTCTTAAATATTCATCTTAATATAGTAATTTTGTAAATAATACTTTTAGATACATTATAGTTATAAATTTCTGTTTATGGCAATTTTTGTGAGAAATCATTAATCTGTGTTGCGAGGGTTGATGACGTTGCCGAACATTGAACTACACGTAACAACGCCAGGGCGTTTTCATTACATGTCAGGTACATATATTTCACCAGACGTTCGTTACTATTGAGCCATCCCAATTGTTTGATATGTTCTGCATTCATAGCAATAATAATTTGTTTCAATTTCTTAAAGATTTTTACTTCTAAAACATTTCGAACAATACTTTTGGCTTTTACCTTTACGCCTATATGGAGACCAACTATTTCAGAAATTCTCTCACTGTTAACCCTTTGAGTGTGAATAGGGCAGTTTACTTAATATTGTTGTAATATTGTTTTGTATTCTTGGTTATGGAGGGATGATCTTCTCCACTTCACGGTAACAAATTGTCTGTTCCTGTCAGTCGTTCCAACTTCTCTTTGCTTTTCATTAATTTTAATGGAATGCTAATTATGGCACTCAGTCCTGCCAACATTGCAAGCCGAAGTTTTGTTGAAAAATAATATTCAAAGAGACTCAGAGTGCTGTAATGTACATTTATTTAAAAGAACTAAATGATTACCAAATTGATTTAGTTTATGAAACGAAAGCAATAACAGCTGATTATATGAGAGTGGAGAGCAAATTAACATTTTTGATCCTTCATTGTTCTCCACTGTATTTGTCTTAAATCTGGTATCAGCAAATATGCATGCCTTTGCAAAAAGATAAAAAGGGTCAATATTTTAGTACTTGCGAGAGTGCAAGTACTAAAATATTTAAATGTTTCGTTCAGTTCTTCTTTGCTTTCTTTCGATTTCCACTATCTTTCGTAGGCGCTAAGTAACGAACCTTAACAATGTTTACTTCCATACGGTGGCCCACAAACTCAACATGATGCTGGGACACAATAGATTCTGCTCCAGTAGCGGTCCCTGAAGCGTTCGGGACGCATTTCAAAATTGATAAGAATTGATGGCTGGAAAAGTAGTGGCACATCATTGTAATACAGATTATTATTGGGAACTTCCTTTTGTTGTCATTTTTTATCTTCGCTAAGTTTAGCATAACATATCCCAATTAGTAACTGGAGTATGCGATGCCCTAGAATGCCGTGAAAAAAAGTGTCCCTTCATATCTGTTTTACACACGAAATATTTTTATTAGAGATTATTCTTTTATCTACATAATGATAACTGAGATAAACATTACCAGAAGGGTTTTATTGCTTAGTTCCTAAGATGTAGAAGGGACCTACGGGTACACTATACTAAAGCGAGAATAAATATTTTAAAAGCTGAAGCTATGAAATTTGCATTGAAATTCGATTCTCTTTCATATCCAGCAGTAAAATAAAAGAAACATGGATTCATTTTGTTTGAAAAACATATGATCATTTTAAAATTGAAACCAATAACAAGGTATATCTCGGAAGCGGCTAGCTCCACAACAAAAATGTATTATCCCATAAATTGTGTGCTTTGACGAGATCTACATCTTTTGTGCATTAAGCTTTTATCTACATATTATGGTTTACTAGTTATGCAAAAACCATCCAGAAAATTGGGCTTCAGAGGTTATTCCCAAGAAATTCAGGATATGCATTTTATTTGTCATTTAAGTACGGCTTTTCAATCATAATCGTTAGAGCTATTTTTGAGAAAATCGAAAATTTCTAAAGATATTCTATGAGAAGCGTAATTTGGGGTGGGGGGTTATTCCTAAACATCTTCCTTTTGCATATTTGGAAGACACTAAACTCAAGAGCACCAACCTGTGAACATTACAAGTTCAGTGTTTTCTAAGCAGTTACGTTCATTTGTAACACATTCTTCTATGTTTATGTGCAACTAATTCTGAAATAATGAGATAAATGTATCAAGTAGTTTTTGAGAAAAACATGTTTTAATTACTTTACCCAAAAAAACTCATTGCGCTTCAATTTTAAAAATGTTTTAAAAACATTTCATTTTTACATATCAGGCATATTACGTTAAAAATTATCGGACAGTGTCAAATGAATTATTACTGCAGAAAAGGTACAATGCATTATTTGTTCATAGGTTTTTTAAATTTAATGGATTTAATTACTTTTGTTAATAGAAATGCATAATTAATTTGTAATAGTAAATTTATTTGATAATGCTTATTTATTATGATATTAAGTTTCCCTGCTAGAAAATTGTAACTGGTTGAAATGTGCACCGCAAGGAGCATTTTGAACATTTACATGTGTTGGCAAATGCATTTAGAAAAACACGCCTTTTAATATTTGGAGTGTCATTTGTTACCATAAAAACTTTCATTTAAAAGGTTACGTGGCAAGCGTTTAAATTGCAAGCCGTTAAAAATAGCTTCGGCATATTAATCTACAGGGACCATGGTATATTAATGTGGTAAAATCCAGAAATCAACATTGTCAGCAATATTTGTCAATTAACACTACTAAGTTTCATATTTAATGGAGTTTTCGTTTTTGAGTTATGCCGTTCACAGATACAATTGTGCACGCGCACACACAAACACACACACTCACACATTTGTTTTTAAATACTTTTTTTGGACTCGGGAGACATTAAAAAGTGTACCTACATTGTCGGTTAAATTCCAACATCGAATTTTTGGTTGGAATACTTACATAGTATGTACGTGTAAACAGTGTTAAACATTTTTACTTTCTCTACACGTACTATGCACATAGTGTGTAGAGAAGGTATTGCATTCCATCCCAAAAATTCGATACCGAGATTTCACCAGAAACACACGTTTCCAAAACGAAAAGTTGGTAAAAATACCAAACTTGGTATTTAGTTGAGTATCTTCCAGGGTTGCGACACGAAGATTTTGAGGAAACTCCCTCCACCTCAAACTATCCTTTACATTGAAAACAAATTTGAATATTTTTATTTTCTCAAAAATGGCTCTAACAGTTTTGATTAAACTACCATACATTAAAGATAGCTATAAAATAAAATAAAATGTATATCTTGAATTTTCTGGGAATAGCCTCTGAAGACCTCTTTATTCTCAATAAATGTTGCTGAATTTTGCACAACTGGTAAACCGTAGGGGATAGACAAAATCTTACTACACTAGAAACGTAGATCACGTTAAAACACACAATGTATGTCATACGTTTTTTCGCGGAATTGACCTTTTCCGAAATATTCCTTGTTATTTGTTTCAGATTTAGAATAGTTAACTTTTCCCACAAGGAAAGTTGTAAGCTCCTGCATAAAAACGGATTTCAACTACTTCACAACGCGCTTTTAAAAGATTTGACTATCACTTTAGTCTAGCGTATTCCCTCGTTTCCCTTCTACTTACAAGGAAGAAGTAATTAAGACCATATCTGCTAATGTTTATCTCGATTATCCTAAAGTAGATTTACGATTAACATTTTTAACAATAATTTGCTACAGAGGTATAGGGAAAGTCATATGAATGTAACACATGAGATTTTTAAAATTATTGTGGTTACAGTACATCGATCTGTAAGCAAATGTAATTGCATAAGCTGTTTCCCCAGCCTGCTCGGTTAGCAAACATGATATAATGTTTTATGCCACGAGGAACTTTTATCGACATTAGTTAGCATGCTGCTAAGAAAAAAAAACGAAGCTACTAGAGACATCTATACAGCGAGTGGTACACCAACCGCTGCCAGCCTCCTGATTCCCTTGGCTTTTTCTTGAAACAAAGTGGACTGAGAAAAAAACATTAGGTGGTTTCGCTTTGGGAAAGATTGTTGGTTAACGGGTTCGTAGAGTGTGGGAAGATCTGTTAGAATATAAATGGAGTTCCAGCCTTAGTTTTTCAGGTGTAACTATAATTGTCATTCACAAAAGCACAGCATTTAATTATAGCTTTTTCATATTTAAGGCCAGTAATTGGCTTTCAGTTGCATAATTGGCGTACACGAGGGCGGTCAATAAGTGTCCGTGTTAGGAATGAAGACGCATTCTTTTACTTCCTCCAGCACGTATGTACACCCAATTTATCTAGTAGCTAGAGAACTTATTGTATTCACCCAAAACTTCCTTGTCGAGATTTCACAGGAAATATATGTCCCATATTCAAGCCAAGATGTTTCAGACGGGGAACGTATTCGAAAATGCCAAAAGAAGCCTTCTGGAGCAGTAATTACGCAACTCATGGGGGAGTGGCACATAATGGCTGGTGTGTCTATTGTGCTTATCCACGCGGCTATTTTCTGAAGGATCAGCCGGTCCTATAAATGAGACGGGTCGGCATGTAAGTATATCCGCACCGCAGACCAATTAGGCGTAATGCTTCAAAATAGACTGTGTTGCTAAGGCAAGTAAATGTAATATTGTGTTCTGTCATTTGTCACACGTTGTATAGGCAAATTCGGCATTGATTCATAGGTACCTCCTATGGATTTGTTGCATATTCGCAACAATGCAAATTGGTCGTAACTTAATTAAGTAATAGTAAAACGGAATAGATTTATACGAAAATGTGGTTACTTACGAGCTACTGTGAAAATAATATATAGAAATAATTCGTTTATAAATTACTGGTGCCCACATGATCTGAAAGCGAAAGTAGGTACTAACAAGTAAGGAATTAAATGTTTACATTTTGAAACCCAAGTCTTTGTTACTTTAGAATAACGAATATCAAGGAATATCTCAGAAATGGTCAATTCCACGAGAAAAAAAAACAACATATCGATATAAATTCTGTGTTTTAACGTGATCTACATTTCTTGTGTAATAAGTTTTTGTCTATCTTTTATCTACCAGTTTCATGAATGAATTTTGCGTATGTTTATTCTGAATGAATTCATTCAGAATAAAGAGCTCTTCAGAGGCTATTCTCAGAAAATTCAATATATACATTTTATTTGCCATATAAATATTTTTAATGTACGCTATTGTAATCAAAATCGATACAGCCATTTTTGAGAAAATCAAAATATTCGACATTTTTTACATGTAAAGGGTAGTTTGGGGTGGGGGAATTTTTCTCAAAATCTTCGTGTCGCACCCATGGAAAATACTAAACTTAAATACCAACTTTTCGTTTTTGAGTTTCGTGTTCACAGACACACGGACCTTTTTTCTAAAAATGCTTTTTACTTTTTCTACACGTACTATGTACATAGTGTATAGAGAAGGTATTGTATTGCACCCAAAATTCGACACCGAGATTTCACAGGAAACACATGTTTTGGGATCCCCTTAATCAAAAATTAATTAGAAAAATATCCGTGTGTGGGCGTGTGATACTGTATGTCTGTCTGTGGACAGCATAACTCAAAAACGAAACGTTCGTTAAATACCAAACTTGAGGTTTAAGTTCAGTATCTTCCAAGGATACAACACGAAGATTTTCAAGAAAATCCCCCACTCCAACTACCCTGTACGTGGAAAAAAGTTCAAAAATTTTGATTTTCTCAAAAATGGCTCTAATGATTTTGTTTAACATCTCTTATATTTAAGACATCTCTATGATAAGTAAAATGTATATCTTGAATTTTATGGGAATAGTCTCTAAAGGCGTCTTTATTCTGGATTTTTTTTTTATTTTTTAATTTTGAAAAACTAGTAAACCATAAGAGATAGCCAGAAACTTACTATACAAAACATGTAGCAGAATTTACGCCATATACATTTTTTTGTGAAGTTTTAGAAATATTCCTTGTTATTTGTTTCAGTTTTAAAACACTTAAACTTTTCTCATTCAAGAACATATTAACTCCTGGCCATGCAAAGAAACGGATTTCAATCCCATTTTAAAACATTTCACTGTCGATTTAGCTTAGTGTGTTTCCTTATTTCCCTTCTGTTATAAGGACCTAAGTAATAAGACCGTTTCTGCTAGTGTTTATCTCGATTATAATGAAATGGATAAAAGAAAACTTATTAACAATTATTTGTTACAGAGATGTAGAGAAAGTCATGTGAATTAGAATTTTTTTGGATACAAGGGATTCTAAAACATGTATCTCTGGTGAAATCTTGGAATCAAACTTTTGGGTGTAATGTAATACCTTCTCTAAACACTATGTACATAGTACGTGTAGAAAGTAAAGATGGTATTTTAGTCATAAGTACCATGATTATATTGTATACCACATGACTTCGCAAACGCTAGTAATGCCATTATCCAGTTACAAGTTACATTTCTCCTCCAGATGTATACATGTTGTTTGTGGAAAGCGGAAAGGGTAATTCACCTATGTTTCCATTATTGGTGAGAAGAATCTGGCCATGAAATATAATGAGGAAATCTGATGGGCTTGGAAGGGTTGCACGATAGTGTAATAATAGCATACTCTGCACAATGTTAACACATAATCTACAAACTCACATAACCTATGGTCTCTCGTGACGATTTTATCCATTTTGGTGATGAAACGTTCAGAAATTATAGATTACTACTGCTCTTCTGTTCTAATTAGAATATTGCAAAATGAGGAGACTGCAATTTCATTTGAAGACTTCGTTTAAGGATCTACGTTAGTTTGTAACATTTGTGAATCCCAATTAAAGGATAATAAAAATATATTATGCATGAAAAAGAGGAATTGGCGTATTTATCCATAGCGTATAATTATTCTGTTGAGGAGTCTTTGTTTACCAGCTACAGCGTAATTTAAAACGGTCATTAACTTTAAACTACTTTGCACTTAGTTGGTTGGCACATTCCGGAGGGATTCCACACTGCAGCTACGTTATAAGCAAGTTGTGCATTAGACCCCAGGAGGAGGAGGACAGGATGATATGACAGATTGGACCGAAACCGGAAAGAGCCGCTGTGGTTGGTCCCTAACAATTTAAGCAGCTCATCTCAATGCAAGGAACGCTAGGAGCCTCCGCCCAGCTCTGACTGAACAGACTATTTCAAGCCATCATGCCGCTCAAAGCACATTCACAACCACGGAAGGGCACCACCAGTCATCGCAGTCGTCGCCGAAACTTGCAGCCTGAAAGAGACAGATTGGAATGAAATGGGGATGAAATACAGGGACAGGAAATTCGATGGAATGAAGAAATCTCCCCAGCATTTGCATAGTGCCCCGGTAAACTCCCCCCCAAAAAACATGGGTCAGAGAGGTAGATCGCGGGAATCAAATCCACAACCTCCCGAATTCCAGTCCCATATAAAACGCTTGAGCCACCTGGCTCGTTACTTTGCCCTAACACTATTCCAAAGAACGAAGGAAAAAAGAAAACATCCGACGAAAAAAATCGCCGCATATTTACCGTGAATACATTCTTCTAAAATATGTTCTTACATAATATACACATATTGCCTCTGAATCAATTTATTCAAATACTAAATAACATGAAAGTAAGCTCATAAATTATTCTGAATAGTTACCGTTTACAGATATGTAATTCATCAGCGATAATTCAATTAAAATTGTGTGTGTGTGTGTGTTTAGGTATTTGAGTATATAACGATAAAACTGCATTCCGTTTATAGTTGCTGTTAACTACAAGTGCTTTAACCTGTTAGGTCATATCGGACGATGAATGAAATTGTAAAAGAATACTTTGTTTGGTAATAAGTGCAGGTAACTTGACGCCAACTTCTTAAGGATTCCTATTCCTATTTATTATCAGTATTTTTGTGTTGAATACTTTGATTTAGTGTTAACCCCAATTAAGAATGCTTCGGCAATAATCCATTTAAGGGGGGACGTACGCGGTAATGCAGCTTCAGGACCTTTAACTACAGAGCGAGAGAGAAAGAAAACTCTTTGTCTATATCCTTCCATCTTAGTGTTAATGTCGACAACTCGTATACTTGGTAATACGCATTGCGATTTTTGGGAATAACTACCGTTAACATTTTAAATCAATATGTTGTGTATTCTACAATTTTCACCCATACCGGATGTGTTAGTCTCCCGAGCTTTTTACATTAGTCAAATGTTGAGTACATAAGATATATATATATATATATATATATATATATATATATATATATATATATAAATGAAAGGAGATAGTCCTTTTTAAGTTATAAGTGAACTAAGAAAATTCGAAGCATTAAAGCCTGAACGAAGGCAGGGGAAGGGGGGGGGCAGTACCGGGTAGTGAGGCATAATCGTGTTGAATTTTGAAACTGGAAAGTGCTACCATCTGCCATTTCTTGCCTGAACTGGATTCTCATAGCGGCAGCAGTCAGAAGCAGCAGTTTGGAGAATGTAGTCGCATTGTTGTGTCTGTAATCTTTATGATTAGAAATTTCCTCGTTTTGAAGTAATTTAACTGAAGTTTGAAGTCGGAGTTTAAGAGGTAAGTATCTACAGCAACTTATTTTACTTTTACTACATTAAATTGTAAAGATTTGAGTATTGTTTTCAATGTCGTTAAAATTCGGGAAGCAAGTCGTTATTGTGGCATGCCTTAAGAAGGACAAAATGGCGTGTGGGGGCAGAAGCGGGGGGGCATAACCGGGTCCCACCAATCCTGTGTCCTAACAAGTTTAGTAATGTTGACTTCATGCCAGCTGAAACACTCCTCAGCCATCAGCATCAACATCTGAGGGGTCAATAAATTTTACACTACATACCCAGCCTTGTGAGTCAGTCTCTCTTCTTCTCTCCAAAATTGCAGAATATCGGCTGAACCACAAACATTTGCAGTTTCACCAAAATATGTGTTGCCAGTTCCCTGTGCTAACAGACTTCCCTCATCGTCAGGAAGACGCCGCGGGAAAAGGGCTGTCCTTACAGATTCACCCTAAAAGGTTGAGCTTCATAAAAAGGCAAATACTCAACCCAAGTCACCATCAATTTGCAGAAAGTCGCTTCAGTCTAAGTTTGGTGAAACAACAAGAGCAAAGAAAGCCAAATATAGCGACGAAAATTCTACCGATAGCCAGAATTGCAAGGAGAAATATAGTGAGACAAAAACGAAATGTTGACTGGATTCAGTGTGTGAAGTGTAACAGATGGACCCATAAACTTTGCACAGGTTGGCCCCAAAAGGCATTGAAATATTTTGAATGTAATGACTGTTAGGCACAGAAAAACTGTAGTACCCGGTTGTGCCCCGCCGTTTTAACAGTTCTGCCCCTATCCTGGGGGCAAAACTGTATTTTGCTAACAAAAATTTTTTAATTTATATTACGTATGTGATAAAAGATGGCAACAAAGTACATGTTTTAAAATGCTCACAATTCATGATACAATCATTTACAATAAAGTACATTTCTTAAAACGTTATATGTTGTGATCAATTATAATTTATTGTTAGATACCCGACCCTGCACCCCCTTCCCCTAAATTAGGTTGAGTTGTTCCGCACTTTACACTATAACGTCAGAGATAACAAACCATTCCAGGTTCCTTCTGCTGGCGCTAGCAGACTAATCAAAAGACCTGTCGTCAGTAGCTCGTGGTCACTGTTGTGTACGAGTCTTGTGTTTAAGGTGTTTGAGTGTAGTTAACTTCAAGTAAACGACTTGACAATCCCGTAGCGTTGTACAGTATAAGCTCTTAAAAGCTACCTATGGTTTTCTCACCACCTACAGCTAAAACGTGTAACCTCATTGGCCAAGCGTATATTTTTGTCTATAAGGGATTGGAAATAGGGTGTAAAGGTTGTAATTAACATTTCGAGGTACTATAAATTATAGAAAAAAAACACGAGTAGCTTTTGGAAGTACTTTGAAGAAAAAACGTGTGCCGGGTGTTCTACTCTCTGTAATATGGTGGGTTGTAATGATGTCATAAATAGACTACCGTCTATATTAAATGCATCACACAACGTTAGTATCCCAATTGCACTCAGCATTGCTAGCACAAGAGCATATATATTGGTATGATTTTGTATGATTTTGACGTTACTCTCGGGTACTTTTGGGTTTTAGAATCCATCATCCTCCACCGGGTTTGAACCGTAACCTTCGTATTAGAGACTAGCATGATAACCACTACATCACCCAAGCCGAAAAGTGAGTTTTAACCCTCACAAGTTCACCTTTTAAAATTAAATTTGATGTTCTCCTACATTCTCACTATTCATTTTGAAAGATATGGGATAGAAACTGGATAACATGAATATGAACCTAAAACCCGATTTCTGACCGGAAGAACACCTTTCTTTCGCCACATTGTATTTGTTGTAGGATACCACTCCTTACGTCATAGGTAACGTGGTTTCGAGTCGCACATTGTATTACGCATTGCAACAATTTTTCTCTCACGTTTGCGATAAGCACCAAATATATATATATATATATATATATATATATATATATATATATATACACTATTAGCTTATTGGAGACCATATATTGAACAACAATATCTCGATGATGGACAGATGAATACAGAATTGGTATTTAAGTTTAGCCTCTTTCAAGGATGCACAGGAAGATATTCTGGAAATGTCGTCGCGGTGTTTTTAAATGTATATTTAAATTGCCTACATTGAATTGTTCACTAGTCCGAGATTAATTATGGTGTGGGAAGACACTTTCTATATGCTAACTTAGGTGTGTCTGTTGAGAGATTGACTAACAGCATTGAGCCGGAGTTCACCGTGCTCGATGCCAGGACCTGAATAATTCATGTACCTTTTTTTGAAGATGAAAATATTTTTTCTGCCTCAGGTCACTAACTCTGGGTACGTCGTCTCAGTAGAGTAGTTGAGTTCCTCAGGGCGGCTACAGGAAATATTTTGGTACGGATACTTGTTTTAAATTTATAACTGCAGCAGGATCCTGCTTCACTCAGCTTTCTTTTATTTGATGAAACATAACCCTTGGTACTCGCGAAATTTTTCCACGGAATGTCGTGGATTAAGTATACGACTGACAGAAGCAAATGCGAATTTTATGACTTTTGTTTCATTTATATAGTAAAAGAGGCAAGATAACTGCCGTAAACTTTCTAAGTTTTTATTGGCTGAAATTTCTCTCAAAAACTTACTTTTAGCGTCACTATGTCACATGGTTTCATTGTGATTTGGTCAGGTGACACCTAAACATAATGAAAAATACCATTATACTTATGAAACTTTAGGGGTTTTTACAGCGCAACAAGCACTTGTTACCCTAATGCCCGCATAATATATAAAATAAAGTCAAGAATTCTCAAGCCTTTTGAGGGAAATTCTTTGTTAAATTTAACTACGCAATACCTTGCAACTCCGACTTGGAAATGTTAACATAGTTACAATTAAAACTTATAAAGTAAATAACATAATTTACACACACACACAAACATTAGTAAACATTTGATAGTCATTCAGGAGCAGTGATTTAAGGAAATACCGTCTCAATTTCCTTGTACTGACTGTTCTTTGCATGCAAAATGATTTTCGTTCTTTCTTTTTTCTCTCCTCAAAAATAACCAATGATATATTTTTTTAGCTCCAAATGTTTAAGACATTTGCATAATAAATAAAATGTGTATCTTAATGTTTCTGCTATTAGCCTTGGAAGTCTTCCTCATTCAATGTTGTATAATTTTCTATAATTAATAACCCGAAAATAAAGGACACAAATGTCTACCATAAAATGTAGATATAGTTAGACCATTCAATTTAAGTAAAAATTAAATTAAGGTTTTATCCATTTGAGTTGTCAAATACTTAATGCTCTTCTCGTTTGTGTGTGTGTGTGTGTGTGAGAGTGTGTGTGTTAGAGAGAGAGAGAGAGAGAGAGGGAGGGAGATCGGAGGGAGTGCTGCAATGCAGCTTATGATACGTCAGACCATAGGAGGATAGGTTGAGATGAGAGTAATTTCAAATGACGGCCGAGACCGGACGGCGGGAAGAGCCACCATGGAGGGTCCATAATATTGTCCAAGCAGTTCTCCATCTCGACTCGGGGAACTCAAGGAGCCCGCGCCCAATCTGACCTAAATCCTGAGTTTACAGGCGACTTCCAACACCATCTCGCCGCCGAGAATTGTATTTCCAGAGCGTAATCACCACCAGCAGGGCTTCACCACCGCAGTCACTGACACTTACAACTCTGAAAGAGAAAGGTTGGATGCAATGAACATGAAATGAAGGGACAGGAAATACGGGGGAATAAAGAAACCTCTCTAGTATTTGTCTAGTGAGCCGGGAAAACTCCCTAAAAACCAATGGATAAGAGAGGTTGGACGTGGCAATCGATCCCATGCCCTCCCGAATGCTAGTCTCGCACTAAACTAACCGTCCAAATGGCTCGGTCACTCTTCTAATGTACTAAGTCGCTATTCAATTCTTACTTTATCCAGTACATACTTGCCGTAAGTGGAGAAAAAATGTTTGTTAACGATGCTGTCAATTTGAAGGATCACATCAGTGCCGTTGGTGTGCCGGAATTTCATCCTGCAGGAGTTATTTTATATGCTAGTAAATCTGCTGACATGGGGTGATCGCTTTTTTAATCACACTTATAAACCATCGGTCTGGACCAGTGCCTAATCAGCTGAGCTATCCAGACCGAAAATATTATATTCCCCCAAACTTCGACATCGAAAATCACCCCCTTGAATCATTCCCCCCAAAAGAAAGCAAATAATTTTTAGAAAAGTGTGCGCGTGTCTATGTCTGTGAATTGCGTAACCCAAAACTCTTCTAACTGCCAATCTTGTAATTTGAGTACCTTTCAATTTAAAAGTTTGAGTATATTTTGTGAAGTTCTTTTCATTCTGATGTGGTTCGTATAGTTCGTAAACCGTAAAAATAGATGAACTCTTATTTCGCAGTAGATATTCATCTAGTTAAATCACACAATTTGTAAATCATTCTATAGTTCCCTGAAATTGATTTGAATTTTTAGATAATTACAAACATTTTTCTCAAAAAGGGAGCCTTCATTCTCCTTTTTTCCCTATTTTCTCTACTTAGTACATAGTAATTAAGCAGAGAGAAAGTATTGCATTACACCCAAAAATTGCATGGCAAAATTTCACTTGAAATACACGCTTTATTGTCACTTGAATCTAAATAAAAATCAATTTTAGAAAAAGGTCCTTGTGAATGTATATATTTTTTAAATTTATTTAACTGGAAGCTCCATTACAATAAGTAGTAAAGGTACAAGCATTGGTTATTTAGATATACACTTTGAAAATTGCAAATTAGATAATCAAATTATATGAAATTGACGATGCCCTCTCTTGTGGTGTTGCGTTTGAAATATTTTTCCCTAAGCTTTATTATTACTAATTTATTTTATTTAGTCTATTACCATAATTTTATAATTATTCAATCTTTACTATTTGTGCAAATTTGATAATTGTTTTTGTACTAATGTATATGTGTTGTATGTAGGTGGGTGGGTGGATGGGTGGGTAGGTAGGTGAACAACATCTAAAAACAAAAGCATGTTAAATACCAAACTGGATAATGACGTTCAGCATTATTCAGAATTGTGACACGAAGATTATCATGGAAAGTCCCCAATCCCAAACTAAAAATTTTGATTTTCTCAAAGCTGACTAACGATTTATTAAAATATCATATATTAAAGATATAGGTGGCGCCGTGGGTGAGTGGTTAGACCGCACGCCTCACATCCAGGCGAGCCGGGTTCGATCCCAAGCGCCCGCATTTGGAATTCGTGATGGACGAAGCGGCGCCTGGCGGGTTTTCTCCGGGTCCTTCAGTTTCCCCCGCCATCACCTTCCTAATCATCAATTTCGCTTACATTTCATATCATCCCCTTCATCATGTCCATGCTTACCTACTGGCCGACCGCTCGTACATTCTGTAGTTTCGTGTCGTTGGCTCCCTGACAGGCTTCTGACTCCTAGGTATTGACTTGTAAGTCCTCGGGGAGTGTCAGTATTAGAATTCCGGGGAGGTTAGGCCGATTACGAAAATATTAAGGATATTTGCTTGACAAATAAAAATGTATGTCTTGAGTTTTCTAGGAACAGCCTCTAGAAACCTCTTCATCTGCATGACTTTTGCATAACTGGTAAAGCGTAAGAGACAGTTTAATATATATACTATATAATATATATACTATTATACATAGTGTATAAAATGTTATTAATTTCAATTTTAAAATACTTCAGCTTTTCAAAACCGAGAATTTTCCATTCATGTTTGTTTTGTTTTAGTCCTGGCCATGCAAAGAGAATCGAATATCAATCACATAGCAACCAGCGTTTAAAACATTTTGCTATTCCTTTAACGTAATGATTTCCTTATTTACCTTCTACTTATAAAGAACAAAGTAACAAAGTGTATAATGTGTGTGTTGTTTAGCATGAAATTAAGAATAGTTTATTGCAAAATAGGTAGAAAAAGTCATGTGAATTTAATATATAAGAATTTTCTCTTGGAGGTCATGGTATGGAACTTGAAGGTCATCACATGTCAACACGATCTTTATAAATCTCTCTTGCTTTACCTACTGTGTCGTATAATAAAATTTGTAAATGTGAATTGAAAAATATCTGGATTAAGAAATATAAGCTTTTGTACGAATAGTTTTAGAGGAGTGAATAGAGAGGTAATGTGAATTCAGCATCAGATTTTACTTTCTCTAACAGGTATATACAATTTACATAGTAAGTAGAGAAGGCGTTGTCTTCCACCCAAAATTCGATGTCGAGATTTTCCCTGAAATATATGTTTTGTGGTCCTCTGAATCTGAAAAAATAATTTTTAGAAACAGCTCCGTGTGTGTGTGTGTGTGTGTGTGTGTGTGTGTGTGTGTGTGTATGTGTGTGTGTGTCTGTGTGTGTACTGCACAGTTCAAAACCTAAGAGACCGTAAAATACCAAAATTGGTATTTAAGTTTAGTATTTTCCAACGATTCAAGAAAATCCCCTCCAAACTACCCTTAACGTTGACTTTGTTTTAAATGTTGTTTTTCTCAAAAATGGCAAAACAATGTTGATTAAAATACTGCATATTACAAACAAAGTATATATCTTGAATTTTAAAGACTGTACATTCTAGACGAATTTTGCTGAAATCTGCGTAACTAATAAACCGTAAGAAATAGACAAAAGCATATTACAAAAAAGAACATAGATCATGTTAAAACACAATATGCCATATACTTTTTTGATGTAGAGTTGACCGTTTTTTAAATATTCCGTGTCATTGGTTTCAATTCTAGGCTACTTAAATTTTTTTCAATCGGTAGGTTATCTTTCTTTCGTCTCTCTTTTGTTTATTCCTGGCAAGCAACGAGAAAGTAATTTCAATTGTTTCACATAGCAGTCAACGTTTAAAGAAATTGACTAGCTTTTACCTAGTGTATTCTCTTGTGGCGCTTCTGGTTACAAAGAATCAAGTATATGACCAATTTGTTAACAATAATAGTTGGCCAAACTATGAAGCCCGTGAGTTAAAATACTTACGGCACTGTAAGTCGCCATTGGGATTTGTCATTCTAAAATAATATAAGTTCACCTTGCGGTTTACCGGGAAACATGCAAGTCAGTCGATTAATTTACAATCGCGGCGACATATTGCCTTTATAGCTCAGTGGTTAGAGTGACCGGCTAGAGACCGAGAGTTCCATGGTTCAAATTCCGGCCATCCAATTTGCTAACGTGTATTTCAATTAGCATTATGTAGATAACAAAATAATCTTTTGTAAGAAAGGTTTGTTTGCTGAACAGCTAGAGAAGGTCATGTGAATGGAACACAGATTTTTTTTCTCTGGTCGAGAAATAACATAAAATTTAAAATTTATCACATGGAGAGCTATGGTTTTAACATTGTCTATCTTTTCAATCTACAAAATATCTAATAAAAGCGTTTCTGCAAACGTTTAACACAAAGAAGATAGAAGAATACGGTTTTGAAACAATATTTAGTAGATATTTGGATAGGGAAAGCCATAAAAATGTAATCGATGAAATGCTTTTAATGTACATAATGTATAATTTCATTTATAAGTTTGCGATTCTCAGTTAAAATAAGAGCTCTTAAACGTTGCAATGCATATCCTAAACACTCCTGCTTGTATCTTTCTCGGAGGGAATTGTAATCTTGACCTGATTTAAAAAGTGATTTTTTGAAAGTGGCAGAAAATGGAACATGCGAGCTAACTTTTGTTGACTTTATGAGCGTCGCCTTTTAAGCTGACATTATAGCGCACGTTTCAAGATGCGCCAAGAGGAAGGCAGGGAGAAGCATTTCGTGCTCGCAAAATTAGCGAGATTTTGAACATAAATCACAGCTGTATGGACGTCACGCTATGCATGCTAACGTGGTAGCGTGATTCTTTTCCTTCTCACCCCCCTCCATTACCGACCCTTTTTTATTTAGAGTGCGCTGCAATTCCCGGACAGGAACGGGAAATGTTAAGACGTTCACGTGAACATGTTGCCGCATCCCATTGGCTTGTTTAATGTGTATAGATTTACGTGAAGAAAAAATATGACACATCTCTGTAACAAATTATTCCTAATAAGCTTATTCTTTTATCTATTTCATACTAAAACATTAGCAGAAACAGTATTATTATTTAGTTCTTTGTAAGTAGAAGGGAAATAAGGGAATACACTAGTCTAAACCGATAGTCAAATGTTTTAAAATGTGGTTACTATGCTATTGAAATCCGTTTCTTTGCGCGGTAAGGAATTGACAATTTCCCGTATAAGGCAAGTTTAAGTATTTTAAAACTGAAATCAATATCAAGGAATATCTTAAGGTAACGCATCGGTGAAATTCCTAAACCCAACAGTTTTCAAATAATCAGCCTGAAATTTTGAACATGCATTTATGTTGTACAGTAGTTACATGCTTTAAAATGTGTATGTATCATAAGTAGTTTTTGAGTTATTAATTTTTAAATTAAAAATCTGGCGCCAAATTCAAATCACACCACATAATGAAAATAATGAATTTTTTTTCTTCACAATATGCATTTAAGTATCAGGAACAGAACTAGCATATAAATTTATTGTACCACAATTAGTTCAACAGGTAAAAATATTAAAGTAAAAAGCAGACAAAAATTCAAGAAATTTTATAATACAATTGAAATTAAAAATCAATATCTACAACAATATTAGGAATTTTAAAAAATCATATGATATAAACCCTTTTTTACTTGTTAAGAACAAATCCCAAACATTTAAGAGAGCTTGAATAAAAAGTAAATTGTGTGGGACATTTTGAATGGTAAAAAATGTTGAAAAAACTGTAAACGAGTAAATCAAGTTTTAAATTTCAAAACATTTTCCCTCTAAGTTGCATACCTTCAGTCTAAAACTCTTCAGACACATAAGTTAGACCCTCCTTCCTCTTGCTTCTCTCCTCTGCAGCAGTCTTCTTCAATTTTAGTTTAGGAGAAACGAATTATTGAATTGTTATTTTATTAATTTGTTTTTTTTCTATAGAAATATGAAGTTTATTATTTAACTACACAAGCACTGATGGTATTAGAAAAAAAATGCATCAATTTTCTTTTGTACTATTCTTAATCAAACTTAACATTTTTCAGCTTCTGTTTCGAAAACAGCATCATGCGGAACAATTTAAACATTTGAAAACTGTTTCTTTTGTAAGTATTAGAATGTCATAATATCCTGCAGAAATGTTTAAACCAAGAATATCTGTCAACTCTCACGAACTGTTTACACAAATTCCCAGGAATATATAAAACAAAGAAAAACTGCATGTCATTTGGTCCGAGTCAAGCTGCACTCTACCGCCAAACAGTGTCTATTTCACGGCCGGAAATACATATGCTGGTGGTGGGGTGTGGGGAGGCCCGCGGGTGCTCTATCTCACATGTGGTTTAGGATGGGGAGGGTCCAGGTTAAATAATCGGTGGTAAAATCGTCACGTGATACGGTTTAAAGCGCCGCATGGTAATAAAAACAACAAGAAATCGAACTACAATTTAATTAGGCAAAAAAATATTTTTTTCATTTTTTGCAATCTTCGATCAAACTTCATAGATGCGTTAGCTTAAAAACGGTCAACTCCAGGTAAAAAATGCATATAACATGAATTGGTGTTTTAACAAGCTCTGCATTTTTTGTGTAGTAATTTTTTTCTATCTCCTACGCTTTTTCAGTTATGCAAAATTAAGCAAACTTCATCCAGAATAAAGAGGTCTTCAGAGGCTATTCCTAGAAAATTCAACATACACGTTTTATTTGGGATATAAATATCTTTAGTATACGGTATTTTAATTATTTCGTTAAAGCCATTTTTGAGAAAATCAAAAATTTCGAAAATTTGTCCATGTAAAGCGTAGTTTGTCGTGGGGGGATTTTCTTGAAAATCTTCGTGTCGCATCCTTGGATGATACAAATCTAAATATCAAGTTTGGTATTTAACGGTCTTTTCGTTTTTGAGCTATGCTGTCCACAGACACACACGCGGACCTTTTTCTAAAAATGCTGTTTTCGGACTCAGGGGACCCCAAAACATACATTTCCAGTGAAATCTCGGCATCGAATCTTTGGGTGGAATACTTACGTTCATACTTTCTTTTTAACCCAAAATGAGTAAGCTGTTCAATTAAAACTATGTGTGTTTCATTCACATAATCTTCACTATTTTTCCTAACCTTGCAAAAGAGCATTCTTCTTTTTTCTCTATGCTGATCGAGATAATTTACAAGAATAAATAAACTTCCTTGATAAGATCTTAATATAAATAAAGTAAACACATACAATTAAATTCTTAGCGTTTAAGTGTTTTTCTTGAACATAACATTTAATAATAATAATAATAATAATAATAATAATAATAATAATACAAAAATTAAATTTATTCTAATGAATTACATTTTTTTAATCGAAAGAACTGCAAAAAATAATATAGTAATATGCTTTTATATTACTTAGTTTCTTATACGTAGAAGAGAACTAAGGCAAGACACTATACTATAGACATAGCCAAATGTTGCTATGTTTTATTTTTTTTTTTTTTTATTTTATTTTTTTTTTTTTTTTGGTAATGTTTAAAGCCCGCTTTAACTACTTATGGCATGACACTGATGATATATGAATGAAGATGGAACACGTGATGAAACCGGAGAACCCGGAGAAAACCCGCCCCAGTACCGCTTTGTCCACCACAAATCTCACATGCGGTCACTTGGAATCGAAAACCCGGGCCTAGGTGAGAGGCTAGTGGTCTAACCATTCGGTCACGGCGCGGCCCCTGTCCTATGAGATTGTCATTAAAAATCGTTTCTTTTCATGGGCGCATGTAAAACAAAAGTAACCCAAAAATCTTCCTGTTCGAGAAAAGTACAAGTATTTTAAAATCGAAACCAATAACAAGGAATATGTTAGAATTAGTTCTACAGGGGTGGGGAAAAAAACTGTAAAAGATTTAAACTGTGCGTTTACGCGAGATCTAAATTTTTTCGCAGTAAGTTTTTGTCTATACCTTACGGTTTACAAGTTATGCAAAAGTCACCAGAATGAAGAGGATTTCAGAGTTTATTCCCCAGGAGATTTAAGATATGTATTTTATTTCACATGAAAATATCATTAATATACGGTATTTTAATCAAATTTTTAGAGCCATTTTTGAGAAAATAAAAATGTTTGAGCCCACGTGGGTAGTGTGGTGGTAACGTGTCTGCTTCATATTCGACAGGTCGTGAGTTTGATTCTCGCTTAGGTTGAGTTACCCGGATAAGGTCTCTTTTCCGGGTTTTCCGTTACCCTGAGAATACATATGTCGAGTAACTTTAAGCTCCATGGACCCCGAGATCATTTGAGCATCATTTCACCAAATTCATTCATCGTCCGATATGACCAACCAGGTTAAAGGACGTTAACCTTAAAAAAAAAAAAAATGTTATAAAAATATTAGAAAGGATGGTTTGGGGTGAAGGGATTTCCCTTTAAATCTTCATGTCGTAAATAGCAAGACTGGTTTTTAACGACTTTTTGTTTTTGCGTTATCGTATTCACTGACGCACGCACACACACATACACGGACACATACTTTTATCTAATCTTTTTATACAGGGGACCCTAAAACGGATATTTCTGGTGAAATCTCAGTATAGAATTTTTGGGTGGCGTACAATACCTTCCCTACATGTGTACTATGTAGAGAAATAAAAATGGTTGGTATGCATTTTACACAGGTTTGAAATTATGTAGGTTTTCGCATATTTTTCACACTTTTTAAAGGATTTCTAAAGTTTTTAAGAATAGTATGTCTTTTAGCGGTAAATGATAAATAACTTTTTTATTTGCACAAATTAGAAGATACAACAACAAAACTTTAATTTAATATTTAGGTATTCATAGAAGCTAGAAGTTGTTAATGTTCAAAGTTTCTATTAAAAGAAATAACAGTTATCTGTATCTAAAATAAGTAATATAAAAAATAAAAAGTGTTGTTTCTCACATTTTCAGGTATGTAGAGGATCTAATTTTAGAATTTCAATCTGAAGAAAAACCTGTGGCTCACTTTGTTTTATCCCGAATTAATTCGCTGAGAGCCAAATGTGAAATGTTAGTGAGCGGTCATTTTGTCTAAATTGGGCTCCGTTGCGAAATAAGAAACTAATGAAATAATACTAATAATAATAATAATAATAATAATAATAATAATAGCTCTAGATAATTTGTTGGAGCTTTCAAGGCTAATTTAGTGAATTAAATACCGTAATAGCTGCCTTAACCAACTAAATGCATTTAAAATTGATTATATTAATTCTGATTTACTTCTTTGTTATAAAGAACTTTGTGCCATTGTTGCCATGTTGAACAGTTAAACCATAATGTTAACAGTAGCAACTTAGATGAAGTATAGCAACCTTGACTTTTGAAAGCAAAAAGGCGAGTCTTATCACATTTTCTGTAAACAGAAGCTTCAATGCCTCTAGCTAGCGATATCAAATGCTGAAAGCGGGAGGTTTTCTCTACGTATAACTTGGTTGTGACGGCGCCGTGGTTGAGTGACAAGACCGCTTGCCTCCCATCTAGGCGGCCCGAGTTTTTGGTGTACGAAGCGTCCTCTGGGCGGGTTTTCTCCGGGTCTTCCGGTTTCCCCGCCAGCCATTCTACCAATTGCTCCATCATCACCTTTCCAATCGTCAATTTCGGTTACATTTCTTATCATCCACTTCATGTTCATGTCTGGCCGACCCTTCGTAACAGGTTCTTCACTCTGTGGTTTCGTACCGTTGGCTCCCAGACAGGCTTCTGGACCCTAGTCATTGGCTTGTAAGTCCTAGGGGAGGGATGCCAGTCTTACAAATAAGGGAGAGTAAGCCGATTACGAATAACTTAGTTGTAACAGCCAGAAGGACAAATACAGAAAACGATAGGGTCACAACTTGTTGCAGTTTAGCGATATCTCTTAGGTGATATTGATTCGTAAGCACTTTAAATCCCGGGTTTCGTAGTTTAGCCAACATTTAACGCCATGTTGCCATTATAGCCCGCAACACCGGCTAGAGACCAGAAGATCCATGGTTCAAATCCCGGCTATGACTCTGACTCTACCTATCTAACTCCTGTCCTACTAACAGCTTGTGTGAGAAAACAATTAAATTAAAAATCTGATGTGTTCCATTCACATGACTTTCTCTACATCGCTGTAACAAATTATTGTTGAAAAGTATATTCTTCTGTCTAATTCTATTTATGATAATCGAGATATGCATTAGCAGAAATTCTGAATTACTTGTTCCTTTTAAGTAGAAGGAAAATAAGAGAGTACAGTAGACTAAAACGAATGTTTAATCTTTTAAAAGCTGGTTGCCATATGGTTGAAATCCGCTTCTATACAGGGCTAGGATTTGCAACTTTCCGTATGAGAAAGGTTTCAAGTATTTTAAATCTGAAACAAATAACAAGGAATATCTCAGAAATGGACAATTCCACGAAAAAAACGTATTTGACATAAATTGTGTGTTTTAACGTGATCTACATTTTTAAGGAGCAAGTTTCTGTCTGTCTATTACGGTTTAACAGTTACACAAAATTCAGCAAAATTCATTCAGAATAAAGAGCTTTTGGGGACTATTCCCAGAAAATTCAAGATATACATTTTATTTACCATATAAATATGTTAAAATACGTTATTTTAATCAGAATTGTTACAGTAATTTTTGAGAAAAGCAAATATTTCTATGTAAAGGGTAATTTGTGGTGGGGGATTTTCTTGGAAGATACTAATCCTAAATATAAAGCCGGTATTTAATGATCTTTTCGTTTTTGAGCTATTCTGTCTACAAACACACATAGACAGGCACAAAGTCACACCCAGTGACCTCTTTCTAAAAATGCTTTTTTTTGGACTTAGGGCACCTCAAAATATATATTTTCAATAAAATCTCGACATCGAATTGTTGGGTAGGATACAATATCTTCTCTAGCTACCATGTACATTGTATATGCATATGGCTAGAGAAAATAAAAATAATCTTATGTGCTACATTCACAAACTTTCTCTAGCTCTTCCAAATACCTACAAACTTATTACTCGTTGCTCGTTTACATACATTATGCTATACGAGATAAACGTTTGCAGAATATGTCTTATTACTTGTTTCCTTGTAAGTAGAAGGGACTAAAGCGATAGTAAATTCCTTTAAAACCTCATCATTAAGTGAAACAATAGATTTTCGGTTTTCTTTGTATTGTGCCGTTTGAGCAAATTTAAATAGTTTAAAATTGAAACCAATCAAAGGATACCTCGAAAATGGTGAAATCTACAACAAAAACGTACACAACATAAATTATGTGTTTTAATGAGATTTAAACATTTATGTATTAAATTTTTGTCTCGTACGGTTAAATCATTATGAAAAATTCTGCAAAACTCATCCAGAATAAAGAGATCTTCAGAGCCAGGTCCCAGAAAATTCAAAATATACATTTTAATTGTGATATAAATATCTTTATTACACGGTATTTTAATCAAAATTGTTGGGTCATTTTTTTAATCAATTTAAGTTTGTCGTTTTTGATCTGTGTCTACAGACAACACACGGACCTTTTTTCTAAAAATAGGTTTTTTTTTTTTGTTACAGGAGACCCTAAAACGTGTATTTCCGGTGAAATCTCAGTATCGAATTTTTGGATGAAATGCAGTATCTGCTGTACACACTATGTACATTGTACATACGGGCTAGAGAATGCATAACTGAAATACATTATGAGAAACAACTTCAATTTAAGGGTCATATTCTTTTCTACATCCTTAAACTTTCCTGGAAAAAGCTCCTTTGCTGCAAATGTAAAAATCTTTCACGAACGGAATATCTTGTGAGGTAAATGCTGATATTCTGGCTTAAAAGAACTGTATATTCACTAGTTTTAATTATGTTTCACCATCATGTAATAATTACTTTCTCTAACTCGTAGGTACAAAGTACTAATAACAAGTAAAGAAGGAACCGTATTCCACCTAAAAATTCGATACCGAAATTCACCGCAATACATGTTTTGAAGATCGCTGAATCCCTCCCCCCTCATAAAAAGAGGTTTTCAAGAAAAATGTGTGTGAGTGTGTGGTTGGGGGGACAGATCATTTAGAAACGAAAAGTCCATTAAATAACAAACTTGACATTAAGGTTCATTCAAGTACGTAACACGGAGATTTTCAGACAAATCCTCTCACCCCAATTTTCGATTAAATGACTCGCAGAGTTTTTATTAAAATGCGGTATGTTAAAGATGTTTATATAGCAAATTCATTGTACTTTCAATTTTCTTGCGAGTATGACCGGGAGTCCTCTTCATTCTTAATAACTTTTGAATAACTGGTAAACCATAAGAGATAGAAAACTCTTGCTATAGATACAAAATATATAGGTCTCGTTAAAGCACACAATTTATGCATCAATTTTTGTAGACCTATCCAGTTCAGAGATACACTCTGTTACTGGTTTTTGATTTTAGGATACTCCAACTTTTCTGAAACTGCGCCCTCATCCGTTCCATAACTATTTTGTTTTACTGCTGGCTATGGAAAGAAAATTGAATTTCAATGGCAATCGCATAGCGACAGCTTTTAAAAGATCTGCCTATCACTTTAGTCTAGGTATTTCTTATTTCCATCTATTTATATGGAACTATGTAACAATACAATTTTTGCTAATATAGATAAAAGAAGGCGGCGCCGCTCTCCTCCCACCGGGTTCAATCTCAAGCGCCCGCATGTGGTAGACGAAGCAGCGTCTGGGCCGGTTTTCTCCGGCCTCTCCGGTTTCCCATGCTACTGATTCCATCAACACTTTTCCTATCACCCATTTCGCTTGTATTTCCTATCATTCATGCCTCACGCTCATGCCTGGCTACAGGCCGACCACTCGTTCCAGGTTCTCCATCCTGCCGTTGGTCCTAGGGTTGGTGTCACTCCTAAATATAGGGAGGGCAAGGCTGCTGCGAAATATATAAAAGAATAATCTTTTGTAAGAATTGTTTGTTTTCAGTACAGATAGAGAAACTCAGGTGAATGGAACACATCAGATTTATTCTCTGAGTTTCATGATCATGTTAGCACATTCTTCTCCTCGATATTTAGTATATTCAGCAGCCTGACACGACTAATGTCTCTGTAAGTTAAATGTCTTAACATACTACACTTCTTTGGAACAAATTAAACATTCTGCCACTGTTCCAGTATCCACAAACATGAGCACATAACCCACACTACCGCCACTGCTGTGTCCTGGGCGCTAGTGCTTGCTCCGGTGCTCCTCTCTGCAAGTGAAGCCAAGCTCTGACATCGTAATTTGGCCAGTTGAAAAACCCAGCTCTGTCGTAATCTATGTTCATAAATAATCTTCAATCATGATTGAGGATAACTATTTAATTCTTCCCTGGTGGTTTCATTTCTAATCTTATCTGCTCTTGTTCACCGTTTAAAATTTCGTTGTACTTATACCTTTCGATTTGATTATGCGATTCTCACTTTCATATAACAAATAATAAGGGCACATCCAGCGTTTTATAGATTTAAGCTTTCTATCTTCTTGTTTTCTGTCATAAAGTTTTTTGAAAGTTCCACACTCAGATGACCTATGTGGCGGGTGCTTAGTGATGAACACCTACCTGTTTTGTTTCTCGACACTTTATCGAGTTGAAGTTCGTTGGAGATTCAGGGTTAGGCGATCTCAGGGTCGAATCTCATCGTTGATGTCTCGCCCTCCGGCTTCTATCTATCTGTATATACATGGGAACTTGTGGATGTTAACAGGTGAAAATTAAATAATACAAAATTGACTGGTTTGCAACGATTATTAATTTAACATCGTTGATCTTACTTTAGAACAAATCTTATATACCTTTACTTTTGGTCTATTTGTAGTTACGCTTATTCGCGACTGATTTTACTATAACAGAGCGCAAAATTGATTAGGAACGAGGTGGAATCTGCGCGTGTTATGACGAACCAGTGCCCAGCTTGGTCGAGAACTGTATTTATATTAGTTGCAACCCACATTAATCTTGCCGGTTAGAAATATTGATGCTTGACTACGATTGGCGGACATTTTTGTTTAAATTTAAATAGGAACGTTAGGAAGCGTTCTCCAGGTGTGGTGAAATGAGAAGGTGCCATTCTGTCAGTCAGCCAGATGTGTAAGATTTACTTACACTCTCCGAGAAAATTAAATTACAGCTTTACCGGGAAACAGATCTTAAATTACGTCGCTATTTATTCCTCACTGTAGCTCAAAATTAAAACAATTATTCGGCATTTTACTGACTTTCTATGACATGTTTACATTGTTTCTATTCCAAAAATTACCGATTTATATTAATTTGAATGAATGGTTTTTTCATTAAATGTTGCATTCTTATTATTATTTAACTATTTATTTTTAGTCGGTACGATATAACGCCACTACATAAAATCTGAAATTTTCGTTTTTTTTCCCCCTTTATTTTTGTTTCCTTGGTATTAACATTTCTATTAAGTGATGAGTTTTACGTAAAGGTATATTCATTTATAAGAATATTAATATGTGTAATTTGTTGTCTATGAATTAAATAGGTTTATGGAAGTCATTTTTATTGACATTTCGGCTTAAAATGAATGTATTCTCTTCATCAGTTTGCTTTCATCCTATAAAAATATACGTTCAATACTACATTCTATTAATGAGTAGTAAAGTATACCCTTATTATTTGCATAGATAGTTAATTTTCTTCCAGTTTTTTACTTTCTCCTGCCCGTATGTACAATGTAAATAGTGTATAGAAAAGGTACTGTATTCCACCCAAAAATTTTCTGTCGAGATTTCACCCGAAATATATGTTTTGAGTCCGAAAAAAACATTTTTAGAAAAAGGTCCGCATGTGTCTGTGGACAGCATAGCTCAAAAACGAAAAGACCGTTAATACCAAACTTGGCATTATGGTTAGGTGTAATCCAAGGATGCAACACGAAGATTTTCAAGAAAATCCCCTACCAAAAACTACCCTTTACATGGAACATTTTTTGAAAATTTTGAATTTTAAAAATTAACCAACGATTTTGATTAAAGTCCCGTATATCAAAGATAATTATTTGCATACCATATAAAATGTATATATATCTTAAATTTTCTGGGAATAGTCTCTGAAGACCTCTTTATTGCGTATCAATTTTGCGAAATTTTGCTTAACTCTAACACGTAAGAGATAAGAAGAAAACTTACTACACAAAAAATCTATATCCCACTAAAGCACATAATTTATGTCATTTACGTTTTTGTTGTGGAGGTAAGTTTCCGAGACATTCCTTCTTATTGACATCAATTGTAAAGTGTTTATACTTTTCTGGGATAGAATGTGTCCGTTTTTCTTTTGTTCTAATCCTGGCTAAGCAAAGAAGCGATTTGCAATTACAATCGCATAACGATAGCTTTTAAAACATTTGACTATCACTTTAGCATAGCGTATTCCTTTAGTTCCTACTTCTTATAAGGACTTAAGTAATAAGAACATGCTGCTAATGTTTATCTCAGCAGATTTTAGGTTTTTGTTTTTAATTTCTCTACACATACTATGTACGTAGTGTATAGAGAAGGTATTGTATTTCACCCAAATATTTGATACTGAGCTTTCACCGGAAATACATGTTTCGGGAACCCGAATCCATAAAAACATTTTTAGAAATATGTGTTTGTGTATCTGTTTGCGTGTGTGTCTTTGAGAAGCATAGCTCAAAAACGAAAAGTACGTTAAATATCAAGCTTAATATTTAAGTTCAGCACTTTCCAAGGATGCGACACGAAAATTAAAAAAAAAAAAAACATCCCCCCACCTTCATCCTTTAATCATAACGATTTTTATTAAACTCTCTTATGTTTCAGATATATGACAAATCAAATTTAATGTTGAATTTTTTGAGAAAAACCTTTGTAAACTTTTTTATTTTGAATAAGTTTTTCTGAATTTTGCATAACCGTAAGAGATATACAAAAACATACTGCACACAAGATGTAGATCTCCTTAAAGCGCACAATTTAAGTAGATATATATATATATATATATATATATATATATGTATATATGTTGACTGTTTTCGAGATATCCCTTATTACTGGTTTCACTCTTTAAGTCCTTAAATGTTTCTCCAGAACAAAGGAGGTGGTGAGCGGTGCTTTTAACAGAGCTATTTCTGTGTTATGAAAAAGTGTAATAGACTGCCTCCATGGTCGAGCTGACTTATCACGCGGAGGTCCCGGGTTCGATTCCCGGCTGGGGCGGGGAATTTTTCTTTAACCGGATTTATTCCCTATCCCCCACAGAGTCTGGAAATATGTATGTGAGAGTGGAGGAAATAAAATGGTTTAAACGGAAACCTACAGACAACGTGTTGTTTCTAATTCGAAGCGCCCGATATGACCTTAGATGTTAAAGATGTTAAAAAAGAAAAGAAAAAAAAAGTGTAATATATCAGAACCAGCTAAACCTGTAAGTAATTTCGCTTATAGAATTTCTCACCAAACCTTTAACTTGTGGTGTAACTTCGCATTATTTATTATCTATTCAACAAGCCAACACCATGATTCTCAGATTCATATTTTATAAATCCTGTGGACATTCCTACTATATCTCGTTCAATCTTACAACCACTATAGTTAAATCATAAATGCCCGCTCGAAGCTCTCAATCAAGGCAAGTGATGGATTTTTCACTCCCCACAAAAACTTCACAGCTTCAGCCTCAGTTGTAAACTCTAAATACATTGTGGATTTAACCTCAATACACAATAAATTTTCCCCTTTGAAAACAATGGAAGAAGCTAACGACTCAGTCGCTGAAGTAAATTTCGCTGCAGTCCCTAAATCAGGATACAACCCATTTTTATCCATGAAGTCAACAACTACCAGCAGATTATCCGCGACAAAGGTTCTATTGTTAAAGAGGACTACTCAACACTACAACAGAATAAATTCCTTAAGATAAATACAACTTCAACCAGTGACTTCGGAGCCCTTACAACAGTCCTGGAAGAATCAAAACTCCCTTTTCACACTTTCCGTGACCCAAATTCCAACCGACTTGAACTAATCTTGAGAAATGTTTCTTACTCTCCTACAAACGACGACATAGCTACAGAATTAACCTCTCTGAAGTTACCTGTGATAGCAGTTACAAGACTGTTTTACAAAGATCGTCAACCCATGCCCCTGTGCGCTGTTGAATTAGAAAACAATGAAAAGAAAAGAAGATCTTTGAAGTCAAACACATTCAGCACGCTTTAATTAAAGTCGAATACCGTAAGAAACCCACAAACATCCCACAATGAACACGATGGCAGCGCTATGGGAATGCTAAAAACTTCGGTCGACTTACACCTCGATGTGTTAAATGCCACTCTAACCTCATTTCTCTGAATGTCCAAAAGACAAAGATAGTCAGCCCTCCTGCGTGAACTGCGGAGCAGCTTATCCGGCAAATTACTTGGAATTAAAAAACAAATCCAATGCAATTGTACCCGAGCCCATAATAATACCTGCACCACCTGGAAAATTTTCCGAAGTTGACACCAACCTATCCCTCTTCTGCTCCTGAAACTCCTTAGTGTCCACGATCTGCTCCTCCAGAAACTAAAAGTTACAGGCAATTCACTCAGAAACCATTTATGGAAATTTCCTCAGTCTGCTTCTTCCTCCCCCGATGACACTGGAAACTTTCTTCAGTTAGCTATTAATTTTCTAGCGCCATATCTACCAAAAATCAAATCCTTTTTATTACAGCTTTTTGTAAATTTGTTTGCTAATGGCCATTAGAAATCAATATTATGCATTCTCACAACTAACTATACTAAATAGGAACGTTAATGGAATCAAAGTCAAGCGGGAAGTCTTTCTGGAATTCATATCAAGATACAACGCCGCAGTATGCGTCACTGAGACTCACCTAGTACAGCAGGTAACGTTTTCAGTACCTGGTTATGCAGCGTATAGGACCGTTCGCAACGCTTTCGTTGCCACAGGTGAAGTGGCCATTTTCATTCCAAAGGACATGCATCACTACTCGGTCTTGCTACCCCAATTAACCAGCCTCGAAGCTTGTGCAGTTCAAATATTCATACAAAACTGCTCTAAAACGACAATAATTTCAGCATACAAGCCACCAGGACTCTGTCTTAATGACCAGGATATTAATACTTTATTCTCTGACACAGTACCGACCCTTCTCGTGAGAGATAGTAAGCACGAAACATTGGGACGCCGTGAGACAACTCCAGACGGAAGATCGTTTATTAACAGCGGCTGAACACAATGCAATCAATATCTTAGCCCCACCTGGTCCTACTTTTTTTAGGCAAAATATAGCACCTGACATACTAGATATAGCACTTTACAAAATGTATCAGGCATTGCCACCATGACTGTTCTGCATAAAATGGACTCCGATCACTCCTCAGTCCTGATAACCTTTGATGATAATCTGATTTTACATCCGCAATCCACTCGGAGACTCAGGAGAGGTTTCATAAACTGGGAAACCTTCCACCATATAATTGATAACGAGCTAAAACCGCGTGCAATCTGAAAACTCCCAGCGATGCAGCAGCAGCCATTTTTGTATTTACGAAAGCCATAACTTCAGCTATAGTCAAGTCCACAGCTCCAGCCAGACCTCAGCAACAAAGAAATGTTTATCATAAAACTTAGCGCTCCAGCTTCAGGTGTCTCTTGAAAGAAAAACACAAATGCGCCGGATTTGGCAGAAGTACGGAGAAACCTGGCAACTTCAAAGTTTAAACCAACTCACAAGAAAAGTAAAAAACAAATGGATGAATACCGGTATTCTTCTTATCAGCGGCACCGCTCCAGCATTTCACAAGAAAATCCATCCTTGTGGAAGGAAACCAGAAGAATATTAAAAGAACCGACGCTTATTCCACCCTTAATAAAATTGGTAACTACTATATAGCCGACTTTGAGAAGACGGAACTATTCGCAAATGCCCTACAAAGTATCTTCAGCCCAAATCCAGTGATTAACGAAGAATTCAACCACAAAATTGAACGTTTTCCTGATTCTTATACCACTGTTCCACTCGCTATTGACTGCACCTCATCAAAAGAAATCTTGTTCATAATCCAACAACTACCAGCAATGACCTAATTTCAAATTTTGTATTAAAACATCTGACTCGGAAAACATTAGATATTCTAGCCACACTTTTCAATAATTTATACGCATGGACTACTGTCTCAGAATCTGGAAATACGCAATAATTATTGTTATTCACAAGCCTGGAAAAAAGTCCCTCAGAACCAAACAATTATCGCCCTATAAGTCTGCTACCCACTCTGTCAAAAGTCTATGAAAACATTATACTGAAGCATTTAACAACATTTCTCAATGAAGTTTCAGTATTATCTCCCTTTCAATTCGATTTTCGTTGCAAACATTCAAACACTCATCAAATTTTCCGGATTACAGAGCGAGTGGCACAAGGCTTCGAGATGAATTAACACACAGTTTTCCTTGACTTCACTCAGGCATTCCACAGGGTTTGGCATCAGGGTCTTCTATACAAATTGTTCATCAACGGTATCCCTGACAACCTCTATAAAATAACTTCCTCCTTTCTGTCACATTCATTCTCAGTCAGCACTCTGTCACTCTTCTACCAAACCTATAACAGCAGGAGTTCCTCAAGAATTAATCCTGGGACCAGTTCTGTTCAACCTGTACACCTCTGATATGCCTGCAACGCCTACAGCTCAAATCGCTATGTATGCGGACATATTGCAATATCAACACCACCAGAAATCATCTTCAAGAGGCCTTAAACTTAATTATACCCTGGCTCGATAACTGGCGTATTTCGCTCATTCAGCAAAAATGTGAAGCAATGATCTTTACACTATGCAGACAGAACCATCCACAACCAGTAACGCTCCCAGCGAAACATATACCCTGGAAGACTGAGACAGAAACAGTGAAATATCTCGGTGTACTCCTGGATCGATGACTCACATGGAAACCACATATAAGTAATAAACTCACTAGCCCGAGCAAGATTGGCAAAGCTCTAACTCCTTCTCAACAAAAGATCTTCACTCAAACTAATAAACTGCACACTACCTCACACGACTCTAATAAGATCACTCCTACTATACGCCTGTCCAGTTTGGAGAGGAGCCAGTCCTTCCGAAATAAAATGTATCCAGATATTTCAAAACAAAATATTGCGAATCTCAACGAATGCGCCATAGTTTGTCAGAAATAGTCAACTACATAGAGAAACTGGAATCAGCATCATTCAATAGTCAATTTCTTCACAAGCCAAACAGTTCTACAGCAAGCTAAAAGACGTCTCAGGAGCCATTCACTATTCTCTTGGCAGAAAATCTAGCTATCCAACTCGCCTTCCACAGGACCAGCTCTCAAAACAAGATCTTCAGTAAAATAACAACAAAAATGCACTTACTTATGAGGGACCCAATGGGGTTTACCTCATATCAATGTTATGCATGTAAATAATGCCTAAAATCAATGATCGGTAGAACGAATATGCGCTGATCGATCAATAAATCATTTAAAAAAAAGAAGAAGAAAAACCTTTTCTCATTGAATTTGTCAACTTCTGGCCACGCAAAAACAAAACCGGATTTTAATCCCACAGCAACCACATTTTAAAACATTTGACTGTCGGTTTAGCGTTTAGCCTAGTGTATTTCTTTATTTCCGTTCTACTTACAAGGGATCGTTTCTTCTAATGTTTATCTGGAGTAGCGTTAGCATTAGTAGACAGAAGAATAAACTTATTAACAGTAACCTGTTACAAGGATGTAGATAAAATCATGTGAATGGGACACATCAGATTAAACATTTCAGTTAACAATTCAAATGTCCGAGTTCTAATTTTGTGAACATATCATTTTCATTTTAGTTGGAACTCATTTCGTCTGTTTGATATAAAACAAACGGAATTAAAAAAAATCTGATGTGTTCCATTTATATTTACATCTCTGGAACAAATTATTGTTGGAAAGCTTATTCTTCTATTTCACGATAATCGAAATAAACATTAGCAGAAATTGTCCTTATAATTTGGTCCCTTGGAAGTAGAAGGGAAAGTCGTCCTCCGTGGTGTAATGGTTACCATGCTAACTTTATATATCCAAGGTCGCGGGCTCAAACCCGGCGGAGGACGATGGATTTTTTCGTGTGTAAAAATCCTCAGCATGCCTCACCTTCGGAAGGGAAGTGAAGCTGTTGGTTCCGTATCGTACATTTACGGCACGTATAAGAGCCTCAAGCCTGATAGTTCTCTGAGCAAAATTAAGCTCTTTTAAGCCCAATTTAGAATGGGACGCTGAGAACTGCAGTAGTTAAAGAGCGTTCATAAATAGCACGCCATTTACATTTTTAGTAGAAGGGAAAAAAATCTAACATGACTTCCTGTAGCTGTTCGGTAAACAAACCTTTTATTCAAAACATTAATCTGTTATGAACATCATGCTAATAACATAAACAAGCAGAATTACTCTTATGTTCTTTGTAAGTAGAAGGGAAATAAGAAAATGCACAGGCTAAAGCATTAGCCTTGTCCTTTTAAAGCCGGTCCCTATGAGAAACAATTGAAATGCCAATCTCTCTGCTTGCCCAGAATATACAAACGAGAAACGAGAAGAAAGATGTCTTCCAGTTTGGGAAAAGTTTAAGTGGCTAAAATTAAGTCCAATAATCCGGGATATCTCGAAAACGGTTAACTCTATAAAATATTTTCCATAAATTGTGTGTTTTAATGAGATCTACATTTTTTGTGTAGTAAGTTTTTGTATATTTCTTACGATTTGCCAATTATACAAAAGTCATCAAGAATGAAGAGGTCTTCAGAGACTACTCCCAGAAAATTCAAGAGACAGAAGACAGACAAGTATAGGTCTGTAGGTAGTAGGTAGGTAGGTAGGTAGGTAGGTAGGTAGGTTGGTTGGTTGTCTTTTGCCATACACTGTACAGATAGACCCGGCATAAATGAACATTAATTAAATAATTCATTAAAACTGTAATAAGTTTTATTATGTAAAAATGAGCGTAGTGAACTTTTAAATTCACACTTGTCATCTATTTTAATAATGTCTTATGGGAGAACTTTGACACTTTTACTTTTGAGGCACTATGATTTTGAGTATTTTGTTGGTTTATATTTTCCTATATGGATGTCATTCATACTTCTAGTACAATGATTATGAATATCACAATTGAAAGTGAATAAGTATGAGTTGTTTTTATAAAACAGTGCAGTATTATTCATTAATAAATCAAGCAAAGTAAAAATATAAAATTGTTTAAAAACATGTCTTAATGAGTCTTTAGGCTTCATATTAAAATTATTCTAAGTACTGTCTTCTGAATTAAACATACCCTACTTACTTCAGTTGCAGATCCCCATATTAAAATATTGTACGGTAAAATTGATTGCACAGTGGCATAACAGTAAGCAATCACTTAATGTCCAAAGTAATTTTCAGGCATCTAATAGCAAAGCATGGTTTGTTTATTTTTGGTGCATATATGATCGATCTGTTCATGCCAAGTAAGGTTTTGATCTAAAACAATGCCTAAAAACTTCATCTTATCAAGACACTTTAAAATAGTACCACTCATGTTAAAATGTATGTTGGTTAAAATCTTTTTGTTACTAAAATATAAGCAAGCAGGTTTGTCAAGCCTTAAAAATAAGTTTATCTGCAATGCACCATTTTTAAAATAATTCACAGAACCTTTAACTTTCAAATTAAGTTCATCGATGCTATTGGCATATATTGCAACAGAAGTATTGTCTGCATACGTAGTTAAACAGTCTACATCACTGAGATGTTCTAAATCATTTACATATAAAATAAAACACAAAGGTCCCAAGACCGAACTCTGTGGTACTCCATAGCTAGGGGAATACTTCCTGGAATAATAGTTCTTTACTTAAATACAGATTCTCTAGATCTAACAAATTACATGATTAATTCATTTACTATGCCTCTTATTCCCAAATGATAAAGCCCAGTTTATGAAAGCAATGTACTACTCAGATCAAAGAACAGACCAATTACATGCATATTTCGATCCATGCAATCATGAATAAAATCAATAAGTTTAACACAGGCAGTACTAGTTGATTTCCCATGTATGAAGCCATACTGATTTACAGTTAATACATTGTAGCTTATTAAAAACTTAAGGAGTTTATTATGCAACTTCTTTTCAAATACTATAGAAAAAGAACTTAACAACGATATAGGTCTATAATTTCTTACATTAAATGGGTTACAAATTTTAAATACTGGTACTATCATATTCATTTTTATTCGGTTTGTAAACTCACCTATCACTATGGCAAAATTGAATAAATATGTTAAAGGAATAACGGTGTTCTTTAATATAGCTTTTATAACATTTATAGATATTTGGTCGTACTCAGCTGCTTTTGTATTTTTAAACCGTTTAGTGTTTTTTTTCTATTTCCAATTCAATAAAAAGTAAGAAAACCATGGATTGCTTGACCATTTAAATTTGGAACATGCTGGTTTAATTTATTTGAAATCACAGTGAAAAAAATGGTTAGCAAAGGCATTGGCAATCGTAAGTGGATTCTCTGTATATTTATGGTCAACAAGTAATTTACTTATCATATTTCTAGTAATTTCCCCTAATTCAATATTTACAATATTCCAAATATATTTTTATTTATTATCTGAATTGGAAATTGCATTGCCATAATAGCTCAGATACAAGTGTTTTATGCTTACGTTTCTCTTCTCTATATACAACATAATGCTTGCAGTTTATCTGCTTTCTCAGTTGAAGCAGGCTTTACAGGTTTTTGGTACTATTCATGATTTTTTCAGTAACCCATAATTTAGACAGCTTTTTATTGTTAGTATTGTTTATTTTATGCATCATTGGGCATGCAATTTCAAAATAATGGGACACTGTTACTAGAAATGTATTAAAAGCAATATTTATATCGGTGGCTTCATACACAGACACCAAGAAACAGTGCTCAGCATCCAATTTAAAAACTCGATGTTATTCGAATTCAAATTTCTATAATAAATTGCATCATTTAACGGTGCATAGTTATTTAGCACATCAGTTTTACAATTAAGGATAATATCATCATATCAGAGATGTGAGGATCTGTAACCTGGGTGAAGTATTTATTTTGGTCTATATTGTATACTATATAATCGATTAATAAGCACTTGATGATTAGGCTCATCATTGTGAGATACCATCTCAGAAGATTTGAAAATGTCAAAAAGTCTATCAGTACAGTTAGTTCTTATGTTAGCAATTATGTTAAAATCTCCAACAAGAATCAATTTATTATTTATTTTAGTTGCTAATTTTAAAATGTGTTCTAACTTATCATAGACCATATTTATACTGCTAATCGGTGACCTATAAACACACAAAACCACACAATGAAATTCATTAACGGTCATTTTTGTGCCGACACACTCAAAGGGAATTTCTTCCGCAATACTCAAGATATTAATCTCAGTTGTAGTTAATTTTTATTTACAGTAAATTATGACACCACCATGGATATGTTTAGTTCTAGAGATGCAGCTGCCACTTTATATCCCATAAAATAACTGTTGCCTGGTAGCCAATATTCCGTAAATTATATTTCTGGGGCTTCGATGTTGTTAATTTTGTTCACAATAGATTGCACATTCAAGGTAATGACTTTAAACTTATTGCTACTGTTTTGACTTCACATTTTGAAATCACTCTTTCTTCTCGGAATTTCTCTTGGGTATAGAAAACGTCTAACACAAGCATTTTTCGGCCACAATGTAGGATCCATAACTACTTCTAAATGTGCCTCCATTACTTCAACTTACTTCTACTTTAAAAGAGGAATAAGGTTCCGAATTGCAACAGATCACATTTAATTTCTGGAAAACATCATTTAAGAAAATTGACAAATTGTTCCACCTTTGTTTTAGGAACAAGGCCATAAACGTGTAAAGCTATCATTTTTGGTACACCTTGCAAATTTAAACTATCTGTAGTAGATTCATTATTATTCCCAACCACTGTGATACGCTTTTGCCCACTTTTCTTCAGGTAACTTAGCATTAGTAGAATGCTCATTAATATTGTCTTTAACAGTCAAAATTGTTATACCATTTTCATTAGAGTTTACAGAGGTTTCACTACCATTTTTACAGCTATCAGTCACTTTGTATTCATTATTAAAATTACTTGGATTTTTCCTAGTATCCTTAATGCAAGGTTATCTGTGAGTAATCCGGTGCATCGGCTGTCTTGTTTGTTCCGACCTCCTTATTGGGTTGAATGGGGTCCTTGATGCAGTTTTCCAACAGCTCAACATGTCGACATAAAATTGTGATCTGCGGGGACATCGTTATGCTCCTGATGACGTTGAAAGAACTGTGAGACTGTGGTTGCGGAAACAGAGTGTCGAGTTCTTCCGTGACTGCTGCAGAAGCTTGTTCATTCTTGGCAGAAATGTATCCAATTGGCTGGTGATTATATGGAAAAGTGAATATTGGTAACTAAAGATCACGTTCTAAGGATTATTTCTGCATTTGATTTATTAAAATATTCCCATCCAAACCCAATTAACGAAGGTAGAGGCATTACTTTTCATTCATAACTCGTATAATACATCTTAATCAAAATCGTTAGAGCCATTTTTGAGAAAAACAAAATGTTTTATTTATTTTTTTTTCATGTAAAGGGTGGTTTCGTTGTGGGAATTTTATTGAAAGTATTCATGTCGCATCCTTGGAAGATACCGAACTTAAATACCAAATTTGATATTTAACGGTCTTTTCGTTTTTGAGATATACTGTACACAGACACACACGGACCCTTTTCAAAAAATGCTTTTTCTTTTGGATTCGAGGGGACGCAAAACATGTATTTGCGGTGAAAAATCGGTATCGAATTTTTGGGTGAAATACAATACTCTATAAGCTATGTACATTGTACATATGGGGCTAGAGAAAGTAAAAGGTATCATGGTAGTTATGCGAGGTGTGTGTTGGATCGATATGCGAGGGACTTGGTTCGACATGTGAGGGGCGTGTTCTACTCTTTGCCATGAAAGAGAACCGAATTTTAATGACAGTCTCATAGCGACAGCTTTTCTAATATATGACTATCGCTTCAGCCTTGTGAATTACCTTATTCCACTTTTACTTATAAGAAACTAAGTAATAAGACCGTTTCTGCTGATGTTTACCTTGATTGGCATTATGCAGATAAAAGAATGATCTTTTGTAGGAACTCATTTGTTTGCAGAACAGGTATAGAAACTCGTGTGACTATTTTATTCCAGGCTTGGCTTATCGTTCGATGAAGTAAGTAAACTTCTATGGTAAAAAATCTGATGTGTAACGAATTATTCTTTTTTCTACTTTGTGATAATCGAAATAAACATTAGCAGAAATTGTCTTAATTACTTGCTTCCTTATAAATAGAAGGAAAATAAGGGAATACACTAGGCTACAACGATAGACAAATCTTTTAAAAGCTGGTTGCCACGCGGTTGAAACCCGTTTTTATGCAGAGCCAGGAGTTTACAATTTTTCCACGAAAAAAAAAGCGTGTATGACATAAAATGAATGTTTTAACGTGATCTACATTTTTTGTGTAGTAAGTTTTTGTCTATCTCTTACGGTTTATCAGTTAGGCAAAATTGAGCAAAATTCACTCAGAATAATCGGTATTTAGAGTCAGTTTCCAGAAATTTCAAAATATACATTTTATTTGTCATATAAATATGTGTAATATAAGGTATTTTATCCAAAATCGGTAGAGTTATTTTTGAGAAATTCAAAATAATCGATTTCTTTTCTAGTAAATGGTATTTTGGGGTTTAGGGATTTTTCTCAAAATATTTATATCGCACCCCTGGAAAATACTAAACTTATATCTAATTGGATAGGTAGAGTCAGACTGAAAAATTCAAAGCCATAGCCGGGATTTGAACCACAGTTCTCCCGATCTCTAGCTGGTGAGCTACCATGGCAACATGCCGGCATAGCATTGAATTTCTCAACTGACTCGCATGTTTCCCGTTAAACCACAAGGTGTTCTCAAATTATTTGGAGATGATAACCCTAATGAAGACTATTGCAAGTCTTCATTAGGGTTGTAAGTACTTAAGTCCCAGGATTCAGAGTATAGGCAAATATTATGGTCAATTGGTATTAGATTAATTGTTTTTTCACACAAACCCTGTGTAGGACAGGAGTTGGATAGGTAGAGTCAGACTGAATATTGGTATTTTATCGACTTTTCCTTTTTGAGTTATCATATTCAAAGACACGCGGACCTTTTTCTAAATTTTTTTTTTGTTACAGGGGACCCTTAAACGTATATTCCTGGTGAAATCCCGGTCTCGAATTTTTGGGTGCAATGCAATACCTTCTCTATACACTAAGTACGTGTAGAGAAGGTAAAAATAAATTGGAAATAGTTTATATTATGGCAACATGATTCAAATCCTTATAATGAAGGAGGGATTATTAACCTCATATAATGAAGCTAGCAGATAGTACGGGTGCGTTACTGTGCCCATACATGACGTTTTTGAACCAGGAATAGCACAGGGAATAGGTTTGCCAAACCCTTTCCTTGCAAACACGCTAATTACGCGAGTCTAGATTCACCAACATGCATATATCTGACGATAGCATGCATAGCAGGGAAGCAATAAACTAAATGGAAATAGCCGAAGATGGTGCACTAATACAGCTCATATTTCTTTGACCTCCGTTTATAGCAAATGGAGATTATAGGGAGAACTCAAAAAACAAAACACTGTGGATATGCTTATTGCTTTTGCCTTTCTCTACACGTGCTATGTACATAGTGTATAGAGAAGGTATTGTATTCCACCCAAAAATTCTACACCGCCCCTGTAACCAAAAAATGCATTTTTAGAAAAAAAAGTGTGTCCATATGCCAGTGTGTCCGTGTGTCTGAGAGCATGAAAACTCAAAAAAGAAAAGTTACTAAAATACCAAACTTGGTATATAAGTTTAATATTTTCCAAGGATGCGACACGAAGATTTTGAGGAGAATCCCCCCCCCACTCCTAACTACTCTTTACATGGGAAAAATTGTCGAAAATTTTGTTTTTCTCAAAAATGGCTCTAACGCTTTTGATTCACATGTCGTATATTAAAGATATTTACATGACAAATAAACTGTACATCTAGAATTTTCTGGGAATAGCCTCTGAAGACATCTTTATTCTGGATGAATTTTGCGAAATTTTGCATAACCGGTAAACCGTAAGAGAGAGAGACAAAAAAAAAATTGCATAATAGAAAATGTAGATCTCGTCAAAATACGCAATGTATGTCCTTTAAGTTTTTATTGTGGAGGTAACCATTTCTGAAATATTCCTTGTTATTGGTTTCAATTGTGAATTACTTATACTTTTCTCAAACAGGAAGTGTTCGTTTTTCTTTTGTTCTACTCCTGGCAAAGCAAAGAAGCGATTTGCAATGACACTCGCATAACGATAGCTTTTAAAACATTTGACTATCACTTTAGCTTAGTGCATTCTCTTAGTTCCCTTCTACTTATAAGAAAATAAGTAATAGGAACATTCCGCTAATGTTTATCTCGATTAGCATGAAGAATTATCTTTTGTAAAATGTGTTTGTAGTGCAGCTAGAGAATGTCATGTGAGTGTAATACTTCAGATTTTTTCTTTTTTACAATGACTCCATGTTAATCAAGATAAACATTAATAAAATTGTCTTATTATTTTTTTCCTATATGTACAAGAGAAATAAGATTAGCGAATACACTGTGCTGCAGCCGAAATTAACTTTTAAAAGCTGGTCGTTAAGTGATTACATTGAAATTCTGTTGTCTTTGCTTGAACAACAAAAATACGGTGGGGAATTTGATATCAGTAACAAATATCTATAAATGTCAACTCCGCAAAAAGATATGTATTCTATATAAGTTGCATGTTTTGACGAGATTTACATTTTTATAAGCTTTTGTCTATCTCTTATGGTTTACCAATTGTGCCGAAGTCAACCAGAATGAAGAGGATTTCAGAGGTTATTCCAAGTAAATTCAAAACATACATTTAATGTTCATAGCTTATCTTAAACATATGGATAGTTTAATCTAAGGCGTTGGAGCCATTTTTTAGAAAAACAAAGACTTTGAAAAATACTCCCTGTAAAGGGATTGGGGAATTTTCTTGAAAAATCGCCGTAATGCATCCCCAGAAATTGCGGAATTTAAAATATCAAAATTGGTATTTTATGGACTTTGGGCAATGTTGTTCACAGACACCCACAGGTACATTTTTCTAAAAATCTGATGTGCTCCATTCACATGACTTTCTCTAAATCTGTGTAACAAATTATTGTTAAAAACATATGCTTCTTTTTACTTCATTCTAATCAAGAAAAAAATTAGCACAAATAGTCTTGTTACTTGCTTCCTTCTAAATAGAAGCGAAATAAGGGAGTACCATAGATTAAAGTGATAGTCAAAATCTGACTGCTTTGTGACTGAAGTTCCTTTGTTTGTGTGGACAAGAGCTGACAAATTCCCGCGTGAGAAAAGTTTGTTTTTTAAAGTTGAAACAAAAACGATCAACTCCGCGAAAAAATATATATAACACAAATCGTGTGTTTTAATGTGCTCTACATTTTTTGTGTCGTAAGTTTTTATTCATCTCTTACAGTTTAGCAGTTATTGAAAATTCTGTAAAATTCATGAACAATAAAATAGTCTTCAGATGCTATCCCCAGAAAATTGAAGATATACATTGTATTTGTCAATTAAATATCTTTAATATACGATATTTGAATCAAAATCGTTAAAGCCATTTTTTGATGATATCAATGTTTTTTTAAAAAAAATCCGTGTAAACGGTTGTTGGAAGTGGGAGGATTTTTTTTGAAAATCTTCGGGTCCCATCCTTGGAAGATACCAATTTAAAATACCAAGTTTGGTATTTGGTAATTTATTATTTTCGTTCTTGAGCTATACTATTCACAGACACACATACACACACGGATCTTTACCAAAACTACTTTTTTGATTCAAGGGGATACAAAACATGCATTTTCGGTGAAATCTCGGTATCGACATTTTGTGTGCATTACAATGCCTTCTCTATACACTATGTACATAGTGTATAAACGGAAAAATGGCATATGTACCACTTAAGGCAAGAACGATTAGTATTGGAGAAAATCCAATGGCTGGTATTATAATTTTTAACCCAAATCTACAGGTTGTTAATATCACGCAGTTTAATGATACACATACCAACTGCCTAAACTGCAAACGTCAAATTTATTTTGGCAAATTATTGCTTTCAATTCAGCCTTCCCATTGAACCATTTATAGATAAAATTGAAAACATTACCAGAACCTATCCAGTGACGCAAACGCAAAATCAAGCTGGTGGTTTAGTAGATATAAATATGAAAGAGGGGAGAAATTAGAAGAAGCCATTGCGGAATTAAATTTAATAATAAAAAATGAACCAAACAATCCACCCACCTATGAAAGCAGAGCAGGAGCGTCATCCAACATCGACATTACTTTTTGTAGCATTAAATCGGAAGCTAAACTGATAGATTGGAAAGTAGGATCATAGTGATCATAGACTGATTTATTTCAGTTATTGTATTGGGTATCAACGGAGGCAGTATAATAAAAGAGGAAAATTGCTATATAATTACAAACAAGCAAACTGGCATGAGATGAGAAATAAATTTGAAGCTAAATGTCCCACGTACATTGGAAAATCTGTGGATCAAGAGGCTTATAAACTAACCAACGCTATAAAGACGGTTATTTCAGAAACGGTACCAGAAACCAATCCAAAGAAGTATTTTGATAATGTTTGGACTGACAGGAAGCTGGAAGATAAATGCGAAAACTACGTAGAATATATCAAAAATCTATAATAGCTACAGAAAGAGAAATAAATCTAAGGAACTATCGAGAAGCTAAAGAGCGACTTAAAAATCGCCTAGAAGAAACGAGGCAACATTTTTGGAAGAATTTTGTTGAAAATAAATTAGACACGAACATTGCCGTATAAAATTATAATGGACAAAGTGAAGAAACCTGAAGTATAGACAACGTTATATAAAGGAGACGGTAACATGACCACTGACTGGAAGGAGTCAGCAAAGGCTTTATTAGAGAAATTACTTCCAGATGACGACCATATGTCAGATGATAACACACACACACACTCAAGCGAATAAGCATGAATATTCCATATCCAAATACAAGAGTTAATCCTTTAGATATAACAGAAATCAAGTTGACAGTAAAAAGGCTGAAGAGTAAAAAAGCTACCGGACCTGACGGAATTATAAACGAAATTTTGATTAATTTGGAGGAAATAATTTCACCTTTTTTATATAAATTGTTTAATGATTGCGTATGGAAAGGCCGCTTTCCAAATTGCTGGAGGGAAGCAAAAGTAATTATATTAAAAAAGAGTGCCGATAAAGACCCAAAGGATCCCAAATCCTTCCGACCCATTTGTCTGTTAAACGTAATTGGCAAACTTTTTGAAGAGTTACTTTGTAAGAGAATGAAAGAATTTCGACTTGTGGTTGGAATGAGTGATAAACAATTTGGATTCAGAAAAGGCTTATCTACCAAAGACGCGATAAATTTAGCATTGGAAACATTCAAAAACTCAGAAGCTAAATATATTACAGGAATTTTAATTGATATTTCCGGTGCATTTGACAATTTGTGGTGGCCATACCTCTTTGAGAGAATACGTCAAAAAGATTATCCAAAATGCCTCTATAAAATATTACGAGATTATTGTAGCAACAGAAAGGTTTTTTATGGAAGGTGTAAATGGCATAGTATACAAAATAAGTATCAAGGGATGTCCACAGGGATCGTTATTAGGACCATTGTTTTGGGACATTGTATTGGAGACCTTATTAGACGAATGAGGATGTAAACATCTCAAACACCATCGCATATGCCGACGATCTTTTAATCATTATTGAGGGTAAATATAGGAACGACTTGGAAACTAAAGCAAATAATCTAACACAGAAACTAAGCAATTGGTGCACAAAATCAAAACTTCAAATATTACCAAATAAATCAAATTATATGCTTTTTAGGGGTAGTTTAAAAAGTGATCCAAGCATAACGTTTAATAATCAAATCATAAGACAAAAGGAGGCCAAATGCCTCGGAATATATTTAGATGAGAAATTAAACTTTAGGAAGCACACAGGGTATATATAAGAAATAAATCTGAAACCGTGATGATGAAATTGGCCCGAATTATGCAATCAAATTTTAAAATACCGTTAACCACAATCTCAAAATATCATAACAGTATTTTCGTATCCATTATAGCATATGGCGCTAGTTTTTGGGCCACTCGGATGCAGGACGTTCATATAAGGAGCTTATTAAGGAGAACTCAAAGAAACATTTTGCTAGGATTTACTAGAGCAGTTAAAACCACTCCGACTATGGCCCTCCTAGTTACGACAGGAATTTGGCCAATAGACCTTTTAATTAAACTAAAGGGAGCAAAATTTTGGTTGAAGAAGAATGAATTTGGAATGGTAACACAAATAATTGGAAGAAGATGTGAAAATGTAGCTGAAATTAAGAGGTTTTTGAAAATAAGCTGGCAACAAGATTGGGACTTGACGGAAGCGGGAAGGAGAGTGCATAATGTGTTTAATAACATCAACGAAAGACTTAGACTTAAACATATTCAGCCTACTAGAGGACTAATCCATTACATCACCGGACATGGACCTTACAAAACATTTTGGAAAAAGATTAACAAAACCTTAAATGATAATTGTGCTATTTGTAACAAACAAGATACACCCGAACACGTCCTGTATGAATGTCTGCGACATAGTGAACAAATAACTCAATTACGAACTGAACTAATTGGGCATAAAAAAGCGGACATATTAAAAAATGAAGATGTATATATCCACCTAGAGAAGTTAGCGAATATAATTAGTAAAATTTCCTGGGAAGAGAGAATTGAACAATGGAAATACCAACCTGTGCACTAGTCAGAGACGAATTAAAAAGATCTGACAGAATTCGAAATCAGTAAACTTAAACTTATAACTGACACTCTGATAAAAACTTAAACACAGACATATAAGCAAATACTATTGCAACTTAAATAACTATGAATCCAAGGAGAAAGTTCATAGGAAGAAGAGGAAGAATAAATAATGCGAACTAATTCTAAATGGAGACTTGACACTAATGGAAGATGAAGGAGAGTTGAGTATAGTAGAAGGAGGCGAAGAAGAAGGAGCCGGTGTAGACCAGAGTGATAATGAGGGATGGAGAGGGCGTGTGAGAGCAGGAACGGTGGATTATGGGCTTCTGGCAGTGGACAATACGAGGCAAGGGGAGATGACGTTGTGGAGGAGGAGTTGGTGAAGTGCTAAATAGTGTTAAAAAGTTAAATTCAGTGAGTTTAGTGTAATGATGATGTAAAAGATTAGGTATAATTGGTAACAGATGTTAGGCGAAGGAAGTAAAAGACAGTTTACTATAGTTTACTACAATGTAAAGAAAGTATTGTATAATATAATTATTTAGTTGCGCTGGTTACCAGTGTATATTCTGCTGGATACCAGTGGTATAGGATTAGTTTTTCATTTATCTTAATAATCTAGAGCATAGTTTTATGGATAAATAGCTGGTTACCAGTTATTTGTGTTACTGGATTCCAGTAATTAATAATAGATGATTTAGTGTTAGGGAAAGTTGTGGTATGGTTGCAATTTATTATATTTCAGTTTATATTAATTTGTCTTTGTTTTAAATTAAATTTTGAGTTATTAGTATATAAGTATTATCTGTAAAATAATGATGTATAACAATAATATAAAAGTGGGAAATAAATTATAAAGTTTGCAATATACGTCCTGGTATAGGGAACAAGATGCCAGGATGTATTACAGAAAAAAGTACGTATAGAGAAAGTAAAAATATTATATTTTAGATTCAGAGGACCTTAAAATATATTTCCAGTGAAATCTGGACATCCCATTTAGAGTGGAATAAAATACTCCCACTTCCATACAGAGCAGAGAAAGAAAGAAAAAAAAATAAAATAAAATGCTGCCAAACAATACCACATAACGATTATAAAATCCAAACTACTCCTATTACTGAGTAAGCCTATAGTATTATCTAGATTATTAGTCTATAGAAAGCAGTAGCACTGAGAATGACATCATTATTTTGAGTTTGGTTAGCAAGAGGTAGAATAAATATTATTATTATTATTATTATTATCATCATCATTATTATCATTACTATTTTATATTATTATTATTATTATTATTATTATTATTATTATTATTTTTCGCATTTTCTTTCTTTGCCATCAAAATAAGTTGAGGTTTTTTCTGTATATATATATTTATGTGGATTTTAAATTATTTAAAAAATCTAATTTAAATAAATATACAATATTTGTGTCTTTAGTAATAATAGTGCTCTCTCTTTTTTCTTCCCTTTATCTTTGATGCAGGTTAACAACATATTTTCTTCACGCTTTGTCCCGAAGAATCAATAGATGTTGACTGTAAATCTCTCCATCTTTTTTGCGGCCTTCCTAGTGGCGTCATCCACTCCTTTTTACTTTCTCTACACGTGCTATGTACATAGTATATAGAGAAATAGGCGGTTTCAGGTCTGTGGTGTGTGTCTCAGTCTCAGGGCTGCTGTAGGGCTGGGCGTCTCGGTGTGGTATTTATTTAAACATTTTTCAGGTTTAAATTTGCCGCTGTTGGTCACGCTTGCTCTTGGCGAGACTGGAATTAACTATTTGCGCCAGACTTGATTGTTGAGCAGTTGCAAGCTTATTATCGGCGGCAAATTAACTTATTTATTTACAGCTCAATCACGTTTTCCATTATATGTTTCCAGCTTCAGTCGGTGAGTAAAAGAAGCTTAATCCCATTGCTTGTATGGTAGGATTTAACACAGTAGAGAATTAATTTAAAAGATTTCTTGTTAATTTTAAACTTTTATTAGCTTAGAAACAATATAGTGAATTATAGCACGCTACTTAAACTGATGTCTTTTAGAGAAATCTGTGCCAAATATTTACTTTGTAATATGTACTTACAAAAAATCTCTTACTGATAATCAGTAATATACAATATTTCACACTAAATTGCTGTATTAGACATCTCGATTTACGAGATTAACTCTTAGCGTCTGTGTCCTTGTCTTCTATCTTGTAGAATGCGTCCCGGAACCCTTAAAACTTTTCACATATATACAAAAGTTGAAGATCATTGTTTTCTAACATTGTAGTCTGTCCATCACCATGGGGACGACAGATTTCCTTATTCCACATTTCGTGAAATACGTATTTACAATACATACTCATAATAATTAAAATTAATACATTTGTATAATTTACATGCAAATGTTCTTATAAATAGCTGACATTTCTAAATCAATTATTTGTCTATCTCTGTTCTTATGCTTTGCTACCGGTATAAACAATTTACGGCATCCGGTATCTCGTTCACCTTTTTTATTCTTTTTCTTCTTCTTCTCCTCTCATATTACTACTTTAATTATGTTTTATTGTCGATATTCTTTTCTAAACATCAATTCTAAGCTATACATTATAATGCGTTGTATTCGTTACATAGCCTTGGCTATGCTATTTTTGTAAAAACACGCCATTTTAGGATATTTACGTGCGTATCGTGAAGCGATGACGTCACGCTGCCATTTCTATATATACAATTCTTTGGCCTACATTGCAAAACAATATGTTTTATCATTTTATAACTTTATTTTAGGGTAGGATTGTTTCATTTTCTCATGACTTGAGTTATTTAACATTAAATCCTGCGTCAGAAGGATTCCACCCAAAAATTCGATACCGAGATTTTACCGGAAATACACGTTTTAGCTTCTCCTGTATCAAAAAAGTATTTTCAGAAAAAAGTCCGTGTGTGTCCGTTTGTCTGTGAACAAGATTTCTCAAAAACGAAAAATCGGTAAAATACCAAACTTGGTATTTAAGTGTAGTATCTTTCAGGGATGCTACAGGAAGCTTTTGAGAAAAATTACCGCACCCCAAACTAGCTTTTATATAGAAAAGAATTATAAAATATTGATTTTCTCAAAAATGGCTCTAATGATTTTGATTAAAATCTCTTATATGTAAGATATATATGCGACAGTTAAAATGTATATCTTAAAATTTCTGGAATAGCCTTTGAAGACATGTTTATTCTGGATGAATTTTGGGGAAGTTTGCATAACTGGTAAACCGTAACATAACCGCATATAAAATCTAGGGCTCACTAAAACACACAATTTATGGTACATACATTCTTTCGTGTAGTTGACCGTTTTTGAGATATCCCTTATTATTAGTTTCAGCTTCAAAATACTTAAACTTTTCTCATACGGAAATTTGCCAACTTCTGTCCATAAAAACAAAGGTACTTCAATCACATAGCAACCACCTTTTAAAAGATTTGACTATCGATTTTGCCTAGTGTATTCCCTTATTTCCCTTTTACTTACCAGGAAGCAGGTAATAAACTCTTGCTGACAATTTTTTCTCGATTGGCATTAAGTAGATAGAAGAATAAGGCGTTTAATAATATTTTGTTGCAGTGATGTAGAGAAAGTCATAGGAATGGAACACATTAGATTTTTTACTTTCTCACACGTACCTACTATGTACATAGTGTATAGAGAGAATATTGTAATACCTCGAAAATTCGATACCGAGATTTCACCGGAAATACACTTTTTGGGTCGCCCTGTATCCAAAAAAAGACACTTTGAGAAAAAGGTCGTGTGTGTGTGACAATTTTTTCTCGATTGGCATTAAGTAGATAGAAGAATAAGGTGTTTAATAATATTTTGTTGCAGTGATGTAGAGAAAGTCATAGGAATGGAACACATTAGATTTTTTACTTTCTCACACGTACCTACTATGTACATAGTGTATAGAGAGAATATTGTAATACCTCGAAAATTCGATACCGAGATTTCACCGGAAATACACTTTTTGGGTCGCCCTGTATCCAAAAAAAGACACTTTGAGGAAAAGGTCGTGTGTGTGTGTGTGTTTGTGTGTGTGTGTGTGCGCGCATGGTGTGTGTGTCTGTGACAGCATAGCTCAAAAACCTAAAGACGGTTAAATACCAAACTTGGTATGAAAAAAAATTGCTAGATTTTGATTTTGTCAAAAGTGCCACTATCGATTTTGATTAAAACTTCTTGTTTAAGATATTTACATGCCAAATAAGTGGCCAGCCGTGGCCGAGTGGTTGGACTATTCACCTCTCACCTAGTCGGCCCGGGTTCGATCCCAAGCGACCGCATGTGAGATTTGTGGTGGACAAAGCGGCGCAGGGGCGGGTTTTCTCCGGGTTCTCCGGGTTCTCCGGTTTTCCCCGCCATCGCATTCGGGTGCTCCATCTTCATTCCATCTATGACCAGTGTCATCGCCTGCTATACCATAAGTTGTAAAAGCGGGCGTTAAACATTACCACATGACAAATAAACTGTGTATATATATATATATATATATTGATTTTTCTGGGAAGAGCCTCTAAAGAGCTCTTTCTTCTGGATGATCTGTATTGAATTTTACATAAATGGTATACTGTAAAGAGATAGATGAAGACTTACTACGCAAAAAATGTAGATCTCGATAAAACACACATTTTATGTCATAAATATTTTTTTCTAGGAGTTGGCCGTTTTCGAGAAATTCCTTGTTATTAATTTCAGTTTTAAAATACTTACCTGTACTTTTCTCATACGGTAATTTTTCCATACAAACAAAGGAACTTCAATCACATGGCAGCCAGGTTTTTAGGTCCAATTCTATATTGGGCATGAAAACCGCCTAATTTTGCCTCTTTTTCAGATTTGAGGTTCTTTTACGGGACCAACAGCTTTACTTCTCTTGCGAAGGATTTTTACACCCGAAAAAATTCATCGTCCTCCGCCAGGTTTGAACCCGCAACCTTTGTATATGAAGTTAGCATGATAACCATTACACCACGGAGGGCGACTAACTTTCTCTATACGTACTATGTACATAGTATATAGAGAAGGTATTGAATAAGACCCAAAAATTTGATACCGAAATTTCACCAGAAATTATGTTCTGAGACCTCCTGAAACCAATTAAGGCATTTTTAGAAAAATGTTCGTGTGTAGTGTGTGTGTGTGTGTGTGTGTGTGTGTGTGTGTGTGTAGTACAGCTCATAAACGAAAACGCCGTTAATACCAAATTTGGTATTCAAGTTCAGTATCTTCCAAGGATGCGACACGAAGATTTTCAAGAAAATCCCCTTACACCTAACTCCTTTTTACATGGGTTTCCTTTTTTTTAAATTTTGATTATCTCAAAAATGGCTCTAATGATTTTGTTAAAAATGTCTTATACCTAAGATATTTGTCTGACAAATACAGTGTATTTGCTAGTGTATATCTTACATTTTCTGGGAATTGCCTTTAAAGAAATGTTTATTCTGGATTAATTTTGAGGAATTTTGCACAACTTGTAAACCATAAGAGATAGACAAAAATCTATTACAAAAAATAAATAAATATAAAAATGCAAAGCTCGTTAAAACACACAAGTTGCGATACATAACTTTTTTCATGGAGTTGACCGTTTTTGAGATATTTCTTGTTATTAGTTTCAGTTATAAAATACTTATACCTTATTCATACGGGAATTTGTCAACTCCTATTCATACAAACAAAGCTACTTCAATCACATAGCAACCACCTTTTAAAAGATTCGACTTTCGATTTAGCCTATTGTACTCCCTTATTTCCGTTCTACTTACAAGGAGGGACTAATAAGACCCTTTGTGCCAATTTTTTTCTAGATTAGAATTAAGTACATAGAAGAATAAGCTTTTTAACGATAATTTACTAGCCCGCCTGAGTAATGTGGTGATAGCGTGTCTGCCTCACATTCAAAAGGTCGTGAGTTCGAATCTCACTTAGGGTGGTTTACCCGGATAAGGTTTTTTTCGGGGTTCTCCCTTATCCTGAGAAGACGAATGCCGAGTAACTTTAAGCTCCATGGATCCCGAGATCATTTGAGCATTATTTCAGCAATTTCATTCATTGTCCGATATGACGGACGTTAAACTTAAAATAATAATAATAATAATAATAATAATAATAATAATAATAATAATTTATTACAGAGATGTAGAGAAAGTCATGTGAATGGAACACATCAGATTTTTAAATATTGCATATAGCGTCTGAAAATACTGTATTGCATTTCCTGGAAACTGCTAATTTTCGTCTATAAATTTTGAATTGGCGTGTCTATTATCTTGTACAAGAGAGAAAGAATGAATAAGTTTAATAGACATCAATCAGAGCAGAATTCAATAAGAGAGCCTCTTACTGACCCCCTTGGTTTCTCAACGAATGTAACACCCCTTATTTGTTAACTTTTGTTCAAATCAATTCGGGAGAAGCAGTCAGGAATGATATTAGTTTGATAAATATAGTCACTTTAAGTCTGTGCGTAATTTTTTTTTCATCCTACATATTCTTTGAAAGTTTTCTTGTATAATTTATACAACATTATTTAAATGTGTTTTTTAGAGAAAGTGCTTTTGTATAATAGTTGAAATTGTGGTTGAATGGGTTTCATTCTTTTATAGTTTACAGCGGTTTATTTAACCGCTTAAGTCAAATCGGACGATGAATGAATTAAATGAACAAAATGAAGTTCAAAGCCGTCTGAGCTTAAAGTTACGCGACATTCATACTTTCAGAATAAGGAGAAACCCCGCTGGAATCCGTATCCGAGTAACTCACCCTAATTCAGATTCAAACTCAGGATATACACGCTACCCCACACCATAGGGAACAGTTAAAAGTCAGGATAATTATCAAAAGTAATATTATAAGAGGATTGAATTTAGCTGGAAAACTCAGATTCTCAAATGGTACTTATTAGACTAGCTACTTCAACAATGAAATAAATTTTATTTAAATTTCTCTAAAATGTGCTTTTAAAATGTTATTCAGTGTATATTTATGAACGTTTCACACCTCAGACATCTTGAGGCTAGAATAAGTGAATGCGGATTAATTAATTATGGCATTGAAAAAAAGCAAAATACGGTTTGTACAACAGTCGTAGTTGCAGTAGTGTGCTGTTCTCTTGTTATTGAGTATTAAAGAAATATACTTTAGCTTGAAATGATATTTTATTTGTAATATAAATCTCTAATTAGAGTACACATTAATTAATGTACAATTCCTGAACTGCAGTTGCTAAAACTAAATTTTGTTAATGGATAGAGTGATACTAAAAAATGCAAAGCCATAGTTGGTATTTAAACCATAGATCTCCCGGTCGCTAACATCTGAGCTAACATAGCAACATGCCGACGGCACGGCATTAAATTGTTCAACTGACTCATATGGTTCCCGATAAACCACAAGACCTCAACTTATTTTGTGATGTCATACATCAATGGCTTAATAAACTAACCAAATATTAGATCAATTATTTTTTTCCGCACAAGCCATATGTTGCACAGGCGTTAGATAGATACTGCTACAAAGGTCTTGTACAAATAGAAGGTTAGATATATGCTGCTAATTTATAGTAAGACAAGGAACAACAACGACTAACAGGAAGAGGAGATAGCAGTTCCGCATATTTAGGTATTTACAAGGGATTGATTTGGTTGCTCAATAAATACACATAAAGTAGCGTTGTCATGAGAATCACTGTTTACAAAATACTTTAAACATGCCTGAAATTGCAGCCTTACTTTTGACTGTAAACAATGCTGTCTACCAGCTTGTAAGGAGATTAAAACCTCTCGTGTCGGCAGATTAATATTAAGAAAGAGAATCTGGAAAATAAGATTTCTTTGCTTCCCTTCAGCCAGTCAGGTTCCTGGATCACTTAATCAATACGAAGAGACTATAAGATGATATTTACCAACTTAAAAGTCGCTAATTTATTTAATACTCCGTGGTATACTTTGCTATCTGGCACTCTGGCACTAAAGTGCCAGATAATTATGATAATTATGATTGATCACTATCGTCGGTTTTGGTGATGTTTGAGAAAACTTTCTTCCTTCCTGATTTGTAAATATCCTCAAATCGGAAATACCACATTTCTGTTATGTTTAAATAATTCTGAAAAAAAATTTAAGATGTTTCTTCTGTGTTATTTTACCGCCAGAAACCAACTCCTCACCTTTTACTTTCTCTACTACGTATAATAAGTAGATTAAGTACTGTATTTCCAAAAAAATGCAATACTGCTATGTCACCAGAAATACATGTTTTGAGGACCCCGTAATAAATTAAAAAACTTTTCATTCCCTCTTAATGCCATCAAATATTCAATACAGATATCCCACCGAAACTACACGTTTTGAGACTCCCACAATAAAGATCTTTGGTTATACTCTCGTGATTTTCTCTACCTATTTCGCCACCAACTGTTCTAAACATCTAATTCTTTTAACTAATTCATAATAATCGAGTTAAACATTAGCAGAAACGATCTCATCACTCATTTTCTTGTAGGTTTTAAGCGAACAAGGAAATATAGTAGACTAAAACAATAGGTAAATATTTTAAGAGCTGGTCGCTATGTGCTGGTCTTGAAATTAGCTTAATTTTTGATGAGCAGCGGTGAAACATAAGCGGAAGAGGACGAAGAAGAACATATTTTTCATTTGCAAAAAATTTAAGTGTTAGAAAGTTTAAAACAATAACAAGAAATATCTCGAAAATGGTTAACTTCATCCCCACACCCCAAAAGTATCTGACATATACTGCGTGCTTTAAGGAGATATAAGTTTCACTCTCTAGCACGCATGTACAATGTACATAGCAGTTAGAGAATTGTATTCCACACAAAACTCGATAGTTAGATTTCACCGAAAATACATGTTTTTAGGCTCCCTAAATTAAAAAGAAAAACAATTTTAGAAAAATGTTAGTGCATGTGTTTGTGTGCGTGTGTGGACACCATAACTCAAAAACACTGGATGCAACATGATTTTCAGGAAAACCCCCGCCCCCAAATATGCTTTATATGAAATACTTTTTTAAATTTTCCATTTTCCAAAAAATGACTCCAACGATTTTGATTAAAATGCCGTATATTTACGATATTTGAATGGCTAATAAAATGTATATCCTGAATTTCTTGAAAATAGACCCTGAAGTCATGTTCATTCTGAATGACTTTTGCATAACTGGCAAACCGTAAGGGATAGACAAAATTTACCATGTTAAAAATATAGATTTAGTTAAAACACGACTTGTGTTATACACATTTTTTGTAGAGCTAACCTTTTTCCGAGATATTCCCTGTTATTGGTTTCAATTTTAAGATCTCAAACGGAAGGTCCTCATTCATTTCATCTCTTTTGTTTTACTCCTCACCAGGAAAGAGAATGGCATTTTAATGAGAGTTGCATACCAACAGCTTTTAAAAGATTTGATTCGGTTTAGCCTAGTGTGTGACATTTCCAACGATCTGTTATTAAGGTGTTCTTTGAAGTTTGGAGGCATACCGGTTTGTTGACCTAGTAAAAAACACAAATCGGTTGGAGGATTGAATGTCATACCAGCATGTTGTCAGAGTAGCTCAATAGTAAGAATAACTTTACGGAGAGCGGGAGAAGCGTGTTCAAATCCAGACTATGGCGTTGGATTTTTCAGCTAGTTTCTAACAGTAATGATGTACATTAAAATACATTAAAAATACTACTTGCTTGTAATTTTGCTGAAAATCTGAGCGTTTGACGGGGCCTCAGGTCGTAGCATGATTTTCACGGGTGATATTCTGGTACAACATATCACGCGAGTAAGAAAAAGCAAAACGGATTGGCAAACCACCGCTTCACCACTCAACCCCGCTCGATGCTCCCTCAGAACAGATTGACTTTTATAAACAGTGCATTAATTTAGTCGACCACGTGCGCGAATTACCGTGGCACTAGAACTTCAGTATGTAGCACAGAGAAAAGATTAATTAATTTTGCATCACGCGGTGAGAAGAGAGGTGGCTAATGTCAAGCCAGAAAGTTTTAGAATCACAGCTTGTACTATAGGCAAGGGCGCTCTTGGGTCTTCGAGTTGTTTACACTGCGCTACTGTGTAAGGGAACGTGGTTTCCTGCATTTTGGTTGAAATTTAACCAGAATACACTTACGGACGAGTAAACAAGTTTAATTAACGATGATTGTGGAAAATACGACAGTTACTTTTTTTGTGGATCGAGATGTGCCGAAGCCATCGCCATCGAAATGCACGACTGGATTTACGAGGTGTTTCGTGTTGAAGAAGTTTAGTTATCGTATATTAAATATATTAACATGTATATTTACATGACAAATAAAATGTATATCTTCAATTTCCTAGGAATCCCTCTGAAGACACGTTTATTCGTGATAAATTTTGCGGAATTTTGCATAACTGGTAAACCGTAAGAGATAGACAAAACTTACTTCACAAAGCATGTAGAGCTCTTTAAAACACACAGTTTATGATATATAATTTTTTTCGTGGTTGACCTTTTTTTGAGATATTTCTTGCTATTGATTTCAGCTTTAAAATACTTACCTATACTTTTCTCATACGGGAATTATTCAGCTCCCGACCCTACAAACAAAGGAACTTCAATCATATAGCAGCCAGATTTTAAAAGATTTGCCTGTCATTTTAGCCTATTGTACTCCCTTATTTCCCGTCTACTTACAAGAAAGCAAGTTATAGGACCCATTGTGCTGATTTTTTCTCGATTACCATTAAGTAAATAGAAGAATAGGCTTTTTAACAATAATTTATTGTAGAGATGTAGAGAAAGTGATTTGAATAGAACACATCAGATTTTTTGTAATTAACCCGAGCGTACTCGGATTACTTGGAGCAGATCTTTATGGTGTGACGACTTAGCACAGTGGCAACATCAGTAAACTAGGTACAGAACTGGAGAAGGACTGGTTTGAGAAGCATTGGGTGCTGTTACATTACTGCTATATAGTGAAGTCAATTTGTTTGTACGGCATCCACAAGTGAAGTGGTGGTGGTGGTTGTAGTGGCGCTAGTGGTGGTGGCGGCGGTGATTGTAGTGGTGGTGGTGGAGGTGGTGGTAGTAGTAGTAGAAGTAATAGTGGTGGGGGTGGTTGTGGTGGTGGTGGCAGTTATGTAATTTACAATAATACAATACTTGCGTAATACAGTTGCATGGGTTGGGTGAACATACATGCTGTCTAAAAATGCTTGAATTTAAAGATTAGCTACATAACTATTTTATATATCTTTACAACATTGGAAATAGACACACAGACACATACACACGCTCGCGCGCTACAACATAATCACCGAACTATAAAAGAAAGAACACTCTGATATCACACACACACACACACACACACACACACACACACACACACACACACACACACACACACACGCTTGCACTCACAACATCACCCATGTATAGATTAGTCAAACACCAAATAAGTGTACACAATATTTACACAAATATTTTATCTCTTAGTGCAGGTACTTCCATTAAGTATGGGCCCAGGCTTGGCCAGTTTTGGCTGTTTAGAATCAAATCTCAGAATGCTGTCCTTCGTCTGTTTGAAGCTAAAAATACTTCCGGCAATAATTTTTACTTTCTCTATACCAACTATGTACCTCGTGTATAGAGAAGATATTGCATTGCACCCAAAAATTCGATACCGAGATTCACCGGAAATACATGTTTTGAGACTCCCTGAATCCAAAAAAAAGCATTTTTAGAAAAATGTTCGTGTGTGTCTGTGTGTGTATGTGTGTGTCTGTGGGAAGCTTAGCTCAAAAACGAAAAGACCGTTAAAGCCCAAACCTGGTATTTAAGCTTGGTATCTTCCAAGGATGCGACACGAAGATTTTCAGAAAATCCCCCCCACCTCAAACTACCCTTTAAAAAAATTTTAACATTTTGATTTTCTTAAAAATGGCTCTAACGATTTTGATTAAAATAGTGTATATTAAAGTTATTTACCTGACAAATAAAATGCATATCTTGAATTTTCTGGGAATAGCCCCTTGAAGACTACTTTATTCTGGATGAGTTTTACGGAATTGTGCATAACTGCTAAACCGTAAGAGATGGACAAAATATTACTGCACGGAAAATGTAGCTCACGATAAAACACACAATTTATGTCACATTCATTTTTTTCGTGGAGTTGACCATTTTTAAGATATTCCTGGTTTTCCGTTTTAGCTTTGAAAAACTTATACTTTTCTCATACAGGAATTTCTTAACTCCTGTCCATACAAACAAAGGAACTTCAGTTACATAGCAACCAGCTTTTGGCTAACATGTTAACCTATGGAACTCCCTCATTTTGCTTTTAGTTACAAGGAAGCAAGTAATAAGACTATTTCTGCTAATTAGCATAAAGTAAATAGAAGCATAAGCTTTTAACTACAATTTGTTGCAGAGATGTAGAGAAAGTCATGTGCATGGTACACATCAGCTTTTTCCTAATATCCTCCATCTGCACGCAATCTGCCAAAATATGCCTCCAGTCTTCCTGATCCCCGCACAATGGGCAAATCTTTCTACCAGCTTCATCAACAACGTTACTAGGTTTCCAGCCTTCCCAACCTTTTTTTCATACCTATTTTTGAAAGATTGTTTCTTTACCCCACCCAATTTTATTTCATTTTGTAACTCCAGTGACGATTTTGTTCTACCTGTTCTACATGTTTATATCGCATAATCGTCTTTACAAGTGAAGTGCATAGGAAGACGAAAGAGACATTGCATGCTGCCAGAGCAATAAAGGAAGACTAATGTCTCCACCAGAGAAATAAAAGTACTAGCAGATACACTAGCAGCATTACACAGAGATGTTTCACAATCTACCGTGTTTATTGGACCGTACAGTTGCTGATACAGGAGACACACACATTCTATTGAAGGGTTCTCTATTTTGAGAAAAATATCTGATGAGAGACAACTTCGCAACTTTCTCTATCAGCTGCTGTTTCATAATGACTACACAGGGTTAGCAGAATCTCTTGCATTGCTGTTTAACTGCTGATATGTTTCTTTCTCTCCATCTCTGCTGCCTTGTTTCTCTATTCTCTTCCACATTATTTCACTCGCTCTCTATTCATTTCTCTTTCACACTCTCTTTATCGTATGTGTCATGTAAGAGATAACGTTAGTATCTAACACTGTTTTCTGAGGTATTAATTCATGAATAGGAACATGAATAGGTTTGGAAATTATTTTAGCTCCTTCATTCCCTTGCTTTATTTCAATAAAAAGATTTAAACTAGACTAATTTAAGCTAAAATAACACACATCAAAATTTATTTCAATGATTTAAAAATTTCAAACAACAATAAAAACGAAAAGTTCTAATAGTGCAATAGGTATTAATATGATCGAAGCTTCAATGTTGCCCATGATAACTGGTTTATATCCACCTGAGAGCAAAAATATACGCCAATATAATGAACAATAGGTATGTTGAGTTGGTAGGATTTAATAAAGCAGCTCCTCCTGGTGAAGCAAAGAGAACAAAATTTCGAAGACATCACATAACATTAGCACTTTAAGAATTGACTTTAGATTAAACTTAATATTTTCTATTCCAATGGTATAAAACGAATTGTATAATCAACGCATTTCTTACAAAGGTTTGTCTGGGTTAATCTGAAGTAGGTGAAGTAAGCTTTTTAAGAATAGCTTGTTCAAGAATGGTTAGAGAAGCCGCATGAATGTAACACATAAGATTTTTTTTTCTATCACTTAGAAAAAAAATGGTGTATACTGAATAGTATTCATAAGCGATTCCCAGGAAATTAAAGGTATACATTTCATTTTTCATGAACTTATCTTAGAAAAGTATGGTAATTAATCAAAACCGTTTGAGCCCTTTTTGAACAAATTAAAAAAAGGTAGAGACATGTTCAATTTAAAGAATGGTTTTGGGTGAGTGAATATTCTTGAAAATCAGGTGTTGGATACTTTGAAGATGCTGAACTTAAATACTAAGTTTCGTATTTAACCAACTTCTCGTTTTTTAAGTTTCGCTATTCCACATGTGAGATTTATCGTGGACAAATCGGCGCAGGGCGGGTTTTCTCCGGTTTCCCCCGCCAGCGCATTCCACCGGTGCTCCATCATCATTCCATGTATCACCAGTGTCATCGCATACATGCGGGCCCTTTTCTAAAACTAATTTTAATGTTCTAGGGACATCAAAGCATATATTCGCATTGAGATCTTGACACAGCCTTCTTAGTATACGTAGTAGAGAAAAAATATTCTGATTTGTTATATTCATATGATTTTTCTTTGGCATCCATCCTTATTAGTGCGTATAGAAGTGTTCTTACAAAGCTTGTTATTCTATTCACTTCATTTTAATGCCGATAAATTTAGGCATAAATAGCTAAATAACAGATTTAGTTATAGATACAATGAAAACGGTGATAGTCAAATGTTTAGGAACTAGAGACTATATGCTGGTCATAAAATTCCATGCTAAATCAATACAATCACAAGAAAAGAGCATCTAACTAAATTAATGAGTAATTCGAACTATTAACAACAGATAGCTCCAAAATGACTTACATAACAGAAAAAGTTATTCAAATAAATTACGTGTTTTAAATTGATTTACATTTTTTCGTGTAATATGTTTTCGTCTGTTGCATATCGTACACAGGTTGTAGTCCAAGATTATACAAAATTCCTTGCTAATGAATAAGGACTTCACAGATGTTCTCAGAAAGTTCAAGACACCCAACTCATGTGTCATATAAACATGTTTAATATATGGTATTTTAATCAAATGCTTGTAACTAATTTTGAAAAAATAAAACTTTTCGAAACACGTTGTTCTATGTGAGGAAGAGAGGGGAATTTTTGGAAACTTTCGATCAGATTATTGAAAGAAGTTTGGTTTTAACCGAATTATGTTTTTCGAGATATGCTGCTCAGAGATACATACTCGCGCGTGCACGTTTATCTAAAATGCTTTTGGGGGAACCTCAGAGCACACAATTACGGTGAAATTCGAAATTGAATTTTTGGTGGAATTCAGTACTTCCGTTACTCCATAGACGTTAAGTGAAAAAAAAAAAAAAATCTGATGTGTTTCATTCACATGACTTCCTCTACATCTCTGCAACAACTTTTTGTTGAGAAACTTATTCTTCTATCTACTTCATACTAATCGAGATAAACATTAGTATAAATGTTTTACTATTTGCTTCCTTGTAAGTAGAAAGAAAATGCGGGGATACACTAGGCTAAAGCGATAGTAAAATCTTTTAAAGTCTGGTTATCATGTGGTTGAAATTCATTTCTTTGCAAGACCAGAAGTTTAAAAATTTCCGTATGATAAAAAAAGGTTAAAAGTATTTTAAAATTGAAACCAATAAACAAGCAATATCTATCTCGGAAATGGTATCAACTACACAAAAAATATATATGACATAAAGTGTGTTTTTTTTAACGAGATCTACAATTTTTGTGCAGTAAGTTTGTTACTGTACCTACGGTTTACGTTATGCAAAAGTCATCCAGAATGAAGCTATCTTCAGAAGCTATTCCAGAAAATTCAAAATATACATTTTATTTGTCACGTACATAAATATTTTAATATACTGTTTCAATTAAAATCGTTTGAACCAGTTTAGAGAACGTCAACATTTTTGAAATGTTTTCCATTTAAAGGGCAGTTTGGGTGTTGGAATTTTCCTCAAAATCTTCGTGTAGCATCGTTGGAGGGTAACAAAACTGAAATACCCTCAAAAACGTTGGTATTTTACCGACTTTTTGTTTTTGAGTTATCGTGTTCACTCACGCGCACACTCACGCGCCTTTTTCAAAAAATGCTCTCTTTTTTTGGATCCTAAAATGTGTATTTCGGGTGAAATGTCTGTATCGAATTTTTGGTGGAGTGCAATACCTTTCCTTCTTATATATCATGTACTATGTAGAGAAAGCAATAAAAAACATGAAGAAATTGAGTTTATTTATAGACGCTCTTTAACTGCTGTGTTTCTTAGCGTCCTATTTTATATTGGACGTGAAAGACCGCTTAATTTTGCTCAGAGGTTACATTATCAGCTTGAGGTTAATATTCTGTCATATACTTGAATTAAACTTATCTTAAACGTTGTCTGTGAGAGTTATAATGCTACAGAGGCTGCTGTGGAAATCTTAGTTTTTCTACTGAAATTATGGTTTGCAGTCTACTTTAATTTTGTGATTTTCCATTTTTATTTATACATATGTCATCTTCTAAGCGGATGAAGCCTATGACGCCTCTAACCGGTATACGTTTAAGATCTGAGTCTCCAGCTTGCAGCGGTGTTGGTGAATTATCTCATGCCTACAAATGAAGAGGCGGGGAAAACCACACTAACAAATGTTGTGAATAAATAAGTAATTTCATTTTACGTTTATTTTAATGAGCTCGCGTTGTTCATATAACTGCCTTTTCTTCTATATACTGTAACTTGCCAGTCATATTACACTCATTAGGAATAAAGAGAACTTCGTAATATACTTAGAACATTAAAAGTATATGTTTTATTCAGCACGCGCATGGTTTTAATATATGAATATTTTGATAAGCAATTTTAGAACTTCGGTATTTATCTCTTACAGAAGGCTTGTCATTTGATCTCGTCAATTTGCCACTATATTTCCAGACAGAAATACCTAAATCATGTGGCCCAACAGCACCGTTGGTAAGAGTTGTAGAATTCAACCCGTTGAATTCCAAGTAAATATCCGTCAGTGGTGATGTTAGCAAATAGCGTGAGACACCTTCGCTCTACTCCTCTTGCATATCACGGAAGTGGTGAGGGAATGACGATCATTGAGAGACTGTTCCTAGGTTTGTATCTACTAAAAGTAAGAAACAAGTTACCATTGTAGTATAGTGTGATAACTATGTTCCATGGAATGAAAATAAAAATGTTTAACGATTAATTGCAGCTATTTATCAATAACAGGTTAACTGAATATTGTTTCAATCCTTCTAGGTAACGTAGATATCATAAAATACACACATTAAGTGAATAAAGTGCTTTCATCGACAATAACCAACAATCCCTGCTTTAAGGTGATGCATCTGTAAAATTTGACAAAAATTGAGAAAAATTCAAACATTTCATATTTCATAATAAAAGTCCCGAATTCTAAATTTTAAGAAAATGCATCTTTTGCCACACATGGTGCACTTTAGCTACCAATTAACTGTAGCTATAAATGGGCAGGCGTATGCTTATTAAGAGCACTCCCAACCTTAAACCTGATTTTCTCGCAAACCTTTTTCCAACACATTTCCATATTGAAAGTGTTCCAATCGGTGCAATTTTTATCTAATCTACTTCAAAATGTTCAATATGCACCTCAAAAGTACATTAAAGAAAATATTCACATACTGATTAGAAATAATATCCCAATTTTGAAAAATAAATTGTTAAATTTTGAAAAATTAACAGTTTTGGAGAATACGAAAAGTAATATTTTTTCTACGTCAATTAGGGTCAATTAAAAACGTAATACACAGATATGTTTGTAAATTCGTTTACTATAAAATTGGATATTTTTGAGTAGATATTTTAAAAATTCATCACATGGCTACTTTTTTTATTGAAATAGTATATTTAGACAGTAAAAAAAAACTATTTAAATATCCATGCAACTAAGAATTTTGATCAATAGCAAAATTGTGACTATTATTGATATAATAACTGGTATAAATTTCAATAAACTATTTTATCTATGGCATTTAAACATTTCACAGATATATCACCTTGAGCTGAGTACATGCCACGCATACGCTGGATGTAAGATTAAATTATTAAACGAACTATAAATGGAACATCTGTATCCGGGCTAACACAATGGATGCAATTTTTCAGAATGATCTGTGATAGATAATATAGTCACATATGAAAACAATTCATATTGATACTAGAGAGTCCATTTCAATCTTCGTTTCGTTTCTAAACGGCTTACCTCCCCGTATTTGTAGGGCTGACACCCCCTAGGACCCGTAGCCAGGCATGATCATGAGAAAATAGATGATATTAAATGTAAGCGAAATTGATGATTGGAAAGATGATCATAGAGCAAGTGGTGGAATGAGCAGCGGGGGAAACCGGAGGATCCGGAGAAAATCTGCCCAGACGCCGCTTCGTCCACCGCGAATCCCACATGGGATCTAACCCCGGCCGCTTAGATGGTTGGCGAGCGGTCTAACCGCTCACCCACGGCGCCGCCCATTTCAATCCTCGATGTGTTCAATGACTCTGGAATACCGATAGTAACATGAAGTAATATTGCTTTTTAGAGCTTTTAGAGCTTCACAGAACTGGGTGTCAATGAGAAAGTGATTGAGCGGTGCTTAATAATCCAATTGAAAATACCGGGAAATAAAATTATTATTATGAACAGGCAATGGTGATGATTTCAAAGCGATGACAAGTTTAACAGCAGTGTGAGTTAATGAAAGTGACAGGACATGAAATTACATACATCTGTACACGCCCTGGGAGGGCAGTTTATGAAAATGGACCGAGGTAAACAGGGCTTACCTTTATGAATACATATTACATTGATCATGCTGTGAACATTTCAGAGCACAAAGCCTTCGGATTGCATGAATCATATTTTGATATGGACGTATTTTTACTTTTTCTGCACGTTCTATGTACATTGTGTATAGAGAAGGTATTGCATTCCAACCAAAAATTCGATACCGAGATTTCACCAGAAATATATGTTTTAGGGTCCCCTTATGCAAAAAAAATATCATTTTTTAAAAAAAAGGTTCCTGTGTGTGTGTCCGTGTACCTTTGAACACGATGATTAAAAAACGAATAGTCCATAAAATACCAAATTTGGTATTTAAGTTTAGTATCTTCCAAAGATGCGACAAGAAGGTTTTGAGGAAAATCCGCCCAACCCAAACTACCCTTTACATGGAAAAATCTTCGACATTTTTTATTTTCTCAAAAATGGCTTTAACGATTTTGCTTTAAATGCCTTATATTAAAGCTATTTACATGTCAAATAAAATGTTCTGGATGATATAAATTGTGTGTTTTAGGGATTTTTGTAGTAAATTTTTGTCTACCTAGATATGCAAAATCCGGCAAAATTCATCCAGAATATTTCATCCTTCAGAGGCTATTTCAAAACCTTCTTATCGCATCCTTGCAAGATACTAAACTTTTCTGGAAATAGCCTCTGAAGACCTCTTTATTCTGGATGAATTTTGTATAACTGGGAAATCATAAGAGATAGACACAGCTTTACTACACAAACTTTACATTTAGATTGCTTTAAAACACACAATGTGTTGTTGAAAAATGTGTAGAGCAACCTATCAGAATGGAATACATCACATTTTTAAAATTATTTTCATTATTCATTTGCCTAGTGTGGTTATATATTCGCCTAGACAAATTAGTGAAATAATTAGTAAATTTTCCTGGGAAGAGAAAATTCAGCAAGTGGAAATAACAACTCGCACACAAGATAGTAACGAAGAATTAAGAAGATAAAAAAAAATCCAAATCAATTTACGTTAAATCCAAATACTGACAAACCAATAGATAGTTTACAACAAACAACACCAGATGAAAATGAAGTAGGTGGTGAACAGGAAGTAGAAGAAGAAGTGAAAGAAGAAATTGAAAACTAAAATACGGAAACATAAGCGCATATTACTGTACTTTATTAGGCAGATAATTATGAAATGAATAGAGGTGATCATAAATGGAGACTAGAGGTTGACGGAAGATGGTAGTAGAAGAAGGTGCCGGTGAAGTGTAGAGTAGCAGAAGAAAACAGAAGAGGGGAGCACGAAATGGAGGATTACTGCCATCAGAAGGCGGATAGTATTAGCCATGGAGAGAAAATATTGAAAAGGAAGTGTTAGTAAAGTGTTGAATAGTGTTAAAAGGAGATATAAATTTGATTGGTGTATATACTATGAAAAGGATGTAAAAGTGTTATAATTATCAAAATATATGTTTTAAAGAAAGTGAAAGATGAATTAATGGCAATAAGAGGAAAGTGAAAGAGTGCTAATTTAAAATGTATGTATCAGTGAAACTAATAACTAACGCAATAAGAGAAATGTATAAGAGGCAACAGTGAACCGAATTATGAATAATGCATACAATTAAGGAGTTTATATCTATAGATGAAAATAGAAAGTAAATGCTGGGAAGAGGGGTTAACCTTTTTTACTTTCTCTAGCCCCATATGTACAATGTACATAGGGATAGAGAAGGTATTGTACTGCACCCAAAAATTCGATACAGAGATTTCACCGGAAATATATGTGTTGGGGTCCCCTGATTCCGAAAGAATCTTTTTAAAAAAGGTCCGTGTGTGTGTGTCTTTGGACAGCATAGCCCCAAAACGAAAAGACCGTTAAATACCAAACTTGGTATTTAGGTTAAGTATCTTCCAAGGATGCGAAACGAAGATTTAAAAAAAATTCCCCCACCACAAACTACACTTTACATGGAAAACATTTCGAAAATTTTGATTTTCTTAAAAATGACTAACGATTTTGATTAAAATCCCGTATATTAAAGCTATATATGTCCGAAATAAAATGTATATCTCGAATTTTTTGGGAATAGCCTCTGAACACCTCTTTATTCTGGATGAATTTTGCCGAAGTTTGCTTAACTGCTAAACCGTAAGAGATAGAAAAAAAACTCACTGAACAACAAATATACATCACGACAAAACACACAATTTATGTCCTGTACGTTTTTGTTGTGGAGCAAACCGTTTTTGAGATATTCCTTGTTATTGGTTTCAATTGTGAAGTACTTAAACTTTTCTCAGACAGGAAGTGTCCGTTTTTCTTTTGTTCTACTCCTGGCCAAGCAAAGAAGTGATTTGCAATGACAATCGCATAACGATAGCTTTTAAAGCATTTGACAATCACTTTAGCATAGCGCATTCTCTTATTCCCTTCTACTTATAAGGAACTAAGTAGGTAATAAAAACATTCTGCTAATGTTTATCTCGATTGGCATTGTGTACAAAGAAGAATAATCTTTTGTAGGAGGTTTGTAGAGCAACTAGAGAAAGTCGTGTGAGTGTAACACATCAGATTTTTTGTATTTTACTTCTTTTTACTTTCTCTATATGTACTATGCACCCAAAAATTCGATACCGAGATTTCACCGGAAATACATGTTTTGAGACCACCTGAATCCAAAATAAGCATTTTTAGAAATATGTCCGTGTGTGTCTGTCTGTGTGTATGTGTGCGTGTGTCTGTATGTCTGTGGGCAGCATAGCTCAAAAACGAAAATACCGTTAAATACCAAACTTGGTATTTAAGTTCCATATCTTCCAAGGATGCGATACAAAGATTTTCAAGAAAATCTCCCCAACCCCAACTACCCTTCGCATGGAAACATTTTCGAAAATTTTGATTTTCTAAAAAAACGGCTCTAATGATTTTGATTAAAATATCATATATTAAAGATATATACTTGACAAATAATATGTTTATCTTGAATTTTCTGGGAATATCCTCTGAAGATTACTTTATTCTGGATAAATTTTACGGAATTTTGTGTAACTGGTAAACCGTAAGAAACACACAAAAGCACATTAAAACACGCAATTTATGCTAAGTACATTTTTTCGTGGAGTTGATCGTTTTTGAGATACTCATTGTTTTTGGTTTCAGCTTTTTTCTGATACAGGAATTCAACAATTACTGTCCATACAAACAAAGGAACTTTAGTCACATAGCAACCATCTTTTGCTATCGCTTTAACCTATGTTACCCCCTTATTTGGCTTCTACTTACAGGGAAGCAAGTAATAAGACTATTTCTGCTTATTTTTTCTCACTTAGCATGAAATAAATAGAAGCATAAACTTTTTAACAAAAATTTGTAGCAGAGATATAGAGAAAGTCATGTGAATGGATTACATCAGATTTTTTCATTCTTTTATTTAGTTATTTGTGTAAGTATTAAAACGTGCAATGTAATAAATGGGTTATAAAGTTTGAAATATACGTCCTGGTATAGAGAACTAGATACCAGTATGTTGTAATGCAGATTAACATGAGGTTGAAAGAAAAACAAGCTTTCAGAAGAATGGATTCATTATTTTTTCACACAAGCCGTGTGTAGGACGGGAGCTGGATAGTCAGAATGAAAAATTAAAAGCCATAGCCGGGATTTGAACCAAGGATCTCCCGATCTCTAGCCGGTTGCTCTGCCACTAAGCTACAATGGCAACGTACCAGTATAGCATTGAATTTCTGAACTGACTTGCAAGTTTCCCGGTGTGCAACAAGGTGTTCTCAAATTATTTTGAGATGACAACCCCAATGATATTTAGTTTTTCAGTCTGATTCTACCTTTTTAGAAGAATAGTTTGATAGCAAGCAGAGAAAGTCGCGTGAATGTAATACATCAGACGGTACGGAATTCAAAGTTTACCTTATATCATTTTTGCACTATAGCTTGGCAGTTGTTATATTTGTATGGGTAAATGACGATGGCAATAAATATTTACATCTTGCACAAAATGAAAAAAGTGCAGATGGCTGAGTCCAATTAAAATGTAGTTTTTTATTGGCAGTTCCGCAGAAGTAAATAACTGCTTGCACTTCGCTATCTAATTGCTCTAAGAAGCCATCAGAGGCCGCCTTCACGGAGCAGAATGCAAGCATTGAAGTAAATAGAGCAGTGGATAAACACAAGATAATATGAAAGAAATGAGTTGAATACGTGCAGGTACAAAATGTCCTCGCGCTTAATGCCATTTTGAGAGATGGATCGATCTTTTATGGCCTAAATTCCAAATAGCAGTGGTTGTTTTCTTTGAATTCGCTTTCGCGCAAAAGCAAACCAATCATCCCTGAAATGTGGTTTCAGAGGTCAACTTCTCCAGTGACCGCACGTGCATTCTCTAGCTTGTCCAAATATCAAAGCTATTCTCTGCAACTATTCAGATGTATTGTCACAACACTGTTGATATGTATGGTCATTAACTCCTGGGGGTCGTCAAATCTTCTCTAATATAACATTGTGCCACTGCGGATTATGTATATTATACAATATTAGAGCTTACCCACCACGCCTCTGTATATTATTGGTAATTACTACTACATAATTAGTAATACATCTACTGTCGCAATCGTTACAGAACTGAACCATCAAATTTATCACCACACATACCATCTAGTCACTAGTAGTATCTCCAACCTGCCTCAAAACTGATACCTCCGCTAGGATTGGGCGAGCGAATTACTTACACGTAGTTTACGCGTAGTTTATGCAAAAATCTGATGTGTTCCATTCACACGATTTTCTCTAAATCTCTGTTCAGATACCCATTCACACAATTCGAACATATTAGCCCTTAGTTACTCTAGATAAAAATTCCATATTCAGTTTGATGTTACGTTCACAAAGCTTTCTCTACACATTCTCTAACTGTAACGATAGGCATTGTTCTTCATATTAATTGAGATATCCATTTACAAAATTCCATCAGAGTTAAACCTTAGTTACTGTCTAGCTAACAATTCGACATTCCGTTCGATATTACATTCACAGAACTTTCACTACACCTTCTCCAACGCACTAAAGCAAAAACTTATTCTTCACGTTAATCGAGGTATCAATTTTCCTGGTTCAACAAAATTGGTCCTTGGTTGCTATCTAGCTTAGAATTAGATATTCGTTCGATATTACGTTCACAGGGATTTCTCTACACATTCTCCAACACAGTATGCTATTTTAATATAAATGGTGTATTTTATTGAAAGAAAACCAAAGTATACCTGCAAGTTTCCTAAAGATTAGCGGTGCATGTATAGAAATAATACATTCATAGATTTAAAGATGGAATGTTGTTCAATAATAGTATACCTAGTTTCTAAATGCCCCTAAATGCAAGGCTATTGGGCAAGTGTAACTTAAAACTATGGTGTAGGTATAAATCGTCAAACCACGAACCACGCGGGTGATTTTAGCTAGTTAAATTGAATAAATAATAAAGGAAAAGGAAAGTAACAAGGAAAGCAGTTAAAGAGGATCACATGTAAGCTTACAGTCGGCATTAGATTATAATGGCTGCATTTATCTCTTACTTAAAATTACAATAACATTTAATAAGCGAGAGCCTATACAAAATTCGCTTTGAAAACATTATGCTTACCTTAAAAAGCTTATTTAAAAATGAATTTATTTACTTTGATATCTTTTTTGTTTGCGATTGTCTTTATCATTATCTATGTCCATAAATATGAGGTACGTCCAGAAAGTAAGTTCCGTTTCAATTTATCTCCGCTGCAGCGCTGCGATGGTAGACGCTCTGTATCTAGGAGAAGAAACGTGCGCCATTTTGAGATCGCTGTCAGCCACATACGCTTTGTTGTGCTTGTTTACAACGTCGGTGTTGATTGAAAATCCCGCCGCTTGTGAAATCAGATCTGTGATTCGTTTTCTGAATGCTAGGAAAGTGAAACCAATCGAAATTTATCGGCAAATTTGCGTAGTTTACGGACAAAATGCGATGAGTGATTCAATGGTGAGAAGATGGGTCCGACAGTTCAATGAAGGACGTCGTGAAGTGCACGATGAAGAACGAAGTGGGCGTCCATCTTTGGTTACAAAAGAACTGGTTCACGTGATTGATGACAAGATCCAGGAAAACAGCAAGTTTACAATTAGTGCTCTGGCTATGGAATTTCTCCAAAGCTCACGATCACTAATTCATGAAATTGTTACCGAAAAACTGAAATTTCGTAAACTTTGCTCATGTTGGGTACCAAAGATTCTTACTGAGCAACACAAAACAAAACGGATGGGTAGTGCACTTCAGTTTTTAACCCGTTATGATGAAGACGGCGAAGAATTTCTGACACAGATAGTCACAGGAAATGAGACTTTGGTTTCTTAGGACACCCCTGAAAGTAAGCGTCAATCAATGGAATGGAGGCACACTTCATCCCCAGCAAAGGTTAAGCCGAAACAAATCTTGACACCTCGAAAAATGATGTGCACAGTGTTCTGGGACTGGAAAGGCATCTTACTCATTGCTTTCTTACCGCGTGGTCAAACAATCAAAGCAGATGTTTATTGCAAGACACTTAGGAAATTGCACCGCGCAATAGAGAATAAGCGCCGAGGATTACTGTCAAAAGGTGTTGTTTTTCTTCACGACAACGCACGACCACACACTGCAAATGTGACGAAAAACCTCCTACAGGGATTTGGCTGGGACGTGTTTGACCATCCTCCGTACAGCCCTGACCTCGCTCCTAGCAACTTTCATCTGTTCTTACATTGCAAGTTTTTCCTTGGCGGTCAACACTTCAACAATGACGAAGAGCTGAAAGAAAATGTTTCCAACTTTTTGAAGACACAGGCGGCAAACTTCTATGAAGAAGGTATACAAAAACTTGTGCCACGCTATGACAAATGCATGCAAAATTTTGGCAGTTTTGTGGAAAAACAGTTTTTAAGTGTTGTAGAATGTTGTGCAATAAATAATTATTCTGTATCTGTACACAATTTAATTTTATTACCAAACGGAATTTACTTTCTGGACGTACCTCGCATTAATGTATTTCTGCATGTTCCTGCATACTTAAACTATGTATTTATACCAAATCCGTCATTCATATTGCTTAGGAAAACATAAAACACTATACCGACATAAAAATACCTCCTATGGAGGAACGGACAGAAAAAAAAGTATTTGGAAAAGTATTTGGGGGATTTTTAGTACGAATGTATGTATTCTTTTATTCTCAAAAGTTCTAATCTAGTTAACAAGGAAACTTTCTTCAATGCAAACTCATGTGGAGAAACAAAGGAAAAAGAATTCTGCACTTAACAACAGTCAATATATTTACTTTCTCTACACGCACTATGTGCATAGTGTATAGAGAAGGTATTGCACTCCACCTAAAAATTTGATACCGAGATTTCACCGGAAATATATGTTTTAGGATCCATTATATCCAAAAAGAGCATTTTCACAAAAAGGTCCGTGTAATGTGTGTATGTGTGTCCGTGAACACGATAACTATAAACGAAAAGTCGGTAAAATACCAAAGTTGGTTTTTAAGTTAAGTATCTTCCAGGGATGCGACACGAAGATTTTAAGAAAAATCCCCCCACCCCAAACTATCCTTTACATGGAACTTTTTTCGAAAATTTTGATTTTCTAAAAAATGGCACTAACGAGTTTGGTCACAATATTCATATGTTAAAAGATATTTGCCTGACAAACAAAATGTATATCTTGAATTTTCTGGGAATAGCCTCTGGAGATTACTTTATTCTGGACGAATTTTACGGAATTTTGCATAACTGCTAAACCGTAAGACTTAGATAAAAACTTACTCCACAAGAAATGTAGAGCACGTTAAAATACACAATTTGTGTTACATACATTTTTTCGTGGAGTTGATCGTTTTTTAGATATTCATTGTTTTTGGTTTCAGCTTTGAAAAACTTACTTTTCTCATTTAGGAATTTGTTAGCTCCTGTCCATATAAACAAAGGAACTTCAGTTACATAGCAACCAGCTTTTGACTATCATTTTAACCCTTATTTCGCTTCTACTTACAAGGAAACAAGTAATAAGACTATTTCTGCTAATTTGTTCTCGAGTAGCATAAGCTTTTTAACAATAATTTGTTGCAGAGATGTAGAGAAAGTCATGTGAATGGTACACATCAGATTTTTTCAGATACTTACAGAAACAAATTTGCAGCAGTTAGCGGACAAAAAAGATATATGATTTTCAGTGACAGGGACAGTGACAAACCTCTGGTGGATTCGAAAGATAGCTGGGTAGATAAAATATTCTTTTTAACAACACATTAAACTAAATCTAACACGTTAGGTTTTCTAACATAACCTGTAGTTTTTTTCTAAGGTTATAGTAGCTAAATAACTTCAGTGATTTGCTAAATTTAACATTTTAGATTTTTTCAAAATTACTTCCCTAAAAACTTCCTAAACCTACAGGTTTTTCTATTCACTTATTAGTATTGGCCAAATTCTTGCATTTCTAATAATTAATATGTTAGATACCTAATTTTGGTAACTTTATAGCTTTCCCCTGGAATGGTATGCAACAATTTCTGAGGCATAACCTCTAGTTCGTAAACTTGAACACATGAACTTTATTTTCCAGATCATAATTTCCCTTGCAGTTCGGCACACAACACCTAAGCACCATTATTACACTAAACAATACACTGCAATAGTCACATACAATTAGCAAGAATGCTAAAACTATTCTCTTAACAATCCCGTAAATTGGTAGTTCGCCACCAGGTTAGAGCGCTGTATTAAACAAGCAGAACAATCTGCCACTTTGATTCACATAATCAAGGCGGCAGCTTGAATTCCAGATGATTTTCGACAAGAAAAATAGTGTGTATGCACGTTTAAGGTAGCGATATATACATTTTGCATTTCATTTATATAAAATATTTTTAATATACCAAAGAATGAAAAGAATTGCTTTCTTTATGTTATACAAAAGAGAAGCCATAAGGTTAAAAAGAAAGCATTGCTACCATGGTAGCAATTAGCTTCTAACGTCCTTGTGTTGATTAATTTGACATAATTGGAAAACTATAGAAAATATTTAAAATCCGATCATATATTCTTAAAACCAGTTAAAGTTAGCGTATTTCTTATACTGCATGACCATACCTATCAGTAACAGATTAAGAATAACAGGTGTGATAATCTGACGTTAATTGATGCCATACTCTTTCTTGCTGTTATAATAAAATGCAAAATAACGAAGCTTACGTCTTTATTTGCTGATTAACATAGGAATAATAATAATAATCATAATAATAGTCATGTTAACAATCCTATTTAGCATTTAATGAATAGGTTGACTCAACTAAATAAAATATTAACTACATCAAATTATTTTATAAGCATCCTTGCATAAAATAAGAACTCATAAACATAAAAATTTCCAAATTATTCTTGAAAATATTGTAATATTTCCCATCCTTTAGATGAGATAATTTATTTTAAAACTTGTCACAGTTTCCAGTTTTAAGGGCGTGTATCTATAAAAAAACTAAATTGTGAATAAGCCACATTTGTTAAAGAAAAGAAAAAAAAAAAAGCTCACAGTGCTCATATGAATCATAATTCTTTAATGTTTAATCTAAGTATAGATTTTCTCTGCACTAGGAAAAACTTGTAACCGACACCGTTATATCATAGTAAAATTATGCAGACAAAGGAGCATACAAAGAAGAATCATTAAATTTTCTTCATAGAAAGTTTTATTAAGTAAGCTCTTGACTTACATACAATATGTTGTACACCAAGATTTGTCTACTGACTGACATACTAGGCATTATTAATATAAAAACAGAAATAAATTATTACTGATATACAGATCATGAAGTATCAGTTTGTTTTATTTATTTTAGGATTTATACTTTATAAAAAATTATAAAATAAGGATACTTATAATTAATGAACTAGAACATATATATATATATATATATATATATATATATATATATATAAATATATAAAAATAATTTCAAATTTAATATATTTTTCACTAACATTTTCAGGATTTAGAATTATAGCACAACAAATTTAAATTTTTGCTAATAATCCGCATACATGAAAAAACATACAAAAATTTTAATGCTAAAGAAATAAGTTTAATAATTCTAAGAGTGAACAACATCCTACCTTAATTAATATTTACTTATTATTTTGATACATCCTTACTTACATTTAGCATTAAATGTAAACTTAAAGGAAAAACATTATATGATGTAAAAAAATCAATATTGGAAATAGAAACGTAGTAAGGCATCTTTTTTTTTACTTTTTTTAATTTACAAGGTATACATGCTTCCCAGAAATAATGGTTTGAACTGGTGCACATGCGCACAGTAATAATTATTAAATATGGCATCAAATATTTAAACATAAAAAAGCAAAATTTAGTAATATGTGAATGATAATTGGAATGATAATTCAAAAACATTTGATAGTACAATAGGTTTTACCCTGGTATATTGATATTAATCAATGTCCAATTGGGAATTCTGCTAAAAATTCAGTAGATCTAATTAAAACACCATATCTGCAATAATTAGTTATAAGTGATGAACATTGGATGTAACTGAGAAGCAAATGAGCATCAAGTTCTTGACAGAATCTAATTTTAACTTTTATAAAAATAAGTTATTTTTAAATACTTTCTTTTGCCATCATTTAAAATTGCATATAAGAAAATTGTAATTTTTTATTTTGTTTCTTATTTTTTTGTGTGTTCTATTACCATACACTGATGGAAATTTTCTTTTTGTTTCCAAAAAGTTGCACAGCCTTAAACCATGCACATAGTTATAATGAATGAGCAAGTTCTCGAGCACATCACAACAAAGTAGCACATTTCTGTGCAAGCTGCAAACACTATTAACTATATTTTGCATACTTATTGCTGACGACATTAAGTCTTCTTTGAATGAGCTGCTCCATAGTTGTTATAATATCATATAATAGCAGCCTTAGAAATGTACTTCAAACCCCCAAAATCTGAGAATTCAGTAAGTTGCAGATATTCTTTTGCAAAACATTCTCCATTACTTTCCAAAAAGCAATACACGCTTCACATGCTCCTTTTTTTTAACACTGCATTCACAGAGGCACCAGCTATATAGAGACTGTTATTATGGTCAAGAACATTTCGTTCCCCTGGGTTCATTATATTGCTCATGCTTGGCAGATCTGTGCAGGCTACTGTTCTATCTTGTATGCTTTTTATATCAGAGAAATGTCACACTGCCTTGTCACTATCAGAACAGTTATTTGTTTTCTCATAAGGGGCCATTCACATCAATCATGAGAATACAGTCCCTTTCAAAATCTGACATAGCATCTACTTTTGTTTTCATCAAAGAAAATATCAAATTAAAAATTCCATATTCCAATTTGAAACCTCTAATTACAGTGATTATTCAAGGTACTGTAGGATGATGCTAGATAACCAGATTTCCGAAGAAAAGTATAACCTTCCTTGCACAAAACAAATCTTAATTTGAGACCTTTTATGATCCCTTTTTCACACCAACCTCGGGTTGTGCTAAGCCCCAGCCTACTAATTTGTTCAGAAGTTAGAAAGTTAGTTAATCTCTCATTTGTTTTTGCTATTTGCTCTTCCAGTCTCTGATTTTTATTTTCCAACAGTTTAACTATATTTTGCAGTTCCTGGATGGTAATTTCAGGATTTTTCTCCTCGCTATTAACTCCCGCAGATATGTCTCTTCAGGAATTGCTATGTGTGCTTAAATGCATAGATGTTTGACCTATGAGAAAATATCAGTTAATGTCATCTCAAAATATTTTCACTTTACTGTATAAATATGATTAACTTATATATGGCATTATTATATGAATTCAGTACTTAATATTTGAATTGCAGAATGTGTGTTGCATTCATAATCAATAGTACCGATTTTCAATAAATAAATTCCTATTTATATGTTTCTATATTTTATATTGATAGAGCCAATTGTAATGAGAAGTCATTTATGAAAGGATTTAGATATTTACATATAGATATGTAACGCATAAATAGATAATATGTCAAATTAAAAATAATGTTGGAATTAATCTTGGATTTTAATTAATATTATCGTCTCTCAAAAGCTAACTTGTGTTAAAAAGAGTGCTGTTCTTAATAATTCCAATTTTAACGTTGTTATGAATTTACATACCTTAAATGTAATATGACTACTTATAGTTAGATTATGTTTCATACAGATTTCATTTTAAGACTTATTCTGACGAATTAATTGACTAACCATATCATAAATTCTTATAAATTATTCTTTAAACAAATTCTTTAAAATAACTATGAATAATAAAGGCTTAAATGTTTAATCTGCAGGCCTACTTACGTCTATTTTGTAAATGCTTTTTCTTTTGACAGCAATTCTAGCTGGTGGATTAGACACATTAAACATTGTTGGTATAGCATTAGGCTTGAGTTTCCGTTTGCCATCTACACGGAAGCTCAAATTGGCTTTCTTCGAAATATATCTGTGAAAACATGTGCTTAAATTTAATTCGTTGTGCCAGATCTAACATATTAGTACTAAGTCTATGAAAGCTTGATAATTTATAAAAGTAAACTCTAGTCTTTTTTTTTTTTTTGTAGTGTTTTACGCCTGCTTTAACTACTAAGGCACCGCAGGCGGTGACACTGATGATACATGAATGAAGATGGAGCACCGGTGGAATTCGATGGCGGGGGACCCGCCCCAGCGCCGCTTTGTCCACCACAAATCTCACATGCGGTCGCTTGGGATCGAACCCGGGCCGTTAAAGTCTAGTTGATTTGATGTTGGAAGTAAAAGAAAATTGGGAAGAAAGAATATTGTAGAAGAGATACAATCTTATGATCTATAGTTTCGTAGCCAAGGGCCTTACCATCTGAGCTATTTTTGCACCTCGTAACAATATGCTTCAAAAGTTACTTAAGTAAATTAAGCATCATTTACTTTTTAAATGCTATCATAAAGTAGTTATGCCCCAATGACTATTAATTGATATAATACAGATATCTTTCTCCACAAAATTAATTCCTTGTCTGTAATTACATTGCAAAGGTAATTATTTGTTGGTGTTCAATCTTTGCACCTGGAATTTATCAGCCATTTCTTTCATCTTTCGCTGTCAGCAGTAAAACGATAAAACCTATAGAGACCATGCCTACTGCTTTTTGCACAATTTGGGGCCGCACAACCAACCATTGCACAAATTAAAGCGTTAAAGAATGAAAATACATCCTCACAAGAGACTTCCCGTCCGGTAAGCTCCATGGCGTTTTTGATTCAAGATGGTGCTTTGACCTGCTCGTATGATAAAGTGCTTTACTCCAGGTAATGACGTCACAGGAAACGGTAAAGGTAGTTAGTTGTTAGGCCTTCCAGTATCACCATGGCACGTCGCGCCATCTCCGTGGAATGACATTGATTTCCTGGCCAATAGTTGCTCTCAACTCTTTGTGGTTTGCAAACGGTGAGAATTCTTTTTCTTTCAATTACTCCCACAGAAATTATTCCAAAACTGTTTATTCTGGAAATTGGGAAATCAGTCGATTGGGGAGCACTCGTTGGAAAAAAAAAACATGCTTTGAAGTGCAATATGTGGCATAGCACTATGCTGCTAAAACCAAATGTCGTTCAACTGTTGTTCCTGGAGTTCTGGCATGACAACATGAGGATTTTCCTCTCTGAAGAAACACGCATCATCTGACTTGAACAGTTGGTTAAGCAGCCATCTGTGCCAGTGTTGATGCAGGAGGAGATGCGTTTCAATTTGGGAACGCGTAACAATGAAGACTTCTACAGTTGCAATCCTTGTCGGTATGAGCCAACATGGACTGGCGTACCAATCGCGAACGTTGTAGTCGTATAATCTTATCTGATTCATGTGCACCTCATGTTGAACAGGAATACCAAGCAACATTATTAGACACATCATGAGCTACCCTGTGCGTGTGTGTGTGTGTGTGTGTGTGTGTTTGTGTGTGTGTGCGCGCGCGCTTGCGTTAAAACACATAATTGGAATGCATATGTGTCGTTTACCATTTTTGGGATATTTCCCGTTAATTGGTTTGAATTTTGAATTATATACTTTTTTCAAGTGCTAAGTCGCTATTTTTTCTTTTTTCTTATGGAAGTAGTGGAACTTAAAAAGCGATCCACTTGTTACTTTCTCTACCGCATATTCTGTACGCACATAATGGGTAGCGAAAGTATTGTATCACCCAAACATTTGATGTCGAGATTTCACCGGAACTGTATGTTTTGAGGTACCTGGCACCAAAAACGCATGTTTAGACAAAAGTTCCTGAGTGTATGTGTGCGTGAATAGCATAGGTACGAGGGCTGTCCAAGAAGTACCCGACCTAACAAAGAAAGCACAAACATTTTGGGAAAAAATATCTTTATTTCTCTACATAGTCTCCTTTTTGCTCGATGCACTTTTCCTAGCGATGTTCAATAGCTTCGATACCGTAATAATAGTGAAAACTATTGCGGTCTGCAGAATAGCCATCAACTGCAGACTCCATCTCTTCATTATTGCCAAGTCTTCTACCACCAAGCCATTTCTTCAAGTTTTTTTAATGTATTTATTTACGATCGATCAGCAGTACAACGCTTTACAGATCAGTGATAACATACATGACAATGACTAACATTTAGAGGAGGCTTACAGGCCACCCCATATCTACAGCATGTTGTAAACGAACATCAGATATAAGATACAGCACACAAGAGGTAAAACAGCTATTAGTCACTAGAGTTAGAATCAGAGGGATCACTAAGAAGCAGGTCTTGTGGTAGTCTTCTCTTCAAGCGGGTTGGCTGGCGCGTACGTACGCCTTTGTTATAGTGCACTGCTCCAAGAACATCCTTCAATGTGGAAAAGAAACGACGGGCGATCCTCCGAATAAAGTCGTGAAGAGGTCCCAGTTTGTGATGGAGCTGCTGACTACGAATAAACCAAGGAGCGTTGGTAGCGATGCGCATAAAGCGGTGCTGAATGACTTGGAGACGACGTAGATGGCTTGTGTGAGCGGCTCCCCACACCTGGCAGGCATAGGTGATAAGCGGGCGAATGGGAGACTTGTAGAGTAATAAGGAGGACTCCAATCCAAGAGTGGTATGGCGATGAAACAATGGCGTGAGTTTGGAAAGCCGTTCGGAGGCCAGGGAAATAAGACGATCGATGTGTGCGCGCCAAGTCAGTCGAGTGTCCATAAGTACCCCAAGATACTTAACAGGAACAGGAGCAGGTAGCCAAGACACATCGGTACTACAAAGACGCAACGGAGGAAGAGCAGAATATCGGCGTAGAGCGAAAATCTTAGCCTCGGTCTTCTGAGGGTTCAAGGAGATGCGCCAATTGTTGAACCAGTGAGTAAGGCGATCCAAGGAGTGTTGTACCACTTGATGGGCGTGTTGAGGATTAGAATGACAATATTAGAGAACGGTGTCATCACATAGAGAGCTAAAGAAGTCGGGGCCAAATCTAGAATATCAGCAGTGTAGATACTGAATAGTGTGGGGGCCAAGATAGAGCATTGTGGAACACCTGCGGTAATGGTGCGTGGAGAGGAAAGGAAACCGCCAATACGTACTGAAAAGCTGCGATCAGATAGGAAACTCTTTATTAAGAACAATAAATAATGAGGAATACCGCTGCGGTTTAACTTGAGAAGCAAGCCAGCATGCCAAACTTTATCGAACGACTGCGCCACATCTAGAAAGACTGCCGTGGTATATTGACGGGCTTCAAAGCCATGGACAATTGACTGGGCTAAACGCAAAAGCTGGTGTGCAGTGGAATGTTTGTAGCGAAACCCAAATTGGAATGGCGAAAGAACATGGTTATGAGTAAGGTAAGGGAGTAGACGGCGATGGGTCACTTTTTCAAACAGCTTGGAGAAGGTAGGCAATAGATTAATTGGACGATAGCTTTCAGATAAGTGCTTAGGTTTATTGGGCTTATGGAATACTGCGATATGAGCCAACTTCCAGGAGCGAGGAAAATAGCCGAGGCGTAGACAGGCTTTTAGGAGGGACGACAAATAGGCAAGAGTCTTCTTGATGAGCTTCTTGAGAACAACGTTGGGAATCAAGTCGTGTCCAGGAGATTTCTTAAGTGGGAAAGCGCGAATCAGGGAAGACAATTCCCGCGGGCTAGTAAAGGAAATCCTTTGATGAACTGTTCTACTGCAGTAACGTCTGCGGCTGACAGAAGGAGAGTGAACACCCGCTCAAAATGATCGGCCAGAATATCACACTTGATAACAGTATATGTGACAAGTCTTCCGCCTGCAGAGAGCGCCGGCATAACTGTCGGCTTACGGAGAACGCATTTGGTGGCTGCCCAAGTGAATGGTCGTGAGGAGAGAGTGACGCCATATAGCGCTCATAAAACTGAAGTCGATGTCGCTCCACTCCAGCTTCACCCGTCGAATGAGACCGTTAAGCTTTCTACGGAGCCAGGGTTGTCTGTTACATTGCTACTGTCGACGAACTTGATGTTTTTCTCGGAGAAGATTTAAAATGAAGAGGGGTAAGGAAGGGGAAGAATAAGGTCGCGCACTGGGAGAAGTGGAAAGTCAGACACAACGGCATATGGTATCTGTAAAGTGCTGTAGCGCAAGGTCGACATCATGGGTTGTGGTGAGTTGATAGGAGTTACAGAGTGTCGCATTCAGGTGAGACTGAAATGTATCCCAATGTGCATATCCAGTTATGAGTCTGGAAATCGGTAGGAGCAAGGCAGGTGGAAGTTGAAAGGTGGCAATCACCGGGCAGTGATCAGAATCAAGTTTTCCCAAGGAGGAAATGAAGATAGGAAGGTGAAGACTGTGCTGCACACTGATGTCCAGAATATCAGGTGCACTTAAGGGGTTTAAAGGGTAATAAGTAGGATCCAATATCTATAGGCCATAGGTGTTTAGAGCCCTAAACAGAAGCCGACCATTCGGATTGGTGGGTCGGCACCCCCAGAAGGAATGCTTACAGATAAGGTCACCCAAAAGAAGAGTACTGTTCTCCAAAGGAAAGAGGAATGAGAGATAAGTAGTATTCAGCCGGCGATTGGGTGGTTTGTAGGCGCTGAGAATGACGAGATTACTGTCATTTGCACTGTGAAGTTTAATACCCACCACCTCCAGACTGGGCACGTGTGGAAGAAATATCTCGCTGTGGCGCAGAGAACGTCTAATGCTTTCTCACCAGATGCTTTCTCTGCCTGACGGTCCTACCAGTAAATGAGATAGCCAGGAATAGTGAAAGTCTCATTGGAAAGAAAATGAGTCTCCGTAACACAAGCAATATCAACATTGTGCTGAGTGAGAAAGGCAATAAAGGAGTAGCGTTTGGCACGTAGGTCGTTGGAATTTCAGTTTAGAAGGGTGAGCTGACGTAGAGACAATAGATCACGGTTGGCCATCAGGAAACATAGGAGAAAGGAGGGAGCGAAGAATCTGCATCAGTTGCGGCAGAACCGGAGAAATGTACCAAGCTGTGCAAACAGATCTTTAAGAAAAGCCCAAGACGGAGCTGTGGAGGTAAGAGCCTCCGGTAAAGCGGCTGAAGGACGGTCTTGGAAGGCAGGAGAACGACCACTCAATATATGAGAATAAACCCGAGAGGGTCTTGTAGATACATGAGGGGATGAAGGTTGCTGTTGAAAAGAAGGCGAGGGTGGCGGACTGCTGGGAGCGCCGAGACTGACGTTCCTTCAGCTCTAAGTAATGAGGACAGCCGCGATAGTTTGCTGGGTGGTTCTGTTGACAGTGAACACACTGAGCCGGTATAATAGATAGTTTTGTGCACTTAGAGAAGTGATGGCTGCCGATACAGCGAACGCAGCGGGGTCCTAGGTGACAATAGTTCTTGGTGTGACCATAGTTTTGACAATTAGTACACTGGGACAGTTCTGTATTCCAACGTCGATGTTCAACTTTTATCACACTGTACAACAGTCGGGAAAGATTTAAGATATTTCTACCGGCGTCATTATTCACGAGGTCTACAGCACAGATGGGAATTGGTTCCTTGATTTTGCGAAGCAAACGGTAACTTTACGAACAGGAAAGTTCAATACACAGAGTTCGTCGTAAAACTCTTGATCACTGAGTGAGCATGGTATGTTGCGTATGACAACGGAGAGCAGTTTGTCCGACGGGTTGCGATAAGTATAATACTCCTGGTTAATGGAGATGAAATAATATGTAAGACATCGAAAGTCAGTGGCAGTCGTAGCATAAACTTTAAGAATAGCTCCTCGATGCTCAGTATGAAATTCAGATAGCACACATTTCTTAATATCTTGCAAAAATAATTGATAATTGTGAACATTTCGCACACAAATAGGAGGAATTTGCTCTTTTTGAGAGATGGATACGGTATCAGTCCGAATCAGCAATTTCACTTAAAGGATAAAAACTGTTAGAGGCAGGAATTGTGTACGCATAGCGAGATGCAGGAGGCTGTTGGGAAGGTGGGTCAGTGCAGCGGCGTTTGTTCTGATATGATATGAGCTTTCAGAGTGAGAGAGCTGCGAACGTTGGTCGCGACCTATACAGTCCGATGGGGCAAAGTCAGTCATCGTATCATCATCTTGCTGGACAGTGCTGTCAACTGAATTAAGCGGTCGACTTAATTGCAGCTGAGAAGGCCGTAGTATAGATGTACTTACAGCATTATCTGCAGGTAACCCAGAAGTAGAAAATGAAGTGTGTTGTAATGCAGAAGTCGACGGTTGATGTCCGTAGGTAGTGTTGATTGGATGGTGAAATATGTGTTGTAGAAGTGGAGTTATCCTGACACGTGGTATCATTATATACCACATTTATAGCAGAATGTAAGATCTTGCCGGTATTGTCCGCCTGGAGAGCCATGATAATGGTTTAAAACAAAAATTAAACACACTAGAAGAGCGAACATAGCGAACTGCACAACACAAAAAGCACAAGTATAAATAAATCATTTCTTCAAGTTTGGAAAGACAAATAATCAGAGGGGGCTAAATCTGGCGAATAGGGTGCATGAGGAAGCAATTCGAAATTGAATTCATTGATTTTGGCCATGGAGCTAATGGACGTGTGCATTGTCTTGATGAAATAAAGTTTTCTGTTTTGCTAAATGCGGCCATTTTTGCTAGATTTTATCAGTCAAACGCTGTTACAAGTTCGCATAATATTGATTACTTTTCCCTTTTTGAGATAATCAGAGATGAAAACTATCCCGCATACGTCTTAGAAAACTGCCACCATGACCTTGCCTGCAGATGGAACTGTCTTCGCCTTCTTTGGAGCCGACTCTCCCCTTTCAATCCAATGTTTTGATTGTTCCTTCGTCTCAAGTGTGAAGAATCCACTGTTATGAATCGACGGAAGAACTCAAATTTATTGCAGCAAAACGTTACCAAACACTCGACTGAAAGATCCTCACGACGCTGTTTTTGTTTTATTGTGAGCAAACACGGACCCAACTTGCACACAATTTTCTCATATTCAAATGTCAGTCAGTATGCGATGTACAGAACTTTTTGAAATGCCTGTAATGTGTGCTAGCTCACGAATTTTCAGTCGACGTCACCCAATATCATTTTGTAAAGTTTTTTTTTTACAATGTCTGGACTAGTAACCTCATTTGGTCGACCACTGCGATGTTCGTCTTGGCAGCTCGTACGGCCGCGCTTCAACTCTGATACCCATATTTCACTGTTGTAAACGAAGGCGCAGACTCCCCCAAAATAGAATCTAGCTCAGCTTTAATATTAGTTGGTCTAAGGCCTTTTAAATAAAAGTATTGTATCACATAACGATGACCAGTTTTATCCATGTTTACAAATTCGCTGAGAGCATTCGCTAATGACAGCTGCCAAACAAATGCTAAACAATTTAAAATCTGAAACTTACACTTTCTAAGTTGGTACTTTTTACCATTGCTATTGTTTGAAATGGCAACCGCTATCTATATGTCAGGTCGGGTGCTTCTGGGACAGTCTAAGTATCTAAAAACGATACATCCATAAAATACTTAACTTGGTATTTAAGTTCAGCATCTTTACAGGATACGTTACAAAAGTTTTCAAACAAATTGCCCCACCCCAATCTAGCCTTTTACATGGACAATTTTTGGGAAATATTGATTTATCAAAAATAGCTGTAATAATTTTGATTAAAATACCGCATGTTTAACATATTTTTATCACAAAGAAAATGTGTATCATGAATTTTCTGGAAATAGCCTCTGAAACCCTCTTAATTTGTGGATAACTTTTTAAAACTGGAAAACTGTAAAAGAAACACCTCGTTTACTACATAAAAAATGTAGATCTCGACAAAACACACAATTTATGTCACATTTGTGTGTGTGTGGGGGGGGGGGGATTTAACCGTTTCCTAGATATTCCTTCTTTTTGGTTTTAAAATTTTTAGTACGTACATTTGTCAAATGGGAAGTTGTTATTCACTTTTCATCCTGGTCATGCAAAGAGAAGATAATTTAAATTAGATCGTATAGCGACCAGGCTTTAAAAGATTTGAGTACCTATGTCTTTAGAATAATGTATTTTCTTATTTCTCCTTCACTTATAATGAAACAATTTCTGATAATTTTTGCCTAATAATGAAGTGGAGTGAATGATAATCTTTTATAAGAACAGTTTGTTGCAGAATAGATAAAGACATGTGAATGAAACACATCAGCTTTTCAACATATGATTCGCTTTGGCCTAATGCAACCCTCCTGTAATACCTAGAACCAAATATATAGCAAAATCATTTCTGCAAACATTTGTCTCGAAAGGCAGAAATCAGATATTGCACTAGTTTTTTTAAGAATATTTTATAGAAGACTGGGTACAGAAAGTAGTGTCAATGTAAATAGGTTTTACTAGTTCAGCTCACATATCAACACACTGTTTGATTGACACATGCGGATATTATTAAAACTCCTAATTTCAAAAAAACCCAACTTCATATTTCTGGTTAGAAAGTTAAGCACTAAACGTCGAGATTGTTTTGCTAGTCTTATTCGTATAGAAATTGTGAAAGGAGTGTTGTGACATTTTAATAACGACGACCATCAGGATAAGATACAATAACGGTGCGTTATTTTCTACAGTGAATAACAATATGAGGCGAGAATTTTTTTTATATGATTTTGGATAATTTCATTTGCTCCCAACTATAGTATGCTGTATCAAATTTTGTTAAGTCAATTTTCAAAGACTGATAGGTATTTTATTACTGCTAGTTAGAGTACCTTTTTGAACCTTGTTTCCAAAATTCATGTTTTGGTACTCTTGGATATCTTCCCAAACTGCATTCGGGGATACAAGATGCAACTGTGTGTGTGGTGAGAGAGAGAGAGAGAGAGAGAGAGAGAGAGAGAGAGAGAGAGAGAAGGGGATGGGCAGCATGAAAAACTGAAAAGAATACCAAACGAGATATTTTACTAAAACTTCTTCAAAGCATATAAAGTAAGGCTATTTAGAGAATTTATTTAGAATAAATGATATATTTTATAGCAAAGAAATGGATTGAAATACATTATAACAAAGGAGATATAGGAAAAGTCTATTTTCTTCTTTATTTTACCTACCCATTTCTCTATTGTTAGATTGCCGTGCTCTGATGCCACTGGAATATCCATGGAACTCTGCAACATCAGGGTCATGTCAAATATCTTAAATTAATATTAATGTAGGCACCGACTGTACATTACCAACTGCATTTCTAATGTTAAGAAAAGGCTGGGCTGACTCCGTAGCTCAGTCGGCAGAACACCTCCCTGCTGTGCAAGAGGTTCCGGATTCAATTCCTGGATGAGGGCAGGAATTGTTGTGCAAGATTGTTCCCTATCCCTCTCAGCAGGGTCTGAAAGTGTGGATATGTGTATAGCCTAATGTGTAACCCGCCCCCAAATAAAAAAAAAACAGAAACCCAATGATAACTGTCCGCGAGTTAAACAAGGTGGCGCAACTGTGCCGTATTTGACGTGTGCCGATATGCGACATTGCAGGTTCTAGTTCAGTTTTAGATTTGAACCCTGCCGATGGTCGATTGACCAACATGGCTGCGCATGCGCAAGCAGACAGAACGAACGTAAGACCGGATTTGGCATTGGGAAGAAGAAACGATTTTCCGAAACTCCAGTGTACCCCTTATTTCGATCCAGTTGCCTTGATAGTCTAGTGGTTAGAGCAACTGGACGGAAACCAGGAGATCCATAGTTCAAATCACGACTATAGCATTGAATTTTCCAGTCTGGCTCTTACCATTTGACCTACATACGGTTAGTGTGGAAGAAATAAATACTTTACTAAAAATAGTTACAAAACGGAATAATTTCGGGATCCTTTCACTTAAAAGTTTGATATTGGATTTGAATTGAAATTTACAATCACATTTAAATGAACAATAGAAGAATTTTGCAACTTATTGATTTCTAAAAGTTTTAAAACTTTTAAGTTTAAATTTTCATATAATAAATAAATAAATAAATAAATAATTAAAGATTTTAAATTGATGCTAAATAATTTGTACACAACAAAAATTCTTGTATAATAATTTACTTTTAGTATTTAGTATTATTAGTAGTATTATTAGTAGCATAAAATATCCGCTGTTCTTTATTTTTTGTTTGTGTTTTGTTTATGTGGTTATGTGGTACATTGAAACTATTTTATGCTCCAAGGTATTCTAAGCAAAAATTCAAAGCTTTATTTGCGAATAAAGCATGTCATTTTGAGTACAATCTGCTCATATTCTAATAACTATGCTTTGTAAGTCCTTGTTGGTCTTTAAAATAATTTAGTAATTAAATTGTGTTACGGTCTATTCTGAGAACAGTGCTCTTCTATGGTGAGAGAATCATCAAATCATAATATTAATATAAACATGTTAAAGTTTCCCAATTAATGGCTTGTAGAAACTTTGTGAAATGCTTACGACTAGAGAAAATCATACCAGATTTTTAACTTCGCTCTGATGCCTTAAAAAAGTAATTTTATTCTTTCAAAAGTTCGCGTGGAATACAACAGAGCATCAAGCCGAAAAAGTTAATATGAACGTTTGTCAAGTTTATCCGAGGAGAAATTATTAATCACTAAAATATGCTTATAGGCAAGCAGGTAACACTGTTATCGGAAAGTTTTAAACTTGCTTGAATTACGTGCACATCGTTAGACTACCTTAGAAAAAACTATAACAACTTGCCGGCAACCACATCTGTGACGTATAACTTCAGCACAAGGGTACGTTAACCCCACAAACACTCGCATGCCGTTCGGGGAGGATAGCATTGTTCTGTCTTTGGAAGATATTAAACTCGAGTTGCTCAATATATAATTTAAACAATGCGTTTTCGCTTCGCACAACGCCGCGTCTCTCATTGGAAGGAAGAAGTTGGGAGAGGTAGGGGCGCTAGTGTTTCCCCACTAAACCACGCGGCCGGCATGGCCAACAATGCGCTTGCTGTTCAGTCGGTGTCTGCCCGCCACCCGCGTGCGTGTCAGCCAGCCCTCTTTTGTCTTCGCCGTACTTTTATTTTATTGCCTAGAACCGAGGATTAAGGAAGCGTTGCACACGGAAGTTTGGTTTTGTGTGACAGTTTTGGGGTACTTTTGAAATGTCTTGGACTAATTGTTTTCGGTCATCAAAGACACTTTGGCATGATAAACTTTTGCTGCAGACGAAATTAGTGGTATAAGTGAATTATTTTGCCGTTATGGTGACAGGTTATATCAAGATGTGATTAATAATAAAAGACGCTGATGCAAGTGATTTTATTTGGTAAGTATGCAGATAATGAAATTAACCTCCTTAAGTAAATTTCTGTAACTAGAAATTTGAAATCTAGTTGATGAGTTGAGGTTAGGTGGTTGGAATATTTGTTTAAAGTACATCTTTCTTCACAGTTTTATTAACTTAATTTACTATAATATAGGATCCAATAACGCTTAAGATAGTTTCGTTTAGTGACTGCGGAGTAATAAATACTTTTATAAACTTATTGTTCAAATTTGATTTTTCTTTTCTATTTTATAATAAACTAAATTTTTGGGCTTTCAATAAAATACATTTTAATTCTAAATGTATCTTTTTGGAATTTAAAGATACTGAAATGTATCAGTATTTAATATTTTTTTTAACTAGCAACTAAAAAAAAAAAAAAACAATAATATTTCGAGTTCACGTAGAGGTTTTTCTTTAAAATGAGGAGTAAAATCCACCTGGAAATTGTTTGTGTAGTAGAAAAACTAAATTTGTTAAATTAAGTTCATCTCTGGCATTTTGCAGAAATGTAATTTAATTATAATGGATATTAACAACTGTTTTTAAATACTTGAAACGCACCAATCAGCTTTTGAGGTTAGGAACATAATTTCTACTATCGCTAAGCACTGTAGCGCATAACCTGCAGTTTAATACCGTGCGCATATCTTGAGTTTTTTCAAATCAAAACGTTGTATGTGAAATCTGCATTTTCTTCTTCTCTATCTTTTCCCACAAAGCTTTCATATTATATAATAGTGTATTAAATAATACATTTAGATAATTCCTATTTGCCATCCTTAGGTTTCTCCATTTTCCACACTACATTTAAAATTCTTATATTTATAATAGTGTTCTTCTGTAAATGTTTTACAGTTAACTGCGCGAATTAGCTCACGTGCTTTGTGAAAATAATCCACGCTATTACGAGAATCTCGCTGTCTGCATGTGTTTATTAACGAGAAAACCCCCACGTCTGCCGTTTTAAGCGAAACAAAAGGTGAACTTCTTCGGAGAAAGATAACTCCGATATGCATCGCCTTCCTTTATGCTTTATTGATTTAGGTATTTTCGTCTCTTTTTAGCACTTATTTTAAACCTGGTGTTTCAGAAATTAGGTATAATGTGCAGCACGCATAGTCGAATTCCAGGTTGGATTATGTTGTCTTTCTTTTCTTTCTTCATGCTATCTGTAAAATGCATCGCAGATTGGCGGACTCAATTACAGGAATTTTAGTTGTAGTTGATAGCTGTTAAAACACAAGCTCAGGAAGCGAAATTTAAAGTTATTTTTTTCGCCATTTACTATTCATTTGGCACAATATAAAATAAGTATTTCCTGCCTTTTTGTAGTGAATTCTCTTTTGGAGTTAAAACATTTAGCATTGATTTCATTCTTGACCTTGGCTTTCAACTCAGTGTTTTAAATTCGTTCCAAATTACGGCATTTCTATTGCATTGTATTTAATTTGTACTAAAAAAGAATATACCTATTTTGTAATTAATAAATAATACAAGTCCTTTAAATAAGTCCTCTATGCCAAAACCCTTTAAATAAACAAATACCGTATGCTATGTATTTACTGATGGTGGGGCTCTACTAAGATAAATCTGTATTTTAAACAAGTGTGTGTAATGAGAAATGTCTACATAACTCTTGCAGATTAACGCATTTTTTGAGAATAGGTTGAAAGGATATACATGGTCATTCACCAGTACTCAGATACTGGTGGTAGACACATTGAACACCGATATCAGTAGAATAGAATATCAATATCATAAATAATAAAGTTTCTGCTTTTAGGAATGAGAGGTATCATATTTTGAGATTATAGGAGACGAGAAAATAAAGAGGTCCTTGATTCATTTCGTCTAAGATAAATGGAAGAACGCTTGCTTCAAACAAAAGTTGTATATTTATTGCAATGTAAGGCTTATAATTAAACTAGGACACCTTATATAAACAATACTTTTCAGAATATTCAGTGATATGCATAGGCCTGACATACTTCTGTTTTGTGCCAATTGTGGTTTTAGAGCATGGAAAGCAGCCTAAAAGTTCCAAACGAGTATAATAACTTCTTATTTTCCTTATTAGACGGAAAGGATTACATCAGTTGATGAACGAATTATGAAATGAGCACAAATATGATGGAAGATTTAAATTGATAAACCTCGGAAGGGCTGTTAAAATTCTAAATAATGCGTTCATACTATCTACTGCGCTTTCAAAATCATCGATTTAATAATTTAAGTTAGGTCAGTTCTACCTGAGCACAAGATTCTCTGAGATAAATAGTGGACTAATGCTGCTTTAGCAGCATTACACTCACATTGGCGTTTTCGCGAGTTTAAACAAACGGGCAAAACTTATCAGAAAATATATTCTTACTCGATGTAAGTAAGCTTAAATCGAATCCCATTCCGTAGAAAAATTCAAGCTTTTGTGCTCTAGAGGTGTCAGTGTAAGTAAGCTCAAACCGAATCCCATTCCGTAGAAAAATCCAAGCTTTTGTACTCTAGAGGTGTCAATGTAAGTAAGCTCAAACCGAATCCCATTCCATAGAAAAATCCAAGCTTTTGTACTCTAGAGGTGTCAATGTAAGTAAGCTCAAACCGAATCCCATTCCATAGAAAAATCCAAGCTTTTGTACTCTAGAGGTGTCAATGTAAGTAAGCTCAAACCGAATCCCATTCCATAGAAAAATCCAAGCTTTTGTACTCTAGAGGTGTCAATGTAAGTAAGCTCAAACCTAATCCCATTCCATAGAAAAATCCAAGTCTTCTGTACTCTAGAGGTGTCAATGTAAGTAAGCTCAAACCGAATCCCATTCCATAGAAAAATCCAAGCTTTTGTACTCTAGAGGTGTCAATGTAAGTAAGCTCAAACCGAATCCCATTCCATAGAAAAATCCAAGCTTTTGTACTCTAAAGGTGTCAATGTAAGTAAGCTCAAACCGAATCCCATTCCATAGAAAAATCCAAGCTTTTGTACTCTAGAGGTGTCAATGTAAGTAAGCTCAAACCGAATCCCATTCCATAGAAATATCCAAGCTTTTGTACTCTAGAGGTGTCAATGTAAGTAAGCTCAAACCGAATCCCATTCCATAGAAAAATCCAAGTCTTCTGTACTCTAGAGGTGTCAATGTAAGTAAGCTCAAACCGAATCCCATTCCATAGAAAAATCCAAGCTTTTGTACTCTAGAGGTGTCAATGTAAGTAAGCTCAAACCGAATCCCATTCCATAGAAAAATCCAAGTCTTCTGTACTCTAGAGGTGTCAATGTAAGCAAGCTCAAACCGAATCCCATTCCATAGAAAAATCCAAGCTTTTGTACTCTAGAGGTGTCAGTGTAAGTAAGCTCAAACCGAATCCCATTCCATAGAAAAATCCAAGCTTTTGTACTCTAGAGGTGTCAATGTAAGTAAGCTCAAACCGAATCCCATTCCATAGAAAAATCCAAGCTTTTGTACTCTAGAGGTGTCAATGTAAGTAAGCTCAAACCGAATCCCATTCCATAGAAAAATCCAAGCTTTTGTACTCTAGAGGTATCAATGTAAGTAAGCTCAAACCGAATCCCATTCCATAGAAAAATCCAAGTCTTCTGTACTCTAGAGGTGTCAATGTAAGTAAGCTCAAACCGAATCCCATTCCATAGAAAAATCCAAGCTTTTGTACTCTAGAGGTGTCAATGTAAGTAAGCTCAAACCGAATCCCATTCCATAGAAAAATCCAAGCTTTTGTACTCTAGAGGTGTCAATGTAAGTAAGCTCAAACCGAATCCCATTCCATAGAAAAATCCAAGTCTTCTGTACTCTAGAGGTGTCAATGTAAGTAAGCTCAAACCGAATCCCATTCCATAGAAAAATCCAAGCTTTTGTACTCTAGAGGTGTAAATGTAAGTAAGCTCAAACCGAATCCCATTCCATAGAAAAAATCCAAGCTTTTGTACTCTAGAGGTGTCAATGTAAGTAAGCTCAAACCGAATCCCATTCCATAGAAAAATCCAAGCTTTTGTACTCTAGAGGTGTCAATGTAAGTAAGCTCAAACCGAATCCCATTCCATAGAAAAATCCAAGCTCTAGAGGTGTCAAACCAATTTACAACTAATGTCAATAAATATGAGACTATTATTAACCTTATTTAAATATCTTAAATTAAAATAATTGCACTTTTGAAATTGTTTTGATACCAAGAAAATCACTTTTGAAATAACTAAAAAACTCTCGATCTGTTTAAGTAGGGTGACTAAAAAAAATCTTAAGAATCCTAGATAAAAAAATAAAAGGTAATTGTTGCATTTCATTGTAACATAGAGCAGGATGTGGACAAAGCGGCGCAGAGGCGGGCTTTCTCCGAGTTTTCCGGTTTTCTCCGCCATCACATTCCACCGGTGCTCCATCTGCATTCATGTACCAACAGTGTCATCACCTCCGGTGCCATAGCAGTAAAAGTGGGTGTTAAACACTATAAAAGTAGATTATTATAGTTATTTATAAAAATTTTGGACCAAATGACTGATGAAATTAAGAACTAAAATCTGGTCACAAAGAGATATGTACAAATTAAAACCAGAAAGGACATTCCCGTAATGTTTTAAAAACGTTGTGTTGTATACACCTGTATAAGCAAATGGAATTTGAATCATAAACAAATAAAAACCTATCGAGTGAATAAACTTAAATATACAAGTTAAAAAGGACGATTTAAGAGTATATGCTTCAGAACTGGTCCTTTAAATCTTGATGGTGATTCTGGGACATATAGTGTGTAATTGAATAGCTAATATGAGAAATAAATATCAAAAGAATGGGAGTTGGATTGATGTAGTTGTTAACATTGCAATTCGAAATTACTAAAAGTATAAAAAAGACAACTTTTACTTAAAAACGTTTGGATTTTTTCACTGGAAATTTTGAATTCAACATTATCTGAAACCTTCCTATACACCATTTCAAACAAATAAATACACGAAGAAGAAGAAAATTCTTAATGCTTTTGGTTCATGAAACGAATTCTGCTTAAATTATTTTTCATAATTATTACATGTAGTTTAAAAACGAGTCTAAAGTACGTAACAATTTGTAAATGGAAATTTGTATTGGCAACTAAATATTTGGAAATGGGTACCAAATAATAGAAGGTGAAGTTAAATAGCAAAAGAAAGAAAGAAAAAAAAAAGCGCTACTTATTTAACATTTCTGAGTATACCGCAAATGTATAGTAATAACGCTTATTTTGGCACGAAGGAACTTATAAGAATGGCATATTTCCGTGGATTTCCCTCGCCTACAAGCAGAACAACAAGGGTAGCATTTTGTTACATAATTACTGTATAATAATTACTATGTCGTTGTACTATGTACTTTCATAGTGCTTACTAGGTTTCTGAAACGATCCGGTAACGCTGTTCTGAGTGAATTGTCACAAGTCTGTTATCGTTTAGATGCTAGTGTCTCCAACGTCCAACGTTGGTACTACTTATAATGTGTCGGTAAAATTCGACCTTTTGCTCTTGTTGGGCCTTCAGAAACAACAGTTGCACCTTATCGGCACATTAACTTCTGCGTGCAAAGTCCAAACTTTTTGTATTTTGCTATCACAGTCGGATTTGTACATCCTTCGCCATAAAAAATGAGTCATCCCCAGATTTCATGTGTCGATCGGGATCTTCGTTAAAGCTGTGTTCACAACGCACACGAAATAACTGTACAGTGGTCTGCGACTGACAGCGCAATGGTTAACTTCTGAGTACTGTAAACAGATAACGGAACAAGATTACGGTGACCAAGAAGTTAAAAAGGCCTCACTTCCACTCAAAAGTTCCTAGGTTCAAATCTCGCACTGCTTGTCATTTTTTTATGTTTATTAATACTATGACTGGATATATAGAATATAATATTGCATTGATATAACTTTGGCATTTGAAGTTATGGTCCAATCTATGTACTCAAAAACGTAATTGTACTAACAAGTGTGTTAGATAAATAAAAAGGATCTTATGATTCACATGACTTTCTCTACATCTCTGTAACAAATTGGTAAAAGCTTAAGCTTCTGTCTACTTCATGCTAATCCAGATCAACATTAGCAGAAATGCTTTCTTGTAACTAGAAGTGAAAAAAAGGAATACACTGGGCTAAAAGGATAGCCAAATCTTTTAAAAGCCCTTTGCCATGTGGATGAAATTCGCTTCTATGCATTGCCAGGAGTTGACAAAGTCCCGTATGTGAAAAGTTTTAAGTACTTTAAAAGTGAAACGAATAACAAGGAATATCTCAAAAATGGTCAACTCCACGAAGGAAATTTATATGACCTGGATTGTGTTTTTAACGAGATTACATATTTTTTTGTGCAGAAAGTATTTGTCTATCTCTTACTTTTACTAGTTATACAAAATCCAGCAAAAGTTATCATTAATAAAGAAGTTTTCACAGACTATTCCCAGAAAATTCAAGATATGCATTTCATTAAACATGTAAATATCTTTAATATACAGTATTTTAATCAAAATTGTTAGAGACATTTTTGAGAAAATCAACATTTTGGGAAACGTTTTCATGTAAAGGATAGTTTGGAGTGGGAGATTTTCCTCAAAATATTCATTTCACATCCTGGGAACATACTTAACTTAAATACCAGGTTTGGTATCTTACGGATTTTCCTTTTTGAGTTATCGTGTTCACAGACTGGCCTTTTTCTAAAAATGCTTTTTTGGATACAGGGAACTCTAAAACGTGAATTTTCGGTGAAATATCGGCATCCTTACTTACATAATACGTGTAGAGAAAGTAAAAATGTGTGTAAGTAAACTGTTATATTCTGAAACTAAAACACAAAAAAATAATCATTATTAATATCAGTGTATGAACCCGAGCCCGTATTACACCCTCAATCTTCGGGGCATGGACAAAATAAATGCCTGCAGTATTGTGGACGAGAAATTACAAGAAGGCTTCTTGATTTTTTGGGCAGAATCCTCTTTTGTCCTTCACCCGCTTACAGGTAATTGGAGCGCAACTCCTTTTTTACCTCAGCCCACACATTCTCAATAGAGAACACATTCTCACAGAGGGGATCTAAATATTATCGAGTGTTACCGTGTATTGCACACCGTTCATTGAATCGCCAAGCTTCCATAGCACACCTTGATAGCCAACCTCAACACGATCCAGATACGCGACCATGATGGGATTGTGAAGCCACGGTTTATGAAGAGTGTGTTTGATCAGTTTGTTAAGGGTGTGTTAAGTAAAGAAGAAAAAAGTCTTAATAACGTTTTGAAAAACATTGGCTTTCTTAACAATACTTTTAATACTACTGCGCACCACATGGTTTAGTGTACAGCATATTGATGTTCGGTAGAATAAACCCTTAAAGAAGCATAATAATAACTACCATATTATTAACAGTATTGAATGTTGTGTATGAAATAAGCATGTCAAATAAATAGCCGCTATGTGTCGATTCAAGACCTTTAAGAGAAGGGTAAAGAAGAGTATGTAAGCACACATGCGAGAAGCGAACCTGCGACCCTTAGCGGAGAAGTAAGTTGTGTCGTTAATATTTTTAGTTAATATTTATAGTTTGTAGTTGAAGAAACTTAAGTTAAGTTCCTGATTATGATTATTGATCCTATGTATTAGTAATATTTAGAATTAGTGACAACTAGTTGCTGCTGTTACACAACTGTATGGCAGATGGTGTATACAAGGCGCTGTGCCGCGAGGGACTAAAGACGAATTTAGCATTCCAGCCATGACTAATTTTTTTAGGCAACGGATGTACATAGATATCTTATTGTATCATAAATAATAAAAATGCTTTATTGGTAATGAAATATTTATGGAATAAAATGGCTCAAATGACCTCTGAATTTGTAATTATTAATGTTGTGTATATTATCAACCATTGTGTTTGAGAATTCAGTATGACCAGTCTTGAATATAATTATATAAAGTGTTCTTGGTAATATCTTGTGACAATGTTTTAATGCTATGAGAAAAAGGAAAGTAATATTTAATCATATTTCAAAGCACGAATATGCTCTCGAGCTTCACTAGAGGAAAACATGAGTGTTAACATTTCCTTTTACCTCCGTTAAAGAAACTATTATGTGAAACGAAATGAATTTTTGTAATTTCAGCGGGAATCACCAGTTTCAGGGGTCTTATTCCATTCATTCATAACTATCATGGCGTGTTTATGTTTAATTTCGAACTATTTTACTTTCTCTACACGTACTATGTGCATAGTGTATAGAGAAAGTATTGCATTCCACCTAAAATTTCGATACTGAGAGTCCTCCGGAATTACACGTTTTAGTGTCCCCTGTATCTTAAAAAAACATTTTAGAACAAAAAAAGCGCGCGCGTGTATCCGTGCGTCCATGTGTTTGTGAGCACGATAACTCAAAAATGAAAAGTCGGTAAAATACCAAACTGGTTATTTAAATTTAGTACCTTCCAAGGATGTGACACAGAGATGTTTAGAAAAATCTCCGTAACCTAAACTACCCTATACATGAAACAATTTTTGAAAATTTTGATTTTCTCAAAAATTGTCCTAAGTATTTTAATTAAAATGTGCATTAAACATATTTACATGACAAATAAAATGTTTATCTTGAATATTCTGGGAATTGTCCCTGAAGGCTTCTTTAATCTGGATGGATTTTGCTGAATTTTGCATACTTATCAAGAAATGTCGATCTCGTTAGAAAACATAATATATGTCATATACATTTTTTTCGTTCAGTTTACCATTTCTGACAAATTCCTTGTTATCGGTTTCAGTTTTAATATTTAAACTTTCTCATGCGAGAGTTTTGGAAACTCCTGGCCATGCAAAGAAACGGATTCCAGCCACATGGCAACCAGCTTTTAAAAGATTTGACTATCACATTAGCCTAATATACTCTCCTATTTCCCGTCTATTTAAAAGAAAGCAAGTAGTAACACAGTTTCTGCTAATGTTTATCTCTACTATCATGAAGTAGATAGAATAATAACCTTTTTAACAATAATTTGTTATAGAGATGTAGAGAAAGGCATGTGAATGGAAAACATCAGATTTTTTTTCACACTCACATAAGTATATCTCTCTCTCTCTCTCTCTCTCTCTCTCTCTCTCTCTCTCTATATATATATTTGGAAAAATTTTTCAGAAGTAGCAAAGCTATTTAAGATATATATTTCGTTTATTAAAAAGATGAAAAAAAAAACCTAAATTAAGCAACATATTACAAGGTAGATAGCTTTTAGTCACTTGATAAAAGAAATTGATGTTTATGCAGTACCACCATAGTAGCTGAGAAAAAATGTATAGTAAACAGCGTAGAACAGCCCAAGCAGTCGCATGAAGTAATGGACATGGTTGTAAGGAATTGGAAATGTAACCTAAGTAAATATTGTTATTATATAGATCCCGATAACCTATTAGTAATTTTACTTTCTTTACTGTGATAGAAGAAATGATGACCGAATATATTCAGCAGCGGTCCCATAATGTACATAGAAAACCAATGTTTACTCACCTGAACATATGTATAAACCAGTGGCGAATTCTCCGATACACCGCCGGTGTACTAAACTTGAGGGGGTTCAAAACGACTCTCAATAAACATGCAAAATAATCAGAATTTTTTGTATGTCACTTCAACTAAATACGAAATGATCGCAAGTTTGTGCGGTTTAACCTACTTCTATGTACCTCACCGTAAGTTAAAACGATAACCATGCTCCCAGCATTCTCCGCTCTAGGCAAGGCCAGAACTCGTGTGCGCGCGCATCTACTCCATCGCAAGTTGAAGCGATGGACACGCACCCTTAATTCTCCACTAGAGAGGCTTGGGGAAAGAGAGATTAATTGCTAGGCGTTAGCTGTCGAAATGCACTGCTAAATTTTGCGATTGACAATAGCTTTTAGTGTTGTTTTGCTTGTAAGTTTTTGTGCAAATGACCGATGTAAGTGTTGCTGTAGCTAATGGTTCTTGTGACTGTGTAGTATAACGTGTGTTAAAGACTAGATTTCGGAATTTTGAATTTTCTGAAAAACTTAAAATTAAAAACAACGGCAGGCCCACTCCGAACTACCAAGTCGGATTGCAAAATGTCAAGTCAGAAAACGAAGAATAACAGACATTTCTCATTAGCAATTATTCTAGGTACAAACGGTTAACTGGTTGTCCCAAATTAAACACACTCTATTGTTGGTCATTTCTTCTTTTTAATAATGACAAAAGCAGTATCACATGGTCTCAAGAAGGATTCGACAATATAGTTTCTCTAACTGGTTCATTAAGAAAGTATGAAGAAACAAAACAATCACACATTTTGTGCATTCACTCTTTGTAATTTTGGCAATACACGAGTAGACCTGCAGCTAAATGCTCAGAAAGCATTACAAATTTCAAAGCATAATGAAATGGTAAAAAAGAACAGAGAAGTATTGAATAGACTCATTGACGTTATTTGTCACTTAGGAAAGCAGGAATTAGCTTCTAGAGAACACGAAGAGCCAGAAAGTTCTTTTAATAGAGGTAATTAATTACGTAGAAACATTGGATTTACTAATTGCGTATGATCAACATTTAAATGATCATTTAAAAAGTGCTACAATTTTCCGGGACACTTCGTCATACATTCAGAATGATTTAATTGAAGCTGTTAGGAGTGTTTTGGTTAACTGTGTAACAAAAGAACTTGCATCCGCTAATTTTGTGGCTATTCTTCTAAACGTGTGCTCAGACATAGTGAACAAATGCCATCTCTCTACCATTTTACGCTATGTGGACAAATCGGGGGAAGTTCAAGAACGGATCATGATCTTTACAGACGTTAGTGCAGACAGATTTGTGGAGGCACTTTACAACCATGTACTTACAACAGTTAAAGAATCTCATATTTGTAAGAAACTTGTCGTTCAGACATATAATGGTGCGGCCATAATGTCTGGCCAGTTAGGTGTTGTGCAATCTAAAGTAAAAGAGACATTTCCACAGGCATTATTGCTACTGTCACATTCTTAATTTGGTTCTGCAACACGCAGCTATGTGTATAAATAAGTGCAGAATTTTTTTTTCCAAACTCTATCAGGGCTCTCTAATTTCTTTAATCATTCCACTAAAGAATGGAAACTTTGCGTGATTTTATGAATGAAAAGTTACCAAAAGCTGCTCCAATACGCTGGAACTTCAATTCACGCTTTGTCAATGATGTACAGGAGCAATGAGATAACCTGCTTTTATTCTTTGAATTCATGACAAAACCAGAAAACAATGTTGATTGGGAACCTGATCCTGTTCATGTATATAAGGAATTTCTTGGTCCGTTTCTACGAATATCATACTCTTTAATAAATTAGAATTCACGAGAAAAGGTGATATTTCATCTCGTAGGTTATTGCATAATAAGTTAATAACGAATGGTAGAGGAAAGAAATGGAATTATTCAATTGTCTTTTAAGATTTAATACGCCATCGTGCAACATTGGGCAAGACTTGATAATAAATTCCGCTCTATCGGATATGATTTTTAATTATTATTAAAAAGCATTAACATTTTCAGTATAATAAATTAAAATATTGGAAACGTATTAGAGTCTTCTTATTCCTCCCACTCTTCTTTGCATATTGCAATACAAGAGGTGCCCCAACTTCTCCTTCCCCAAGAGATAGGCCGCACGCAACATTTTCTTACAATATTCTACCAGCTCTCAAACCTTAGTTACAGTAGCTCTACAGGAAAGCCTACCTGTATTTACAAACCGCCGTAGGCAGATGGCTTTTTTCCAACTTTATGCAGAGTCGTCTAAAGTAAGACAGAAAGAGAAACAACCACATATGGAAATAAATTAATGTAACACGCTTTGTCATGGAGGATTTGCAGCAATTTCCTTCAAGAAACAGGTTTGCAAAAACGTTGTTGCCTCACCTGTCACCTTTATGCCTGGAGTAGGAATAAGAATATCAACCGCATCCGTCTGGCTTTTCAACTCAGTTTTGGTTTCAATTCCTAGCTAAAGCAGAGGAATTTATATTTAATTAGGATTACTCCCTACTCTCCAGAGTGTCTGAAAGTTGAATACAATTGTGTTTCATTATGAAAGTAATTAAATCCAATGTTAAAACTTAAGATTTCAGGGAGTTAGCAAAACCACTAGTTGGTTTCTAAGGTCAAAACTATCTCTATTACTATAGAAATTAAAGTCGGCTATCTGATCACATTATTTAAAAAAAAAGTTCATCGTAGTTTATTGTTTACAGTTTTCATTACATTCTTTATTTAAAAATATTTCTTTACCTTTCTATACTTAATCTAATCATCCACAATTAACGTATAAAATTTAATTTTACAAGTTGTAATGCTTCTTTCATCATCTATTTTATCGGAGGCCTGTTCGTTCAGAAAACTTAGCAATATCTTTTAGATGGTATTAAGAGTTATTTACATAGAAACTTTAACATTAATGCGAGGACATTCAAAACAACAATTACGCGTTTTAACGAGATCTACATTGTTTGTGTAGTAAGATTTTACCTGTCTATACGGTTTAACCATTAACCGTTCTGCAAAACTCAACCAGAATAAAGGGCTCTTCAGACGCTATTATCAGAAAATGCAAAATATGTATTTTATTTGTGATATGAATATCTTTAATATACGGCATTTTAATCAAAATCGTAAGCCATTTTTGAGAAAATCAACATTTTCGAAAAATGTTTCATATAAAGGTAATTGAGATTGGGGGGATTTTATTGAAAATCTTCGTTTCGCATCCTTAGAAAATACTGAACTTAAATACCAACCAATTTTACATTTTTGAGCTATGCTGTCCATCCCACACACATATGAAGCTTTTTCTAAAATATGTTTGTTTTTTTCGGAATAAGGAGCTTCAAAATATATATTTTCAGGGAAATCTTGGTATCGAATATTTTGGTAAAATAGAATACTTTCTCTTTCCACTAAATACATTGTACATACGGGATAGAAAAAGTAAAACAAAAAAAAAAGCGAAAATAGTTATGCTTAATTCGCTCAAATTTTAAGGTTACTAGGTGCATGACCATTGTCGCGAATACGATTTTGCGACGTGGGGGATGGCTATTTGATGGTGATGCAAGGAAGGCAGATTGTAACAACGGGACTTAAATTAAGCTAATATGTTGAGAAAGATTAAGTAATTTGTTCGTTGCGCATTTTTGGTTTACAAAGGTAATATGGTCGAGGCGGTTGAGCCCGGAATGACGCCCCACGACGCACAAAGCCAGCAGAGGTTCCCCGACGGTCTAGACCTGTTGGTCGGGTCTCCAGTCCCTTAAATAGATTTAGCGGCATCCCGGAAGGGCATTCTAACATGGTGGCCGTACTCCTAATATGGAGAACCATAGTGGGTAGTCTTAGCTAATCAACATCGCATGTTTAAATGTTCTAGAATATCCAGTGTGTCGTCAAAGTGCGAATGTGCATGTAGCCCAACGGAAGTTGGGTTGTGGAAAAGTCCACTAGGAGTTCATCGGAAAAGGCTAGTCACTTCCATCACGTTACTTAATCAGCTTATAACAAAGTTTGTACTTTTCCAAGAATGTGTAAGAATTAAATCTTAATAATTCAGATTACTTAATACTTAATTAATTAAATATTACTAAAACAACATAAATTAAACTCTCGTCAATGACATACGTGACAATATATTCGGAACATTTTCACAATACCCTTTACATGAAACATTTTTTCATTAGGTACGTGTTTTTTCTATTTTCCCAAAAATCACTGCACTAAAATAAAATAGTTTGAGAAACTGGTTCGATGATGAAAATGTATTCCTAAAATTTTCTGTGGCTTGACTTTGAAGTTTTATTCACTGTGATTGGAAACCATGAAATTACGAATTCTTAAGAGAGTTTAAAACTTACTGTAGGGAACATGTAGATATCATTGAGCCATACATAGAATATCCAACTTATAATAATTACGATTTATAGATTTAAATTAAAATGATAAAAATCGCCTTTTGTGTGCTCAATTTTTAGAATGGGCAATAATACTTGTGTGTCGCATTTAAGTATTATTTTTATATAAAAATCGATTTACGTCTATAGTACGTAACGACTATTTATAAATTCCGATTCAGTTTGAACTGGCTGTAAAGTAGGATCGGTTTAAGCATGGTGTTGAATTTTTGCATGTAAACGGCCTTATACTGAATTCGTAATGAAGCCGCGTAACCATTTACAAATAAATGCAAATAATTTCTTTCCCTGCTGTTGTCAAATTGATTCCATGAGTTTCTATATTAAAAAGATTTAATAATATTATATCAGTTTACATTGAGATAAAACTCCGAACGAGAGCAGAATTTATATTCATGTCGGATGACGCTTAGTTTCTACCTATGGTGTTCTACCAATATGGTCGGCCAAATTTTTAGATCACATTACTCACATATATGTTACGTATAAATATTTTATAGTTTTTTATATTTGCTGATTATAACTCATTTTCTATTACTCGTTATAGTAACATTACTATGGGACACACAGGCATTGAACTAATCAGCATAAAATTCTCTTACATGACATTTTCAAAATGGCCTCCGTTAGAATCTATACATGCATCACCCCACCATTACATTGAATCCCGAATACGCTGATGTATCCTTGGATCATTGCATATTGTTTCGCTGCCTTCCATAATGAGGACATCAAACGCTCTGCATGTTGAACATAAATGAGCACCTGCCAACTAAACATTTGTGCCCACTTCCACTGCACTATACTGGAAGTCCGAGATAAACTCAAGTTCATTATCAGCACTAAACAATTTATGCTACCTGAAGTACGGTAATAAAGTAACATGTCAACATTACCTTCGTTAAAATTGAATATAAAATATTGTCGGTGAATCTACGAACCGCAGCTTAACCATACTTACTTTGTCGCCCTCCGTGGTGTAATGGTTAACTTCATATACCCAAGGTCGCGGGTTCAAACCCGGCGGAAGTCGATGGATTTTTTCGGGTGTAAAAATCCTTAGCATGGCTTCCTTCGGAAGAGAAGTAAAGCCGTTGGTCCCGTGTCGTAGATTTACGGCACGTAAAAGAACCTCAAGCCTCTGAGGAAAATTAAGCGGTCTTTCACACCTAATTTAGAATGTGACGCTGAGAAACACAGTAGTTAAAGAGCGTCCATAAATAACACGCCATTTTTTTTTATTTAACCATACTTAACCAAGAGGGTGGGTTAAATATTTCATGCAACAAGGGTTTGAAAGTTGGAAGCAGATCCTAAGAAATATTATTGTTCTAGCAGTAGGAAAAGTAACCAAGACAGGAAGCATAAGACTTGGTGGGTATTGGATTTTCCAGTAGGGTGTTGGACTTCCAGGATAGCGAGAATGGACCAAAGGGATTTCAAAATCTATTTCTTTGAGATACTGTAGAATTCTGAAGTAAAATTGACGAGTAGGTATGTAAATAGATTTAAACGGAGTTTAGTACGTGTTCCATTTCGTTTCGTAATCGGCTTACCCTCCCCGTATTTGTAGGACTGACACCCCCTAAGACTTATAAGCCCATGTCTAGGGGTCAGATGCCTGTTCAAGAACCAACGGCACGAAACCACAGAACAGAGAACCTGTTACGAGGGTTGACCCGTAGCCAGGCATGAACATGAGGAAGTGGATGATATGAAATGTAAGCGAAATTGATGATTGGAAAGATGATTGACGAGGGAAACTGGAGGACCCGAAGAAAACCCGCCCGGACGCCGCTTTGTCCACCACAAATGCCACACGTGGGCGCTTGAATTCAACCCGGTCCGCCTATATGGGAGGTAAGTGTTCTAACCACTCAACTAAGGCGCCGCCTTTCGGCAAAAGTAATGACATTAATAAATGTACCTCTTTTCATAAAACAACGGTTGGATATGGGTTGGTAAATGTGTCTATTAAATGATACCTGTTGTAATAGATGCGCAATTTTTCAAATTAAAGCTATGTGACGTAGAAAAATTCAGTAGAATAATAATACTAATAATAATATTATTATTATTGATATTGCTACTGCTGCTACTAATATCGACTGACTTGGTTATTACCATTTGGGGAACTTAGTCTCGATACCTGGACATACTATGCAATCCATGCATCGTCAATATGTTTTTTCATTGTCGCGACACATATCTCATTTCTGCATACCTAAGGAATACTGCGCAAGTAGCTTTTGAGTTGCGTCATAATTCCGTGGTTTTGGCAACCTCTGGTCCATAAAGTGTGAATTTGTTCTTGATTAAAATTATTCCCATGGCGATCATGGTTTGATTAGTTTGTACCAATTTACCTCTAACATCTCCCTTGACATAAATCATTTTTATGTCATCTTCATCTTCACATCCACCGGTCGGACGTAGGCACAATTTACTGGCGGTTCAACCTGAAAGCAGGCTCCAACTTGACATGTCACAGAAGAAATGCTTTGTATTTTTAAATGTTTAAGGTGAACGCTTGTATTCAATTCCACAACATAATAAATCTAAATATAGAAAATATTTTAATATTTGTGTTATTTAAAGTAGTTTTTTACCATTTGAAAGCAAATATCATACGTTCGAGAAATTACCATGGGAAAGTGAAGATGGATCTTGTGTTTTCTGTACGTAGACCGCAAAACCCTCTTTACTCTTATATACGTGTGAAACATAAAACTCTGATGTTTTCCATTCATATGATTTTCTCTAGCTGTTCCATATATAAACTGTGCTTACAAATAATTATTCTTTTATCTACATCAGGTATCCCCAAGTCGAGTTAAGGTCGCTTGAGGACGCGCGGGGCTAACATCACACTCACTGCGGGCCGCACAGCTACACAGTATATCCGTGCAGTGGTGGTGTAACGCTACATATTAGTAGTACTGTGGTGTCCTACTTACGATGGCTGGTACATCCGCGTTGGGAAGACGGTCACCAACACCTGTGATGTTTCAAGCAGAATACGAAGAAAACGTTTTGTTTATGTAAGAGAATGACGTGGCAAAATGTTTAGTGTGTTAAAAACTTATAAACAAAATAACTAAATATAATTTGCAACGACATTACTCGCTATGTCACGCACACGATTATGATAAATAAAAAGACACTGAACGCACGTGTGTTGTTTCAGATCTGAAACGTAAAATGAACAAGGAAGATGTAAATACTGTTGCTAGTGTTGTTAGAGTGAGTTCCTGCGCATTGTCAGGAACATGCGATCCTTCAATGAAGGTGAGATGGTAAAACGATATTTAATTGGTGCAGCTGAAGAATTGAGTCCAGAGTATGTACACGATGATGAATCAGTTTATCCGTCTCCACGATAACACGTCGTGTAGAGGACCTTGCGACGATATTCCGAGTCAGTTGTCTGAGATAACTACAACATACATTGCACAACTTGTCATCTACATCAGTGTGTAGAAACCTTGGACTTTGATGAATGTATAACATACTGCAACAATTGCGCGAAGAATTCGAACGTAGATTCCAGGACATTATACCACTTGAGAAACAATTTAAGTCATTTGCAACACCATTTTCAGTGGGTATCCTCGATAGTCCTGTTGAACTGTAGTTGGAAGTAATTGATATGCAAAATGATATTGAGTTAAAAGATAAATATCAAAATAGAGAAAAGTATAAACCATTTCTACACCTCTGTAAGACGCGAAAGATTTCCTAAACTCACAACATGGCATGTTCGGGACAACCTATGTTTGCGAGTCACTGTTTTCCTTAATGTTTTCCTCAAAGAAATGATGAACACTTGAAAGCATGTTTACGATTGGGTAGCTCGAAAATAATAGTCCCACGATTTGAACAACTGGTTGAAAATGTTCAATCAAGCAGTAAATTTTGACTGTAGTTTTAAATCACTATAATGGTCAATAGTGTTTGGTTGTAGTTTCTCGAATAACAGAGGCATAAACAAGGAAAGGCAAATGTGTTTCAATACATAGGTTAGGGTACTTATATAAGTGATTTTGTGATATGAAATGTTCAATTAAGCAGTAAATTTGGAGTGTGCGTTTAAACCAGTATAATGGTCAATACATCTGTGGTGTTTGGCTGTAGTTTCTCAAATAGCAGAAGCATAAACAAGGAAAGGGGAAATGTGTTTCAATTCATAGGTTAGTGTACTTATTTAAGTGATTTTTCGGTGGTATACTTAGTGAAATATTTCAATATACAGGTTAGTGTACTTATTTAAATTATTTTTCGGCGTTATACTTGGAGAAATATGTTATACATTATCAACAGAACGATTCTGTATTGTTTATTAGATTTTATATTTCCAACTCGAAATGTCTTTGCGAAGCAGACAAAATTAGCAACCTACTCCGGTTTATAAGAAACCTCTTGCTAATTCGCCCATTTAGCGGCTATCTCGAGAAATAATTACTATCAAATTATGTGCTTATGATATACCAGAACCGTGTTCTTCGGACTTGGAATGCAATACAAGCAGTCCACAATAAGTCATAATCTTTGCGATACTCTCTGATATGTGTCACAATTTCTGGTGTGCACTTAAAATGATTCCAAGGCTTTTTCAAACATGCGCGCGCGCGGGCGTGTGTGTGTGTGGTGTGTACGTACATGCATCCTATATATGACTGTCCCATACATATGTTCAGGATCGTTCAACCCGGCAGAGGAGGTTGGATTTTTTAGGGTATAAAAATCCTTAGCATGGCTTCCTTCGGAAGGGAAGTAAAGCCGTTGGTCGCGTGTCGTAGATTTACGGCACGTAAAAGAACCTCAAGCCTGATAGAGAGGTCTCTGAGCAAAACTAAGCGGTCTTTCACACCCAATATAGAATGGGACGCTGAGAACCACAATAATTAAAGAGCGTCCATAAATAACACGCCATTTACATTTACATTTAGGATCATTCATTTAGTACACTCAATAGGGGAATTAGAGTAGACTAACTTTATAAGTTCATGTAGTGGAATTAATGGCTATTGTCATGAGAGACAGACAATAAGGTTTGGTCAAAATCTGATGTTTTGCCTCTTTCAGTTTTAGATCAAGATATTGGAACAAAAGTAAGTTATGGCCTTGCCGCGGTGTTTGCTGCAGTAATACCAATTTATTTATAATAATTTCTGACAGGCCTAAAATGTGATAGTATTAAATATTCCTTCAACTAGAGATCTCTCCTCTTCCATTGTCCTTTGTTTTTACTTCAAAAACTTGGAAAAACAAGTAATTTGACAGATGTTGCATATGGTGTGTATGAGAGGCGGCTCAACACAAAACATGTTTCAGCAAAACGTGCTTCATTTCCACCCTGTGGTATATAATTCGATGTCGCGTTTTCACCGGAAACACATACTTTGAGATCGCCTGATTAAAAACACAAAAACAAAAAAAGAGCGCTTTTAGGAAAAGGTCAGTGTGTGTGTGTGTGTGTGTGTGTGTGTGTGTGTGTGTGTGTGTGTGTGTATGGACAGCATAGCTCGAAAACAAAAGACCATTACAAGCCAAATTTGGTATTTAAGTTTAATGTGTTCCAAGGATGCGACACGAAGACTTTCAGGGAAAATCTCCCCACCGCAAACTACCCTTTACATGCAAACTTTTATGAAAATTTTGATTTTCTCAAAAATAGTACTTACGATTTTGATTATATCATATATTAAAGATGTTTACATGCCAAATAAAATGTATATCTTGAATTTTCTGGAAATAATCTATGAAGACCTTTTCATACTGGGTGAATACTACACCAAAAATGCACAAATGTTGTTAAAACACACAATCTATGTCGTATACATTTTTTTCGTATAGTTGATCACTTCCGAGATACTCCTTGTTATTAGTTTCAGTTTTAAAATGCGCACAACTTTTCTCACACGGGGCATTTGGCAACTTCTGGCAGTGCAAAGAAAACATTTTCAATCACATAGAAACCTGCTTTTAAAAGATTTGACTATCACTTTAGTTTAGTGTACTGCCTTATTTTCCTCCTACTAACAAGGATCAAGCATAAGATAATTTCTGTTAGCATGATTAGCAGGAATGAGATAGAAGTAGAAGCTTTTAAACAATAATGTGTTACAGAGATATAGAAAAAGTTATCTGAATGGAACACATTATTTTTTTTTAATGCTCGTAGAGTTGAAGTTGGAAATATTAAGCATTTTGTAAATGTTTTAACACCGAATAATATTTATAATGAGGCATACAGAAGTTCTACTTCTGAAATTCCACATAAAAAGGAATTAAATGTAAATTTAACTGCAAAGCGCCTTGTCTCATTCGATACGAAAAGTTATTTCAGTGCAGGTTATTTAACAACTTCATACGGGCATAGACGTGAGAAATGGGGAGCAATACCACATGAGCTCAGGTGCCGCGTGTAGTGGGGTCTTGTTTTACAGCCTCAGAATGTACCTATGTGTGGTTCTGGGCTATCATGAAGCCACGTTAAGGGGTACACAAAACATGTAATATGTCATTAACCGTGTTAATGTAGGTACCGTAAGGCAGCGACCACTTCTTTTCCCAGCTATTATTTACCTCTCTCCTACAATGTGCCCTGCCGAAGAATTCTCATGGGAAGTCCAAACTCGCTTATTCTTTTTAGATGGTTTACAAAATGCTTCTGGTTCTTCTGCTTAAAACAGTGCTTAACCCCATGATATAAATGATAACTTGCTAAGTAAGTAATTTAAATAAGTAACCTCTATGCCTTGTTTTTAACAGCAAGGAAATGGATCGGAAAGCCTTCAAAGAGATCCATTTATTTGAGCAAGGAGAAGTAGTGTTTCTATATTGTATTTTGCAATGCGTATTATTATTCCAATCTGAAGTATTTAATATTAAGATAACTAAGACTAAATTTGATTTTATCAAGATGTGTTACCCAGCGGAAGTTGGTATAGGTGTCTAGAAGGTAATAAGATCTCAGGGATTTGGGTCAAAGGTTAGTATCATGGATTTGAAACTTTTACATTGAGGGCACATTAAAATCTCTTTAGATCGTGGGAGCTCAAGCTAGTCAATAGCTAGAGCTCCCACGACGACTAGCCAACGCCGGACTGGCAGTAACAAGCGTATGGTCACAGAATGTACATAGTGGATGGAGAAGGTATTTATTCTACCCAAAAATTCGATATCGAGATTTCACCGAAAATAGATGTTTTGGGGTCCTCTGAGTCCGAAAAAAACATTTTTATAAAAAGATATCCGCGCGCGCGTGGGTCTGTGGCCAATATAGCTAAAAAAAAAAAAAAAAGACCGTTAAATACCAAACTTCCAAGGATGCCACACGAAGATTTTCTACCCTTTACATGGAACATTTTTCAAAAAGTTTGATTTACTCAAAAATGATTAACGATTTTTATTAAAATTCCGAATATTAAAGATATAAAGACATCCCAAATAAAATGTATATCTTGAATTTTCTGGGAATAGCTTCTGAAGACCTCTATTTGCTAAATGAATTTTGCTGAATTTTGTATGACTGATAAACCGTAAGAGATAGACAAAAATTACAACAAAAAATGTAGATCACGTTAAAACACACATTTTGTATCATAATTTTTTTTCGTGATATTCACAACTCTGAGATATTCTTTGTTATTTGTTTCAGATTTAAAATACTTAAAACTTTTCTCACACGGAAAGTTGTAAACAGAAATGGATTTTAACACGTGGCAACTAGCTTTTAAAAAATGTTACTATCGTTTTAGTCTAGTGTATTCCCTTATTTCCCTTCTACTTACAAGAAAGCAAGTAATTAAGACAATTTCTCCTAATGTTTATCTCGATTACCATAAAGCGGAGAGAAGAATATGCTTTTTAACAATAATTTGCTACAGCGATTTACAGAAAGTCACGTGAATAGATTTTTTTATTGTATGTTCTATAACTTTAATAAATATTTATCATAAATATTTAGATGAAAAATACTACTCTTTTAATTTAATCATAAGAGAGAATAATATTACTTTAAATTTTATAGCTTTATAAACAAAGTATTTTAAACCAGATTATAGAGTCAAAATATCAGGAAAGACTTGGCGAAAGAAACATTATATATGTTGTACATGAAGTATTACATTTTGATGGGTGGATTTTCATAACAACAGTTCCTCTTAGAAATGCGATAGTTATTAGACCATCATCGTTAATAATATAATAGAAAATTATACATATTTCAGTCAAATGATGAACACATTTGTTATTGGCGGCATTTTTATAAATAAGTGTTTCAATGATCGGTGTTTTCCTCTAAGTTGCATGTATTCGAAGAGCATGTTTTAAGATTCAAATGTGATAGGTTCACTGTATGTTCACCTAATTACATCACTCTAAATATATTCAGCATCCTTCCAGGGTTACTATAATGAGATGGCAATCTAGCATGAGGGAAATTGTGATAGAATTTTGATATATTATTTTCTCTAGCACGTATGTTCAATGTACATAGTAGGTAGATAAAGTATTGTATTCTATCCAAATTTGATAGCAATATTTCACCGCAATATATGTTTTAAGTATATTTTATGTTTGTAGACACCATTACTAAAAAAAAAAAAAAAAAAAAAAAAAAACGGGTTAAGTGCCAAACTTTATATTATACCTCTATATATAAACTCAAAAAAGAAATTCCAATTGATAAGACTATGCAGAAATGTATTATGTATATCTATGATACCCGCATTTATGGGTTTAACATAGCTCATGTACATGTAGAATTAAGATTAGGATTATCGCAAATGCCCCTCCCCCTCCAGTCACTGGGTCCTAGCAGATAGTCGGACAGGAGGGAGAAAGGGATGAAGAGAGAGACCCGAAAAGCGACAACATCCGGATAACATGGATATGGGCGGGGATCCCTAACGTTTCCAGGTAGAACATAACCGACGTCACCGGCGCACTCCCACAAACCCCTAAAGTTCCTATGGCACTGCGAAGGGGTGCCCTACCCGAAGGTTCCCGGAGGAAGTCCTGATAGGGAGGCCCCCCACTCGAACCGAAGAAACCTTGCAACCGCCGGAAATCGTCACGTGGTTCTTCAGTCTAGAAACAAATAACAAGGAAGCAATGGATACAGGAAATGTCGGACAGGAAAAGCATTCAAGTATTCGCCTGCCGATCCGGGAAAAATCATGAAAATCTCATGGATTAGAGTGAGCAGTTGCCGGGGATTAAACCCGGTTTATCCCAAATGCCGCCACAAACGTTACCATTCTGCACGGTAAATATACATGTCACTGAGGTTCTTGTCTTGTTTAATGGTTATCGTGCTAACTTCATATACCCAAGGTCGCGGGTTCAAGCCCGGCGGAGGACGATGGCTTTTTTCGGGTGTAAAGATCCTTAACATGGCTTCCTTCGTTAGGGAAGCTGGTCCCGTGTCGTAGATTTACGGCACGTAAAAGAACCTCAAGCGTGATAGAGAAGCCGCTAAGCAAAATTAAGCGGTCTTTCACCGCAGGGCCCTACTACGGTAGGTACGGATATGCCGCACCCGGGGTCCCGAGCCAACCTGAACTCCCTCGTGTAAGCAACCTCCGAATAGTGAGGGAGTCAGTCTATCAAAATGCCCACCCACGTGTTGGCCGTGCGTGGACACCCGTGTCGGCGGAAAGGAATATCATGGTTGGTTGAGGGTTGCGTATCTGAGCCTGGGCCTTCTGTCTTGTCAGTGACTAGGGAGGGTACGCAACTTAATACACCACTTTGGTTTCTGCTTCATCTAAACGGGAGGCTAGGGACTAGCCCACCCCTAGTCAATCGGCCAGGAGTAGGTATTATACCGACCTCCAGGGTGAGTGGGACGGCAAGCCTGCTATATCCGTAGCCCTATCATCCCAGTGGGGTGACCCCTTGTTGGACTCCGTGGTGGGTGGGGAGCACGGGGGATGAAAATTAAAATTTACTTTCATGGCAAAATCCAAAAAATCCATTAAATATAGTACTGAGTTCGAAAAAGAAGTAGTCGAGTGTTGTAGTCCTCGCTATTTGATTGTTATCAGAACAGAGGAAGGAAGAAAGTTCTCTAGTGTAGGCCCTTTTGTCATTCAAACGGGCCTTGATAACATTGCTGGTCCTGTAAAATCTTGTATAAGAGCTCGTAATGGCACGCTCCTGGTAGAAGCACAATCAGCATCCCAGGCTGCGAAAATACTTAAGGTCAAATTGTTAGCCAGCTATCCAGTAAAGGTCGACGTACATAAAACCTTGAATTCCTCACCGGGTGCAATAAACACCCGCGCATTGGACGCTTTGACCAGTGATGAAATTCAAGAAAATCTTGCTCCCCAAGGCGTAACATCTGTGCACCGTGTTCAAAGAAAAGTAAATGGAGAATTTATGCCTACCCATACCCTGTTTGTTACCTTTGATCGGGTAGATCTCCCACAAAGGATAATGGCAGGGTATGAATCCATTGAGGTAAGACCGTATATAGCAACCCGGCTCAGATGTTATAAATGTCAGCGCTTTGGCCACACCAGTGAATTCTGCAACGGCGAGTCTACCTGTGTCAACTGTGGTAAAATCTTGCATGACGGAGAATGCACGTGAGCTCCAACGTGTGTTAAGTGTAATGGTGAACATCCGTCAAGTTCCCGTAATTGTCCCCGTTTTGCAGAGGAAAAGGCGGTCCAGGAGATTCGGGTTAAAGAGGTGTCCTTCTTGGAAGCCCGGTAACTCTTGTGAATCCGCCGACCCTCTGTCCCGCTCTACAACTCTGTTGTAGCTAAATCGGTACAAAGTCGGGAAATCGCAACTCAAACCTGCGATATAAACGGGGCCACTATTGCAGAAAAGGTTCTCATAGTCAGCTCACTTCCTAGGCCTTCGACTTCAACATCTAAGTCAGTTACATCTACATCTGAAATTGTAAAAAGCGCTAAAGTTGAATCGCCGCCAAAGCGATCGACCTCGACCAACAAGACTGGCAAGCTAATAACATATAAAGAACCAGAAAGAAAGTTTAAGAACACCTATGAGAGAACCGACTTCCTCAAGCAAAGCGTAAAGTCTATTCCCAAAGCAACAAAGGGAAACAAGAGTCCACGGAGGTCCTCTTCTGAGGATTCGTCTGGAAAGGATTCAGGTCGGTGACCATCATCTTCGTCTGTCTCTATTTCCAATCGGTTCGAGGTACTCGAACCGAAATGTTCAATTGGAAAGGGGTCCTCCCAAGTGGAGGAGATGGAGGAAGGTGATACTGCCCTCACTGCCAGAAGGACAGTAACTAAGAGGCAGGACCATCACAATGTACAACTTATCCCATTATAAAGAACGTGGCGCTTCTACAATTGAACATACGTGGAATAAGAACACATCGACCTGAGCTTGATCTGTTGCTTAACCAGAACGATCCTTTGGTCGTATGTATGCAAGAGACTAAGCTCCGTCCACAAGACAGCTTCAAAATCAAACGGTACACCCCTGTAAGGTGTGATTTATCACCGGAAGAGGGTGTACCTACACACGGAGGCACTATGATGCTCATCAGAGATGATATATTCGCGCAATCAGTATCATTACAATCAGACATCCAGTCAGTGGCTGTAAGGATTAAACTGTCACATACCAGATTCACCATTTGTAATATATACCTTCCCCCGAGTGACGACCGTCCGCTTACTGATTTAGGGGATCTAGTTTCCCAACTACCAACACCTTTTCTTTTGGTAGGTGATGTAAATGCCCACCATTCACTTTGGGGCTCACCTCGGGCTTGTGCGAGAGGTAAGTTGACTGCCGATTTCTTGAATAATTATAACCTAATTCTCCTGAACACCGGAGAACCTTCATTTCTTTCTGATGCTTTCAGCAGTTTTTCACACCTGGATTTAGCAGTCTGTTCACCAACATTAACATCTTCCTTACAGTGGAATGTCATCTCTGATTTGCATTCTAGTGACTACTTTCCATGTGTTATTAGTCTCCTGCCACAAGATACATGCTCCACACGTTTACCTAGATGGCGCATAGAACCTTTAGTCCCGGTTGGCTGCCTTTTATTACAACGAGCACGACTCTGTGAATGTTTTAGTGGAGCACCTCACGAAAAATATTCTTGATGCTGCTGAGCAGTCTATTCCACGGTCGACGACCCAAACCTGTCGTCCATTTCCGGCAGCTTGGTGGACGGATGAATGCCGGAATGCCATTCGTGCTCGCAGGCGTGCTCTCAGGATTTTCCAACGTCGCCCAACACTGGATAACCTGATTGAGTATAAAAAGATGCGTGCCACATCTAGGCAGGTTATTAAGGATAGCAAAAAGACATCATAGAGCAAGTTTAGCGCCATTCAATCGACATACACCTTCCTCTATTGTATGGGATAAGTTAAGGCGCGCGGACGGAAAAAGACTCATACGCCAATCGCCGGTCTTAAAACAGCTGTAGGAGATGTTATTCATAAGTTTGACGTGACCAACACTTTTGGCAGTGCTTTCGCTCAAAAGTCTAGCTCAGAGAATTATTCACCTGATTTTATTCCTGTTAAGGCTCAGGTGAAATACGAATGTTTCAACTTTCGATCTAAAAATCTTGAAGATTACAACAATCTCGTCACCATGAGAGGTTAGACCACGCACTATCATTTTCACGAAACTCTGGACCAGGCCCTGGTGGAATACACGTCCAAATGTTGCAATATCTCTCTCCTGAAGGTAAAGCCTTCCTGCTCGAGGTCTATAATCGTGTTTGGGTTGACTCCACTTTTCCAGAAAAGTGGTGAGTGGCCACACCATCGTACCTATTTTGAAAACTGAAAGGGACCGTTTTCTTCCATCCAGCTATCAACCAATTTCCCTCACCAGTTGCGTTTGCAAGGTGACGGAACGCATGATCAAGGGACGGTTGATATGGTGGCTGGAAACTCGCAACATACTGACCAACAACCAGTGTGTTTTCGACGACGTCGTTCAGTAGCTGACCACCTTGTCTCGATTTCGACGCAGATAAATGAATGGATTCATGAAGAACTGTCAAACCGTTGGGGTGTTCCTTGACCTAGAAAAGGCTTATGATATGTGTTGGCGGGCAGGAATAATACTTTCCCTATACAATTGGAACATACATGGACGCCTTCCGCTATTTATTCAGGAGTTTATGAGGGACCGCGTTTTCCGAGTAAGGGTCAGCTCTGTTTTATCAAATATTTTTGTTCAAGAGAACGGAGTGCCACAGGAATCGGTACTAAGCGTCACGCTGTTTGCTATAGCAATTAATTCTATCTCGAAATGTATTCTCCCAGGAGTATTGTCCTGCTTAGTCCTAGACGACTTTGCCATTTATTGTACTTCTCAGGGCACACCTTTTTTAGAACGACGCCTGCAGCGGTGTTTAGACAACCTCTCAGATTGGAGCTCTAAAACGGGTTTTGCTTCTCTGCTGAGAAGTCACTCTGCGTGAACTTCTGGCGCCGCAGGAGGCGATTACCACCTTCGCTGCGGTTTGGTACAGTTTTACTACCATTCGCGGATGAGACGAGATTCCTGGGGTTGATATTTGATAGAAAACTGTGTTGGTCACCACATATAGCACAGTTGAAAGCGTGCTGTAACCGCTCTCTGAATATTCTACGGACACCAAGTGGCAAATCTTGGAGAGCGGATTGGACAGTGTTGCTGCGACTTTATCGCGCACTGATCCGAGCCAAGTTAGATTACGGATGCATAGTTTATTCTTCGGCAAGACCATCTGTGCTTAGAAGATTAGACACTGTCCATAATCAGGGTATTCGTATGGCTGTTGGAGCTTTTCCAACCAGTTCAGTAGCCAGCCTTTATGCTGAATCGGCAGAACCCCCTCTGCAGTGTAGGCACGATATCCTGTTAACAAATTATGGCTGTGGGCTAAAGTGCATGCCTTCACATCCAACGTTCACTCCTTTTTTAACACTGAGCTGGACGAACGTTATAGAAATATCTCAATTAGTCCACGGCCCCCAGGTGTTCGCTTCCGAATGCTTCTTCATAAGCACGATATCGTAATGCCCAGAATTTTTCCCAAGGGGGAAAGCGTGCACCCACCCTGGCTACTTACAACATCCCACGTAAACTTCGGATGCCTAGTCAAGAAAATCACACACCCCAAACTACCCTTTACATGGAAACAATTTCGAAAATGTTGATTTTCTTAAAAATGGCTCTAACGATTTTGATTAAAATATCGTATACTAAATATATTTACCTGACAAATAAAATACATATCTTGAATTTTCTGGGAATAGCCTGTGAAGACTACTTTATACTGGATGAATTTTACGGAATTGTGCATAACTGCTAAACCGTAAGAGATGGACAAAAACTTATTCTTCAGAAAATGTAGCTCGCAATAAAACACACAATTTATGTCATATACATTTTTTCGTGGAGTTGATCATTTTTAAGATATTCTTGTTTTTTCGTTTCTGCTTTGAAAAACATACTTTTCTCATACAGGAATTTGTTAACTCCTGTCCATACAAAGGAGCTTCAGTTACATAGCAACCAGCTTTTGACTGTCATTTTAACCTATGGTACTCCCTCATTTCGCTTTTAGTTACAAGGAAGCAAATAATAAGACTATTTCTGCTAATGTTTCTCGATTAGCATGAAGTAAATAGAAGCACAAGCTTTTTAACTAAAATGTATTGCAGAGATGTAGAGAAAGGATGCGAATGGAACAAATCGGATTTTTTTTTTCTTCTCCCAATGACATTAAATCAACACATAGCGGGCTATTTGTTTTAGACATATTTGTGTCATACACGGCATACGGTGGAATTAATAATAAAGAAAGTTATTATGCTTCTTTAGGGGTTTATTCTTCCGAACAGCTATATGTTACACAGAAAGCATGCGGTGCACAGAATGGTGCGCAAACGCATCAGGCACGACCATTTCTCCCTTAACGGGAAAAAAGGAATCTGTATAATATGAAAGAATACTAAAAGTGTTGCTAAGAAAACCAATGTGTTGAGGCATTTTTAGGAATACAATTTTTGGAAAATTTGATTTTTTGGGAGATAGGAATTTTGTTTTTTACTTAATATACCCTTCACATACCTATCCAACAGGAAAATGCCAACCACAACTGGAATAACGTGATGTTCTCAGACAAGGTGATATTTCTTTCCACAAGTAATCTATCGTCAAAAGGGGTCCCAGCATGATGCAAAATACATGAATTCACAATTCTATCATGGTCGCGTATTGTATGGTGTTGGGGTTGGATATCAGATTTGTTGCGGTAGCTTAAAGATACATGAACAGTTTGCGATATCCTGATGGAATTGTTGAATTTTACCATTCTATCCACGTATCTCAAAAGGTTTCAAACTGGTTTTCAAAGAGGTAGACTGGCGAAAGACAAAAGATGGCTTTGGGCACAAATTCAAGAAGCATGCAATCTTGTAGCTTCTCGTCCACATTTAATTTTGTCTGTGCCCTGAAGCTTGAGGGCAGTTATACGGACTGAGGGTTCATAAAGCCGATACTAATTATGTTTATTGTTTGTGTTTTAGTTTTATAAAATAATAGTTTATTTACACTTTTTTTTTTGTTTAATGCGAGTGTTAGTAGAATTATGATTTTGTATATATAGATAGATCCATAACTTTAAATGCAAATATATATTAATGTAATATTATGTTCTACATATCCAGTCATAAAATTAAGAAACATTAATAAAAAATGACAAGCAACGCGAGATTTGAACCTAGGAACTGATGAGTGGAAGTAGGGCCTTCATAGTCTCGCAGTCACCGTGACGTTGTTCTGCGATATGTTTTCAGTATTCATAAGTTAGCCATTGTGCTGCCAGTGACAGACCAGTACAGGTCTTTCGTGTGCATTGTGAACACAGCTTTTACGAAGGTACACGAAGTTCTTCGATCGACACATGGAATCTGGGGTTGACTGACTTTTTGTGTCCACGTCTGTACATTGCACGTGCGGGCTAGAGAAAGTAAAACAAATAATGCCAAGTATCTTATCATTTGCAATAAGCTTCGATTGGGAAACTTAAACTTTCAAAAACAAATTAGTGTGGCCAGTTTGTGTATGGAATTTCGTGGTAGGTGTGACTAATACATTAGGTGTGTCGGTACATTATGCGTTTTTTTTAACACATAAGCATATTAAACCGTTACAAGTATGAAAACGCATTAAAATAGTTCCATTATATAGGGCACTGGATTATCTCTGAAGTTTCAGCATCACATCTCTAACATAGACAACATAAATGTTAAGCATTTGTTATAGAAAAATCTGTAGCTTTTGAAACAAATGAAACTGAAGTAGTTTTGTTACTCGAATATTCTGTTTGGCTACGTTATGTTATAAAAGCTCGAATAGGCTTTAATTCTAAACTGAACACGCAGTACAGAACTGAACTTTATTCCAGATTTGTAGCGCTGAATATTTTCTCTCTCCTTGTCTCTGAAAGTTGAAGAACAACTTGAAAGGGAATCAAGCCACAGAACTCTGCCATGCTATCTGGCATCGATCAGGTGGTGGCATTTGTTTTGGAAGTCAGGTGGAATATATTGGGTGTATGTGTTGGGAGTATTGTTATTCCAGGTGATGGATTCTTTCTTCTATATTAAAAAAAATGTGAAATCATTTCTCAATACTCTAACTCAGTGCACTATTTCAGATATTACAGGCTGGTGTAAAGAAGCATTCACCAAGATTGCTTTATTTTCCGGACCTGATAAGTTGCTGTACTCTATTAACACCAGGAAAATGTGATGTGCAATCATATGACATTCCAGAGATATAATACATCATACAATAGTACTAATGTACTGTGTAGTTTTTGTGTATTCACTATTCACTTAGGACAAAATAATGAAGTTTCGTTTCGCAATCGGCTTACCCTCCCCGTATTTGTAGGACTGGCACCCCCTAGAACTTACAAGCCAATGCCTAGTGGTTCAGAAGCCTGTCGGGGACCCAACGGCATGAAACCACAGCATGGAGAACCAGTTAAGAGGGGTCGGCCCTTAGCCAGACATGAACATGAAGTGGATGATATGAAATGTAAGCGAAAATGATTATTTGAAAGGTGATGATGGAGCAATTAGTGAAATGAGAATTCTCAAACGTGCAACTGATTTGAAAATGTTAAAGGACGAAAATTAAGATTACAAAGCAGTACAGCTTGTATTTCTTAATTCGATAATTAATCTTCGCACGGTAGCTTTATGCTTCTAGCTTTCCAATTTTCGTAATTTCTCTGAGCTTATGTTGTTAAAAAAAAGTGTCACTTCCGCAGCACTCCGTAGAATACTCGCTTTACTCGTTTTTTTTCTCATTGTTAAACATGCAAACCACATGACTTTAAAACCATTACTCCACGGTTAGTTAACTCTTACGGGTGACATTTAGCTTCTTGAATATATTATTGGCAGTTGTCTGTAATTATCCAGTAACTTCAGAACTCCTCCGTCTTCAATGATTGCACTCATGTTGAACGCCTTCAGTTATTGATTAAAACATGTTTACCTTCAATATTTAGCTTTTCTTTTTTTATTTCCTAGCTTTTGTGAACCGCCGTCACATACATTACAACGCTGTCAAAGATCCTAACACGTAAACAAAGTATTTCTGGACATAGTTTTATTAAGTGTCAATATAGTACTGTGGTACCCATCTGGCCACCATCGAGCCTTGTAATAATTTTCTTCCTATAATTTGTATAGTTATGTATTACCAACCAATAGATAATTAAAACTTTATTATGAAGTTGGCTATATATTATGCATTCTACACGTAATTCATTAGCGTTTTGCCATATTTTTCAGCAATAAGATATCATCTTTCAGGAGCATGAAAAGAAAATTAATTTTTTACTATTAGCGGCGTACACATCTGAAATGATTTGTTAGGCTTGAAGCCAACCTCCGTGGTGTGAGAATAGCGCATCTGCCTTCCAAACCATAAAAGCAAGTTTGACACTCGGTTGGTGTGAGGTTGATTCCTTGATAAGGGTTTCCGATAAGTCCATCGTATTCTTTTCGGCTAGCGCTTGTAGGAGGAGCAAGGGTGCCGCTTGGTGCGGGAGTCTGTCTTCCCCCCTCTTTCTCTTGGCCGAAAAAAAAATCAGAATAAACTAATAATCTTCTTTGGCATTTTCTCCTTAGACCTCATTCTCTCGTTACAATCATCCTCCACTGAAATTTCTTTCCTCCATCGCTTTCATGTACATGTTTACTTCCCCCATCTTAGCGCTGGGCTTCCTCTTCTTCCGGGGAGCCTCCCAGTTTAAAATCTTCTTTGACCACATGTGGTTGAACATGCCTTATGCTGTCCGTGCTACTGAAGAGCTCTATTTCCTAAAGCTTTTGTGATGGTGCATGTTATTTCCATACGCCTCATACTCCTCATTTCGTATCCTATCTTGCCTCATTAATGGGGCTGGAACGATGAGGCAGCACCCCATTCTTTGAATAATAGGTTTGCACTCATTTCCATATAACATCTACAAATGAAAAAGGAGGATAAGAAAAGTAGAAGAAAATTCTTGGTTACGATGGATTACGTTTCATATTACGATTCCCACATGCTCATTTGAGGATAAAATGTATTTTTCCAAAACTTCTTGGAAAAATTGCTGTTTGTATCTCCTTGCATAAGGAGTAAAAAGCCCTGTCGCACCTCCCTAACATTAAAGGAAGATATATTTTGAATAAATTTCATTAATTAAATAATACACTAGAGCGTACAAACAACATATTTAGTTCATCAATACAATGTATTTTCATTAATTTCTTCCAATCACGCCATAATACATACACGCGCGCACAAAAACAGAGCTTTTTCTAAATTTCATAGTTCTCAAAACAAGCATTTCCTGAAATCTCGATACATAAAATGTTTGAGTAGAACACAATATTTCCTCTTCTTGTTCTAAGATATTTTAAACAGTTGAAATACTCTTACCTTTATAACAATGCTTTGTGATAGTAAAATCGTGTTGAAACCTATTCTGGTTAATATTTGTCATAATCAGTAATACATTTTAAGTGGAAGAGACTTTAAAATGAATAATTTTAGAATGAATGTAAATATAATAGAGAAAATCTTGCTATTTTTAGCATCATAATCTTTATTTTATCCAGGACCTACATATGCGGTAGAGAAATTAAAGAATTCTACTAAAACATTTGATACCAAGATTTTATAGGAAATGCACGTTTTGGTGCTCACTGAATAAATAACAAAAATATTTTTAGAAAAAAGGTATGTGTGAGTATGGCATCTGTGTATTCGTGTGTCTGTAAACAGCGTAACTCAAAAACTCAAATGATCTATAAGTTCAAGACAGTAAATTATCTATAACATCTATATAATTTACAAGTATCTTGCTGCACAAAAAATGTATATCTCATTAAGACGCACACTTTATATTCTATATATTTTTGTGGAGTTAAGAATTTCCCAGATATTCCTGGTTATTGGTTTAAATTTTAAAATACTTATTCTTTTTCAAATGGAAAGTCGTCAATCATTTCAGCTCTCTTGTTTTACTCGGTCATTCAAAGATAGCTGAATTTCAAAGTCATCATATGGCGAAAGCTTTTAAAATATTTGACTATCGCTTTTGGCTAATGCATTACCTTATTTCCCTTCTACTTACAAGAAAATAATTATTAATAAAACAATTTTTGCTAATGTTTATCTCGATTGGGATGAAGCAGGCAGAAGAATAAGCTCTTATAAGAATAGTGTGTTGCCGAATGGGTAAAGTCATGTGAGTGGAACACATCGGATTGGTTTTTCTTTCATTCTACGTACCATAGTAGAAATAGTTCTTTCCATAAAAGGTATTTTATCAACATAATTGAATAAGGCGTTATAGGATTCGTTTCCATATTGGTCTATTTTGCTATACTTCGTACAGGAAAAGATGCTACAATATTTATCTTGATGAGTGATGGTTCAGTAGTGAATGGAAGCTGCTTCTTTCTTGAACATATGAATGTGTGAGTAGGGCCAACAAGGAGTCACTGGACCTCTCCCACGCGTCACAGGTTTATTTATAAGGTACAGCAGGAGTATGGATTGCACGTTAACAGGGGTCTCCAAACATGGGATATCTGAGGAAAACAATATAATGAAGTCAATTTCTGAATTTCACATTTGTTAGCGCATGTGTATATTTCCTGATATGTAGGGAGTAAACAGCTATGTATAACATTAGTGCCTAGTTGATATATTTTAACTGGGGCTCGGATTTTTAGGTGAAATGAACCTTTATTTTAGGCTTTTATATGCATAAAATAGGTATTTTTAGGTTTTTCATGAAAAAAGTTGTTTTCTGCGTTTTGCTTACACAGATCTATACACACGAATAATTTTCTTTTTAATTATTACTTTTTTTGTGAGATTTATTTATGAATTTAATTCACAAAAGTTAACATTACATACATGCATTAGAAAAACAAAGAATAGAGTTCCCTTTCTCTTTTATTGGTTATTTTTGGCATTGCAGTAAATAATTTCATACACACCCAACTTTGCTGGTGTAAACGATTTTCTGTTATCACAAAATACTTCTTGATGAAGAAAAAGTTCTTTCAACGGAACATGACGTCATTGAAGCGTACAAAATAGATGCTATGCAGCAGGTTCTAGGGATAATTTTTCTGTACATTTTTCTCCCTGTAGCTCATGATTTTCAAAACCAGGATCTCGTTGCACATTCTTCTTCAGCATCGAAGAGCATGCAGCTCACTGGTCCAGATATTTCTTTTCTGGAAACATGGTCAAGGGTATAAGAAAAATTGTTATTCGGGCTTGTAGGCCGTGGTCTACTGGGCTCCTCCTTCTTCATCTTCCCAGAAATGCTTCTCCAACAATCTAAACCAACAAACTAGGACCTGATAATATCACATGCGAAGCACTATAGCATCTACCTGAAACAGCACTAAACTATCTAAAGGAGCTCTATAACTTTATTTGGAGCAAAGCAATCTTTCCGTCACAGTGGTGAAATTCCTATAGCGAAACATAACTGCGACCTAAGCATTCCTGAAAATTACAGACCAATTGCTTTAAACTGCACTAAGTGCAAACTGCTAGAGGAAGTAGTAAACCGCGATTAATGTGAACACCGGAGAAACAAAAATCCTTCACTGAAATGCAGAGCGGGTTCTGACAATCTCATTCAACGATGGACCACCTCATCGCGCTCGAGTCAAATACAGGGTGGCGCACGATAAGTCACCCGATTGAATTTTGATCCTACAAGTATACTATTGGGGCAATAGCTGTCAAATTGTGCGCTTAACTTCATGCGGTTCATGGAAATTTATCCAGATATCGTTACAAGCTCATCGTTTCTGTTTTCAGTCCGCTATTTCAGTTTGCCGCGATGGCGGACAATGGACGGTTGACTGTCGCACAAAAGACGAAGATTGTGTTACTGTTCGCGGCGACGAGACACACAGAAGGTTTCGTGCTCATTTCGGCACACGATGGGCTCCCAGCCCACAGACAATACGCAGATTGCATCACACATTTTCAGGTACTAGATCTGTTTTTGAGTGTTAGAGACCGCTTGCACGTACCGTACGCCGTAAAACATAAAACAGTTCGAGTGACTTTGACTCGTAGTCCGAGTAAATCAACAAGAAGAGCCAATGCCGAGTTGGGAATTTCACGCCGATCTGTACAAAGAATTATTCAATCCGAGCTTCGCTCGTATCCATACAAGATGACTGTGACGCATAAGCTTATTATGAGAGATAAGGAGCGGAGACTACAGTTTGCAAGGTAGGCAATTGAGCAGGACACAACACATAGTGTTCTGACGAAGCTTAATTTTACGTGAACGGCGTTGTGAACAAATAGAACTTTCGATTCTGGGCACTGAATCTCCGCGAATAATCCACATGAGACACCTACGGGGAGAAAGAGTGCGTGTGGGTCGCGATCGCAAGCCATGGAAGCATCCGTCCGTTCTTCTTCGATGCTACAGTAACCGGTCAACGCTCCTCAACTCATGGCCATACGTCTTCCATTGCAGATACAATGGTTCATGCAGGATGGAGCACGCCCCCATACTGCCAACGTCGTGCTTGATTTCCTACACGAAAGACTTGCGCTTAGGGTATTGTCAAACAGATTTCCAGGACGTTATGAAGGAGGAGGATTGTGGCCGCTCCACAGCCCGGACATTAATCCATGCGACTTCTTCCTTTAGGGGTTCCTTACAGAAAAGGTGTACCGCAGAAAACTCGAAAATGCAATGCAACTTAGGGCAATTGTGGAGTTGTGCCGCGCCATTCGAGAAGATTTGTGTCGGAGAGTCGTCACAATTGCATGTGTGCGTTTTGCAGAAGTTATAAACTAAAATGGCGGTCATATTGAACATGTGATTCATTAGGTTGTATTTCCAAGCTGTATTCTTTACTTCTACGTCAATAAATTATAAATCTTGTGAACAACAAATGTGCTATTCATGAAACAAAGCAGGTGACTTATCGTGCGCCACCCTGTATTATGAACGCTTTTGATTCCTCCCAACATTTATCACTTGTAAGTATGGATATTGAGAAAGTCTATGATAAAATGGAAATAGCGTGTTATTTATGGACGCTCTTTAACTGCTGTGGTTCTCAGCGTCCCATTCTATATTGGGCGTGAAAGACCGGTTAATTTTGCTCAGAGACCTCTCTTATCAGGCTTGAGGTTCTTTTACGTGCCGTAAATCTACGACACGGGACCAACGGCTTTACTTCCCTTCCGAAGGAAGCCATGCTAAGGATTTTTTCACCCGAAAAAATCCATCGTCCTCCGCCGGGTTTGAACCCGCGACCTTGGGTATATGAAGTTAGCATGGTAACCATTACACCACGGAGGGCGATGAAGCCTATGATGCAGCTTGTAGAAGGAACATAATTGAAACTCTTCAAATGATAAATATCATAGGCATTATACTTCCTTCAAAAAAGATACCTCCGAGTAAGAATAAATGGAACTTATCTCTGCATGTCACTGTCAAGAATGGAGTACTACAAGGATCGGTGTTTAGCGTTACTTTGTTTATAATTGCCAACAGCGATATAATATCTTATATCACCGCGCCTGTCAAGGCATGTCTTTTTGCAGATTACTTAATGATATTCTGCATTTCTACTACTCAAGAATCCCTTCAGACAACTATTAATTCTCTCTTTAATTGGACTAATCACATTGGATTTAAATTTCCCAATACAAAGACATGTACCTTTACAGTAGAAGGAAAAATAGTGATCCTCCTCAGCTCTATATAGGCAACCATAAAACCACAATGTTAACACTATAAAACTGCTAGGAGTTGTATTTGACAAAAGACCCTCTTGGTTACCCCATCTTAACTTAAAAGCAAATTGTACCAGAGGAATGAACATTCTGAAAATGCTTGCGGCTAGAAACGGGGGAGCAGATTTGAGAACCCTAATTTTAACATATACAAGTTTAATACGATGTAAGCTAGACTACGCCTGAATAGTTTGCAATTCTGCCTCAACTACCACACTGAAATTATTAGACTCACTGCAATCAACCTCGCTGAGAATAATCCTAGGGGCCTTCAGGCCAAGTCCCGGTAGCAGCATGCAAATTGAATGTCAAGATCCACCATTGTTTGTCAGAAGAAAACAACTAAGTTTGTCATATGCAATTAAAGTAGTAGCCAACCCAGACTCCTGAATACGTAAATATATATTCCCTAAAGCTGTAAGATTAACAAGAGGTTGTCACTATTATAAACCATTCAACGTTAGAATTGCTCAATATTTAAGAGAAGAAGGATTAGATATTCCTCCAATGACGCACATAAGCTACTCTTCTGGTGAACCCTGGAGAATAGATCTACCCACGCTCAACATGCAAATGAACTCAATAACTAAAAATACAACCCATCCCAAAATACTCCAATCATGCTTCTATGAACATTCTATGAACTTTAGGACACTCTAATGACCATGTACCAATTTATACAGATGGGTCCATTATTGAAGATCACAAGGGAGCTGCGATTGTAGTTCCTGACTTTGCAGTGCTCTACAGACTGCCAGATATCTATAGCATATTCACATGCGAATTATTTGCCATAAAACAAAGTCTTATATAGATACAGCAATAACACAGTAATAGATTTAAAAATGGTACAGACTGAGTGCAATAAAAGCCTTAGAAGACAGATACTCGCGTATAGCCATCGTTCAGGAACTACAGCAGCTCTCACAAAGAAACAAATTACAATTCAGGGGGAACCTAATTACAATCGCATGGATACCATCCCATGTTGGTATTAAAGGTAACGAAGAAGCAGACTCTGCAGTACGAGAAGCTACTAAACACCCTTTGAACGACCCTGCTTTACCTAGCACATACCAGGATGTTAACATCCATATGAAAAATAAAATAAAAGTTAATTGGACCAATATATGGCTTACTACTTCCCAAAACAGGTTGCATGACATTATATATAATAAATTATCATCACTCACTATATTACCAAATTTAAAACGACAAGACCAAGTGCAGATATCAAAACTTCACATTGGACACACAAAATTCACCCACACTACCATTTTCCTGAAGGACCACCGCCTGAATGCCAGCACTGCCAAAAGACTTTAACCATCAAGCACATCTTCACAGAATGCCCAGTTTATGAGGAAAAAAGGAGAGATTACAGTATGGCCACTCACCTTTCAACAATATTCTAAGACCAAAAAACAATTCAGAGTGTCTTAAAATGTCTTCATTCAACAACACTATACAACAAACGCTAACTGTAAACACCTATACAGAATTTCCTGTGCTAAACGCTGTTTATTTATTGTATCTTAACGATTTTATTGTAATTCATTGTAATGATTTCCATACATTGTAACGACTATTTATGTGATGTGTTCTAATGCCTTGTATTGTATTGTAACTATTGTACACTTCTGTTTTTTATGTCGCAAAAAAAAACATTTGCAGTTAAGCGACAACAAATAAACAAATAAATAAAAAACACTTCCTGCCTGATGGATTCTCATAAAGCAACTGGAGGCAATTCCCGTTACGCAAATTAGCTCCTCCAGGCCTTCTGTTGCCTGCAACAAGGAATCATCAGATGTCAGGTGTGGTTGGTGTGGGACGTGCTGCATGCAGCGGTAGTAAATTTTTAAGTATCTCATTTTTACTGGCTATTAGTGGTAACTTAATTTTACGCGGAGTTTCAGTGGGAAAATAATTTTCTTTTTTTCACTTCAGGAAGGCAAAACTCCTTTTTCAGTTATTTTAGGTATCAACCTCTCATTTATTTACTTATTTCAGAAATGGATTTCACATACTCTGCTCCAGAAACTGTGAAACGTATATATATATATATATATATATATATATATATATATATATATATATATATATATATATATATTGTATTAAAATTTGTTCATTAAGTAACAAGGGGAAAAAATCTGATATGTTCCATTCGCATGACTTTCTCTACATCTCTGCAACAAATTATTGCTAAAAAGCTTATGCTTCTATTTACTTCATGCTAATTCAGAAAAATTAGCAGAAATAGTCTTATTACTTGCTTCCTTGTAAGTAGAAGCGAAATAAGTTAGTTATAGTCAAAAGCTGGTTGCTATGTGACCGAAGTTTCTTTGTTTATATGGACAGGAATTGACAAATTCCTGTATAAATTTTTCAAAGCTGAAACTAAAAACCAGGAATATCTTAAAAACAATCAACTCTACAAAAGAACTGTATGTAACATAAATTGTGTGCTTTAAAGTACTCTACATTTTTTGTGTGGTAAATTTTTCTCAAGCTCTTACGGTTTAACAATAATGCAAAATTCCGTAAAATTCATTCAGAATAAAGTAATCTTCAGGGGCTATTCCCAGAAAATTCAAGATATACATTTTAGTTGTCAGGTAAATATCTTTAATATATGATATTTTAATCAAACTCGTTAGGGCCAATTTTGAGAAAATCAAAATTTTCGAAAAATGTTCCATGTAAAGGGTAGTTTGGGTTGGGGAGATTTTTCTCAAAAGCTTCCTGTCACATCCCTGGAAGATGCTGAGCTTAAATACCAAGTTTGGTACTTTACCGACTTTTCGGTTTTGAGTTATCGTGTTTACAATCACACGATCAAACGGACACACACACACACACGGACCTTTTTCTGAAAATGAATTTTTTGGATACAGGGGACTCTAAAACATATATTTCTGGTGAAATCTTGGTATCGAATTTTTAGGTGGAGTGCAATACCTTCTCTATACACTATGTACATAGTACGTGTAGAGAAAGTAAAAATAGGTTAAAACCTAAAAATTAGGGCCTTAATCACAGCTATTCATTTTAGAAAGATATGTAGTACCCTCCAGTGTAGTAGCCTTCAGTAGTGTATAATAAGAGCATTTTGCAGTTTAAAGAATAGACATCTTAGAATAAATAAACCAATCATAGCTCTTAAATGAAAAGAGGCCAGATCACTTTCAATCTTCTGTAAGAATTTATAAAACCTGGCACTATTTTGGAGAAGAGCTCTATGTTATTCTTAAGGATATATTTATGTATATGCGTATATATATATATATATATATATATATATATATATGTGTGTCATATTTTCATAATGTAAAACTTTAATATAATGCACATTTTTCATAAAAACTACTAAAGCTATAAACATTATTACTTTTTCATGTACGTACCATGTACATAATGGATAGAGAAGATATTGCATTCCACCCAAAAATTGTATACTGGAAATTTTATTTTTGGAAACCCTCCCTCCAAATAAAATCCATGTATTGTTATGTGTATGCGTGACTGTGGACAGCATAATTAAAAATGAAAAGTTCGCTAAATACCAAACTTGGTATTTAAATCAGCATCTTCCAAGGATACGACATGAAGATTTTAAATGAACCCCCCCCCCACATCAAACAAAACCTACGCATGGAACATTTTTTTTTTTTAAATGTTGACTTTATCAAACATTTCGCTAATAATTTTGATTAAATACTATGATTGAGATATTTTCATACAAAGGAAAGGTATATATTGTATTTTCTGGAAATATTCTCTGAAGGCCTCTTTTTTCTTGATGACTGAGGATAGCATCTTGGGGACCGAAAGAGGGACACATGCGAATAACAGTTGCGTACATACCTAGCAGAGACCGGCCTGCATTGGCGAATGCACGCGCCACGTGTAAACAACCTGTACTAACGCATTGGGGAACCTGGCTCGAAGCAGCAGAATATTACAATACTGTTTAAGAGGTAATTAATGCCTTTGATAATAGTGGATGTTCTTTAATCAAGGTTGTAAAATCCCTTGCTTCAAATGGATTGCATGAGGATTTGCAATTCATACAGAAGACTTTTGCAGATATATCTACGATAATAACACATATTTGGAAACATCGGACATTGAAATGCCTCGAGCTCTAAAAACTGTCTATGAACTTGTGCAAGCAATTAATCAGAGTCCCGTGAAACAGGTTTTAGTCCGTGTTAAAAAGAAATTGAAGACAGTGTTTGGAAAAAAAAAAGAAAGAAAGAAAAGAAAAATGTCGGATTTTCAATAATGCGTGAAATACGAAATGTGCTACGAGGTGTTGCTACGGAAACAATTGCTGATGAAGTATCTTACCCAATAGTCGATGATGTTTCCTATTTCCGTTTTGCTCCAATCACATCTTGTGACATAGAGCGAAGTTTTCCACAATATAAAAAGCCTGTTTACCTGCCAATCGGAGACGATTTATAGTTGAGACGTTTACGAATGTATGTTGTTGTGGATTGTAATGTATCTTAAGAGAAAATTAAGCAGGTAATGATACTGATGACTTGTTGCACAACAGCAATTGAATGTATGTAAACATTAAAACTATTAGTTTCTCTAGATTAGTGGTATTTATGTTTAGCACCCACCCACTGCTAATGAAAATATCACGATTTACCACGCAACCCCTGCCCCATTTTCCTTCTATTAGTACCACTACGTAACACTGCTTGTCAATACATCACAACTATATACCATGCTGCGCTAACTTCGATTCTTTCCCGCTATCGGTCCTCAAGATGCTGTTGCTTTTGATACCTTTTGCATAACTGGTAAACCGCAAGAGATAGAGATAGACAAAAACTTAATACCCAAAACTGTAGAGTCGTTAAAACACACGTGTGCCACATTTTTGTAGAGTGAACCTTTTCCGAGATATTCCTTATGATTTGTTTTTTGTACTCCTGGCCATAGAAAGGGAAATTTGATTTCAATATGTAATTAATAATCGATTGTGATTTTAGTTTTGTTTATAAATTATTTTAGGAAGGACAGAACATACTCTTCTGTGGTGCACACATACACCTATCTTATCTAACTCAAATATACCACAAATACTGATAGAAAATGTTTACTTAACGTCTTGAATATAGTTTACTGAAGAGGAATACAGGTACCTAATCTCACGTTTATTTTATTTTTATACTGTACATACCGTCTCCGAAAATCCAGTATCGCATCTTATTTCTGCTAAATCATTTTATTTATTTGTTTTTATTTATTTAGTACCGCCTTAGCTAATACCGCCATGTACTTTGACCTTATAACAACTGCTTAAATTGTTGAGATGTACATTGAAATTGTAGCTTAACACACATTCAGTATCGCATTCAATTGGGGAATAATGATAATGAAATAATAATTTCTTCATCACCATATTTTCCATATTTAATTCAGCATTTTAACAGCTTTACTGCAGACACTCTTAACAAGCCCTCTACATACTTCATGTTGACACTTTTCTGTATAAAGTAAAAATAAGAAAATATCCATGGAATCAGAAGAAACTGCGAAAACAAAAGGTATTCCAAATAATTAAATGATTTATCCATTATAAAAGGTGTACATATTATGTATCTATAGCTACACTTCACGTTTGTTATTGAGGCAATTTATGTAAGGGAGGGTGCCATATAATCATTGGCAAGCAATGAATGTTTGCTTCCTGATGCTCCATATTGGTAAATTTCTCTTTGAAACTGCATTCTGGACACGCCTGCAATATTCCAATTTCCCTATCCGCGGCCATCTCCTAGTTTATGCATAAGATTGGCGAGACTGTTCCTTTAAAGTTCCCAAAAATAGCACGTTTTGCCCGAAGAGACAATGCGAATTCCATGTTTAGAAGGATGATTCTTTTGCTTTCCGATTTGAACATTTGAAAACAACCTTTATGAATATGTGTATATTTCTTTGACTGCTTTACGGCTAGTAACAGGGTTTACGTGCCAGGTATAAAAGAGATAGACTACTCCTATACTCAGCGAGCCCAGGTTCGATTCCCGGTTGGGGCGGGAAATGTATTTTAATCGGAATCATTCCCTATCCACAATAGAGCCTGTAAGTATGTATGTGAGAGTAAATGTGTATTTCTAAACAAAAGAATAGGTTTAAAAACCCAACGGTAATAACTTACAGTCAATAAGTTGAGCGAACATTTGCGAAAAGCTGTAAGATATTTCAATTTCTGCTTTTAACTAAACTGAAATTCTTGTGTTTTCAAAATTGTAACACTTGCATCTTGACATTTCCAATGCGCTAATAAACCTAGGATTACAGTTTGCTTCTTCTATTACTTATTTAAAATAGGGCAGGTAGCTTACTCCATTCCATACAGATTTCACCGAAAGCTCCATTTTTATGTCCACTGAATAAAATAAACATTGTTAGAAAAAAAGATTCATATGTGTGAGAGTGTGGTGTGTATCTATAACGGCATATTGATATTAAGTTCAGCACTTTTACGATGGCGGCGCCGTGGGTGAGTGGTTGGACCGCTCGTCTCCCATCTAGGCGGCTCGGGTTCGATCCCACGCATTTGGGATTCGTGGTGGACCAAGCGGCCTCTGTACGGGTTTTTCTCCGGTCCTTTTCTTTCCCCTGCCACTCATTCCACCAATTGCTCCATTATCATCTTTCCAATCATCAAATTCGCATTTATATTATATTATCCACTTCCTCGTGTTCATGCCTGGCTACCTTTTGTAACAGGTTCTCCATTCTGTGGTTTCGTGCCATAGGCTCCCCGACAGGATGAGATTCAAAGATTTTCAAGAAAACTCCTACCTCATCTACACTTTATATGGAAAATGTTTCGAAAATGTTTATTTTTAGAAATGACATTGATTCATGATATTGAGCTTTAAGATATTTTTGTGACACATAAAACGAATATCTTGAATTCACTGGGAATATCCTCTGAAGTTCTCAATTATTGATGACTTTTGCATAACTGGAGTGCCTTAAAAGATGAACAAAATCTTAATTCACATTGCCATTTTTAATATGCTCATGTTCATGTTTTTTTTTTATTTTTTTTTAATTTTTGTAATATTTATGCGTTTCTCTGAAATGTGAAGTCATCTTTTATTTTTCATCTAGTACTCATGCAAAAAGAACCTAATTTAAAAGTATCACAGTTCTCAAAATATTTGACTAGACTAACGCTTTAGCCTAATGTATTCCCTCATTTCCCTGTACGTTCACAGAAATATGTAACAGAAAAAATTTTGTAAATGTTTTTATCGATTGATGAAATTGGTTAGAATATTAAGGGTTTATAAGAATTTCTTCTTGCAAAGTAAGAGAGAAAGTTATATGAATATAAGGTCAGAATTTTAAAGATGTGACTATCGCTTTAACTACCGTATCCCATGTGTAAATGTGAACTGAACGTTTATCTGAACTAACAAGTAGGAGAATAATATTTTTGAAGCGGGATGTTAATTTAAGAAGGGTGGGTAGAGAAATTCGTGTGACTGGAATACATAACATTTGCTCCTTATTTTTATGATTAATTTTTGTACGTAATTGTTAAAATATATATTTTGTCCCACTTATCAATTTTTTGTTTTCCTATCGCAGCTCCTCCGTAAATCAGGAAAAAAGATTAAGTGCATTTTGGACTTTTACAATTATTATAAATTTAGACCATGGTACTGGTGTTCTAAAAATCAAGATTGTAGGTTCAAACCTGCCGGAATGTGATGGATTTTTTCGGACGCAAAATTCCTAGCATAGCTTTCTTTGGAAGGGAAGTAAATCCGGTGGACCCGTGCAATAATTTGAAAGAAGAAAGTTTCTCGGCAAAATTCCACCATTTCGTGTCCGCAAGTTGTGATTTCGGCCTATAGCGCCGTCTGTGGGCAACGAGGCAATCCCTCATCCCCATGGCGCATAGCGGTGAACTCAGGATCGAGAAATTGAGATTCGATCAAGGAAACATCATAACGAGTCCTGTACTCCACTTAGGAAGGAATTAACTAATTACTCTCTCTACTATTACTATGCACACGGTGAATAGAGAAGGTATCGTATTGCATCCAAAAATTCGATACCGAGATTTCACCGGAAGGGCAGACTAGCTGAAAAACGAAAACTCCGTTAAATACCAATATTGCTATGTGAGTTCAGTACCTTCCAAGGATGCTACAGCAAGATTTTCAAGTAAACCCCCCACAACTACCCTTTAGGTGGAGAAATTCTCGATAATTTTGATTTTCTCTAAAGTGGCTCTAACGATTTTGATTAAAACATCGCATATTAAAGACATTTACATGAAAAATAAAATGTTTATCTTGAATTTTCTGGAAAAGCCTCTGAAGACATCTTGTAGAATGTTCATAACTGGTAAACCTTATGAGATAGGCAATATCTTACTGAGCAGCGCTCGTTAAAGCACATAATTTATGTTATGTACATTTTTTTCGTGGAGTCGAATCGTTTTTTGACATTCCTTTTTATTGGTTTCAGCTATACTTATACTTTTCTCATACGGGCATTTGTCAACTCTTGTCCATACAGACAAAGAAACTTCAGTCACATAGTAACCATCTTTTGTCACTTTAAACTATGGCACTACCTTATTTATCTTCTACTTACAAGGAAGCAAGTAATAAGAAGATTTCTGCTAATTTTTTCTCGATTAGCATAAAGCAAATAGAACAATAAGCTTTTTAACAATAATTTGTTGTAGAGTTGTAGAGAAAGTCATGTGAATGGAACACTTCAGTTTTTTTAGGAGGTATATTTTGGAAACAAAAAACATCAGAGAACAATTTTTCGCATTCCTACTTCCTATATCAATAATATTCTTGCCTTTCAGTTATGAAGCCTGTGGTATGTGGAAGAATTGTTAACTAAGAAGCATCCATTAAAATCAAATACATATGTAAATTAAGTACATAAAATAGTTGACACGTAATGTGTGAAAACCATACATGCAAAGTGAACGAAATAAAACGGAATTGCCTAGCAATTGGCAAAACGCAAATAAGTGAAATCACGAATTAGGAAATGCTCACACTCTGATATTTCCTCAAAGTAACAATCTTGAAGATGAATTTCTGTGAGTTGTAGTATATAAATTTTATGTTATTACTTTGTCTACTTCATAGGTAGAGAAGGTATTTAATTCCACCCAAAAATTCGATACTGATATTTAGTAGAATATACGTTTAGGATACCCCTATATCCAAAATAAAAAAAAAATAGATAAAAGTTCCCTGTGTGTTCTGTAAATATGATAACTCAAATGTTAAAGTTCAGAATCTTCCAACGATTCGATACGAAGATTTTCAAGAAAATTCTCCTATCCTATACTGCCCTTTACATAGAAACATGTCGAAAGTTTTGATCTTCTCAAAAAGGTCTCTAGCGAATTTGATTAAAATACCGTATATTTAAAATACTTTGTGATAAAATATATAAAATGGATTTACTGGCAATAGCCTCTGAGTTCCTCTCAATCAGAATGAAGTTTGTATAACTGGTAAAGCGAAAGAGATTGACAAAAAGTTATACACAAAACATGTACATAGATCTCCCAAAATAACAATTTATATATTTTTTTTACAGTCAACTATTTCCGACATATCCTTGTCATCATTTTCAATTTTAAAATACCTAAACTTTTTGATAAGAAATTTGTAAACTGCTGGCCATGCTACAGAACTGAACTTTAGTCACATAGCAATCTGCTTTTAAAATGTTGATTATAATTTTAGCTTAGTATATTCCTTCTGCCTATAAGTAACTAAGTAACAAGACCATTTCTGCTAATGTTTTCTCGAATCGCCTGAAGTAGATAGATAAAGAATATTTACTATGAAAGATAGAGAAAGTTCGGTGAATGAAACACATCAACTTTTTTATGGATGGTTGCTCGATCTTCGGCAACAGTGGAAGTGAAGCTTAAAAAATAACGTATTTTATTTCCAAAATATCACCGGACAGTTTCTTAAAATAGGAAATACTTCAGTTTAGAAATCTAAGATGTATCTAGATATCGTAGTTACTTACCGCCATGATAGTCACAATTACGCCACCCAATAGAAGGCCAAATGCAAGGTTTTGTAAAAAAAAAAAATGCTGTCTAATTCTTTTATTTGAGCATATACTCTTTCGGTCATATATACATATATACGTATTATATTATATACATATATAATAAAAGTGTATTTCAATGGAAAGTGATTTGATATATGGAACCTGGAAATTGTTCAAAACAAATTCTTTTAAAGTCATGGAAAAAATATGGAATATTAAGGGCAACTTATATTGTTGCTTCTTAAACATTTGGCTACTGCTATTCACTTTTTATTACAAAATGTGTGATGCTGCTATTTCTGGAAAGATTTTCTTGCTTAAAATTAAGTATATAGAAAAAATGAGCTTTCCTAAGAATAATTTGCACACCCAATATTAAGTAGTATACGAATCTAACATTTTTTTATAAATTTTTAGAGCGTAAAGAGTGTGTTGAGATACTTGAAATGCACGCTTATGTGTTTACGGAAACACATATTATAGTAGCAATTTTATTTTTAGAATTTTGCTTCTTGCATACAGTTTAAGTAACGCATAGTAATAATATGGCTATCTATTGATAGAAGTTGCATACGCCTGCTGAATTAGCGATCTAAGCTACTAATGTTGATAATGTAAGAGTAGGTAAACGCTGTTGGGAGACAACTTAATCCCTTAGGCCGACTCAATTTCCTTGCAGGAGTTTGTGATGTTACATTCATATTACGACGGAGTCTTGAGGTCTTAATTTGGGGATCTCTAACTTCATCCACAGTTGTCATTAAAACTACAAAATGAACTTAATCAACAAAATTATTTTGCATAGTATACTCCAAGATCATAGAATACTTCTTCCTTCAAGTCCACTGAAATCATACCATAGGAAACAAATAAAAGTACTGGCATGAGGGTATTTAGTATCTGTCTGCAAGATATGTATTGTAGTTACCTTGTCAAGATAAAGTTCTGAACATAGATTCAACACTACACGTGAATTATCTAATACTTTAAAGAACATGTTCAAGAACAAATTACAACAAAATGAATAGAAAGTAAATCTTGACTAGGAAACTGCATATAAACATGTAGACTGAAAGGAACAGCGGAGGCCCCATAAAATTAAAACGGCCGTTCAAACTTTCCATTTTCAGAAGTAATGCATGCTTTGCACTGTCGAGGGAAATGCTTTTGTACTCGGCTAAAATGTTCGTTCCCGATTTATGAGGGATTTTATATATAGTCGGTCAGTTACTTCATATTTTGACCTATCAATAACAGATTTATTCTAAAGCAGATTGTGTGCAATATGCTCATGGTGGTATAATGCACCTCCTGTATCTGTACAATGCCTGAATACGTCTGAATCTGGAAGGAGTATAAATATCATCCTTTAAATATGGACGAATACACAGAATAATTCATGAAAACTTTGTATCTTTCATAGATGTATGGAATAGCGATTTGAAATGCAATTGTGTTTGGAAATATGGTGTTTTCTCTTACTGGGTAAAACTCTACTTGGGATTAATATCAGACTTGCTACAGAGTAGAATGCGAGCTCTGACTTCGACCTCACTGCGAATTGGTTACTGAATTATGAAAACAGTATTAACTATGCTAGTGATGTTAATGGCCAACACCGAAATTTGATCGAAATGTTTGCTGCTTGATCCCCATACCATGATACCTTTGCTTCGCACCAGTCTAACTGCTCTACCGTCCATAGTCAGATGATGAAGTGAAGCTAGCATTTGTGGTCTCATCCCCCAACATACTACTTAGCTCTGACATAGGCAGATGGGGTTAGAGTGCTGTCCAGTGGACTCTCTGTGTATAAATTGCAGCGCAGTCACCATCTATTTTCAGCTTTACTGTTGTTTTACATTGAAAGTGGAAGTTTGGGTCGTGATATTAAGTATCCAAGGTAACCGCCTGAGCCATCCCACTCGGTACGTTTATTTAAAATAATCATTAGAACAACATTGAATCGTAGTTTGTGATCACATATTTTTGTGTAATTCAATATGCATATTACTTATTTCTATCAAACATCTTCAAGTTATTGCTAAATTATTACAGTGCTATTACGAATTTTGAAACTTCCGTATTTGTTCTATTTACACCCCAGATGTAAGTGTTTCTGAGAAAACGAGTACTTTTGTGTCAATGAGGGTCCACAAGAATTGCTAAGTTTTCAAAAGGAAAGTTTGAGAAGCACTATAAGGAAGAAAATGAATGTTTTCAAGAAAGTATGGGCTAATTCTCCTTTTGTTTGAGGTGTTCTTCCTCTGAAAGAGAACTTTCTTATACATATTAGACCTTTGCTCTTTCAACTTTTTGTACCCTTACTTGCTTGGGACTTCTTGGTAGCTGACATATTTTGATTTTAGATCACCTTACAATATATTAGTAGGACTTTTTCCCTATCGGATTAATAGAAAAGCTGCGCAGATCGTTATGGACGCAATTATGTCATTCTCCCTGCTCCCGCATGTTCATGTAGCTTCAGACAAGCATATGCATTGGGAGGTTTTTGTCAGTGGCAGCAAATAGGGCATTGCAAGTGGCAGTGAGGGATCGCACACATCTTAGTGTACTGTTTATTGTAAGAATATATATTACCAGTAATGTCGGGACCTTCAAAACCTAGGTTCTCCTCTGGTAAGTCCCTTCTTAGAGGACAGAATAGGGATATTGTTTACAATGTTACCCATACTTGCAAAAACAAATACTTCTTCTCATCCTACATTCAGCCATGCATGCGCATATTGTAACAATGATGGCAAACTCTCCCTCCATTTCTACCTTTCTATCTCCGAACACGACTGGCTAAAGCGGGAAGAAAGGAAGCAATTAAAGGCTTGAGCTGCGCGAACCGAAAAATAGTACCTACTTTTAATTACTTGCCAAGCTATAGCGTTTTTCTAATCTGTCATTGTAGTTATCTTAGGTGCATCATCTGTATACTTGTTTTATTCTGCTGCTCTTGTATATCACAACCGTTTGGTGCTCTGTGATACGAGGGTTGGGGCAAAAGTCATGGCAACTATTTATTTTCTTGTGGATACCAGTCCGGTTGGAAAATGTGACATATTTAGACAAAAGGACAAGGTGTTAATTACATGAGTGAACAAGAATAGCGCTGAATATCATAACACTAATTTATTACGGTAGTATACAGGGCAAAGAATGACAAAGAATGACAACACAGTACACATACAGTTGACATGACAAACCTGAGCCTAAAGCCCTCAAAGTAGTTCCTCTCTACTGTCACCACATGCTGACAACAATGTGGAAGGTGCTGAATACAGCTGCCGCGGCATTTGCCGCACCATGTGTGAATCGGGTTATCTGTATTAGCAATGTCCTCGTGTTGCAAACAGCATGTGGTGGTTCCAGAATCTTTCGAATGAGATCAAAGTCACAGGGCGAAATATTGGGAGAGTACGGTGGGTGCTCCAATTCTTCCCATCCGCAACATCGCAATAGCTGCCCTACACACTCTGCTTTATGTGGTTTTGCATTATCGCGCAGGATTATTGCACTGTCCACAAGATACGGACGTTTCTCCCGAACGCCACGTCACACCTGTCGTACCAAGAAGTCCCTGTAGTACTGCGCGGACAATGTTCTGTTATGTAGAACAAAGTGGCAAACAATAACACCCCTAACGTCATACGCGATGATCACCCATCAATTTAACTGGGGAAGGATTCTGATGGAACTTCTGCCTCCTTGGTGATCCAGCATATCGCCGCGGACTGACGCTCCAGTTCTGGTTCGTATGCCCTGGCCCAAAATTCATCGATGGCGATTATTCGTGACAAGAATTGATCGCCGTCCTGTTGCCAGCGTGCAAGGTGGTCGGAATATATTAAATAGCGCACCCACCTTTGAACTTCCGTCAGTGCATGCGGTACTCACCGCGAAGCGATTTTGTGTAGTTGCAGCTCATTACGCAATATCCTATGGACGGTGCGTTTCTCGATGCCACTTGCCCTCTCAACTCCAGTAGCGTCCATCGTCTGTCTTCATCCAGGAGCTCCTCGATGACGCACGTGCCACGTCGGTCCGCACACTGACATGTCGAATGTTGCTCATCACTGGTTGACACGCGTCCTTGCTGAAACTTTCCTACCCATCGTGTTACTGTATGGTATGGTATGGTAGGGCATTATTCCCAAGGGCTTCCACTAATTCACTGCGACATTGCATATTTCTACCTCGGAGAACGGCTATTTTAATGTAGGCGCGCTGGCCAACACGGGTTACTTCCATCTCGCACGACACTCACCAACTAACTGACTGATTTCACAGCCTTCGCTGCGCTACTACCAGCTATCACAGAGTCATCTGTTGTTCTGCATACACACAACGCCTGCAGAATTTCCACTTGACACATATACGTTTGTGATCCGTTCACATATCTACAAGAAAAAAACTAGTTGTCATGACTTTTGCCCCAACCCTCGTATATCGTGGATACAAATCTAACTATAGCTTTATTTTCGTTAGTCTATCAGTTACACTTATTCATTACGATACTTGTAATGTTTTCAACTGCTAATATATGCAATTAGAATTACGCTCTACTAAAACTACAATATCTTAGTAAATAGTAGGATTGCCAGTAGTACTGTAACATTAGTAGGGAAAGAAACATGACACAAGATAGAACGGATTAAATATTTAATGAAAAAGTGAAACATAATGATCACCAAAAACTGTGAACATGGTTTTGATCACTGTGATGAAAATGAAACATTGTACTTTTCGGTTCAAAATAACATTACTCCTGATCAATATCAGTGTCTTAGATTTTGGTTGTTGCAAAAAAAAAATCTAATTTTATTGTGGATCCTCCATATACCAACCAGTTTCGCTCGCTTGCAGTTGTTGGTGGTGGCACAAATAGCTCAGCGGCTGACAGCTACACAATCTTTTCCGCCAGGTACAAGATGAAACATGTGCAATAGTAGCTGATACACTAAGTGAGAAAAAGAAGCCGTTGCATGCTCTGAATTTAATGACACTAACTAGAGTTCATACATCTTCTTTCATATCTCAACAACTGACATAAAGCGCCGATGAACTGCAATTTATGGCTATCATATTCAGCGTTCACATCAGTGCCATATATCGTGGAGCTAACAGATTTACCACACGATGTAGGTGGATTTTATTTCATTTGTAATGCAGTTGTAATAAATAAGCTGGCCTTCTGGAGATAGCATTGACTATTGTTTTTATAAGGTTCACTTCTACTGCAGTTTTAGCAAAATGAAAATACACATTAACAAGAGGACATTTAGGTATTTTCTGCCTCAAGTTGGGTATTGGCAGTAGACACTGATCGCAGTAAGGACTTGCTTGTTTCAGTTTCTCCCATGAGTCCTCCCTAAACAAAGTACTTCTGTGTTACCGAAACGTACTGAAAGAGAAGCAGTAGCTTTTAGAATACTCTCTTTGTTCTTTATCAGGCTCTCAAAATATATTCAGGAAAATTATGTATTTTATATGAACTTTTGAACCCTCTAATAAAGGATTATTTAGGTCTGTCAAACTGATAATAATCGGCAAATTCTATTAACTGTTGCCAGTCAATCGTGCTTTGGACATTTACACTTCTTCCCAAGTATTGTAATGAGCATTGGTTCTACTCTTTCTAATTCTGTTTTTGTGAAGAGATTAAATTTTTTGTTTAACATAACAGTAAAGTCTTCAAACCATGCTCATTTTAAAAGGTATTGTAGCATTTATTACAATAAAGTAAAACAGTTTGTATCAGTTTTTTTCGGTACATCACGGAACGTTGCTTGCAATATGAATCGGAACAATTTATTAACCAACATTTGAAATTTTTAACATATATTTCTCTAATTTTATTTCTCAGAATGCAAAGAAAAATCACTGAAGTGTAAAATCCTTGTGGAATAACATATTAGTCACAAAACCTTGAACCATTTTATTGTCTGTCGCTTTTTCGCATGGCCTATTTACATAAAAATGACCCAATAGGAATTGCATATAAAATAGCATCATAGGATTTCATAAACGAGCATACTGCGAAGCAGAAGTGACATGGTGTGTTTTATTTGTTCAACAGAACATGCGTAAACGAAATTAAAGTTTGTATCTATAAATATGCAGCTATTGGAAGCTGTGGATATTTTGAGAATGGTGATGATGTGGTATACGTGGGGATTCTGGCTGCCAGCATTGTGTTTTTATGTGAGGAAAAATTCTTTCAGAAAGCAATTTTACGTCATGTGGAAGCGAAATGCTTGTCGGGTGTCTAACATGTCTGTGATAAAACTGTCAATCTCTTCCTGTTCACTTCCAACGACTGAAATCGTCTTTTTCAGAGCGTAAATATTAAAAGGAATGTTGTAGATAACAATATGAATTACTTCCTACGGAACTTTGTATACAGCGGTTCGGATTTTCATTGGTGAGATATTTTTTCCCTCGATTTTCGCCTCGAAATAAAAGGCTATTTTCAAAGTACTCGCTGATGAAGTCTCATTAAGAAATAAATAATTTGACATGAGTTGTACCGCAGATAGTGATGAACGGATGAAATATTACTGACCCACACTTACCATACTAGAATCATTGAAAATGCGGTACATGCCATAGATAATATCACATCAGTTTACATAACACTCCTCTTTGCTTCTGAGAATTATCCAACTTTCATTGTAATGAAAAACATTAAAGACAAAATAAGTAGTGAAGAAGTTGTCTTCCACATGAATGCTAGAAAACTTTCATCCTTTTTAACTGAAAAGAAAACCCTACAAGGTTAGCTGAGCCATTAACGACAGGAAATGTGATTGCCGGAAAGGGCAATGGTTGGTATGTGTTGGATTTTTACATGGGATATTTATGCTTGACCATGCTTAAACGTACCTAGTAATTATAGTCTGCTGGCTGCAGTTTTATGAGCTTCATTGAAGTGCACCTCTTCATAAAATGTAGGTTTCCAGCAATCAGAAAATCCACACGTAACAGTCAATAATTTTGCGTCTGCGCACATCTCCTAACGCTGCCAAGCACCAACTCTGCGCACATGTCTTAACGCTACCAAGCACCAACTGTTGAAAGCGCAACTATTGATTATTCTCGTATGATAAAATAATTAGCGAAGGAAAAAGTAAACCTTTCGGACATAAGAGACAGTGAGATGCAACTTACACCGCCGGAAATGTATGCAAATTCACGCTATGTTAGTAATAACTTATTGCCACACAAACATGTACGAAAAGTTCTATGAACAAATCATGGATTGGTGAAGGTCAGAACACATAAACTCATTTTCAGAAAATGTATTACTGGTGCGCTTCGAAGAATTGTTATAAAGTATGACACCATCGACCTTGTGGACTAGCTACTCAATTTTGAACTAAACACTCAATATTACAATTATGATCTCATACTCAATATTATGCACACATACTACAATCCCGCCAACTGTTTCACTGTCTTAAGTAAGGTCAATGCACTTATTGACTCTGGTAAGCGCAGAATATAAACATAGTTAAAAAAATGTTTAACATGGTCGAGCATTAACAGTCATATGAAACTTAACTATTTCTAACGGCAATTAAGATGCTTGGAAATTATAAAACGAGCGGAGAGTTTCGTGATCAAATTCGCATCTTAATTACTATCTACCATTATACTCTTGAATAATATAGTAAAGGATAGTTAAATTATATTCGAACCTACTCGCGGCCTCACTGCGCGAGACGGCCGGCAGTCGTCGGAGAAATTAGGCCGGTAGAGGAGTAAAATCCTTACCTTGTAATAGATGTTGGAAGAGTTGCTTGGATTCAAAATTTAACCTCAAGAAACATTTTGATAAAAACACACCAGCGGTGCACAAGGGCCGTTGCACCATCAAGGCAACCGTCGAGGAGCAATATTCGCCTCCTCCTGTCACTCCACAACCCCAATACACACCCGCCATCCTACAAAACCCACAATCCCGTCAGAACGTGGTTAAGTTCTCTCTGAGAACAGGGACACGTCTAAAACACCTCGGGCTGCCCTCAGCCTGCCAATCACACTGGACTGGACTGGAGATGTTGGAAATGTTGACCTGCTCTCAAACAGGCAGCATATCTCATGTAAATATTCTTGCTCATTCCCCGAAGCTAAGCAGCTGAAATTCTTGTGATACCTTGCACAATGTTTTCTCTAAATTCCTGTAGTGTGCGCGAATTGGAAGGATACACTTTGTCTTTTAAATAACCCCTTAAATAAAAATCACAACTCGTTACGTCAAGAGCTCGAGGGGGCCAGAAATCAACACTTATTCTGTCATCAGACACTTCTCTTACTGTATTTATTAATTCAGCAGCCGTGTGTGCTGTTGCAGAATCTGGCTGGAACCAACCATATGATTTCTCTTCTTCTGTCACGCGATTGAAAAATGACCTCAGAATTAACCTCTGATATCGCTCAGCATTTATTGTTTCATCAAAAAATATGGGCCCTATTATTCTTCTAGCACACCATACTCCAATTTTCTGATCATAAGGAGCCGTTTCATCCAATAGCACAGGTGTTTCTGAAGCCCAGTATCGACTTTTGTGAGTATTCACACGACCAGTTAGATAAAACCAAGATTCAGCAGTGAAAACAAAAGCTGTGAAAGGATTTTCTTCGGATTGGAAAAACCAGTTACAATAATTCACACGTTTAAGGGGATAAGTTGGCTTTAACGCTTGCACTCGTGTGTAGCGACATGTCTTCAGTTTCAACAGACGTGTAGCATTTCTCGCAGAAGATCGAGATACACCTGTTTGCTGCGCTAGTTTTTTCAGCTATTTTCGAGGCGAACGCTGCAATGTGGTAAAGTCCAGGCAGCCAGCGCGGGAATAGCGAAGGAGAGAAAGGCCGCTAATGGGTTCGAATATATTTGAAGTACCTTTTACTATTATTTAATAGTTTGTAACAATTATGCATTTTATAAATGTTGTTTAATGGAGTTGTTTAACGGAAGCTTTTTTAACACCCGCTTTTACTACTATGGAACCTCAAGCTGGAAGATGACACTAATGATAAATGGAATGAAGATGGAACACCGGTTGAATGCGAGACGGGGGAAAGCGGAGAACCCGAAAAAACCCACCCCTGTGACGCTTTGTCCACTACAAATCCCACATGCGGTCGCTTGAGCTCGAACCCAGGCCACCTTGGCAAGAGGCAAGTGGTCCAACCACTCGGCCACGTAGCCCATTTAACGGAAGTGTAATCTCTACATAGTTACGCTGCTTAAGTGCTATGCTTAGAACTGCCGTGTAAATTACAGTCTGTGAAACCAACCATTTCTGTTCTGATTTCCAACAGAGAAGAGAAGAAGAAAGAAAATGTATAAAAACTGTCAGGATTCTGTGATAAGAACGAGCTAATATTTCCTGCAAATGTTGTGTTTCGTGACAAACTTAGCAGCCGCAAGTCCTATTTTACATGTATCCTTCTCCGTGTAGCCACCATACTCCAGGTTTACTACAATATTGGAGTTATTGAGAGGTATTATATATTTGGGAAACAAAAACGTTTTGTGTGCCAAAACAACATCAGTAGGCCCTATAAACACAATTTAGTTGTTAGCCTTTTTATTGTATGAGTAACTATCTCTGGCTGATTAGGTCAAATAAAAACGAAAATCCTCTAGTCATTTTCATTACAACATTGGCATATTGCCTCAGAATCTCTATAACAGTCTACCTTCCTTTACTTTAACTGATGTAACTATTACAGGATAGCTCTTATAGAAAATTATAAGCGTTATTACTTGTAAAAGTCGTTTTTGTTTCATAATTGTGTTAGCAAATAGCTTCAGTAGCCCTATTAACGTAGACTTACGTTTCTGTTATTAACGATAAATCAGAAAGTTGTTGAATTAAAAAAGTGATTTGTATGCATTTAACATAGTTTTGAAACATTTTTGTATTGGATAGATAAAGTCAGACTGAGGAGAATCTTTTCATCCCAAACTACCCTTAACATTGAAGATATTTCCAAACTTTTACTTTTCTAAAAAATGTTGTTTAAAATACCATATATTTAAGAAATTTTCATGACAATTGCAAAGTACACCCCTAGACACAAAAAATGCGTCACTCCCGATCCATGTGCCAATCGAAGAGCTTCGTGTATCTTCGTAAAATCTGTGTTCACAATGCACACGAAAAAAAAAAAAAAAACAACTGTGCAATGGTTTGTGACTAACAGCGTAACGCATAGACTATGAGTACTGAAAACAGTTCACAAAACAATGTTTCCGTGCCGAGAGGTTAAGAAGGCCTTGTTTACACTCTAAGTTCCTAGATTCAAATATTGCACTGCTTTTGACTTTTTTGTTTGTTAACTTTTTATATTAATTTTATGACTGGATATGTAGAATATAATATTGCATTAGTATAACTTTGTTATTTGAAGTTCTGGACTTATGTGAGCACACAACAACATATTTCTACTAACACTCCTGTTAAATGACTGGCCCGAATAATTGCCCTCAATATTCGGAGCATAGATAAAATTAAATGCCTGCAGTAACGTTGACCAGAAGCTACAACATCCCCGGGCTTCTTGAACTTGTGCCCAGAAGTCATATTTTGTCCTTCGCCCATGCACAGGTAAATTGGAGCACAGCTCACTTTTTACCTCAACCCACACATTCTCATATTCTACCACTCTGATATCCTGCCTCTCTAAAAGCCAATTTGAAAACTTTCGAGATATTTGGATAGGATAATTATCCTGTACAGATTCAACAATTATATCTGGATGTTTTATCCTCATGGGATTCAAAATATTAGCGAGTATTACCGTGTAATGCACACCATTCAGTGTATCTTCAAGCTGCCACAGCACACCTAGACCGTCTCTAGATGTCCAGCCCCAACACGTTAGAGATACGCGATCATGATGGAGTATAGTCAAGCCAAATATTTTGCACCGTATCGGGACTCCTTTGGACATAGGCAATCCACCTTTCCCTTACGCGTGGAAGAAAATGTTACCTCATCTGAGAATCTATCACGTTATTCCAGTTGCGGTTGGCATTCTCCTGTTGAATTGGTTAGTGAAAGAGTATATTGAGTATTTCACAAATATATATAACAAGGTCCCTATTTCCCCAAAAATTAAATTTTCCCAAATTTGGATTCCTAAAGATGTTTAGAAAATTGGTTTTCTTATAGTATGCGATAGTATATAATATATAAAAGCATTGTTAAGAAAACCAATTTTCTAAACATCTTTAGGAATCCAAATTTGGGAAAATTTAATTTTTTGGGAAATAGGGACCTTGTTATATATATTTGTGAAATACTCAATATATATATTCCTTTTTTATTTTGATAGAGAACTGTTTGTGCCTGATGCGTTTGCGTAACATTCTTTCGTGTAGAATAAATCCTTAAAGAAGCGTCATAATCAATATCATATATTTAATTGTACCGAATGACGTGTATGAAATGGACATGTCTAAAATAAATAGCCGCTATGTGTTGTATTAACATCTTTAAGAGACGGGAAAAAAATATTTGCTACATGCGAGCTGCGAACCTTAGCAGAAGAGTAACCAACGTTTTGCCACAGGGCTACAGTGAACGCACATGGAAGGTGGCAGATTTAGTAATGCCGTACAATACAAACTGTATCATGTTTTGTGTCGTTAATAATTTTAGTTAATATTGGTAGTTTGTAGCTGAAGAAACTTGATATGTTTTTGATTATGATTGTTGATCATATGAGTTAGTAATATTAAGATCTGGGACTTGTGACTATTTGTTGGTGCCGCTTCACAACTGTATAGCGGCTGGCGTATAAAAGGCGCTGTGCCCTGCAGAACTTAGACAATCTAGCGCTCTAGACATTGCCTTTTTTTTTTTTTTTTTTTTTTTTTGGCGATGGGTGTACATCATGAAATTTCTGGGAATGTCCTCTGAAGTCCTCTGCATTCTGAATGACTTTGGCATAAACCTTAAGAACTAGGCATTTTACTGTTTATTTCAGACACCTATAATTTTTGTGTGAACCTAACCATTTTCAGAATATTCGTTGTTATTGGTTTAATTTTCCAATATTTATACATTTCTCAAATGGGAAGTAGTATTCTTTCTTTCATTTTTGCTTACTCTAGCAGTACCTATGTACATTGATAGAGAAGGTATTGCATTCCAACCAAAAATTTGATACCGATATTTCACCGGAAATACAAGTTTTGAAATCCCCTGAGTCCAAACAAATCATCTGCTCCATTAACATGATTTTCTCCTGCTGTTCCACAAACAAACTTTCTTACAAAGGATTATTCTTTTGTCTACGGTATGGTAATCAAGAAAAAGCGTTATTATTTGCTTCTCTGTAACTAGAAGGGAACTAAGGAAATACACAAGGCTAAAGCAATAGCACGATCTTTTAAAAGCCGGTCGCTAAGTGAAACAATTGAAATTAGGTTATCTTTGCCTGCTAAGTGAAGCAATTGAAATTCGGCTCTCTTTGTCTGCTGGGAGTAAATGAAAGAGAGACAAATAAAGATGTCTCCCGTTTGAGAAAAGTTTAAGTACTTTAAACCTGAAATCGATAACTCGGAATATCTAGAAAACGGTTGACCCAGAAAATGCAAGTAAATGTCTTCCTTTCTCAAGTAAATGTCTTAAAAATGTGACATTTTAATAAAAATCGTGAAACCCATGTTGAAAACAACAACAATTTCGAAAAATGTCTCTATAAAGGGTAGTTGTGAAGGAGGGATTTTCTTCAAAATCCTTGTGTCGCATCCTTGGATGATTCTGAACTTAAATACCAAGTTTGATATTTAACGGTCTTTTCGCTCTTGAGTTAAGCTGCCCATATACACATACACACACACACACACACACACACACACACACACACTCACACTCAGTTACAGACGCACACGGACATGTTTCTAAATTGTTTCGATTCAGGGGTTCTCAAAACATGTAACTCAGGTGAAATCGCGATATCAATCTTTGCATAGAATAAAATACTTTCTGTATACACTATATACATTGTTCATATGTCCAACAGAAGTTTTAAAACATATCCGTTTGTGTACATGCGCAGGTGTGTGTGTGTGTGTGTGTGTGTGTGTGTGTGTGTGTGTGTGTGTGTGTGTGTGTGTCACTCTCTCTCTGTCTGTGAATAGCATAGGTGAAAAACGCAATGTCGGTTAAATTCCACACTTGGTATTTAAGTCGAGGATGCGACACGGAGATTTTCAAGAATTCCCCATACCCTCAACATGTTAAGCTTCTCAAAAGTGTTTTAAGATATTTTTATAACAAACGAAATGTATGTCTTGAATTTTCTGGGAATGGCCTACGAAGATCTTTCATTCTTCATGCTTTTTGTTTGAATCTTGTATACCTGGTAAACCGTAAGAGATGGACAATAACTTACTGCACAAATAATGTAGATCTCGTTAAAACACAATTTCGAGATATTCCGACGCATTAACTTCTGTTTTAAACTACTTTTAATTTTTTCCAGACGGAAAGTCATAATTCTTTTCGTCCATCTTACTCACTCTTGCAAGCAAAGAGAACCGAATTTCAATTGTTTCATATACCGACCGGCTTTTAAAAGATCTGAATATTGCTTTAGTCTGTGCATTCCCATATTTCCATTCTACTTAAAAATTAGCAAGCAATATGTCAATTCTGGTAATGTTTATCTTGATTAGTATTATATAGATAAAAGAATATTCTTTTGCAAAAAAAAATTATTTCTGGAACAGCTAGAGAAAGTCATTTGAATGGAACACTTCAGATTTTTCTTTTATAATCCTGATCACTGCAATGTAAATGAAATTTCTAAATCATCACATAACGACAGCACTTTTGCCTAGTGTACTTCCTTATTCGCTTAAATAAGTAATAAGACCATTTATTTTCTCTACAGGTACTATATACATAGTGCATCGAGAAGGTGTTACACTCCTCCCAAAAGTTCAATATAGAGATTTCACCGTAAACATAAGTTTTAGGATCCCCTGAATCCAAAAAAAAGCATTTTTAGAAAAAGGTTCGTGTGTCTTGAACACGATAACTCAAAAACTAAGAGTCCGTAAAATACCAAACTTGGTATTTAAGTTTATTATCTTCCAAGGATGCGATACAAAGATTCTGAGGAAATTTTCCCCACCCCAAACTACCCTTTGTATGAAAAAATTTCGAACATTTAGATTTTCTCAAAAATGACTCCAGGGATTTTTATTAAAGTACCTAATATAAAAGATGCCAAAATATATCTTAAATTTTCTGGGAATATTCTCTGAAGACCTCTTTATTCTGGATGAATTTTGCTGGATTTTGCATAACTAGTAAATCATAATAGATACCCAAAAACTTACTACACAAAAATGTAGATCTCGTTAAAATACACAATTTATGTCGCATACATATTTTTCGTTGAACATTTTAGCATTTCTGCTGATGTTTATCTGTATTAGCATAAAGTAGATAGAAGTATACGCTTTTTAACAATAATTTGTGACAGATTTGTAGAGAAAGTCATGTGAATGGAACACATCAGATTTTTTTTCTAATGTTTATCTCGATTATCATGAAGTACATATAAGAATAAACTTTTGTAAATCAGTTTGTTGTGGACTAAAACCCATCAGGTTTTTGCGTGTGTGCGTGTGTGTGTGTGTGTGTGTGTGTGAGTTACTATGTTTTTCTTCGTATGTGCTAAATTTTATGAACTGCCCTTCTTTTGTACGTAGTTAGCGAAGCAACTTAGTCGGCTACAGTTGCCTGCCCGTGCGTCATTTTGCTTCAGTGCACAGCCTTGTTTTCCAGGAGAGGTTGATAATAATACGTACGCCATATCTGCCGTCGCAGAGCAAGCAACCTAGTCTTCGCTTTGTCTTTGGTTACTTCCAGCACTTTGAACCTATCACTGCTAATAGTTACCGAAAACTGCCAAAGACAATTCAAAATTATCGAATAAAGGTATATTCTTAATATTGTTTAAAATTACTGAACACTAAAAGGAAACATTACTGCAGTAAAAGGAGGAATCTCATTCCAACTTTACTTCTTGTAACATGATCTTAAACTCAGGTGCTATCGATTCGAAGCGAAAGTACTAAGGCAGCGTTGAAAAATTTTGCAGTGTCGATATTTTTGGCAAAAGTGCTAAAAATGTACATGGTTTACTCTATCCTCCATCGCTTATAAGTAGCTGTTACCACACAGAAAATGTAGAGCATTTTAAAACACACAATTTATGTTGCATACATTTTTTTCGTGGAGTTGATCGTTTTTGAGATTTTCTTGTTTTTTGGTTTCAGCTTTGAAAAACTTAAATTTTATCATACAGGAATTTGTCAACTCCTATCCATACAAACAAAGAAGCTTCAGTCACATAGCAACCAGCTTTTGACTATCACTTTAACCGATGGTACTCCATTATTTCGCTTCTACTCACAAGGAAGCAAGTAATAAGACTATTTATGCTAATTTTTTCGATTAGCATGAAATAAATAGAAGCATACACAATTTAACAATAATTTGTTGCAGAGATGTAGAGAAAGTCGTGTGAATGGAACTCATCACACATTTTATATTGTAGTGAAGTATTATCCAGTTGGGTACCTTTCGCATATTAAATTACTCCTTTTGAAATTTGTGAACACTATTTTATAAAATAGCGACTGAAGTGTATATATAATTCCGTTTGTCTATAGGACATAGTTTGAAAACAAATACATTTGTGTGGAACAAACGATTTTCAAGTGATGCCATCATTTTAAGAAGCATCACTCTAACATTGTGTTCTTCATTACACGTGAAAAGGTGGTCATCTCCAAAGATACTAATCGTCTGATTATCCATGAAGCTAACATGATCACTATTATTACTAGTGTGCAAACTTACGAGTAAATGTAGAACTGTAGTTCCAAAGGTCTTTTTAACCTATGAAATTTAGGCATTTTCTCGTGAAATGTTGTCAATAACTTTTTAGTTAATTTTTAAAAGAATCAGATGAGTAAATTTGTACTTCAGTGCTCATAATTTGGTAAAATAAAATCATAGTGAAATATTATCTTTATAAATAGTTACTTGTTATTAGGGAATGACTGAATATGGTTTTCTAAAGTAAAACAATATTTTCTGTAAAAGCGAGTGTTCTAATGTATATTTCTGATAAGTAAACCACTACTGATTCAACAGATAAGTAATGGAAGCATCGCGAAAAATCTGATGTGTTACACTCACATGACGTTTTTTTTATCTGCTCTACAAACCTCTTCCAAAAGATTACTCTTCTATCTACCATGCTAATCGAGATCAACGGCAATAGAATGTTCTTAGTGCTTAGTTCCTTATAAGTGGAAGGGAACTAAAGGAATGCGTTATGCTAAAGTGATAGTCAAATGTTTCAAAAACTATCGTTATGCGATTGTCATTGCAAATCGCTTCTTTGCTTGGCCAGGAGTAGAACAAAAGAATAACAGGCACTTCCTGCCTGAAAAAGTATAACGACTTTACAATTGAAACAAATAACAAGGAATATCTTGGAAACTGTTACCTCAACAACAAAAACGTAAAGGACATAGATTGTGTGTTCTAAACATATCTATATTTTTGTGTGGTAAGTTTTTGTCTATCTGTTACGGTTTAGCAATTAGGCAAAATTTGGTAAAATTCATCCAGAATAAAGAGATCTTCACAGGCTATTCCCAGAAAATCCAATATATACATTTTATTTGGAATGTAAGTATCTTTAATATACGGGATTTTAATCAAAATCATTGGAGAAATTTTTGAAATAATCAACATTCTGGAACTTTTTCCATGTAAAGGGCAGTTTGTGATGGGGGGATTTTTTTTTTTTTAAAAAAAATCTTCGTGTCGCATCCATATAAGACATCAAACTACATACCAAGTTTGATATTTAAGGGTCTTTTAGTTTTTGAGCTATGATCTCCACAGACACACATGGGCCTTTTTCTAAAAATATTTTTTTCAGACTCAGGGGATCCCAAAACGTATATTTCCGGTGAAAAATCGACATCGAATTTTTGGGGGAATACAATAATTTCTCTATCCACTATGTACATTGTACATGCGTGGTAGAGAAAGTAAAAACTGTGCAATTCCGTGTTGATAGCCTTGCTAGATAGGCCTACCACCCCATCGTTCGTAATATCTCTGGAAAAGCCGTAAACTCAGCAACCTCGTTTGGATTTTTGATTCTGTATGGTGCTCATATAATCCATATCTCAGCAGTTAGAAGAGGGTTGGTTAGGTACTGGAAGTTTTCCTTGTAAATATGTTACTAGGCTCTAAGGTGTCGTATACAGTAGAAGACTGATATCGTCATATTACAGAAACAGGACCTCTAGTCTTACAGTAAAACTGAACCTTCACTGCAAGGACGAAACGAGGCTTCGACAGGTGTTGTAGTAGCAGCACGCCAGCAATTATTTACTTTCTATACACGTACTATTACATAATATATTGAGAAGGTATTGTATTGCGTCCAAAAATTCGATACCGAGATTTCACCGAAAATATATGTTTTGGGTCCCTCTGAATTCCAAAAGAAAATTTTTAGAAAAATATCCGTTTATGTTTGCGTGTGTGAGTCTGTGACCAGCATAGCTCAAAAGCGAAAAGACCATTAAATACCAAACATGGTATTTAAGTTTTGTATCTTCCAAGAATGTGACACGAATATTTTCAAGAAAATTCCCCGCCCCCAACTACCGGTTACATGGAGCATTTTCGAAAATTTTGATTTTCTCACAAATTGCTCTTAAAGATTTTGATTAAAATATCGTATATTAAAGATATTTATGTCAGAAACAAAATGTATATAGAGTTTTCTGGGAATAGATACTGAAGATATATTTGTTCTAGATAATTTTTATTTAATTTTGCACAATTGCTAAACCGCAAGACATAGACAAAAACTTACTGTACAAAACTTGTAGAGCTCGTTAAAGCACACAACTTATCTTATAAACATTTTTCCTGGAGTTGATCGTTTTGAGATATCCGTTTGAAATGGTTTCAGCTTTAAAATACTTCTCTCATACGGGACTGTCAACTCCTGGCCATACAAATAAAGGCACTTCAGTCACATAACAACGAGCTTTTAAAATATTTAACTATCTCTTTAGGCTAGTGTATTCTCTTATTTTCTTCTAATTACAAGGAAGCAAGTAAAAATACCAGTTCTGCTAATTTTTTCTCGATTAGCATGAAAGAAATGGAAGATTAAGCTTTTTAAAAATAATTTGCTGAAGAGATGCAGAGAAAGTCATGTGAATGGAATACCGATTTTCAACTGTGGAATAGCTCAAATTGCAAGATATAAAATTCTACAACATTGGAAAGAAAGTTGGAGGCAATAAATGAAACAAATAGCTGTTTACGCTTGCACTGTCATATCTATTTCATTATATTGCACTAGTCATGTGCACTTATGGGAAAGGGTTCTGTAGACTGTCGTGCCAGGTCTTTTCTTTAGCAGAGGGAAGCTTTTTCTTCTTTCTTGGCAGCTTATTCAGGGAAACGTGTAAAGGTGAGGGTGTGAAATTCGACAATGCTATTTTTTCATGAGCTTTGTTACAGTATAAACAGATTGCCCGGGGGGGGGGGATAATTTCTCTTATGAATAAGTGCAGTGCAGTGCAGATATTTGTATCGGCGTTTGAGGTCGATACGAAGTATTTGAAGTGTTTTTCGTTATTTTTACTTTCTCTACACGTACTATGTACTCAGTGTATAGAGAAGGTATTGTAATGCATAAACAAATTCGATACCGAGATTTTACCGGATATACATGGTTTGGGTGTTCCTGAAACCAAAAGGATCTGATTTGTTTCATTCAGATGACTTTCTCTATAACTCTGTAACAAATTATTATTGTTAAAAAGTTTATTCTATATACTCCTGATAATCGAGATAAACATCAGCGGAAATTGCCTTATTACTTGGTTCCTTGTAAGCAGAAGGGTAAGTATGCAAAAATCTAATGTGTTCTATTTACATGATGTCCTCTAGCTGTTTGGCAAAAACATTCATCTTTTATCTACATCATGTTAATCAAGATAAACATGAGCAGAATTAGTCAGGTTACTAGCTTCCTTGTAAGTAGAAGGGCAATAAGAAAATGTACGGGCTAAAGCGATAGATAGTCTCGTCCTTTAAAAGCCGGTCGCTATGTGCAACAATTGAAATACTTTCCAGGAATACTTTCCCTTTGCTTTCCAGGAATAAACAAACGAGAAGTGAGAAGAAAGATTTCTTGCCGTTGAGACAAGTTTAAGTGGCTAAAATTGAAACCAATAATCCAAAATATCTCGAGAAAAAAAATTATATCACATAAATTGTGTGTTGTAATGAGATCTACATTCTTGTGTAGTAAGTTTTTGTATATCTTTTACGATTTGCCAGTTATATAAAAGTCACCCAGGATGAATAAGTCTTCAGAAGCTACTCCCAGAAAATTCAAGATATACATTTTGTTTGTCATAAGAATGTTAAACATAAGGTATTTTAATAAAAATCGTTAGACCCATTCTTGAGAAAATCCAATTTCCATAAATGTTCCATGTAAAGGGTAGTTTGGGGTGGGGAGATTTTCTTGAAAATCTTCGTGTCGCATTCTTGAAAGATGCCAAATTTAAATGCCAAGTTTGGCATTTCACACATTTCTGGGAACCTAAAACAAGTATTTCCAGTGAAATGTCGGTATTGAAATTTTGTTTGCATTACAATTCTCTATATAGTATTACATAGTACGTGTAGAGAAAGTAGGTTATTTGTAAATTCCAACCCATGTAGAGGAACGGATTTCAACAACTTGGCAACCAAATTTTAAAAGTTTTTACTGTCGCTCTAGCCCTGCGTGTTCCTTCAATTCCCCTCTACTCCCAAGAAAGCAAGTAATATGACCAGTTTTGCTAATGTTTATCTTGATTAGTATGAAGTAGATAGAAGAATAAGCGTTTTAACAATAAACAGATGCAAAGAAAGTTATGTGAATGGAACACATCAGATTTTTTATAATTTTCACCTTTTTGTCAATTTTTTTTGTTTTTCACACAGGCAGTTGGACAGCATTTGGATAAGTATAGTCACTCTAGCCGGAATTTGAATCACGGAACTCCCGGTCTCTAGTCGGTTGGTGTTCCACTGAGCTACCATGGCATAACATTAAATTCCTCTACTGACTCGCATGCTTTCCGGTAAATCACACTGTTATCTCAAATTATTTTGAGTATATCCAACTTTTATGGTTAATTAGCGAGTCATTTGAGCAATTTAATGCTATGCTGGCAGGTTGCTATGGTAGCTGAGTAGTACAGCAACTGGCTAGAGACCGGGAGATCGGTGGTTCAAATCCCGGCTATGGCATTGAATGTTTCAGTCTTACTCTACTTATGCAATTTCACCTTTTTGTTCAAATTTTATGTAAATTATTGTTTTTTAAAGGTTTAATGAAGTTCTCAGCAAAATTTTTTGCTGAACAAGTACAATATGTGACATGTGTTTTGGCTCAGTTGTTTTTGAGAAAAGTGCACTAAATATTAAAAATGTAAATATGAGAATAATTGCGATAAATTTTATGCCTTAATTGTTTGCCTCTATGGTCGATTCAGGACATTCCTGCTCATAAATTTAAATGCCTAATTCTCCCCAACTCTTTTCATGTTCCTTGCCCGTTTGGCCATCTCTTCTAGCATACATAATATCTGCTTTTATCAGTCTAGTATGATCTTGGTGAAGTTATTACCCTGATTGGATATTTAGCTCCTTTAGCACTTTGACTCCCATTATTGATTACAATAGTTGTGTCATAGAACTCCAATTATATAGTTGCTTAAACCTAGGAATTTCCCATCAAAACAAGCTTTGGTTCAGAACTCTGCGTCCAAAAGTTTTCAAGTTATGGTAGCGTTTCCACATAATTAGAAAAGAGGTGTAAGTGAAAATTAAACTCATACTCGTATCAAATACCAATTACTGTTGACATACTGTTGCTCGAAGAAACTTAAAATTGCATTATGTTATTCTACAGATCTTAAGTTTTAAAAATAGCTAAAAGTTAAAAAATTATATTTGTGACCTTAATAGTGGCATATGTGTGGTTCTTCCTGGTATTAGTGTTAGTCGGAGGGGCCCCCTACTACTGGAGTTCAGCGCCGCACGTAGTCCACTGCATCCGCTTTGTGACTTATATGACCCCTGGGAGGAAGGGAAGAAGAGGAAACCCGAAGGGCGCAAGATGCGAATGCGATGCGCGCAAGTAAGAACAGGATCACTAACAACTACATCAATGTAATACTGACGCTATCAACCCAAGGGTCCTGGGAACCAGCCTCCAGGAAGGGACATCAGCCAGAGACAAATCTTTACACAACAAAAACTTGACAGTTTGTCTGGTCATATAACCCTGATAGATATTAAGATGAAAGGAAATTATATACACGAATTACCACCCAGATTTTCTTAATGATCTGGGAAAATCAGATGAGAATAGCTGATTCGACGAATATCGACCCGGAATTTACCACGGACCATTTCGCTCGGCGTTCCTGGCATTACATATTTATTTATTGCACGCAAATATTTATAGCAAAAATAAATACTAGATTAATTCAATGATCACTCCTGAATGAGAAAATCTCGTGATTGGGAGCGAATTTCTCAAATAAAGACAAGCACATGTTTCACTAACGAATTACTTGCCTACTAATTATAAAATATAAAATAATAAAAATATTGACATGTAATAATATTCGATTAATTACAACCAACTGTAACACTTTAAGAAATTTTACTTTACTGACCCATAGTAACTAACTCAAGTTCACAAAATTAGAATGAACTCAATGAATTTGAAACTTCTATAAATGAAAAAGGTATTGTGCAATCCAAAAATGAATTACCATGGAATTTATAGCTCAAAGTTTAAAAATTTATGTATCTACCTTTTTAACTATGTAATCACTATTCACTTTATATTACATATAATAATAATAATAATAATAATCATCATCATCATCATCCATTGTATTGGTGCCTGGAGAATCCATATGGCTGCAAAGACAACACAGCATGTCGATGTAGCAAGCATAGTAGATATTAATAAATACATTCATGCCTGCATTTGTCTTTCATCGTTTCCGCATAAGAGGCATTTATTTTAATATTGCTTATCATCTTGCATGTTCTTATTGATCCATTTTTTTTTTTTTTTTTGATATTTATTTAAAGGTGTATCTCTATGCAGTAAGCATTCTTGTACAAACCCCCAGACAGTTAGTTTTGCTCTTCTTCATCATTTTCCCGCTGTTCTTCTTTCGCTCAGCCTTTCCAGCTGTGTTCATATTTTGTCACTTGCTTATTATTCTTTATGCCTACTTGAGAGAAGTAAAGTGGCATATTCTTCTAGTTCGCAATATTGGTTTTTATTTCGCAAGATTCCCATAATTATCTTATTATCTAACCAATACTAATTTCCATCCAGCCCTTAACGTCTCTCTCTCTCTCTCTCTCTCTCTCTCTCTCTCTCTCTCTCTCTCTCTCTCTCTCTCTCTCTGACGGGCTTGAAGCAATAAATCTCAATAAAGTTTAGGATAGCTGATGGGAAAGGAAGGTTATCTCTAACCACTCTTCATGAATTCTATCTGGAGTCCTCTAAAGAAGTAAAAATGGCTAGCTAATGTTAACATGATTAAGGACTAACACAGAAGGCTGTTCTAATTCGATTTGTCTGAGTCAGAGTACTCGCTGTGAGCTCAACCAGAAATCTCGGAGCTCAGTTGGAAGGGCAGCGTATAAGCCAAGTGGGCACAGGTGTGTTGATATTCCTGTTCGTTCATTCCAACAGTTGATTCATCCAAGACGATAATTTGCCCTCAATTCCCTGCTCTATTGCATATTGAAGGAAGACCGCTGTGAGTCATGAGTAACTCGCTGCTCTTTTGGCGGCACCCAGGCAAGAACAGCCTGTTATACAGGGTGCATGAGAGTACTGCAGCACTAGAAAGCATAACAACTATATGTATAGTATTCATGCAAAACTTTTCATCTAAGTGCGGGTGAAAACAAGATTCTAAAATTACTACCGCGAAGAATATATTATTTCGAGATATTTGTCAATTTTAACAATATAATGATATAAATATTTAAGGGGAAGAGTGTGTGTTCCATCAAAACATCACTTTTTTCACAAAAATCAACTCTTTTAATCTTGTCTTACATGTCAGCGAAGTTTTGTGATCTTACGACAGTTTAGCTGAATAAAATATAGCATTTCAAATACCTTCACCCTTTAAATATTCTTCAAATGTAAACTTTGTTTAAACTTTCACATGTGATTTTGTTCCATTTATTTTATTTTTAGCATTTTGCTACAGTCAAGAGGTATCTCTTTTTCCAATTTTTATTTAAATTGTACTGGATATTTAAGACAATATGACTAATAAAACTCAATATTGGATTCTTGTCTATGCATATTTCACTATATGAGAAAAAAAGTATATATGGTATGAGACGCAAAAATGTTGTTATCAGAACACTAAATATTTAAATTCTGCACAGGAAGCAGATATAAAAATCTGAAACTTAGCTTTATTAATCACGGTTTCTAGAAATTTAGTGACATTTTCGGCCTCAATGCATTAAAATTGTAGGAAGAAATATGTTTTGAATAAACAGTTTTTAAATATAAAAAAAAAATTAAAAAATATTAAAGCTGCGGAGCTGAAACTACAATGGTTTTTACATAGTCCACGCAGCATGTGTGTATAAAATTTAAGTTTAGCTTTAAAACTCTTAAATATAATAATACGATGACAATAATAATAATAATAATAATAATAATAATAATAATAATAATAATAATAATAATAATAATAATAATGTGTAATATAGCTGGTACGGCCATGGCCTTGTTCATATCATGTTTGCGAACTTTTTTTTCACTATTAATGTTAATACTCTTAACACATTTAAACAAATGTGCAGGTTTGTAATGTAAAGTAAATAAATTATGCAGTACCATAAGTTAGATAACTTTTTATTGGCATACCAGTGTTTTAAAATGCCCATCTTACATCTTTACCAAAGATACAAATAAGGGAATATATCTAGAAAGAAAACTTTACTTTCTGAGCTCCAGAATTTAAAAACGATGAATAGACTCTAAGAGATAAGTACAAAATAGCTAAGTTACTACACCATTTATGCTTGTTGCCATTCATTTTGTTTTTGTCAAATGTAGAAGTCTCTATCATAGACACTATAGTTCTGCAGTAAACTGCTAGAAGAGCTAAACTATTGTATTAGTACCGACAGTATTACGTTAAGGTAATAAGCTTATTTCATTACACATGTGGTCGGTACGTTGCCACATTTCGTTCCACTCCCAGTTCAAGTACGGAAAAATGTATTAAGATTCCACCACAGAGATGGTATATAACTGTGAAGGCCAGAAGCTATTGGAGAAAAAAGTTATTTTACTGGGAGAAAATTGTCTGCAATAACAGTATACGACATCGGACCGGAAATAAAGGCCATGTTGGATGTTCTTGGCAAAAATACTTCTAGTAGTAAAAGCTGTGCTTCGTAGGCAATAAATATGGCAAGCTTTTGTAAGGCGGACGACAGACTTTTGACTGACAAGGTCAACTTTATTTCCACTTGAAAATTATATTCAATATCTGCATGTTTACGATTTCTACGCATACTATGTACATATGCATAGAGAAGATGTTGCACTCCACCCAAGAATTCGATACAGAGATTTCACCGGAAATACATGTTTTAGGTGCTCCTCCATTAAAAAACAACACATTTTTACTTTCTCCATAGGCACTATGTATAGTGTATAGAGAATGTATTGCACTCCACCAAAATATTCGATACCGAGATTTCACCGGAAATATATGTTTTAGGGTCCCCTTTATCTGAAAAAAGCATTTTCGGAAAAAGGTCCGTGTGTGTGTGTGTTTGTGTCCATGTGTCTGTGAACACGATAACTCAAAAACGAAAAGTAGGTAAAATACCAAACATGGTATTTAAGTTTAGTATCTTCCAGGGATACGAAAGGAAGATTTTGAGAAAAATCCCCTCACCCCAAACTACCCTTTACATGGAAAAATTTCGAAAATTTTGATTTTGCCAAAAATTGCTGTAATGATTTTGATTAAAATATAGAAAATTAAAGATATATGGCAAATAAAATGTAGATCTTGAATTTTCTGGGAATAGCCTCTAAAGACCTCTTTATGTTGAATGAATTTACTGAATTTTGCGGCCGCGCCGTGGCCGAGTGGTCAGACCATTCGCCTCTCACGTAGACGATTCCAAGCGACCGCATATGAGATTTGTGGTCGACAAAGCGGCGCAGGGGCGGGTTTTCTCCGGGTTCTCCGGTTTCCCCCACCATCTCATTCCACCGGGGCTCCATCTTCCTGTGTTATCAGTGTCATCGCCTGCGGTGCCAGAGCAGTAAAAGCGGGCGTTAAACGTTACCAATGCAAAAAAAAAAAAAAAAAAACAACAGAGTTTAGCGTAATTCGTAAACCGTAAGAGATAGACAAAAACTTACTCCACAAACAATGTAAATCACGTTAAAACACATAATTTATGCCATACTTTTTTGGTGTAATTGACCATTTTTGAGATATTACTTGTGGTTTATTTAAAATTTAATATACTTAAACCTACTGGCCCTACATAGAAACGTTATTTAGCCACATGGCAACCAGCTTTTAAGAGATTTGACTATCGTTTTAACCTAGTGTATTCCTTCTACTTACAAGGAAGCAAATGATGAAGCAATTTCTGCTAATGATTATATCGATTATCATAAAGTAGAAAGCACAATATGGTTCTTAACAATAATTTGTTACACCGATGTAGAGAAAGTCATGTGAATGCAACACATCAGATTTTTAAACGTTGCACTGAGTGTCTTTAGTGTAATTATTTAATGTAAACATATAGCATAATATGTATATCTGTTCGCAAATAATGACTCTCCCCTGGTCGGTCTTTTGGGATAAGATATATAATAGTTATGGTATAAAGTTTTAAAACATTCACCATTCTTGCATGAAAAGGCCTCTCTCACTCATTTTTTAAATTTAAGTTTTCATATAAGATCTCCCTTATATACATTCATTTTAATTATTTAAAACTAAAAACAAATACCATAAAATTGGAGTTGCCATATAATTATGCGAGTGGAGTGAATTGAATAGATAGCAAAGCTTGTGTTTTCCATTCACATAACTTTCTCTCAAACTACTGTAGAAGGGAAATAAGGTAAAAGACTAGGCTAACGCGATAATCCAATCTTTTAAAACGCCAGACACCATGTGAAACAATTGAAAATCGGTTCGGTTTGCTCGGGCAGGAGTAAAGGAAAAATAGAGATGAAAAAAAAGGTAACCTCTCACTAGAGAAATCTTTAAGTAGCTTAAAATTGAAACCGATAAGAAAAAACTATCAGTTAAGTCTACAAAACTATATGCGATATACATTTAACAAGATCTTTTATGTAGTAGGTTTTTATCTATGTCTTACGGTTTACCAGTCATGCCAAATCATCTAAGAGCTCCCTAGAGGCTACTCCCAGAAAATTCAAAATATACATTTTATTTGTCATGTAAATATCTTTAGTATATTATATTCTACTAAAACCCGTTAGAGCAAATTTTAAGAAATCAACATTTTAGAAAATGTTTCAATGTAAGTGGTAGTTTAGGGCGGGAGGATTTTCTTGAAAATTTTCGTGTCGGATCCTTGGAAAATACTGAAATCGTATTTAACTGAAATTTCGTTTTTGAGCTATGCTGCCCCCCCACACAAACCCAGATAGATATACACACACGGACATGTTTTTCTATATGTACGCGCATCACTTCCGAACGACTGCTCCAAATTGAACAATTTTTTTATTACTATTATTGTCACGACAAAGTTTATGGAAAAGAAAAGTAGTGCGAGAAAGTTTTTAAAATCCCATAATATTTTTAAAATCTCATAATACCACGGTTATTTGTTGCTAAATGGTTGTAGTACTGCTATATTTTCCCACCCCATCCAATGTTAAGGTAACGCATCAGTTTTTCGACACAATGACGTAACGCAGCAGTGAAATTCAAATATATTTTTATGTACTAACTGTCCTTTCTTTACTCCTGTTGTTTAAAATAAAGAAGCAACGAAGTTTTCCTGACGACGAACACCTAGAGTTAGTATTTATTTGCCGCTAGATGGCTGTAGTAGTATTTTCCCTCCCAATTCAATATTAAGGTTACGCACCAGTTTATCGACACAATGACAAAACGCAGCAGTGAAATTCAAATTCATTTTTATATATTAACTGCCATTTCCTTATTTTCATTTAAAATAAAGAAGCAAAGAATCTTTTCTGGCGACGAAAACATACAATACGTATTTATTAGCCACCAGATGACCGTAGTACCAACTGCTCTATTTTTCTTCCCCTTTAGTGCTAAGGGAATGCACCCGGTTATGGAGTCAATGACGCAAGATAACCGTGAAAATCAAATATATTTCTTATGTATTAACTATCGTTCCCTTGGTCACATCGTTTAAATAAATAAATAAGTATATTTTGTTGTAATTCTTTAAAATGAACAAGCTATAAACTACGCACATAACCATTAACCCTTCTTGGAGTCTGAAAATGGCGGAGAAATGACGGGATCCGTTGTAGGTTACTTCCTATTGCAGATGTTGATTATTTGACGTTATGTGGTACATGAGCTAACTAAAGAACATGAAGATACCCGCATCACCATCACACTGCAATTGCGGTGCTCTTAATACATTTGATCAAGTAATATTTGGGTTAAATGGAGAAATTTAATACACAAAGCTATCATCAAATAAAATCTTATCAATTGCAGAACCAGATCTATTTGCTCTTTAGTTATGTCATTGTTAGCCTTAAAAATGACTGTTTTAACATAGAAGAAAATAAATAAAGAGGGGGGAAAACATTGGGAGTAAAAGAAAGAAAGAATTTCGGAAGAAGCGTGAATGCTACTTTGTGATTTTCTCCTTAATGTAATTATTATTCATTACCTACGTCAGCGTTTACCCGCTACACTATGGAAGCGCTGCCATTACTGTTATGCCAACGGCATCCTTGGTTACCCACGCTATTAACTGCATATGTCATCCTTTCCACAGTACCTTATGGTTGCGCTGACTTCGTCCTTTGCGCAATACTAACTATACATGCTACATTGCGCTTTTCAGATGCAAAGGCATCATTAGACATTGGCAATGGGCAAATTCCTGTTGGCACTTCTACTGGCTTCATTTCCTTGCCATCATATTTTTGTCACTTTACAACGGCAAAGGAAGAATTAATATCGAAAGTGTTTTTAGCAGTAACTAATAAGAATGTACACACTTTTAATATAAACATTCAGAGTAACATTGATGGACAAACGCATTCATTTAAGTCGATCGATTCCATTACCAATCCAAATGAAGTCGTCAATTATCTAACTGAATTTCTAAATTCATTGGATTTGCCAGGATTACCGCCTCACAATTTTCAGCTCAAGGTTGACTCGGTGATAATTTTATTATGCTACGCAATCTCAATCAGCCGAAATTATGCAGCGGAACAAAACTCGCTGTTAAAAAATTAGGAAAATTTTGATTTATGCTAATATAACATAGGAAAGTTCAAAATCTTATTCCAAGAATAACACTAAAGCCAACCGAAATTTCTTTTGAATTTTAGCGTTCGCAATGACAATAAATCCCAAGGTCAATTGTTATATGTGTGTGGAATATACCTTGAATTGTCGTGTTTTTCGCATTGGCAGTTGCACGTTGTGTGCTCGAGAGTCGGTTAAACATCGGAGCAATTTGTCGGGAAGGAAAATTGTACATTAGAAGGTATTACAATAAAGTATTGTCAAATTGTATAATTGTAATTTTATTTCATTGCATGGTCGTATTGTAAACGGAAAATTTTGTCTCAGCTTTTTTTCATTAGGTACACCACCTGTGCGAAGCTGGGGCGGGCAGCTAGTTATAAATAATAATGAGCGTTAAGTTATATCACAATCCTTGAAGTTGAAAGTTATGAGACACTTGTGCTTTCATAAGAAGGAATACCTATGCCAAGCAAAAATGTCATTGAAATTAGTTAAAATGGAATTGTAATCTATAGACTGGAATGCAAGTATTTCACAAATGTGCCTCATGACGGACGGCACTTCTCACTTATTTACTGATAATTTATTTATTTTATCAATAATTTTTTACTTTCTATATCACGTATGTACATTGTAGGTAGTAGGTAGAGAAAGTATTGTAATTCACCCAAAAATTCGATGTTGAGATTTCACCGGAATACGTTTTGAGGACCCCTGAATCCAAGAAAAGTATTTTTAGAAATAGGTATGTGTTTGTGAGTGTATCTGTAGACAGCATAAATCAAAAACGAAAAAACGATTAAATTCCAAACTTGATATTTAAATTCAGTATCTTTCAAGGATTTGATACGAAGATTTTCAGCAAAATCCCCCATCTCCAACTACGAAATGGAACATATTTCGAAAATGTATATTTCTCAACACCGGCTGTAACGCCTTTGATTAAAATATCGTGTGTTTAAGACCCTTTTATTGCAAACGAAATGTATATATGAATTTTCTAAGAATATCCTCTAAAAACCTGTTAATTCCGAAAGACTTTTTGTAGTTTAACGTCCTTTAACCTGGTTGGTCATATCGGACGATGAATGAAATTGGTGAAATGATGCTCAAATGATCTCGGGGTCCATGGAGCTTAAAGTTATTCGACATGCCTCTTCTCAGGATAAGGGAAAACCCCGAAAAAAAACCTTATCCGGGTAACTCACCTTAAGCGAGATTCGAACTCGCGACCTGTTGAATGTGAAGCAGACACGCTACCACCACACTACCCAGGCGGGCGAAGACTTTTTTGTAATTGGTAATTCGTAAAGATAGTCAAAAGCTTATTTCACAAAAATGTAAATTTCGTTAAAACACAATTATGTGATACACTTTTTGTAAAGTTAACCGTTTTCGAGATATTCTTTGTTATTGGTTTAAATTTTAAACTACTTAAACTTTTCTAAAACGGGGAGTTATCATTTATTTCACATCTCTCATGTTTTACTCATGGTCTTGAAAAGAGACAGAATTTTAATGAAATACGCATACCGTCACTTTTAAACGATTTGACTATTGTTTTAGTCAAGCGTGTACCTCTTTTAAGGATAACAAATATAGAATAATAAATAACATAATAAATTCTAGAATGTCTTTAAATGTTTATTTCCCTTATACTTATAAGATATTAAATCATAATACTATTTATGTTTATGTTGATTATACGTTTTTTACATAGGTAATGCTAATCTTTTATAAGAATTGTTCGTTTGGAGAACATATGCAAACAGTTATGTGAATGGAACACATCAGATCCTTTATTGTTCAATTTATATCCCACCTTTAACTGCACGAACATATCGACTGCATCGCCCTTTGGAAAATATTACCTATCGGTAATGGTGTTAACTCGGTACTGATGTTATTTTCTTTGATTTATTGATATTTTCTTTAGATTACTAAACTTATTCATTAGATCAAATATACACACTCACATTCATATGAGCACTGGTGAGGATAGGAAGTAATCGAACCGGTAGCCCTCGCATAGCTGGCAGAAGCCCTACAGGCTGAGCTACAGAGCCGCCATCCGTTAATAGTGTTTTCTGTAAATGTCTTATTACTTTCTCTGCCAGCTACCTAAACTAAAGGCGACGTTGTAATCGATTGAGAGAAGTTAATTTCTTGACAAATATACCTACGTTCTGAGATTCCCTAAATAAAAATAAACAGTAAATTTAAGGAAAAGTCCATGTGCGCGCATATTGTCAAGCGCACAGTTTTGTCTGTGAAACAAAATATCAAACTTGTGCGGTTCAAGCCACTTTTAAGCATAGAAAGTAAATATTTTAATACATTTATCGAGTTCAAACAAACCTATAAATGTAAATTGTCCTCTTGTTTATTTTCTTAAAATGTGCCTTAATCATGCTGTTTGGTCATTAAAACACAAGTAAACCTTAAAAAGAACTACCTTTGGTGTACATTATTTAAAGAGTAAAACGAGTAGAGAAATTTGACGGAGCGTATAAACTTTGTTTGTCTTTATGTAGAAATTAAATATAAATATTTCCACGTCTTCTAATTTTACTTGACTGCTTTCATCAATAAACGCCATTGAAGACTGTTCTTCCGCACCAACTGGGAATAGTGCAGAATTCAACGAGCTCATTCTTGGCTTCTGTTTGTTATGCAAGGCATCCTCAGAGCGTATCCCATCTGGACAGCAGCGTTTGCAATTTGCTGGCACTGTGCATGAAACGAAATCCAGCAGTGTCTAACCAATCAACCGTAGCAAAGTGGTCTCTCCCATTGGAATGTTAACACTTGTGGTTCTTTATTTGTTTTCCATACAATGCAGTTCAAATAAAAAATACGAGATACTATTGCTAGTGGGATTTCTGCTCCATTAATCAACATGGAATTTTAGAAAGATTTTCCAAACGCCAAAGCCCCCGGGCGCCCTTAGACTGTCATGTAACCTACATGCCAAGCTTTTTATTCCAGTCTTACATTTATTACAGTTGAAAATACGGATACTTCCATCCAAAAGGAGCATGAAAGGTTTTCCTTGCTATCGACAAAAGGCAGAATTATTTCCATCATGAAGTTAACGATTCCGCATTATAATCTTTCTTAACTAATTATGAAATGGAGGTGGTGAGAGTGAGAGTGAGGGCTGGTAAGGTCTCCTTTTTTCTTGGCAGTTTGTCAATAAGAAAACATTTCATTGAGCTTCCTTTATTACTAAGTTTAAAACATTTGTTAGACTAATAAGAGAGACAAGTAAAATATTAGGAAAGCTTTGTCAATACATGAATTCCTTTGCAAAAATTTAAAAATACGAAGAAAAAATTCCAAAACTTACACAATGCACATTTTAAAACCGAAAGAAATTATACGTACAATATCGGAGCAGTTCACTTTATTAATTTAAAGAATAGCCTTAGTTTAATTTTGTCTATAACTAATAATGGAATAACAAATGAGGTACAACAAATTACATGAGTTTGTACGTTTTAAAATATTTGAAACATCTAAGCTCACAACAAAAAAACAAAAAAAAAGTGACTATTTCTTTCATTCTTGCTTAATATTAATTACAATAGGCTACTAAAAGTATTGACTCTTGAAAATTACATTTCTTCAAGAATACCAGGCGTTTATTTTCGCACTTGATGTAACATACAGAAATTCAACGTTTTTGCAAGGCACCTGACTTATGGTGCGGGTTTTCTAAATGTAAGCTACCCGAGAATATTTGATAGGCCCTACTCTTGGAAATTACCTTCAAAGTGAAAAATCATAAATCATTTAAAATATTTTTAATTTTACCAAAAATTAAGAAATGTGAAATTTTTGGGCTAGTGCATTGAATTCTATACCTTTGAAAACTAAAAGCAGTTATTCCGATAATGATAGCAAGCATCGTTTGAAACCAAATATATCATGTTTTGTCTGCCTCTATTCATTTTCAGAAAAATAACGTTGCATTACATATTGAGTACATAAAGAGTTGGAAGAAGCCTTTTCAGGGTAAGGGGAAACCCCGAAATAAAAGTCTATCTGGGCCAGATTCGAAGTCGCGACCTGTTGTATGTGCGGCAGACACGCCACCCCCACATTACCCAGGCGGGTTAAAATGGCCTCTTAAAAGGGTATGTAACATTTTGCGAAAACTACTAAACTTGACGTTATACTTGCTATTTAAAATATTATTTACCTTGCCGTGATTCATAATAAATTCTAGCTAGACTGACTACCATACAACGAGAGGTTCCAAAAAAACTTTCTTTGATAAAAGACCTTTGCCCGATAGACTTATTTTTAGCTTGCGAATATGAGTGTGTTTGCCTCAACCAATTAGTGTTAGGACTGTCGTTTGGCCTTCATTTGTTTTCTGTCTTTATTTTCTGAAAGTGGCTCAATGTATTCAGTGCGTGTTAATTCTTTTGATTTCTTTGATATTGCTTTAATTGTTTGTTTTTTTTCACACAACTGTGTGTGTAGAACAGGAGTTGGAAAGGTAGAGTCAGACTGAAAAATTCCGGCTATGGCATTGAATTTTTCAGTCTGACTCTACCTATCCAACTTATTTGATATTGTTTTACATCTTTTAGTTACAAATTCACAAAAAGTTTTGAAGGAGGAAATTCACTGGCTGTTGTGTACTTAAAGTCATTATATTTAATATAAATAACACAGTCATATGAAGAAAGTGCTTAGGGTAAATCAGATAATTCTCATAAGTATTCCGTTTGTACGAGTTATTTATTAGCATTTACTTTGTAAAAACTAAAAATATAATTTACGCTGATATATCCTTATAACTTTCGACACAACCTTTTATTTTATTTCATTTTAAAAGTTGCAATAATTTACAAATACATTCCATAACATTTTAGTAATATATTATGTTATAAAGCTTGTGATACACTTCATAAAAGTTGACCTTGATTGTGATAAAATAAATCTGATGCCATACATTCGCATATATATATATATGCGAATGTATGGCATCAGATTTATTTTATATATATATATATATATATATATATATATATATATATATATATATTAGGTTATGCTTCAACAAAATATTCTGACCTAAGTTTATTCTTCTATTTACTTCACGCGTATCAAGATTGATTTTACTTCTCACCCAAAGGGTTTGATTCTTGGCTGGGGTGAGGAATTTTTCTTTAACCAGAATTATTTTCTATGCCCCACAGAGTCTGGAAGTAAGAATCGAAGAGTTACTGTGCGTGTGTTTAATGACATAAAATGATTAATCTAATGTTCTAAACCTACAGTAAGATCAGTTGTTTCCCCGATAAAACCATTGAAGTTAAAGAGGGCTATAGAAATGATACGATAAATAAATGAATAACAAAAGATTGCTTCTATTACATACTGTTTCCTTGTGCAAGAGGAATAAGGAGATATAATTAGCCACAGCGTTAGTCAAATATGTTAAAAGCGATTACTATGTGATACTTTTAAAATGCCAACCTCTTTGCTTGAATAGGGGAAAGAAAACTTTTCAAATGGATTGGCGTTATTCGTTTTCTACTTTCTCTACACGTTCTATGTACATAATGTATAGAGAAGGTATTGTATTACACCCACAAATTCGATACTGAGATTGCATCGGAAATACATGTTTGGAGACCCCCTAAATTAAGAAAAAGACTGTTTATAAAAATTTCCGTGTGTGTCTGTAGGCAGCATAGCTCAAAGACGAAAAATCCGTTAAATACCAAACTTGGAATTTAAGCTCAGTATCTTCATAGGATGCGCTACGAAGATTTAAAAAAAATCCCCTCACCTCAATTACCCTTTAGAAGGAAACATTTTCGAAAATTTTGATTTTGTCAAGAATGGCTCCAACGATTTTGATTAAAATATCATATATTTAAAGTATTTACATGAAAGCTGTATATTTTGAATTTTGTGGGAATAGCCTCTGAAAACACCTTTATTTTGTACGAATTTTGCATAATTGATAAACCGAAACAGAGAGAGAGAGAGAGAGAGAGAGAGAGACAAAAATTACGTAACAAAAATGTAGAGCTCGTTAAAACATACAATTTATGTTATACACATTTTTTAGTGTAGATGACCGTTTTTGAGATATTCCTCGTTATTTTGATTTCAGTTTTAAAATACTTCGTTTTCTCATAGGGAATTCGTTAACTCCTGGCCGTACAAACAAAGGTGCTTTAATGACATACTAACCAGCTTTTAAGATATTTTACTTTCGTTTTAGCCTATGGTACTCCCTTATTTGCCTGCTACGTACAAGGAAGAAAGTAATAAGACAATTTCTGCTCATTTTTCTGGATTAGCATGAATTAAATGGAGGAATAAACGTTTTAACTATAATTTGTTACAGAAATGTAGAGAATGTCATATGAACAGAATACATTTCAGAAATGGTTAACTCCACAAAAAATTTATATCACACAAATTGTGTATTTTAACTAGATCTACATTTTTTGTGTGGTATGTTTTGTTTTATTTCTGATATTTTATCATTTATACAAAAGTCATCCAGAATGAACAGATCTTCAGTGGCTATTTCCAGAAAATTCAAGATATAAATGTATTTGTGTTTAAAATGGCTTACATGTATGCTGTATTGATCAAAATCATTAGGATCATTTTTGAGAAAATCGACAATTTCGAAAACATTTCCTGTTTTCTTTAATATTTGTGACACATTGTTGAAAGACCCTGAACTTAAATATCAAGTAATTTACTTAACGTAATTTCGTTTTTGACTTCGGCTGTACACATACACTCGGTATTTGTTCTAAATATACTCTTTTTAGAAACTATGCATATAATACATGGCCATGAGAGCAAAAAGTGTGCCGCTTGTTATAGTCTCATTTACAGTTGTTCATTATTTTAAATATATTCGTATTCTTTTTTGCTTACAAGCTGCATTTAATGTCTATTCGGACTACAAACATCTTATGTGTTCCAATCATATGCCTTTGTCTACATCTCTGTAACAAATTATTCTAAAAAGCTTATTATTCTAACTACTTCATGGATAGTCGCCCTCCGTGGTGTAAAGGTAAAATACCCAAGGTCGCGGAGGAGGAGGATGGGTTTTTTTCAGGCGTAAAAATCCTTAGTATGGCTTCCTTCGGAAGGGAAGTAAAGGCGTGGTCCCGTGTCGTAGATTTACGGCATTTAAAAGAACCTCAAGCCTGATAGAGAGGCCTCTGAGCAAAATTAAGTGGTCTTTCACCATCAGAATAGAATAGGACGCTGAGAACCACAGCAGTTAAATAAACCCATAAATAAAACTCCATTTACATTTAATCCAGCTAAATGTTAGCAGAAATTCTTTCTTGTAAGTATAAAGAAAATAATGGGATGCACTAGGCTAAAGCGATAGTTAAATCTTCTAAAAGCTGGTTGTCCTGTGAATGAAATCCGTTTGTTTGCATTGCCAGGAGTTGACAAATTCCCGTATGTGTATTTTAAAACTGGAATATCTTAAAAATGGCCAACTCCACGAAATTATATATTTGTGTGTGTGTGTTTGTGTATGTGATATGAATTATCTGTTTTAACGAGATTTACATATTTTGTGCAGTACGTTTTTGTCTATCTCTTACGGTTTACTAGTTATGCAAAATCCAGCAAAATTTATTCAGAATAAAGAGGTATTCAGAGGCTATTCCCATAAAATTCAAGATATATATTTTATTTGTCATGTAAATATCTTTAACATACTGCATTTTAATCAAAATCGTTAACAGCCATTTTTGAGAAAATAACAATTCTCGAAAAGTTTTCCATGTAAAGGATAGTCTGGGGTAGTGGGATTTTTGTCAAAAGCTTCCTGTCGTATCCTTGGAAGATACTTAACTTATGTACCACGTTTGGTATTTTACCGATTTTTCGTTTTTGAGTCATCGTGTTCAAGGACACACAGTGACGACCTTTTTGTAAATATGTTTCTTTTAGGTATCGTGCACCTTTAAACGTCTATTTCTGTTGAAATCTCGGTTTAGAATTGATGGGTGGAATGCAATGCCATCTCTATACACTATGTAATAGTATGTGTAGAGAAAGTAAAAATGATGGAAGTAGTTCAGCTGATGAAGAATGGACAGATCATTAATTGGTTAAGCAACTAGAGATGTATTTGGTTTAACAAAGTTAATGCTTAACTTTCTCAAACAATTGCGATGGGAAAGTTACGGAGGTGTCGACTTGCTTCAAGCGCTAGACAAAACTGAATTGCGGGATCTGTTGCTTCTCGGGACTAACGCCTTCACACAGACGTATAGACATTTCCTTTTGTACAACATACACAGTAAGATATAGAAATAGGAGCACGGAGATGATAATTAACTAAGCGTAAATTCCCATTATCGTCTCCTTGGCGTTTTGGATCAAGCCTTCAAAGTACTCAGCTTTGTGGTCCTTCGCATGAGGTACGCTTAGAAGCTGAATTTTACGTCACTCTTTATGGGGATGCAGTAGAATTGTGTACACATATGTATTTTCTGCTATGTTTCTTATAAAAGAGAAAACGCATAGAAAAGACCCAATAAACTTATTTTACTACTTTCCCATTTAACTCGTATTCTCTTTTTCTTGAGAGGTATTAATGGCATGATCAGCGACGTTGTAAAGTAAGTTCTTTACAAATTAATTATTAATATTTTACATAAATGTTGAACATTAATATCATAAGTTTGATATATGTAAACATTAAGAATATAAAAATTTGAAGAATACAATAGATGCATTTTCTAATACAGCTTTGAATAGTGCACAAAACCCCCAAAATGGTAGTTCAGTTGCTTCAGATACTTGAAGTATTAATATAGCTAAATGTATGAATTGTGCTCATTTTGGGGTGGCTTGTAATGGAACTAGTTGATGGCTACTACGTGACTCAGTTTGTTCTTTTGTTTTTACAAAGTTCCGCTGAATTTTCCATTCTTTTCGTCTGGGAGTATGATGTATGGAGGGACTATTGTGACTGAATTGTACCTACATATGAAGATATTAAGTTTTAAAGTTGGCATATAACAGTTTACCTTCAGCCTTGAACTTTGCTTTAGTACAATTGGGCAATTACAATTATAATTTTCCAATTAAGCTGTGGCAATTACAAAAGGAGTATGCTTAATTTAATGGAACCACTGACTTTAATGATCTCCTATGCCATTGTTGCAGTGTGTATTTAACAGTTTACATACAAGCCTTAAATTTTGCTTCATTATAATTTGGCATGATTTATAACGGCACTTAGTGACAAATACTTAATTTAATGCAGCCACTGACTTTAATGATTTTACACCATTGTTGCAGCATGCGTTTAACACTTTAAATTCAGGACTTGAATTTTGATTTATTATAATTTGATAATTACATTTACAAATTCCAAATTAAGCTGTGACAATTACAAAGGAGTTTTGCTTAATTTAATTCAGTCACTGACTTAAATGATTTTTGCACCATTGTTTCAGTGTATATTTAATTTTGTTTTATTACAATTTGGCTATTAATCTATGGACATCAAGATTAATTTTGCTTTAGTGATTTTTACACCATTGTTAAATTGTTTACATTCAAATCTCGAATGTTGATTCATGATAATTTAGTATAATCTATAACGATACTTTGTGTGCAAGCTGTGACAAATACAATAGGATTTGGCGCAATTTAATACTACCATTGATTTTATTGATCTTTTCCACTATTGTTGTAATAGGTATTTAACAAGTTTACACCCACTACAATCTTGCATAACTAGAGTGTCACTTAGTGTGCCAACTGCGGCAATTATGATAAAGATTTTACGTCTTTTCATATACCAGTTACATTTTAATATTTTGTTATTATGATGACAGTGCGTATTTGACAGTATTTAAGGTTTCATTTTGCATTCCATTAATGATTTCGCGTATTTCTTTGGGACTTCGTGTCCAAGTAGTGGCGAATGCCAGTTGAGCTTTTGAACTACTCTCCTTACAATTATCTTGGGATTCTTACTACTTTTTACTTTCTCTACACATACATGTACACAGTGTATGTGGAAGGTATTGAACTGCATCCAAAAAGTCGATACCGAGATTTCACTAGAAATACATGTTTTGAGACCTCCTGAATAAAAAAAATCATTTTCGTGTTTGTATGTATGTGTGCTGTCTTTGAGCAGTAGAGCTCAAAAACAAAATACTGTTAAATTCCAAACTTGGTGCGATACAAAATTTTCAAGAAAATCCCCCACAAACGAACTACTCATATATGGAAAAAATTCGAAAATTTTGATTCTCTCAAAAATGGCTAACGATTTTGATGAAAATCTCTTGTATTTAAGATATTTACATGTCAATAAAATGTATATCTTAAATTTTCTGCGAGTAGCCTCTGAAAACATGTTCATTCTGAATTTTGCTGCATTTTGCATAACTTAGGCAAGAACTTACTTAAAGAAATGTAGATCTCGTTAAACATCCAGTTCATGTTATGTACATTTTTTCGTAGAGTTCACTGTTTTTGAGGTATTCCTTGTTATTAGTTTCAGCTTTATAATAATTATATTTTGCTGATACAGAAATTTGTCAACCCCTGTCCATACAAACAAAGGTACTTCCATCACATAGCAACCAGCTTTTAAAATATTTGACTATCGATTTAGCCTATGATACTCCCGTTTTCCTTCTACTTAGAAGGAAGCAAGTAATAGGACCCTTTCTGTTAATGTTTTCTCGATTAGCATTAAGTAAACAGAAGAATAAGCTTTTTAATAATAATTTATTGTAGAGATGTAGAAAAAGTCATGTGAATGGAACACATCAGATTTTTTATTATTAAATATTTAATAGTTCAACTTTTCACGCTTACAATTATTATTATTTTGCACAGTTATAGTGAATTACAGAGGAACAGGTTGTAATTTCAACTGGCTTTATTGCCAGTATTAATTTAGAGCGTTTGTTAGTAAACATAAAAGTTCTTTTACATCAGGTCACAGGTCATTCTCTCAGTAATTAAAACCTGCTTCCCTGTTATCTTTCATACTGCGAGTAGAATAGTATTCACCTTCAGGGGGTAACGCTGTAACGTTGTTTCAGGTAAACGTTTGCATAAATGCTTTATTTGCACATTTTCCTTGATACAAATAAATAAGGGCATATACTCTGTTTAAGATATAGTTAAATCTTTTAAGAGCTGTTCGCAATGTGATTGACTTGGTATTCCGTTCTCTTATCTTGACCAGAGTAAGTGAAACAAATAACGATGCCGCATTTGGACAAAGAATAAGAATAACAAGAATTTTTTTTCGAAAATGGTTGTCTCCACCAAATAATGTGACATAAATTTATGTGTGCTAACGATGTCTATACTTTTCTTTCTCTGCCGCATCCTAAATAGTACATAGAGATGATTTTACTTCCACTAAAACGCATAACACCAGGATTTCGGTGGAAGTATACGTTTTGGTCTCCTGAATTAAAAAAATAAAGCATTTTTAAATAATTCCTTATTGTGTGTGTCCGTATGTGTGTGATAACTCAAAACACGTAAAGTCAGTTAAATATCAAACTAGATTTTTAAGTTCTGCATTTTCCAAAGATTAAACGCGAAGAATTTTAAGAAAATCCTCCTAGTCCTTAAATATCTTTAGTTGAAAAAAAATTAAAATGGCTGTAACGCTTTTGATTAATATCCCATGTGATTAAAGCCTTTTCATGACAAATGAAATGCATATTTGAATTTTCTAGGAATAAGCTCTGATGCAATATACACTCTGAATAGCTTTTGCATATCTGATAAGGCGTAAGAGATAGACAAAATATTATTACACTAAACGTGTGCATCTCGTTGAACACACAATTTATATACAAAATGCATACATGATTCGTGGAGTTAACCATTTCCGAATTATCCCATGTTATTAATTTAAGTTTTGTTATACTTATACTTTTCTCAAACGGGAACCATTATTCGTTTTTCATTTCTTTTTCTTCCTGTCCATGAAAGGGATACGAATTTCATTGTAGAAAAAGAGCAACCGGCATTTTAAAGATTTGCCTCTCAATTTGCTCAGGGCATAATCTTATTCTCCTTGTACCTATAAGAAAATAAGTAATAATACCATTTCTGTTGATGTTTATCTCGACTAGCATGAAAAGCTTTTCAGAATATTTTGTTGCACAATAGTTAGAGAAAATCATGCGAATGAAATACATCAGAATTTTTATAAGTGCGGTTGTGTCTGTCTCTTAAGGTGATGCATCTATGAAATTTGACCGAAAATTGTGAAAAGTTAAACAATTATTTTATTTTATAATAACTTTAAGAAAATATATCGTTTTTCTCTTGGCTAAATTTTAACTACCAATTAAATGAAGATATTAAGCTCATGCTAATTAATAAACACTCTAACATTCAACCTTCTCTATACGTACTGTGCACATAGTATATAGAGAAGGTATTGTATTGCACCTAAAATTCGATACCGACATTTCAACGGAAATATATGTTTTGGGTCAACCTGAATCCAAAAAAAGCATTTTTGGAAAAAGTTCCGTGTGTGCGCCGTGTGCGTGTGAGACAGACAGACAGACAGACAGATAGAAAGAGAGAGAGAGAGAGAGAGAGAGAGAGAGCATAGCTCAAAAACGAAAAGACCGTTAAATACCTAACTTGGTATTAAAGTTTGAAATCTTCCGAGGATGGGACACGAAGATTTTCAAGAAAATCCCCCCACCCCAAACTTCACGTGGAAAAAAATTCGAAAATGTTTATTTTCTCAAAAAAGACTCCAACGATTTTGATTAAAATCTCGTATCTCCTATCCCTGGCATTTAAGATATTTACATGCCAAATAAAATGTATATCTTGAATTTTCTGGGAATAGCCTCAAAAGACCTCTCTATTCTGGAAGATTTGTATTGCATTTTGTATAACTGGTAAACCGTAAGAGATAGGGGGAAAAAAAAAACGTACCACACAAAAATGTAGATCACGATCAAACACAGTTAAGTACAAAACTTAGTAACTTCTAAGAATGTGACACCAAGATATTCAGGAATGAAAGTAAAAATAAGACACTCCCTCTACCAGCATGCGCTGTTCTGTTCCTCGGGGAACTGAATTGACAGGGCACTTCACCTTCCCAAAATGACGAACTGCCACTGCAAAATTAGAAGCTAAATACCATGTTCTTCCTAGCGGAGTGCCGTTTAGATAATGCTGCGTTGAATTTAGACCAAAAATAAAATATAACAAAAGTGTAGAAACAATTTTGTGAGAGCTGATGGAAGTTTCCATGTAAATGACATAGCTGTTACGTTTTTTTTTTTTTTTTTTTTAATTTTCGAGTGGAGGGGAAAAATCCACCTTATGGACTAACCCGGGCAAGCCCGGAGTGTTGGGGTCTCCCATGTGGGCATACCGACTAAAAAACCCCTCCACCGGTATTAGAAGGCAGAAAGGAGAGGCGGTACCGCATGATTGCACCCGCGGATTCAAGGCGATAATATAACTGACTGCAGGGTGTAGTCAGAGGGGTGAAATGAGGACCGGGAGACAGACTTGACCGAGGCCCAGACTGCCACCGCGGAGTATTCGGGGAGAGGAGTGAAGGAATTCTAGGGTGAAGGATGGAGTTAGTGCTGGTTGACTCTGTTGAGCCAGTCGTTGTATCCTGGGACGTTTTCGAGCTTAAGCCCTTGGCGTCTACTTTGGATGTTGAACTTGGAAGTTTGAGGTGCCGACTTCTCCAGTAGAGCTCTCACCTCCTCCCTGAAGATGAGTCGGATATCGGTGACTGCTGTTGCTATTGCTTGGTGAAGTTCTGGATGTGAAGTGGTGCTGTCCTGTTCCTGAAGCCTGTCCTCCAAGGCCGTCAGCTTAGCCGTAAGAATCAGGACCTCCGCGTGGAGGTCCTGAATGGCCTCACTTAGGCCCTGGATTTCCTGCTGCAGTATGGTTGGTGTTGGTTGTTCAGTCTGCGGATATGGTTGTGTAGATGATGGTGTCCGGGCTGGTTTAGGCGATCAGTGCCTGCTCTTTGGGTAGCTGGGGCACTGGGCTTGCCCGGTGAAATGTCCCGTACCACCACAGGTGGCACAGAACCGGCGACGGCGGCGGAGGTCGTGCCCAGTGCACTCCGAAGTGTATGCGTTGGTGCCACAGTAGTGGCACTTCGGCGGCGAAGAGCAGTCTTCTTGGCTGTGCCCGTAGGCACAGCAGCGACGGCAGGGCCGGTGTCTTTCCTGTCTGCTTGCCTCAACGTGAAGTCGCCCTAATAAGGGCAACCCTGACGCCAAGGCAGCCTCCAGGTCTGATCGGTCCTGTAGCTCCACCCTAACTAGTGGTGTCGGGCCCCGGTCACAGATAAATTCTAGTGGCCCTCGAACATGAAGGCCTTCTAGATTGTGCAGCGGCGAGGAGGTGCCGGGTGGAGAGATCCCGAGGGACCCCCCTAACCACGGCACTGTACCGGGGCGGCGGCGGCGTGGAGCTCAGCGGTGGCGGCGATGTAGTGTTGGCTGCCGGTGAAGCAGCGGCGGCGGTCGGCGGCAGTGGTGATGGTGAGCGCGGCAAAGGTGCAGCGCTCACTGCCGGCGTAACGGCAGGTGGCGGAGATGCCGGTGAGCGCTTCCTACCGGCGGTTGCCGGAGAAGCGGTGGCTGCTGTAGGAGCTGCTGGTCTGCGTTGTTGCTTCCTCTTCGGCATCTCGAAGCGAACAATATACACACACTAAAAAAAATATCATTCCTCTAGATAACCTAAATTGTCGTACTGTTCTTGCGGTGTTTCCTTTTGAGCCAACTTTAGAGGCGGTTTCCGAACCGCCCTTTCATTTCAGAGTGATTATAACATTGTTTCTATGTCTTTATTTTTTGCAGACTAGGCAGATAGATAAATTATTGGTTGGTGCAGTCAGTTGGTCAAAGACAATAAAACACGCCTGGCGTTGTGATTTTGCTGAAAATGTGAAAGTTTGACGGGGACTCGGGTCTTACACGATTCTCATTGGTGCCATTTTGGCACAACATAACGAGCGAGTAAGAAAACGCAATGTCAATATGGCAATGCACCCCTGTATCCCTCAACCTACTTGACGCTCCGTCAAAACAAGTTGATTTGTATAGGCAGTGTGTTAATTTTGTCCACTATATGCGCGAATTACTTTGCCATTAGAAATTCAGTATGTAGCGCAAAGAAAATATAATCTAATTTTGTATCACCCGATGAGAGGGGTGGATAACTGTCCAATAAGTTTAGGGATCATTAGTTTCAAACTGAGAACTTCATTTGTCGCAAGATAGGTTTCATGGCCATCCCTTCGGTAACGTGGTCTTGCCAATACGCTTTTAAGGGTCTAGAAAACAGGTGAAAGACATGGGCGGACTCAACGAAAAGACGCCGTGACTTAATGTCTTTGAGTGTATAAGCGTTACTGAGGGAAACTTTTTTTGTAGTTTTACGGGAGTGGGCCACCTTTTATTCCTGTTTTTGTAAACATGTTAGATCACAATTTTGTTGATCTCACACAGTGGTAAACGATAATAGTCAGGTCAAATAATTTAGACTAAACCTGATACATGAAATCTTTCATTAACTAGATACACCTATTTTAAAATAGAACATGCCTATTCCTGCTGCATTTAGATATTTGACATCTTTGGATAATCGTGCATACGGAAGCAAGAATAAAATACCTTTATACTTGAGCGCATGATATAGTTTTACAAAATTTTGGGAGATTCTACCATGAGGGCCTTAATGGCCAGTCAAAAATTAGTTCACCAATGTAAGGGTTTTTTGTAGCTTAACATCCTTTAACCTGATTGGTCATATCGGACGATGAAAGAAATTGTTCAAATTATGCTCAAATGATCTCGGAGTCTATGGAGCTTAAGTTACTCGACATTCGTCTTCTTAGAATATCCAGATAATTCACCCTAAGCGAAATTCGAATTGGGCTATTGTATCAAGAATTTGCTAAATTTTGCTGTCATTCAAACATTATTAACCATTTAGCAAAAAGACAGTATAGCTTAGTACTTTTGCAATATGTATCTAAATATTTACTCCAAAATTTAAAAAAAAATAATGTGCTACTTCACATGGCTTTCTCTGCCCATTCTGCACCAAATTATTCTTACCAAAGCTTATTTTTTATCTACTTCATATATATCATGCATATTTATACATTTGCAGAAATACTCTTATTACATACTTCCTTGTAGATACGCGGGAGTAAGGGAATACACTAGTCTAATGAGAAAGTCAAATCTTTGAAGAACTATGTGATGTATTGCTCATTCCGTTCTCTTTGCTACACCAAGAAGAAGAAACCTGAATAAAACCTTTCCATTTGAGAAATGTATAAGTACGATCGTATTAACAAATTGAAACCAATAACTAGGAACATTTTGGTAACTGTTAACTCCACAAAAAATTTGAGATAAATTGTGTGTTTTAACGAGATCTACATTTTTGTGTAATTGGTATAACATTATGCAAATGTAATTCAGAATAATCAGGACTTTCTAGAATATTCTCAGAAAACATATGTGTATATATATGTGTGTATTTATATTCTATTTAGCAGAAAATATCTTAAACGTAAGATATTTTTAATCGAAATCAATAGTCATTTTGAGAAAGTCAAGTTTTCTTAAAATCATCAATGTAAAGGGCAGTTCTTAGTAGAGTATTTTCTTGAAAATCTTCGTATTGCATCTTAGAAAATCTTGAATTTAACTATGAAGTTTGATATTTAATTATGTTTATTTATTTATTAACCATGCTGTTCAGATAGACACCGGACCTTTTCTTAAAAGTGCTTTTTTGAATCAGGGATATCAAAAGTTGTATCTCCACTGCTCGGTATAAAATTTTTGGATAGAATATAATACCTTCTCTATTATGTACATTTTATATACATTAGTAGAGAAACTAAAAATTTTTAATACGTCTAAAGCTATATACTAAGACGTAAGAATGACTTCTTATTTAATTTTAAGTATAATAATTAATAATGTATGTTCTATAAACACATTTACATGAATTAGCCAATGGGAATATCAACTCTTATAATGTGGCCACGTCTGTAGTTTGCATTTCTCTTTTTGTCTAATATGCACTAAACACTTAATTTTCTCAACGGAGGAAAATCAGTTTTATATTATCCAATCATTTAAAACAAGAGTACATTTAAATCAGTTAAGACTGTGCCCAATTTACAATGCAGTTAAAATGCAATGGAATATGATCCGAAGTAGGTAAAATGTTGAGGCTGAAAATGTTTGGGAAACTATACCATCCCAGAATGACAAAACGATGGTAGTTCATGTAATAAACACATTTTAATGACCTTAGACTTACCTTGGATGGATAGTTTAATGCAAGTAGTGCCGAAAGTTTTAATTCAAGTGTCAATAATAGGTTGTTTTTTTTGTGTGTGTTCAGCGCTTTTGCATTTCAGCAGTTTAGCTAGAAATCTTAGTAATACAATTTTGAAAGTGCAGATGATAATTTAAGTAACGCTGTGTTTATTAAGGTAAAATTCTGATGTATTCCATATGCATAAATTTCTCTAGTTGTTCCATACACAAACTATTCTTACAAAATATTATTCTTTTATCTACATCATACCAATTGAGAGAAATACTAGCATAAATTGTGTTATTGTTTCCTTGTGATCAGAAGGAAAAACGGCAGTACACTAGGCTAAAACGATAGCCAAATCTTTTAAAGCCTTGTGGCTATGTGGTTCGCTGTGCATGGTCCCGTTTGAGAAAGGTTAGAAGAACATTGAAACCAGTAATAAGGAATATTTCCAAAACGGTCAACTCTACAAGAAAAACATATATGAGATAAATTGTGTGTTTTAACAAGATCCACATCTTGTGTAAGTTTTTGTCCAGCTCTTACGGTTTAATCGTTATGCAAAATTCTGGTAAACTCATCAACAATAAAAAGATCTTTAGAGGCTTTTCCAAGAAAATTAAAAATATGCATTATATTTGTGATGTTAATATCTTTAATATGCGGTATTTTAATCAAAAACGTTAGATCCACTTATCCACTTAAACGGCAGTTTGTGGTGGGGGTATTTTCTTGAAAATCTTCGTGTCGTATCCTTAAAGATACTAAACATAAATATCACGTTGGTATTTAACGGTCTTTTCGTTATTGAGCTATGCTGTCCAAACACACACAGACACGGACCTTTTTCTAACAAAAGTTTTTGGACTTGGGATATCTCAAAACATATTTCCGGTGAAATCTCAACATCGAAATTTTGAGTACAATACAAGTGAAAAGCACTATTGAAAACGAAGATTCCATGTTTTAGAATTGTATGAGACGACCATTATTAGTTTACTGTGGACTAGTCAAGGTCAGTCAACATGCTGAGAATGACATTAAAAAAAAAAAAAAAAAAAAACGCGTCCAAAGTCAGAACCAGCGAAGGTGCGTAATATGGTCGTCTCATATAGTTAAAAACTGTATTTATCTTCACAGCTTTATGAAGTAATAGAAAATTAAGTACAATTGAAACGTCTAATACTCCCTCTAAAGATGAATAATCTCAAAATTTTTAAGGGAATCAAAGAAACTTTTATTCCGTTTCTTCATAGTTGTATAATCGATACACAGAATGGTTTTATTTTATTGGTCATTATGATATTTCTTTTAAATCACTGAAAATTTTGTAAATATATTTCAAAATTACTAAAAGGTGTTTAATATAGGTTTTGTTCTGTAGTGTAACATATTTTATATGTTTAAATAATAATATTATTTATAGTAATATTATTAATAATAATCATAATAATAGACTTTTGGAAAAATGCCTGTTTTCTTATAAATCTACTTGATATCAAACTGGAATTTAAATTTTAAGATTTATTTACTAATCAAGATATTTCTTTTACGGAAGTTGGGATGTCTTTATGGTTTAAAGTAAATATGGAACTAATTCGGTGCCATGGTCCAAAGTTTAATGTTCTTATGAAATCTGTGGCAATAAAATATATGGTATTCTTAGTCGGCTAGGCAGCCTTCGTAACTTTGCAGCAGATAGCGGTACAAAAAGGAAAACAGAACTACTATCTGTTTAGTATATATCTGTTTAAAGTTTAAAAATGCGTAAAAGCCATGCTATAGAAATAAAAAAATTAGCGTCAAGTGATTTCTATTTTGTTTATATAGATACACTAAAAATCTATTGCAGTTAACTATATTATGACAATGCTGTCTGAATATGTGATCGCTCTCATGTTCGCTCTGACATGCGGCCGTAGAGCCAGAATGCGAGATATCACATTTGGATGCGTACCTATACAATGGCGGGACGTAACAGAAGACTACGGAACGTAACACATCGACATCTGGTACACTTGAGAGTTGTTTAGAAATGTCCAGGACTTCTACTAGTTTCTAGAAAGTTTAACTACAAAAGGAGGAAGAATTGCAGTGCAGGTTGTTCTGTTGTGTTGCGAATTGTACCGAGTTGTGAATAATTGGAGTGTTAGCGCGTAGTGGTGTGCGAGCCGTATAAGGCGAGCAGCTGCAAACTGCCTAAAGTCGAGTGAATCAATTATTGAGTAAAAATTAGATTTTATTTGTAACTTCACTTTCAGTCAATAAAGACACTTATTACAATATATTTACAATTTAACTAATAATGGTGTGGAATATGTGATAAAGCCCACAATTATTACAGAATAACCGAAATATACATATTTTTACTTTCTCTAATCCGGATATACTATGTACATAGTGGAAAGACAACGTATTGTATTCCACCCAAACATTTGATGTCGAGGTTTCACCGGAAATATATGTTTTGGGTTCCCTAGTCCAAAAAAAAAAAAACATTTTTAGAAAAAGGTCAATTTATGTGTCTGTGTATGGACAGCATAGCTCAAAAACGAAAAGAACGTTAAATACCAAACTGGATATTTATGTTCAATATCTTCCAAGGATGCGACATGAACTACCCCAATGTAGGAGCAAATACCATATGATTCACATATGAAAAGGGAAAATGTATATATTATAAGCTTAAAGAAAGCAATGTAAAATAGTTATGAATATTTAAGGGCAGAAATATGCATAAATGCATGTTGTTGTAACTTAGGTAATTAAGGCAAGGCGAGCTAGCTGAATTCCAGATAACAGTTCACCAACCACCACCTCTAATGAGCACAGGGTTTAGGCTAAAGAATGTAAGATAGAAAAGAACATGCATAGAAAGGAGTGAGACAGGAATAGTTACTTGTCTTCCAAGTAGCACAGGGAATTGGAAAAACAGACAAAGCAAACATGAAGTAAAAATGAGAGGAAACAGTGGTTTTTCCAAACGCGTCATGCGCACGCTATGACGTCAGAACTTGGCACAATTTATTCTGCTAACTTCTGAGGTGATGCTAACTAAAAACGAATAAGAGATACTGTTACATTTTATGGCGCGAAAGTTGGCGTCACCCAGGATCAGTAATTAAGGCACGGCAGATCTCTTATGTGGTTACTCTCTCTTATATTGTTACTCTCTTGAGCTTGTGTTCACGACACATTGTGTTGCGCGCACGTCCACGTGCTTAAGTAGTGGGGGAGCGATGTGCAGATGGTCAGATTAGGCTCCTGATTAATAATTTAAGTGGTGGGATGGTGTTTATTTGTAACTCATTTTGTAAGTAAGCAAGCTAGCCGCCCGTTAAATCTGTGATACAGTACATTCACGTCGTAAGGGAAAATGCAGTGTATTTAATATTAGCCTCACCCACAAACGCCTGAGATAAGTTAATTAGAAGATTAGGGATGGAGTCTTCATTACCAGACACAGCTGCTACGAGACACCGACTTCTCGCGACACCAACTACCCTTTACATGGAATGAAATTTCGAATATTCTGATTTTCTCAAAAGTGGCTCTAACGATTAAAGTACTTATACTTTTCTCAGACATGAAATGTCCGTTTTTCTTTTCTTCTACTCCTGGCCAAACAAAGAGGTGCATAACGACAGTTTTAAAACATTTGACTATCACTTTAATACACCGCATTCCTGTAGTTTCCTTCTTCTTGTAAAGAACTAAGTAATAAGAACATTCTGCTAATGTTTATCTCGATTAACATGAAGTAGAAGGAAGAATAATCTTTTGTAAGAAGTTTATTTGTAGAGCAGCTAGAGAAAGTCGTGTGAGTGTAACAGATTTTTAGATTGACGATTTATTTGGTTGCATATGTAGTAGCTCAGGTTAAAATGGTGGCCAACCTGAAATCCTGCATCAACATCTTTGATAACCTGAATAAGATTATGTTCTCTATATAACAGTTATATAATCCGGTATACTAATACGTAAAATTAATTATATAAAAACATAACGTTTCCAAAAGAGCATATTTTGGATAGGCTATTTAGAATACTGTCTCGGATTAATTAACCCGAGACAGTTTTGGTATTGTAAAATTAACTACGTAAAAATAATTTTGAACCGAATTCAATAAACCGTGATGTAACTACCAGGTTAATGGGTCGGGGAAAGCAGGAAGAGCACATAAGTGGTGCCCCTTATTCAACCGAATAATGGATCGTACAACAGTGTGTTGCGGTCCATGCAGATTAGATCAAAGAAGTCTGTTGAAAAGGTAGAGCGCAGTTGAGGTTAGCTTTGTGCAGTTTGTGGGATGGGGCAACAAATGAACTGCTGGTACAGAAACCAGCAATTAAATGAGATGAATGAGGCCAACATGTATCTTGTACACCCTTTAACCATCAGGGAATGAACATAGTTTTGTTTTCCTTACTAATAGCTCCTACTAAGTGATGTTATTTTTAGGAATCTGTATTTTGTAATTGATGATGATACAGAAGGGCAGCAGTTAAAACACTCTTTCCGTGTATGCTGGGTATATATTCTTTATATACTCTACTTCCCCAATGTAAAGGGCTTTTATATTGGGCAAGTATTCGGCTCCCTCAATTTGCGCTAATTTCATTATTTCTTGTGCTAGGAGCAGGTTTAGTTTGAAAAAAATCTGATGTGTTCCATTTACATGACTTTCTCTACATCTCTGAAATAAATTATTGTTGAAAAGCTTATTCTTCTATTTACTTCATGCTAATCGAGAAAAAAACCTAGCAGAAATGTTCTTAAGACATGCTTCCATGTAAGTAGTAGGGAAAAAAGGAGTATCATAGCCTAAAGCGATAGCCAAATGCTGGTTGCTATGTAATTGAAGTTTCTTTGTTTGTATGGACGGGAGCTAACACATTCCATGTAAGAAAAGTATAAGTATTTTAAAGCTGAAACGAATAACAAGGAATATTTAACAAAACGATCGACTCCACGAAAAAATGTATATGGCATAAAATGTGAGTTTTACGTAAGTTCTTGTCTATCTCTACGGTTTACCAGTTATGTAAAAGTGTGTAAAATTAATTCAGAATAAAGATGTCTTCAGAGACTATTCCCAGAAGATTCAAGATATACATTTTATTTGTCAGGTAAATTCCATTAATGTACGATGTTTTAATCAAAACTGTTAGAGTCATTTTTAAGAACATAAAATTTTCGAAAATGTTTCCATCTAAAGAGTAGATGGGGGATTTTCTTGAAAACTTCGTGTTGCATCTTTGGGAAATACTGAACATAAATATCCAGTTTGGTATTTAGTGGACTTTTCGTTTTTGAGCTTTGCTACACACACACACACACACACACACACGTTTCTAATTTTTCTTTTGATTCGGGGTGTCCCAAAACATGTATTTCCGGTGAAATTTAGGTATCGAATTTTTGGGTGCATTACAATACCTTCTCTATACACTATGTACATAGTACGTGTAGAGTAAGTAAAATGTCCTAGAGTCTTCTAAGATGTCTGGAACAAGATCACCAAGTTCTCCATCGGTTCTTGACACGCCGATGTCTGATGTGAGTCCACTTTTTCTGCCTCTCTCTCTCTCTCTCTCTCTCTCTCTCTCTCTCTCTTGTCTTTAATTACTAAACATCTAATAATGCAATATCCTTGTCCAAGGAGTTGCAACTTCCGCTGTTGCATCCATTCATGTTGGATAACTAACTGCATATTCCAACCGTAATATTCCTAGCAGTGGCGGAAGACGGACGGCTGCAAATTTCAGTTCCGATCATGGCGGGCCTTGTGCGTCAATCTTTAGCTGGCGAATTTAATGTCGTGCGGGTACGTGATAGTTGGTTGATTTAACTGAGCGGAAATCGCGAGATCCGTGATTCAAATCCTGCTTATGACATTGAATTTGTCAGTCTGATGAATTCTGCTACTTTATTAAAGCTAGGTAGTACGTGTACCTATATTCCACATTCTTTTTTTTTAAATACCGGAGTCTGATCCGGCACTGTATACCCTACTTTTATTTACCTTTGTTCTTTTTACCTTGTTTTGCCGTATTATTACTGTTTTCTAACTTTTACAACACACACATATACACAAACATATAACACCCATGCCCAAGGCGGGACTCGAACCCACGATCCCCAGCGCTACGAAGCAAGCCTTGGCGAGCGCGGCCATGGGGACCGTCCATTCTTCGGCTGCTGTTATATAGGCCATAGACCTGGCACTTTTTTTTTTGGGTGACCCAAATCTCTTTGCCTCTTAAGTGTATATCTTGAGTTAACCTGTGGTTCTGTCTGTATGAGCGTTACACACATACACACACACACACACACACACTCTCTCACTCTCTCTCTCTCTCTCTCTCCTTTTTACGAATTTAATTTTCTTAGCTATCTAATATTGCAACGTTGTCTAACATTTTCCTATTTTACCCTGTCTAATGTGGATTAGTCCATTAAGGCATATAAAAATGCATTACTGCTGCACTCATGATTTGGTCAGACTTTTTGTCTCTGCGCCATAACCAGGCTATGAATTTCCAAGTATTAAATTCAGGATGAAAGAAAATTAGGCTAAACTGTCTTCTCACCATAAATAACAAACCGTGTGCTATCCCTTTAATGTCTTCTGGCGTGTACAAACCAATCACAAAATCGAGTTTTACCTACCGCCATGGCATGGTCACTGTTGTGTAGGTTCAGTGGTTTGACTGTAGCCAACTTGAAGCCAACTACTTGAGTATTCCTTAGCCTGGTCATATCATCTAATGTTATTGGATGTTTTAAATGTTCATATTGCCTTCAGCATTTACATATTTGTTCTTCCGAATGACATGCCTTAGGCAGCCTGACAGTTTTTATCCCTTAGAATCTTGTCTTTTAGTTAACCTATTATCCTGATGAGCTAAGCTTATTCTACGATATTTGAAATGAATTTACACGTTAGAAATGACTTTTTTGTCACAGAATAGCACGTATCTATTTTTCAAAAATGTATGGTTTATATTACTCATTTTACCAGAAGTTAATATTTTGCACTAACCTGCACGGATACTCCGACACATGCTGAGATTTCATTTCAATATCTCCGAATTAAAAATCTCAAAACTTTTACCATTTTAATGGATCACATAGTAGTTTTGAAATTAAGCTACAGATCTCATTTACGTATCATTTTGAAGCTTATAGAGCAAGGGATATTATGAAATAGCATCTTGGGTCTTAATCTAAGTTAGAAACATTCTGTTGTCATTTACCAAATATAATATTTTTAATTTAAAAATACACATGTATTTAAATAGTTGGTCTGCTTGAAATATTTGAAACTCATTACTGTACATGTCCAGATAAGCTAATTGGTGTGTCGAAGTCTAGAGTATCGATATTTCTATAGATGATACAGTGTTTTAAAAATAGTGTTTGATTTTCAAAACAAATATTTTAAATTTTTCATACTCCAAAACTTTTTAGATTACCATGCCGAACAAAGGCTGCTCACGACTTTCGATATAATCCCGTAACAGCCTGGTTTAATCTGTGGCTGTCTACATTATGCCAACCAATGAACTCTTATAATATTCCTTTGTTGTTGCCATTTTTTCTGTTCACCTAAAAAGTTTAATAACATTGGAATAAGAATGGTTTTTAATCCCATCGTGTATATATACCATAAAGCCCATCTTTCTTATTGAACACTTCTAATCAAATCGAGCTAACCCACTACAATTAATAAGAAAACTCAGTTGACCTCAAATCATTGATTTAATAATTGAGTACCATTTAATTAAGCGCTTTTTTTTTTTTTTTTTTTTTTTTTTTTTTTTTTTTTTTTTTTTTTTAGCTTAACGTCCTTTAACCTGGTTTGGTCATATCGGACGACGAATGCAATTGATGATATGATGATGCTCAAATGATCTCGGGGTCCATGGAGCTTAAAGTTACTCGACATTCGTCTTCTCAGGATAAGGGAAAACCCCGAAAAAAAAAAACCTTACCCGGGTAACTCACCCTAAGCGAGATTCGAACTCACGACCTTTTGAACGTGAGGCAGACATGCTACCACCACGCTACCCAGGCGGGCTCTATTTGATCTTATGACCGTTGTAGAGATAGATGGTAAGTCCCTCCCAAAATGTTCATATGAGCATTATGCAATAATTCTGAACACATTTCATAACTCTATGCTAAAGCAAACGTAGTACTCCATGGTCAGTCAGTTGAAGATTAGGAACGCTTCCTTCTCCTGGGTAGTGTGGTGGTCTGCCTCAAATTCAACAACTCGTGAGTTCGAATCTCGCTTAGGGTGAGTTACCGGGGTAAGATTTTTTTCGGGGTTTTCCCTTATCCTGAGAAGAAGAAAGTCGAATAACTTTAAGCTCCATGGACCCCGAGAGCATTTGAGCATCATTTCACCAATTTTATTCATCGTCCGATATGACCAACCAGGTTAAATGACGTTAAGCTACCAAAAAAAAAAAATAAATAAATAAATAAATGGGAGTCGTTTACATATTTTACCTTGGATCTGCACGATTCCAATTTTAAACGTTTAGCATTCTATAGCAAAGGTTTCTAAAACACCCATTTTTTTGGTTGTGTTTAACGCCCGCTTTAACTACTTATGGCACCGCAGGCGGTGACACTGATGGTACATGAATGAAGATGGAGCACTAGTGGAATGCGTGGCGTGGGAAACCGGATAACCCGGAGAAAACCCACCCCAGTGCCGCTTTGTCCACCACAAATCTCACATGCGGTCGTTTGGGATCGATCTAGGGGAGAGGCGAGTGGTCTTAACCACTCAGCCATGGCCCGGCCACCCACTTCTGAAGCATAAGTCTTACACATAGATACTTCTTTAGAAAGCGTTCGAATGATGCACCAATATCAATATTTTCCTTTGTTAATCATAACTAGACATTCGACGGGTTCTCTATCAAAATCTAGAGTACTAGGAAATATCTTGAAATGTTTATACACCTATCTACATAATTTGGTTTTTACGTATGAATTAAAATGCTTTGTTAATCAGAATGTTTCGGTTAGCATTTCAATGCGTTAATTTAATGAAGACTTGAATACGATTTCAGTTTTGAGTGAGATGCACAATGAACATAAGTCTTTACAGCTCGAACTGCAGGCAGTTTAGCAACTGATTCAGCCTTTAGCGTTCACCGCTAGTGCGCTGCGGAAAAATACCGAGGTGGATGTAGTGAAAGCTAATTACGCATAAGCGCGATCATTTATTTGGAATGCATAGTACTTCTTCTTAGTATGGCTAATAAATGGATACTCTGTAAAGCATTAGTGCATGTTTGCTGTAATTTCCAAGAGTACTGGGTACTGGTAGGGTTATGAGTAAAGCGTTAAATTTTAACACCATAACATGAGGGAGAGCAGATTTTTGGCTAAGTATGCGGAGTAGACGTGACCTACATTAATGTTTTGTGTACACGGGCTAAGCATCATAGAGTCACGGTTGGACGGCACGACCGTGGACACCTCCATAAAGCTGTCGATAAATAGTGATGTCAACTTCATGCACACAAAAGAAAATGATAAAATGATGATATATGATGATTATGTTTTAAGATGATCTCTTATTCAGAAGGTATCTGAACTAAAGGAGCCATATACTGCTGTGTGATATATGCGTTAGTGATCAGTAAACATTAATTTTTTGGAACCCTTAAGTAAACGCATTAAATCTAAGCTCAATGGACCTTGAGACGATGCGAGTTTCATTTCAGACAATTCATTCATTGTCCGATATGACCTACCAGAAATATATTGAACATATTGAATTCCAGATTTTATTAAATACTACAAATTTCATCAACCTTACGGCAAAACTGTTATGTTTTAATATTTTTATATTTACACAAAAATGCATATTACCTTGCAATTGCGTTGACTTCCACCGCATCGTAGGTGTTTCTCTCTCTGAGAAGACCGTTCATCTTGATGATTTTTGCATATGTTTTGCTCACCCTATCGTAAATATAAAACTAATAATCCTTAATAATTTTATTCAATTAATTTTTTTTTCAAATGTCTCATTTTATATTTTACGGGTGTATTAGATGAACACACAGTTGCGAAACACAATTTAGATTAATGCATTGTGTCAGTTCCCATGAAAACAATGTCTTTAATTCAGAATAATGATTTTTAAAACCTACCTGTTTTGCTTCAAATTTACAAAAGTTTGGTCACTATGGAGTTTGCTGCTTCAAAGTGGATAAAAATGTCACATTGCAATTGAGACCTTTTTTTTATTTTTTTAATTTTTTTTTATTATTATTATTATTATTATTATTATTTTTTTTTTTGAGGTTAACGTTCTTTAACCTAGTTGGTTATATCGGATGATGAATGAAATTGGTGACATGATGCTCAAATGATCTCGGTGTCCATGGAGCTCAAAGTTACTCGACATTCGTCTTCTCAGAATAAGGGAAAATCCCCGAAAAAGCCTTTCCCGAGTAACTCACCCTAAGCGAGATTCGAACTCACGACCTGTTTAGTATGAGGCAGACACGCTACCACCACACTACCCAGGCGGGCTATAGAATTTTCTTGTGAAGTATTTCCAAGTTAGAGAGCGAGTTAGTGATGATGTGTGAGACTTGCATTCAGGAAATCTCAGCATCACTTCCCGTCGCTTGTTCAATCTGAAATTGTGTTTTCGCGGATTTCCATGGTAGGTAGGCGAATACAAAGGTAGTTTCTCTTCCATCACCATTTCTTTTCCCTCATTTCCCTTTCTGTAAGTTTCAAGTTCCTTATTAGATCTCATGGTGTATGATGGTGCTTCTGATGTTGAGGATGTTTGTTCAAAATAAAGGAGTACGCTCCATGAGCAATAGATGACTGCTTAGTTGACGGTTTGCTCATTACGCTCTCTGGACAGCTGCATTAATAGGACAGGTCTTCGAGCCAGAACTATTAGAGATTTCACCATACCGTTGTGTCTTATCTGCCTGTAATTTCCTATGGTTCCTTCATTTCATATCTTCCTCCTGTGGGATTAATTAATTGAATTTCCGGTAGATCGCAGTGTGTGAGCCGCCCCCCTTCGCACATGTGTATAATTGATTATGAGTGAACGATACAAACTGTATGTCCTCTCGTTTCTCCGCCTAGCAACGGACACACCCACAGGGTACCTCCAACTAATAATAATGAATCCAGCCATTGCTTGTTAGAATGAGGTTTCTCCAAAGGTCATCAGAGATCATATGCGGTATTGAAGTACACAAAGAAGAATGTTTTCAGAAAGTAAATCCAAGGATAAATTTAACATAGCCTAAGAAATCTCTCAGAAATCAGTTGCAGATGTACTGTTATTTCATTAGATGAAGTTATAAATAATTAATAAGGAAGGTGTATTAAGCAAATTGTGACCTTTCCTTGTTCAAGACGATATGCAGTAATGTTTTCTTGCCTTTATTGTTCCAATCATGATTTATGGCCAGCGGACAACGCACTCGCAAGCCAGAAATCATAAATCAAATAGGATATCAATCAGTGCGATCAAAAGGAGATGGGAGATTTCACTGTCTTATCGTTTCGCATTAATCAGCACGCTTGAGAAGAGACGGTGAACGAAAATAAAGCAGCTTGAATAGAAGACGCTCAGTGCATGAAATATTGATGAAAGTCTAGACAAAAGCAACAGTGACGCCGAAAGTGTCGAAAAATGTCCTTTAAAATGTGCCGATAACCCTGCCTTAGAGTTCTAAATACCGCAAAGAACATTGACGCTGGTATTTGTAATGTAGCTGAATGTAAATGGAGTCTACAGGATGAACCTACCCAGTAGTTCTTTAATAATGACGTCCGACTTGAGGGCTTACAATCGTTTAGGTGCTGATCTTCTGATCAAAGGTCAGGATTTGGACACGGTTGCGGAATGGTTACATGGATAATTACGTGCACACAAGATTTCACCGGACCTTCCTCATTCACTCTAAGCAAGCGATCAGCACATTTGAAGATACGAAATCCAATAAAAACGTTTTGCCTTACAGAAAAATTATTGAAACAGTTGTCATGCATGCAAATCATACATGAAATTATTTCATTTGCGTAGGCCAGGTTTATTTTGGTTGTGTTATATACTCTGTAATAAAATCCTATATTTACTATTCAACTTTATACCTACTTCTGACCCCACCTATACCTATAGCGTAAACTCAGTAGCGCACGGGATTTCTGCCTCTCCCTTCTCCACTAGCTTGTAAACAGCTCACAGTATACTACACCTCACTGTCATGTTCGAAGTCTACCGACGGTTTTAAAAGTGTACTTAAAACAACAGCTATACATATATCAGTAGATTTACTGGCTTGTAAAGGAACTGCAGGACAAAGTTCTGGCACACCGGCGGTGCTGATATGATCCTGGTAATTGACGGCGTCGTTTACAAACAAATACTTTCTATTTAAATATTGACACATGCTTATATCCCAGAATCAATAATAAAACTTTCATGTAATCATTCTCTAACGGAACTTCATTGTCCCTTTCCATTTGATGACCTGTGGCTTAAAGATGTCATTACATGCATGGATTCCTCCTATTCATCACCAATCTAAAGTCTTCCAGTATAGATAATGGGAATTTTAGTGATAATTAATAAAATACAAGCATTAAATTAGTGATGCTAAACTTCCATTACCTCACTGACAAAATCTGATTTTTTTGTTGTATGCCACCATATTTTGTGTTAATGATATAATATACTATCATTTAGCACATTAACATCTTATAAATTCTATTTTATTTCCTTGAGTATCTGTTACTCTGTAATTATTTTGAATTGTACAGTAATTTTACTTCCTCTAACGAGTACTATGTACACATAGTATGTTGGCATTGGGTCTACGCCCTGCGGTCGTAATTGCCGAACTTGTGTGTACCGCTTGATTTGTAAGTCATAGCTGATTGCTGGTACACAATGTTACACGCGCGTTAGTGGACACCTGTGCCGCTGCAAGTTCTCTTGACATCGCAGCTGTGATTGTTACAGCTTTGCGAGGCAGATCTTGGAATCGAAACTACGCAGTGTTAACCTTGAGTGGGTTGTGACTACTTCTAGAATGATGTGATGTGACCAACATATTTAAAAAGGTTAATGATGCCCTGCTCAGCGTGCAGTTTTCACTGGGAATGCATCGTATATTTGAGTGAGTTAGACGGAATTTCATAGTAGCTGTATCGTCGCCGCAGCGAACATCGAAAAGAAATTATACGGCAGAATTGTTTCAAAAGACAGTTAGTTATTTATGAGCAGATTCTGATTGTAATTAGTTTGTGGAAAAAATAAATAGTTGCTGCAGAAAAATAGCTTTTGTTACATTATAGCCTTTCACCCAAAAATTTGATGCCGATATTTCACCAAAAGTACATACTTTGAGAACCCCTGAATTATTATTATTATTATTATTATTATTATTATTATTATTATTAATAATAATAATAATATAATTTAATAATAATTTTGACAGTAATTTTATTCATTATAAAATTATTATAATATTATAATATAATAATAATAATAATAAATGATTTAATAAAAAAGTTACGTGTGTATGTGTAAATGGGGGAAGAGCAAAAATGCTAAACGAAAAGTCGTTAAATACCAAACTTTGTATTTAAATATTTCTAAGATTTCGACGCGAAGATTAAAGAAATGCCTTACGAAACTAGACAAACAGTTTCTGAAAAATGGCTCTAACGATTTTGACTAAAAATGCTGTATGTTAAAGATAATTTCAGGAAAAATGATCTTGAATTTTATGTGAATGGCCTCTTAAGACCTCTTCATTCTGGGAGACTTTCTCTTAACTAGTTAACCGTAATATTTACTACACAAAAATGTATACTTTGTTAAAACAGTTTATTCCTTTGTCATATACTTTTCCGATATATTCCTTGTTATTGGTTTCAATTTTAAAATACTTAAAAGTTTCTCAAACGGGAATGTTTTATTGTTTTTTTTCCTTTGGTTTCCTCCTGCCATGCAAATAGAACTGATTTCATTCACAAAACAACCAGCTTTTTAAACATTAGACAATCGTTTAGTCTAGTGTATTCCCTTATTTGCCATCTATTTATAAGGAACTAAATAATAATAGTACCATTTCTGTTAATTTATCTCGATTAGCATGAAGTAAATAGAAGGATAATGTTTTGTAAGATAGCTTGTTTACAGCATAGAGAAAATGGGTGTGTGTGTGAGAGAGAGAGAGAGAGAGAGAGAGAGAGAGAGAGAGACAGAGAGAGAGAGAGAGAGAGAGAGAGAGAGAGAGAGAGAGAGAGACATGTGAATGGGACGTATCAGATTTTTGTAAACGTTGAATTGCTTATTTCTGCCTTGTTTAGTTTTGTAACTTAACAGGTGTTACGACCTAGCGCTCAATTGTTTAAATAAAAACAAAATTAGCCAATAGTCTTTTCTTGTTCTGTTTTCATTCAAAGTTAAAATAAGTGTGTTTTCAAGATATCGATGTAAGGTTATGGTGTTTGAGATTAAATAAAAGTAATATTTTGAAGTGAAGTAAACATTTATAATGTGGTAAGTAGCCGTTACCTTAACTGTTAGGCACTAATTTCCCACCCAGAGAAAATAAGTTATTGTCAAAATCCTTTTCTTTCCATAAATTTAAAAGCACCCGCAAAATTTTTAAGCTCAGCAAACACTATCTCTCCTTGGTTCAAATGATTATACATATGCATTATCATGACATTATATCCTTATTAGTAATTTTTTTTTTCGAAAAGAAAAATAATATACGACTCCATTCAATACATACGAGTATATTGCACTCTTGCGACATAATTTCTTAAAAAGCATCGTGCATTCATTTTAATAACTCGGACATAAACAAGGCACTTTTAAATATAAATTTATTTGGTGAGTTGAATATTCTGTAACACACGTTAGAATTATCAATGCATTTTAAAATTATAGCAAATTTCTTGGATTTATTAATGATGAATATTATTCATTTTCTTCTTTTTTATAGGTAAGTAAAGGCAAAATCTACTTCTACAAATCATTGCTACCAGAAGTTCCTGTTTATTCGGTGAGTTGACTAATTATCATATACTCAAAATGTTTTAAAAAATCAGTATCCATTTTATAAAAATAATGGAAGGGGCTGCAGTAAAGTTTTCATTAAATATTGTTATTGAGTGAATAGTTTTCGTCCAAGAGAGCAACCACAGCTTCCACAACAATGCTTTCAAATAAATTAAGTTTATCGACATGATATACTGAAAAATGCTGAACTGGAAATTACTAACATTCATTCTTCAATTGCTAAATTACGTAAATATTCACACAGTAAAGTTCGTTATTCAGTAGTTATATTCCCCAATTTTGACTCTCAAATCTTTGAAATGAGAGTTATGTAACATCGCCGCACAATGATTTGGAAAATGTCGTGTTTGAACTCTTTAGCTTTAATAATTACGTTGCCACACGTGTTTTATGCGGTAGAACTGTGTACTTCTGAGAAGTGTGAGTGCAATGTGTTACAGAATAAACATTTTGGTATGGTGGGAATTACACAGCTGTATTATTGAATCAGTTGAGCGTAAATGTTGACACCTTTATAAAATAAAATATTTGTTAAAACACTATATATCTTGAAACGCACAATATAAATAATGAAATGCTCCATCAATCAATGGAATTTCCGCTAAGATATAATATAATCTACTTAAGATGATTACTATATAAACATAAAATACTTTTAGGAGAATATTTCAAACAAAAATAATGTGACTGTTAGATGAGGTGGAAACTTGGTTGTGCCATAAGGTTGTAGAATGCTGTGATGCACGGCTAAAACCTGAGGTTATCAGGAGAAAATAACCGGCCGACTGGTCAGGTGAAGAGATAAGTGGAGATATGTACTTGCGTAAGCATCAGAAGCGCTATCGAGCGATAAAATCAGATCCTTCAGCAAACTGTTTTCTCCCCGCGAACATTCTAGAACCCAAGTAAGAAAGCGTGTTTGAGATTCAGTCAGTATGATAGTGGATATTCGTGATGAAACATAATTGCTGGTTTTGAGGAACTACCTAAGTTAGTTTTCCACGATGAGCTATAATCTTTGTAAAACTATATTCGTAGTACATCTTGCTAACATATCTACAATATCTTAAATTATAATAGAAAAGCGATAAAAGTCAACAGTTCAATCAGCAGATGATAATAACAAAGGCAACTTTTAAAAGAAATGTAAACTTGTGGACTCTTGAAAAAAGAATTAAGGAAGAGATTAGTGAAATGCTTGTATTGTGATCTTGTACAGTGCGACCAAGTGATGAACATTTGAAGTGTTATAAAGAAAAGCATGAAGAATGTGAATGAATAATATGCATTAAAGCTGTATTAGAAAGGCTAAACAAAGGAAGAACGATTTTGAAAGGAAATATTGATCGTGTCTTGGATAATAAGAAAGTGTTACCTAGTTTGTGCTCTCGAGTTACGCTGTTCATGGACACACATTCACATACACACACACTCGCACACACAAAAAGGGCCTTTTTTAATTTTATTTTTTATTTAGGTTACCTAAAAATGTATATGGTGGTGAAATCTCCACATTGAACTTCTAAGTTGTTGTTGTTTTTTTTAAATAACTAAGTTTTACACTTATTTAATGGTTTAGTCTTCACTGCATATTATCGCATTTATTATACATTACTAATACGTATAGTTCTATTACAACAGCCTCATCACACTGGTTTTACAACACTAAGTTCTTTTCAGTCTTCGCACTGCATTGCTGTTTGCCAGCATACGCAGCACCTCGGTGTTTTCATGTACCGTCTTTCGTGCTTCACCGCTGCAGTCTTCTCTGACAGATTCTACATTCAAGTCCCCGTGGATATTGTCATTGCGTACATACCAAGGTGTTTTTACTATGGCCCTTAGTAGCTTATTCTGAAATCTCTGAATGATTTCGACATTCGTTTTCTTGGTGCAACCCCATAGGGGTATACCATACATTCATACAGGTTTCAGCACTTGTTTATAAACCAACAATGAACTTATAAGTGGAAGCAATCTTCTCTGTTTACTAAGCAAAATAGTGTGTAGTAAAGATGATGATGCTGATGGTGGTGATGACGATAACAACAGTAATAATAATAATAATAATAATAATAATAATAATAGTAATAGTAAAATAATGCGATGTAGTTAGGCTAAAGGTTTCGTAGGAACATATGTGATAGTTGTACAAAAAAAAAATCTGATGTGTTCCATTCACATGACTTTCTCTAATATATCTGCAACAAATTATTGTTAAAAAGCTTATTCTTCTACCTACATCACGTTAATCGAGATAAAAAGTAACAGAGGTGGTTTTATTACTTTCTTCCTTGTAAGTAGCAGGGAAATAAGGGCATACACTAGGTTAAAGTGATGTCAAAAGCTGGTTGCTATGTGATTGAAGTTGCTTTGTATGGACAGGAATTAACAAATTCCCTTATGAGAAAGGTGAAGTATTTTAAAGCTGAAATCAATAACAAGAAATATCTCAAAATCGATCAAATTCAGGGGAAAAAATGTATATAACCTAAATGCCGTGTTTTAACAAGCTGTATATTTTCTATTGAATAATTTTTTATCTATCCCTTACGGTTTACCAGTTATGACAAATTACGCAAAATTCATCCAGAATAAAGATGTTCTCAGAGGCTATTCGCAGAAAATGTAACATATACATTTTATTTGTCATATAAATAAATATCTTTGATATTTGATATTTGAGTCAAAATCGTTAGAGCCATTTTTTGAGAAAATCAACATTTTCGAAACATTCTTCCATGTAAAGGGTAGTTGGGGGTGTAGGGATTTTGTTGAAAATCTTCAAGTTGCATCCTTGAAAGTTACCAAACTTAAATACCAAGTTTGGTATCTAACGGTCTTTTCGATTTTGAGCTATTCTACCCACAGACAGACACACACACGCGCGCGCGCGGACATTGTTTTATTTATTTATTTATTTATTTATTTGACTCAGGAGGTCTCAAAACATATATTCCTAGTAAAATCTTGGTATCAAATTTTTAGGAGCATTACAAGACCTTCTCTATACTCTTATGTGCATAATATGTGTAGAGAAAGTAACAAATAGTGGATAGAGAAAGCAATGTGATTGCAACACATCAGAATTTTTTTCTGTTGAGTAGAAAAATCGTCCCCTGACTAGGACCCCTACAACAAGGACGCTTGAACCATTTCCAGAGAATCAAGCCCCAGAAATGTTTCGACAGTAGATTTTCCTTGGGAAACACTGCTCCTAGGGGTTTCGCACTTCACAGATGATTTGCAGAAGATGAAGAACTGTATTCAGCGAGAGGGATTAGGTGATTTCTGAATGACGCGTAATGCAAACCAAAATTCCTTCGGAATAACAGCTGTTTTATTAATATTTTAGATTTTTTCAGAGCGGGTTTTGCCCTTTAACTTGTATCTTTACTGCCATCACCTGGCTTTACTTCGCTGCCCGTTCCCTGCCATCTCATCTCTTTGTTTTGTGGAGTGCAAGTTAGCCACTGCAGCACTCCATATTTCACCCACACGCTTTGTGGCAGAGTCAACCACTTGTGCACGGCTCAGGGAGGAACCTTAAACATTACTTGTTCGGTTGTCCCACTTTAAACGGAATATCGATCAATTTCACACCACATCTCTAGGTCTTACATTAAACTTTAAAATGTTAGTCTTAGGACAAGAGTAACGCTGCACGCTGACTGTAATCATATAGGTAGAGCAAGTATTCTATTGCACCGAAAAATTCAATACCAAGATTTCACCGGTAATACACATTTTGGGGACCCGTGATTAAAAAAAAAATACTTTAAAAAGTGCGCACATTGGTGTGTGTCTGTGTACAGCATAACTCAAAAACGAAAAGCCCGTTAAATGCCAAATTTGATATTTCTGTTTAGTATATTTCAATGCGACACGAAGATGTTCAAGAAAATCCCCCACTACAAAGTACCCTTTACGTAATTTTTTTCAAAAATGTTGATTTTCTCATAAATGATTTTGATTAAAATACATACCGTATATTAAAGACATTTACACACAAAATAAAACCAATATATTGAATTTTTTGAGAATAGCCGTTGAACACGTCTTCATTCTGGATTACTTATGCATAATTGGTAAATTGTAACATATAGATAAAAACCTACCTCTGAAAAAAATGTCCATCTGTTTAAATCCCACAATTACGTCCAATACATTTCTTGTGCAGTTGCCCATTTCAGATAATTCTTTGTTATTGGCTTTAATTTTGAAGTACTTAAACTATTCTCGAGCAGGAATATATCATTCCTTTTTCTTTTGATTTACTCATGGTCATGCAAAGAGAGCCAAATTTCAATCACATGGCAACAGATTTGAAAATATTTGTGTAATCTCTTATTTGCCTTCTACTTATAAGGAAATAAATAATAAGATCATTTCTGCAAATGTTTATCTCGATTAGAATGAAGTAGATGGAAGAATAGTTTTTCACTTCTTCTACACGTACTATATACATGGTATATAGAGAAGGTATTGCACTCCACCCAAAAATTCGATACCGCGATTTCACCAGAAATATATGTTTTAGGGTCCCCTGTATAAAAAAAAGGATGTTCACACAAACGTTCGCGCGCGCGCGTGTATGTGTGTGTGTGTGTGAACACGATACCTCAAAAACGAAAAGTCGGTAAAATACCAAATTTAGTATTTAAGTTTAGTATCTTCTTGGGATGCGACATGAAGATTTTGAAAAATATCCCCCTACTCCAAACTATCCTTTACATGGAACTTTTTTCGAAATTTTTAATTTTCTTAAAAATGACCCAGACGTTTTTGATTAAAATATCGAATATTAAAGATATTTAGGTAGTCTCCTTAGCGCGGTTGCTGCTTACCAAGCGAGAGACCTGGGTTCGATTCCCAGTACCGGCGTGGGGATTTTTCCCCCGCTGGTAGACCTGGCCCGGGGTGCACTCAGCCTCGTAAGGTCCCTGGGGGGCCAATTGAGGAGCTACTTGATGGAGAAGTAGCGGCTCCAGGTCATGAGGACCGCATTAACCGGCCGGGGGGACTCGAGGCGCTGACCACGTCTCACCCTCCAATACTGCACCCCATCCATGACGTCTGTAGTGGACCAAGGTGGGGGACGCAGCAGCCGGGCGGTAGGTCAAGGTTCCCCGTGAGCTGTCGTGCCATGGAGTTATTATAGATATTCACCTGATAAACAAAATGTATATCCTGAATTATCCGGGAAAATGCTCTGAAGACTATTTTATTCTGAATGAAATTTACGGAATTTTACATAACTGTTAAACCGTAAGAGTTAAATAAAAACTTATTACACAAAAAATGTAGAGCACCTTAATACACACATTTGATTTTATATGCATTTTTTTCGTGGAGTTGGTCGCTTTTTAGACATTCTTCGTGTTTTGTTTCAGCGTTAATAAACATACTTTTCTCATACTGGAATTTGTCAACTCCTATCCATACAAACAAAGGAACTTCAATACATAGCAACCAGCTTTTGATTATCACTTTAAGCAATGGTACACCCTTATTTTCACTTCTACTTTAAGGAAGCAAGCAATGAGACTATTTCAGCTAATTTTTCTCGATTAGGGTGAAGTAAATAGAAGCATAAGCTTTCTAGCAATAATTTGTTGCAGAGATATAGAGAAAGTCATGTGAATGGAACGCCTCAGATTTTTTGAGAATAGTTTGATAAAAAAATAGAGATAATAATGTGAATAGATCTTCAGTTTTTTATTGTTATATTGTATTGGTTCATATTTACTGCTCTTGAATTTAGTTGTATTTTTGGTTTCAGGCAATGCTGATAGTCATTTTACAATAGAACACATATGAGTATTACACACATGACTTTCTCTGTTCTATGTCGCTTATTAGTGGTTAACAGTTACTCTAATGAGAGTTTATTTCCACATATATTTAATTTTAACTGAAAAATATGCATTACCTAGATCGTTAAATGAACCAATTATAAACAAGGCACAACGACAGTCAAATGTTCTACAGCTGCACGCTATACACCGATCCTAAAATTCCAAACTTTTTCCACGACATTGCAAAAAACAATTAAAAATCTACAGGACATGAGAGAACGACAAAGTTTTGAACAATTTGAACCAATAATAACGGATATCATACAAATGGGTGATTCCACAAAAAATGTATTTGAAGTCAATTGTATGCTTCAGAAAAAGAAAGTATGCAGCTCGTTTTCGCCTACCGCTTAACATGTATCGGTAATGCAAGGTTTGATACATTTCCTTTCGAATGAAGAGGAACTCTTTGAAATTTCAAGATATACATTTTATTATTGGCATTATATATCATTATTATTGCCACTATATATCATTATTGTTTGGTATTTTAACCAAAATCCTTAGGGCCTTTTTAAAATTAAAAATATTAGAAAAGTGTTTCTTGTAAAGGGAAACTTTTCTTAGAAGTCTTCGTGTTGCATCTCTGAAGATACCGAATTTGAATGCCAGATGTGATAGTTATACATAGGAGATTTGTTTTTGAAATATGGTGTTCACACATATACCGACATTTTCTAAAAATACCTCTCTTTGGACTTAAGTGAAATATGTTTTCGCTAAAATTTCGATATCGAATTTTTATGTGTAACGTATGACCCCTCTCTGCCTACTATGTATGTGATAGAGAAAGTTAACATACCATAAGAAAATAATCGTTTGAATCGAAACGCAATCACTAAAGCATTATTTTCATAGCCCCACTTTTCTTCTAAATGTGGGAGGAAAAATGGCATTGCGAGCTAATCTAGTCATAACTCTTCTGTTTTCGTCATTCATGAGTTTCCTAATCAATGTAATTTCGGTAACATTTCTTTGTTTCCTCTCCAAATGTTTTTGATATTATCTAAACGCCTTAACGTGTTTCTTACTTCACTTCATTTGATGCCCGTGTCACTGCAGTCTTTCCCTTTTTCTTAATCCACTATACTTCCTCTACAGTTATATTTTAAGCAACCCTACCTTACAAACTGGTTGTTACCGTATTCATTTTTTGTTGCATAATTGACTCATTTTGGGAGGTGTGTCGCAGATAACTGCAATATACGTAATACCGATATTCCAAGTCACCACCGCCTGCGATACCATTAGTAGTTAAAGCGGGCGTTAAACACTACCAAAAAAAAAATAATAAAATCCTAGTCACCATATCATAGAGACAAACATGATATACCATTTTGTTATCTTTTCTCATTATTATATACAGAAAAAATTACTATATAGATAAATGATAGTTACTTATTACTCTGTACTGATAATAGACTGCATTATCAAGTTCGTGACATCCACACACCTCACAGGAAAGGAATACATGCAATTGGCTGCCTTGTTTATCTCTTTAACACGAAAGCCATTCTCACTTATGTAAGCAATGAATAACGAAATTTTTCACGATTTATTGTCAACAATTTATATGCTAATATTGTATAAAAGGTATCTAACTTGTAGACAATGTTAATATAATGCCAAAGAAAACTCTGAGAACATTTGTGGCATTTGGTTTTCCTTTTATTGGCCTTTTCTCACCAATCTTTTCTTTGGAATATTTTTAATGCTATAATTTATATAACCAATTTATATGCCTGATACGATATTAACGTGGTCAGGGTAGGGACAATATAAGGAGTTTTATCCGGAATCATAAAATTCGTCAACGAATGAGTTTGGACACTTGGAAAAGATTCGAATACATACTTGTTCGATATCGCGCTCGAGTTAAAATGATCTACAATTTTTGTTGTTGAAATAATTACAGTTGGCAGTATATCGACTTGCTAAAAGCGACAGTTGGTGGGTGACCATCAGTGGTGACTTAACCATCATGAATGATTTTGATAACACACTAGTATTCGACATGCCATCAGGTTTCATGGCAGTGAAGTACGTTTTTCAACTCCCTTGACAGTAATCATTAAAGATAAAAGTGAATAGAGTAATATATCTTGACATGGTGGCCCATGGGATCCTTGGAATTTTATACAGACGTATGTCTGGTAGATGGTTAGTCAAGAACAGGAATCTTTGAAAGAAACTCCAAGAAAAACCTACGACTTAATTTCGGAAACCACTCCTCAATTTTAGTCACAAGTACAAAATTTGTAGTTTTTGCCTTATATGTACTTGATAAATGCTCATTCCATACTCAGACAGACTGATATCCTAGCGCTCAAAACATTCCAAGTTAATTCTAGGATTTTGTGGGACAGTTTATGACTACTAATGACATTTTCCGCCTGAAATCAGGTCCAACTGCATTGGGTAGCAGGTAATTTTTGCATTAAGGGCATTGAACAGATAGATCAACTTGCCAAAGAGGAGGCCAGGACACCTTTTGTTGGTTTAAAATCTCTTAGCAATAAGTAAAAAACTGTTAGAACTGCACTTCACCCATGGGTTAATAAGAAACATCATGCAGACGGCGGAACTTCCGTAACTAAAAGTTAGTCAAATCATAACTACAGATCGCATTTGGAATAGGTTCACTGCACATTTTCCTGTAAACGCACGAGCACATGATCTATGAACCGGGTTTGAGCAATTAAGACAAACCAACAGGCAGACAGGACCGTCGTCATGTGAGCGGACAGTGTGTGTTCAGACCCCTCCCGCTGTCTCTGATATCATCAATCCTCGTAGTGCTGTTAACATACAAACTCTCAAACGTCTGCTCTAATCATCAATATACAATACCTGACCAAAGCCCCAATGTTAAGGGATCTCAAACAAATAAGGAAAGTAGTTTCTATAATTACGAGTACTGCACAATGGATTCCTCACCACCGACCCAGCCGCAAAAATGGGGAGACTTACCCTCCTGACCATGATCGTCCAGACCGCCCAGAATGGCGAATCGAATTAGTTCTCGTACCTCTTTGCGATTCGCGTTCTGGAACGCGTGTGGCCTGATTGGTCAGGGGAGTGAGCTCCAATATTTTGCCGGCTCATTTGCCTTATATCTCATGCTGGTCAGCAAGACATATCTCTGTCCAGACACCCCTGGCTACAACTGCCACAGAGTGGATCGTGTGGGCCACCGAGAAGGGGTCATAGCGATCTTCGTGAGGAACAGAGTAGTCCATAGACCCATCCAGCTCCCGCCTCTTCAATCCATGGAAGCAACGGCTGCCTGTGTTGACCTAGGCAGTACGGAAGTTTTACTGGTGTCTGTATATCACCCAACCCGAAGGCAATTCGTACTAAACGTTTACCTTTCCATCCTAGCCCTTCATCCTAATGTCATTTTGTTCGGGGACTTGAATGCCAAACATCCGCGTTGGCATTGCTGCCCCCGGGTGGACGCCCGAGGTAATGATATACGCATGGTAGATGCGGACCCTCAACTCAGAGTAGAGGGCCCCTGGCAACCCACACACCATCCACGAGGTCAAGGACGGGCAACCGTAATTGACTTCGCGATCATCAAGCAATTCCCTTTTCATACATCTCTCACTTCGATCAACCCACTTCATTCCGATCATAATTCCGTGTTAGCTAAGGTTAACACACGTGTTGCCAGTCATGACGTCTCGGTTCAACACCGCGACGTCGACTGGGAATGTTTCAAGGTTTTCCTCAATGACTCCATCCCGCCAAACCCTAGGATCACAGACATCCCATCCCTGGAGGCTGCGCTCCAATCCTTTACCTCCATCGTGGTGCGAACTGCTCATAACCTAACCGTTCACACCCTAGCACCCCTTCACCCAGACGACCTTCTCCTTGAACTGCATCTGCTCATCCGCCGATCCTAGACTGCCCGCAGACTTTACCAGCGTCCCCGCACTCCACATAACCGAGCACTCCTGAGGCGTTTACGCCGTGAGGTCGGGACCCGATTACGCGAGCACAGGGTGCGAGCGTGGGAGGAGACGATGGCCCGCTTGATGCTCGAGGATGGCCACATGTCGAGGATTGCTAAAACTCTCAGACACCGTGGAGGTCAAATTACCTCCCCAATCCAAGGCTCCCAAGGCTTGGCTTATGAATCCCACGCCAAAGCCGATGTGTTCGCTGATTATCTCAAAAGGACTATGAGCCCATAAGATGACCCCTAGGACGAAGCCTTCTCGGACCGTGCACGTCGGGAGGTGCGTCGAAACCTTCGACGTCCCCCTGACGAGGCGGACCGACTTCCTGTTATCCGGCCCAGTGAGCTCCAGGGCGCACTCCGGGGTCTCAACCCCAAAAAGGCAGCGAGACCTGACGGGCTAACACCCGCCATGCTCCGCTGCATTCCCATCAAGGCGGAGCTCTTTCTGACCAAGGTTTTCAACATGTGCCTCACCTTGTGCCACTTTCCACGTGAATGGAGGGAGGCCCGGGTGATATGCATTTTGAAGCCGGGGAAAGACCCACTACAACCTTCCAACTACCGATTCATCAGTATCCTATCAGCTCTCTCGAAGGTCTTCGAGAGGCTACTGCTAAATCGTTTGTTCCCTCTTTTGGGCGACATTCGAGCCACCACAGACCACCAGTTTGGTTTCCGTCCTGGGCTTCTACACCCCAGCAACTACTGCGAGTGATGGAGGCCGCTGCCCTGAACTTCCAGGACAGGGCCTACACTGCGGCAGTGTCGCTGGATGTGGAGAAGGCCTTCTCTACGACCTGGCACGCGGATCTGCTCCTTAAACTCATCCGTCTGGAATTCCCGAAACACGTCTACACTCATACCTCAAACACAGATCTTTTGTTGTTTCAGTTGCGGGACACAAATCAACAATTAGACCAAGAAGAGGCGGAGTCCCCGAAGGCTTTGTACTATCCCCCACGCTCTTCAGCGTCTACATGGTCGATCTACCAACAGAGCAGCACGTCAACATAGCTCAATATGCTGACGACGTGCTGTTATTCTATAGCAATAAAAACCCACGCAGAGCCTTCAACCCCATTCAGAGACACCTCCGCCTCCTCCAAGAATGGTACGAGCGTTGGTGGTTGTCCATCAACCCGGAGAAAGGCCATGCTATCCTCTTCACCAAGCGCCACTTTCCCGCAAACTTCCCTTCATTCACGTACCTCATAAGAAGGATACGATGGATGAACACCATAATCTAATTGGGGATGAAGCTTGACAAGGGTGTCACTTTTGGGGAGCACTTCAGGGAACTGAGGTGTCGGGGCTATGGGACTACGGCCACCTTGTATCCGATGCTGAATTCCACGATGCCGATTCCCCTTAAGTTGCGCATTTTGAGGGCTCTCATGGTCCCCTTGTTAATCTACGCCTGTGAGATCTGGGGCATGGCGGCAGACTCCAGTCTGCTGTTGCTTCAGTGGGTACTGAATAGATGCCTTCGAGCCATATATTCTGTGCCTCGTGGATTTCCTACAAGACTCCTGCACGAAGCTGGTCTACCATACCTGGAGGATGAGATTAGGCGTCGGGCAACAAAATTCAACGAAGGGTCACCATTCCATCGGAGGGCCCTCGTTGGGTCTCTTGGGGATTACAATCCCACAAACCGCCGCTTCAGGCGATACCGGCTTCCCCGCATGGCTTGCGGACATTCCGGTAACAAAGGAGCACCTCCAACAGCTGCTACGTTAGCAGCTTCAAGAGTTGCTTGGACTTAAAAATTTAAAACCCCAAAAATAAACATTTTTGCAAAACTATTACACCAGCGCTGCACAAGGGCCGTTGCACCATGACTGGCAACCGTTGAGAAGGAAAATTTGCCTCCCCCTGTCACTCCACAACCGCATTCTCACCCGCCATTCTGCAAACCCCACAATCCTGTCAAAACGTGGTTAAGTTCTTTCAAAGAATAGGAACACGTCTAACATTCCTCGGGCTCCTTCAGCCTGCCAACTCCCTGTGTGCTGTGTGGATTCCTCAGGAAACACCTCCATACTATGAAGCACTTTAACGGCATTTCTCTTTGCTGCCTCTGTAAACAATCAGCAGATACTGCTGAACACCACCTCCTAGAATGTAATTATCTAAAACGACGGAGATACACAATTTTCTTAGCAGGTCGACGCTCTGGAGAAGAATATAATACATACTTTAGAGAAAGATCTTGAACGCTTTTTGAAAATATATAAAAACAATAGGCAGCGCACGAAATGTCTGAAAACTTCGAGAGTTATTTTGAAGACTAATTTAAATGCCTTAAAATGAATGACTGAGAAATGCATATACATGAGTTGCGAGAAAGATGGTCTTTAAATGATAAACATTTGCAGCCTCATAAAGGGACATTATTTTTAGAGGATTTTTCCTACTTTATGAAAAACTCAGTCTCTGCTCTAATACTGTTTCTTTAACTCGGCGTCTTGACCTATTCATAAGGATTCTTTTATTTACACCCCCCTCCCAAAAAATCGGAGGGGCTATTCTGGCAAACGATGTGGCCAGTTGAAAGCAGTAAATCTGAATATAAGGCGCTCGCCAAAACATCTCTTAGAAGTGACTCTACTATCTCATACAATGTGAACAGTTGCTGTTCAGTTATGGACAGACATATTTGATAAATAGATTAAAAAAAGTAATATATAGAGTTTACAAAATGTCTAGACCCTGTCAGGATGTTTGTGGAGACCAGTAGGCCTATTTAATAAATTGCATCTTAGTTTTATGGTAAATAAGTAATAACTATATTGCAGTTATTGTGAATGATTTTCAGTATTAATAGTACATTATGAATAGTTTGTCGAAATTTTGTTTCACTATAATTTGTTTTAATTTATCTTCTTTTAACTTTTCAAGCTAATTTCATTATTTAAATAGAATAAAATGATTACAGTTAATTTACCTTAACTAAACATATTTCCTAGGAACTTATTTGTTCTGTTAATAGTTTTTTTAAATATGAAGGAAAATGTTTACTTTGACTACAGGATGGATTCCTGAGGCTTTTTCTTAAAACAAGACAGTTTTAAAAAAAACACATAGAAAAAGTTTCCTGAAGCCTCATTTTTGCTCTTATTTCACCGAGTTCATTTACTAAATCTCACCGAAATTTCGAAACCGGAGGACCCTGTCGCTTGCTGCTCATTCTCGTTTATGACACGTTAGATAACACAACATCCAACATTAGCCTATCTGAATGTATCGGCGCACACAACGCAGCTGCTTTCCTTTGATCCATATTTACGCTTGAACGTATGTTCTGAAAAGTATCTCTTTATACCTATATCCGTGTTTAATAAATAGCTGCATTTGCTCTGAGGAGGGCTCAATACATCGAAAATAGCTCATAAGCACTTTTTTGTGTGGCCTAGAGAAAAAATACATAAAAACACATAGCCAGTTCACACTTGAAAAAGAATCTGATGTGTTCCGTTCACAAAAGCTTCTCTAGCTGTTTCAAATACAAATTATTTTTACAAAAGAATATTCTTTTATCTACATCATGTTAATCGAAATAAACATTAGCAAAAGTTGTCTTATTAGTTGCTTCCTTGTAAATAGAAAGGAAATAAGGGAACACATTATACTAAGGCGACAACAAATCATTTAAAATCTGGCTATTAGAAACAATTGGGTCCAGTTCACTTTGTATAGTCCCGTATGAGTTTAAAACTGAAACCAATTAAATGAATTTCTCGAAAACGGCCAATTCTAAAAGAAAAACGTGACATAAATTATTTTTTAACGAGATCTCCATTTTTTTTTTTTGTGGTAAGTTTTTGTCGGTTTTTGTCTATATCTTGCGGCTTAACCGTTATGCAAAATTCTGCTAAACTCATCCAGAGAGCCATTTTTGAGAAAATAAAATTTTTCGAAAGATGTTTCATGTAATGGGTAGTTGGGGGGGATGGAAAATTTTCGTGTCGCATCCTTGGAAGATATTCATTCAACTTAAAATACCAAGTTTGGTATTTAACCGCTTTTTCGTTCTTGTGCTATGCTATCCACAGACACAGGCACACAAACCTTTTCCGGACTCAGAGAGCCTCAAAATATATTTACGGTGAAATATTGGTATCGTTTTTGGGTGGAATGCAATACCTTCTCTATCCATTATGTACATTGTACATTCGGGCTAGAGAAAGTAATAAGTATTTGAAAACTCAAACAACTAAGAAAGAATATCTCGGAAACGCCACAAAAATGTTTGTGGTATATAAACTGCCGGCTTTAACACATCTATATTTTTGTGCAGTAAGATTTTGTGCATTTCTTACGACATACCAGTAATGCAGAAATTATTAAGAATGAACAGGACTACAGGCTATTCATAGGAAATTCAAAATATGCCATTTATTCATCATAGTGATATTATATAGTGTTAATATGGTGTTTTAATCATAGCCATTAAGATATTTTTAAAAAGTAAGCCATAATGCTTTGTTTTTTCTACAAGTAATCATGAAAAAGTCTGAACTTAAAATTTCATTTCTGACTATGCTGCTTACGCGTATACACACATACATTTTATTGCTCTTTCGGCCACTTACATATTGAGCAGAGAATTCCACCCAAAAATTGATACCGGGGTTTCACAGCAAAAGTGTTTTGAGACACCTGAATCAAAAAAAAAAAAAAAAGTATGAAGAGTATAAATAAAAACGATAAGTCTCTTTAAGTATAATTTAGCTTAGTATCTTTCAAGGTTGTGCACAAGGATTTGCATATAATCTCCAAACTACCGTTTCATGAAGCATTTTTAGAAAATTATAATTTCCAGACTCCAAACTACCGTTTCACGAAACACTTTTAGAAAATTTAGATGTTCTCAAAAATGGCTTTATGAATTTGATTAAAGTACTATGTTTTAAGATATTTTTATCACAAACGAAATTTATTATCTTGAATTCCTTGGAACTAACTTTTGAAGTCCTCTTCATCGTGACCAAATCTTACAACAAAGAGATTTATTCTTATTATAGCACGGTCATACTTGTTTGTGGAGTTAACCATTTCCGGGATATTCCTTGTTAATGGTTTAAATTTCCTAATACTAATACTCTTTGAAATGTTAAGACTCGTTTGATTTTTCCCTTTCCTTTCTACTCTTAAGCATGCAAAGAAAATTGAATTTTAAGTTCATCCATAGTGACCAATATTTGTTTATATCGAGTAGAATGAAATAGAAGAAAAAGCTTTTGTAACAATGGTTTACTGCAGAAAGTCATTTGCTTGGAACATATGAGATTTTCAAAATTTTTATCCCGTAGGTGCATTTCGGTTCATATTAAGATTCTGTATCCCATGTGCACATTTTCTTGGCCTCTGAGGGCCAGCTGTGTTGTCAACCAAAAAAAAAATTCTTTTTTAGGCCCTAGGCCATTAGGGCGAATAGGTTACAGAATTTATTGCGAAAATCTGAATTACGAACTTAAGGAAACATAGCACATTTGCATGGGATCTACAGACCGAATGAAACCTCAGGATTATCAGGATACTTCATGCCGCATTGTAGTCACTCTGCTCTGCTTCCGAAATTGTATGCAATTTACTGAATGAAGACCAGGGAGCCGAGCGCCCTACAAAAGATGCGCGCATAGTATGGCTCCTGCACACACACACATTTTAATTCAAACTCTGTACCATACGACGACAAAGTCTTCCTTCAATTAAACCTATAACTCCATGGCACGACAGCTCACGGGGAACCTTGGCCTACCGCCCGGCCGCTGCGTCCCCCATCTCGGTCCACTACAGACGTCATAGATGGGGTGCAGTATTGGAGGGTGAGACGTGGTCAGCACCTCGAGCCCCTCCCGGCCGGTTAATGCGGTCCTCATGACTTGGAGCCGCTACTTCTCCATCAAGTAGCTCCTCAATTGGCCCCCCAGGGACCTTACGAGGCTGAGTGCACCCCGGTCCAGGTCTCCCAGCGGGTGAAAAATCCCCACGCCGGTACTGGGGATCGAACCCAGGTCTCCCGCTTGGTAAGCAGCTGCGCTACCACCGCGCTAAGGAGACGACCTTCAATTAAACCTATGCTTATAATAAGCTTTTCTTTCGATATATTAAAAGAATAAAATAACTACTATAATTATCCGAATGCAAGACGACCCCCAATTTTCAATACTTAATTTGGGAATTTAGCATATCTTCTTCATATGTAAAATGAAGACGGGGTAACTTAATTTTCAAATAAAATTTAATGGTGTGCCATATACTTTAAACAAACTAATGGACACTTAAGCTGAATACTTTTTTTGTAATGCTTAATTTGCGCAGAAATTCACATTTTGGGCGGTTGACGGAGAGCGTAGTACGGAAGTACGGAAATTTGCGGTATATGAGTGCGATGATACCGGATGGTGGCGGTGGCAGCGCACTGTAACGACGATTATGATATGATTTTGTATTTGGATGGAAATGTATTGGCATATCTTGTGTTTATGGTTGACGGCAGCAATTTAGCTGTAAAAACGATTATGAATACGATTTTCAATCAAGGCAACATACCATCTAAATTAAATTTGCGCGTAAATTCGTGTTTCAAACGGGAGTAGGGAGATGTAGAGAATGTGCGATGATAGAATGTGACCCCGGTGAAGGTACGTAGCGGTAACGACGGTTATGGATGTTATTTTCTATTAAGACAACATATGTCGTTAAACGTTTACCTAATTCGAGTTTGCGTGTAAATTCATGTTGCGGTGGCACAGGAAGAGGGGAACTGTACCGGTTTATGTGTTTGACTGGAGAAGTTGAAGTGCGCTTTCTGCTTGACCATTGGCTTCCAATATATTACGTGGAACCACTGAAGTGAAAGTCTTCTAGTATTATTTCAATCTCGGAGAGTAATCTTTTTGTCCAATGAGAATGCTCATAGGCCCATTAATAGCCAATTTTTGGCGCGAAATGAAGCGCACAAAATCTGGCGCATGCGTTGCAAACTTGACGGTAATTTATACCATTTCCCGCAGGCTTCGCCATTGCCGTACCCGCGAATTTTTAAACTTACTATTTCCCTGCATGGTATCCGGAAAACATACCTATGTCGCGAATGCAAGACCACCCCCGGCTCTGAACATTAATATTTTGGGGAAAAACATCGTCTTGTATTCGGAAAAATACGGTATACGATGCATTAATCAAAAGTAGCACATGTAATTGCTGTCTGTATTTTTTCTTCTTTCCGTTCACTGAAAACGCTAAATTTCGCCTGGAAATGTAGCACTTAAGCGTGATATAAATAGTGTTATTCTTTTACTGAGCTTTTATAACAAGATTTTAAACCTTTCCTATAAAATTGGCTGTTTGAGAAATTTTGATAGGATAAATATTTAAAGATTTTTTTAACTCTTTATTCTTTATATACGTATTAAACAAGTGAACGTTGATTATAATTTTGGAAATTATAGCAAGAATTTAGTCATCTCTATAAGTAGTCCTTAACTGGCAGGACATATAGGGTAGTGGAATGATGTCTAATTAAACTCGCGGTGCTTAGAGCAACCAAACCATCTTAGGCTAAGGGAAAACAACACAAATTAAACCAAAACCAGAAGGATCGTTCCATCTGAGAAATCAACTCTGGTGTGAATAAGAAGCAGACGCTCTAGTCCAACACCACGGAGCAGAGAGAATGGCTAATGTTGGTTTCTCCTTACCATAGAAAACATTACGTCAGCAAAAACAAAAGACACACTTTTATGTAATACTAGTTGGATTACTGAAGTTGCACATACATATTTTAAAACTCGAGTGATGTAATTAATTTTAACTCTCTCAGTTCTTTATCATATTGTTGCACAATGCTCTAGAAGATTTTAATGGTGAACTTTCCTTTTAAGCCTTATAATTGTGATTTCATATAGCCCAGCTATTCCTAATATCCCCTTATCGGCGGAAGATGTCATTTCCTTAACTCCCGGGGAAGGCTTTCGAATTCTGGAAATGCTGTATAGCCTACATCTTTGATGGTGGAATAATCCGCTGTCGGAATTGTGCAGGTGGTTTTTTTTTTGATAAAACTTTAAAAAATTGTATATATTCTTTGGTCCCATAAATAATTAAAAAACCATTTTGGTTTCACATACTACGAATACGTTGGAGGATACTGCATGTTGTCACAGTAGCTCAATGGTTATAGTACCCGCACGGGGAGCGGGAGAACCATGTTCAGCTAATTCTGACAGTAAAACACATTCCCTTAGTAGAGCGTTGGTATGGCATTACCAATATAATAATAATAAAAATTACCCCAAAATTGGCGCAACTATATGAATACTATCCGAATACTAAGTAATTACGATATTGTAACTTCAAAGGTTTTACGTTACGGGGTTGGGGTAAGGGAGATTTAGGAATAGGAGTCGTCAGATGTATCGGGGTTTACATTTATCCTACACTTAAACTAAAAGTACGAGACAACCTAGTGATGAAAGGTTACCGTTACTTGAAATCCGACGAGATGAGAAACAACTGTACATTACAATACGTTATGTTACAAAGAGATGGTGATATTTTCACATGGTGATGATGATAGGCAATTTAGATTGAAAGAAACTAAGCTTTCGGAGATCAGAATCGTGGATTCTGTTAGCTGTGGTAGCCAAAAGACGCGGGGTTGCAAAAACCGGGCTATGTTTGTTAGAACTGACCTCAGCAATAGGTTTGCACTATCCTAAAAAGGCATAGCTGATATCGGCAGCTAGCGAATAGGTTCACACAAAAATACTAAATTAACTACGTGGCTTAAGGCTAATTTCGCCCATGGGTTTATCTCACCCGGGTGTATTTCACCATATGTCTGTTTCAGGGAGCTTGTTTTTATTATGGGGTGGGAGAAGGTAGGTGGTTTTTTGTAACTTTTATATGTATTAACTTATTTTTTACTTTCTCTGCACGTACTATGTACATAGTGTATAGAGGAGGTATTGCATTCCACCCAAAAATTCGATACCGAGATTTCACTGGAAACACATGTTTTGGGTCCCCCTGAATTAAAAAAAAAATATTTTCAGAAAAACGTCCGTGTGTGTGCGTGTGTGTGTGTGTGTGTGTCTCTGGAGAGAATGGCTCAAAAATGAAAAGACCGTTAAATACCAAACTTGGTATTTAAAAGTGGTGTCTTCCAGGGATGCAACACGAATATTTTCAAGAAAATCCTCCCACCCCACACTACCCTTTACATGGAACTTTTTTCGAAAATTTTGATTTTCTTAAAAATTATTTTATTGATTTTGATTAAAATATCGTATTTTAAAGATATTTACCTGACAAACTGTATATGTTGAATTTTCTGGGAATAGCCTCTGAAGATTACTTTATTCTGGATCAATTTTACGGAATTTTGCATAACTTCTAAACCGTAAGAGATGGACCACACAAAAAATGTAGAGCAGTTTAAAACACACAATGTATGTTATATACATTATTTTCGTGGAGTTGATCGTTTTTTTAGATATTCCTTGTTTTTGGTTTCAGCTTGGATGAACTTATACTTTTCTCATAGAGGAATTTGTCAACTCGTGTCCATTCAAACAAAGGAACTTCAGTCACATAGCAACCAGATTTTGACTACTATGGTACTCCCTTATTTAGCTTCTACTTACAAGGAAGCAAGTAATAAGACTAAGCTTCTTAACAATAATTTGTTGCAGAGATGTAGAGAAAGTCATGTGAATGGAACACATAAGATTTTTTTACTCATTGCATTTATATATATTTTTAGCATTCTTGTTTTCAAAGTGTTATAAAATTGTAGTTGTATTATAATCAGTTAACCATGTTTGACTTAAAAATACAATTATTTAGTTAGCATGAGAGGATTTTGCAGTTATGTTACAGTAGACTTGAAAAATGAAAATTGGGTAGCATGAGAAATTTGACATTAGTTTTTATGTAAAATGATTACTTAAGCAATAGTACTATAATTTTATGATCCTTTAAGATATATTTGTCCGGTTTGTTAACTACGCAACTACGCTGATCCCAGTAGCGTCATTAAGATGATCTCTTCCTCTTTTGCGGTTTTGTGTAGTTCGATGACTAGCGAGCCTTGGCCACTTCTTGTTTGAAGTCGCTAAAATCTCCTCTCTGTGGTCGGTCTGTTGCATTGGAGACGTATTTTAGCATTTGGCGTCTGAGGAGGTCTTCAGTAGGTATTTTTTGTTGTTGCATCGAACAGCGCTTCTGTCTTGTACCATGGCGGTAGCTTGTTTGAAATGCGTAGAAGTTTCCTTTCCATTTGATGTATTCTGTTCAGCATGGATTGGGAGGTGATTGATTGCTGCTGTGGCTATTGCTGCGCAAGTGAAATATGGATGAATTATCGTTTTGTATAATTGGTTTGGGATCTTCGTCGACAGTCCCATTTTCCTATTACTTTCTTCACACGTACTATGTAGTGCATAGTGTATACAGAAGGTATTTAAATGCACCCAAATTCGATACGGAGATTTCATCGGAAATACATGTTTCGGGTCCACGTGAATAAATATTTTTTGTAAAAAAAGGTCCGTGTGTGCGTGTGTGGACAGCATAGCTCAAAAACGAAAATACCGTTAAATAAAACTTGGTACCTAAGTTCGGTATCTTTCAAGGATGCGACACGAAGATTTCAATAAAATCCCCCCACCTACCCAAGTACATGGAAAAAAAATTCCAAATGTTGGATTTTCCAAAAATGGCTCTAACGATTTGGATTAAAATCTCTTAGATTTAAAGGAATTCTGGGTGTAAGGAGGGGTACGGCCAACTAGGCAATGATGAGGAAATTCGGGGCGCATAGTGAAACGATAGAGTGGAAATCAGAGCAGTTAAATATTGGGTGAGAATCGTTCACGAAAACCAACTCTAATTAGGGCAGTATGCTACCATAGAATAGAGAGCATACAGAAAGACTGTAATCCGTGTGCCAATTTCAGTTCGCATGTGCAAATTCTGCCATATTGGGACCGAGTAAGCAGCTATGCTGTTTAACTTACACACTTCGTTATATACACCATACATTTTGTTAATGCTATTGTGTATTTTACTCAACGGTTATATTATACACTGTACAAGTTAGTATATATGTTGAATCTGGAAGCTTTACTGCTCTTATAATGAGCAATAGTAAGAGAAAAGGCGGCCAATGGTGCTTATCACCTAATGCAAAAATACATGGTATGTCTCCTGTAAAGTTAGGCATGTGGTTTATCATGTGTTTACATCATGCTTCAGTTTTGTATTGTGTTGTTTTATTTATTTTTTTTTTTTTATGATAGGACTGATTCATTCTGTCTAATCATATTTGCTGCCCATTCTGATTCAAAATCTTAAGCTTTGTTTTTATTCTATTATTAAATAAAAATTGGCAGCCCATTGAATCACTTGGTTATTTATTCCTTCCTTCATATTTTCCTAACCACAATTGCATGTTGCTAGGGTTTGTTTTGTAGATATGAATAGCAAATAAAACAGTCAAACATCTGATGTGTTCCAATCACATGACTTTCTTTAGCTGTTCCACAACCAAACTTTTCTTACAAAAGATTATTCTTTTATCTACGTCATGTTAATCAAGATAAAAATTGCCAGAATTGGTCTTATTACTTCCTGCTTTGTAAGTAGAAGGGAAATAAGAGAATAAACAGGCTAAAGCGCTAGTCATAGCCGGTCGCTATGTGAAACAATTGGAATTCGGATATCTTTGCGTGCTAGGAATGACTTCCCGTTTGAGAAAATTTTATCTAGACTGAAACCAATAACTCGGAATACTTCTAAAATGGTTAGCTCTAGAAAAAAAATTATAAATGATATAAATTGTATGTTTTAATGAGATCTGCATTTTTGCTTTCTCTAGTCCGTATGTGCAATGTACATTGTTGGTAGAGAAGGTATTGTATCCCACCCAAAAATTCGATGCCAAGATTTCACGGAAATATATGTCTTCAAGCCCGCTGAGTTTGATAAAAGCATTCTTAGAATAAGGTTCACGTGTGTATATCTGTGGACTGCATGGCTCAAAAACGAAAAATCCGTTTAACTACCATACTTGGTACGAAGAATTTCAAAAAAATCCCCCCCTACAAACTACCCGTTACATGGAACATTTTTCGAAAATTTGTATTTTCTCAAAAATGAATCTAACGATTTAGATTAAATTATAGTATATAGTAGATATTCACATCACAAATAAAATGTATATTTTGGATTTTAGGGGAATAGTCTCAAAAGAGCTCTTTATGCTGGTTAGATTTGCAGAGTTTTGCATAACGATTAAATTGTAAGAGATAGGCAAAACCTTACTACATAAAAATATATATCTCGTTAAAACACCTAATTTTATGTTACTCTAACGGGCCATGGAAAACGAACCGAACATCATTTGTTTCAGCTTTTAAAATATTTGGCTATCACTTTAGCCTTATGTATTCCCTAATTTCTCTTATACCTTCAAGGAAGCAAGTAATAACATAATTTCTGTTAATGTTTATCTTGATTAGTACGGCGTAAATAAAAGAATAATCTTTTATAAGAAAAATTTGTTTGTAGAACAGCTAGAGAAAGTTCTGTGAATGGAACACATCAGATTTTTATGCACTACATTTTTGTCTATCTCTTACGGTTTACCAGTTATACAAAAAGTATATAAAAGTCAACCAGAATGAAGAGGTCCTTAGAGGCTATTCCCAAAAAATTCAAGTTATACATTTCGTTCGTCATAAAAATATCTTAAACGACATTTTAATCAAAGCCGCAAGAGAGAGACACATAAAATCTTACTACGCAGAAAATATAAATTCTGTTAAAGCCCACAGTTTGTCATGTTCATTTTTTTGTGGAGTTAACCATTTTTGAGATATCCCCTGTTATTGCAATAACATTTTCCAAATACATACACATTTTCCTACGCGGAAATTACCATTCAGACCTTTTTGTTTTTCTTTGTTCAAGTTCATGCAAATAGATTCGGATTTCACAGCATCACATAGCTGCTGGCATCGAAAAGATTTGACTGTCGTTTATACCTATAACAAACTGCGCAATTAAAATATATCGGTATTAACAAGAAACAGAAGAATAAGCTGTCGTATAAATAGTTTGTAAGAGAGCAAACAGAGAAAGTCATAGTATACCACATATGATATTTTTATTACATATGTTCGTGTTTTATTATTTTAAACGTTTTAAATCGCTTAAAATCGTACGTAATAAACAGATTTCGCTTTGCGTTTACTAGGTCCCAATAGGGCGTCTTGGGCAGAGCTTGGCTTCGTGCAGATCAAAGGAGCCGCCCTTGAGTTTCCTTTCTGTATACTCTCTATTCTGTAATTTTACCAGGAACAGTTGCGAATGGAAGGCAATTCGACGTGGGTATCAAAATTAAAGAACTATTTAGAAACCATTGGGATGGAATAAATTTGGATGGCGGGGTAGGATAAACAGATGGATTGTTTGGAAAAAAAATTAAGAACCCCCTCTGTGATATTGACAGACAGCAAATAAATGCGCAATGCACGGAGAAGATTTCGTTGGAGGTACAGTTTGGGCTAAAATTACAGTGGGGTATGGGTCAATACATCAAAACAGGTTCCAACTCATTAGAGAGGGGCTGGCGTGGATTAGACTAACAGCATGGCGAATGATAGAAGTTATTGGTGAGAATGGTATGAGAATCTGCCCCATTTGCGAGGAGGAAGAGTCGTGGACCCATATCTTGGCAAGATGTAAAGGTAAATTTATACTTTAGGCAAGTTATCCTGAGATCTGAAAAGGCAGACAATAAAGACAATTATTTATATACATATATTTTATATCATACTTATGCCATAGTGTGTTGTGTTATATATTGTGTGTATATTATGTGTATATATTTCTATTAGTGTATTTGTCTATTATAATAGGGTAAATTAATGCATCTGAATAAGGTACACTCTATGTTGTAAATTTAAGTTGCTCTATTTATATATCTTTGGACTTTTATTTTCGTATTAATCTTTTATTTTTTTATTTTTTTTTATTTCTTTTTTTTTTTTTTTTTTTTTTTTTAATATTGCTTACTATTTTGTGTATGACAAAAGCACGTACGGTTGTGGACCCCCGCGATTGATAAAGCTCAATGTATAATACTGTTATTCCAATAAATACACTTATTCATTCATAATTTGTTAGAGATGTAGAGAAAGTCATGTGAATGGAGCACATCAGATTTTTTTAATAGATACCAAGCATAGAAATAGGCATATTGGCGTCCTTGACTTTCTTTTTTACATGGATGGTTATACAGAGGTTTGCTCTTAGTTTGATTTCCAGGTATGTGACGGTGGTTGTCATTTGAATTTGCTTGTTGTGGCGGATTGTTGCTTTCGCTTGAGCGATTCCTTGAAGACTATTGTTTGTATTTTGTCGGTGTTTACCACTATCGTCCATTTTGCGGCCCATTCTGGAAACATTTCTAGTCTTAGTTTGACGTGTTTTATCTTGGGTGCGTACTGAGCCAAGGTGATGCTTGGGTGACTTAACTGAGGTGTCGGAGGTGTAAAGAATATACAGCTGTCCTGAAATTACGCTACCCTGCGGTTCCTGCTCTTAGTAACAGTGGGGCCGAGAGCGTGTTGTTGTTCCTGATTCTGGCAGTTCTGTTCGTTGAGAGTTTACACGGTAGGCCGTCCGTCCAATAGCGGTCGAATGTGTGTCTAGAAATGCTCCAATGATTGTGAACCCTTTATTTAACTCGCTTTGAATTAAGAAGATCACATGCAACTATTGGTCCTGTATTGTGACTATTTTTCGGAAGCTAGCTTGAGTGTTGTGGATGAGGTCTTTTGTTTCGATATATGTTTGTAATCGTTTGACTGATATTTTCTTACGAGAGTTACCGCTAGGGAGATTGGCGTATAATTTTCTAGTTTGTGTTGTCTGTTCATGGCTTTTTTAGAAGTATCATGTGTGATTCTTTTCACATTTGCGGATGTGTCCGTGTCGCAGAATGTGATTATTAGGAATAACATCTTAGGGACCGAAAGCGGGACAGAATCGAAGTTAGTACAACATGTTATATAGTTGTGATGTGTTGACAATACGGTCTGTACGTAATGATACTCACTGAAAATATATAGATTACAATACACAGCAAAATACATTCGTAACGTCTCAAATGTGGCACGAAAACAGGCTTTATATTGTGAAAAACTTCGCTCCTCATCACAAGAAGTGATTGGAGCAAAACGGAAATAGGATATATCATCGACTATTGGGTTGATGCAATGCAGGTCGTCTCTACTCGGTAGGTATACAACTGTTATCCGTATGGTTCCCTCTATAGGTCCCAAAGATGTTATCCTCAATGTTTATAAAGTATGATTTTGTCAAGATCTCTCGCGGAACGTTTTTATGGTAGTTTATGGTGATCAAGCTTCCTAGGCGTCTCACTGTTTCTATGAAGTCGTTTCGAAGAACTGGTGCTTCTAGCTCGACTGCTTGGTTAAGTTCTGGTGCTCGAATTTGAGGCCAGTAAATGCTGCGTGTTCCTGAAATGTCTTCTCGCTGTATGGAAGTATGTCTTATAGAATTTCGGGGCGTCGAAAGTTTGGAAGATTTTTAGGTAGTGTTTGTGGAAAATCTTAAGTTTGTCCTCGGTTAAGATGACAGTTTCATTTTCGAACCGAATGGAGTAGGAAAACTGCTTCCTCCGTCGAATGGCTTTGATGAACCGCCAAAACTTTTTTGGCGCTGCTGATCGTGCTGTTGTTATGTCTTCAGTAGTGTTTTACCACATTGTTGCGTTGTGTTCTTGTGTTTTCTTTATAACTTTATTTCGCAGGTGATTTAACATATGCTTGTCCAGCTCTTTGGACGACTTCATATAGTTCTGGTGTGCATGTTGTTTCTATTTAATAAGCTGGATAATGGCTTTGATAGGGTGCATGTTTCTAACTTTCTAAGGGATTGTAGCGTCTCTGGCTTGGGTGATTTCTTTGGCGAGGGTGTCTATTTGTTGCAGGCTTGTTACTGAAACTCTTGAGGGGGTTTCATTTGATTGCTGTGTATGTCAGTATATAATTTCCATTCTGCGTGGGTGTAATCGTATAGCTGTGTTTGGTTGACTTTATCGGTGTTCCATTTGTTGGTGGCTATTATAATTGAAATGGGAAGGTGGTCGGAGCTGATCGGTTCATCTTTTGCAGCATTTATGACCTTATTTACCAAATTGTGGGCTACTAAGGACTTATCTGGAGACGTGGGTTGTTTCCTGGCATTTCAGCCAATCCGAATCGGCACAGATACGAACATTTTCCTAAGTGCTGTTTCGTTTAGTGGGGATCGGACCAGTTTTCCGTTTGTATTGCTTAACTCATGTAGTACTCCCGCATAGTGTGCATTGAGGTCTCCGGTGATTATTACAGTTTCGATGCACGTCTTTTTTAAGGCCAGTATTTAGTTCGCCGTTCGCACAGATGGTGGCAACATGCATGGTGAATTTTTTTAATTAAGAGCTTCCGTATGCTGATACATTGGTGGTAAGACTATGGGTTTTGGATTCAGTTCTGGCCACACTAAGATGGCACCCCTCCCTCCGGGCGTTTGTGGGCGTACCTTCCCGTAGCATGTGATCGGCGGAGCTCAAATTTTCTATGCGTCTTTAATTTCGTCTGATTTGGTGTTATTATGTCGCATTGCAGATTATTGATTAAGTTGTGTAGCTCGTCTCGTTTGTTCCTGATGCCGCAAACGTTTAGGGGCCTAATTTTACGTTATAGTGTGATATGCACATTACGCCTGCCAATGTATTTTACATCGTACTGTCGGTAGAAATTTTGGCTACCACCACTGCTAGGTGTGCGCTTGCTCTGTATGAGTTCAGACTTTGTTGTAGTGTCCGTCTGGTGGTGTCGGAGGGCTGTTTTAATACATTTTGGCGGTACCGTGGTGCGCTGAATTGATATACTGACATGATTATGGTTTTGAGTGTTTGCTCTTGAGATTGTCTCAATGCAGCTGAAAATGCGATTGATTTGTAATGGCGGTCAATCTTGTTCCGTGTTTCTGACTGGTGCGGGTGACTTTCTTATGCAGGTAAATTCTTGTTAACGTTACCTGGTGTACCTGTGTTGGTGGCTCCTTTGGGCAGCTTGCGCATCTTACTTGCCGGTATAGTAACCAATTTTGTTACAGGTGGAGCAGTAAGTTTCATTATGGGACCGGTTTCTTGTGGTCGTACTGCCACGGAGTGTTTGTGTCTCCGCAGTCGAAACAGCGGGATGCATTGATGCACTCGTGTATTCTGTGGCCGTAGGTCTGGCTCTTTTTCAGGGGTGTGTTTTTCTGAGAGCCTTTTTGGCTCTGTGTAATAGTACTGGTTTTCAATACCTTCTTGCAGTACGGTTTTAATTGTGTCTGTTTTCTGGTGTGAATATTCTTATTAGAGTTGTGAGTTGCTGATGATCCTGGATACTTATTTCAGAATAGGTTTTGTTTATCCTGGACAGCAAATGCTAGTCTTCAATATGCGTTGGAATCCCTGTAATGACGGTGGTTATAGTCTGTTGGACTATTGTTCTGACATTTCCTGTATATTTGGGATACGATATAGAACTTGTGAATGTTGCTTTTGGGCCAAACTTTACCTTGTTTGCTTGAGTAAATGTTACTGGTTCTGCGTATTGCAGTCTGTATGTACGGGGTGGGCCGTTAATTCTAGTTTTTAAAATAATCGTGTTCGGGCCTTGCGTATTGCTTTCATTAGTTTTGGGACGTAGAAGGTCCCGGTATTGTTCTTCGCAGTTCAGATGTGTATGGCGTAAATACCATGAGGGTGAAATGTTCTGCGTTGTGTGCGGATGTTAGTGTTAGATCGTAATAGCTTCGCGTCAATTCTCCATTATACGCACAGGCAAAAATCATAATTAACACAAGCGAAATATCGTGTTCTATGGTAAGTACGTTTGAGGTTATACTTCAGTCAAACAAAATCCTTAAAACCATTGAATAAATGCCTGGCCGAACCTGTTGTAATTCGTTGATGATTGTTTGTCGGTTCTTTAAATATTTGTTCAGTTAGGTGCTCCCATAAAATATTTAGAATAGTTTCTTTTCATTCAAAAAAGAGAATTTTTCGGTTGCATTTATTATAGTAAAACATGAAATCCTGAAGCTAGCCCTTTATGTCGGTAATGTGATGAAAAGAATAAAAACTGTCTTACATTACACAATGAAGCAGTGTTGTTGAAGATGACGTTAACCGCTTTTGGCAAAGCTCCATACTTTTGTAGGACGGCATGTGCCAACAAAATGACCCTCAAGCTCTTGGGGCATCAATCCAAACAAAACACGAACTTCATGTTTTCCAGTGTATGCAAAGTAGCTTCGAAACATGTTATATTTTCCCGTTTGATTTCTTTCGTGTTATTTTAAAAGGGTCAAAACATGGTTACTAAGTACTTCTCGTTGTTTACTTAAAATCTTGTATATATGAGCAAGACTAACAAAAAAATCTGAGCTCCATTCACAGGACTTTCTCTGCCTCTCTGTAACAAATTGTTATTAATAACCTTATTCTTCTATCTACTTCATGCTAACCGAGATCAACATTAGCAGCAACGGTGATATTTAGTTCCTTATAGGTAGAAGGGAAATAAAGGGATACACTATGCTAAACCGTCAGTCGAATGCTCTAAAATGAGGTTGCTATGTTATAGAAATCCAGTTCTTTGCGAGATCAGGTGTTCATAAGTTCCTGTATGAGAAGAATATTAAGTATTTTAAAAATGAAATCAATAACAACTAATATCTTAAAAACGGTGAACTCCAGGAAAAATATGAATATAACATAAATTGTGTGTTTTAACGAGCTCCACATTTTTAGTATAGTAAGTTTTTGCCTATCCCTTACGCTTTACCAGTTATGCCAAATTCCACAAAATTCATTTAGAATAAAGATGTCTTCAGGGCCTATTCCCAGAAAATTCAAGATATATCTTTGATTTTCATCTTTAATTTACGATATTTTAATCAAAATCGTTAGTGCCAGTTTGGAGGGAATCAAAATTTTCAAAAAGGGTATTTGGGTGTGGGAGGATTTGGATGAAAATCTTCATGTTGCATCCTTTGTATTTAACGGACCTTTCGTTTTTGAGCTATGCTGCCAATGCACTCACACGCACGGACCTTTTTCTATAAATGTTTTTTTTTTATTCAGCAGGTCCCAAAACAGTATTTCCGGTGAAATCTCGGTATCGAATTTTTGGGTGCCTTCTCTATACACTATGTACATAGTACGTGTAGAGAAAGTAAACATTTAAAAACTCAAATATCAGGCAGACATAAAGACCTAGTATTCATTCAATACAAAACTAAAAAATCGGATGTCTTCCATTCACATAACTTTCTCTACATTTCTGTAAAAAAGTATTATTAAAAAGCTTACTCTTCTATTTACTTCAGGCTAATCGAGAAAAAATTATCAGAAATAGTCTTATTACTGGCTTCCTTGTTAAGTAGAAGCGAAATAAGGGAGTACCATAGGTTAAAGTAGTAGTCAAAAGCTGGATGCTATGTGACTGAAGTTCCTTTGTTTGAATGGACCTGAGTTGACAAATTCCTGTAGGAGAAAAAGTTTCTCAAAGCTGAAACCAAAAAACAAAGAATATCTCAAAAACGATCAACTCCACGAAAACAATATATATTTATATGATACAGATTGTATGTTTTAACGTGCTCTACATTTTTGTGTGGTCAGTTTTTGTCCATGTCTTTAGGTTTAACAGTTATGGAAAATTTCCTAAAACTCATCCAGAATAAAGTAGTCTTCAGAGACTATTCTCAGAAAATTCAAGATATACATTTATTTTTGTAATAATCAAGATATACATTTTAATATACGATATTTTAATCAAAATCGTTAGAGCCATTTTTGAGAAAATCAAAATGTTCGAAAAAAGTTCCATGTTAAGGTTAGTTGGGGGTGGGGGGATTTTCTTGAAAATCATCGTGTCGCATCCTTAAATACCAAATTTGGTATTCTTAGCGTTTTTCAGCTATACTGTCCACAGACATACACACAGAAAACAAACAAAATTTGGATGAAATGAGAAAGTCCTCGTCGCGACAGAGGCGTACTTTGCAGAGCTTAACAATTGCTAGTTTTTGGAGGGATTAAAAAAAATGACACGAACGTTGGGAGAAGTGTATATTCCTAAAAATGGTCTAGGTTGAGAAATAAAGTGTTGTGTGTTTGAAAAAAATAATTGAGTCTTCATCCAACCTGGGTGCTTATTAAACCGTTCTCACACGATATTCTGGGTTCTACAATGCTAACTGTGGCCTGCGTAATTTCTTAACAATTATTTCTTGGGTGCCCTTCAACTGCCTCTCCTACTGTTTTACTAGCTCCAGGAATTACCTTTACAGGAAGTTTATTGGAAAATAATCATTGTCAAGGTATTCAAGGATTATCGTGATAAATCTCGACATTCGTGGCACACAGTGTTATGTTACTGTCAATGTATATTATTACAAATTTGACATGGTCTGATAAGTAACAGAAGTGCGTTAGCTTGGCAGGTTCTCAGTGGGGTCGGATCATGCTTCAGGTTGGCGGTTGCTGATGTATGTAGTTGCGGGGTAAGGAAGAATTTGAATAGTATGAAAATATATTAGAAATATTGTTAAGAAAATCAATGTTTTTAAACATTCATAAAATCGATTTTTCGGAATATTTGACTTTAGGAAGGTATGGCATTTTTTATTCAATACACCCCTCACAAACTGTTTCAATGGGTGTCAAGGTAGGGTATATGGGACCTTAAAAGTACTTCTGGTGCATTTTGTTTTTTGAAATACTGAATATCCTGGATATAGTTTTAAGCCCGAACAGTTCTTGGATGGATTGAACCGGAGTTAAGTTTTCACAGCTGACGGAGATTAGTTTATCCAGTGTGTCACGTATCATACGGGTAAGCCTGTGTCATCTTAAGGTGATGCATCTGTGAAATTTTACAAAAAATTGTAAAAAATTAAAACAGTATTTTCATAATAAAACCATGTGAATTCTAAGCTTTAAGAAAATATATATTTTCAGACATTTTATTCTGCCTCTTAAAAACACATTAAAGAAAAGGGTCATATAATTTTACAAAATAATGCTCCAATTTTTAGAAATTGTTAAATGTTGAAAAATCAAGAGTTTTAAACAGTACAAAAAGTAAATATTAAGTTATGCATACGAATTAGCACTAATATAAAAATATAATATGCCAGATCTATAAATAAATTCATTTTCTATTAAATTTACACTTTTATTTGAATACATGGCTCGTTTTTATTAGAACAATGAATCTAAACAACAAACATTATTTAAATAATCATGCAATCTAGAATTTTTATAAGTGGCAAAAATATCTGTTATTATGTATATCTGATACAAATTTCAAAAACATATCTTACATACTTCACATTTTCTAAATATCACAAATGCATCACTTCAAGGGATGATTTCTGGATTAAATATACTATAAATTTTATAATACCTAAGGTACCAAACAAGGGATGTGCGAAACTGTCATAGAATGTTACAGCCCGGCGTCTAATTTCATGCTCCATTTTTGAAAGACATGGGGCTTCATGGAGTAGTCTCAAGGGAAAGGAGCAGACTACAGGATAGATTGACCAATATCCCGTATTCTGTGTGAACTGCATTCACGTACAGATTACCTTTCCAGGTGTTCAGAGGTAGTAAAATATGTCTAATTTTCGTAAATTTAGGATTGGTATTTCAATAATACTTAATTTGCCAGCACAATACCCTTATGGAAAATTACAGAGGTTAGTCTGGAGTAGCGATGCTCAACTTAAAACAAAAAAGGGGAGGGCACATTTACCTCCACGCGGAGTTATGACGCATTCAGCTACTCATGACCGTCACAAGCAAACCTTTCTTTTGTTTGTAACCTTTGAACATGTCATTGTGATCTGCCGTCGCTGAGTGAGTGCACGAGTGTTATGCACTGTCGTGGATTACTGCGTACACAAAACGAAGGAGTGCGGGTAAAGTGACATTAGACTTTGCTGGTTGTCGAACAATGAGGCCACACTGTTACAATCGTCGCCACTTATTGGGCATATCCAACAGCCTTCACAATTGTTTAGGTATAAGTGATATGGAGTAAAGAATTTTGGAAAATAATAGTTCCAAATTGTAATTTAAAGCAATATTTCTTTGATGACATGAAGCAGTAATTTTTGATAACATTGTGTCCATGCGCGTTCACATTATTCATCCCTCTTGAGCGCTGTAAGAGATAAACAGTCTAACGAAATAGACATCTGCCGAGCTGAACGTTAACCGTAAACTTAAGGAAATCACATCGCGATTTGATCGTTAATCTGTGCATGTGCCTTTTAATTTTACTTTAAAAGTGACGCTTACTAACACCTGACAACCCTCTTGGTGATTTTTTTAGCCCGATATGTATTTTGTTTAAATATTTTATCAGTTGTGTTAGACATTTGAATACCATTGTTATAATACACTGAAGCATGTTTTTTTTTTGCAGGGTGTAGGAATTGAATACATAGAAAGAACAGCCGTTATCAGAAATGTATAAAAATTGCTTGCATTACATGGATATATGTTCCTTAAAAATTAAAGAACACCACAGAAAGTTTTATTTATATACTGTTTTAATTCCTGTTTTCAGTAATTTGGCTACAATTTTTATAAACATTGCTACTAAATGACTATACATAATGAAAATAAAAGCACCTCGTCGCTTTTCTAGCATATATTTTACGTTGTTTGTTTACTAATGTGAAGGCATAGGAATTCCTAAACATTAAAGTTAGGACGAAGAAAACAGGTTCCACTGTTACGGGACTTTATATAGGGACATTGCAGATAACAAACCACCCCTATCCTTCTTATAGTTTGTTGGGAATGCTCAGCAGATTGTTTTTACCCACCGGCAGTAACCCTTAGTAACTGTTTACATACTTTATACTCGTACATGGTTTGAGTGTATATAGCTTTAACCTAACTGTTCAAGGACTGCTATGCATGCTACTGTAATGTTTGGTAATTTAGCGACAACTTTGCCAAAAACTAAACACGTATTCTACCACTTTCTACAAATAAGAAACATTCTCTAAGGAAGACATAAACGTAGAGGTCGATCTGAGTTTAATCCAGCATGAGTCAGGTTGGGTTCTATCATTAATTTTATAAAATATCATGGCTTGCATGCTGGAATTTTAAACTGACACACGACGTACTATAAGAAAGTCACCCACGGTGTGCACGGAGCATGTCCTGCTCCAGTACAAGATCAAGCGACCCGTCCCAGTAGCCTTGGTGTGGTGCGTTTAGCCTTAACGTTCTGCCGTGAAAGGGCCGCGCGTTCGACTCCCGCTTTGGACATCTATGTTTCCTGTTAGATGTGTGTATTCTAAGTCATTCTCTCTCCACTGAGAGTCGATTAGGTCACGCCTGGAGGCCAATATGGTATATAAAAAAATCTGTGTTGCACTTACATCACTTCTCTAGCTGTTCTACTTTCTTCTTACAAAAGATTCTTCTTCTTTCTACACCGTGCTAATCGAGTTAGGCATTAGGAGAATGGTCTACGCTAAAGCGAACATAAAATGTTTTAAAAGCTGTCGTTATGCAACTGTCAATGCAAATCGCTTCTTTACTTCGTCAGGATATAACAAAAGAAAAACGTACACTTCCTGTCTGAGAAAAGTATAAGAATTTTAGAACTGAAACAGATTACAAGGAATGTCTTACAAATGGTCAACTCTACAACAAAAATGCATTTGACATAAATTGTTTTAATCAGATCTACATTTCTTACGTTTAAAATTCGGCAAAATTCATCCAGTATTAATGGGTCTTCCGAGGCTATTCCCAGAAAATTCAAGATATACATTTTATGTGGGATGTAAATATCTTTAATATACGGGATTTTAATCAAAGTCGTTAGAGCCATTTTTCAGAAAGTCAAAATATTCGAAACTTTGTCCATATAAAGGGTATTTTGTGATGGGGAGATACTAAATCTAAATACCAAGTTTTGTAATTAAGGGACTTTTCTTTTTTGAGCTATGCTGTCCCCCCCTCCCCACACACACACACAGGGAATGTTTTTTTCGGACTCAGGAGATATCAAAACATATATTTCAGGTGAAATCTCGACATCAAATTTATGGGTGGATTACAATACCTTCTCTGTCCACTATGTACTTTGTACATGCGGGCTAGAGAAAGTAGAAATGTATATTTATTTGATTGTGAAACATTGCACTAAAAGTAATATCTGATGTGCTCCATTCACATGACTTGCTCTACATCTTTGTAATGAATTATTTTTTTTATTAATATTTATTTATAGTCGCTTTGACTCGTAAGAGTCTTATCGCGACTGAAACACTGATACATTGTGATAACAATAATTATTACAGGATGGTTATAAAGATACATTGGAATATAATACAAATTGTGCTAATTAACAGGTAATAATGAATATAAAATTACTTCTTATGAAGTTAATATAGAGTAATATTAAACTGTACAGATATATTTAATTTTAATGATCTATAATATATTACTAACATTTTTGTGAATGAAAGCAAATAAAAGCTGTGTTAATGTTTATTGCAATTTTAGATTAAACTGTAGATATTGATAGCTTTTAGGAACATAGCATTTTTATACATGGTTTCATTATTTAGTACTTTTATCTCACCAGTGATTTTGTACTTTTTCCTTTGGGGATTATAACGGCGGCATTCTGAAAGTATGTGAGAGACAGTCAGTGGAGTATTGCAAGTTGTACACTGAGGTTGGGCGTCTTTGGTGATCAAGTAGCATGAGTCATTGCTGTGTGGCCAATTCTAAAACGAGTGATAATGGTTTGATGTTTCCTATTTAGGTTTTTAAAACAGCAAACAACAGTGAAGGATCCTCTAACTGAGTGTAGTTTAGTTCCCTGATGTTGAGACCATTGAGTTTTCCAGGCATTGTTGATTTTAGTACGGATGTAAATGGAGAAGTCTGAATGGTGCACTGGAATGTCAGAGAAGGCTTCTTTTATAGCGTATAGTTCACTGGAAAATGTAGAGAAACAGTCAGGAAGTTTTACCGCCTGAACTTGATTTTTTGGTAGGACTATTGCACATCCTACCCCATGAGCTGATTTTGAACCATCTGTAAATATTTTTTCATAATCAGAGTGTGAACTAGACACTTCTTTAAAGAGTTGTTGATAAATAATTGCAGATGTTTTTCCTTTTCTGTAGGGTTCCATTTCTAGGTTAAGTTTTGGTTTTTTAACCCTCCGGGGAGGAACATCGTGAAGTCCAGTTGTTGTTATCTTCGGAAGGCTGCTTTGTTGTTTCTCTAAATAGTAATTAATTCTATCGTAGAACGGTAATGATTTAAATGGACGCTGGAGTTTATCTCTTTTGGGTGTTTTGGGAAATACATAGATATAATTATTTGAGTAGGGTAATCCAACTATTTTCATTGCATACTTTAAACTTAAGTATACTCGACGTACTTCAAGGGGAGATTCATCTAATTCCATATGTAAACTATCGATTGGACTAGAATGGTAGGCTCCCAGAACAATCCTTAAGGCTGCGGATTGTACACGGTCGTGATCTTTAAGTAGTGAGGGGCTGGCTGAATTATACACAATTGAAGCGTAATCTAACTTGGATCTTATTAATGCTTTATAAGTCGTGTGAAGGACTTTTGCTCTGAGATAGACTGCTGACTCGGATCTGTTGGTTTTGAAGGAAATTAGAGATGAAGTTTAGCCTGTGTTCATTTATATTTATATCTTGTAATACTTTTAAGATGTAGTTTTTGTTAAGTGTGTCATATGCCTTTTCTATGCCTAAGGTGAGACACAAAAGGTGCTGTGAATTACTAAATGCCTCTTTGATTTCAGTTTCAAGAACAATTAAATTATCAATCGTAGAGTGAAACTGACGAAACCCACTGAGATTGGCTGAAAAAGTGGTTCTTCTCCAGCATCCATCGTAAACGTTTATCTATTACTTTTTCCATGACTTTACACATACTATATGTTAGTGCGATGGGCCTATAGTTTTCTGGATGTAGAATATCCTTGTTTGGTTTAAGAGTAGGTATTACTATTGAGTGTTGCCATGATGAAGGAAATACATTATTGACCTATACATGATTGAATATTTTCGTGAGATATTCTACACCAACTGGAGGTAATTGCTGTAGAAATTCATAAGGAATATTATCAGGGCCAGGACTTGTGCTTTTATAACCAAATAGAGGCTCTTGCACTTCTTCAATACTGATTGAATCGTTGCAAGCGTAGCTAGTATTTTTACTCATATTAACCATTTGTACTGGGTTTAATGGTGTATCATTTCGGTGTGGGTTCGACACGTTTGCAAAAAAATTCGCAAAGGTGTTGGCTATTTCTTCGGGATTAGTTTTGATACTGAGATCATCAAGATTACGAATAGCCGTTATTTGGGCAGCATAATTCCCTCCTTTTATCTTCTTTATTTTGTTCCATAAAATTGACTGGGGTGTCTTGTCAGTTAATGTAGAGAGGAAGGTCAGCCACGTTTATTTCTTGCTTTGTTTAACGATCCTACGTGCATTTGCACGATATTTTAGGAATTCCTGCTTATTACTTAATTTAGGGTGCCGTCTGAAGCGATTAAAAGCACGATTTTTACTAGCTATAGCTTCCCTGCACTTTTCATTCCACCACGGAACAGGGCATTTTCCAGGTGTAATAGATGTTTGTGGAATACTTAATGCTGCAGATCTGATAATACAGTCAGTGGATTCTTTTAGAATTGCATCAATATTCTTCTTCTGAAAGGCAATTGGAGGTATTAAACTTTGGACATTTTCACTAAATAGCTTTCTAAATTTTAACCAATAAGCCTTTTTTAGGTTCCATTTGATTGTAGTAAATCTCTGAGAAGCAGTATTACATATAATGTGGATGATAATGGGAAGATGGTCATTATCTTGAATAGATTTAGTTACTTCCCAGCTGAAAAAATGGCATATATCAGATGTGCAGAATGTTAAATCAATGCTGGTGTACGAATTATTGGCTAAATCATAGTTCGTGGGTTGTCCATTGTTGAGTAACACTAAGTTTGCTGTATCTAATAGTTTTTCAATTATTCTACCGCGTCGATTAGTATATTTTGAATCCCATAAAGTGTTGTGACTATTAAAGTCACCCACAACAATGTATGGTTTGGGTAGTTGCTCCAATAAATTATGTAGTGTCGTTAGTTCTATTTCATTGCTGTTTGAAAGGTAAACGTTACAGATTGTTATGGTTACTGATAGGTTTACTGTAACTGCTACAGCTTCTAGAGAAGTGTTTTTGTCTACTTCTCTGTGTGGAATATTGTCTTTGATAAAAGTGACAACGCCACTACTAGCACGTAAAGCGCCTATGCGGTTCTTGTAATATGAGGAGTATGTTTTCATGTGAGCTACGTAATTTTGCTTAAAATTGGTTTTTTGAAGGCAGATAATGTTGGGATTATTTTTGTTTAAAATAAGTTGAAGATATTTATATTGTTTCCAGAAACCATCGAGGATCCATTGTAATATTTTCAATGCCATTTGTAAGCTGATTGGTTATGTGAAATCTAGGCCTCATTGGAATCCGTGACGTTGACATTTTGCTTAAGTTTCTTTATTTGTCTAGTGCACCTGCTTTTGATGCCACGATCTGTGAAACAGGGAGAGAGCTTTTATATTGTGTTTACCAGCCCCTCAAGGTCACTGGTATAACTGAGTGCCAAAGATTGTACATCTGAAATTCGAACAGAATTTTCAAGAAAACTAAGTAGTTGTAGGTATGTTATAGCATACTCGTCTGGGTTTGCTTCCATTAATTTCCGCACCGGTGACATTGCATCGCTGATTCTGGTTTTCTTAGTATCTGTTTTTGGTTTTTTCTTTGTGTGTTTGATGAATCTGTTGTTATTTGTTTCACAGTTATCATGTGTCTTGCTGAGAAGATTCAGAGGAAGAGAGCTCCTGTTCTCCTATTTGCGTTATAGATGTCCTACTTGTGGAGTGTACACGTTTTAGGGGAGTGAGTGACATCTCTTGTCTGTTTTCAGCGTTTTCGTTCGATATATGCTTGTGTAATGATTCAGTTTTAAAGGAATCCATAACATGCGGATGTTTAGTATGATTAGAGGTTTCCGCGTCTATATTTTGCTTGGGTACCATCTTTGTGTTGGGATCACAGACAGCTGTTTGTGTGATTTCGTTGTTTTGTTTCATGTTCAGGTTAGGAGAGTTAGCAGCACATAAATCTAATTCGTTTGTGTTTTGTTTCTTGTTCAGGTTAGGAAAGTTAACATCACACAAATCTAACGCGGCAACTGTTGCCGCATTTTCATTGCTACCCTGAGTTGTTGCGTTAGGTAAAGCTTTGACATTAGCGTTTGCCTGGCACTGCCTTGTAAGGTGCCCTTCCTGTTTACATGTAAAACAAATTACAGTGTCTGATGAAAAATAGATCCAGTAGTTTGTACCTTCATACTTAATCTGCATACTCTCAGGGAGCTTTCCTAGATCATTAGGATTAACATACATTTGTCTCCTAAAACTTAATATGTGTGTAAAACCTGGTTCGTTCATTCCTGCACGAATTTGAACTATAGATGAAGTGGGCTTAACCCCTAGTACTGCGAGTTGCTGTTCTATTAGCTGATTAGGAATTGTTGGACAAACATTTGAAAGAATAACCCTTTGCGTTTTTATGACGAGGGCTCTAATACTTAGTGACACATTCTTTGTTTTACTTTAGGATGATTACGTATTAAATCTTGTATCATTGTCTTATTAGCCAAGTACATGCATATTCTTGCATTTGAAATGCGTGAAACAAATCTAATGCAATCGATTAGTTTACCTACGGCTAAAACATATTCTTTTAGCGTGATTTCACTATGAAAATCTATAACAATAGCCTGATCTTTAGATGGTGTTATTTGTTTTACTGAAGCATAACTTTGCGTACCTTTAGGTTCTGGGTTCATTTTAGCTGGAACTGTAGAAGCTACATCGTTGTCTTTTGTCAGTGAAATTCTACAACTTGTAGGGCTCTTGTTGCAGCTTTCCATGCGAAAATAATGCCGCGTAACCTCTGGGAGGTTATTAACCTCCTTTAAACTTAGTTTTGCACTATTAGCTCTAGCTTAACTTTACTGATTTAAAAACTAAAGTGTTTATTATTGTAGTGCACACACAATAACAGGCTACTAAGCCTGAAAACACTCACAATTGGTATACTTATAGGGAGTAAATTACTCGCAAAACATTACCCAACCCGTTTTTCTTTTGTTCCAGAGCTGAACGTAACGAATTATTGTGAATAAGCTTATTCTTCTATCTATTTAATGCTAAAACATTAGCAGAAACAGACTTATTACTTAGTTCCTTTATAAGTAGAAGAGAAATAAGGGAATACATTGGACTAAACTGACAGTCAAATGTTTTAAAATATAGTTGCTATGGGATTGAGATCCGTTGCTTTGTGTGGCCTGAAGTTGACACGTTCCCGTATGAGAAAAGTTTAAGTAAGTAGAAACCTCTACATTCTACTGGATTAATACCGGCCGTGAAAGCCTAAGCATATATACAAGCTTAAGTATTTTAAAACTGAAATCAATAACAAGGAGTATCTCGTAAACGGCCGAAAAAGATGTATATGACATAAATTGTGTGTTTTATCGTGATCTACAATTTTTGTGTAGTAAATGTTTGTCTATCTGTTACGCAAAATTCGATAAAAATCATCCAGAATAAAGAGATCTTTAGGGGCTATTCCCAGAAATTTCAGGATATTCATTTTATTTAGCATGTAAATATCTTAAATATAAGTGATTTTCATCAAGTCGTTAGATCCTTTTGAGAAAATCAAAATTTTCGATTTTTTTTTTCCATGTGAAGGGTAGTTAGGTGTGGGAAGATTTTCTTGAAAACTTTTGTGTCGCATTCTTGGAAGCGGTCTTTTCGCTTTTCAGCTCTGCTGTCCACAGATACACACACGCGGATCTTTTTCTACATATGCTTTTTTCGGACTCAGGAGACATCAAAACATAAATTTCCGGTGAAATCTCCACATCGAATTTTTGGGTGAAATACAACACCTTCTCAATCCACAGTGTGTATTCTACATGCGGGCTAGAGAAAGTAAAAATGTGTATTTAATAGATAGTGACACATTGCACTAAAAGTAAAAACACGAGCCACTCATAACAGAAATTGAGCATTATAACACTCTGTGCAACACAGATTTTATAACGCTCCATTGTTATCACAGCCGAGATGTTAAATTTGTAATGATCACCAAAGAAATAGAGGAAACAATACGAAATAATTTTCTTACTACAGAATGTTATAAAGTCGTAATCTTTGAGTAAGATAGATGACAGTGTGAAACTTTTTGCATATTTCACCCTTCATTGGCTAAAATACCCATGGATCTATTGTAGGTTCATGATGGGTAAAGTAATGTCTCTTAGATTAGTATTTACATTTCTGGTATACAGAGAGCGCGCGTCACGCTTTAGCTGAGAACGCGCCGGGATGAGGTCGGTAGGATACGAGATAAAGAGTGACATTTTATCGTATTTGGTAATTTCTACTCTTAAACTTTCATAAGTCTATGGTTGCACATAATCGTCTTTTAATTTCACAAAGTTGCTACAGTTATTACTCAAAGTGGTATCCCATCAGCAATCTATCAGGAGTCGGTCTACAAATTCCCTATACACTTGTCAGCATGGATCCTTTTTTAATGTGTTATACATTAATGTTCGTTATTGAAGAGAGAATTTTTCAGCTGCCATCTCAGTTATCTAAATAATTAACTTAATGTACACGTGCTTTTAAAGTAATTCGAAAGTAGTGCACAAGAAAACACGTTTTTTAACGCTTATAACTATACAAATAACGACTGGCAAATTTAATCTAATGCAAACACGTTATTTATGCTAACTTGTACTAAGCATTCGCAGGGAATAAACATATGGACCGGTGCAGCATTGAAGAAAAATAATAACTAGAACGCTGCTGTTTATTATCCGTGCAATTTGACGAGAGTGGTGTAACCGTGAAGCGTAGTGGCATGATCTGATTGCGTCAGTCGGCCGGCAGCAGATATCTTAGTACGTTTACATACCCATGGCTATTGCTTCCAGTATCCGCCTCTTTCCCCACTCCTTGTACTGCCCAACTTCAGTGCCCACGTCTATTAGCAAGGATAATATCTCGCTCTCTACCAGTTTTCTTCTGCCCGCTTTCTCGACTCATATTCATAGATCTGCTATTCGTAATATAAAAAAAATTCCAAATACAATTACCTAAAAATAATTACTATAGTATTATCGTAGTTAAACATCAAGCTCCGTAACTCGGTGAATACAAATTGTAACCACATTATAAGACTAAGATTATTATAATTAATTTGTAGCTAAAATTTTCACATTTATCGCAGCAGTCACTATGAACAGGCATCTTGGTAATTGATTTGTATCTAATATAATTCGGAAACGAACTCGTTTACGTTTATGACATTAAATATGAGCATGAATCTTGGTAATTGGTGTTTAACATAATTCAAGCAAATTATAAAGGACTTAATACTGCTGCCACATTACCACCCGCGTGTGGCGGCGCTCAGTTCGCTTGGTATGTGAGTCATCGCAGTTGGAAACCTTGGGGATATTTTCAGAAAGTTCTGTGACGTTATTTCATAGCTATAAAAGTAGGAAGGATTGCAGTGCAGGTTTTTGTATTGTGTTGTGCATTGTACTGAGATGTGAGCGACTGGAGATTTAACGCGCAGTGGTGCGCTAGCCATGGATGTTGTGCAGCCGTAAATTTTCTACGCGTCGAAACGTCGAGTGAATTACTTGCAATAGTGAATTTAAGACTTATTGAGACTTATTGTTGAGTCAATAAAAGCATTTGTTACTACCTTGAAGCATTACAAAATAGATGAAAGACACTCGATGTAAGCGGGCTGTTTCCCTTGGCTTTCAGCCTCGTTCCACAAACATTCCTACTCACAAAATAAAAATCCACTTTTTTTAGGTTACCCATAGGTAAAATTTCCAAATCTTGGAGTTTTTTCCAAATGTTTTAACATTTTTGTAACATTTATGTTTCACACTTTTGAGAAAAAATAGGTATACTTAGGTTTAATTATGATAATTAATTTAAGTAGATGCTCCATAATATGCAAAAATCAGAAATTTGAAGGAAAAATCATTACCACTTATTCAAATACTAATGTACGCAAATGCTGTTATTATGTCATATGCTGAACACTTAAAAGTGAAGCAAAAGACATTTGCCAGCAAGATTGGTGACAATTTTTTCGTGTAGAGTGTTTTGAGGCGCAAAGTTGTAAGAAATTCAAAGTTAAGTAAAAGACATTTGAAGCAAATGCATTCCATTACAATGTAGTATAAATTATTTTATGAACCTGATAGTTAACTTCTAAGGCTAAGGGAGGGGTGATTTCTATGGTCGCTGTGACTTCCCTCAACTACACAGCTCCAGCCGATTACACGATACTGGTGAAGGTGATGGATGGGTTGTGTGGTAAGGCGCGATCACCGCTGTTGCCACAGAAACCATCCGTCCCTTAGTATTCGAAGTGAATTATCAGTATCCTAAAGCAATTTAAGTTCCACTGTAGTTGTATGTTCTTTGGCATAAATGTCATGTATTGAAACTTTAAAGCACGGTAGGAAAAGTAAGGTTCTAAGCTATATATATATATGTGTGTGTGTGTGTGTGTGTGTTTAATTTGTATTATAAAATTATTGAAACTGGTCTTAATTAGTGGCGAAATATTATTATAATATACTGAATCCGAATTAACTTTGTTTGAAACACTCGTGGCTGATGATTATTTACAGGTCACTTACAGGTCAACGTATCAAATAAATTTGCTTGCTCCCGGAATATTAATTGAATGGACGTTAAGCCATTATCGTCATTGTTGCAGAAGGTATGGGATTCATTTGCTGAGTCATTTTGTTACGACTATGCAGTAATAATCACAATCAGAGAGGAGAGAAGAAAACACTTTCAGGATATTGTTCTTCCATTGGATGTTAAAAAAGGAAGAAGTTTCTGCCAGGTTGCGTTGTTGTTTTATCGCTCACGCCTGTGCGCACAATTCCGTTCTTTGTTCAGACTTTCATCTTTTTTTTCTCTCTCTTTCTTTCTTTTCATACTCCACCACCTTGCATTTTCCACTTCTGTGCCTCTCGAAATATTTCTGTCGTTTATTTATTTTCTCTCAATGGTCTGATGAGACCTTGTTTTCGAACCCGAAGAAGGTTGGCCTTTTATGCTACGTTTGTATTAATGATATTTCTTGAAATTTTTAATTTAAAAGGGATATATTCCTAGGATTTTATAAATCGAAACAATTAACCTTCGTTTATTGTCACATCTGTATTAACTAATGAAATCGTATTTATTACGTTATTTAGTTTTACAACATAATCTGTTGTGCTAAACATCCTTTTCTTATGATAATGGTAGATGCTCTTTATTTCTAGTATAAAGGGAATTAAGTCAATGCCTTCATTTAGACGACCAATCATTACCTTCCACATTTTAAGTCAAGATATTTTTAATAATGAAAATTATTTATAGAAAGATTGTAGTTAAATCTCATTTACTTTGAAATTTTATTTGCTGTTTTCTAAAAAAATGTTTTTAATTTAGTACCTTTAATCTTGTAAAAATAGTATGAGGGGTTATTAAAAACTCAAAATCCCGAAATTTTTATATAAGTAACCATGCCAAGCGCTCAAAATTGCAGCTCCTTAAAGTCCCTTAAGCATCACGTTGTACTGGATGTTTAGTTTCTGGGAAGCATCACCTCAGCCCTAAACTTGTAACCCAAACAGAATGCCAGTTTCGAATGAGTGGAATGTTCTTGTAAGAAATTTGGCTTATAACACAGTTCATATTCTACTTGAAGCACGGCAAATCCCGGCCAATACGTAATGCCGGTCACATAGTTATCTCGATGACCATCGCAGTAGTGGTTTGTGTTGCCCTCTGTAAATGCGTCCTTAAGACACATCTAGCCATAAGCACCACTTCCCTGGAAACATTGTGAGCAGTAGTAAGAAAAATATTTTTAACGCATTTTTGATGTAATTTTTTTATGAAGAATAACGCAGAGTAAATGTGCCTATTAAATTAAATATGTTTATAAATTTATCTGAAAAGTTTAATAATGTAGGATATGTAAGAATTAGTTTTAAACAATATGCCTGGTACTGACGCATTATTAAAGCAAAATGTGTGTGTGGAGTAATGCCAGTCAACTGACCATCACATGTAAAGCATGATTAAGAGAATCCAGTATTGCTGTTATAAGATAAACATGGCAGTCATATTACCATGGAAGATTTCGAAGTCTACAAAAGCGACGGAATTATTCTTGTTTCTATTCCTCCACATATACACAACAGGTCTCTGGATATTACTCATACTTTCTTTGGGACATATGGTGTGTGGGCTCATTGAGAATGTAAGTGGCTGGGACAGTCCGAAACATTTTTTTTTCTTTGTGTTACAAGTATAAAGAGAGGAACATTGTTATATGGAAGTTCCAAAATAAAATGTGTTCTTTTTTATGCACTTTAGTGATATTTTTTACCTAAATAATAGATTTGAATATAGTGACCGGCATTACCCGCATGTGTGGGTAATCCCGGTCAATGACACCACTTAAATTTCGCATCATTAAGGTAAGAAGTAATTGCTTAAATAGCATTCTTTTTAGCACATATTTAGATAAAGAACCAAACTAATGACTGACATAATTTTAACACTATTAAACTCATACTCTAAGCCGTTGACAGCGACTTTGCTTAAGTGACCGCCATTACCCCATTCGCCCTACGTTTTGTTAATACTTTCACCAAAAGGGGTATATAGTAGAGTGCGAAATCAAACACTATATACGTACTTTGCTAAGTTTTATGGAAAATCTTGTCAGGATAACTTTTCAGACACTTGTCAAAAATGTTGGTACGTTAAACAGTTACCTTTACATTAGTGTTTGAACACACATTACAATTGTGTAACTAATGTTTCGTGTGGGAAGAGTACTAAACTTTTTGGGCGGATATTCCACGTGGTTAAATATGTCTGGGGGGATTTCTATTCAGAGCTTTCCACTCTCTATAATAATTTGATGCATGCTGCTTTTGCGCTTTGAGACTGAAACTAGTGGTGCAGCTTTATCTGAAGTACACATAAGAGGATTTTAAATTTCAGTTCAATTACCTTTAAACGTTTAGACATTATTTTGAAAAAACAAATTTATATCCTTTAGAAAGAATCCTCAATAAGGAAACGTTGCAAAATTTAAACTTTAAATAGAACAGATTTTTAGAGATTTTTTCCTTTTATGTATTATTTTCTGCGTACTTTTTATACTTTTCCGAAAAATGTGTAACACTCCGCTTTTAAATTTAACATATAAATATATGTTTGAAAATAAAACTAAAACCACCGACTTTAACTTACTAAATTTAAAAGTATGTTTTAAGCATGAATAAAGTGACGTAGATATCGCTAAAATATTTGTGTGACTTTCAAGGATATTGCTGAACATTTCAAGCAGATTGGAGGAAAATTTACTATGTGCAACAATTATTACACTGATTAAATTATTTGTTAGAACAAACATCTCTCGGGAAAACGAAATAAAGTTGTAAATTTGCTATTTACTTACTGAAATCACGGTTAAGAGTATTAAGTAAGCAGAGGGTAGAGAATTCAAATAGTATTTACGAAGTTTTCTTCACAAAAACAGAAACACCACTTTTTGAACCTTTTCAATATTTCAGTCGAGATTGCTTTGAATTCTATCTTCTTTTATGCATTTTCATTCATTCTATAATATCTGTTTGATTAACGAGCTTACAAACATAGAGATAGAGAGCGTACAATAAGAATAGAATTAAGACATGTTTAATAAAATAGATTCTTTGAAAAGTATTCAGTTTGAGAAAACTATTAACCACGTGCACACTAAATTAACTACCATTTCTATTTCATGTTACTTTTCAGTTTTCTCTTAACTATACTGGACATAATATAGTTCATTCATAATTTTAATAGAATATAATAATACTTTTAAATAATAATATTAAATTATTATTATTAACTAATAAATATAATATATCACAATATTTGTATATTATTATGACACTTATAATAATCTTAAGTTATTAAATACTTTTAATAGAATTTTAATAGAGTAAATCCAGGAAGAACGTGAAAAAGGTACCTTTTTAATTTAAAGAATGAAAAACAGAGAAAGACAGAAAAAAAATGTTAAAAAAGAAAAAGCAGGAAATAGAAACCTTACAAATAACGAAGCATCGTAAGTATATTTGTGAGCTTTGAGATTAAAATTAATAGATTCTTTCTCTTCATTAAACGTTATTTTTGTCATTCTCTTTCGGAATGATAAAGAATCTGACTATTGTTTTCTTTGTCTACTACGTTAGTAGTGGTAGTATTATAGCCCATTCAAAAATATTTAGTTGAGATTCCATTTAGAAATGCAAAATGATTGCAGTACCGTATATTAAAGATAATTATAAGGAAAATAAAACGTATATTTTTAATGTTCTGGGAATAGCCTCTAAAGACCTCTTAATTCTGAATGGATTCTGCTGAATTAGCACCCTTGAAGCCACACTTTTAGAAAAAAGTCCTCATGTGTAGGTTTGAATAGCATAGCTCAAAAAGGAAATGCCGGGTAAATAGCAGTATGGGTATTTAAACAAGATGTTTTCCATAGATTCTACACTAAGCGTAGTTTGGGGTCGGAATTTTCCCACCCAAAACTACCCTTCATAGATACAATTTTCAGAAAATTTTGGTTTTCTTAGGAATGACTAACGATTTTGATAAATGCCTATATATAAGGACATTTTGTCTTTATTATTTATTAGTAGTTTTTAAAATACTTAATTTTTCTTAATCAAAATAAAAATAGTACAAAATATTTATCCCTGTTTTCTTTATCCACTGTTCCTTGTAAACGCGTCTGTTTCTTCTATACTTTTCAGCGCATACTTCTTATTGCTCCATTTATCCAGTTTTCATTTGGTCTTCACTTGCTGTTTGTTCCATCATTTGCCTATAGCATCACTTCCTTTGACAGACTCCATTCCGCTTACATGTCCAAAGCACTGTGTGTGTGTGTGTGTATATATATATATATATATATATATATATATATATATATTACTATATTCATTCATCGCCTTAGTTTTACATTCTTTATTCTTATTCTACAGTCTTTATTTTTCTTTCATTGCCTTACTAGCTGATCTTCTTAAAAAGTCTAGTTCAATAGCCTTCAGTTTTGCTCCCTGTGGTCTTTTATTGTCAAAGTTTCTGCCCCCATAAAGCATCGCCCTCTCAAATATGAATTTATATATTATTTTTCTTTATTTTCGATACAATATATTACTGCTCTGAAGTAATTAATGTAAAATTCCAGTAGATATTGTCCTTCGCATAGCCGTCTATGTAATCCTAATTTTGATGATCTATCTACTTAAATTATAGATATTTAAAGTTTTAAACTTTCATAATTTTGTGCTGATTATTTATATTTCATATTTAGCCACAGTCTGTTTTTTTATTCGAATTTATTTTAACAGCCATTTGATGTATTCTTCTTGAGCTTTTTCTATGCACTTCGGATATCCAGGGTGAGGTAGGAGTTACCCCGGTACTGTACATCTCTAGTAGGTCGTAGCAGCAGAGGTTTAGCAGGTACTCGCGCCTGAGAGAGGGAAGTAGATCACCTCAGGGTATAAGGTGTAGCAGACAGCGCATTTTGGGAGAGATCAGGAGTTATAAATATTATTATATATTTGCATCAAGGATGCGAGGAGAGACACGACTTTGACTATTAAGTAGATGAATGTTTGATTCGGGAAGAAAAGAGATGAAAGCTCAAGGAGTTCCATTTAACTCATCTGAATCATTGTGATTCTTGAAGTCAACACTTTCAAATAAATAATAGACCCGTTCGTTGGACATAGTTCCGGAGTTCGCCCTACAACGTCAGCAGGTTAGACGAAAAAGTTTTTGTGACCTAGTTGTTGAAATTTTTGTAGTTAAACCGATGCTTATGCCAGTATTGCTTTAAGAGGATACAGCTATATCAGCAGTTCGACATCTTGCCACCAATATTGATTGCTAAAACTAGTAGGCAACATTATTTATTCAAAATTACCTTATCACGTACCCTACAATATGATCCACATCTTCATTATCTCGTATAACTAGAGCACTTAGATCATCCGTAAAAACTAGATTAGTTATAAGTATTTTATTTACAATTTAAAATCCCATTGGGCCATTATTCATTTCCCAATCTCTTAAACAAATTTTCATGAAAATTTTAAACAAAACTGGTGATAAATAGAAACCTTCAGAAGATGACTGTTAATTATTACAAATTGTTGTGATAATTTAGATCCTTCTTTTATTTATCAATTGTTGTTATTTTGGTAGATGTCTATTGTATTATTTATTTAAGCTGCTTTCATATAAGATATTTAAATGATAAATGTATGAATTTTCTGAGTAGAGTCCGTGAGGCCCTGTTCATTCAGGACAAGCTTTACATATAAATCTTTTTAAGATTTAATATAATGATTAGTTGAATGATCCATTGATAATGATTAAAAGATTAAATTACCTTAGGGATAACAGCATAATTTTTTTTAAGAGTTCTTATTGAAAGAGTTCTTATTGACGGGCCAACCATAAAATATAGACAGGTACATACTCCACAAAACTATAGATCTCTTCAAAACATTCAATCTATTTAAAATGTTTGTATCATGGAATTATGAAAACGTGAAATATCAGCGCCAGCATACGGAATCTATTCTATTTTCTGTATACCCCTGTATCTACACCGAAATGTGTAATGAAATTACTTCTGCAATATTTGTATCGCACAATATGAAGTAATTATAACATGGGAGTTTATACTTTCTCTTAGTACAGAGTAATAGTTTATAGGTAGAGAAATTCGATACCGGCATTTCACGGAAATACACTTTTTATGGTTGCCTGTATAAAAGGTATTTTAAGAAATAGGTCCGTGCGTGTGTGTTTGTGTGTGTGTGTGTGTGAGAGAGAGAGAGAGAGAGAGAGAGAGAGAGAGAGAAAGAGAGAGCGCGCACGATAACTCAAAACCGAAAAGTCGGTTTAATTCAGAACTTGATAAATAAGTTCAGCACCCTCCATGGATGCAACACGAATATCAGAACCCCTCCCCCCCCCCCGCACCAAAATACCCTTGACATGGAAATATGTTCGAAAATTTTTATTTTCTTACAAATGGTTCTAACGATTTTGATTACCATATTGTACATTAAAGATATTTACATGAGAAATAAAATGTATATAATTAATTTTCTGGGAATAGTTTCTGAAGACTTCTTCATTCTGAATGACTTTTGCATAACCGGTGAACCGTAAGAGACAAAAACTTACGTCATCAAAAATGTAGATCTCGTTAAAACCACAATTTACCACTGTTTTTAATTTCTCTACACGTACTATGTAATATGTATAGAGAAGGTATTGCACTACGCCCAAAAATTTGATACCGAGATTTCACCGGAAATATACGTTTAAGGGTCTCCTATATCCAAAAAAAGTATTTTCCGTGCCTGTGTGTGTCCGTGTGTCTGTGAACACGATAACTCAAAAGCGAAAAGTTGGTAAAAATACCCAACTTGGTATTTAAGATTAGTATCTTCCAGGGATGCGACACGAAGATTTTGAGAAAAATCCCCCACCCCAAACTACTCTTTACATGGAAAAAATTTAGAAAATTATGATTTTCTTAAAAATTGCTCTAACGATTTTATTAAAATTTCGTGTATTAAAAATATTTACCTGACAAATAAAATGTATATTTTGAATTTTATGGGAACAGCCAGTTAAGACTACTTTATTCTGGATGAATGTTACGGAATTTTGCATAACTGGTAAACCATAAGAGATGGACAAACACTTACCTCACAAGAAATGTAGAGCACATTAAAGCATACAATTTATGTTACATATATTTTTTTCGTGGAATTGGTCGTTTTTAAGATATTCTTGTTTTTTGATTCAGCTTTGAAAAACTTATACGTTTCCCATGCAGGAATTTGTGAACTCCTGTCCATACAAACAAAGGAACTTCAGTCACGTAGCAACCAGCTTTTGACTGTCAGTTTAACCTATGGTACTCCCTTATTCCGCTTCTACTTACAAAGAAGAAGTAATAAGACTATTTCTGCTAATTTTTTTCTTGATTAGAATGAAGTAAATAGCATACTTTTTTTAACAATTTGCTGCAGAGATGTAGAGAAAGTCATATGAATGGAAAACATCTGATTTTTTACTTTCTTTACACGTACTAGATACATAGTATATGGAGAAGGTATTGCATTCCACCCAAAATTCTGGAAAAATGTCGGTGTGTGTGTGTGTGTGTGTGTGTGTGTGAGTCTGTGTGTCCGCGAACACTATAACTCAAAAACGAAAAGTCGGTAAAATACCAAACTTGGTATTTATGTTATGTAGCTCCCAGGGATGCGACACGAAGATTTTCAGAATAATCCCACGACAAACTACCCTTTACATGGCAAATAAAGGGGACCTATATCTTGAATTTTCTGGGAATAACCTTTAAAGACCTCTTTATTCTGAATGAATAATGCATAACTGGTAAACGGAAAGAAATATACAAAAGCTTACTACACAAAAAATGTAGATCACTTGAAAACACACAATTTATGTCATATAGTTTTTAACTTTCTCTACACGTACTATGTACACAGTGTATAGAGAAGGTATTGTAATGCACCAAAATTCGGTATCGAGATTTCACCGGATATACATGTTTTGAGATCTCCTGAATTCAAAAAACAAACCTTTTTAGAAGCATGTCCGTGTGTGTGTCTGTCTGTCTCTCTGTCAGTCTCAGTCTGTGTGTATGTGTGTGTATGTGGGTGTGTATGTCTGTGGGCAGCATAGCTCGAAAACGAAAGACCGTTAAAAACCAAACTTGGCATTTAGGTTTGGTATCTTCCAGGAAAGATTTTTTACAAAATCCCGCACCCCAACTACCCTTTACATGTAACTTTTTTCGAACATTTTACGTTTCTCAAAAAGGGCTCTAACGATTTTTATTAAAATCTCATATATTAAAGGTATTTACGTGACAAGTAAAATGTATATCTTGAATTTTCTGGGAATAGCCTCTGAGGACTACTTTATTCTTGATGAATGTAATGAAATTTTGCATAACTCTAAACCGTACGAGATGGACGAAAACTTACCACACAGAAAATGTAGAGCACATTAAAACACACAATTTATGTTATATACATTTTTTTTTGTTTATTTTTTTTGAGTTGATCGTTTTTAAGATATTCCTTGATTTTAGTTTCGGCTTTGAAAAATGTGTACGTTTCTCATTTAGGAATTTGTCAACTCATGTCCATACAAATAAAGGAATTTCAGTCACATAGCAACCAGCTTTTGACTGTCACTATAACCTATGGTACTTCCTTATTTCGCTTCTACTTACAAGGAAGCAAGATATTTCTGCTAAATTTTTTCTCAATTAGCATGAAGTAAATAGAATCTTAAGCTTTTTAACAATAATTTGCTGCAGAGATGTAGAGAAAGCCATTAGAATGGAACACATCAGATTTTTTTCATGGGATTGACCATTTCTGAGATATTCTTTGTTATTTGTTTCAGATTTAAAATAATAAAGCGTTTCTCACACGGAATTTAGTGAACTCCTGGCCCTGCATAGAAACTGATTTCAAGCATATGGCAATCAGCTTTTAAAAGGTTTGATTATAATTTTAGTGTATTCCCTTATTTTCCTCCTACTTACCAGGAAGCAAGCAATTGAGACAATTTCTGCTAATGTTTATGTCGATTATCATAAAGTAGATAGCAGAATATGCTTTTTAACAATAATTTGTTACACCGATGTGAAGAAAGTCATGTGAATGGGACATAAGATTTTTTTTTTTTTTTTATTTTAACTATAACTGTTTAAAACGGTCAGTTTTATAAAAAAAATTGATGTTTTGCGAGATTTATTTATGTTGCCTTTCGGCAAGGAGCGTGTCTGCGTAACATGTAGCGTTTCGCTACGTTACGCAGGACTACCTTGCGACACTACTTCTTTACATCAGGTTACCTACAAGCCGCCTTCGCATTCTTAACACAGCACTCGCTGTGTGCTTGCTTGCTGGATTAAAGTAAGGTCCATTTGCACGCGATAGCGAATTTGCAATCTTTTCGCGTGTCCCCCCCCCCCAACTTGACAGCGTGCGGCGAAACGGAAAAACGTCCGCTAAATAGATGTCTGCTGCATGAAAATGGCATTTATATCGTTATCGGAAGTCAAAGTACAGGTAAAACAACCCTCAAAGGACGATAAATTCAAACTACTACCTGAACATGCAAGTTTAACCAAAGCTTACAATGCTCTACACAGATATACTTACACAAAACAAACTGACATTCATTTAATCCAGTTTTTGTTTGTTTTATTTATATACCGCCCTTAAAATCTAAGTTCATATCGGGGCTTTGCATTAGAAACAATGCATTGTCTGTAGGTTCTTTATGTTTGGTTTAAATCGTTTTATTTTCCTCACACACACACACACACATTCACTCTTACATACTTCCAGGCTCTGTGGGGGATAGGGAATAAATCTGGATAAAGAAAAATTCCCCGCCCCATCCCGGACTTCCGGGTGAGAACCCTTCCTGATCAATACGCGAACTCATACTGAGAAACTAAAATCCTACCTAACGCATATTATTATCTTTGAATAGAAAATATAGCAATCTACTTCTTCTCTGAAGAAGGTTTTCTAAGTAGGTAAGTGGTTGTGTGCCAGAGGAATTCCTAGAATTTTTAGTTTTGGATTTGTGGTTTCGTTGCTCGCGCATACTCTTACACAAGTGGTAGAGTATACAGGATATTAATTAACTACACCGAAATATTTTCGGGGAATAGTAGGTGTCTTAAGTAATTTGAATAGGAGATCTCTTTTGAAGTTACTCATATAAGTTTCTAAAGTACCAGTCTGCCACTGACTGATGATGCTACAATTCGAGAATCACAACAACAAAAACGAAGGACCGTTTCTGATGTAATCGTTTTATTACATTAATGTCGCACAATAGGCAGTATTTCTTTTCGAGTTCATATCTCTCAGCCAAGCGAACTTCTTCGTGTGGACTTAAAAGAAAGGATAAAAAAGAAAGAAAGAAAACAAAAACACTAACATTAAATCCACGGCGGAAAACGAACCTATAACCTTCTGACCATCAAGTTTTGGCGTTACACATCAAGCCACAGGGGTGCTTAAATAAATGCCTCTAAGAGTATGTTACATAACAGAAGTAGGAAGTTAATCCATGGACAGTATCGCACTGTATGGCAGTACATCTCTACACACTATGTGCATAGTAAGTGTAGAGAAAGTAGAAACTCAGAGATGATGGCACTGGATTTATCCTCGAAATTCGCTTCCAAGCCAACGCCTTAATGACTGGTAACACTGTGTCTCCTTTCGAAGTTCCCGAATTAAGAAAATATTATTTAATGTATAGAGGGTGTTAATGAAATACACCGAAATAATTTAAGAAATTATAGACGTCTGATATAAGTAACCTCAGTAGCATAGGAAATGCATGAATCACGGCTAAACATGACGCAGTTATAAGGTGTTAAACAAATAGGTCTCGAATGCAGATAAGTCGATGTTAAATCAAAGCCAGATGAAAGTTGGCTTGGAATGTCTTTAAAACTGATACGCGAGTTTAGAAACATCAGTTTTCAACAATTCACCAAGTTTGGTATTTAACTGTCTTTTCGTTTTTGAGCTATGCTGTCACATAACACACACGAACCTTTTTCTGAAAATGCTTTTTTTTTATTCAAGGGGTATTAAAACGTGTATTTCCAGTGAAATCTCGATATCGAATTTTTGGGTGGAATACAATACTTCCTCTGTACACTATGTACATAGTACGTATAGAGAAAGTAAAAACATTTTCAAAAAATGTCCGTGTGCGCGTGTCTATGTGCCTGTGAGCTGCATAGCTCAAAAACGAAAAGTCCGTTAAATACCAAACTTAGTATTTGAGTTCAGTATCTTCCAAGTATTTAACACGAAGATTTCCTGGAAAATCCCCCCCAACTACTTTTTACATGGAAATTTTTTAGAAAATTTCTATTTTCTCAAAAATGGGTCTAATGATTAAAATATCGTACATTAAAGATATTTACATATAAAATTAAATGTATATCTTGAATTTTCTAGGAATAGCCTCTGAAGACATATTTATTCTGGATGAATTTTGTGGAATTTGCACAACTGGTAAACCGTAAGAGATAGACAAAACCTTACTAAACAGAAAATGTATAGCTCGTTAAAACACACAATTTATGTTACATACACTTTTATTCGTAGAGTCTATCGTTTTTAGATATTCCTTGTTATTGTTTTAGTTATAAAATACTTATATTTTTCTTATACGTGAATTTGTCAACTCTTGTCCATACAACAAAGGAACTTACATCACATAATAACCAGCTTTTGACTGTCACTTTAACTTATGGTACTCCCTTATTTTCCTTCTCATTACAAGAAAGACAGTAATAAGACCATTTCTGCTATTTTTTTCTCGATTATCATGAGGTAAATAACCTGTTTAACAATAATTAGTAGTAGATATGTAGAGAAAGTCAAGTGAATGGAACACATCAGATTTTTATATATATCTTCGTGTCGCATCACTGAGAGATACTAAACTTAAATACCAAGTTAGGTATTTAACCGACTTTTCCTTTTCGAGCTATGCTGTCTAAAGACGGACGGACAGAGAAAGAAAAAATCTGGGATAGAAAAAATACACGTTTTACTATCCGATTATCTATTTTACGGGTTTAATACTTAATCTAAAATTATTTTAATCTTAAAGTACGAGATGCATTTGTGAAAACTTGCAAAATGCATATCATGTAGGGATCTTGCTGAAATTTTCAACAATTATTATATCCATTAATAGTGATATTTTGCCATGTTAATTATATCTTACATGGATATTTAAATAATTTTATTTTTAAAATTCATTGGTCTAGTAAAATGCTCAACTGTATGCATTTTTATAATATTTGCATTATATATTCAAGCCTTTAAGTAGGAATATTAGTTTATAAATTTAGTTTAAGGTTTATTATCATGTCCTTGTGAGTGAATTTTGAGAAAATAGAACATTTTGAAAAAATGCCAATAAAGAGTAGCCTGGGTGTTTTTGCTGAAAATCTTCGTGTCGCATCCTTGGAAGATACTAAGCTTAAATACCAAGTTTGATACTTAACCGATTTTTCGTTTTTGAGTTATGCTGTACACAGACACACTCATACGGATAAATACTTTTTATTCAGGTGTCCTCAAAACATGCATTTCCTGTTGAACATCAGCATTGGCCATTTCTGGTGGAATACAATAACTTTGTACTACGTAACTTATCCATATGTGGTAGAGAAGGTAAACAATATACTGAGATATTGTTTCATGCACTTTTTAGAGGCAGTACAAAAATTGTGAAACAAGTTAGTAAAACATTGCATCATGTGAAGCATTTTGAGTATGTAAAAATGTCAAAACTACTTGCGAGAACACAAGGTTAATTTGGGAATTGCTGTTAATAAGCATGACTGTGTCCACTTATAGCTTCAGTAAATTGGCAGTTCAAATAGTGAAAGTGAAAGTTTAGAATTCATATTATTTTATTATGAACAAAAAAAAATGTTTTTAAATTTTAAAAATGTGTTACCTTTAGAAGGTTTTAATTAAATGGAATCATCTAGAGCTAGAAACTGATGCAGTGATCTTAAACTTTAGAAAAAATAGTTTAATGACGCATTGTAACTTGTATACTCTTTACTCAACGTGATCTTCATAGAGAGCTATTTAAAAAGAACAGGGGTGCATAAGATTAGCTTTGAAAGGAAATCTTGCTTGCAAGTGTGATTGCAACATTTATGGATATTTTGTTGAATAAACCTAAAGCATCTTGGGTTCTAATTAGAAATTTTAATTACCTAAATGTTATTAATCGATCTTAAATTCACCCGTATATGTTTTATAGATACTCCTGAAAATAATACAAATATTCCTATAACTTAAATATCAATACATTTCCAAATAATTGCCCCAAAACAAATTCCAATTTTAATTAAAAATTTATTCGGGAAGTTTTGATTGGGGGGGGGGGGGTGGAATATGAGGCAGACACTTCACCATCACACTACCCAGGTGGGAATTAAAAATCTTTGTTGTATATTTGGAAGATACTGAACTTAAACATCGAGTTTGCTACTTAATGGCTTTTCAGGATGTGTTTGATCGGATTGATTTGTGAGGAATATGTTAAGTGAAGAAGAACAAAGGCCTACCTTACCAAAATAAACAATTTCGCCCATAATTCGATTTAAAGAGCCGTTCAAACAGTGATATGTTAATTATTCTTCTAGTGTTATTTTATAACTACACTCGCATACACACAGGCATTCTTTTTTCACGCTAAAGAGGGTCCTGAAAAAAGTACCTCTGATGAAATCTTATTATGAATTTTGAGTGGAATGCAACACCTTCTCTACCTACCATGTAAAATGTATTGGTATAGCCAAACAATTATGCGAGACGATTTTAATTCGTAATTACAGAGCTGTCTTTGCCGCCACTAAGCTTCAGTCCTCCTCCCCTAGTTGATACCTTACTCAGGTAAGTTAGTTCGAAGGGTAACTCTGCCAATAACTTAAAGGGACACTGGAGATGAAATTTCAAATATCTATATTTATATATATATACTTTTCTGAAACTTTTATAGTGATTTCACTGCTGTTTTATTAATATGAATATCAAATGTCATTCAAAGTTGTTAAATATTTTCCAAGGTATAAATATTGTTTGAGAAATTTTATTACGTAAATATATTGCATAATCAAAATGTTTCATGCACATCAAAACTTGATAAAATTGTTTAGAATTATCTGAATTGGAGCTTTGAACCACAAACAAAACTTTAATGGTGATATTTCCATAACTTTGATTTTACTTTTTTAACATAACGTCCTTTAACCTGGTGGACATATCGGACGATGAATAAAATCATTGCATTATATTTAAATGATCTCGGAGTCCATGGAGCTTAAAGTTACTCGACATTCGTGTCTTCTTAGAATAAGGGAAGACCACATAAAAAAAAACCTTATCCGGGTAACTGTAAGCGAGATTTGAACTCGCGATTTCCTGAATGTAAAGCAGAAACACTAACGACACTTCCGAGGCGGGCTACTGAGCTATTATAAGATTTTTAAAAAGTTTGTAATTTAAATCCCTAAAATTAATTATTTTTCATAAAAATATTCTTTTTAAAAATTACTATTGATATTAGGATAATTTTGTCATATATAATATTATAATAGATAATTCTGCTGATACTCGAAAAGTTTAGCTGCATTTAAACAAAAACTGAAAGGCATGGAATGTTTTGAAAATGTGAAAATGTAGTTTTGAGAAAGACATTGTTTCCTGAAATAGTAGACTAGGAAATTTGTGTATTATACGATTTCCAAATGATTATAGAGCCAAAGCAAGGGGAGGAAAGTTAAAATGTTGATTGTCTATTGGTGCCCAAAGAGTCCAACAATGTTTTCTATAAAAAAACAATTTTCGATTATTTGACCGATTTAGATAAAAATATCACCCATTTCATTTTTGCTAGTTGAACACTGTTAAGTTTATGATACTCATGTTAATAAGTATCATTTAATAATTGCTCTTTGGCTATCAGATATATATATATATATATATAATAGCAGTTTTTCACTAACGGGATTCCGTTCTTTCTTCGTGTTTCATAGAATTCAACAATCGTTGTAGAGCGCTATGTTCCTGTTCGATTGCAACTATATATAATTTTATATTTCGCTTCAACGTGGATATAAAAAAAAATGTTTGATATAAATATTGAAGGTGTTGGGTATTTTATTGTTACAGATAACTTTCTGCGCCCATTCTTTCCTGAATAACCTCGAGTCTTTAACCATATTACTTTTGTGCAGCGTCTAGTTGTTTTCACCAGAGTTAACCATTAAGCAAATTCACACCAAATATAATATTGTTCATTAGTCCAAGTTATCTCAGGTACGTCGCAGAAAGGATAAAGGAAGGTTCAAGTCAGGTGATAAGTAAACATGAAAAGTTTAAGCAAGAAAACCCACTATCATTATCTAGGATCTATTTCCCTATTTTCCTCACAAAAATATACATTAAAATCGCACTTGTTTATAAAGAATGCCAAGAGAAGTTTAACATCAGAGATAAATACGATCAAAGCAGAAAAGATGTGCGCCGGTATACTAAACTTGAGGGGATTCAAAACGACTTTCAATAAACACGCAAAATAATCAGAATTTGTTGTATGTCACTTCAACTAAATACGAAATGATCGCAAGTTTGTGCGGTTAAATGTACATCTACCTCACCGCAAGTTAAAACGTAAACCATGCTCCCAGAATTCTCCGCTCTATGCAAGGCCAGTATTGGTGTGCGCCACGGTAAGTTGAGTATACGGTAGGCATCACGCGCATGTTTCTCTCTCGCACAAGCTGGCCGTGACGTCATCTGGTGTATTTACTCAGTCACGGCGTGCTTACAGCTGTAGTCATTGTTAATTAAACGCTATGGTGTTGTGAAAAGATACACATTCAGATTTTCCCTATTAAATCGCAAATAAAACAGATAAGTTGCTCAACTCTAACCACTAGATTTAAATTATTGAAGCTAAAGGAGCCTATTGTTTAAAATATTAAATATAAAGGCTCATCATATGCCCCTATGTCTCACGCTCGCTAAATTTTGCCCCCAGTAGTTTAGGTATCTTGCTGGATTTCTTTTGTTTGATAACTGCATCCTAACAGAATTTAAAGCTTATTAATAAATAACTCAACATATTAGTAAGTATTACTGAAAAAAAGCAGCAGGAATGCAATAAAATATATTACCCGATCTAGTGTTTCCTGCTTCATGTACATATGCGTTAGTTATTAAGTTGTAGCACACTTTTCTCATTTTTTTTAATCTCTTTCTCGCCAAATCAATTCGTTTGTTTCCGGATATTTTCCATTTTTCTGATTTTCTCTTGCCCCCATTCTTAAGCCTAATAAATGGCCGGACGAACTTTTTGCTTTTCAGTGCCTGTAAGTAACACATGAGATTGTGACAGTTTATGAGTACATTGTAAGTCATTGATTTTTGAGTATCAACGTGCTTTTCAGATACCTCTTTTGTGACTTCCTTACCATTATGTAAAACAAATCTTTCGTCCAAAAAATGGTTTCTGAATAATTTCAACACGTGAGGTATGTCGCAGAAAGCCCATAAGCGGCGATTTTCAGCTTCTCTAGCAGATTGCATGATGTGAGATTTCTCTCTTATAAGTAAGTCCAAGAGGTTAGAGAGTAATTTCCTATTTCATCTCCCCCCCCCCATATCACAGATAAAGGCGCGAATTTGAAAACTGACTTTCGACCATTTAAAAAATGTCTGTTAGTACTTTTTTGTTACTGCCTCATCAAAATTGTAGTATATTGGTGGTTTCAACTTTCCTGCTAAGTTGCGTTGAATCATAACTGCAAATAATTGTGCGGACCGCAACTTGTGTTTTCTGTGTTGTCATATTAAAAATCGGATTTCACTTTCATCTCATCAAAGCTCAGAACAAAATCCTTCTAAAACTCATTAACAGAACTTGCTTTCTTTTGTAATATGTATAAACTTAATTTAATGATTTCTGGTGATGTGACAAATTGGGCCAAGGGTATTTTGATGGTTATAGAAATTGGTAGAGGATATTTAAGGCATCCTCTCACATAATCATATGCCTTCTTAGGCATGCATATCAAAGTGATTTCCTTTGAAATGTCATCTACCTATAAGTAAAACTTGCTGCTGGCAAACTGAGAACCTTTGCTGGAATGCACAATTAACACTTCTTAACTTATACATTTCGGATTGTACTTTTGCAATTCATTTTCAAAACAGTTACTTTCTTCTCTAATCTCACATTGTGACTTCTAAGTGCTTCAACTTCAGATTCAATGTCCTCTATTTTTGTAGGTGCTGTGTTAAATGACGAGGGAGACGTAACAGGATGTTCAGAGGTATTTCCTATATTTACTTCAGAATTGCTGTTCGTTTCTTCTAACAGAGCAATTACTATTTTTTTGCATTTCTGTTTATAAGCCGTTTTTGTCTTCTTTACTTAGGACTGATAACTTTCTGATACAAGTCATTAGACAACTTTAAGTTTAAATGTGGGGCAGCAATATGTATTAATATTTTTAGGAGCAAGTTTGAGGAGTTCCGCTTTTAAATCTCGTTCATAATCTTCCTCGTCAAAATGTAAGGAACAAATGCAGGAATTATCTGGAGAGAAACGATCATCCCTTCAACATAACTGAATCCATCACGTACAACACTCACAAGAAGCTTGAACAAAGAAAATCCACATTGTCATTGTAATGAGAACCAACAACAAGCCGGCTAGCGACCTCTACACCAGCTGATGTCATCAACACGAAAGTATACTGCGCATCTAGCTGGTGATACCTACCGTATTACTCTACATTCCGGGGTATGCGCGCGCTTCTACTCCATCGTAAGTTGAAGCGATAGCCACGCACCCCCAATTCTCCACTAGAGAGGCGAGGGGAAAGGAAGTTAAATTGCCAGCCGTTAGCTGTCGAAAAGCGCCGCTAAATTTTGCGATTGACAATCGCTGTATTACTGTTGTTTTGCTTGCAAGTTTTTGTGAAAATGACCGATGTAAGTGTTACTGAAACTAGTGGTTATTGTGTCTGTGCAGTAAAACGTATGTTAAAGACTGGATTTCGGAATATTGAATTTTCTGAAAAACTTAAACAGCGGCAGGCCCACTCCGAACTACCAGGTCTGATTGTAAGATGTCAAGTCAGAAAACGAAGTATAACAGACATTTCTCATTAGCAATTATTCTAAGTACAAATGGTTAACTGGTTGCCACAAATCAAACAAACTCTATTGTTGGTCATTTCTTCTTTTTAGTAACTACAAAAGCAGTACCACGTGGTCTCAAGAAGGATTCGACAATGTAGTTTCTCTAACTGGTTTATTAAGTAAGCATGAAAAAACAAAAAATATCATATTTTGTGAATTCACTCTTTGTAATTTTGGTAATACACAAGTAGACCTGCAGCTAAATGCTCAGAAAGCATTTACAAATTTCAAAGCATAATAAAATGGTAAAAAATAACAGAGAAGTATTGAATAGACTCACTAATGAAGTATGATCAACTTAGTAAGTATGATCAACTTTTAAATTATCATTTAAAAAATGCTGCAATTTTTCGGGGCACTTCGTCATCCATTCAGAATGATTTAAGCGAAGATGTTAGGAGTGTTTTGGTTAACTGTGTAAAAAAAGAACTTACATCCGCTAATTTTGTGGCTATTCTTCTAGACGAGTGCTCAGACATAGTGAACAAAACCCAACTCTCTACCATTTTACGCTATGTGGACAAATCGGGGGAAGTCCAAGAAAGGGTCATGGGCTTTACAGATGTCAGTGCAGACAGATCTGCGGAGGCACTTTACAACCATATACTTACAACAGTTACAGAATTTAATATTTGTAAGAAACTTGTCACTCAGACGTATGATGGTGCGGCCGTAATCTCTGGCCAAATAGGTGGTCTGCAATCTAAAGTAAAAGAAGCAGTTCCACAGGTATTATTTGTTCACTGCTACTGTCACATTCTGAATTTGGTTCTGCAACAGGCAGCTATGTGTATTGATAAGTACAGATTTTTTTTTTTTACAAACTCTATCAGGGCTCTCTAATTTCTTTAATCATTCCACTAAATGAACGGAAAATTTTGCGTACTTTTATGAACACAAAATATACCATAAGCGGCTCCAACACGCTGGAACTTCAATTCACGCCTTGTCAATACTGTACAAGAGCAACGCGATAACCTGATTCTCTTTTTTGAATTCATTATAGAACCAGAAAACAATGTTGGTTGGGAACCTGATACATCGGTTAAAGCACAAGGTTTCTTTGTTTTTTGACTCGGTCTTCTTTTGTCTTCCTCCTCAAAACATTTTCGGCAATATTTGCTCATACCGTCATATTATAAGACAAGTCTTAAGGATATTCCATACTGTCATTCAAGAGTAATCCAGACTAAAAACACTTTAGAAGAGCTAAGAAGAGAAGGGTTCTAGAAGCATTTCTACTGAAGTGATAAATGAACATATACAAAAGAAAAGGAAGAACAATGAACCAAGTGAAGTTACTGAAGTTATTTTCAGGAGAATATTCTATGAAATTTTGGATAATGTGCTCTATCAAATACAAAATAGATTTTCCGACTACGAAAGTTTTCATTTCTTTCCTATCCTTGATTCCTCAAAATTCAAGAATTACAGAACGTCTTTTCCTGATTACCATTGCTCAAAACTGTTGGACATCTATGTCTCAAATTTTTATTCCGTAGTCTGGAAAGTGAACTTAGTGTTGTGTACTCTTCTGGAGATAAAGATTTTTAAGGAAACTCAGTTGGTGAAATAGTGAAAATTATGAACGAAAGAGATCTGGTGTGGCCTATGCCTGAAGTTTCCAAATTAGCTTGTGTAATTCTAACTGTACCAGCAACTACAGCGGTCATTTTCCATTTTAACTCGAGTAAAATCTCACTGTAGATCTGCAATGGGCCAAGAAAGATTATCCTCTCTGTCAATGATGTCCATAGAAGAGCAGTTGCTTGGTACGCTTCGGAAGGATGTTCATGACAATTTCACGCAAGTTGTAATGGAAGTATTTCTGAAGAAACCTCGTTGATTGGAGCTAACATTCCATTAAACTGGTAGGTATTACTACTACTACTAGTACTACTACTACTACTACTACTACTACTACTACTACTACTACTACTACTACTACTACTACTACTACTACTACTACTACCACTACCATTACTACTAGTAAAATTAACAATAATTTACGAATACAGGTGTCCCCCGTATTACGCAAGTAATTGGTTCTCATGAATTATCACGTAACACAAAAACAGCGTAAAGTGCATGTGATGATGATATGGGCTATTTCAAATGTGTTTTAAACAGATGCATCTATTTATGTCATTTGTACAGTGTTAAAATGAGTATTTTTTTTTAAAATCGCTTTACGCGAAAACGCGCAAAATGAGATCTCGCATAACGAGGGATGACTATATTTTATAGAATAAGAAAAAACGATGACAAAGGGAGCGGAGTACCTAAATTACTGACCACGAATCGCCACTGAACAGTACTGCACAAGTTTCATCGTTAGTTAAACATTTAGTACTTTAGAAAAAACTTTAGCTTGTTAGGGTTCTTGCAGCAACGGATTTTACACGCACGCTATAATGCATTCCTGAAGTTACAAAACCCAACCTTTGTTTGCTCTATGCAGAAGTAAAAATTATTCACGTTTTTTGTTAATGTGTGCTTACCACTGTCAGACAAGGTACTCACTAAAGAGATGTAATCCCCTTGGATCTTCTTCGGTATCATCATCCTCGACTCACCAAGATAAATTTTCAATCAGCCACTTTGATATATTTCCACTCTCCTTACCCAAGACGGACGAACTGTTGCATTCAACCAAAAAATTGGAGATTTTATAGAAAACAGTTATCGATACACCACTGCAACCTTCTGCCATCAAAAAAGGATTTACAGATTCCGTGCCCATGTGGTAACCCTTGAGTTGAAGAACAAGACGTCGGATAAATACACAACTTTCACTTTAGTCAGGCAGTTTAAGAATACAAGACAAAAGATATTCAGAAAACAATTTGTGTAAAAAAAGTTAAACTTTTTAAGTTATTAAAACTACCTCTAATGATCAAGTCTCCATAGGTTTGGTATAATTAGGTGAAGAATAATATACATTTGACTGAAAATATTCAATAATCGGCTTCAGTCTTGCCGTTTTACATCATTAACCACTCCTGATATATTTGTTAATACCCCATGTTTAAACCCTTCACTTCACAATGGACTTATTGTAAATAAATAGTATTTGTAGCCAGCATAGTACCTTATTTCCCATTTTGAAAATATTTTTAGTATATAGGCGTCCTAGATAACGTAAGGCTGATAAAAAGAGCTCTGTATACGCCTATATGTGTTGCTTTGAATGGGTGGAGAAAACATGTGTTTCTAACTGCTCACACATTTATCTTTATCCTCCACTGATAGCCTAGGGAGAAATGTTTCTTGGATTCAAATAGTTTTCAAACCTTATTAGCTGCATACCAATTTTTTACTGGATTTATAAATTTTAGGTGTATAACATGTAATTGAAGCAAATCTCCTGCCCATCCCTCAAAGTAGCAAAACGAAAATAATGAATACAGAGTGTCTAGCGTTGTATGCACCAGACACAATCATTGTGCCTTGTCATATAGCATTCTAGTTCACAAGAGGCGGCAACATACAAAGATTGTACGAGTAAAAGTAGGCTGAGATCATTTACAAGCACTGTAACAACAATCAGTATGAGAGCTGTTGAGAATGGATAAGGCTGTCGCAATACTCTTTGCCGTTTCTTACTCTGTCACTCTGGGTGAAGAGCTGCAAGATTAACAGTTGTAATGGTGAATGCAAAATGTTTCACTTCAGCGGTCATTTAATTAATATCTGAGGTTTGATAGAGCATCAAATATTTATTTGTTTGCAATTACAATAATAGAATACATTTGCAATAGCAATTTATGTAACAAGTAAACTATCTTGATAATAATGGCATGAGTGAATGTTTGTCGACTCACAGTCTTCATGCACAATTTTCACGATCCTATTAAAATTATTATGAGCTGATAAAACATTATATTCACCAGTATTATAGCATTTTTAGCATTAAAAATCGTATAAAATAAATATTTAAATAATTCGGCATCCTTAGATGGTATAAGCCTCTTAATATGTTGGTTTAGATTGAGACATTCATTTGTCCTATGTGTTGAACTTATAAAACGGTCAACCATTTGCCTTTATTCCTTCATTAGGCGAGAAGTGGCCAGGTGTTATGAACTGTGATATTATCAGCTCAGCATGGTAAATAAGTATAAAATCCCAGTTCCTATTACTCTATATTTGATAAGTACATCGTTTTTGCAACTTCGTTGTTCAGAGAAAAAAAAAATAGGTTCATCTTCGCTCTGTGGCAACTCTTCTACGTTATTGATATAAAAAATACGCCATTGCTATTATTGGCACGCGTGCTAATGATGAGCCAATTAGTTGAATTTTATGCTTCGAAGTCATCATTATTTAGCAAAGGGCACATCAAATCTACTGTTAATTTAAAATAATAATAATAATAATAATAATACTGCTACAACTTCAACCACTACCACCGAGCATAAGTTTTGCCATGTAAAATAAACTTGCCTCCGACTACTATTAACTGATAATAGTTTCTATAGTCTGCTCTCTAGTAAATGTCGGGGAGGTACCCTAACCTTAGTCTGGATTATATATCTCCAAAATGTCCTTATTCAATTAATATATAATTTCAGGTTATTTCATCTGTGCCGTATGAGTAAGAGCGGATGTTAAACCATTACTGAAATAGTATGTGCTTGTATAAGCGATTGTTGGAGGAAATTAAAGGATGATGTTATAATTAATTGAAGGTAATTTTATTAATTGTATCTTGTGTATCAGAGTGTATTAAAATGAATTATAAATTTTTTTGTCTCGAATTTAAGAGATTTATATAGGTAGGTATCAACATTACACACGCCGAAAGTGAGGCTTTGTTTTTTTGAATTCAAATGTTTAATTTCGAAATGAACACATCAAGCATTTTTGCCATTGTAAGTTACAATATTTTTGGGAGCATCATTTGGAATTTACTTATTTTGTTTAAAAAAGAATATTAGCTCGAAACTTTAGGGCACATCGACACAGGTGGTCGTGAGGTCGTTAAGGCACGGACTAGTTCGTGAAATACAGATCAGAATAGTCCTCTCTAGCCTAGTTTGTTTTTGTTTGTTTTTTTTTGTTTTTTTGTTTGTTTTTTCGTTCAGATTTTCCCCACTCCTCAAATCTGGCAAATACCGGGGAAAAACTTTGCTCTGAAACGTTTCCTTCACAAGTTTCCTTTCCTATTATTTCATTGCTCGAAAATTAAAGGGGATTGGTCTCCTAATAGGATGGCGTATCTACTAATTTTGCTTGCTATTCACGTTCAACTTGAGGTGCGCATGCACATGAATCAGATATGATTATACGACTACAATGTCGCAATTGGTACGCCATGGTTGCATAGGCTCTTATTGAATTTGGTAAGTATTGATGCTTTTCCCAAGTTAAATTTTTAGGTTGCATAGGCTCGTGTTGAATTTGGTAAGTGTTGATGCTTTTCCAAAATTAAATTTCGCTCTTTACGAAATCCTATAAACAAAACGAACAATACTAGATAATAAAACCAGCGGTCCACTGCATGCAATTCATTTATCTGGTACATATTAAGTCATGCACGTCCATTTACTGCGCTGATTTGTAGAAGGAAACCAAATGAAATTTGACACGCAAACTTTTCATTATTTATCGATGTTAACATAAAATACAATTGCAATTTAATTAATTTCATGAACTCTTATGCTAATCACATGGGGTACGTTATGGCCTGAGCCTCTGAAAGACTACAATTAGTAGACATCGGATTTGTATGCACAACAAATCTAAAATATATGTTCATGCATTTATTTAAGCTGTCAAAATCTTTAGCATATGCTCATTATTTAGATAAAATATGCTCCAAAATTATCTCTAGGCTGATAGTTTTTTAATATCTATAATGTGTTGCATACTTCTGTAGAATTCCGGTCGTATTAATTTCATTAGGTGTACACAGTGCACATTTTCACCAAATTTCGTGATGTTTATCAGTTTGTACAAGTTTGTGCATTGAAACGAATGGTATTGGACAATATTTCAAAACACTCTAGCGAAATGTAATAGATACGCACTACGTTTTTATCTTGAAATACTAAACCTTAATGTTGGGATTTCTTTCTAAAACATTTCACAAATTACCGCTTAATTTTCCTGCATACTATAAAGAACTCTTAGAGTTTACTCTGAACCTCATTGAGAATTGTGTACTATTACACATATTCTTTCCATAATATAGAATGTATTATCTTGACACTATTGAATCTAAATATTTATTTTATAATTAAAAACTCATAAACACGAACATTATATGTTCGGTGCATTGAAAAGTAATGAAGTATTCAGCAGCATAAGACGTATGTACTAATTGTAAAGTGTTACATACTGGTACAGAAGAACATGAAACATATTGCAAATCCGCTGGATCCCAATCACATGATTTCTTCTAACGTGTTTCTTGCAAAAATCATGCTAATCGAGATAAACATTTGCAGAAATTTTCTTAGTTACTTGTTTCCTTCTAAGCAGAAAAGAAAAAGGATATACCCTAGACTAAAGCAATTGTCAAATATTTTAAAGGTTGGTAGCTATGTGAACAATTAAAGTTCGGTTCACTTTGCAGCAGTAAAAGAAAAGAGTATTGAAGCGAAAGGTGACTTTCCATTTGAGAGAAGTTAGTAGTTGAAATCGAAACCAATAACGAGGACTATCTCAGAAACGGCCAACTCCACAAAAATATGTAAAATTATGTGTTTAACGAGATTTTTTTAAATTACTTTTTGTCTCTCTCCTACAATTTACCAGTTATGCAGAATGAAGAGGTCTTCAGAAGCTATTCCCAGAAAGTTCATGATATACATTTTATTTGTGATGTACGTTATTTTAATCAAAATCGTTAGTGTCAGTTTTGAAAAAACAGAATTTTCAAAAATGTTTGCACATTAAAGGGTAATTTTGGTAGCTGGTTTTGGCTGTAAATGTTTGTCTTCCATATTAAACTCAAATATCAAGTCTGTATTTAATATCTTTCGTTTTTAAGCTATAAACACGTATTTCTAAAAGCGATTTTTTTGGACTACAATCCATCCATCCATCCATCCATCCATCCATCCATCCATCCATCCATCCATCCATCCATCCATCCATCCATCCATACACACATACACACATACACACATACGTACGTACGTACATACGTACATACGTACATACATACATACATACATACATACACACATACACACATACACACATACATACACATACATACATACACACATACATACACATACATACATACATACATACATACATACATACATACATACATACATACATACATACATACATACATACATACATACATACATACATACATACATACATACATACATACATACATACATACATACATACATACATACATACATACATACATACATACATACATACATACATACATACATACATACATACATACACACACACACACACACTTCTAGTGAAATCTCGGTATGGAATTTTTGGGTGGAATACAATTTTTTCTCTATACTCTTTATGTGCATAGTACGTGTGCATATGCATATGCATTTCCATACAAATTCGATATCTCGTAATATAGTGTATAGGCGATCCGTTGTAGAGATACCTAGAAAAGTGTTACATTTGGAACTCCCGTTAGCTGAGAGGCAAGACATTTCACGTTGGATTACCGAGAACGTTGAGCATGTACTGTCTTTCTGATGTCAAGGCATTGTTCTCTTGTGTGAAAATAGTTCAACTGTTTCGTAGAGCAACTGCTGGCAAGATAAACATCTTGGAAACGGCAGCAGCTAACAGGTCATGGACAAAACCATTCAACTTTGTAAGTTAAAGTGTACGTGTACCGTTGGCAAACAAGATACAGTAATACACATCTGCACGTGTACAAGTATTTAATTACAGAAGTCTGGTATCACGATAACTCAAAAACGAAAAGTCGGTATAATACCGAACTTGGTATTTCAGTTTAGTATCTTCCAGGGATGCGACACGAAGATTTTGAGAAAAATCCCCCCACCCCAAACTACCCTTTGCATGGAACGTATTTCGAAAATTTTGATTTTCTAAAAAATGGCTCTAACAATTTTGATTAAAATATCATATATTAAAGATATTTACCTGACAAATAACATGTATATTTTGAATTTTCTGGGTATAGCCTCTGAAGACTGCTTTATTCTGGATGAATTTTGCATAACTACTAAACCGTAAGAGATGGACAAAAACTTAACACACAAAAAATGTAGAGGACGTTAAAACACACAATTTATGTTATATACAATTTTTTCGTGGAGTTGGTCGTTTTAGAGATATTACTTTTTCTTGGTTTCAGCTTTGAAAAACATACTTTTCTCATACAGGAATTTGTCAACTCCTGCCCACGCAAACAAAGGAACATCAGTCACATAGCAACCAGCTTTTGGCTTTCACTTTAACCTATGGTACTCCCTTATTTCGCTTGCATTTACAATAAAGCAAGGAATAAGACTATTTCTGCTAATTTTCCTCGATTAATATGAAATAAATAAAAGATAGGCTTATTAACAATAATTTGTTACAGAGAGATAGAGAAAGTCATGTGAATGGAACACATCAGATTTTTGGATATTGGGGGCCCTAAAACATATATTTCTGGTGAAATCTCGTATCGAATTTTTAGGTGGAATGGAATACCTTCTCTATACACTATGTACATAGTGCGTAGAGAGAAAATAAAAATATTCCTTTTACTCCAACCTACCCTTAACATGGAACGCTTTTAGAATTTTTCATTTTTCTGAAAAATGACTCCTACAATTTTGATTAAAATGTCATTTATTTAAGGCATATATATGCCAAATCAATTTTTATTTTTAATTTCTTAATATTGTAAGGAATAGCTTCGAAGTCCTGTTCATTCTGGATGAATATTGCATAACTGGTAACCGTAAGAGATAAACAAAAACGCACACTTCATTAAAAATAGAAAGTTTTTGTTAAGAAAACCGTTCTAAGATGTTCTTTCTTATTGGTTTCAATTTTGAAATGCTTAAACTTTTCTCAAACGGGAAGTTTTCGTTCGGTTTTCTTATGTTTTAATCCTGGCCATGCAGAGAATTTCGATCACATAGCAACCAATTTTTAGAATATTTAACTATCTATTTAGCTTAATGTATTCCCTTTTGTCTTGTATTTACAAATAACTAAATAAAAATACCATATGCTAATGTTTATCTCGATTAAAGAAGAGCTGTTGCAGAATAGGTAAAAAATACCTGTGAATGGAACACATCGGATGTTTTTCCTATGAGAAGTGACCATTTCATTGCTTTTTTCACCGTAGTCGTGAAAAGAGAACGGAATTTCAGGGCCATCATATAGCTCATCCGCCCCCTTTTTTTTTTTTTTTTTTTGCGTCGCTTTAACTTCTAAGTTCTAATGCGACAGATATTTTCAGTTAAATATTTCGCTGGTGGTCTGTGGTCAGATGGCGCGTACAGTCAAGACGTCATAGTCTGCCTCCAGCACCTGTAGATGCATAGTTCATCCAGCCGTTTGAGACCACATCCCTATACACTACTAAGTTGCTCCGCAAAAAACAGTTGGCGTTAGGGTGCCATTCAGACTAGCTGCGTTAAGTATCTGCTTTACTATTATTAGACTGAAGGTGGAAGCTTTGGTCGTGGTATTAAATATCCAACCCGGTATTTACTTCGGGAAACCACGAAAAAACCGCGGCCAGATTGATCCATCTACGTGATTAGAACCCCGAAACTCCCGATCGCTGATTACCACCTGAACCATCCCGCTTGATTTAAAAGATTTGACTTAGCTCTTATTTTTCTTGCACTTAACAAGAAAGTATGTAGTACATAAAATCAGTTCTTCTATTTCGATTAGCATGAAGCAGTTTGAAGAATAAATTTGTTACAAAATAGTTATACAAATTCATGTGATTGTAACAAATTATTCTTCCCTACTTTATATTAAAATCGGAATAAACCTTAGCAGAAATCTCATATCGTTTCATTACACATTTCTCTATATGGGGAATAGAGAAAATCGAATCAATATACACATGTTTGAAAGCTAGTTGGTGTGTGCTGGCCTAGAAATGTCGACTCTTTCCGTGATATCATGAGAAAAAATTGAACTACAATTAATTAACCGCAATTTGAGTTAACTCCAGGATTCTTCCTTTCTTTCACACTCTCATTCTTTTCCTCCCCCCTCTCTACCTTCTCCAATTTCGTCCATCTCTCCGTTTTTCGTGCATGTGATATTTTGAAAATCGATAGTAAAACGGTTTTTTCTGGGTCTCAATGAAAATTAAAACATACATTTGTAATACATGTAAAAGAGCACTTTCTTATGTTCCTTATAGTGTCTTATGCTTCGCACAGTAACCAGAAAAAAAAAATTGATGTGTTTTCTTAGGTAAAGCAATATAAATACTCTTTTAAAAGCTCTCACTTTGTGATGCATTTGAAATTCTGTTCTCTTTGCATGGCTAGAAGTAAAAAAGCTTGTGGAATGAGTGGTAATTTTTCGTTTGAAAAAGTGCATGAATTAGAACAAATAACAAGGATTACCTCGGAAATCGTTAACTATACCATATGTGTGTGTGTGTGTGTGTGTGTGTGTATGTAAGTGTGTGTGTATTTCAAGGAGAACTACATCTTCTGTGAAGTAACTTTTTGTCTATCTCTTATGGTTTACCAGTTATGCAAATGTCGTTCAGAATGAAGAAGACTTCAAGACTAATCCCAAGCAATCCAGGACCTGTCTGACGAAAGAATGCAGTTGTTAGCGGAGGTCGCTGGTGTAGCATGGCATGGTTTACAACAGTCAGAGAAGGCTGGAATATAGTGCAGTACTGTCTGACCATCAAAACATACGCAGAGCATAAACAGGAATAAGCTAAACGATCTACAATAGGTTAAACTTGATGTTTCTTTATCACTAATAAATAGTAAGCGAATGTCTTCGCGCGGCGAATTTTGTATTTTGACTTGATTCGAACCCGTCCACTGCTGCTGTCGGGCTGTGCAGGGAGTGATGACGTAATATCGCTAATAATATCGTACAAGCCACGAGGTTTCATTTTTCATACAGGCAACTCAGTTAAACTGCCATGTAAATGTATTTAATACCTGGAATTTTATTAAAAGCATTTAAGCCATTTTTGAGAAAATAGAAAATTTCGAAAAATCTTCAATGTAAGGGGCAATATGGTGGGAGGGGATTTTCTTGAGTGTTAGTATCGCATCCTTCGTAGAGGCTGAACTTGTGCCGGTTTTGTATTTCACGGACTCTTCATTTTTGAGCTATCGTGTTTGCAGACCATAGGCACATGCCCGCGTCGGTCTATTTCTAAAAAAAATGCTATTTTGGATAGAGGGGACTCCAATACGTGTATTCCCATTGAAATATCTGTATCGAATTTTTAGTTTTGCTGTACCTATGGACTGTGTACAAAGTAGAGAAAGCAATGTTTAAACTTATTTTTATTTTCTCTATACCTACTACGTACAGAGTGTATAGAGAACGTATTATATTACACCCAAAAATTCGATTCCGAGATTTCACCGGAAATACGTTTTAACACTACATGAATAAAAAAAAAGTTATAAAAAGGTCCGTGTGTGCATCTGTCTGTCCGTGGGTAGCATAGCTCAAAAACGAAAATACTATTAAATACCAAAGTTAGTATTTAAGTTTGGTATCTTCCAAGGAAGCGACACGAAGATTTTCAAGTAAATTCCTCCCACTACCCTTTACATGGACTTTTTTTCGATAAGTTTTATTTTCTCAAAATGGCTAACGATTTTGATTAAAATACCGTATGTTCAAGATATTTTTATGAGAAACGAAATGTATATCTTGGATTTTCTGGGAATAGGCTCTGGAGGCTTCTTCATTTTGGATGACTTTTGCATAACCGTAAGAGGTATACAAAAACTTATAGCATAAAAATGTATATCTCACTAAACACATAATTTATGTTATATCTTTTTGGTAGAGTTAACCATTTTCGAGATATTCCGGATTATTAGTTTCAATTTTAGCCACTTAAACTTTTCTCAAACGTGAAGATAAACTTCTCGTTTGTTTTCTCCTGGAAAGCAACTGGAATTTCAGTTGTTTTACATAGCGACCGGTTTTTAAAGGACGAAACCATCCCCGTCCAACTCCATTGATTCGTATAATGTTTCCGCTGGCTGCCATGTGAGAACAATTGGAGGCGCTAGTGTGCATGAGAGAACGTCCCATAATTACCCGCGCGCATTCTCATCATTCTTCGTCATTGTTTCCTGTTATTCTGTGGATGTTGCGTCACATTTGAAATAAGTTTTGATATACAATTTCATTTTTGAACTGCTTCGTTTTATTCTTGCCTTTTCTGTATCTCTAATTTATTTTTATTAGATTATAATTCTTTTACATAATTCTAGTAGTTTCAAGTTCCTCAAAGCTCAGAAACTCCAAGAACTATCGCAAAATGGCGAGAAAGATCTTGTAAGCACCAAAGAAATGTGGGAATAGTATCAAGATTAGCCTTATGGTAAGTGACTACCAATATAATCTTACATTTGTTGCATATTAATACGTATTTGAAACCAAAAGTAACAGTGGAAGTACATATTGTAAAGTAAAAGTACATGTGCATATATCTACACAATTAATCACGATTACTGTCAATCTCTAAACTTGTTAAAGCTCACGTGAAACCGTATTTATATTAAAAATATAAGCCTCAACGTTGTCATTCGTATAGACTGCTGCTGACACTACCTGGTTTGTTCACCATTATGTATAAGCTACATTCAAATTGAATACTTTTGCTGCTGTTATAACAATGTAAATAAAGCCAAACAATTTAAGTATTTATAAGACCATTATCTTTTGAATACACAGTTCAATAAACAATACTTATTTATCATTAAATATTTAAAAAGTTGCACGCATTAATTAATGGCAAAATATGCAGAAAGTTGTATATTAGATGAACAAACATAACCTATATCACTGCCTTTCTTTATATTGCAAATTGATTAAAATAAGGACACTCTTAAGCAAAAAATTAAGTCTGAAATCAAAAGCCTGGAGTAAAGAGAATTTGTTAATATTATATTTTTCGTGCTAACTGAATTTAAGTGCCTACCACTCAGCATCTGTCAAATAAATATTTTTCTCAAGTGCAGGTGGTTGAGAAAAAAAGTGTATACCTTTATAATACAAATATAAACATTTTAATATAATAATGCCTTTATTTAAAGTAGATACGCTTCTGAATTTCTATTTCATGATGATGATGCTAATGGGATGGCATTACCTACAATCCTTTCTGCTAAGTACATTATGCATTGCTTTTCCTCTATTTTAATTTCACATGCTTGCCTCTTCTTTGTGGAGGTAAGAATTACTCCGGAAGCCACGAATAACTACATTCTAATTATTAATGCTTTAAAAAATCTTTTTTTGACATTCTAAAATTGAACTTCTCACAAAGTTCCTAAAGCATTTCTGTCAGCTTTATTAGCAGTCTGGTTGGCAGTGTTTACCTCTGACAATAACAACAATTGGTTGTTGTTGTTATTATTATTATTATTATTATTATTTATGTATTTATAATGATTATATTATATTATATTATATTATATTATACTTGTTTCAGACATAGAACTGGCAATGAGGTTCCAGAAAATACCACATGGTGAACTGCTATGTTGGAAGATACACATAAATTACTTTTTGTGAAGATTAGTATGGTCTTAGGAGTGCCTAGAGTTTGTTAAAAATAAAACCCTTTGTCATCAGGAGGTCTGGTATAAGTGAAATGCTTAAGTAGTACTAAGTAGCTTGTAAATCAGTGATGAAAATTGAAATTAGTTTAGGGCCATTTTTATGCCTTACATGATAATGCAGAAGTACTTCACTGGGCACATTTTCAAATATTATGGTTATAAAATAAATATAATAAATCAGGACAAACTATCAAACCTCAGGCCTTATAAAAGGTACATATTGGGTAAGAAGTTTCAGAAGCTCTGTGCTGTTAATTGGAGACTAAAACAAAGTTCTCATACACAGGTTTAAAAGTTGCTATAATATTACAAATACATTTACACCATTATTAGATTCAGAGTATCATTCTGGGCATTTTGCAATCATAAGTATCAACAATGATTTTAAAACTAATGTATGTGTACCTATCATAATATCAGATAAATTACTTTTAATCAATTTGAGATTGTCATTATAATTATCCAGATAAGTAATTCATTAAACATTTTTTATCTAAAACTTGATATTTTTTACAGAATGAACGCCAATTTACTTAATAAGCCATTAAGAACATACAATAATTTATGTTTAAATAGTTACATATTACACACTGTCTAAAAGAGCATAAGGTTTTTGGAATTTTATATGATAATGTTTATAGAATACAAAATATTATGCACAAAAATACTAAATGTGATTCTTCAGTTTCTGTATGCTTTATTTGCTCTGTCATTACAACAATAATTAATGGAACAGGCTACATGTATATGGAATAGCAAAACCATAAAAATGCTAAGATGCAAGTTTTGTGTAGGGATTAATTTTTCTAAACTGTATAAAGTCAAAAGCTAAATTTGAACTAATCATGAGCTGAAATATTGTTTAAAGTCTTGTTTTATATTCGCAAATTCTGTTGCAATATTAGAATTACAATAAGGAAATGGGCATTATTTTAATTATGATGATGATCATTATCATTATTATTATTACTTTTTTTTTATTTGAAACAATGTTTCCAATCCCAAAACCTCTCCATGGTTACTTCCATGGGTGTATCAGAGAAAAAAAAAACAGTGGAAGGGTAGGTGAAATATAGTGCATTATTTGATGAAGGCAATTATTATGTAACAGTTATAGAATAGAGAGGTATATACCTAAATATTACATTGAATGCATGTATCTATTTTTTTTAGTAAATTATTGTTTGTAATATTACCAACATATTCATATAGCTTTAAAATCCACATGTGTTTATTCTGTTAGGAAGAAACAGAATGCCACCTAATTAAACCTCTTTACATGTTGCTTGGAAAATATTGAAATATGCCCTTTTAATTTATTTAAAGATTATATGATTAATTTTTCAGTCTCTGTGTGATTTAGGCTATTAATCTGATGCATAACTTTCATAATGAAAAATGAATGTTAAGTTTAGCACACATTTTTTTCTCCTCAATGGTTCTTTGGAGCCTTATCATAATGTGATATGCTTTTAAGTATCTCAATTTGCTTTTAATCAAAATAGAACTTAGAGCATGAAACTTTATGTGGTTTAATTTTTTTTTCCATTCATTTGCAATTTTGGTGTCAGAACCAAAGATTTTCAGGAAATATTGACATTGGCATTTAATGTTTAAAAAAAGCAAAAACAATTATGGACTAGTGTTTAATTTTTCTCAGCAGAAAAATGAATAGTTCTGAATAACTGGTACCTCATAATATGCAGTATTTTCATAAATGTTTATTTGCTATCTTCATTATTTCATTCTCACAGTACTCCATGCTCTTGTATTTTAGTTATTACATGAGATGTAGTACTTCATACTCTTTAACTTTGATTGTGAGCACCTCTTTGTTATTTTAACAGACTAATCACCGCAGCCTAAAATATTTCTTGTGTAGCTCCTTAGCTTGTTATAGGTTTAGTTCAGCCTGTTCAATGACCCAGTTATTTGCCTTACAAGTTGATACCCTTCTGTGGGATGCTTAGACAGTTCAAGGATGAGGAATCTTTTTTCTAGAGCTTCACACTCCAACAGAAGATGTTTTAACAATGAAAATAATTGCTATATGTGCAACAGAAGTAGTAATAAAATATGCTCTGAATATTAGTATTTCTGTTCACAATTCATCTATTTGCATGTAACATGCCTATTAATGTTTTAAGAGTATTAATAAGCATATATTTTAAATTTTAACTATATTATTGCAAAAAATCTAGTAAAATAAAAACCAATCTATTGTTTATAAATTTATAGTGATTTTACTTTGCATTTAGTAAAATATGCTAATGATTGATTAAAATTTCACACCATAATAATTTGAACAGTTTATGAAATCATTTTATGTCCAAGCTAGGAATTGCCAAGCACCTTACATAAACCCAGCTTTTCCAAATTAAAGTTACATACACCTTACATTTCACAATTCAAATGATAAAATGATAGTGTATGATTCATAATAGTAATTATTTAAATTTATTTAATTAGTATGGAGATATCTGCTATTAATATAGAGAAATCACAAGTGGTTGTATTGATTTTATTTTGCTTTTAAACTGTTCATTTGATGCTATTTGTGCTGTGAGCAGGTAATTTATATTCCTTTCTTGTTATATTTTACATGATATTTATAGTTCTTAAAGTTTTCTTCTTCTTCTTCTTCTTTTTTTTTAGTTGTCTCATTTATGTAGCCCCATTTAACGTCTATGGTGATATCCGAGGCTTTAACTCATGAAATAACTTGTTGATTGTAGGTTCATAAACTTTGGAATTTTAAACATTTTATTTTCATCAAACACACACACACACATATTTTCAAAATCTGGAGAATAGGGAATGAACCCGGTTAAAGAAAAATTGCCGGCCTCAGCCGGGAATCGAATTTGAGACCTCTGATTTAGAAGTCACCTCACTGACCACTCGAAATTAGAGGCAGTCAATTCCTAAAAGTTTTGTCATGCATAGCTTTAAAATAATATGCCATAGTTCTGTCATTTACTTTCGAAATATAGTGCTTTATCATCAATTTAGTGTAATCTATTTTGGTAAATTTTCCTTCCATGCACTCTCCATTTTCAAAGATAAACAAATAAAGAAGTAAGAAGAACAAAGGTGTATTTGTTAAATAGGCTTTCATCACCACTGATGGCCGTTTATATAAGAATAAAAGGCAACTGGCAAACAAACACTTGGAGGCGTGTCGATCGCCGGAAGTGGAATGCGAGACGCCGGTCCCCATGGCTGCGCTCGCCAAGGCGTCCCGCTTTGGTGCTTCGTAGCGCTGGGGATCGTGGGTTCGAGTCCCGCCTTGGGCATGGGTGTTATATGTTTGTGTATATGTGTGTGTTGTAATAGTAAGAAAACAGTAATAAACAGTAATAATACGGCAAAACAAAGTAAAGAAAAAAAAAGAAAAACTTAAAAAAAAAAAAAAAATAAATAAAAAAAATAAAAAAAAAAGTCCAACTTTTTAACATTGCGTTAACCATCTATTCGTTTATACTTATCTATGGTATAAACTTCCTTATTTCCCTGCTACTTACATGGAAGCTAATAATAAGACTAACTCTGCTTGATCATCATGATGTAGATAACAGATTACTATTTTGAATAAAAGCTTTGTATACTGAACAGCTAGAGGACATTATGTGAACGGAACACATTAGATTTTTTCTCTTCTACCTATAAGGAACTAAATAATAAGAACAGTTTCTGCTAATGTTAATCCAGATTATCATGAAGTACGATAGAAGCTTTTTTAACGATGATTTGTTACAGGTTCCCGGTGAATTTCCATATCGAATTTTTGGTTGGAATGAAATAATTTCTCTACCTATGTATTATGTAGAGAAAGTAAAAATACTAATTTTATTTGTAGACAAAATTATTGTTCATCCAAAATCTAAAATTACTCGGCAAATGTAAATGATGATTTATTGTGTGGATTGATTTAGAAAATAACAATTAGGATCGAGGAGCAGGGTCTTTCGAAATTGTGAAAAATATACACCAACCACTTAAAGTCACTTCGATTCCTTCATGTGCCACGTTCTCAGTTTGAACAAAGTCTTCCAGGTTGCTTTGTGCTGCAGTGAGGAAGAATCCTTTCTGTGCTATGTTAGATGTTCCATCATTGTATTTTCAAGCATTCTGACCCACTTCGCATGACCATTAAGCAATTAAACCCTATCTTCCTCGTTACCTACCAGGTTCGCTCACCCATTAACCGTTTACTGCTGGCTCATTATATCTATTATTTCTACAGTTTGTCTTCCTAGAAAGGCTTATTAATATAAAATTGTTCTAAGAAATGGTTATCGTGGGAGCTTTAACATTAAATCTTCATACCGCCTATGTCTGGAAACGTTGCTCGCGCAGTCGTTGCTGAACACTGAAATGTTTAAATGTAAGCCAGAGTTGCCAACACCGTTACTAAAATTCAGGGGCATCGCTTTAGGGGACGCTAGTACGCTGAGCGTTTTCTTTATTTTTGGGTGTTTAATTGTTTTGTGTGTACTTTGTTTTCTAACAGCTTTAAAAGGAGGAGAAATATAGTATGGAATCATTTAGTAGCGATTTTTTTCGCAGATCATGCTGATGAGCAGCTATAGTAAGCCTAACCAGGAAACACAAGATTTACAATTCAATCCGCACTGTTCGAAAACAGCAGCGTACGCTGAGACGAGTCAGCGGAGCCAGGAGCTAGGAGCAGGAACTAGTCGCCCGAGTGTACTCGGGCGGGGGCAAATCACCACGGTACCTATCCGCTTTTCTCGCGGATTTACCCGTGTGATATAAAAGATGTAGTCTTGTGCAAGCGTTTATGTCTGTGTCGAAGTAATGTGGGCAGGGTGTTTCCCTCTGTGCAGCCGGCGCGGGCTGGCTTACCTACCTGAGTGGTCACCCACCCAGTGAGGGACCAGGCCCGATGCTGCTTACCTTGGCCAGCCGCTTGCGGGCTGTCAAGGAAAGCAATGCCGGCTAGCGGGGAGAACTGAAGGGGTGTAGGTACGGGGTGGGGGAAGCCAGTGTTGCAGATCTGGTCGGAGTACAACTGGACGGTCACCCGTCCGAGTCGGGACCGGGCCCGATGCTGCTTAACTTGGCGGGTAGAACTGTAAAGACGGGAGAGGCGGCCGGAAAACTACCATCCCAAGGCGTCCTTGGGAAGGCGGTAGCTTACGCGTCTCCTAGGCAGCGTGTGGTCGTAAAGACCGGGAGTGTTCACCTGGGGATTTGGGTGGGAAGCAAGTTTAATGTATATTGTGCGAGCTCTTTCTCGCACAACGTCCACTATGTAAGGGATTCCGGAGTGGGAATGGAGAATGTGGGACGGGAATCTACGGTCTGTGCCATATATCATCCTCAATGCCCTGTTCTGCACGGTCTGCAGCCTGCGGATGGTGGAACGAGCCACCGAACCCCAGACCTCGCAGCCGTACAGCATCAGGGGCGGGATGACTGCGCGGTACAGCCGTAGTTTTAGGTGTGTAGGCATGGTGGAGCGGAAGATGGGAAACAACTGCCATAGGGCAGCGTGTCCAATACCGACCTTCTCCCTGACATGTGGAGTGAAAGTAAGGCCGCGGTCGAGGAGGACTCCAAGGTATTTGGCGGTGCGGACCCAGGGGATCCGCCGCCGCCGCAACCTCAGCGACCTCTCCGGTCGCCAGCCACGGACTTTAGCCAGCAGTAGAGCTGAGCTCTTCTGCGGGCTGATGGCCATCCGCCACTGTTCACTCCATCTGCCTATGGCCTGGAGCTGTCTCTGTAGCGGGGGAAAGCAATATCGGGCGTTCTTGTTACGCGCCATTATGAGGACATCGTCGGCATACTGGCAAATAACTGTACTGGGTTCTGTGGGGAAGTCGGACATGTAGGCGGCAAAGAGTAACGGCGACAGCACGCTGCCTTCCGGCACTCCCGCCGCTATGGGTCTGACTGTGGAATGCCTCCCCTCCACCCTCACCCTGAAAGTGCGGTTCCAAAGGAAGCTACTAAGCAGGTGAAGGTAGGGGGGAGGGATTTCTGCGTTCTTGAGCTTGTACAAGAGTCCCTGATGCCACGTGGTATCCAAGGCCTTTTCCACGTCCAAGAGTACCGCGACTGTTTTGAAGTTGTCCTGGAAGCCCAGGGCAGCCTTCTCAGCAACTGCAGGGTTGTGGAATGTCCAGTACGGAAACCAAACTGATGATCCGGAAGTAGGAGTCTCTCTTCGAAGAGAGGGGTGAGGCGAAGTAGGAGTAACCGCTCGAATACTTTCGAGACGATCGGAAGTAAGCTAATAGATCTATAGCTTGACGGGAAGACCGGGTCCTTGCCGGGTTTCAAAATGCATACAACCTCGCCTCCTTCCAACACGTTGGAAAGTGACGTAGATGCAGGCATGCATTGTAAATCCGTGTCAGATGGATTATGGCCTTTCTGGGTAGGTGCTGGAGCATAGGCGCCGTAACGCCGTCATGTCCAGGGGCTTTGTTAGGCTTTAGGTTGTTGAGTTGGGAAGCCACCTCTTTCGGGGTGACTAAAGGAATGCGGATCACCTCATGGGGCGGCGGGGGCTCCTCATAGAGGTAGTCTACCGTCGCTTCCACGAGCTCAGTAAAGTCCTCGTCCTGGGGGTCTTCGCGGGGTTCGAATTGAGACTCCAGATAATCTGCGAAATCCGTGGCTTTATCCTGGGGCTCAAAAGAGATTCTCCCACGGGTGCCATGGATGGGATGCTGAAACTGACTTTTGTCTTTCCTGAGGGATCGGATGATCCTCCAGGGTTGTTTCTCTTCCGGGTTTACATTTGCCATTGTGTGTTCCCAGGCCGCTCTGCGGTACGCGCGAAGCAGGCGCCTTGCCAGGGATTTGAACCGCTGGTACACTGCTTGGATCCTGGGATGGCGGAAGCGCTGCCATAGCTTCCGTACGGTTGCCTTGGCTTTTAGTAGCTGACGGAGTTCATTAGGTATGGCTCTCGGGTTAGGTTTGTTAGATGGGATGCGGTAGGTATGCGCGCGTACCACATTCAGGAGTTGTCGGGAGAAGGCCGTGGTTGCCGCTTCCAGCGCTTCGATGGAATCGATGCGCGGTCGCGGGTCCACGGTTTGGTTTAGGTCTAGGATGTCTGCGTCCCAGTTGATCTCATTTATCCAGTCTGGTGTTACCAGAGCTGATACGGTCTCGGTTGTATCCACCACGACAGGGTCATGGTCAGAGTCCAACTCGTTGACCGCCGAGAGGTCTAGATGAAATGGTGTGTTCTTGGTGATTATGATGTCAAGAACATCTGGTCTGCCGCGAGCCGGATGACACGTAGGTCCTCTCGGTCCGTGCGCGACGAGGGCGGGGTTGCCGCTGATGAGGCGGTAGAGCCCGCGGCCTCGGGAGTTGTTGGTGCGGCTGAGCCAGAGGGCATGTTTCGCGTTGAGATCTCCTGCGATGCATACCACTGGGTGAAGGTTGAGTAGGGTGGTGTAGTCCGCTTCATGGAAGCGGTGATTTGGTGGGTCATATGCGCGTCTAGCCCGCCGACGGCAAGCCGGATTGCACAGGCCTCCACGTGCTGTAGTGTTGGGAGTTGGACAGGAGTATGGGTTATGAGGTTCTTAATGAAGATAGCTGCACCGCCACCCTGTCGGCCGACCCGATCGGACCGATGGGTGACGTAACTAGGCAGCGAGAAGTCAGTAACAGCATCCAGATGGGTTTCGCAAACCATCAGGATGTCAATTCCATACGATTGTACAAACTCAAGGACGCCTGGGCGTTGTCCCCAGATGCCGTTCGCGTTCCAGTACGCGAGTCGCAATGGTCTCCGAACGAATCTAGAGGCCATTACTTAGCGGAACCCGGGTACAACTGCTCCAAGGTTTGGAGGAACAGGGTGTGTTTCTGGAGGGGGTAGAGTCTGGGGTCACTGTACTGCAACTTGAAGTTTCGCAGTATAGGTAGGACCTTACTTAGGAGGTCACCGAACCACAGGACTAGGTCCTGAAGTTCATCCACGTCTGCCTGTGGGATGGCCGCTGTAAAGGCCGAGGAAGCCGCTGTGGTGGTAGGTGCAGCGGGAGCCTCCTCTGCTGGAGTCAGCACTGTGGCGGCAGCTGCTGGAGCTTCCGCCACTGGTAGCTGCTGGAGTGCTGGGGGCGTAGCCTCGGGTCTCACAGAGGTGGGAGCCTCTGATTGGCCCGACTGGCCGGGCGCCCGGCGGTTCTTCTTACCTCTCTTCTTGGACTTCTTTTTTGGAGAAGTCCGGCGTGGGCCCTCTGCCGAGGGCGTCGGGGCCGCTTCCTCCGTTGACGTAGACGGGCCAGATTGGGGGGTTGGGGTCTCCGTCAAGGACGGAGCTGGCACAATCTCTGCAGTGACTGCGGGGGTGGGAGTTGCTGCTGCCTCTGCGGCGCGCAGCGTTCCCTCAGCGCGGTTTAGTGCCGAGGAGAAGGACACCCCAGGGCGCACATTAGCTGGCTCCTGGGGGCCTTCGCGGCGGCTCTCAACAAGGCGCTTCCGCACCTTACAGCCTTTATATGAGCCCATGTGCGCCTCACCACAGTTCACACAGTGGCGAGCTTCATAGGGCTTTGTGCAGTCCCTCAGTAGATGGGCTTCACCACACCGCAGGCATGCGAGCTTGCGCTCGCACACACTGCTAGAATGATTGAAGCCCATGCACCTATGGCAATGCACAGGTCCCTCTTTGCCGTGGTATCTTTCGATACGCACGACGGTGTAGATAACCCGACGGACGGCGTCTATCGGCTGAACTGTTTGGGCGCGTTCCCTTGGTACCACGACCAGGAATAAGGGCATAGGCACTCGCTGAGTGCCGTCGTCTGTTGCCACTGTCTTACTGAGACGTGCCACGGAGGTAGGGGTGATGTACTCGTCCTGAAGGGCCGCCTTGACATCCTCAGGGGTGCAGTCGGAGTCAAGGCCCCGTATTATCCTACGCTCCACGTAGGGCCGCTGCAGCGAGTAGCTGTAGAACGGGATTTGTTCGTCCCATAATACAGCCTTCGCTGCCTCGAAATCCCTTTCCGAGGAGGTATGGAGGTGGACTTTCCTTAGCTTCCGCCGGGCCTCGAAGGGGCCCCTAAGCTTCGTTGCCAGCTTTCTCGTTACCACAACGTGGTTGCGGAAAGCGTCGGCAACTATAGGCGGGATTTTGCGCCCCCCTTGGGTTGGGGGTTGGTTAATTCCCTGTGGTGGTGCGGTTGGGTTGGGGGAGGAACGACCGCTTCTGCGGCCCCCTGCGTTGACAGTTATCCACGGCACGTCAGGTTCGACTTTGGTGTCGGAGTCGGGCATAGGGATGGTGTAAGGACTGGTGGGGTCCTGACTGGTGTGTACACTCTCAACCGCTACGAGGTGGTGAGGCGAAGATGGCTTGCGCCTGTTGCTGCCGCCAATAAACGTCCTACTTCGCTTGCGCGAAGGTTCGGCCGTCTCTGGTGAGGGAGTAAGTTGACTGGTGCTTGGCTGTTGCCCATCGTCACTGGTCAGGGTAGGTGCGGTTGCCCTACGGCTGTCCGCAGAGGACCGGACCTCCTTAGAGGAGGCGCCTGTGCGAGCCATATCGGATCGAGGTTTCAGACCAATGGCCTTCACCCTTGGTTCTGGCCTTACGGACCCGCTGTTTCTGTTGTCAGTCGGTCTTGTCGGGTCAATGAACGCATGTGAGATTTATGGTGGACAAAACGGCGCTGGGGCGGGTTTTCTCCGGGTACTCCGGTTTCCACCGCCATCGCATTCCACCGGTGCTCCATCATCATTCATGTATCATCAGTGTCACCGCCTGCGGTGCCATTAGTAGTTAAAGTGGGCGTTAAACACTACCAAAAAAAAAAAGGTCAATGAAAAGAAAGATGACAGTAGAAGAGGAGTAGGAAAGTAGGGATGTTCCTGCTCTTTACAAAATGACAGCAAGCTATCTGTGGGGCCGCTCGCACACTGGCGGCGGAACGGCAAGCTAATAGGGGGTCATAGCCCACTGCGTTGGCGCTGTATAGAAGCGGAGCACCCGCAGGCGTCGGAGCTGCAAGCTAGTAGAGGGACGAATGCCCACTGCGTTGCCGCTGGGGGGATTCTGCCGTGGCTCCTGCCGCTACTGCTGCCAGATCCGCCGGTAGGTGGTGCCGTAGCTGCTGCCCAGAGTAGATGTCAGCCCTCTCGAGTCTCGGGAGGGAGTGATGAGAGTCAGCGTTTCACTCTCTGTATGGGATATGGCGAGCTGAACCTCCCGCAAACCCCTGACCGTCCTCCTGCCCACTCCTCTCGCTTCCGCAAACCCCTCACCAACCTATCGTGCATACGCTAGCGTTCAGCCGTGAATCGTAGCATGTTTCTGTATTCGCAGTGCTGCTGAAGTAATGTCAATTGCGTTTTCTTTGTGAACTCAAAGTACGTGTTATTTTCACTACAAGAATGAGTGGCATACCACACAAGCTACAGTGGTAGTGTTTGCATCGCGTGTTTTAATTTCATTTAAAGTGTAATAAAGGGTATGTGACATTGTCATTACAACGAGTGAGATATCTGAAACATTAGATTTGTTAAACATCTTACGGTCAAAGTATCTTATCAGATTACACGTATGAACAACGATGCGAACTCAAAGCAAAACGGCTACTTCAAAATTAAATATTATGGAGGTTAACAAAAAGCAAACACGCCAATTTCAATCTTCATGGTATGAGAGGTTCTCCTGGCTTACGGGTAGTTATGAAACAAACAACATGTATCGTTATGTTTGCATCATGTTCGATGAAAAACACTTGGAGTGGTGCACAAAAGGCATGTATGATTTAAGTGGCTTTATTAAAAAAGCAATCGAACATCAAGAATCAAATGTGCATTTGTTAAATAAAGAGAAATTTCAGCTCTTAGGAAGACATCGGATGTTTTTTCCGAAGCTGCACGTCTTCAGGCAATAAAACATAATGCACAGATAGCATTAAAAAGACAGGTTCTTGGACGTATAATTCAAGCTATCATATATCTGTGCAAACAAGAATTACCTTCACGTGGTCACCGAGAAGATGAATCAAATAACAGAGATTTAGAGCTTCTAAATTTACTTGCTCAAAATGAATCGGTTATACGAGACCATTTACAGTCCTCAACATTGAAAGGGACTTCGCCGGAGATTTAAAATGAACTTATTGAGGTCATAACTTCAGTTGTTAAGGACATAATTAGGTTAGAAATTCAAGAGAGTTCTTTTATTTCAATTCAAGCCGACGAGACTTTAGACGTGGCTTATAAGAGCCAACTTAGCATCATTTTCCGGTACTGTGTTCAGGACAGGATTGAAGAACGGTTCGTAGGTTTCTATGATGTCTCAAGTGATAAAAGTGGCTCAGGATTGGCGGGTATTGTTCTTAAGGTTTTGGAAGAGCGGAAGTGAAAAGTCAAACTTACGATGGTTGCTACGTAATGGCAGGCCAGCAAAGAGGTGTACATCATATAGTATACGCAATCTTTATTCACTGCTACGCACACCAGCTGAATCTAGTACTTTTGCATAGTTCAAAAACAATAAAACAAGCACGTTTGTTTATATCTGACTTGACAGCATTTCATAGATTTTTCAGCAAGTCGTCTAAACGCACTGCACTGCTTACTGAAAAAGGATTTAAGTTGCCGCAGGCCTGCACTACAAGATTAAACTTGCACTCAAAGGCCGTCAACAGCCATAATTAAATATTTCAGTGGCGTATACCAAGTTTTTAATGCAATAATCGACGATGAACATTCTTACTGGGACTACGACATCATAAATCGTGCACGGGGACTCATTAAGTTCATAGATGACGCAAATTTTGTGTACCTGCTAAGAGTTTATGAGGCATGCTTTGTTCACATTGACCATGTGTTTAAAGTTCTGCAGTGAATATAAATGCTTGGCATAATGAAATCCAACTCGCCATTGCAAATATTCAAAACCTAAGATGCCAGACTTTCATTGAAATGTGAGTGCAAAACAGTATCCAGTTGAATGAAAATGTGACTCTCAAAAGGCTAGATTGAAAATGCTAACTTATGAAATCATTGACTGTCAACTTCTTCAAATGAAATTCAGATTTGAAGATAATTCCACAGCTTGAGTTTTTAGAATTACTGAATGAAAAACAATTCATGGAACATAAGACAAATTTTCCTCAGACGAAAAGTTCCAAACTAATAATGCAGTATCCTGGTTGTTTTAATTCAGACCAGCTTGAAAATGAGCTCTTCAATATTTATGCAGATGATCAAAAGCATCAATCACCACAAAATTTGCTGAAGTATTTCGTTGTAAATGGCTTAAACTCGGTGTATGAGGAGGTGACCAAGCTATTGCATTTAGTTGTAACGTAACCTGCTACAACAAGTAGTGAGAGATCGATGAGTACACTCAAGAGAATTAAAACATACTTAAGAAACTCAATTACCAATCACGGGTTGTGTAACGTAAGCATTTTAGCTGTATAAAAACGTTGTTGGGAGAACTGTCCTCTGATGCCACATTCATTAAGAAGGTAATTGACACGATGGCAACAAAGAAGAACCAACGGTTGGATTTGGTGTATAAGTCAATTTAGGTGAGTGTTATTGTTTTCAATTTAACCATTATATTAACATTGTTATTTGTTGTTTTCATTGTCAATATTAAATCTAATTGTGAAATTACCCATCTCCACATTTTATTTCTAGCAGTAGGGCGTTTAAGCTATAGCGTTCCCATTTTTTTTATTTCACGCTACGCCACTGCTAAAATTCCCCCTAGTTTAACAGCAACTAAAATCTAACTTCGCTCTAAGCTTTGTAATTCTAGCAACGCCTGTACACACGAGCTTGCTGGTGCTGTATTGAAAGTAAGATATAATTAGAAATAATTGCAATACACACACACAGACCCCCCTTTCAGCGAAGGATCCGCTTCCCTAATCTTCGCATACTTTTGCGCATGTTTCAAGTTATCTTTGATAGCCATTCAATCTCTTCACTAATGTTCCTTACGTTAAGTCACATCAACACAATTATCTCTAATGGAACAAATTGCAGATCAAAGCAGGTGACGCAATTTTGTGCAATGAATTCGGAGAATCCAAGGCCACTAGAAATGTCATATTGAATCGAGTATCGTTTCCCCGCTACACGTGTATTGCTATCCCGTGGATTCACTTGACTTTCCATGAGCTAATCGTAGTAATTTAGGTAATTTAAGACAGTGAGTACGGGAATAAACGTTCGACCGTGAGTGTTTTATTCCAGCTTCTGTATTGAAGAACCTACAAACATTTAACAAGAACCTCTTAAAAGACCACCAATATTTAACATTTCCCCTAAAAATTCCATTGATCCTTCGCCGCCCTCCCCATCCTACATTCACCCCTGAAAGACATCCTCCCCCCTAAATTTGTTAAGAAAACCCCCTAGTTGGCAACTCTGATGTGAGCTTAGGAGCAAGTCAATCACCTACTTAGTAGATGTGATATCTCATTGTGATGAGGTCACAAGCATCAATGGAATGTTTATTTAACACGTGTTTTCAGAGAATTCGTACAGACATTACCAAATTAAGTACCATAGTTTCAGCAGTATTTCAGTCCCACACAACACTTCCCACAGAATAAGAGTCTTCGATTATTTTTAATTTCTCTATACTTGACATTTCTTCGTCTAGAGTAATCATTATCAATGCCTATGCCTCTTCTTCAATTACTGTTCCTTCAAATCTTGCTATCTTAGACCATGTTTCTCCCAACTTTCTTCGATTTGTGTTACTCTTATTGGGACCTTGTGGTGTTCTTCTCGGAGTCCTGAAAGATTAATCCTTTTTTACGTTTAAGCTTTTTGGCAAATTCTATGAACTGTACTGTGCCAGACTTCAGTGAAAGTTTTTGGGTCTCTTTGGAAGAGTATTGAACTTTATGCTTGGTCTCTTCCTTCATGTATTGGTAAATATTAGCAATCCCCTCAGAGTTTCACTATGAAGTATTTTGATTTTAGGTCTGAAATTAAAGGAACCTTATAAAAATTGTGTGTTCCATTCAAATGATGACTCTTTCCATGTATTCTGCAAGAAGAAAATCCTACAAAAACTTGTTCTTTTGTATTTTTCATGCTAATTGAGATAAGAGTAGAAATGGAATTTTATTTATTTGCTTATATAAATATATACATACATAGAATATAAGGAAATACAATAGGCTAAATCAATAGTAAAATCTTTAAAAAAAAAAAAAAAAGTTGTGATGACTTTTATATTCCGTTCCTTTGATAAGAACAGGAGTAAACATAAATAACTTTATGGTTACTTTCCATATCAGAAAAGTGCAAGGACTGTCTCGAAAAACTCGTAACTACACAAAAAGTGTTTCATATAAATTGTGTGATTTAAAGAGATCTGCATTGTTTGTGTATATGATTTTCTCTTTTTCTTACGGTTTATCAGTTATACAGTCATCATGAACTAGGACTTTAGAGATTATTCATAGAAATATCAAAATAATTTCATTTGCCATCAAGAAATACGTTAAAACATAGTGTTTTAATAAAGTCGTTTCAGCCCTTTTTGAGAAAATAAACATTTTCGAAAATTTTCCCATGTAAAAAGTAGTTTGAGATTGGGGGTTGTCTTGGAAATCTTCCTCACATCCCTGTAAGATACTGATCTTAAATATCCATGTTATCATTCATACGATAAGTATTAATTACATTATTTAACCCGCTTTAGTTTTTGAGTTATGCTGTTCAAATATACCTGCCTGTTTCTAGTTTTTTATTTGGGAGATCTGAAAACATGTGTTTCTAAATAAATCTTGCTATTTAATTTTTGGGTGGAATGCAGTACCTTTTCTGCCTACTGGGCATATTGCACTATATAGAGAAAGTAAAAGCTCACTTAACACATTAAAAGCATAGTAACATCCCTTCGACAATATTTTACACTCAACTGTAATCCGGGCGAACGATTGACACTGTGTTGCATGAACGTAAAACGAAGCTCACTTCACTGAATTCAGAGAGAGGATAGATTTAGGCTCGCTGCTTTCAGGGTCAAGGTAAATGTTCAGGAACCAATGCGCGACTTATACTCGGTATTGATTCCGTTCGGTAACCTCCAATATGGTTACTAAACTATAAACTAAACATTCAGTACAAGTAATTTAAATACATAATAACATGCATACATCGAAATGGAAATGGCTGACGAAGTTCACTGATAACAGCGGTGTTGAATTAACTATCTGCATTAATATTCATCTCAAAATTATTTTTCATTCAGCTTGGAGAAATTTTAATATTAAACGACCTCAATAACCCCTGAGTTGAAAAGGAAAAGTGTCATTGCCGTTCGCGGCGGACCTTATCTAAATATATCTATTGATTTACTGTATTTGAAAAGGGGAAGAATAACCCTGACAGCTAAACCAATTTTTTGGTAAACATCGATACAGCTAAAGTGGATTTAGATTACTTTAGAATCCTGGTATGTTACTTCTATGATAAGGGAGGGGTAGTTTTTATAGTAATGACGGATGATGTGTCTTTTAAGTTTCCATTACACAACTCCAACCAATTACGGCGTGTCATCCCTCTTTATCCAGCATCATATAATTGATTGAGTTGTAACGGGACTTTGAAGAGGCGGGGTCACCATTGTTGCCATATAACTAGTTCTCCCTTAGCTTTCCAAGTAACTAGTCGGGATTCTAAAGTAGTTTAAATTCAGCTATATTAACTAATTTTTCCTTCCGAAACATTAAAAGAATAATAATATTAAAGAATCTGACTATTCCATTCACATGACTTTCTCTACAACAAATTACTGTTAAAAAGTGTATTCTTCTATTTACTTCATGATAATCGAGAAAAAAAAAATCAGCAGAAATCGTCTTATTACATGCTTCCATGTAAGTAAAAGGGAAATAAGGGAATACCATTCGTTAAAGTGTAGTCAAAAGCTGGTTGCTATGTGATTGAAATTCCTTTGTTTGTATGCACAGGACTTGACAAATACCCATGTGAAAAAGTATAAGTATTTTACAGCTGAGGCCAATAACAAGGAATGTCTCAAGAACGATTAACTCACGAAAAAAATGTATATAACATAAAATGTGTGTTTTAACGATCTCTACATTTTCTATCAAGTAAGTTTGCAAAAGTTATGCAAAATTCTGCAAAATTTATCCAGAATAAAGATATCTTCAGAGGCTATTCCCAGAAAGTTCAAGATATACATTTTATTTGCCATGTAAATATCGTTAATATACGAAATTTTAATAAAATCATTAGAGCCATTTTTGAGAAAATAAAAACTTTCAAAACATTTTCCACGTAAGGGGCAGGTGGGGCTATTTTCTTGAAAATCTTCCTGTCGCAGTGAACTTAAATACCAAGTTTGGTGTTCAAGGCGCTTTTCGTTTTTGGGCTATGCTGCCCACACAGACACACAAACACACACACACACGGACTTTTTCAAAAAATGTTTTTTTTTATTCGGTATGTCTCAAAACATATATTTCGGGTGAAATCTTGGGTTCGATACCTACGATGTACATAATACGTATAGCGAAGGTAAAAACTGACATTGAGTAAGATGCATATTGTACATATATATATATATATATGAATATGAATCTTCCATTAAAACGTATAGAAATTACTAGCAATATTCAAATATAAAAGTCATAGTATAGAAGAAAGGTCTCAATAGGGAAGGTTAGACAACCGCGCAACTAATCTTCAGATGGATGAAGGGATAATGTTGAGGAGCAGGGTGTCATAAATGTGCTACATTATCCAACTAAATCGCAAATCTGTTGGACAAATTATATTTATTACCTTTTGCTAATATTACTTAATTGTTGATTAAATATGTAACTATTAGGTTAGTTTTATTAAAACAAATACATAATTGAAATCCATAAAATTAAACCATAAAATAAAAATTCCAAATTTTAGTGATACGTTGAGCATAAGGAATATAATTACAGCTATGAAACGTAGATAAATTACTTTTCTGCGTTGTACTTCTGCAAGATTTATTTCTGTGGTTCTGTATATGAACACGATGCCAGGAAAAGGCTATATTGATATTTACGTCTCCCAAGTGGATGGAATCTCTGCCACTTCATGTCTTGAATGTTGGAGACTCACATTGTTGAAGTTGTTACACCAATATCTCTGCATAAAAATTCCATCCAGATGTTGCACACTTTCTCTATACTTAGGATGTATATAGTGTATAGAGAAAGTATTGTATTGCGCTCAAAAATTCGATACCAATATTTCAGCAGAAATATGTGTTTTGAAACCTCCTGAACTAAAAATATAGCATTTTTAGAAAAATTTCCGGATGTATGTCTGCCTATCAGTCAGTCAGTCTGTCTGTCTCTTTTGTTCACCATCTCTAATTAGAAGGAGCTATCGGTACGGTTACAGATAGTTACAGCCAACCTTCAAAGTCTTATATACCACAATTCTTTGCTCCGCGACAAGCAGATGTCGCTGGCCTTCCAACTGGTCTCTAGCTGTCTTCAGTAGCAGTGGATAGATGATAACACGTATATTGTGTATAGTGGGTTAAGAAAACTGGATACCGATTTTTTCTGGAAATACATGTTTTGAAACCCCCCGAATTAAAACAATATTTTAGTAACATACTTGTGTGTGTGTGAGTGTGTGTGTGTGTGTGTGTGTGTGTAAATACCCCACTACCAACTACCCCTTACATGGAACATTTTTCAAGTATTTTGCTTTTGTCACAAATGGCTCTAACGATTTGGACTAAAGTACCTTACTATTAACATATTTTTATAATAAACAAAATGTACATCTTGAATTTTCTGGGAATAACCTCTGAAGACCTCTTCATTCTGGATAACTTTCATATAAGTGGTAAAGCGTAAGAGATGGGCTAAAACTTAGTGCCAAAAAAGTAGATCTCCTTAAAACATATAATTTATGCCATATACATTTTTGTTGTTGAGTTAACCGTTACCGCGTTATTCCATGTTATTTGTTTCAGTTTTCAGCTACTTAAATGTTTCTCAAACGGTAATATATCTTTGTTTTCGTCTCTCTTTTGTTTGCAATTAGCAAGCAAAGACAGTCAAATTTCATTGTTTCATATAGTGACGGGCTTTTGAAAGAGTTGACAATCGCTTTAGCCTAGTGTACTCCCTTATTTCCCTTCTGCTTACAAGAAAGCAAGTAATAAGACCAATACTGCTAATTATTATCTCAATTAGTATGATGTAGATAAAAGAATAAGCCTTTGCAAGTAACATTTATTTGCAGAACAGATAGAGAAAGTCATGTGAATAGCATACATCAGATTTTTAGTTATATTATTGTATTAGACTGAAGGTGGAACTTTGGGTTGTGGTATTTAATACCCATTTTATTCTGCCGCTAAAATTTTAATTCAGTTTCTGTTTCGTATCACACATTACATTAATGTTTTCAACAAACTAATTGTTTTATTACATAAATCTATGCAGGTTCTTTGGCAATTACTCAATTTAATATTGAACGGTAAGTGCATTTCATTCACATTCTTTTGGAAATAATTTGTACTAGAGAGTCTATTGTCATATTTAAAACTCAGGTGTGATCCATTCAAATGATTTCTCCAAATGATTGTTAATAAGCTCGTTCTTCTATCTATTTAATTCTAAAACATTAGCAGAAACATTACTTAGTTAATAAGGGAATACACTAGGTTAAACTAAAAGTCAACTGTTTTAAAATGTGGTTGCTATGGAATTGAAATCCGTTTCTTTGCGTGGCCAAGCTTGACAAGTTCCCGTATGAGAAAAGTTTAAGTATTTTAAAACTGAAATCAATATCGCTATGTGATTGTCTTCTCTTTGCCTGATCACAAATAGCGATTTCCCAATTTTAAGAAAAGTATTAGCTTAATTAAAACCAATAAGAAGATATACCTGGACCGCACAAAAATGTATTTATAATTGTATGTTTTAACGAGATCTATATTTTTTGTACAGGAAGTTTTTGTCTATCTCTTACGGTTTACTAGCTGTTATGCAGAATTCATTCAGAATGAAGACCTCTTTAGAGGCTGTAGTCAGAAAATATAAGGTATACATTTGGTTTTACCATGAAAACATCTTAAACAAAGTCAAAATCGTTTGTGAATATCAAAATTTTCGGAAAATATTCCGTTTAAATGGCAGTATGGGGTGGGGTGTTCTGGAAAATCTTTGTATCGTATCTTTAAAAGATACAGAATTTTAGTTTGATGTTTAACCGATACCTTTATTTTCACGCACTTGCAAGCGCGCACACAAACAAACGTATATCTAAAAACGCTTCTTTGGATTTTGTGATCCTCAAAATATATATTTCTGGTGAAATATCGATATCCAATTTTTAAGTGGAAATCAATACTTCCATTATTGGATGCATAGTGGAGAAAGGGAAAAGGAGCTGTATCAGCTACACAACAATATCACAATTTCATCTAATAGAAGCTCGGAGCTTTGTAGTGCATTATTTGGTATTATGCACGTAACTTACACTAATTTATATGTTTGAAGTTCTGTTGTACAATAGGCACTGTAACAACGATAATGTAGACAGAGACTTGGGAGTTAACTCACTGATGTGAATGTTAAACTGTTTGTGTCTGTTTTGCAAACAATGGATAACGGTAGATTACTTGAGATAAGTATTTTCTCCGTTATCTAGAGATTTAGCAACACGATATGTATTTTCAGTTTCGTATAAGTGAAAGGCCTCATTGCTGATCAAACGATTTTAAGATTCTTGTTTGTTTGTATGTACGAGATACGAAACTGTGGTCCATATAAGAATGAGTAAATTTAATTTGGTGCTGAAATGTGTAGCTCCTTCCTCTTCAAATATCATCTAACCTCTCCTCTTCCATAATTAGTTACCTGATTGCCAAGTGACTTCGGTTATCCCGAAAGATGTGCAGAGTGTAATTACTGCCAATGAAATATGCTCATGCTAGGTTATTTTTATTTATCGTTCAGTACTTTCTCTAGCACATATGTACAATATTAGGTAAAGAAGTCACTGTATTCCACCCAAAAATTCGATATCGAGATTTCATCCGAAATACATGTTTTAAGCACTCCTGAAAAAGGGCATTTTTAGTTAAAGGCCAGTGTGCATACGCATGTGTGTGTGTATGTGTGTGTGTGTGTGTGTGTGTGTGTGTGTGTGTGCGCGCGCGAGAGTGTTATTTTCCAGGGATACGGCACCAAGATTTTTGGGTGACTTTCTCCTCCCCCCAAATTCACCCTCTCAGGGAACATTTTTCAAAATGTTCGGTCATCTCAAAAATAACGGTAACGATTTTGATTAAAATGCCGTATATTAATATGTTTACATGTCAATTCAAATGATATCCTGAATTTCTTGAGAAAAGCATGGCTTCCTTCGGAAGGGAAGTAAAGCCGTTGGTCCCTTGTCGTAGATTTACGGCACGTAAAAAAACCTCAAGCCTATTAGAGAGGGCTCTGAGCAAAATTAAGCGGTCTTTTACGCCCAGTAAGGAATGGGACGCTGAGAACCACAGCAGTTAAAGGGCGTCCATAAATAAAACCCCACTTCCATTTCCTCTGAAGATCTGTTCATTCAGCAGAATATTTTTGTAACTGGTAAACCGTAAGAGATAGACAAAAACTTACTACACAAAAATGTAGATTTGGATAAAACACAAAATTTATATTATAAAAATAATTTTACTTTTTTTTTTCTTTTTAATTTTTTAGAGCTAAACACATCCGAAATATTCCTTATTATTGGTTTCCATTTTAAAATAAAGTTTTCTCAATGGGTAGGTCCCATCGTATTCATCTCTCTCTCTCTTTCTCTCTCTCTCTCTCTCTCTCTCTCTCTCTCTCTCTTGTAATCTAACATCCTTTAACCTGGTCATTTCGGACGATGAATGACATTGGTGAAATGATGCTCAAATGATCTCGGGGTCCAGGGTGCTCACCATAAGCGAGATTCAAACTCACGACCTTTTGAATGTGGGTCAGACACGCTACCATCACACTACCCAGGCTGGCTCATCTTTTTTTTTTCTTTTTTTTGTTTGTTTGTTTTACTCCTGGCCATGGAAAGAGAAGCGAATTTCAATAAGAATCACATAGCGACAGATTTTAAAAGTTTGACTGCCGCTTTAGCCTAGTATTCCTGATTTTCCTTCTACTATAAGGAACTAAATAATAACACTATTTCTGGTAATGTTTATCTAAATGCAGATAATAATTTGTAAGTATAATTTATTTGCAGAATAGAGAGGAAATCATGTGAATGGTGAAGATTAGATGTTTGCTGGAGGGGCCTTTGAAGTTTAACGTTTTTAGTCTTATAGTTCTTATGGTACGATGATGGCTTAATATATGTAAGTTTCCTTATGCAACTACTACTAGTGCTACTGTTACTATTACCACTGGGTACTACTACTACTACTAATACCACTACTACTGCTACTGCTACTGCTCCTGCTCCTGCTCCTGCTCCTGCTCCTGCTCCTGCTCCTGCTGCTGCTGCTGCTGCTCCCCCATCGCCCAGTGGATTTCCACTATAGTCAGCCTCCCGAGTATGTCGGGTTACCATACACAACTAGATAAGTCCCTTATGTTCAAAGAACGAAGGAATTCAGGATGGCAGCCCCATCATTAGTAACAATTATGAATAAGGGAAAAACTACAGAATTGTTTACGGAGCAGGTAGTCGGAACCCCAGTTCCGGTCGTTGTTGAAGGTGTTCGTGCAGCCTCACCCGATCTTTAACAAGCGACTGCTCAGCAGCTTCAGTAGGGAACCAGGCTGAAGTGCAGAAAAAAAGTTACTGGAAGTATGGGACATGGGTGAGAAGAAAAAGGCTTAGTTTCTGAAACTTTGGATACTATAAAGAATCCTTTTGAGAAAAGACCCTTTTTGAGGCGTGGATCTACCGGCTGCATGAGTGATGTAACTGATCAAGAAAACCAGAAATAAGAGATTGAAAAATTAGATTCATCTATCAAAAGGCAGAGAAGAAGACATCTTATCAGAAGATTTTCAAGATTTTAAGAACGGAATAGAAAATCTGGAAAAAACTTCGATTGAACTGAGGAATTTGGTAAAGACCATACCTAATACGAAGACAGATATACAGAAACTGATAGAGAGTATATTTTTCCAGGTCGATACTATGTACAAAAGGTTTTCTGCAGGCAATTTTTTTCTGAATGTAAATAAAAGCCAAAAACCAAGCAATAGTAAGATAAGTTTAGATATGCAGGGCAAAAAAGATCAAGATAGAGGAGAGACATCTAAATGTAAATGGACAAATACGGTCACTACAGGCACTCAGACAGAAATGACTCATTCTGGCTATGAAGATACATCCGGAATAGAAAGGGCGTGGAAGAGGGACATAGTTACGAGGACCTGTCATTACTCTCAGATGTAGAATGGCCAGAAAAATGTTTTCGCTTAGTAAATTTAATAGCTGGCAACCCATTTAAGACGGGAGTGGAAAGTGACATAGCTATCGTTATGGATCCCAAAGAAAAAGGGGAGAAAGGTATTGCTAAGGAGGTATTTAAATTATACCCAGAAATAAAGGAAATGTTTGAAGAAGGGTGTGAGGGTGGGCAACTTGAGTATATTGTCAAGGAAACCAAGATAAGTTGTAGAGAAAGGATAAAAGCATAAAAAATGTGATATATGTGTTACCCTACACTGTAGAATGAGAAGTTAATGATATGAAGGACTTTTATTCCTTAATTGAAGTTTTGAGACAACAAATTCTAAGGAGAAAATAAGTAACCTAGTATTCATTACACCAGAAGGTCTAAATAAGGACTATGTAGGAAAACTATTGGAGTTCCTGATGCCTAAAGTGAAATGTAAGGTAAACTACATGATTCCAAAAGATAGACAACGATTAGATAAGCAAAGAATAACAAATATAAAGCCCAGGATTGTACAAAACGAGGACATTATTATAAAATCCCAAGAAAAGAGTTATGCAGATATACTAAAAGAGGTAAAAGGTAAGGTATATATAGAAAAGATAGGAATTCCATAGATAAAGTGAGGAGAACTGCAACCGGAAGTCTGCGACTTACTGTAGATGGAGGAAAAGAGGCGTCTGGGATATTAAGTAAGGAATTAAAACAGAAACTTGAGGGAGTAAAAGTGTTTGAAACAAAGAAAACCAAAACACTGCATATGTACGGAATGGATATAACTACCACAAGAGAGGAAGTAGAATCGGCCCTGTCTCTAGAAACAGGGGCTAAAGAAGGTGAGCTTATAGTTGGTGCACTGAGACCATTGAGAGATGGAAACCAGGCTGTGACCATAACCCTTGAAGGTACACTGGCAGTGGATCTTTTAAAGAAACGAAAAATACGGATAGGATGGGTAATCTGTCCTATTCGTGAAAGAATTCCAGTCATAAGGTGTTTTAGATGTTTTGAGACCGGACATAATGCGGTGAAATGCACTGGTCCAGATAGATCGGACCTTTGTATGAGCTGCGGTCAAAAAGGGCACAAGGCAATAGAATGCACAAATAAAGCATATTGCATAAAATGTAAAGTGGAAGGACACAGATTGGATCCGAGAAGACGGTCTTATCTTAGAGAGCTGACTGAGACCAGAGAAACAACCACCAACAATGAAAATATTGCAATTAAATCTTAATAGATCGAGAATAGCGCACGATATGGTGCACCTATTATCAGAGAAAGAAAATATAGATATTATTCTTGTTAGTGAGCCGAATAGAAAATTAATGTCAGATCCTAGATGGACGATAGATAAAAATGTGGATGTGGCAGCTTATTTTAAAAATAGGGATGTACGAATAAAAACTAGAGCAGGGAGAAGGATTTATTAGACTCATATTAAATAATTTTAGTATCTACTGTTGCTACTGTTCCCCAAATATTTCTTTTGAGGAGTTCAAAAAATATATTGATGTTTTAATGGAAGAAGTAAGAAGGCAAAGGGAAGAAGTTATTATCTTATGTGCTTTAAATGTAAAGTCCGCAAGATGGGATTCACTCACATCGGATGCCAGGGGAGAATTTTTTGCTGAGTGGATGGATTCCTTAAATTTGGAAATACATAATACTGGGAAAAAACCAACCTTTATTAGAGGAACGAGTGAATCATTCATCGATATTACTTGCTCAACGCAAAAGATAGCTAGGCAAATTTTAAACTGGAAAGTGCAGGATGATGAATTGGTTAGTGATCACAGCCCCATATACTTTGAGGTGAGATTAGAGGAAAAGAAGAAGGGAGACAAAGAAAGTCAGAAAATAATATTTGATAAGGAAAATGTTCAGCAAGAATTGGAAGAAAAAACTAATACTCTAAAAGGAAAAGAAAAAGTGAGTGTACCCCACTGTATGAAAGTTCTTAGTCAGACGTATAGAAAAAGTTTGTCAGTACATGGAAAACATCAAAACCGGAAAGTTCCTCTTTGGTGGAAAGAAGAAATCGAGACAAATCGGAAAGAATGTTTTGCAATTAGGAGGAAGCTAACACGACGTAGAGGAAGGGGGGATATAAATGACTTAGAGCTTGAAGAAATAACTAGAGAATACAAAGAAAAGAGGAAAAAAACTAAAAAAGAATACAATAAGAGCCAAAATAAAAAATTGGAAAGACCTCTGCGATGAACTGGAAGGTAATTTTTGGGGAAACGGTTATGAAATTGCTCTAACATGCCTGAAAAGTCCGACAATGCCTTATAAGCTATGTAAAGAACCAAAGATTGATATAGTTTCTACCCTTTTTCCAAATAAAGTGGACTATTGGAAAAGGGAAATATTGATATAAGTGCAAAACCTTTTACTAAAGAGGAACTTAATACGAGAGGATTGGATGTGGAAAAGCATCCGGGCCTGATAATATCCCACCCGAGGCAGTTAAAATAATCATCAAAATGGTCCCTGATTTGTTATTAGCAGTGTTTAATAATTTGTTACGGACACAAGAATTCCCAGTAAGATGGAAAATTGCACGAGTATGTTTACTATGGAAAAAAGAAAACCTTTGGAGGCCTATAATGCATTTAGGACAATTTGCCTTTTAGACACAATGGGCAAACTGTTGGAATTTCTGCTAAGAGAACGTCTAGAGAAGGAGTTAGAAGATAAGAGAGGTTTTTCGGAATACCAGTTTGGTTTTAGAAGGGGACTGTCAACAGCACAAGCTGTGGAAAAAGTGATCGACATTGTTAAAAGGTCAATAGGTAAATTGTGTGCACTTGTGGTATTAGATATAAGAAATGCTTTTAATACTGTGACTTGGAGTCTACTATTAAAGAACTAAAAAAACGACAAATATCTACATACTTGGTGAGTTTTATTCAAAGTTATTTTACTAATAGAAAACTCAGAAAGATATGCAAATGGGAGTTCCTCAGGGATCAGTGCTTGGACCAACGTTATGGAACGTTGTATATGACGGAATATTAGGTCTTAACCTTGGAGAACATATTAGAGCTATAGCTTATGCTGATGATTTAGCTATAGTAGCAGCAGCACAAGATGAAGAGTGCCTTATTCTTAGAACTAATGACGCACTAAAGAGAATCGACAGGTGGCTTACATTAAATGATTTACAGTTGGCCCCTGAAAAGACGGAAGCTGTTATCCTGAAAGGAAAGAGAAATTTGGAAAATATTACTTTTGAAATAAAAGGTACAAAAATAACTACAATTAATGCATTAAAATATTTGGGGATAGTCTTGGGAAGTCATTTAAAGTTTGGACAACATATTAATGCAGTGACCAAAGAGACAGATGAAAAAACTGAAGCACTATCTAGAGTAATGCCAAATATAAGTGGACCTCAATATCACAAGAGGCTAGTCCTGAGTGGAGTTCTGCATTCAATATTATTGTATGACTGTCCGGTATGGCAAGAAGTTTTGGAAATCAAGAGATATAAACAAAAATGGAGAAGTCACAAAGAAAAATACTTTTAAGGGTCCCAAGTGCGTACAGGACTGCGCCTACTGTGGAGTTACAAGTAATTACTGGTATTCTTCCTATTGAGCTACAGATACGTGAAAGAACAAATGTATTTAATATTGAAGGTAACAGAAAAGAGGTGAAATTAAAGGTGCGAGAAATTATGATGAATAAGTGGCAGCAGGCGTGGGAGCAAAATGTTGAAAAGGCCCAATGGACTAAAAGATTAATTCCAAAAATAGACAAGTGGATAACATGTAAACACAGGAATATAAATTATTATATGACACAGGTAGTTACAGGACATGGGTCTTTTCATACCTATTTGAAGAGGATCGGAGTACGAGAAAATGACCAGTGCGACTATTATGATGATGTGGATACAGTGGATCATTCCTTGTTTTCCTGCAAACGATAGCAAAGGCAGAGAGAAAACACCTACATGAATTTGGGTATTGAGCTACATACAGATAATATGATTGATATTATGGCTCAGATTCGGCACAATTGGAAATTAATACAATCAATGGTCACAGAGATAATGAGTATAAAGGAAGCAGAGAGAAATGAAAGACAAAGATATAATTCACTATAATGTCTCAGGTTTCCTAATTGATATGTTACCTATTTTTAGGTAGTTCCAAGTATGATTCCAACGGAAAAGAGGGGTTTTTAGTCGGTAAGAGTCCGGCACATCAGGGCTATCTTCCCTCATGTCCATGAGGGTTTTTCCCCTCTTTATAAAAGAAGCTACTACTGCTGCTACTACTACTACTACTACTACTACTACTACTACTACTACTAATACTACTACTATTACTACTGCTGCTGCTGCTACGAAGAAGAAGAAGAAGAAGAAGAAGAAGAAGTAGTCAGTTTTAGATTCTAGACTGCTAAATTAATTTTGTACCAGCCAAGAGGGTATAAGGACAGAGGAGGAAGACCCTTATACATATGGCAGGATCATAATAATGATAATTAAAAATATAACTAAACTATATGCATGTTAATTATGTATCAAAATAATTACAATATCCTCTTGACAATACGTTTCCATCAGAAGAAATATTTGATATTGGGTATTTGCGTGTGAATTTCAGCATGGCCTCACCTCGCCAACTGCAACATGGCAACCAGCTTTTATAGGATTTGACTAATGCTTTAGCCTAGTGTATTCCATTATTTTCCTTGTGCTTACAATAAAGCATTTCTGCTAATGTTAATCTCGATAAGCACGAAGTAGATAGAAGCACAAGCTTTTAAACAACAATTTGTTACAGTGTTGTAGAGAAAGTCATATGAATGGAACACATCAGATTTTTTTTAAAGTGGCAAGAGATTTTATTTGAAAACTACATAGTGCTAAAGAACTGCTGGGAGCGGAAGAGTGAACTAATATGAGTTGATAACGAGACCTTAAATCGATTTTTCATTTTGTTCTCCTATTTATTGCAAGGAAAAGGAAAGAAGCTTTTCAGTGTCTTGAGGGAAATGCTCATTATGGAAAATGAAGAATTATGTTCTCAGCACACCTCTGAAGTATTCATTGAAGTCGCTAAAACACAACTCCAAACACTGTACTGACATTCTCGCAGGTCATCGAACTGCCAAGTTATCTGTACATTAAAACGTTGCTTGATATTCGTCATCTTCGTAATCAAGAACAGCAGGGTTACTCATCTATATTTCTGTTATATCATCTCAGCAGGGGTTAACGCACTTTCACTCCTCGTGTTGTATTCATACCAACAGCGATCAAATGAAGCATGTTAATGGATTATCCGCTATAGTAACTTCGGGGCCAATACAATGAACTACAGAATTTTTCAGTAGAGTGAGCATTTTAATTAATAGCATTGACCAGTGGCAAAAATCCACTTCCGAGGTGGTGTAATTTTAAATTAAACCCGTAGGGGCATATGCCCGCTTTTAACCTCTAAATTAAAAGCTGCTATTTGGGTCTGAAATAACAGAGGGACGCAATGAAATATATTTATGTACAACAGAAAATATTACCAAAAATTCAACATTCAATCGGAATTTCGTTTGGTACATCCATAATTATTAGTGACTATCATTACTCGCCTTGCATGTGGAGGTATATTGTGTATTCCATTTTATCTTCTGATAGCTTATATTTGACAGATTCTTATATTTGTCAGTATCGTGATTTATACTCAACTCTTACTGACTCTTATGAAAGTCTTGGAAATATTCGGTATCTACTGAAGATGTCTAAAGTAATGATATAAATCTCTTCAAAGATATCTTATTGTTTTAATTGTTATTTATATGCAAAATATATTGCGATTGCAAAAATTAATGCTAATTTCGGATTACACTCTTATTTTCTTCAGTACTGACTAGACCCGCAGCTTTACTCGCATTATACATTAAATACGGATATTCTTCTCTTCTCTCATATTGATTTCTCTTCCACCTAAATAGTAGATAGGGAAGGTATTGCATTCCAACCAAAATTCTAAACTCAAATTTCACCAGAAATATGGTTTATGGTCCCACGAATCTGTAAAATATGATTTTTACAGAAAAGTCCAACACTTGTCTGTGTATCTGTGACCACCATAACTCAAAAACGAAAAGTCATACGACACGAAGATTTTTAAGGTAGTTTTCCCACTCCGTAATACCCTTTAAACAAAACAGTTTTAAAAATGTGAGAGTTTATTAATAATTGCATTTCAAAACCGTCCTTCGTGCAGGAATTAACCATATTGGCGTTGAGATTAATATAATCCCAATAAAAGTTCTTAATCAGTATTAAGATGTCAATCATTTAAATGCATAGTAATAGTTCCAGCAAGTACTGGAAAAGATGATTTGTAAACAAATAGCTCCCACGATTTTGATTAAAATACCACATATTTGTGATATTTTCATGAAAAGCGAAATACTTATTTTGAATTTTATGTAGTCTTGTGAAGACCTTTTTTTTTCAAAATTTATTTTTGGCAAATAAGCAGACATGCTATGCAGGCGAGAGGTGGAATATTTTAGTAAATGTCTTTGTACACCTAATAAACGGCAGAATATAGACAGAATATTCCCACAAAAAACTGTAGATTATTTACCATACATAATTTTTGTCGGATGCATAGTTGTTTGCAGAGATAGCCATTTCCGAGATGTTCCTCGTTATCTTTTTAATTTCCAAATACTTACACTTTTCTCAAATGCAAACTCGTTATTCCATTTTTTTTTTTTTTTTTTTTTTGGCCATCCTGGTCATGCAAAAAAGGAGGAGATACACACCGACCAGCTCCTAAATTACACGTTTAAATTATTTTAATAACAAAAATATATTTTGAGTTTTCTGAGAATATCCTCTGAAATAGTCTTCATTCTAAATGACTTTTGTGTAAGCGGTAAACCGTAAGAAATAACATCAGTAAAGATGTAGGTATACCTTGTTTAAGTACACAGTTTATGTCAAATAGTTTTTCTAGTTACATTTCCGAAATATTCATTGTTATTGGTTTGAAGTCATTATTCATTTTTCTTTCTTTCTTTCTTTCTTTCTTCCTCTCTCATGCAAAAAGAACGGCCACCAACGCCATCTCATATTTACTCGTCATTTCTGTTGCTTATCTCGATTAGCATGAAGTAGATAGAAAAATAATCTTTTAATAAGAATATGCAGAATAGGTAGAGAACGGCCAGGTCTTGTGTGCGTGCGTACGTGTGTGTGAGTGTATGTAAATAGCATAACTTAAACACGAAGGGTCAATTAAATATTAAAATTAATATTTACGTTTAGTTTTTTCTAAGGCTGAGAGATAAGATTTTCAATATAGTTCTGCACCCCACACTACCCTGTACATTGAATGTTTTTCGAAAATTTGTATTTCCCAAACATTACGCTAAGAATTGTTATTAAAGTACTATGCATTCTGTCTAGAAAGTACCGGCAATTGATCATTTAAAAATCCTGTTTAAAAGGGGATTCGAAATTATTGTTATCGCTAAGTTGGTACAATTTTCCTCTATACTCTCGCGGAGTTTGATCGCCATCTGTCGTCTAGTTTGTTTACAGTACGCCATTTTGTTAGTTCATCTCAAAGGTGATTTGCGATTTTACGATGGATACAAATATTGAACAAAGAATCTGTCTCAAATTTTGCATATCTAATGGTATTTTGTGTGGCGAATCGCTGAAAATGTTACACAGGGCTTACGGTGATTCGACTTCATCAAAAACACGTGCATATGAGTGACACAGTGCATTCAAAAGTGTTCGAGATGTGGTGGAATATTTGCCTAGCTCTGGTCGGCCATCAACGGTTTCAACTGAACTGAACATCGCTAAAGTGAAGAAAATGGTGTCTGAAAATCGTCATTTAGGTCTAAGAGAGATTGCCGCTGAACTTTCTGTGTCTCACGAATAGATTCGTACCATTCTAAACGATTGTTTGGGCATGACACGCGTTGCAGCTTGGTTAGTTCCGAAAGACTTGAATTTTCTACAAAAACTCAATCGCGGAAGGATCGCTGAAGACATTCTAGAACGAGCCAGTTCCAACCACACATTCATGAAACGCATTGTAATGGGTGATGAGACGTGGGTTTACGAGTTTGACACTCAAACCAGTCAACAAGGTACCGAATGGCGCCTTCACACTGAGCCGAAACCTAAAAGGGCACGTCAAACTCGATCAAAACAGAAGGTCATGTTGACAGTTTTGTTTCGATTATCGCGGTGTCGTGCACTCAGAGTTCTTGCCAGAAAGACAGATGGTAAATAAAGACTATTATCTGAGCGTTTGAGAGAACAAATACGGCAAAAAAGGCCAGAGTTGTGGAACGACAACTCATGGATTCTGCACCATGATATTGCACCAGCTCACAAGGCTATTATTGTGAACGAATTTCTGGCCAAAAACTCAATAAATTTCATCGAACAACCACCGTATTCACCCGATCTGGCTCCTGCTGATTTCTTTCTGTTTCCAAAACTCAAGTTATCACTTCGAGGCACCCGTTTTCAGTCGATATAGATTCCTAAAAGTGCCTATAAAAATATTTTGATGATTGGATTATTCGTTGGCATAAATGTATAATTCCAGAAGGGGCCTACTTTGAAGGCGACAAAATAAAATTGGATGAATAATTCATTTTTTGTGTTTTATTGTTAAATTCCCGGAACTTTCTTGACACAGTAGTATATTTAAAACATTTTATGACACAATATGTATATCTTGAATTTTCTGGGAATCACCTCTGAAATCCTCTTCATTGTGAATGGCTTTTGCATTACTGATAAACCGTGAGAGAGAGAGAGAGAGAGAGAGAGAGAGAGACAGACAGACAGACAGAGACAAAAAAATAATAAATATAGATTTCATTAAAACTCATAATTTAAGTGTCTCATTAACACATTTTATAGAGTAACTATTTCCCAAATATTCCTTATTCTTGGTATAAATTATCTAAAACTTTTTAGTTTTCTAAATTGTATAGATGTTATCCACCTTTTCTAAACCTGGTCATGTGAAGAGAACCCAATTTTATTAATATCACATAGCGACTAGCCCTTACAAAATTTGACTATTGCATTAACCTAGTATATTCCCTTAATAATTCCCTTGTACATTCAAAGACATTCAAAATACGTCTGGCGCTGTGCTATTGCTGAAAATGCGAAAGTCTGACAGGGACTCGTTGTTTTTCCACGATTTTCATTGGTGTCATTCTGATACAACATGGTACGCGAGTAAGAAATGGCAAAACAGATTGGGCAATCCACCCTGTACACTTCAACATCGCTCGACGCTCCGTCAGAACAGTATAAGCAGTATGTTCATTTTGAAACCTTGTGCGGGAATTATCTTGGTTTTGGAATTGCAGTATGAAGTGCGGAGAAAAGATTAACCTAATTTTGTGGCACTCGGTGAAAGAAGTGGATTATTGAACAACAAGAAAGTATAGGGATCACCAGTTCGCAACTCAGAAGTTCATTTGTTCCAAGTTACGTTTCATTATATCTCCTTCCCTTTGTAATATGGCCAGTCCAATCCGCATTTAAGAGCATAGCAAACAGGTGAAAAACTTGGGCGGGTTTAACGTCCTACGTTAAGTATTTCCAGGCGTATTTTTAATGTATTTGAGTGTAACTATTCGTAAAAGGAAATGTAAACTAAAGTAATTTTACTTTCTCTATACGCGCTATGTACATAGTGTATAGAGAAGGCATTGTAATGCACCCAAACATTAGATACCGAGATTTTACCGGAAATACATGTTTTGAGACCCCCTGAATTAAAAAAACTCTTTTAGAAAAATGTCCATGTGAGTGTGTGTGTGTGTCTGTGAGCACCATAGCTCAAAAACGAAAAGGCCGTTAAATACCAAACTTGGTATTTCAGTTTGGTGTCCTCCAAGGATGCGACACGAAGATTTTCAAGAAAATCCCTCACCCCAAACTACCCTGTATATGGAGCTTTTTTCGGAATTTTTGAGTTTCTAAAAATGACTCTAAGGATTTTGATTAAAATATCGTATACTCAAGATAGTTACCTGATAAATAAAATGTATATCTTGAATTTTCTGCGAATAGCCTCTGAAGATTTCTTTATTCTGGGTGAATTTTAAGGAATTTTGCGTAACTGGTAAACCGAAAGAGATGGATAAAAACTTAGCAAACAAAAAAATGTAGAGCACATTAAAACACACAATTTATGCCATATACATTTTTTTCGTGGAGTTGATAGTTTTTGGTATATTGCTTGTTTTTGGTTTCAGCTTTGCAAAACATAATTATCTCATACAAAATTGATCAACTCCTGTCCACACTAACAAAGGAACTTCAGTCACATAGCATCCAGCTTTTGGCTATTACTTTAACCTATGCTACTCCCTTATTTCGCTTCTACTTACAAGGAAGCAAGTTATAATACTATTTGTGCTACTTTTTTCTCGATTAGCATGAAGTAAATAGAAGCATAAGCTTTTTAACAATAATTTGTTGCAGAGAGGTAGAGAAAATCATGTGAATGGAACACATCAGATTTTTATAGTATATCTCAATTAACATGAATTTGATAGTAGAATAAGTTTTTGGAAGAAGAGTAGTTGCAGAATAGGTAAAAAACTGATATGAATATAACGCATCTGATTTTCACCTTCTGATCCAGCAAAGGGAACACAATATAATTAGCATCATATAGCGACTAACTTTAAAGATTTGACTGTCGCTTAAATCTAGTGTATTACCCTATTCCCATTGCATCTACAAGTAAATATATAGTGAATGCATTTCTACAAATATCTCAATCAATGGATATGGAAAGAGAAATATGAGTTTTACCGGTAGTTTAACGAATGGTCAGAGAAATGGTGTGAATTTAACACCCCAGATGTGCTATTTTTAATTATTCACCGTAACCATTCTGCTCCGTTCCCTGTGCATTTTAACGTTACTCTTTCTTTTCAATTATCTTCCCGCTCCCGTTTCCCTTCTATCATCTTTCACACACATTCTCACTTTCCAGTCCCTGTTCCATTTACAGTCCCCCCTCAACCCATCGCTCTACTTCTCACTGTGCAACGTAGATGTAATGTGATGTAATAAACTACGTTTACTGAGGTATCAACAAGAATTAAAACAGGTAAAAAGTTTAGCATGTCATAACTGCGCGTCTCTTCCTTTCTCTGTTATGTGATCGGAACTACATTGTTCCCTGTGGTAACCGGTTTAAGTACGCATTTTCATTCACATATCTTTGTCTAAAACTCTGTAGCAAATTATGGTTAGAAACCTTATGCTTCTATTTACTTCATATTAATCGAGATAACCATTAGCAGAAACGGTATTATTCCTTGCTTCCTTCTAAGTAGAAGGTGAACAAGGGATACACAAGGAAGTATTTTAAAACTGAAACCATTAACAAGGAATATCTCGAAAACGATCAACCCCACGAAAAAGTGTATATGACCTAAAATATGTGTTTTAATGATATCTATATTTTACTTATGATTACGTAAGTTTTTGTTTATCTCTTATGGTTTATCAGTTATGAAAAATTCAGCAAAATTCATTCGGATTAAAGGGGCCTTCAGAAGCTATTCTCAGAAACTTGAAGATATATAGTTTGTCATGTAAATATCTTTAATATACGGTATTTATTAAACAATTAAGGGAAATTTTTGAGAAAATGAAAATTTTCGAAGTTTTTCCATGCAGAGGGTAGTTGGGGGTGGAGGGATTTTCTTAAATATCTTCGTATCGCATCCTTGGAAGATACTGAATTTAAATACCAAGTTTGCTGACCACCCACACTCACACACATACACACACGGTCAGTATTCTAAAAATGTTTTTTTTTATTGAGGGAGTATCACAACAGATATTTTCGGTGAAATCTCGATATCGAATTTTGGATGCAATACAATACCTTCTCTGTATACAATGTACTTAGAACGTGTAGTGAAAATAAAACATCTGATGCGTTTCTTCACATGACATTCTCTAAACATCTGTAACAATCATTGTCAACAAGCTTGTTCTGCTACTTCATACTAATCAAGATAAGCATTAGCAGAAACCGATTTATTAATTAATTGCTTATAAGCAGAAGGGAAATTAGGGAATAAATTAGGCTAAAACGATACTCAAATCTTCTAAAAGCTGGTCGCTACGTGAAACAATAGAAATTCGATTCCCTTTGCGTGGTGTCGTTCGAGAAAGGTTTAGTAGTTCAAAATTAAAACCAATAACAAAGAATATCTCGAAAACCGACATCTCTACAAGAAAAACGTATTTGACATAAATTATATATTTTAACGAGATGTCCCGTTATTTGTCTAAGTGTTACGGTTAAACCGTTATACAAAATTTTGTAAAACTCATCCAGTCTTCAGGGGCTATTCATAGAAAGTTTAAAATATACATTTTATTTGTGAAGTAAATATATTTAATATACGCTATTTTAATCAAAATCGTTGGAGCAATTTTTGAGAAAACATTTCCAAACATTTTTCTATGTAAAGGATAGTTTGCGGTGGGCGGATTTTTTTAAATATATATATATTCATGTCGCATCCTTGGAAAATTCTAAATATAGATCCAAGTTTGGAATTTAACAGTCTTTTCGTTTTTGAGCTTTGCTGCCCGCCCCCCCCACATACACACACATACACACATACACACACACACACACACACATACGCACACGAACACTCATTCTGTGCCCGTGTGGGAGCTCGTTAAAAATTTTAAAATCGATATCACTCTGGGATAGCCCCTACTACGAGCGTTTGTATGAATTATTCATCGAAACATTAAAACTGTCAGAAAATGTTTCTTTGCAGCTTTAATACATATTATAACCTCACCATAAAATAAAATAAGAAATAAACTCGTGTGCAAAAGTCTCTACGCAGTACTATTTCGTATAAAGCGTTAATGGATCACACTGTTCATATAAAGACATTAAATGTGTTTCAGTAATCTCTACATTTTTCGTGCAGTAATTTATGATCTACCTCTTAACGATTTCCCAGCTATATAAAGTTTGGTAAAGTAAAAAAGTTTTCACTTGCATTCACAGAAAATTCAAAACATAAAATTTTATTCTTTTCGTTCGGTATACCGATATCTAAAGTATACGAGAATTTAATCAAGAGAGCTATTTTAAATAGGTAAATAAAGATAATTATTAGAAAGGTAGAGCCAGAATGAAAAATTCAATGTCATAGCCGGAATTTGAACCACGAATTTATCGGTCTCCGTGACAACATGTCGATACGACATTAAATGCTCCGACTGACTCCCGTTTTACCCGAAAAAACACAAGAGCCCTCAAATTATTTTGATATTTTAAGATGACATACCCAATCTGATCTATAATGTAAATACTTTTAAGTTCCGAGCTTCATAATTTTCCAAATATTAGACTAGTCAGTGAAAATAGTTGATTTAAATATGAATCCCAGGTCTTAAAGCACTTGCAACATTATATGTTGCAATTAGAGGTATGTTATACTAAAATATTTTGAGATCCCTTGTGAATTAATGGAAAAAATCTTATGTGTTCCATTCACATGACTTTCTCTACATCTCTGTAACGAATTGTTGTTAAATAGCTTATTCTATCTAATTCATGATAATTGAGATAAACATTAGCAGAAATACTTTCTTTTAAGTGAAAGAGAAATAATGGAATACAGTGGGCTAAAACGATAGTAAAATCTTGCCATGTGAATGGAATCCGTTTCTTTGCATTGCAAGGAATTGACAAATATCCACATATAAAAACTTTCATCCAGAATAAAGGGCTCTTCAGAGGCTATTGCCAGGAAATTCAAGATATACATACCGAGTTTTCGTTTTTAAGTTATCGTGTTCAAAGACACTGACACACGAACCTTTTTCTAAGTATGTGTTTTTTTTTGTTTGTTTTTTTTATACGTGGGATCCTAAAGCATCTATTTCCGGTGAAATATTGGTATAGAATACCTTCTCTATACACTATGTACATAGTTCGTGTAGAGAAAGGATAAGGTGCGTTTGTTGGGAAATTTAACATATTTTCGACATATTGCCATGGTAGCTCAGTGATAGAGCAACCGTTCGGAGACCGGGGGATCCGTGATTCAAATCCCGGCTATGAAATTTAATTTTTCATTCTGATTCTACTTTTTCCACATCCTGTCCTACACACGGTTTGAATGGAAAATCTAATTACCAAATATTGCTTTTTCATTTAAAGGGAGTTTTGGGAGCTAAATCATTTATTTTCTTCCTCAGGACGTGCCTGGTTAAAGCATAAAACCTGGTTTACCCGGATATTCGTTTCTATGCTGCCCCTTTTCCAGATGTTTTTTTCCCAGAGACCTCATCGTTCCGGAAAAAAATATAGGTAATTTTCATGAAATAAATACTAAAACACCTATTACAGGCAAGGGATGGATAAATTAATAAGCAGAAAATATATATTGGTGTAATTAAAGTAAATATTGTTAATTATACCCATGCGGGTTTCGTTTGATTAGCAACAAGTTGGTTTTTGTTTTTTTTTTTTAACATCTGAAAGTCTGTATTTATACAGATGTGCCTAAGGATCACCTTCGTCACTTGCATTACAAATGGAAAGTACAAGATTTTTGGAAAAAATTCCATTTCAAGTACATTGTATTCTATAAGTGCGCCAGTTTTTTAATCAATTTTATTAACTTATACTATACACTGTTCTGTTCTTTTGTTCGAAACACCACCTTTATCTTGGGTCTAGGATAACAGCCAACAATAAAATGTACGCAATTAGATAAACATATCTATACCCAAAACGGAAGTCGTACGCTCAAGTCACAAATATAAATATTGCAATTTCGGAGTGAGTTAAGGCTTATACATTGGATATGGAATGTTGAGGTGTATCATTTGATTAATAAAACCTAAAACTGCAGTCATTTTTTGACGATAGTTATTTCTATGCTCTTCCCGGCTATGCCATCATGGCTGGAAAGATGCAAGTTCTCACACTCCTTGTGTTTTCATTTATAATAGTTAATAAATTAGATTTAGTCCTCCAAACATTCATATGTGTATTATTATGACAGACATGTAACATACTCTTATGATAGTATAAATCTTGCAATTAATCTTACATTTGTTATTTAATTCCGGCAGCATTTAAATATAACACTTTCAGCGTAAGGAGTCATCTCGCCTTCACTGTAGTTTTGCGTTTCAGTTTTGAGAACAGTTTAATTTATCGCGTAATGATAAAAATTTTGTTTACAGGTCTGTATATACCACCATCATAATAGTTTGCATAATGTCTCAGATATAAAATGACACACCTGAAAATATTGTATCTCTTTAAAGAAGAGAAGAGAGTCTCCGTATGTTGATTTTTACCAACCTAGTGAAGCTAGAAAAATGTATGTACATATATTTATTTATTTACACACATTATCGAGATTTTGACTAATGACAATCTATCTTTTAGTTTAATATTGAAAGACATGATTATGCTTAAAGTGCTGTGCATTATATAGAGGTTTTAGCATTTTTATTGTAATAAATAGGGCGCCAAAAATTAAAAAGGTGACCCGCATAAATTAATATATCAACACGAGTTTATATATTCACAGTATAACCGTTTAATTTAAAAATACATTTTTAAATGTATATTAGGTAACAAAAACACTTGAATTTTTAGTTAAATACTTTTGCTAAAAATTATCATATTCTGAATTGTGTAATAATATTTACGGCTAAGTTTTTCATAGAAGTTTCAGAAAAATAAAATGCGACTGAGTTGAGGATGATTTTTAAAAGTAAGCAATTATAAGATCTTTCCATTTTGAATAATGTTGCGCACATGAAAATTTGCGTTTTGTTCCTGATATCGAATATTTTACTCACAGAAAAATTAGTACAACATGTTTTTAGGATTGATGTATTTGAAACGTTGATGTACTAGGTTGAGCTGGGAATGACTATTCCTGTGTTCATTTCGTTCACAAGCACAGTAATTGAACTTCAGGTAGAGGAAAGTATAAGCGACATAGCTTTCATGCCTGAGGGTAGCAAGAATCCTTAATATTCTCAGTTATAATAAGTTCGGAATTACAACAGAGAATTTAATCTGCGAACTGTTGCAGACCGTGAAAGTTCCTGCTGAGGTAGAAATACAAAATAATTAGTGCAATTCTTGGAATGTCAATAACAAGACTGCAACAAGACAAGTGAGCAAAGGTTCAGATTTGTGGCTCTAGCTATGAGAAGCGGCTGTGGAATGCAATTTCCGCTGTAAGATTTCAGGTGCCCAGTAATGCAAGCTGAAATTCAATCACTAAAGTTTCCCGGCGTAAGCAAACACGCAAATACGTAATTACGAAGCATGCAGAGAGTACAATTACTGAGGAAACAGTTGAGCATTCATTTCATTTATAATCAGTCTAGTTAAAATAAGTGTAGTCAAAAAAATACGTGACATTATAAATGGACGTAATTATGCAAGAGGGAACCAACTTAAAATACTACTTTTTTACTTTATACCTACTACGTACATAGTTATAGAGAATATATTGTACTCCCCAAAAATTCGATATCGAGATTTCACCGAAAATACATGTCTTGGGTTTCCCTGAATCCCCCTCCCCAAAAAAGCATTTTTGGAAAAACGAACCGCATGTGTGTGTCTATGGACAGCATAGCTCAAAAACGAAAAGACCGTTGGCATTTAAGTTTGGTATCTTCCAAGGATGCAACACGAAGATTTTCAAGAAAATCCATCACCCCAAACTACCGTTTACATGGAAAAAAATTCGAAAATTTCGATTTTCTCAAAAATGGCTGTAGCGATTTTGATTAAAATCTATTATATATAAGATATTTACATGTGAAATAAAATGTACATCTTGAGTTTTGCATAACTGGTAAACCTTAAGAGATGGACAAAAACTTACTACACAAAAAATGTAGATCACGATAAAAGACACAATTTATGCCATATACATTTTTTCGTGGAGTTGATCGTCTTTGAGAATGCCTTGTCATTGGTAAACAGCTTAAAGAAACATACACTTTTTTCATACAGGAATTTTTCAACTCCTGTCCATACAAACAAGGGAACTTGTCACATAGCAACCATTTTTGGCTATCACTTTAAGCTAGGATGCTTCCTTATTTCGCTTCTACTTACAAGAAAGCAAGTACTAAGTCAATTTGTGTTTTTTTTTTCTCTCGATTAGCATGAACTAAATAGAAACATAAGGATTTTAACAATAATTTGTTGCAGAGATGTAGAGAAAGTCATGTGAATGGAGCACATCAGATTTTTCCCAGAGCAATTCTAATAAATTGCTAAGAACAAAGTGATACTTTAGAGAATTTCTATTGCAACTATGGGATTATAGAGCCCTCAATAGATTATTTGATAATCATAATATAGCTGTAACTGTATTTCTTACCTCTAGCAGCCAAAGGAGCAGAAACTGGAATTGGTTCCATATAGAACAAAAAATAAGGAAACAGTGGTTTCTTATATTGCTAAATTTTCAAAATAAACAGTTTATCTGTTTGAATTAGTTTACTAGCAACTTTATACTGGAATTAAATGCAAATGTTCGGTATTGCCATCCATATGAAAAGTAAAGGAGCAAACAGTATTTCTATTAAAAAGTGTCTCTTTTCACTCTAATGTGAGATCTAAATCCCCATTAAACCATCTACACCAGGCATGGGGACCATAGGAGAGGTAGCGATTGAAAGTGGCCTACTCCCTTCACATTCTGTTGCCGAGTGACGAAGGTTGTTTTGATACAAGCCAAGTCCCTTCCACCTAGTTGCGCAGACCAGATAAAGTGGGGTAATATGAAGAAGTCTGGTGGAGGGCAAGAGACTCCCTAGATCACTCGCAATACATTGGTTGTAATGGGAAAACAGTGAAACTTAAAACAGCTATAATTACATCATAAGGATACCTGGCCAGTAACTAATTGCGACAACACGTTCTTTATGATCGTCAGCTTCTATATGCAGGGATTAGACCTTGAATGTCCTGTTGGAAGTTGAATAAAATCACTTCATCGTCTAGACGGAATCTCATCCCATAACTGAATAAAAGCGAAATAAATATTATCATTGGACTTCAATATCGCATACTTACATTTAAAGTGTTTACAGAGAGCATAATTCAGCTTTCATTCCGTTTTATCAAAATCCGGTTATTGCATTTATATCTTCTCCTTTTACCTTAATGCACAACGTCGTCAACAAGAATTACAAAGATGGTTTGTTAAGAGTGCCTCTGCAGTAAAGTGGTCAAAATGCTGAGTTAAAAATGAAAAATGTGCTGGATTCGATTCTAGGCTGATCAAGCTATTCTTATTCCCCACCCTCAAGAGCCTGGAAATATGAATGCGATACTGAATGTGTATTAAGTTAATCGAGAAGTATAGTTTTAAAGCACATCTCAACTTTAAGCAGTCGTTATAGAAGGCCAAAGTAATACGACGATATTAAGTAAGCTGACATGTTATTAAATAAAACAAAAAATAAATAAAATGATTTATCAGGAAAAAACCATACGCGATACTGGATTTTCAGGGATGGTATGTACAGTATAAAAATAAAATAAACGTGAAATTATGCACCTGTATTCCTCTTCATTAAACTATATTCAAGACGTTAAGTAAACATTTTCTAGCAGTATTTGTGGTATATTTCAGTTAGATAACATAGGTATATTAATATGTGCACAACAGGAGAGTAATGTCTGTGCTTCCTGAAATAATTTATAAACAAATCTAAAATTCGAATCGATTATTTCTTAATATTCTTTATGTTCTAAAATTTTTGCAAAATTCCTTTTTGAACCCTGTGGGGTCGTGTTTCAGTCTGAAATTACAGATTTGAAAAGTTTCCTTAATATATTGAATCTAATATTTTAATACTGCCTTTTAATGCTAATAAAACATATTCAAAATGGTTATAAGAATGAAATTAGCGTTCTCGTTACCTTTGTCAGATAACAAGGGAAACTAAATACTAAAGGAACTGTGGCAGGGTTTAACATCATCTTGCCTTTATTCCCAAGGAAACAAATTTTCGCAAAATGCACCGAGTTTACCCTGCGATATCTCGATGGCACAAATTTGTTACAACTTGGAGCAGCTGACGACTTACTCAATACTTCTAGTTTATGTATTAGGAACCTAAAATAAATTATCATTTGCTTAGTGACCGAGGAACCCCACGAGAATAAATCGGAATGAATTTGGAATACAAATGTTGCAATTTATTCTTACCGATGGAAAGTGATCTCGGAATCATTTTTTCGGTGGTTAGTGCAACCTTGCAGCAAAGAAGTGCATAATACCCTTAAACCACCTCACTTTTAAAGCCCTATTAAGCGCACTGAACATGCGGGTGAAAGCACGTTTGCCCTTCACCTACTTATGCGCAAGAGGTTTCAATTAGCGATAGCACAAGGTGTTTGCAGCAAGCGCAGTTTAACCTGCGTGATAATAATAATTTCTACTATAGTATTAACTATACGTATTGTTTGTATTAAACATATGTTGACACAATAATTGTTATATCCACCTACTTTCGTTAGGCATAATACATAATTACCTTCCATTATCTTATGCACGTAATGTACTTACGCTACCTTATGATTAACATATTAAATTATTTGCTTTCGCATTAAATAAAACAGTAGAGTGTCATTGCTATTTAGCCTTAAAGTATTTTAAAACTACTTCGTCAATATGATAATTCCTTTCTATAATTTGGGCGTAATATCTTCTCTCTGGAAGTTTCACTCACGGATGCATATTACTTTAATTTCAGATTTTTATTTTTTTGTAGCGTTTGACGCCCGCTTTTACTACTCGTACTATGGCACGTACGCAATGCCAGTAATGATACATGGAATGAAGATGAAGCACCAGTGAAATGCGATGGCGGGGGAACTTGGAGAGCCCGGAGAAAATCCGCCGATTTGCCAACCAAAACTCGCATATGCGATCGCTTGAGATCTAACACTGGTGAGAGGCGTGTAGTCTAACCACTGAGTGTCCTTAATTTCAGTTCGTTAAGCTTACGTTATTTCCCTAATCTTAAGAGAAATAATTAAAAGTATACCTCAGTATTAACAAATATATATAATTATGTTTTAACTCGCATCAAATAGATATAATATTCGCTCAACGTTTTAGCTAAGTTCAGCTCCGGATACCTAATAAACTAATAAGAAATTAAACCCCTAAAAAGTGGAATGATATCGTCCCTTATATAATATTAACTGTGACGTTTTATCTGCAAATTGAAATCAACATATTAAATAGCAAACTTTCCTGTTTTTGTAACTTACAAAAAAAAAATCTCCATCACTCTTCATGAAACAGACGTCCCGATGAATCCACATTCGTCTCTGAATGAGACTTGTCGGAAGCAACAGCAGTGAAGGGGAGGGGTAGGCCAGTGGTTTGAGGCAAGAACGCGTTTCAGTGGAGTGCCCATTTTGAGCCGATTTTGCTCATGCCTCTTCTACACCATCTCAACGTTCGAGTCCCACCTTGGGCATGGGTGTTATATGTTTGTGCAATGTGTATATGTTTGTAAAATAAACAGTAAAACCAGTAAACCAGTAATCAGTAAAACCCACGGGGGGAAATGTAAATAGGGATACAGTACCGGAGTCCTGATCAGACTCCGTTACTGTTTTTATATATATAAAAAAAAAAAAAAAAAAAAAAAAAACGTTGGATTCTGCTACAATTTTCCTGTAAAATTATTTTGCATTTCTAGGAATTTGATGTATTATAGACTTTATATGATCTAGCTTTAACTGAGCATTAATGATCTTTCCATTACGGCAAGGAAGTGTCAGAAGGGCTGGCAGATATGAGGCCTTTCAGCCGTTCCGGTGCTTGCTTCTTTATACATCAACAAAATTACCATCCAATCCAGTATTCATAAATTGAAATACGGATTGTGCTTCACCATTTTGATTGGTCGTATTTTCAACCAGTTAACTTTGGAACTATTTGCATCCTGCTTCCTATTCACAATTTCTTTCTCAATTATTGACGTTCCGAAGAAGTTTTCTGTCTACATTCTGGGAACCTAGAGGTGTTGATTTTGAACGAAGCCACCTGAGTAAAGAGTCTTTGCTGAAGTTTGATAGCTGACTCAATTTCAATAAAGCCACTGTCATTTGGTAGCAAATACTGACCAGAAATAAGAAGCATTACAGTTATAGAGACAAAGCTTATTGCAGATTAGCTTTCAAGAATGTTAAGTTGATTCGTGTTCCACATGAATAAATCCACATAATCAGTTCAGTTATCTTAGTAGCAATATATATATATATATATATATATATATATATATACACAAATCTGATGTGTACCATTCACATGACTTTCTCTACATCTCTGCAACAAATTATTCTTAAAAAGCCTATACTTCTATTTACTTCATACTAATCAGTAAAAAATTAGCAGAAATAGCCATATTACCTGCTTCCTTATAAGTAGAAGCGAAATAAGGGAGTACCATAGGTTAAAGTGATAATCAAAAGCTGGTTGCTATGTCACTGATGTTCCTTTCTTTGTATGGACAGCAGTTGACAAATTCCTGTACGAGAAAAGTATAAGTTTTTCATAGCAGAAACCAAAAATAAGGAATGTTTCAAAAACTACGAACTCCACGAAAAAAATGATCTAACACAAATTGTGTGTTTTAACGTGCTCTACATTTTTTGTGTAGTAAGTACGGTTTAGCAGTTATTCAAAATTCAGTGAAATTCATCCAGAATAACTTTCTCTTCAGAGGCTATTTCCAGAAAATGCAAGATATACATTTTATGAAATTTTAATCAAAATTGTTAGAGCCGCTTTTGAGAAAATCAAAATTTTCGAAAAAAGTTCCATGTAAAGGATAGTTGGGTGTAGGGGGAATTTTCTCAAAATCTTTGTGTCGCATCCTTGGAAGATACTAAACTTAAATATCAAGTTTGGTATTTTACCGACCTTTGGTTTTTGAGTTATCCTGTTCAGGACACACGGAAACACGGGACACACACACACACGCACGGACGTTTTTCCGAAAATGCCTTTTTTAGATAAAGGGACCCTAAAATATATATTTCCGGTCAAATCCCGGTATCGAATTTTTGGGTGGAGTGCAATACCTTCTCTATACACTGTGAACATAGTGCATATAGAAAAAGTAAAAACCGTACCAAACGAACGCATTTCGGTTAATAGCCACCAGATGACAGTTTTTGTTGCTAAATGGTCGTAGTACTGCTATATTTCCCCTCCCCATTCAATGATAAGGTAACGCACCAGTTTATCGCCACAATGACGCAACGCAGCAGTGAAATTCAAATACAGTTTTATATATTAACTGTCCTTTCCTTACTTCTATTGTTTTAAACAAAACAGCAAAAAGCATTCCTGGCGACTAACAGCTAGAGTAAGTACTTATTTATTTGCCACTAGATAGACATAGTGGTATTTTCCCTGCCCATCCAATGTTACGATAACGCAACAGTTTATCGCAGCAGTGACATTCAAATACATCTTTATGTATTAACTGTCCTTTTCTTACTCCTATCGTTTAAAATAAAGAAGATTTCCTGGTGACGAACACCTAAAATACATACTGATTATTTGCCTCCAGCTGGCCGTAGAACCTACTGCTCTATTTTTCTTCTTCAATGCTAAGGGAATGCACCCGGTTATGGAGTCAATGATGCAAGATAACTGTGAAAATCAAATATATTTATTATGTATTAACGTTTGATCAAGTAATATTTTGGGTTAAATGGAGAAATTTAATACATAAAGCTATCATCAAATAAAAGCTTATCAATTGCCCAACCAGATCTACCTGCTCTTCATGAACACCTAAAATACGTATTTATTTCGTTGCCACTAGATAGCCGTAATACCTACTGCTTTATTTTTCTTCCCCATTCAATGCTAAGGGAATGCACCCGGTTATGGAGATAATGGCGCGAGATAATTGAAAATCAAATATATTTCTTTCCTGGTGACGAACACCTAAAATACGTTTTTATTTATTCAACACCAGATGACCGTAGTACTTACTGCTTTATTTTTCTTCTTCAATGCTAAGGGAATGCACCCGGTTATGGAGACAATGACACAAGATAACTGTGACAATCAAATATATTTCTTATGTATTAACAATGGTACCCTTGGTCACATCGTTTAAACAAAGAAACAGTTATATTTTTGTTGTAATTCTTTAAAATAAACACGTTATAAACTATGCACATAACCATTAACCCTTCTTGTAATGTGAAAATGGCAGAGAAATGACGGGACCCGTTTTAGGTTTAACTTCCTATTGCAGACGTTGGTTATTTGACTTTATGTGACACATGAGCTAGCTAAAGAACATAGAGATACCCACGTCACCATCACACTGCAATTGTGTTGCTCTTAATACATTTGACCAAGTAATTAATATTTTGGGTTAAATGGAGAAATTACACAAAGCTATCATCAAATAAAAATGTATTAATTGCCGTACCAGATCTACCTGCTCTTTAGTTATGTCATTGTTAGCCTTAAAAATGACTGTTTTGACATAGGAGAAAATAAAGAAAGGGGGTGGAAAACATTAGGAGTAAAGGAAAGAAAGAGATTCGGAAGAAACATGACTGTCTCCTTAAAGTAATTCATTACCTATGTCAGCGTTTACCCGGCACACTATGAGAGGGCTGCCATTACTGTTATGCCAATGACATCCCTGCTTACCCACGCTGTTAACTGCATGTCATCCTTTCCACAATACCTTATGGGTGCTCTGACTTCGTCCTTTTCGCAATACCAACTATATATATACTACATTGCGCAGATCATAGCGCTTCATTGCGCTTTTCAGATTCAAATGCATTATTGGACATTTGCAATGGTAAATTCCTGTTGACACTTCTACTGGCCTCATTTCGTTTCCATCACATTTTTATCAGTTCACAACGTCAAAGAAAGAATTAATATCGAAAGTGTTTCCAAATATTTGTGCAAATTACAAAAATGATGCTTGGTTGAGCGAACGAGCCATTTTAGCAACTAATAAGAATGTAGATTATTTGAATATAAAAATTCAGGTTAAAATTGATGGAAAAATGCATGCATTTAAGTTGATTGATTCCATTACCAATCCAAATGAAGTCGTCAATTATCTTACTGAATTCCTAAATTCATTGGATTTGCTAGGAATACCGTCACACAATTTACAGCTCAAGGTTGACTCGGTGATATTATGCTATGTAACCTCAATAAGTCAAAATTATGCAGCGGAACTAAACGCACTGTTAAAAAAATATGAAAATTTTGATTTAAGCTACTATAACATAGGAAAGCTCTTAGGCGAGGATATACTTATTCCAAGAATACCACTAATGTCAACCGACTTTCCTTTTGAATTTAAGCGTGTTGTTTCCGGCGCGCAATGACAATAAATCCCAAGGTCAATCGTTAGAAGATTGTGGAATATACCTTGAATTGTCGTGTTTTTCGAATGGGTAGTTGTACGTTGTTTTCTCTCCGAAAGGAAAAGTGTACATTACAAGGCATTACAATAAATTATTGTCAACTCATTTAATTGTAATTTTACTTCATTGCATGTTCGTACTGTAGACGGAAGATTTTGTCTGAGTTCTTTTCATTACATACACCACCCATGCGGACAGCTAGTTTTATATATTACATTATTTTGTTTCCTGAGACATGATCTCAGTTTTAGGGCTCCACCAGCTGGAGTGCCTTCGAATGATGCATAACAATGAACATTCTTTATTTTCTTATATAACGGACGCCCCTGGATTGAACAATATAATAATCGAAAATAATTATGAACCGGTTGAATGCAAATGTTGAGTTGGTTCTTTCTTACATATCACAGTTTCAGGCATAATTTTAAAGCAGTAGTTTCGTTTCTCTCCAGATAGCAGCAGAATGCAAAATAGAGCAAGTTCATTTTGTATTGCACACTACACATATTCAGCTTTATACTGGAAGAGATACCCATATTAAAAATAGTGGTTCATGGGTTCCTCCTTGCACAGCTACATCCAAATAGCCTTAAATATTTTTCTGTCTTACATCTGCGTGTTTGTGAGTACGCTAAACAATCCTATGTTTATTGTTCAGGTAGTACTAGGATAGTTATCTTTTAAAATGGAAAACTCTTGATACTTTTCCTGAATACGGGGGACAATGAGCTAAGCTAAGAAGACGGTGGATATGCTTATGAAGTGACGGATGCAGAATAGGATACTCTGGTTCTTCTGTTCTGTCGTTTCCAGTAAGACTACTACACAAAACTTTTTTTTTTTTTTTTATTGTTTTTTAAAACAGTACCGGAGTCTGATCAGGTGCTGTATCCCCATTTACATTTCCCCCCGTAGGTTTTACTGTTTATTACTGGTTTTACTGTTTTTACTGTTCCTTTTACAAACTTAGACACATTGCACAAACACATAACACCCATGCCCAAGGCGGGACTCGAACCCACAATACCCTGCCCACGAAGCACCAAAGCGAGACGCTTTAGCGAGCGCGGCCATGGGGACCGGCAAACTTCGGCGCTTTCCACATGTGGAAAATGAGATTGGGCGGCAAGCTAAACATTTCTACGTTGACTCAAGAGATATCTAGGAGAATGGGGCAGCTACTTACCAACAGAACATCACTACAGACTTCACCGCATGGCTTGTGAGGATCCCCGGGAACGAAGGCATCAGCTATAAGCTGAGCGTATGTACTTTACCCTCCTGAGAGTAATCATCAACATTCATCACCACCTAAAATAGGTGGTAGATACATTAGAACACCAGCGGAGCGGCGGCAAGGTTGCTGCACCTAATCTCACCACGATCCTATCAGACTTTAAATAACTTAAAATATCAGTATAATATTTTAAATTGCCTGCTTTAAATATCAAAATGAAATCTTGCGCGGAGGCGCAGGTAGTGGCGGGTGTGACTCACATTCATGAGGTCCATGATTTTGGGGAGGGTCCCCGAATCTCCAAGCGAATACTGGGAAGGTTCAATACATCCCCATATCCCATATCCCCCAACTCACCTACCTTCTCATTTATTAACCTTCATCTGGCTGGTCTGTTTAGGGGTAATGAGTGTCAGAGTTGAATGACAGAGAAAAAATTATGCTTTCTGATCAATTTCGCCCCCCCCCCAAGTGGGATAAGTAGTTGTACTAGTTACCGCCCAGGGATTTAATCTGGAGATTAGAAGGTCCCTGGCCTGTGCCCTGTCATAACTCCTTGTGTCGGCCGCCCTCTGTCTCCTCTCGTTTCATTCTTCCCCTCGAGGTGTCCCACAAGGGGCATAGGGGCAGAAGATCTAGGTCGAGGTGTCAAATTCCCTCTGCGACTTATTCTACCCAATTGGCTTGAAACATACAATATATATTTTGAAGTTTCAGTGAATACATAATGGCATCTAATGGACTGCTCAAAAATTGAGAAATCATAAAATGTAAATATTTGTAAAATCTTAACTAAGAAAACCACGACAAATAGTAAACAAAATACGCAAGTCATACAGTAATTTCAACGGAATAGACTTTGGGAGGTCCATGAAATCAAAATAAGTTGCGCTTGCGTTTGAATGAGTGAGGAAAAGGAACAGCTTAATAAATGCTAATAATCGGATGGATACCATACTTCGGATTTAGAACTATGTATCGTTTTGCAAGGCTGCAACAGAAATATTTTCAAGATGTTTCACCCATCTGGAGATTGTACAATAAATACATTTTGTTTTCTTTCCCCAGAAACGGTATAATAAGATTTGAGATGCTGAATTTAAGAATAAAATTGCATGTTGAATTATTGCAAGTATGTTTGGAAGTCCCGTTCATTCTGATATTATTTTGTATAACTGAAAAGACATAAGACATACACAGAAAAATGCAACATTCGATCAATGGTTTTTATTTAGGATTAATTGTTTTCAAAATATTCCTGTTGCATGTGCAATGTTCCTAAACGTAAACGCGACTCCGAAAGTTTGCAATTCCTCTTTTTCCTATGCAGATCTCTTTATTATAATGTAAGAATTTATTTCTCCAGGTAAATGATTAACCATCTGAATGCGGCTTCTACTTGTTGAATAAAACCAAATACTTACTTTTTAATTTGAAATGATTATTAGGAAAGCAACTATCTTAATAACGCACCATGCACAGAGGAATGAATTTATATAAGTAGTCGTTTTTCTGATTGAGATACACCAAACCCATATAGCCTGATTGAAACCATTTCTACGCAAGGAATCGATAAACGTAGGACGTATAGAAAAAAAATCTGATGTGTTACCATCACATGACTTTCTCTCCATCTCTGTGACAGATTATTGTTAAAAAGCCTATTCTTCTATCTACTTCATGCTAATCAATATGAACATAACCAGAATTAGTCTTATTACTAGCTCCTTGTAAGTAGAAAGGAAATCAGAAAGTGTACAAGATAAAGCGATAGTGTCGTCCTTTAAACGCTTTCGCTATATGAAACAACTGAAATTCCAATCTTTTGCATGCCAGGAGAAAACAAACGGGAAACCAGAAGTAAGATGTCTTCCCATTTGACAAAAGTTTAAGTAGCTAAAGTATAAACAATGATCCGGAGTATCTCGAAAATGGTTAAATCTAGAAAAATATGCATTAATATAAAGTGCGTGTTTTAACGAGATCTACATTTTTTGTATAGTACGTATATTTCTTACGGTTTGCCAGTTTACAAAAGTCATCCAGAATGAAGAGGTCTCAGAGTCTATTCCCAGAAAATCCAAGATATGCATATGTAATAAAAATATCTTAAACATACGTATTTTAATCAAAATCGTTAAGAGCCATTTTTCAGAAAATCCAAATTTTCGAAAAACGTTCCATGTAAAGGAGGCCCCAAAATATGTGTTTCCGGTGAAATCTCGGTATCGAATTTTTGGGTGCAATACAATACTTTCTATATATATATAGTAGTGTAGTAAAGTAATAAGTAACTCAGTATACTAATAGTGCAATCACGAAAAGGATGCCTGTGATATTAGAGTGGAGGGAACGTCGTGTGTTAACCTAATATCTTTTATACAATCCTACCATTATAAAGACGTTATAACTGTATTTAACATCGTGCATAGTTTGCTCATAATTGCACGGTTGTTGCCATGGCTTATACAGAAAAGATGACATCCTTTTTGGATACTCTTTTTTTTTTTCTGAACGACGAAAATGCATAAACCTCTGTACATTGTTGAATATAAAATATCAAGAGTTAAAAGTTTAATTACTTATAAAGCTATGCTGATAAAAGGCCACAGTACAGTCCGTAACACCTGCTTACTTTTCTTATAGGAAAAGACTCCATGCTTATCGGTTCAACGCGCCAGAGAATAATAAAAAGTTAAATGCAGGGAAAGAAGCTTAGGTCTCATAGTATATCAAAACACTCACCTATGTCTGCTGTGGGTGCTAAAATATGTTATGATTTTTATTTAAATATATAACACACAGTGAGGGGTGTGTTGGATCGGTTTGTGAGGTGGTTGTTAAATAGAACAGAAAAGCTTTTCCTAAATGATTATTACAATTATTATTAGTAATTTCTGTTAAACAATATTTTATGATTGCATAAAATGTAGTCAAGATAATCCACTGTTGCACAAATGATTTTTACGTTTGATTCACCCTCGTATATTTTTATTTACGCATATTTCTTTTCCCGTATATGGAGATAAATCTTTGGTACCTTAATGACACGTGCATTGAAGGTAAGTAGCCCAATATATCGTTAAATGAAAATATTGAGTTAGACAGCAGTTGATATTTATTATCAAATCCAACATAGCACAAAGGAAAAAGTTATTGGTGCTACGAGGAAGCATCTGTCGTGGAACTCAAGTTATTGACCGTCTCGAGCACCCGTAGCGGCGAAATTCACTTGGAGCGGGAAGCCAAGCTTCATGTCAGAGCAAACATTTGGAAAAAAAACAACAAAAAACTACCTGCCACGCCTTGGGATAGGTCGCAGGAGTTTTATTCCCTCAGCTGTCCACGTCTGGTAATCCGAGGAGAGTTTGTCGTCTTCTTCAACAGAAAAGTGCTTATCTTTCTTGTCACATTTATTTCTTTGTTTCATTTAGTGTGATGGGTTTACTAATGGTTTCAATGAACAATTAGTGCTCTGAAAAACAGGAAACTTGTCTTATTTGCCTTGATCGAATCCGCAATTTATAGACCTCATAGAAATCATTAGATTCAGTTCTCTTTCGGAACGAACTGCAATAGGTAATGAATTCCGTTTTACGTTAATGTAAACTGACCACATTCGTACCAAAATGGCGACATAACTAATTATAATTAGGCTAGGCCTTAAGATTCAATTATTTTATGAAGTCATTACGTAAATGCATATATTTATATGCCTTTCTATGTGTGTAGTTTAACTTTCTTTTATACTGATAGATCATGTCGGACGATGAATGAAATCGGTGAAATGATGCTCAAAAGTCATGGAGTTTAAATTTACTCGACATTCGTTTTCTCAGGTAGGGGTAAAACATGTAAAACACTTTATCCGGGTAACTCGCCCTAACTCGAGATTCGAACTCGGGACGTCTTGAACATGAGGTAGACACACTTATCCGCATACTACGGAAGCGGACCCTTATATACTTATTTAAATTTATAAACGAAAATGTTCAGTAAAACGTTCATAAATATTCAAAGGATACTGTGAACTACTTCTTTTGAAATGAGAAAAAACTGTATTCATCTCCTAAATTTATTAATTTTGTTCAGATTTATTTGTTGCTATTCATTCGTTTAAAATATTATGCACATAACTGCATTTGCAAAGGAAATAAATATATTTAGAATTTTACAATTTCTGAAATCCTTACTTATAAATGAAGGAAAATATGCATGATAATATAGGAAACTCTATATTTTAGTTCAGCATCTTTCAAGGATACAAGTTTTTCGAAAAAAGTCCCCCACTGTAAACTACCTTTTATTAGGTAAATTTTCATATGATTTTCAATAAAATATATTTTCATAGCATTCACTCTGAATCACTTCATATAATAGTAAACCGCTCGAAATAGATAAAATAGTAATAGAATGATAAACTAGCTTCTCGTAAAAGCGCACAGTTTGTCAAATACATGTTTGATTACGTTAACATTTTCCGAGGAACTCTTTGTTATGGATTTCAGTTTTAAAATGCGTATATCTTTTATTTTCTTTCTCGCCTATCTAGAACAGGTATAAGAAAGTATTATATTCTACCAAAAACTTCTTTATAGATTTTTCATTGGGTATATACATGTTTTGAGGCCCGCTGAACCTAAGAAAGAACACATTCTTAGAAATTGTTCCGTGAGTATTTCCATCCATGTATGTATCCATGCTTCTGAGGACTGCTTAACTCAAAAGCACTCGCAAACATGAGTATTTTTCAAGAAAATTCCCCCAGACCAAACTATCCATTGCACATGGAAAATGTCATGTTATTTTGATTCTATCAAAATTGGCGGTAATTATTTTAATTAATATACCATGTATTTAAGAAGTACGTATGACAAATAAAATACTGATCTTGAGTTTTCTGGCAATCGACTATAAATTTGTGCATCGTAATGGTTTCATATGATTTTGTTTAGGGAGGGTCTAAACCAAAACAGAAAGGCAAAAGCTTACCACAAATAAATGTAATTTTTTTCAAAATAATATTTACTTCAAATGACGTTTTTGTTAGCAGCATCTTCTGTTTTGAATTCTTCGATATTCTATCAGTTTTAAATATGTTATCGCTATTCATTTGTTTTCGCTATGCCTTGGAAAAGTTACACAATATCAAGCGTAAAATTGAATGAAATTGAGTTTTATTTATGGACGCTCTTTATTTTACTGCTGCGGTTCTTGGTGTTTCATTCTATATTGGGTGTGAAAAACCACTTAACTTTACTCAGATGTATCTTTATCAAACTTGAGGTTCTTTTCATGCCGTAAATCTACTTGACAGTACTAACGGCTTTACTTCTCTTCCGAAAGAAGCCATACTAATGAGTTTTACGTCCGAAAACATCCATCGTAGCGCCGGGTTTCAACCCGAGACCATGGGAATCAAAAATCAGCATATTACCCCAGATCGTGGAGGACGACGAATTTCAAGTGTAATCAACCATCTGAATCGCTATTCCGTTTTCATCATGCAGCCGATGATTTAGACTTAAATAAGATTAAAGAATAACTTTTGAAATAATAGTATTAGAATCAACATAAACATAAATGATAGTTGGTAGAGAAAGTAATTGACTAGATCAGATAGGGAAGATGATTTTCTCACTATATCATAGAAGAATTGAGTAGGCCAACTTAACAGCAACACACTTTTAAACATCTGAACACCGATTTGGATTCATCTTATCTCCCTTTAATCTACAATAATATGTGTAATGAAATTATTCTGCAAAGATTAATCTCAATAAACATAAAATCCGAAGTCTTTCGTAATAATAGTTTACATAAAATATGACATAAAAATAAACGATACCGAATAGGGATCTTGTAATGCAACCTTTAGACTTGCAAAAATCTGGTTGTTACCAAAGTATAAAATGGTTAATTGGCTAATATTGTAATCCTCGAGAATTTCACGATGCCATTTTGACTCACTACTAGGCTTATGTTTAGGAGTTCAGATTATAAAAGGATTATTAACAGCAATACATTAAAATAAGAACTGATATACATTATTCAGCTCATATTGTTCTCTAATGAAATGTGTAAATGTGTAAAGAAGCTGTTTTTTATTATACAAGAAGTAAATAAAAGAGTTTTTTAAATTATTATAGATATAGGAAGCCTTCTGAATGCAGAGTTGGTTTTTTTCTGTTAAATGTAGCATGTGAATAGTTACGAGATCTACTAATTTTATTTATAACGCTTTCGTTAAAATTAATGCTCGAGAAGTTTCTCTACTTTTTTGTGTTGTCTGTACACGTAATCCATTTATCGCGAAAAACAGTGTATCAGATGGCACTGCAAGCATAAGAAAGAAGCACAATTTAATATTTTGAATTCAGCAGATCCCAAAACATGTATTTCCGGTGAAATCCCGGTATCGAACTTTTGAGTGCAATTCAATACCTTCTCTATATACTATGTACATAGTACGTGTAGAGAGAGAGAAAAAAAAAGCACCCTAACAATGGAACAATGCTCTCTATCTCTAAGGATTTGAATGCATTCTACAAATTAAAATATATTTACATCTCTACTAATATATAAGGCAAAATTCGACGAAGCGTTACTCGTTATAAAATTGGAAACCACTCATTTAATTTCAAAGTTTTATTTCAATAGTGCAAATTTTAGGTTTGGTAATGTTTCAGGATATCATTTTGTTCCAATATCTTACGTTTTTATATGCAAGAATTAAAATTAAGTGAATTTATTTTTATACGGTCTTCTAGATCCCGTTGATCAGCAAATAAATGGAGTCCTCCAGTTTAATGGTGTTTTTTTTTATATGACCTACTGGTTCTTCGCATTTGTTGAAGTAAAATAATCTTTTGCATGGCGGCCTTTTATAGTTTAACTTTTGTCTTCAACAGATCCAGATTTTCAATCTCGGTCAGAGTATGTTGCATGGAATTTCCAGAGGAAATTGGATGACCTATAAGTTCTGTGGACCCCAGGCTGATTTGAGCATCATTTCATCTATTTCATTTCTTCATTGTCTGATATCAAATATAAATAAATAAATATATATATGATTTTATTTTAACTAACTATTTTATTAGTTGAATTTTTAATTCATGTAAGAAGAATCGTCAGCTGACTAGTATGATTAAGATTTGTACTTCTTGGATGAATTAACAACTCAAAACTTTCCCATCATATTTAAAATGATTTTATTAAATATTGAATTCTAGCAATATGTAATCCATTTTGGTTAAAATGAATCAGAATGGGATTTACACTCTGCTCAGACCTAATTTTAAAGCATGCGCAATGTATAGTGTTTTTTTTTTTTTTTTGTTTTTTTTTTTTTTTTTTAGTTTAACGTACTTTAACCTGGTTTGATCATATCGGACGATGAATGAATTTGATGATATGATGCTCAAATTATCTCGGGGTCCATGGAACTTAAAGTTACTCGGCATTCGTCTTCTTAGGATAAGGGAAATCCCCGAAAAATACAAACCTATCCGGGTAACTCACCCTAAGCGAGATTCGAACTTACGACCTTTTGAACGTGAGGCAGACACGCCACCACCACACTACCCAGGCGGGGAATGTATAGTTCTTTTCGTCAAACGGCCAGAGGAGGTTCATTGGTTTCGGTCAGTAGACTACTAACTGGATTGGCTGAAAGGTCTCAAGTGCTGTCTCAACGAAGATGTATAGATGGAGTACAGCATCCTGAGAGCTGAAGTCTTAGCAGAGCTATACGACCAAAATCATGCTTAGATCTTGCAAAACACTAGTAGGAAGTAATCAATATCTGGAAATCTGCTCCCCAATTCTATGTAGTTAAAGATCTAAGAATATTTAATATTCTATAACACTCATCTCTGAGATGCTTTAAGTGTGGTCTTTATGTAAGTTTTCTGTTGAAAAGCATTCCTTAAATTTTTCACCGTTTACTCTTGAGAGTTTGTATTATTTATAGTAAGAACAGGAGCTAAAAAGTGGAACTTTATCCTAGAAAATATACAGTTTTCAGTTTTGTGTATTAAGAATTTGAAACTTGTAGATGCGCTCCACTCCTCAAGGCAATTCAGATTTGTTGTCTGTTTCTCCCAGCACAAGCAATAGCGAGGTCGTGAACATAAATACAGTTTTTAAATGAGGTTCTGATTTTTCTGGTATCATTTATAGCTACTAATAAGTTGAGAAGGAAGTTATGAATGAATTGTATCATATTATCAGTTATATTGTTACGTAGTAATACTGAGATTATGTTGTTTTTCCATACTATATTATGTGCTTTTTCAAGTTTAAAAGTGATGAAGCTGATGTGTTTCTCTCGTACTTTACTTATATCAGATTCTAATCCTATTAGCCTGTCCAGGGTTGAATGAGAGCACCTGAATCCATTTTGAGCAGTCTCTGCTTTGATTGTTCTAGAGTCCAACAGAGACGATTATTAACTACTTTTTCCAGTATTTTGCGCATAGTGCATGTTAGGAATATTGGTCTGAATTTTTTTAGCAGATAGCTGCCTTTGCTCTGATTGTGTAAAAGGATAGCAATAGTAGTACGCCATAGGTCAGGGAATGTGTTGCTTTCTCATATTCGGTTATAGATAGCGATCAAGTGAATTAAACCTGCCTTCGGAAGCTGTTTCAAACACTCATTTATCATGTCCCAAGCTTTGCCGGATTAGGAGAGAATTCAGAGCTTCCCTATAAAGAATTTTGTCATTATATGCTTGATAAGGTTCAAGTGCCGCGTTGAGATTTGATTCTGGCGCAGAATTTTTCATTTTCAGAAATTCAGTTTGGTAATTAAGATCATATGACGTGGCAGTAAACCTCTCAGCAAATAGTTTGCAACTATTTGTTTTTGTAAGTTTTACTTTTTCTATATGTACTATGTACATAGTGTATAGAGAAGGTATTGCACTCCACCCAAAAATTCGATACCGAGGTTTCACCGGAAATATATGTTTTAGGTCCGTGTGCGTATGTGTGTCCGTGTGTCAGTGAACACGATAACTCAAAAACGAAAAGTAGGTAAAATACCAAACTTGGTATTTAAGTTTAGTACCTTCCAGGGATGCGATAAAAAGATTTTGAGAAAAATTCCCCCATCCCCAACCACCCTTTACATGGAACTTTTTTAAAATATTTTGATTTTCTCAAAAATAGCTCTAACGATTTTGATTAAAAGATCGTATATGTCAAATAAAATGTATATATCTGGAATATTCTGGGAATAGCCTCTGAAGAGTATTTTACAGAATTTTGAATAACTGCTAAACCGTAAGAGGTGGACAAAAACTTACTACACAAAAAATATAGAACACTTTAAAACACACAACTTATGTTATATACATTTTTTCATGGAGTTCGTCGTTTTTGAGACATGCCTTGATTTTGGTTTCTACTATGAAAAACTTATACTTTTCTCATACAGAAATTTAGCAACTCCTGTCCATACAGTAAAAGGAACTTCAGTGACATAGCAACCACTTTAACCTATGGTACTCCCTTATTTCGCTTCTACTTACAAGGCAGCAAGTAATAAGACAGTAGTATAAGGTAAGGTTTTTCGAAAACTCATATGTGACGGCAAAGCCTCACATTTGTAAGAGGACAATATATTGCGCGAGAATGCATGATATAGTTTCACGTGATGGGGCAAGTATCCAAGGTATCGAGGAAAAATGGAAGTTGATGTGATCGCTTGGGATGATGTTCAGGAAGAGAAAAATATGTGACCGAGAAGCCTCACATTTGAAAGACGGTGGAGTTATACGTGACGGCGAATCCAAGATATCGGGGGGGGGGGGGGGGGAGAAGTTGTTAAAGATCGTATGGGGATGATGTAAAGGGGGGGGGGGAAGAAGAACAAGAAGAAAAGGCTATTGATAGTGAAAGTGTATAACGAGAAAAAAAAACTTTTTACATATAGATTATAGTAATAATGAACAAATTTAAGCAAGAATAAAACTCTTCCTCTCCCTTTTAGGGTATTCGAATGAGTGTACGTGTATGTATGTATGCGGATGTGTGAGACAAGAGACACGTTCAAACCTGCATCCCCTCTTCCATCTACTTCGGTAAAATAATTGTTGCTGTATCACATGCATAGCTATCTGCGAGCACGAGACTTTCAAAACTCGCCGGAGGGGCATCGTGTGAGTAATGAGGTCAAGCATTGTTTATGTCTCCCACCAATTCATTCTCGGCGAGATTTGAGAGAAGATGGGCTAGATCACCTTCAAGATTTTCAATATACAATAATTGGAATGCATCAAATGTCTGCAGTTGCTCAAAAAGCAAATTTAACTTTTCATTTAAACCCATACAGATGGTATAGCAAACGCAAAGCACGTGTGCAAGCAAACGAATACGTATACCTTGTAATTGAAATTCAAAGCGAGCAAACTAACTTAAACACTTCAATTGTTGGCTGTATTAGGGCTTGGGTAGCAGCATAATGCTTTTTTAAAACCTTGGGCTGCGCCCTATATGCCCTTCTTGCACGCAAATATGTTCAAGGACGCGGACTTAGAATATTTCAGCCTGGTACAGGCGAAATCGCGTATGAGAGCGTTAAGGTGTTCTAACGCTGTCTTCCGCTCCGCGCATCCGCTCGAGCGAGATAACACGTTCAAACTTGTCATTCCTGCAGCAATGCCGCCAGCACGCAGACGCTATTATGGCAGACGCCGCAATATCGACTCTATGACACACGCAATTGACAATAATTGCAAACAGATCGATACCACTGTATTAAACTTTGGACGGTGCCTGATTCCGGCACACTGCTTGGTTGGAAGCTTCACCTAGTTTTTAGATCTACAACAATGATGGGCGCCATTATTGGCACTATATATATATTATTCATTCTCGGCGAGATTTGAGAGAAGATGAGCTAGAACTGGTGCGCGGTGCTATGTAAGCTAATGTTAATATTTAAAATCTTTAGTGCATCAAAAACAGAGAAATTATAATGAATTGAATAGTGCGAGAAGGATTTTGTGTTGAAGGCGGGGGGTGCAACGGTGGGAGGAAGGGGAAAGAAGGTCAGCACCGGGATTATAAATACCCATAGCGAACCACAAAGGAGTGCAGCTTGCGACATGTCACAGCAGGAGAAAAATACTACAGTTGGAATGATAGGTGAGTTATAAGTTCATTTTAATGCTATTCCGTTGCTTTTTCAGTAATATAAGCATGTTTAATTTCAATAATGATTCTGTATTTCAATAGTAAATCAGTTATACTATTTTGTTATTATAACTACTGTACATAAGTTCATAGTTTTTTAAAAAATGTTTTCCATATAATTTTCCAAATAAAAAAACTGAAAAAATAATAAAGGTGCATGAATTATTCTGTTTTCAGAGGCACGAGACGTAGCAGAGTTACATGACATTGCTGCTGGAACAAAAGCATTGGCTGATGTGGAACAAGGCATAGCACACAACATCAAATCGCTAAAGACCATAAAAACAAAATATGGGCCGAAGGTAATCCTATCCAAGGAAGAATATCAAATATTCCTTCCCGACCGATTCAGCAAGATGCCTGACGAGCAGAAGCAGGCCATCAGGCTGGTGGTTTCCAGATGATTTACAGAGGTCAGGACACTTTGAACGGAGGTTTCAACAGACACAATGTTACTTTTTTACAGGTAAAGTTAAACACTACTTCTAAAATATATATCGCAGGGGAATTAATGTACAATTTACAACCATAAAACATCATTCTAAATATTCTGTTCTAACTTGTAAAATTATTTATTTGTTTGCTATATCAAAAAAAGATATCAATATTTTTCCTATGCTTTTTTTAATACAACTGAATTCTTTTTTCTAGGCAGCATAATAAATCCGAATTTTTATTTATGATTCGGAAAAATACGATCTGAATCGTTACACTTTCTTTACACTATAGAGTCTTTTGGTATCCATTCACTCTTCGGGAAGCCTAGCCACATGACAAGGATTTTATCACCACTACGACGCAGCACCTATTCTACAAGGTAGGTATCTGGGTATCGTGTTTTCAGTAGCTCGTGACCATAAAATCCTCCTTGTATATCACGTCCTTCAACATCTTTCAGATGGTATGTAGGTGGAAATGTAATCCTCATAGTGACGATGCGGAATGTCCCCCAGTTTGGTGAAAACACCTTTTCAAGTATGCTTTTATGCCTAGACATGGTCTCCAACACAAAATCTCCTGGCATTCCTCTTCTCCCTACCTTGACTACCTCTGCTGTAGACGGAAAGCAGCAAAGAATTGTCACTGACATCACTAGGTTTCATACGAATAGTAGAGCGATACTTATTATTGTAACTATGGATATAGGCAATAGGTCCAGCCATCTGTAGGAACCTACAACTGAAAACTCTCTGTGCATCATACTTTTAACTGTGCTTATTAAACGCTCAACTCCTGCAGCCTTAACAGTGCTAAATGCACTGTAGTGGTTAATTCCATATTTAAGCATTGACTGTCTGAATTGCTTATTATAAAATTCCTTGCCATTATCGGACTGGATGTTCTTATGCATAGTATTCAGATCAGAGAGTATTTCACTCATTGCTTTTGTCACACTGACTGCAGTCTTATCTTTCAATGGCCGCGCGTAAGCCATTTTTGAATAAAAATTAACAGCAATAAGAATGTACTTATACTTTTTATTTTCTTTTTCATATGGTATCATCTCAATTATATCTATGTGCAATAATCAATTAGACCGTTACTAACTATTTTTCTGCGAAGAAATTTTCTTCTGGCTGGAGAGTGCAACTCTGTGGCAATGTTACGTCTGATCATGCTATGATGTTTGAAGTCTGTTAACTCTGTCACTAATTTCAGAATTATGGTTCAAATTGCCTACGTCCCTAGATGCAATAAGTAATCTGGGTCTGTTAATTAAAACGTTCGGGTCGGACCAGTATAAGTCATACGTCATCACCTTTTCTATTGGACACGTGTTCCTTCCACTGGAGACCTAAACCTGTTTTACTCTCAATTAAGCCTCGTGTGCTATTTTTATATTTGAAACTCTTGTTCGATTTCAGACATCCGTTCCTGGTGTAGCCATGTTGATGAACTAGAGTTTTTTTTCTTCAAAATCTCCGAATAAGTATCCATATCTTGCTCGGTATATGAAGCACTGAGGTACACGCTTAAAAATAAGTTCATATACACCCGGAATGGCCATGTATGTATCTTCTCCGATCCGGACATTGTTACCAACGAATGAAATGTTTTTGTTCCCTAACCTTTAGGAACCATCTTCGTAGCGTATGCCAAAAGAGGTGTCGAGATCACTGCCACTGGCTGTGCGTACCTTATGCAGATATTTTGCAAGTGTGTCTGCTGTTTCTTCTTCTACTTCTTCTTCTTCGCTGATGCGAGAGAAAGGTTCCTTCCTCTCCTGGTTTTTTATTATATCCTTCAGTGGCACAGTTACGGGTTGGAGAACCTCCGACATAACTCGCCTGGTCTCGAACCTGAGACCTTTTTGGGAACGTAATTTTTCCCTAATAGCCTTACTATGTCGAGCGATTGGCATCATCAAAATGAATGTATATTTAAGCTATTGATGTCAATTTATAGGAGATGTTTAATTCGATGCTTAGAATATAGCGGTCTTTCACTCTATTGGCTGGGGCTGTGAAACTAATTTCATCACCTATCAGAATGGGTGCAGGATAACTTTCAAATTTCTTATCATTTATCATAATTGTCGTATCTGCTTTTGTATTAGGGATCACGGAGCAGGCAATAACCTTTCCGTTTACGGGAGACGTATAGTATTCGAGTCCCGACGTAAACATGTACCTTATGGAGTTTCCTCTATACGGTTTTGTTTCAAATGGAATAACAAGTATTCCTCTCATTTGATCTAATATAGCATTGATGACACTCACCTGTGATTTTAAAATGTTGACACTATCCTTTGTTGAGGTTATGTATTTATCCAGCGAGATTTGATGACTTAATATAGTTTCCATATTTTTCTCCGAGGCCATAGAAGCTAGAGCTCTGTTTAAGGCCGGCTTCATTTTGTTTCTTTGCAACAATGCTATCTTTCCTTGCTTCTCATTGATGACGTCATCAAAGATAAATATTGAATTTCTCTCCCTTCGGTGGGTTGCATTACCTTTTTATCATCCTCAGACGTATACACTCCTATATCGGGTATAGTGTTTAATACTTTGAGCAGATATTGGTATTTTGGCATATGTAACGATTTTGAATAAATGTACAGATTCTCAAACCTCACACCATTCTCATGTATTAGCAGGTTGAGTAGCATGTTTGTCTTCCCAGCATTCAAGCTGCCCAGAATGAGAGCTCTGACATTACTCTGGAAGAGAGATCCGTGTCTTCCTTCACGAATATCATTATAAAAGTCTAGCAGTTGTATCGTAGAGAACACTTTTGCTTCACTACTTCCATCTTGTGACTAAGATTATAAGATAATATTTTTTCTTTTTATTTCGTAGTGTGGCATGGGCTCTGGAAGCGTTCGGAAGTCTTCAAGAGGGGGTCTGGATTTATTGATTCTTTAATTAATTCTCTTCCGTTCGAAGCTCATCTGCCGGGTTACAGATTCTGTGGTCCTGAAACGAAGCTACATAAACGTCTGCAAAGAGGAGAATTGCCTATAAACTAATTGGGCCGAGCGTGTCGAGATCACGATATTGCCTGCGCTACGCATCAGGACACTGCTTCGAGACATTTGGCAGACAAGGTTCTATTGGAAAAGGCTTGGAATAAGGTACAGTCTGCCGACGCTGCTTTGGGTGAAAAGCTTGCTGCTAGACTTGTAACTGCTCTCATGAAGGGAAAGCTTGCCATAGGTGCTGGTTTCCGCAAGAGGCGTACAACAGGCAGGAGGAGGATACTGCCGCCTGCTGCGAGGGGAGGTTTCTTACCTCTGATAACTCTGTTGGCTGCATTGGGTGCAGCGGGTAGTTTGGTAGGGGGAGCTGCTCAGATCGCTACCTCAGTGAATAAGAAGCATGCTGCTGAGAGACAGTTGAAGGAGATGGCCCGTCACAATCAATATATGGAAGCCTTAGCTGCCGGCAAGGGTCTTGGAGGGAAGCGCAGGAAGCGTGAGGGTAAAGGTTTATATCTATGTCCAAAAAACTTAGGGCGAGGCCTGTATATACCCCGGAAAAAGTCTTAAACAGCATCGCGATTGAAACGTATGCTAGACGTCTACATATTCCTAAATTTATGCTTGACAAACTACCCCTAAAACCTAGACGTACAGATAGGATTGTAATTAACTGGGATAGTTCTTCACAATTCTGGAACCCATTGGGTTACTATACGCAAGGATGAAAATGTAGCCTTTTATTTTGATAGTTTTGACAATGTGAAATCTCCAGGAGAAATCGAGTCTTACCTTACAGGTGTTAAAATTCTGTATAACAAACGCAGGTATCAGGTCTTTGTAATTTGTGGTCACTTGTAATTGCAGTTTCTGTTATAAAACAGTTTCATTGTTCTGTTTGCTCGGTCAAAATGACTTACACTATCACCGTGAGCGGGTCTGATTCTAGCTTCTCTACTCATCTCAATCCACCACTCCATCTGCATCCTAAAAGAATTTACGAGATTGCTATATTGAATTTCGAGACATTTTATTCAATGCCCAATGTTGATCATAGCAATAACCTTTTACCTTACATTCGAGATTGAAAGCTTGAAACAATTGTGATTCTACCTGGCACATATGAAATTGATGATATAAACAATTACATAAAGAACAGGCTGCTCGATGTTGATGACAGGTTTTTTCTGCGACCTAATAATAACACGATGAAGGCTGAGATCCGATGTCCCCAATTTCATCGATTTTACTCAAGAAAGATCGGTTGGTTTCTTCTCGGTTTCACAGACAAGCGCACGGGGAAGTATAATGAACTGACAGAGTCTGACGAACTGGTGAGTATCTTTAAAGTAAGCATTACACGCATCGAGTGTAGCCTTGCAACGGGATCCGAGAATTTTTTCCATCGGTTCATCTCGGCTATCACATCTCTCAGGAACAACCCAGTCCTTTATATCTACCAATCATCGACACAAATCTCATAGAACAGCTCAGCATTCGAGAGGTAGACCAAAACGGAGAAACGCTTGACTTCAGAAACGAAACTATCACTGTGAGACTACACATACGACGAAATGGGAATTAGTTTTAAAAGACATTACTATAATAAAAAGCTTGTCTCAAGATTAAGACCTGCTCTGTCTTCGACACGCAACCTGGTAACATCATCCAATCGGAAGTTCTTAGAGGGACTGGGCTTCTAGGTTCTGTAATGGACGCATTAGATGTGACAGGAGTTCCAACGTTTGATGATAAGACCAGTAAAGAGGAAGAGCACATGTTTCTACCTTACTATGGTATTACTATAGACAGAACACGGAATCCAGGAACTTCTTCGACTATACGCAACTATGCTTCTCTCAACACTTTGGACTTCAATCGCTTACAGAACGCCGGTTGGACCTATCTCGGAGAGGATATCGAAATCGTCAACCCCACGAATGGTATACTCAACGCCATCGTTCCTCCCTCGATGCTTCTAGGTTTCGCAGACGATCACAAGGAGATCATTCTTAATAGCAAGTTTGAACGTGTTCTGATTAGATCTAAAAACTCCAATAATTGCATATTCTGCAATATCTATCAGTCATTAGACTAACCAGAATCGAATGGAGGATGCCCGTACTTCGACTTTCCGATGCCGAGAAGGTGGAGAAACTTAAACTAGTCAAGTCGAATCAGCCTCTGCACATTGTCTTTCGAACCTGGGACCTTCACACTCAACCTGCTGTACCGTAGACCAAAGCCTTCTCATGGAACGTTGCCACGACGTCCAAACTTGAAAAGCCATGTTTCGTCATAGTGGGTGCATAAACCGACAGACAGAATTATCTTTCTAAAGATAGCTCTCTCTTTGAACATTCCAATATCACCAATCTCAAGCTTTATCTTAACAGTGAATGCTATCCCTATCATGACATGAATTTGGATTTTACAAATTCAAGATTCGAATCTTTATATGATCATTATTCTAAGTTGCACTATTCTTATTAAGGAAAGGACAATTATCCGCTTTTGAAGAGAAATGATTTTTGTCACATATGCACCTCTATTTTGTCATCGACTGTTCTCATCAGCCCGAGGAGATTGTGACCGGTGCCGTTAATATAAGATTGGAAGTTCAAGCATCAGCAAACTTTCCCTCACATATATCTTTATTTTGTTTAATTACTCATGATAAATTGTTCACATACAAACCATTAACTCATATTTTTAAATTTATTATTTAGAAAGAAAAATGTGTTTTTATATGAATAAAGATAAACAACGTTAATCATACTATCTTTTTATTGAGTTTAGCATACATCTCCTTAACCCATCTCCATAACCCTTCTACCACCAACTTCGTATGAACTCATTGACTTATGAACATCATACAATTGAAATAAATGTCTTTCAATATGTGGGATTAGTCTCTTTAATCCTATTAGTGCAACTATATCCAGATTTATGACATTTTCGTTTAGACATGTGTTCACAAAAGCTATTTCATTACATTTGTTCATTTGCAATATCACATTACACGCATAGATTATGTTGTCACTGTACAGCACTCTGGGAAGCGTACCTTCTTTCATATACGTTTCTAGCACAACCATGTTTTGAACTATTATCTGCCAGTGTTGCTTTGTTATGTATGCATACGCTTCGTCTTCTGCTATGATGTATAGCGAGAGGATTTCGTAATGCAGTCCTATATTCACTCGATGGTAGGGACTAATGGAGACGTCTTTGAGCATAAACACGCTATTTCGATTCATCTTTCTCCATCTTTTCTGGGATTGGATCGAAAATTATTACTATAACGTCTTCCATTCTCTTCTTCTTGACGTCAACCTGTGCCTTCTTGTTCTTCTTCTTCTTCTTAGATTTGTTATCGGGCCTAGAAGCAGTAAGAAATAATAATAATAATAATAATAATAATAAGAAGAAGAAGAATAAGAAGAATACTAATCTCTTCCTTATTGACAATGAAATAAACAGTTATACTCAATTTTCTTCTTCACCTGCATCCTCGGTCTGGACGCTTCGATCCATGTCCGTATACGGAGGTACATCTTTACCTTCGAATATTCTGTAAAAATATACATGATTGTTTTAATAATTACACATAATCAATTTTGTTTATTCTATGTGTATCGCATATTCCTCGCGTACTTACCTAGACAACTTACACGTCGCAATAGTCACCGCAACGGAAGGATGTAGTCATTTCATCATGCTGCGATGAATCCCTACAGACACATTACACATTTCCTCATGCTTATCAAGACAGTGTTGTTTCATTTGCTCGTACTCTCCCATGTTCACCATGGGAATGGCAAGGAATTTAATACTAACTAATAACTTACTAACAACTAAATAAATAATGTTACCTTTATTTATTGAGGTCCTGTAGATTACGATTAACGTTTACCTGTCAGTAGATAACTGGGAAGAATCCCCAAAATCGAAATAGACACTTAAAGCTGGAGCCGTATGATTCTACGTGAAACTCACTAAATTCACGGTCCACTTGATCAACAACTAATTGTATGCCGGTTAAGAAGTTTTCTCTAGAGGGCTGTAAGATTATTGTGGAAGGTCGAAGGTTATTTTGTTCCATAGTTCTTGCTATGGAGTTTTATTATTGAGGGACGAAATGTAAGTTAGCCAAGAGTTTCTTTTGCTTTCTTTGATAGTTTTACGTGCATGAGTCCGCAACTTTTTGAACTCAATTTTGTTCTCTATCGTGGGACGTCTACAGTACTTCTTATAAGCTTTATTTTTTCTTTAATGAATAGCTTATATGTTTCGTTGATTTTATCAAGTAATCTCTAATGGCTTTAGGGCGCTACATTTTCTGCCTCTTTAATGATTTTGGTAAAATTTACTACAGTGTTATCATTGGAATAATGCAGCGTGTGGGTAACAAGTAAAGGTTTTCGTTTATGCTGGAGTTAAATTTCTGCCAATCAGCGCGCTTCAAGTTCCATTTTGCTAGTGGGGCATTACGTCGGTGCCTAATAATAGCTCTGTTTATTATAATGGGAAAGAGGTTGCTTCCGCGTGGTTCAGAATATACTGTTCAGTTAAATAAATGTGAAATTTCAGCTGAACAAATAATTATCCAAGCCATCAAAGAATGGCCATATTCTACAGGAAATGTTATATAATGGTGAAATTAATATATGAATTACAAGACACAACTGTGAGCTATAATCTACCTCTATTTCAAAAATAGTTGTCCAAGGAAAATCACAAGAGCTGTTCAAGATAATAATTAGCAATAAAATAGTAGAACTAAAGATAATAAATATTTTGGACGTGAAATTAGTGATAGAAGAGAATTAGCCCAGGAAAAGAAATTTATAAAATGTGAATAAAATATGTGAGGCAATTAGAAGAACCCACATTAATAAAATTCTAAAAGAAACTATTTGAAATTCTTTTAGCAGAACGAACTCCTTTATATGTCTCAGAATACTGGACTATTACAAAATATCAGGAATAAAACATAGATGCGTCAGAAGTGAGGTTTCTGAAAACAGTTTCAGGGTATTGGAGAATAGGTAAAAATACGGCCATAAAATAAATACAGAATTGAATATATTTAATTGGAATCAACAATAAAAATATGTCAAGAGAAATATGCACATGTCCCAAGAATGCCAGAATGGCACATTTCCAAATCAAAAGGAAAAAACAGAAAGGAAGACGCGAAAAGAGACGGATGGAACAGTTTCTTTGAGGGGACGGAACAGGTTGAAAGGCCTAATCTCTGACGCTGATTTCGACGACGACGATGATGATTGATGAATAACCAATGAATAGTGATTAAAAAATTAAATTATCTTTGGGATAATAGCATAATTTTTTTAAAGAGTTCTTATCGAAAAAGAAGATTGTGAGCAATTGTGTACATATAAAATGATAAACAATGGCGAGTATGTACATTGTTGGAATAATAGATAACTTGAACATCATTAGACAAGACAGCTGTAATTCTAAAAAGCCTCTCCAGTAAAATATATATTATGCAATTTGAGTGACAATTGTGTAAACATTAAAATTAATGTGGCCTAAAGCTAAAAGCCTAAGTTGGATAAGTTTCTATAAATTTGTTTAGTAGACGGAATTTATGAATTCCAAAGTATGAAACAAAGCATTTGAATAAATGGTTAAGAAGTAAACTTTCTTAAATCTTTCTATTTTTCATGAGTTATTTTGCAATCAGAAACCTTGAATTTCGGTGCATTAAATAACAAGAACTGGTCAAATGTGATCATGTCCATCAGTAGATTATTTATCACACATTCAGTGCAATGAGCAAGTTAAAGAAATAACAAAAGTACAATCGTAATTAGGTGGAAATTACAGACTTTTGTAGTGCGATCTATAATTTTTACTTAATAGCACTGCATCAGTATTGACGTATGCCTTTGTTCCCTTAACTATTCATAAGTTATATCAGCCTCGTTGTTGCTGGATACCCGAGGAGGTTCACATCATCGTTATATGCGCTACATATTTTCTTTTCCAGCATGATTTGTATGGCTGCCTGTTCTTGTGCGGTTCCACATGCCGTGTCTAATCTTCCCCTTCCATGGGATGCGGCGAATCCTTTTTTTCAGGGGCTTAACCAGACATTTTCGCATTAGTTGCAAATTTGTGGTTAGCTCCATATCTCCCAATAAAGCTGACGGTTACCGCTATTTACATTATGCTTTATATGCCAGATAAAATTAAAAGAAGGATGAGCTAATGGTATTACTATTGTGTAATGGATTAAATATATTCCCAATTTTGATAATTTTTTTATACCATATGTAAGTATGGAAATGAATAAGCTTCATCCTCGTTAATACACAGTTAAGAGCATTAAAAAAAACTACCAATGCTTTTGGTTATGTCAAAAGTTCAGCTGTCAAACCAGACAAACCGAAGGAAAGAGGGACGTCAGACAAACATCATATGAAGAGATTACATGAAATTTACTTATAAACATTGCTTTCAACGGACCGAAAATTAGGGCCCTTTTTGAGCAAGAGTATGGAGCTGCAGAGCTACATGAAGTATTTCCAAATATATAGCAAACTGGTGGAAGCTATACTGGACAATCTTACCAATACAAGCAACATTAAAAGTTCATGGTTAGGATTAGAGTTATACAAAAATGAACCACATAACAAGAAGACACATTACAAAGAACGTCGCAATTTCGCAATACTTGAAAAGGGTTTGCAACCTGCTTTTTACTCATTTTCTTGCAAAACTGCGATATTAAAACGTATTAAAATTCCGAAGTAATTTTAGAAAGCTAGAACCGAATACGCAATACAGTGTAATGGTCAATCGATATCCATTTCCACCGCCGCTTATCTTTTACCGAGCTACGAAATTGATGCTAGTAGTTATGAAATTTTCCATGTGAATCCATTTTTTTCGTAAAATGTAATTCGTTCTCAACTTCTCTTAAATAAATATATAGACGAGTGAATAAATAAATATTTGTTTGTTAACAACGGTTCCAATTGCCATATTAAAGCGATATGGCGAAATTTCGTCCCGCAGGAGTTCTTTGCATGTCAGTAAATATGAGGATGTCACTTTTAAAGACACTTAAAACCATCGGTGTGGAATGGTTTGAACCCGGACCTTGTGCTCATAAATTCTCTTGAGGTAACATGACCCATTATCGATTTACATGCTTTTTCATTCGATTCTACTTTTCCAGCTTTCGGAAGAACAATCAATAAAACTGAATCGATTATGTTTTATCAACGAAACTAAACCTGTCTTGGACTCTAGCCTCTGGCGCACATCCGCTATCATGGTAAAATGATATGCCAATTCACTGTCAGGTTAGACCCAGATAGAGCCATGAAGTGGGAGGAGCTATTTTGCTGAATCCTGCCAACCTAATACACGGCTTATTATATGGGCAGGTATTTTTTGCCCTAGAGTACGCTTTAAAGCTTAAGTTTTGCTTTGAAAATTGTTAAATACAAGTATCTATTGATATGCTACTAACTGATATCCTAAGTAATTTTTTGTAACCTTAGTCTACACGTAAACACAGCAAGATTACGTATTGCTCCTTGGTGGTCGCATGAAAGTAATTGAAGTCTACCTTTCCTAGCACGTGGAGCGTCAAACAAAAGATTGATTTGATACGAACTGCGAGTGAAATGCAGCAGATATAGCGTACAATTGTATAATATTGATAAACATATTTAAATCACAGAAATTATGGTAATTAATGATATCGAAGTGTGATTGGTAACGCGGATTCGCTTTTAATCTTATCGCCCCGCTGTTCTCTTTTGTGCTTTCTCTACACACACACACACACATATATATATATATATATATATATATATATATATATATACCGAGTGAGTTGGCTCCCCAGTGACGAAAAAGGCTTACATTCGAGAGGTCACGTGATTGATCCCCCGTCCTCGAGTGTTTTGTGGTGAACGTGCACTGTTGAGTTTTTTCTGCCTTTGTTAGATCACACATAGACAACTACTCTCTCTCTCCTTCATACTTCCAGAGTCCGGGAAGGATAGGAATATTCTTTCTTGGCTCACCAAACGGGTATTGAGGTGCTCTAAAAATGTAAATGTGAGCGTTTTTTTTTAAATCTATTAATCAGACAAACCACGAAGAGCTCTCTATATAGATCCATGAGAACAATTAGAAATACAAAGAACAGAAAGGAACATGAGTTGAGGTGAGACTCCGGTCCCTCTGTCGCACATTAACTTAGGTCATCACTATTGGATGGTTCGGACAACTATTAATGTTCAGGATCCCTTAGATGCTCACAGAACGTATTACTTGGGAGAAATGTATTACACCGGGCACGTAGCGTAGAATATGGAAGAAGGAACGTCCTGAGAATGGATATGATAAGAATGAGTACTGAGTTCTGGTTCATGATATTTGGGTGTAAAGTATGAACCATGGTGCATTAAATATAGCTCTAGTAACTATAGAATGTGAGCAGACATACTCCGAGGCGGTTTTGTATAAATATTTGTTATTAATGTATATACCTAATAGGACATCATCTGTGTGTGTGTGCGTGTGTGTATGCGTGAGTGTGTTACGAACATGGATGTACACTACATCCTATAATACACACACACACATATACACACACAATGTTAACAAATTCCAAAGTGCAGGCTATCTTTGTATAACTTTTGTGCTCATTTTCTCGGAACTTCTTTGGAAACGTTCTTTATAAAGTAAATATTTTTTTTTTAAATTGTTTCATTTATAGAGCCCCTTTTAGCATTTAAGGTCATATCGGGGGCTTTCCACTTGAAATAATTCGTTGTCTGTAGGTACTTTTACGTTGGTTTAAATCATTTTGTTTTACTCAAACACGCACACATTCACACTCACTTGCAAACTTCCAGACTCTGTGGGGGATAGGGAATAATTCTGGCTAAAGAAAAATTCCCCGCCCCAGCCGGGAATTGAACCCGGGACCCCCAGGTGAGAAGTCACTCAACCATGGAGGTAGTCTAAATAATTCTTGATTTATACATATTAGATGTTAATTCTATAAACTAATCATTAATTTTCCATAATGCCATTGTTGAGTGTTATATAATGCTAAAACCACTGCATTTTAAGCTTTATAATTTCTGAAATTGTGTTTTTGTTTTTTGCTTCCGAATTTTCCTTTTTAAAGTTGTAAAGTTAAGTTAGTGTTATCATAAAAGTGCAATTATTCCAATTATCTCTTCGTGTACTTGAAAACAATGAAACGATTGATCTCCTTTTTCGAGTGTGCAAGTTGTGGATATGATTCTCTTGAGTGACAGTCCTCTGAAACAGCCTGCGAGGTTGTGTAAGGGGACTCCGAATCTTAATAGCCTCTAGATGCCAGCAGGATTTGCGGCCGAGCGCATCTGAAGACTTGGAGCAGGTGATGAAAAGACTGCCAGCGGATGGAATTTAGGGCGCAATCAAAGTGGATTTCCTGTTACTGCATCAAACAATGACTGTGAGTCGTTTTTAAAAACATGTCCCATTACCTTATCTACAAGTAGCTATTCTCCAACAAATTATTCTTACAAAAGGTGTACTCATGCTAATCGAAGTAAAGATTACCAAAAATAGTCTTCTTACTTGCTTCCTTATAAGTAGTACGGAATTAAGGGAAAACACTAGGCTAAAGTTACAGTCAAATCTTTTAAAATTGAAACCTATAACAAGGAACAAGGAAGTGTTGTATATCATATAAAATGTTTGCTTTAATGAAATGTACATTTTTTATGCAGAAAGTTTTGTCTCTTTCAGTTTACCAGTATTTATAAAAGCATTCAGATTGAAGAGAACTTCAGAGAGACCATTCCCAACAAATTGAGGTTTTACATTTTGTTTCTAATGTATCTACAATATATCTAATTTTAATTAAAACCGTAGGGATCACTTTTCAGAACATCGAAATTTTCAAAATTCTTTCTCATAAAGGGTAGTTTGGAGTCGGGAAATTTTCTTGAAAATCTTCGTGTCGCATCCCTGAAAATTTTTGAACTTAATAACAAGTTTGGTATTTAACCGACTTTTTGTTTTTAAGACACAGACACACATACATACATGGGTCAAAACATGTATTTTTTCGGACACTTTGGTATGGAATTTTTGATGAAGTACAATATCTTTTCTACCTACCATGTACAGTGTACGAACGTGATAGAGAAATTAATAGATGGTGCGTGGTTAACAATTTGTGCTTGATTCATAACTTAGTGTACCTATGTTTCAGGAAATGTAATTGGTGTATGAAGTCGCATCAGTTATTTACTAAAATACTGAAATTTAAAATAGTATGAAATGGGGTAGAATCACGAACTCTTACTTTTGATAAGTATTACTTATAGGTGTTATGATTTAATGGTATTATTTCGAGCAGCCCCTTCATCTAATTGTTACGCAGACAGTTTAACTAATGGATGTAAACTCGGGGATTTTGGATAGGATTACAATAGATTTGGGGTAATAAAACTGAGGTAGGCCAGTAAAAGTTTACTCATGATAGTATGTAATGTTACTTATTAAATATATTCTTAATTATAAGTTATTACCGGATTCTTACTCGTATGCTTGTCTCTGGAGCAAAAATAAAACTCCTAGCCTCAGCTAACTTCAGATCTCAACTACTATTCTCCTTGCTCTGGCTTGCTGGCTCGTCGAGAGCCTCGGTATATCCAAGATAGGATAGGATAGCATAGATACAGTAGACTAAAAAAGTTCGTCATGTCCAGGATTGTAACGATGGGTCTCCCGGACTGTAGGGTTATACTCATTATGTAATTTAGAGTATTTACAACATTATTAGTCGTCATTGGGGTAAACCATCTCAATATAATTGATATCACCTTGAAGTTTAACGGGAGGAGGGGCGCAATTTATTGTGTGCTGGCACGTTGCCATGTTAGCTCAGTTTTTAGAGCAACGGACTAGAGACCGGGAGATCCGTGGTGTAAATCCCGTCTCAGGCATTACATTTTTCAGCCTGATTCGACCTATCAAACTTGGGTCCTACACACGGTTTGTGTGAAATAACAAGTAGTTAATCTTAGGATAGGATAGTGGCGGCTCCGTGTTTGATTAGTTAGATCACTCGCCTGCCACCTAGGCGGCCCGGGTTCGATCCCAAGATCCCGCATATGGGATTCGTGGTGGACGAAGTGGCGTCTGGGGATTCTTCTCAGGGTCCTCCGGTTTCCCCATTACTCACTCCACCAATTGCTTCATCATCACGTTCCCAATCATCAATTTCGCTTACATTTCATATCCCCCACTTCCTCATGTTCATGCTTGGCTACGGGCCGACTCTCGTAATAGGTTCTCCATTGGCTCCCCGACAGACTGTCCCCCTAGGCATTGCTTGTAAGTCCTAGGGGAGTATGAGTCCTACAATACGGGGAGCGTAAGCCGATTACGAAACGAAAAGGATAGAATAGTTAATTTAGTTTTTGTGTGGGTGATGGTAAAGAGCTGGCGCAAATTCAATAGGCTCCTCAATGGGTGTCTCTTCAGGAGAAATATTCATGTGTCTATTCCATTGGTATCTATTAGTTTATTTTAAATTTTGATGAAAAGCCCCTTAGGGAGGGGTGATCATTTAGGTTCAGTAATATACTATGGCCTGATTTAATGCCTTCATTAGCGGGAATGCCCGCGCACCCGGCTGCCTCCGCTGTAACCAGAGAGGGCATGTACCACAGAAACCTCCAGCTTTTCTACCCATGAAGGAGAAAAATGCTTTATTTCATGCGAAGTGCAATGTCTGGGAGACATGTGCTCAGACGCACTATGCCCATTAAAAACCTTCCACTCGTGCACTTCTGTGCAGACTGTGTTCAGCTTTCCTGCAGTTCCGCATAGCGCCCCGTTGTACATGATAGATAGGATGCTGCCGCTCTAGTGCCGGAGCGAGGTGCAGGTAAGGCAAAATGAGAAAGCGCTCGAGTTAGTATTATTGTGTTATTGTTATTATTATTAGTAGTAGTATTGTTATTATTATTGTTGTTGTGATATTATTATTATTATTACTAAGTATAATTCGAGAAAATAAAGCGCTAGCAACAGAGATAGGTCTTTCACGAACGGCAAGTAAATCAATAATGGAAAGCATTAGTAAGCAGATAATTAGAAATTGGTAAATATAACATTATTGAAATAATATAAGGTAAAAATGAAATGTTTTCGGAACTAAACCCCCCCCAAATGAAGTTGCAATGGAAGAACGAGGCACGTAAAAACCTAGGAAACTTAGGATGGATACAGCAAGAATATGTGTATATATATTTATTTTAGCATTAATTTTTACTTTTTAAGATTTAATGCTAATTCATACCACATCTAAGCATAGTAAAATGTATCTAGTAGCCTCTCTATCATAATTAAGTCACTTTTTCGCATAAATTCTTCCAGTGAATATATTCTGCTATTTGCATTTCTCACGGAAAAACACGCAACATGCCATTAAATCCTTAGTTGTTAGTATACTTTTTTCCCTTCTTCTTTTGTAGTTAAAGTCCTTTAACCTGGTTGGTCATATCGGACGATGAATGAAATGGATGAAATGATGCTCAAATGATCTCGGGGTCCATGGAGCTTAAAGTTACTAGACATTCGTTTTTTTCAGGATAAGGGAAACCCCTGAAAAAAGCCTTACCCAGGTAACTCACCCTAAGTGAGATTCGAACTCACGGCCTTTTGAATGTGAGGCAGACACGCTACCGCCACAGTACCCAGGCGGGCCTTAGTATACTTAATAAGTAGTTAAAGCAATATTATTCGCAATATTTGTTCAAGAACTTCCAACGCATTGTTTAAATGCACAACGAATACATGGTATATATCAGATACTTTCTGGGGGAAAAAAATCTATATCTGATGTGTTACACTCACATGACTTTCTCTAGCTGTTCTACGAACAAACTTCTTACAAAATATTCTTCTTTATACGCCATGCTAATCGAGCTGCATTAGTAGAATGTTCTTATAACTTAGTTCCTTATAAGTAAAAGGGAACTAAAAGAATGCGCTATGCTAAAGTGATAGTCAAAAGTTTTAACAGCTGTCGTTATGTGATTGTCATTTTAAATCGTTTCTTTGCCATGAGTTGAACAAATGAAAAACGGACAGTTCCTGCCTGAGAAAAGTATAAGTACTTTACAATTAAAACCAATAACAAGGAATATTCCAGAAACGGTTACCTCCACAACAAAAACGTTACGGCCATAAAGTGTGTGTTTTGATGAGATCTACATTTTTTTGTGGAGTAAGCTTTTGTCTATCACTTACGGTTTAACAGTTAAGTAAAATTCGACAAAATTAATCGAAAATAAAGAGATATTCAGAGGCTATTTCCATAAAATTCAAGATATACATTTTATTTGGGACGTAAATAAATTTAATATGCGGGATTTTTATCATAACCGTTAGAATCTTTTTCAGAAAATCAATATTTCCGAAAATTTTTCCAAGTAAAGAGTAGTTCGTGGTTAAGGGATTTTATTGAAAATCTTCGTGTCGCATCCTTGGAAGATACCATAGCTAATTACCAAGCTTGGTATTTAACGGTCTTTTCATTTTTACTTTCTCTATACTCACTATGTACATAGTGTATAGAGAATGTATTGCACTCCACCAAAAAATTCGATACCGATATTTCACTAGAAATATATGTTTTAGGGTCCCCTGTATCCAAAAAAAGTATTTTCAGAAAAAGGTCCATGTGTGTATGTGTGTCCGTGTGTCTGTAAACACGATAACTCAAAAACGAAAAGTCGGTAAAATACCAAAATTGGTATTTAAGTTTAGTATCTTCCAGGGATGCGACACGAAGATTTTGAGAAAAATCCCCCCACCCCAAACTACCCTTTACATGGAACTTTTTTCGAAAATTTTTATTTTCTAAAAAATGGCTCTAACGATTTTGAATTAAAATATCGTATATTAAAGTTATTTACCTGACAAATAAAATGCATATTTTGAATTTTCTGGGAATAGCCTCTAAAGACTACTTTATTTTGGATGAATTTTTCATAACTACTAAACCGTAAGAGATGGACAAAAACTTAACCCACAAAAAATGTAGAGCACGTTAAAACACACAATTTATGTTATATACATTTTTTTCGTGGAGTTGATCGTTTTTGAGATATTCATTTTTCTTGGTTTGATATTTGAAAAACATATTTTTCTCATACAGGAATTTGTCAACTCCTGTTAATATAAACAAAGGAACATCAGTCACATAGCAACCAGCTTTTGGCTTTCACTTTAACCTATGGTACTCCCTTATTTCGCTTCTACTTACAATAAAGCAAGAAATAAGACTATTTCTGCTAATTTTTCTCGATTAACATGAAATAAACAAAAGATAAGCTTATTAACAATAATAATTCATCGAGATATAGAGAAAGTCATGTGAATGGAACACATCAGATTTTTAACTAGGCTGTCTACAGACATGCACACGAAACGTTTTACTTTCTCTACACGTACTATGTACATAGTTTATAGAAAAGGTATTATAATGCACCCAAAAATTCGAGACCGAGATTTCACCGGAAATACATGTTTTGGGTCCTCCTGAATCCAAAAAAGGCATTTATGGAAAAAGGTCCGTGTGTGTGCGTGTGTGTGTGTGTGTGTGTGTGTCTGTGGACAGCATAGCTCAAAAACAAAAGGTTTGGTATTTAAATTTGTAATCTTCCAACTATGCGACACGAAGATTTTCAAGAAAATCCCCCCACCCCCAACTACCCTTTACAAGGAACTTTTTTCGAAAATGTTGATTTTCTCAAAAATGGCTCTAACGATTTTGATTAAAATATCGTATATTAAAGATATTTACCTGAAAAATAATATATATGTCTTAAATCTTCTGGGAATAGCCTCTGAAGACTACTTTATTCTGGATGAATTTTACAAAAGTTTGCATAACTTCTAAACCATAAGAACTGGACAAAAACTTACCACACAAAAAATGTAGAGCACATTAAAACACGATTTATGTTGTATACATTTTTTTCGAGGAGTTGATCGTTTTTGAGATAATCCTTGTTTTTTGTTTCAGGTTAAAAAAACTTGTACTTTTCTCATACAGGAATTTGTCAACTCGTGTCCATAAAAACAAAGGAACTTCAGTCACCTAGTAAGCAGCTCTTAACTTCACTTTAACCTATGACACTCCCATATTTCGCTTCTACTTACAAGGAAGTAAGTGAAGAGATTATTTGTGCTATTTTTTTCTCGATTAGCATGAAGTAAATAGAAGAATAAACTTATTAACAATAATTTGTTACACAGAAGTAGAGAAAGACATGTGAATGGAACACACCAGATTTATTCTAAATCTGCTCTTTTCGAACTCGGAGGACTCATAACATATATTTCCGGTGAAATCTCGACATCGAATATTTGGGTGGAATACAATACCTTCTCTATCCACTATGTATCTACATTGTACATGCAGTCTAGGGAAAATAATAATAATTATATTTATTTCAATAATGAAGCCCGTATGGTAAAGTCATCCAGTACAACATTCCTGTAAATAACACCCCGCAGTTACGTGTATTGAGTGTAAACAGATTGCATTTTTTATTCCAAGAACATTTTAAGGCTTGCCTTATTGCATTTTCAGAACAATATTTATATTTACTGCTGACTTCTTGAGATCCAAATGCAGGGAGAGTTTTTGGAGTAGTTTGTTTGAAACAACCCTGCCTGAGCCAAACTTACATTTATAGCTTCGCAATGCGCCACGAGTGCATTTTGTTCAGAGTTAGGTGAATGGCTAGGTCAGAAACTCTTACGGACTGTTCTTACACTGCTGTAGCTGTAGAGCTACTTAGCTGATAATACATGCAAGTTGATTTTTCTGTTTCTACTGACTTGAAAGTAGTTTATGTAAGATGGGGCTCCATGCCACAAAGCAAAACAGGTCGACATTTATGACAGAAAATAATGTAAAGCTGCTTGATTTTCCTGGAGATAGCCCTGACTTGAATCCTATAGAGAATTTATGGTCAGTAATTAAAAAGCAAAAAATAAATATAACAACACAGATAGTCTTGATTGAAAAACTGATTCAAATCTGGTTTCATGGTGATGAAATAAAACATCTGTGTAAAACACTGATTGAAGGCATGCCCAAGCGAATTAAGTCGCTAATCAAAGCTAAAGGTATGCACACTAAATACCAAACTCAGAAAATAAATAATTTGTGACAGCTTATCAGTATTATCTACTCATTTTGTAAACTAAAAGCTCTAAAATATGTTTACTCTTATAATTTGGCCAGGTCTGTAACTTAAAAGTCTGATGTGTTCCATTAACATGGCTTTCTCTATCTGTTCTGCAAACAAAGTATTCTTACAAAAGAGATTATTTTATCTACAATCAATTTTATCTGTTTAATCGAAATAAGCATTACCAGGAATGGTCTTACTAATTGACTCCATGTAAGCAGAAAGGAAATATGTCTAAAGCCACAGTCATATCTATTAAAATTTGGTCGCTATGTGGACAATTGAAGTTCGGTTCGCTTTGCAGGGCCAGCAGTAAACAAAAACCAGATGAAAGTAAAGGTAACCCCGTTTGAGAAAAAATAACGTAGTTTAAACATGAAACCAACAATAAAGAATGTCTTGGAAATGGTCACTCTACAACAAAAATGCATGTGATATGTAGGTACATTTATATGTTTTGTCTATTTTTTATGGTTTATTACTTATACAAAATTAAGAAAAATTCATCTAGAATAAACAGCACTTCAAAAGTTATTCCTAGAAAATTCAAAATACATATTTGTGATGTATATATCTATAGTATACAATATTTCAATAAAAATCGGTGCCATTTTTGAGAGAAACAAAATTATGAAAAAAACTTTCCATGTAAAGGATAGTTTGGGGTGGGAGAATTTTCTTGAAAAACTTCGTGTCGCAATTATTAGAAGAATGGTCTTTTAGTTTTCGAGTTATGCTGTCCATCCACCACCCACACACACCCACACACACAGGGCCTTTTTATTAAAATGTTCTTTTTTTGAATCGGGGAACTTCAAAACATATATTTCCGGTGAAATCTCGGTGCCAACAACGAGATAAATAATATATGAAAAGCATATAGCAATAATAATGAATTGGCGAATAGGATAATGCTTCGGCACAGGTAGAGCGCAAGAGGAAATTGAACATGAGGGAATGTTAAAATAGTCTGGGTTTCATAAAGGACCAAACTTGGGCAGAAAAGTGTTTTTCAGTTAACAACCTGAGGTACTCGTTTCCAGCTTTCAAGAAACAACATATGCACAAAAAATCTGATGTGTACCATTCACATAACTTTCTCTACATCTCTACAACAAATTATTGTTAAAAAGCTTATTCTTCTATTTACTTCATGCTAACTGAAAACAAATTAGCGTATATAGTCTTATTACTTGCATCCATGTAAGTAGGAGGGAAATAAGGGAGTACACTCGGCTAAAGTGATAGTTAAAAACTGGTTGCTATGTGATTGAAGTTCCTTTGTTTGTATAAACAGGAGTTGACAAATTCCCGTTTGAGAGAAGTATAAGTATTATATAACTGAAACCAATAACAAGGAGTATCTTAAAAACGATCAACTCCACGAAAAAACATGTATACGACATACGTTGTGTGTTTTAATGAGATCTACATTTTCTATTAAGTAAGTTTTAATCTATCTGTTACGGTTTAGCAGTTACGCAAAATTCAGCAATATTCATTCAATAAATAGGTCTTTCAATGCTATTCACAGAAAATTCAGGATATACATTTTATTTGCCATTAAATAGAAATCGTTAGAGCCATTTTTCAGAAAATCAAAATTTCCGAAAAATTTTCCATGTAAAGGGTAGTTTGGGGTAGGAGGATTTTCTTCGAAATCTTCGTGTCGCGTTCTTGGAAGATGCCAAACTTAAATACTAAAAATGTTTTTTTTTAATACATTGGACCCATAAAAAAGTATATTTCCGGCGAAATATTGGTGTTGAAGTTACCTTCTCTATACACTATGTACATATTACGTGTAGGGAAAGAACGCCTCTTAGTAGTGCTATGATTATCAATCTACGCACTAGTATAAGTTGCCCTCCAACTACGAGGTCAGGTTGATTATCATGATAAAGCTCTCATCTCCTCGATTGGAGTTCGGTTTAGCTCAAATTAACTGGATTCTGTCGATGAGGCATTGAACCGGGTAGGCACTGAATAAACCAATGCGTATGAACGCAATCTTCTCTTGGCACATTGCTTCTGGCAGTTCACGCTACTGTAGCTTTCATTGCAATACTTGGGATAATTGATACATTACCTACCTCCTACCTACTTCAGGAGGTTAGACATTTCCGATTCAGGTGGAATTGCAAAATCAGCCAGCCTGTCTATATAGCAAAGGCACGTGAATGTACATTTCAGACATATCAGCGCAGATAAGCCTTTATGGAAACTTCCGATTGCTTATTTTGTCACATAGATGGCATAGGTGTTCACATGACTTTCTCTACCGCTCTTTGAAAACATGATTGCTAAAAGCGTATCATTCTACGAGGTACGTCCAGAAAGTAAGTTCCGTTTGGTAATGAAATTAATTGTGTACAGATACAGAATAATTATTTATTGCACAACATTCTACAACTCTTAAACTACTTTTCCACAAAACTGCCGAAATTTTGCAGGCATTTGTCATAGCGTGGCACAAGTTTTTGTATACCTTCTTCATAAAAGTTTTCCGCCTGTGTCTTCAAAAAGTTAGAAACATTTTTTTTTTTTTTCAGCTCTTCGTCATTGTTGAAGTGTTGGCCGCCAAGGAAAGACTTGAGATGTAAGAACAGATGAAAGTCGCAAGGAGCGAGGTCAGGGCTGTACGGAGGATGGTCAAACACGTCCCAGCCAAATCCCTGTAGGAGGTTTTTCGTCACATTTGCAGTGTGTGGTCGTGCGTTGTTGTGAAGAAAAACAACACCTTTTGACAGCAATACTCGGCTCTTATTCTGTATTGCGCGGCGCAATTTCCTAAGTGTCTGGCAATAAACGTCTGCTTTGATTGTTTGACCACGCGGTAAGAAATCAATTAGTAAGATGCCTTTCCAGTCCCAGAACACTGTGCACATCATTTTTCGAGGTATCAAGATTTGTTTCGGCTTAACTTTTGCTGGGGATGAAGTGTGCCTCCATTCCATTGATTGCCGCTTACTTTCAGGGGTGTCGTAAGAAACCCAAGTCTCATCTCCTGTGACTACGATCTGTGTCAGAAATTCTTCGCCGTCTTCATCATAACGGGTTAAAAACTGAAGTGCACTACCCATCCGTTTTGTTTTGTGTTGCTCAGTAAGAATCTTTGGTACCCAACGTTAACAAAGTTTACGAAATTTCAGTTTTTCGGTAACAATTTAATGAATTAGTGATCGTGAGCTTTGGGGAAATTCCATAGCGAGAGCAATAATTGTAAACTTGCTGTTTTCCTGGATCTTGTCATCAATCGCGTGAACCAGTTCTTCTGTAACCAAAGATGGACGCCCACTTCGTTCTTCATCGTCAACTTCAGTACGTCCTTCATTGAACTGTCGGACCCATCTTCTCACCATTGAATCACTCATCGCATTTTGTCTGTAAACTTCGCAAATTTGCCGATAAATTGCAATTGGTTTCACTTTCCTAGCATTCAGAAAACGAATCACAGATCTGATTTCACAAGCGGCGGGATTTTCAATCAACACCGACATTGTAAACAAGCACATCAAAGCGTATGTGGCTGACAGCGATCTCAAAATGGCGCACGTTTCTTCTCCTTGATACAGAGCGTCTACCGCGCATTTGCGGAACTGCGATCGCAGCGCTGCAGCGGAGATAGATTGAAACGGAACTTACTTTCTGGACGTACCTCATATTTCATGATAATTGAGATAAATATTAGCAGAAATAGTCATATTACTTGATTCCATGTAAGTATAAGGGATATTAGAGAATACACTAAGCTAAAGCCTAATCTTTTAAAAGATGGTGAACAATATGTGATTAACTGAACAATTGAAATTCGGTTCTGTTTTTGCATTCCAGAAGCTGACAAAATGCCGTAAGAGAAAAGTTAAAGGTATTTAAAAAGTGAAACCAATAAAAACGAATATCTTGGAAATGGCAGTTCAAAAAAACAACAAAAAACAGTATATGACATAAATAAAAATCTGAAGTGTTCCATTCACATGACTTTCTCTACTTCTGTGTAATAAATTACTGTTAGTAAGCTTATTCTTCTATTTACTTCAAGCTAATCGAGAAAAAAGTAGCAGAAATAGTCTTATTACTTGTTTCCTTGTAAGTAGATGCCAAATATGGGAGTATCATAGGTTAAACTGAAGTAAAAAGCTGGTTACTATGTGACTGAAGTTCCTTTGTTTGTATGGACACGAGCTAACAAATTCCTGTATGAGAAAAGTACAAGTTTTTCAAAGCTGAAACCAAAAACACGGAATATCTCAAAAACGATCAACTCCTCGAAAAAAATGTGTATAACATAAATTGTGTTTTAATGTGTATTCCACCCAAAATTCGATACAGATTTCACCAGAAATTCGTGCTTTAGGGTGCTGTGGATACAAAAAAACATTTTAGAAAAAAAATTACCATGTGTGTGTGTGTGTGTGTGTGTGTGTGTGTCTGTGTGTGTGTCTGTGGACCGCATAGCTTAAAAGCGAATACTTGGTTAAATACAAACTTGTACTTGAGTTCAGCAACAAGACTCTTATGCGACAAGAAGACTTAGGAAAATTCCTCCCATCTGAATTACTAGAGCCGGTCAAAACCCGTGCCGCTCTCGCTCGTTACTCGTAAGCTCTCTCGAGAGTGTGGCAACGAGAGTCTCGTGTCTCAAGAACTAGTGCTCTCGAGCGAGTAAACTCGAGAAATTCTCTTAACTACAGACGGAATAGTTGACGTATGATTCGTGGAATAAATTGGTTGCGTAATAACTAGCGACCGGATTTTTAGCTTTTAATCTATTTTCCCCCTTGAAAATTAGAAAGCTTCAAAGTACTTTTATGTTTCAAGCGCTTTAGGTGCTAATCTTATTCAGCCTAAAAATGCTAAATGGAACATTAAGACCTACAGCTCGCTGAACTTAAGTTTTTTTTTTTTTTTTTTTTTCTTCTTCAGTTCATTTGAATTAACAGTTTTTGTTAGCAATTCGTTTAGTTTTGTTTTGAGTGTACATGTGGGGTTATTTAGGGAAAGAATGCTCTTGGTATAGGAATTGCGAGAATGAAGTATGCGTATAGGAATATATTAAAGAACAGCAGAAAATTTGCAAATGTGGCTGGTTGTGTATAGCAACAGTGCTACCAATTGAACTTTATTTTATGTGAGTGCTGTATACTAAAACGTGTGCTTGATATGTTAATTTCAATATTTTAGCACGCGTTTACTGTGTAATACATTGTTTTAAATTACTGAACATATTAGTAGCCTGCTTCCGTGAAGTAAAATAGTTTTCATATTTTTATCTATATTATGTTTAAAAGGCTTTATAGTCAACTTACTTAAATAGCTAGGAAAAAGGCAGGAACATTGTTTAAAAGCCTAGAAAAAGCTAGGAAAACTGTTTATAAACCTAAAGAGATTAAAAGAAGATATTAAAAGACTAAAACTGCATTTATAAAAAGCTAAAACTCCGGGCGCTATTAATAACACAAGATGACTCATCGTTTAACAGCACATATGTATATCCAAACACGTTTACCGTTTGAATCAGCGATATTAATACTTTGATGCCCGGGAAAAAGAGTATAAGTCCAGAAACACACTTTTACAGGAAACAAATTTAAAGATTTGAAGAGCTATGCCAGATCGTTGATGGTAGATATTTTAATTTTGTACTTCATATTTGGATATTGAAGGTCATAAAACACTATTAGTAATGTAAATTGAATAAACAATCCAAAGTTTTATTAATATTGCCAAGTTATGTAATATTATTAGGACTTATACTGTTTTGACCAAACGTACATTCATACTTATACTGCATAATATCGGTGTTAATAGGGAAAAACAAGTGTACACGTGTAAAGTAATATTGTTTTAGAGTCAAGTTAGTTTTTTTATTATTAAACCATTTTCCAGTATCCTAAAAACAACTAAATTGTCTCCATGTTGCAGATACTTTAAAATAATGATACAAAAAGTAGCTGTTAATTTTAATAATTATAGAATAATAAGCACATTAAATTTAACTGACTATTTTATTACAACAGCATTAGACATCTACAAACCTAATTATATCCTTTGTTTTCGACGAGGTCTGGGTCTTCATCTGAATTGTTGCCTGTCTTCAGCGAATCTGTAGAAGTCGTGGCAAATAGGATTAATGAGAGGCAGCAAGTTCATGAGGTCCTTCTTTTTCTCCTTTGATATGGAAAGAGTGCTCGTATGCAATGGCCTCACCTTTAACACTGGGTTACCATTTACACGGCGGAGAACTTAATATCTTGGAAGTCCTCATTCAGATCTAAGCTTGTTTTGTACAGCGCCTTCCCAGGATTATTTCTATGACACCGTAACCATTTTGCATCATGCCAGTTGAATTTTTCTCCGTCTTAATTCTTCATTCTCAGCACCAGCACTTTTGTCAAGGGTGATTGAAAAATCCAAGAAATCTGAGTGTTTAAGTTCAACTACATTGAACTTCTTCCTTTTTCCAACAGTCTTAACTGACTGGATAAAATCATAAGGGTGTGAAATTGGCACTTCTTGCATCTTATTCTGCTTTTCGATTAGTCCATGGTCAGCGTCACGTTCCATGTGACTGTGGCCGCTAACCATGAATTTATGTTCAACTTGAACTAAGTTTCTGTTGCTTTGCATTGCAGCAAGAAACATAGAAGACACATGAGAATGTTTGTTCTGACCTCCACAGGTATCTTGAGTACAGAACAATGTTATTTGCATTTTCAGGAAGTAATGCATTTATAAACACATATAGTGATCTGATTGCCTCCCCTTCCAATTAAGCTTTCACTTCCAGTTTCTGGATCTGAAACTTCTACATGCTGTTCCAATGTATCTGCTACCTAAAATTATTGAAAGGATTTAATTTAAATTCAGGATCATGAAATTATTACTTTAGGGCTAAGACAATTATACTGAAGTAACAGATTTGGACATGTACTTTTATTATTAATACTTTATTACCACCATCGTCATTAATTCATTACTATTAATAAACAGTAGGTATGTTTAAAAACATTCACCTCTTCCTCCTGAGCAACACGAGAAGACAACTCATTTTCTTTCTTTGGAAGGGTTCTTCTTCTTTTTGGACGGACTAGTTTGTTCAGCTGAATCATCAGAATCACTGCCATTGGGATTCAAATCTCGATAGTTCACCTGATCATCAGAGCTGAAATCTGATAATGTATTTGAAAATTAATTTCAGCTCTCTTAACATTGGTTGGCTTACGGATTCAATACATCTGACTTTCTAACCTTCAAAGATAATTGTTGTTATAGCTGTTAGTTTCATTTCTATGGTTCACATAATAAAAGCAATTCTTTAAGTGCAGTAATGAATAAATACGGTCGTCTCCTTAGCGCGGTGGTAGCGTTGCTGCTTACCAAGCGGGAGACCTGGGTTCGATCCCTAGTACCGGCGTGGGGATTTTTCCCCCGCTGGGAGACCTGGCCCGGGGTGCACTCAGCCTCGTAAGGTCCCTGGGGGGCCAATTGAGGAGCTACTTGATGGAGAAGTAGCGGCTCCAGGTCATGAGGACCGCATTAACCGGCCGGGGGGACTCGAGGCGCTGGCCACGTCTCACCCTCCAATACTGCACCCCATCCATGACGTCTGTAGTGGAGATGGGGGACGCAGCGGCCGGGCGGTAGGCCAAGGTACCCCGTGCGCTGTCGTGCCATGGAGTTAAATGAATAAATACATTGCTTACCACTAGGTTCAGTATAGGCTTTTCTCTTGAAATTACCAATTGTCAGTCCCCTCCGTGGTGTAATGGTTACCATGCTAACTTCATATACTACATATACAAGGTCGCGGGTTCAAACCCGGCGGAGGACGATGGATTTTTTCGGGCATAAAAATCTTTAGCATGGCTTCCTTCGGAAATGAAGTAAAGCCGTTGGTCCCGTATCGTAGATTTACGGGATTTAAAATATGTTAATCTTAAAGCCTATATTGTATTTCCGTATTTCCATTGCAATAAAACAGTTTCTGAAGACTCGATTAATGCAACCTTTTATGTTGTTGAAGAATTGTTATATCAGAATTTCTCTATGAAATTTCTGTCCACGCTTTATTGTTCGGTAAACCTCATAATTCCACTGAGTAATTGTCAATTGGATTCTTTGGGAACATAGTAATGAAAACAATTCTGCAAAGCATAATAAGATAAAACTCGGTAACAGGAGATTCAGCTTCCTAAAATGAATCTAAAGATTTCGTAATAATGGAACTTTAAAATATTCTCGGACAAAATAACATATTTAAAATGCTATTTCAAGCTATAAATACATATTCCATTAAACTTTATGAAAATGTGTTAAACTCGTTTCGTTCAGTATTTGTAATTTTATAACTCATCCAATACAAATGTTTTATTTAAAATAAACAGTTGGTAAGACCCCGAAATTTATCATATGCATATATTGTAATATAAAAGAACATGTTAAACTAATGGGAGTATCAGGCTGGACCTAAGATTGAACGCCGTTCTTTAAAGAGGTTGCAGATGAAATCAACATTTTGCAGTTTCTTTTACCCCACTAAATTCTGTAAGCTTTAGGATCAGCAAATAGTTAATGCTAAAGCTTAAATCTGGTATGGGTGGTCATTTGCATAAATATCACTGTTTGGTTGCCCTGGAATGAATGCTTATGCATTGTTCTTGTATAAACGCTTTTTTTTTTCTTTCTTTCTTTTCTTTTAGTTTGTCCAGCATCGCTCCAAAAAGAACCATTCTGCATGTAAACTAAAAATAAAGTAAACAGATGACTTTTCAAAACTGGTACCTTCATGAAGTTTTCGCGTACGCGTTTGCTATCTTTAGTGAAGAAAATAGCAAGAAGACTCTTTAGTTCTAGAAAATATTAAAAGGAACTCCAAATATTAAGTTGTGGTGATTATTATAGATTATCTCTTTGATCTACGATAGTTGCATCATAAATATTCTAAAAAGGTACATTCGCGAATTGTCTCTCAGATGTTGAAATAAAATTACGATGGAAACTTCAGGTGTAATCAATACTAACTGCACCAATTTTAGTGGTCCATAGCAGTAATTATACATTTTGGTGAGCCTTATAGATCTTGGTATAGCAATGAGTAGGACAGGAAACACAGTTATACCATAACGAGTACATTTACGTACATTTTTATTCCATTTAGCTGTACAGAACGTTTGTGAGTCTTGATGTAGAAATCTGTACAACTCAAATGTATACAACAACATGCGCATTGGATTATGATGCAGTTGTGCATTTGGTGTTGAGCAATTTGAATCTTGCGTATTCCAGGTAATAATGCGCTTATTGTCGTTACATTTGTGTTTAACAGATGTCTACATCAAGACCCACTAACATGCTTAATGATAGGTACGTAATGGAATACTTCTATTGTCATACCTGCGTTTCCTGCCCTATTTATTTTTACACCACTATATCAACGTGTATGATTACCGCTCCGGGCAGCTAAAATTGGTGCAGTAACCCATTACTCCTGAGTTTCCAATGGTAATTAATTTTACTTCAATATCAGTGAAGCGGCTCACGAATGTGTCTTGTAAGTGGAAATTTTGTACGCATACTTATCAGCGAACGTCAGTTTGCCAAAAATGTTAAATTTTCGAGCTGTGGCCATTATCTAGGTTGGTTACCTAGGTTACCTCTGTTGGTATTTATATCTACAGAGGCTTCTTTTGAACGCGTGGTAGGGAATTACTTGCCCTGCATTGCGCTGATTCTAACCTTTTCTGTTCTTCCTCCACTTTCCCTTATGTTTATGCCGTCAAACCAGTTGAAGCGAAGGCTTTGTATTACGTTGTGAGACCACGTGCTTTAGCGCATAAAATATTACTTAGGAGTCGTGCACAAAGAAGCGAGGCGGCGATTTATAGAAAGATTCATGCTGTAAAGATGATAGAGCAAAGACAAATTTGCATCTTAGCAGATATTATAAATTAAAAAAAAACTGTTACCTATCTTACCTAGTATATCTCTTCTTTTAATACTAATAGATAGATTTATTCCCTATTGCTTTTTACAAGTTTGGGACGCTTTATTTCCTAGATTGCACCTGCTTTTCTTGTACTTTCACCTTACTTTGGCCAGAATTTGTCTCGCTGCTAATAATTATTATTGCCATTCGACTTTGCTGATCGCTTCCAGTCGATTGCAGATTGTTATCGAATGTCGATGTAATGCACTGTACGGGTTGATAAAGGACATTGGCAATAGCCACGGGGGATTTTCTTGTGTGCTTATTTAGTGCATATTAAAGCAGAACATTCATGTGATTCACTCATTGGACGATAACTGAAATAATTCTCTCTACATATTGTTTTGGATAAAATAAACCAGAAAGCTGTAAAGAATTCTGTTATGGAAGCTCATTATAATTATTTTACACAGTGTCATAAATTGTTACGCAAAGCATATTAAAGTAACCTATTAAAGTTTTTTATTTTTTTTATTTGTATAGCCCCCTTTAGCATCAATGGTCATATCGGGGGCTTTCACTTGTGAAACTGTAGGTTCAGAACATTAAGTTAAACTTTATATTACTAAACACACGCACATTCACTCTCACATTCATACTTCCAGACTCTATGGGGGATAGGGAATAATTCCGGTTAAAGAAAAATTCCCCGCCCCAGCCTGGAATTGAACCCGGGACCTCCGGGTGAGAAGTCAGCTCGCTGACCACTCGACCACGGAGGCAGTCATCCTATTAAAGTTAAATTATTTTTCTACTTCTACTTTTTGGATTTAGGCCCTTAGCCCTTTTCCACATCCTTTATATTGATTGGCTCACGTTTCTTCTACTTTAGGTTGGTATTGAAGCAGTAACTGCAATGTGATGAAGCCAAATACTTTTAGGCTGTTAGATTTTCTGTTAAGTGGTATATGTTTAATTCTGCCCTTATTTATTCATTGTATTTCTTATTAATATTGGTATCCTGTTATTGAACGTAGGAACATTATTTCTGTTGTCTGTGTTTCTTTTATCCGCTCTATTGACTGTACAGTTTTAATTTGTGTATGTGTAGGCTGGTATTGCCATACTTTTGTGAATATTCAACTGTGTACATGTTAAGATTTTATTTTTCAATGTTCTCTTTATTCTCTCGCACATGTTGTAGATTCTACTTAATTTTATATTAATACCTACCATTCATTTGGCAGTGAAATACATCATATCCTAAGCTATTTTACTTCTTCTGACTGATATTTCATTAAAAATCACAACAAATCGTCTATTTTGTTTTAATTTCATAAAATACGAATTTAAACATTCCTCAACACAAAAAGGTATAATTGGCCACCAGGTGCCATTTTAAATGCCTTAATGCAAAGCATTAGAGGTGAAACTGTTCTGGACTGGGCAAGAAAAACTTCAGTGTGACGAGATCTCAATTGACCCATGCAAAGTGAAAAACGAAGTTGTGCAAAAGCAAAACAGCAATGCAAGAAGAAAAGGGCCGAAAAGGCAACAACAAAGGAGAAGGAATGGAAAACTAAAGGTCCAGCCTACCAACCTGGTGAATTTTAATGTGAACCATGGATTCAAATCTTTCCTTGTTTTCTGGCTATTGATATTTTCAGACTTTTTCTTTCTGTAGAGCAGTTTTTCGGTTACAAAAATAAAATTTACTATAAATGTTCACAGAGGTACAATTAATAAGAATTACCCTGTGTTGTACTGGCATGTATATTTTAAACATATGTTTTCAATGGAGCCTAAACCAAAGAAGAATCTGAAAACCCTAGGGTAATTTCAAAACATAGATATATTGTGAGCTTAGGATTAAAATGTTAGACTTTTTTTTTTAATTTGTTGTAGAAAGGGACTTTTTAGTGACGTGATAAAAGCATAAACAAATTTAACGATAACTTCCAAACCCTTAAAGCAAAATGAATGAAATTTGGATTGCCACTTATTTGCATTATATTACGCATGTGCTATGCATTTCAAAAGGCTAGCATTATTAGTGCGGACTTTCCAGCTATCAGTCATTGGTGTTTAATAGAAATTAGTTTTTTAGGTCGAAATGCACATATTATAGCTGTTTGCCATTTAATTTAATTTTAGGACTGCTATTTGTAGTTTGTCCTTAGTAATAAAAATATTACATCGGCGAATAATATTGCATCGAAATCATATATTCTAAAATCAATAGTTTTGTTGTAACCTTGTTTGACTCCTTGATTTGTTATTGATTTGTCACTCATATTACAATTAGAGAAATGAATTAATAAGTCCCGAAAATCCTCTTTTATGCATAAGTTTCTTTACAGATATTTTGTCAAAGGTTTTGTATAATCTATAATTAACACATAAGTTCGGAATTAAAGTGAATCTGAACTGATTCATCACAAATTATGGTGAGGGTTCAAAACATTTCTGTAGTAGTGCTTTTAATATATCATGAAGTTTCGTAGTTAAACGAAAAATCGGATGTTTTTAATTCACATGATTTTGTCTATTCTGCAAAAAAACTATACATAAAAAAGCATAGTAATCGAGATAAACATTAAAAGAGTGGTCTGAACTTGCTTCCTTGTAAGAATAGGAAAATATGCTTTAGTTTATCTCTTACAGTTTAATAAGTGTGCAAAAGTCCGGAATGAGATCTTCAGAAACTATTTGCGGTAAATCAAGATGTAGATTTGATTTGTCATAAAAGTATCTTAAATATATGGCATTTTTATAAACATGTTTGAGCTATTTTTGAGAAAAAAAATTCCGAATATTTTATCCATGTAAAGGATAATTTGGGTGACGGAATTTTTTGAAAATGTTTGTGTCGTATCTTTGGAAAATATCGAACTTAAATGATAAAGTTTTTATTTAAACCACTTTTTATGTATATGTTATTCACACACACAGAGAGAGAGAGAGAGAGAGAGAGAGACCACTTTCTAAAACTTTTTTTTTTTTTTTTGATTCAGGGGTCTCGGAACATATATTTCCAGTTAGATGTTGGTCTTTTGTATCGAACTTTGTTTGGCATACAATACCTTCTCTACCAATGTATAAAAGTATTCAATAGAGTCTAGTTAGTAACTTTGTAAGACACATACTCTGTAATCTATGTACATCAAGCATATCCAAAGACTAGAAGTGAAGTACGTGGTCTCGGGATGACATCGCTTGTAGCAGTATATAGGAAAATAATTCTATCAAATTTGGGAGGAATGTATGGTGAAATTTTCGATTCCTCTGCTCTTCTACCGTAAATTACGCATCAAGCTGCATCACACACGCTCAACTTCTGCAGAAGATGGTGGAGGACACGCTAATTTCACTTTAAATATGCGTCCCTATGTTTAGACTGTTACCCATTCCGCTAGAAAGTAATTACGGTTAGAGTATTCACAAACAGCAGGATTTCTAGTGAAATACGCTCTTCTAGACCAGCATGGTGAACTTGCTACTACTAGTGTAACAGTTATTGCTTTTATAGTGATAAGGAACGCAGCATGTTATTTAGTTGATAAAATTGCTTCAACTATAACTATTCTCATTCTGTGAGCAGAAATCACATTTAAGAAAATTCTGATGTATTCCATTCACATGACTGTATCTGTTCTGTGAACAAGCTATTCTTACACAAGATTGATTTTTTTTACCTACATCATGCTAATCGAGATAAACATTAGCAGACTTGCTTCCTTATGACTAGAAGGGAAATGAGGAAGTACACTAGGCTAGAAAGATAGTCAATTCTTTTAAGATCAATTGACATTGACATTTGGTTCTGTTCCCATGGAAAGAAGTAAAACAAAAGAGATATGAAATGGTTACTGACTTTCCGTTTGAGAAAAGTTTAAGTACTCTCAATTAGAAATCAATACAGGGAATATCTCGAAAATTGTTATCCCTACAAAAAAAAATAAATAAATAAATAAAAAAATAAAAAAATAATAAAACAAAAATAAAACTATTTTGTGTTTTATCAAGATCTAGTTCAGTAAGTTCTTGTCTATTTCTTCCGACTTAACAGTTATGCAAAATACATTCAGGATTAAAAGAACTTCAGGAGCTGTTCCCATAAAATTCCTTATACATTTTATTTTATGTGTAAAAACACAATTTATTTCATATACCTTTTCTTGTAGAACTAACCATTTACAGATACCCCTGTTATTTGTTCAGTTTTAAAATATTTATACTTTTCTGAAATTGGAAGTCCGTTTCATATCTTGTTTGTTTTACTCCTAGACATGGAAAGAAAAGCGAATTTCAATCATAATCTCATAGGGACACGTTTTAAATCGAACTGAACTATCGCTTTAATGTATTCCCTTATTTCCCTTCCCTTATACGTCCACGTCTGATAACGTTTATCTTGATTAACTATGTAGGTGAAAATTCTTGTGTAAGAATAGCTTGTTTGTAGAAAGATAGATAAAATTATGCGATAAATCAGCTTTTGTACTACGATCAGCGTAGAGGATGGCGTAAATAGTTGTTACTTCTTCGATTACCCTCGTACTTTAATATTGTCCTTGTCAAAGAGTATTCCGAGGACATTGTACCGTATGAAGTTTCATCCCCCGCAAATACAACTATTCTCGAGGTAATAATTTTAACGTTTTTAAGGACTTTAGTATGAAATAAAATGCTAATAAAATCTGACATTTTTATTTTCTTTGCACGTACTATGTATATAGTATATAGAAAAACTATTGCATTCCAGCCAAAAATTAGATTCGCAGATAGTAAATAGATGTTAGATGGTTCCCTGTATCCTAAAAAGTATTTATAGAAAAAATCAGAGTGTGTGTGTGTGTGTGTATGTGTGTGTGTGTGTGTGTGTGTGTGTGTGTGTGTGTGTGTGTGTGTGTGTGTGTGTCTGTGAACACAATATTCAAAAACGAAAAGTTGGTAAAATACCAAACTTGATATTTAAGTTTAGTTTCTTCCAGGGATGTGACAAGAAGTTTATATATATATATATGGCAAATAAAATTATAACTTGAATTTTCTGGGAATAGTCTCAAAAGACCTCTTTATCCGTAAAAAATGTATTCTGGTTAAAACACACATTTTATTTGACATATTTTACTTTCTCTACACATACTATGCACATAGTGCATGGAGAAGGTTTTTTTTTTTTTTTTTTTTTTTTTTTATGTAGCTTAACGTCCTTTAACCTGGTTGGTCTATCAGACGATGAATGAAATTGGTGAAATGATGCTCAAATGATCTCGGGGTCCATGGATCTTAAAGTTGCTCGACATTCTTCATCAGGATAAGGGAAAACCCCGAAAAAAAATCTTATCCGGGTAACTTACCCTAAGCGAGATTCGAACTCACGACCTTTTGAAGGCGAGGCAGACACGCTACCACCACACTACTCAGGCGGGCAGAGAAGGTATTGTATTGCACCCAAAATTGGATAGCGAGATTTCACCGGAAATACATGTTTTGTGACGCCCTGAATCCAAAAAAAAATCATTTTTACTTTCTCTAGCCCCATATGCAATGTACATAGGGATAGAGAAGTATTGTATTCCACTCAAAAATTCGATACCGAGATTTCACCGGAAATACATGTTTTAGGATCCCCTGTATCCAATAAGCATTTTCAGAAAAAGGTCCGTGTGTGTCCGTGTGTCTGTGAACACGATACTCAAAAACGATGCAGGGATGCGACACGAAGACCACCCTAAACATGGAAATTTTTTCGAAAAGTTTGATTTTCTTAAAAATGGCTCTAACGATTTTAATTAAAATATCATATATTAAAGATATTTGCCTAACAAATAAAATGTATATCTTGAATTTTCTGGGAATAGCTCCTGTTTATTCTGGATAAATTTTGCTTAATTTGACATAACTAGTAAACCGTAAGAGATAAACAAACACTTACTGTACAAAAAAATTAGGTCTTGTTAAAATACACAAATTATGTCATATACATCTTTCTCGTGGAGGTTACTGTTTTCGAGGTATTCATTGTTATCAGTTTCCTTTGTGAAGTACTTTTCTCAGACGGGAGAGTCCGTTTTTCTTTTGTTCTACTCCTGGCCAAGAAAAGAAGCGATTTGTAATGACAATCGCATAACGGCAGCTTTTAAAACATTTGACTATTGGTTTAGCCTAGTAATAACTCAATGGCACGACAGCTCACGGGGAACCTTGGCCTACCGCCCGGCCGCTGCGTTCCCCATCTCGGTCCGCTGCAGACGCCATGGATGGGGTGCAGTATTGGAGGTTGAGACGTGGTCAGCTCCTCGAGTCCCCCCGGCCGGTTAATGCGGTCCTCATGACCTGGAGCCGCTACTTCTCCATCAAGTAGCTCCTCAATTGGCCCCCCAAGGACCTTACGAGGCTGAGTGCACCCCGGGCCAGGTCTCCCAGCGGGGGAAAAATCCCCACGCCGGTACTGGGGATGGAACCCAGGTCTCCCGCTTGGTAAGTAGCTGCGCTACCACCGCGCTAAGGAGACGACCGGTTTAGCCTAGTGTATTCCCTTATTTTCTTCCTACTTATACGGAACTAAATAATAAGAACATTGTGCTAATGAGTACCACGATTAGCAAGGTGCAGAAAGAAGAAGAAGATTCTTATGTATGAGGTTTGTAGAACAGCTAGAGAAAGTCATGTGAGTGTAACACATCAGATTTTTAGAAAAATGTCCGTATGTGTCTGTCTATGTGTATGTGGGTTTGTGGGTAGCATATCTCAAAAGCAAAGTACCAAACATGAGATTTAAATTTAGTATCTTTTAGGCTTAGTATCTTCCAAGGATGCGACACGAAAAATGTCAAGAAAATACGCCCACCCCCAACTATTCTTTACATGGAGAATTTTTTTAAAATTTTGATTTTCTCAAAAATGACTTTAACGATTTTGATTAAAATTTGTTATATTTAAGTAATTTATGTGACAAATAAAATGTATATTTTCAATTTTCTGGGAATAGTCTCTAAAGACATGTTTATCCTGGATGAATTTTGCGGAATTTTGCATAACTGATAAACCATGAGAGATAGAAAAAACTTACCACACAAAAAATGTTGAGCTAGTTAAAACCACAACTTATGTTATATACATTTTCTCGTGGAGTTGGCCGTTTCTGAGACATTCCTTGTTATTCGTTTCAGCTTTAAAATACTTATACTTTTCTCATACGCGAATTTGTCAACTCTTGTCCATACAAATAAGGTACTTCAATCACATAGCAACCAGCTTTTAAAATATTTGACTATCGATTTAGCCTATTGTACTCCCTTATTTTCTTTCTAGTCATAAGGAAGCAGCTAATAGGACCCTTTCTGTCCATTTTTTCTCGATTAGCATGAAGTAAGTACAATAATAAGGTTATTAACAATAATTATTGGAGAGATTAAGAGAAAGTCATGTGAATGAAACATCAGATTTCTTTTTCGTGGAGTTAACCATTTCTGAGATATGTCAAGTCATTTGTTTCAGATTTAAACTATTTAAAAACTTTTCACATACGGGAATTTGTCAACTCCTGGCAATGAAAAGAAAAGTTTTTCATCCACATGGCAACCGCTTTTAGAAGATTTGTCTATCACATTAGCCAAGTGCCTATTTGCCTGCTACTTACAAGGAAGCATTTCTCCTAAGTTTTATCTTAGCATGAAGTAGATCGAAGCATAAGTTTTTTTACTGTGATTTGTTTCAGAGATGTATAGAAAGTCATGTGAACGGAACACAGCAGATTTTTGACCATTCTCACGTAAGGTATAAGACTTTTTCGGTTCTGTGTAAAGTATAAACTTAGGTTGTAGGCTTAATTAGATTTGACATCGCCTGTTATTCACACTTCTGCACGGAATATTCACATGAAAGGCCAGGACATTATGTGTAACAAGACGGAAGAGCAGTGGAGAGTTTTTACATGGTATCTTAACATGAAGCTTTGTTTGTCGAAACAGCCCCATAAGGAAGAAATAACAACTATCTGGGCCATACCGCCCAGAGGGGAATAGAGCGCGGTCTCCCACATGACATCTGCAGTATCTGCCCCATGTGGTCAACCAGACTTAGTATCGATGTTTTGTGGCTATGCAGATGGTCGATACAGCGGCCAGTTCAACATACCAATTTTGGGAGGACCAGCGGTTTATATTGGCAATAGAACTTTCCATTGTTCTCAGCTGCTGAAGAAAAATCAACGCGCTACAATTACTGAGAAGATGCTGCAAGATTTCGCTGCTCTATTAGACATTTTAATTAAGCGCGAAGTAAAATTCATAGCTTAGGGGTCAAAAGCCTGTTGGAAAGCCAATGGCACGAAAGCCCAGAATGGAGAACCTGAACGAGTGGTCGGTCGCATGATCGTGAGGAAGTGGATGATATGAATGAGCGAAATTTATGATAGGAAAGGTAATGATGGAGCAATTTGTGGGATGAGTGGAGCAGGAAACCGGAAGGCCCGGTGAAAACCCGCCCAGTCGCCACTTCGTCCACCACAATTCTCACATTCCGGCGCATGGGATCGAACCCGAGCCGGCCCGCGTAGGTGGGAGGCGAGCGGTCTAATTACTTGGCCAAGGCGCCCCCTTGTATTATGAACTTAATAAACACTCCTACTACTACTACTACTACTACTACTACTACTACTACTACTACTACTACTACTACTACTACTACTACTACTACTACTACTACTGCTACTGCTACTGCTACTGCTGCTGCTCCTGCTCCTGCTCCTGCTCCTGCTCCTGCTGCTGCTGCTGCTACCACTAACTACCACCACCACCACCACCACCACCACCACGACCGCCGCCGCCGCCGCCGCCACTACTACTACTACTACTACATAGGGGACGTCATATATTGATTCTTTCTTAAACTACACATGATGTATGCACATTTGGTCTATAAATATGTATTGACTGTAATTCTTGTGTAAAATTTTAAGCACTTATGTTGTGGTCTTGCAAACGAGAAAGAAAGAAAAAAGTATCATAAGTGAAATTGTTAGGTTATGTAGCTCTGTGCTGAAGCGTCAACGTATGTGAGTTTATAATCAAGTTATTTTATTTTATACCACCTGAAGCAACTGTGGTGCTTGAAGAAAATAATATTTTCAAGTTTAAGAAGCTGTATTATCTCTCTCTAAGGAAATCTTGTACACATTACTTTTGATTCTAAATTTTCGTCATGGAAATTCTCTAGGCGAGAGCAGATAACTCAATACGAACTCAGCTAAATTTGTGCAGTACAGTTTAGAGGAACAATAATATAATCAGATTAGTGTGTGCAAGGTTGGGTTACTTTCTACGACAGAGCTTATGTTAGAGATAGGCGGATTAACCCCAAGCCCGATGACAACAGTGTTGTCAAACTGTTGAGAACATCTAAGCGTCGATATGCTTAGCTTCTGTGGCATTTGGAAGAGCCCATCTCATCGGAAACTGTTATCCTGATGTGAATCAATAGTTTTCAAGTGGATGGCTGATCATCAAGATGAGATTGGCAATTACACTACTTTCTAAAAAAAGTGTAAGTAAATCGTTACTCTTTTCAATAATTCCATAAGAATTAAAATCCAAAGTATGGTGGATTTTTGTCATCAAACAATTCTTTCACAGCTGTATTTTCCTAACTTTAATCACAAAAATATTGATAACTGTAATCTTTTATTTAATGAATGGCTAGTTTATTAATGCTTTAAATAAACAACGCATTTTATTATCTTTAAAGCTCAAAACGCCACAAAAGCAAAGGCAATAAATAAACTATCTCGTGTTTGTACACGATCACAAGCGGAGAGTTGGCTTTCGTTGCACCCGATAAATTGGCAATCTTAACAACCAGCTTCTCATAGTACTATGCTCCTTGAAACTGAGTTTCTATGTGAAGTAACCCGACACGGTATTTCTACTACTGTGTGCAACCTTGCCATAGAACACTGTAAAATGAACACCTCTAACTGATGTTATTAAAAATATAATGTGTTCCATTCACATGACTTTCTCTATATCTCTATAAATTATTATTGTTAATAAGCTTATCTTTTATTTCTTTCATGCTAATCGAGAAAAATTAGCAGAAATAGTCTTATTTCTTGCTTTATTGTAAGTAGAAGCGAAATAAGGGAGTACAATAGGTTAAAGTGAAAGCCAAAAGCTGGTTGCTATGTGACTGATGTTCCTTTGTTTGTATTAACAGGAGTTGACAAATTCCTGTATGAGTAAAGTATAAGTTTTTCAAATATGAAACCAAGAAAAAGGAATATCTCAAAAACGATCGACTCCATGAAAAAAAAATTATATAACATAAATTGTGTGTTTTAACATGCTCTACATTTTTTGTGGGTTAAGATTTTGTCCATCTCTTACGGTTTAGTAGTTATGAAAAATTCATCCAAAATAAAGTAGTCTTTAGAGGCTATTCCCAGAAAATTCAAAATATGCATTTTATTTGTAAGGTAAATAACTTTAATATACGATATTTTAATCAAAATCGTTAGAGCCATTTTTTAGAAAATAAAAATTTTCGAAAAAAGTTCCATGTAAAGGGTAGTTTGGGGTGGGGGGATTTTTCTCAAAATCTTCGTGTCGCATCCCTGGAAGATACTAAACTTAAATACTAATTTTGGTACTTTACCGACTTTTCGTTTTTGAGTTATCGTGTTTACAGACACACGGACACACATACACACATGGACCTTTTTCTGAAAATACTTTTTTTGGATACAGGGGACCCTAAATCATATTTCCGGTGAAATCTCGGTATCGAATTTTTTGGTGGAGTGCAATACATTCTCTATACACTATGTACATAGTGAGTATAGAGAAAGTAAAAATATGACTTCGGATTATTGGAGTTTGGAATGCTGCAGAGTATTATGTTGCCATCTCTCAGACTTTGCCATTCATCCACAGATAATGTGCATATTATGGTACATTTGTACTTGAAATTATGAGTTTAGAGGCAAAAGCATATAAATTATAAAGTGGGCCAGCTACGCTAGAACTGTACAATAACAGTACGACTAAAATATCTAATTAGAAAAGCACTAATAAAGAACAGAACAACTCATAATTTTACCCTTTACTATCCCATCTTAAAGATAAAAATAACCAAATGAAACATGCATTTCTAAAAGCACATAAACACATCATTTAGCTAAATGTTAAGTAAAATATCTGATGTATTCCATTCACATTACTTTCCCTACCCGTTCTGTAAGCAAACTATTGTTTAAAAAAAGATGATTTTATTTATATCATTAAAAAAATTCTGATGTGTCCCATTCACGTAACTTTCTGTACATCTCTGCAACAAATTATTGTTAAAAAGCTTATACTTCCATTTATTTCATATTAATTGAGAAAATTTTGCAGAAATAACCTTATTACTTGTTGCCTTGTAAGTATAAGCGAAATAAAGGAACACCACAGGTTAAAGTGATAGTCAAATGCAGGTTGCTATGTGACTGAAATTCCTTTGTATATATGGACAGGAGTTGACAAATTCCTATATGAGAACAGTATAACTTTTTCAAAGCTGAAACCAATAACGAGGACTATCTCAAAAACAATCAACTCCACGAAAAAAATGTATATGACATAAATTGAGTGCTTTATCGTGATCTACATTTTTTGTGTTGTAAGTTTTAGTCTATCTCTTACGGTTTACCAGTTATGCAAAACTCAATAAAAATCATCCAGAATAAAGAGGTCTTTAGAGGCTGTTCCCAGAAAACTGAACATATACGTTTTATTTGGCATGTAAATATTATAAATATAACAGATTTTAATTAAAATCGTTAGTCATTTTGAGAAAAATAAAATTTTCGAAATGTTTTCCAAGTAAAGTTCTTGAAAATCTTCATGGCGCATCCTTGCAAGATGCCAAACCTAAATACCAAGTTTGGTATTTAACGGTCCTTTCGTTTTTGAGTTATGCTGTCCACATACACGCACACACACATACACACACGCACATGCACGGACCTTTTTCCAAAAATGTTTTTTTTGGGGGATCCAAAACATGTATTTCCGGCGAAATATCAGTATCGAATTTTACATAGTACGTGTAGAGAAAGTAAAAAACCATTAAGAGAAATGGTCTTACTACTTGATTCCTTGTAAGCAGAAGGGAAATGTAGCTAAAGCGATAGTCATATCTTTAAAAAGCTGGTAGCTATGTGAACAGTTGAAGCTCGGTTAACTTTGCAAAGCCAGCAGAAAACAAAAGCCACATGTAAGAAAAAGAACCACATTTGAGAAAATTTAACGTAGTTTAAAATCGATAAGCAAAGAATATCTCCAAAATGGTCAAGTCTGCACCAAAGTGTATATGATATATATATTGTGTATTTTAACGAGATCTACAGTTTTTGTGTAGTACGCTTTTGTCAATATTTTACGGTTTACTGGTTATACAAAATTACGCAATATTCATCCAAAATGAACAGGTCTCCAGAAGCTATTCCAGAAAATTCAAGATAAGAATTTTATTTGTGATGTAAATATAATATACCTATTTTAATCAAAATTGTCAGTCATTTTTGAGAAAAAATTTTCAAAAATGTTTCCATGTAAAGGGTAGGTTGGGGTAGGGAATTTTCAGTAAAAATTTGACATCACATCCTTGGAAGATAATAAACTTAAATATGAAGTTCGGTATGTATCGGTCTTTTAATTCTTGAGCTATGCTGTTCACAGATACATATGCATACACAGACACACACGGACCTTTTGTTGAAATGTTTTTTTGGACTTAGAGGACCTCAAAACATATTTCCGGCGAAATCTCGATACCAAGTTTTTGGGTGGAATACAGTACTTCTCTATACACTATGCACATCTTACGTGTAGAGAAAGTAATATATGTTATTACCGGTATTAATTTACGTTCGCACAATAATTTACATCGACGTTCCCCACACAAACTACGATATGTTTTGAAAGATACCTACTAATGACAGGCGCAAGTGTTTACTCTTATCTGAAGTGCTTCTCCCTAATTCCGTGCTTCCTTTATTGATTTAAGCATGCACAGATAGTTATATAAGTAAATTGTGCTATTCCATTAACTACTCTAGGTATATTTGTATGCTAAGAACACAAGGAACAGATCAACATTGAGGTCATAAACTAATAGTATTTTTAGAAGATTGGGAAATAGTAGCAGATAAAGAAACAGTTGACCAGCTCGCTAATTTGTACACAAACGGCATTAATCACCTAAATATTTCTTGGAGGATCTTCTTTCTCAGCAAGACATTTTAAAACACACTGATATTTTTAAAATCTGGCGTTTTCCGCATCTGAATGCGAGTTTATGACAGATCTACTAGAGACATTAGCGCTGAAGTACATTTTAGTGAAATTTCCACAAAGTTACGATTAATGTATCCAGAAAACTTGCCGCGATATTTTGCTTGTTCACTACCCCTCAAGTAAACTGGTAGTGAGGTAATCCACTACCTGTTTAATGAGTTATAGTCATCAGAACACCATTGTTAGTATAGGTGTTAGCTGAAAATTTTCAGAAAATATTGGAGATGAAAGAAACTACCATTATCTTTACTACAGTTTTTTATATACGGCACCGTAGGCGATGATACATAGAATGAAGATCGATCACCGGTGGCATGCAATGCCCGGAAAGCCGTAGAACCCGGAGAAAACCTACTCCCAAAAATCCCACATGCAATCGCCTGGGATTGAACACTGACCGCGGCCGCCGTGTGTGTGTGTGTGAGAGAGAGAGAGAGAGAGAGAGAGAGAAACAGAGAGAGAGAGAGAGAGAGAGAGAGAGAGAATGAACAACGTAATTCAAAACCGAAAAAATCTTTTATGTCTCAAATCAAGTACAGTATGGTTTTTTGGTGTAATTCGTCTCTTACAGCTTTTGGTCTTCTCATTTATACATTAGCTGTGGATTACCGTTTCCCCTGTTTATATGATTCTTTTAATATCTATGGCCATTGCAAACCAAGCCGAGTGGTTAAACCATTCGCCTCTCACCAAGGCAGTTATAAAAACAAACCAGAACTCACACTCACAATGTTCTAAAAACGTTTCTTTATTTTTAATCCAGAGGTCCTCAAAATACGTATCTCCGGTGAATGGAAGGATAAGGGCGCTGAACTGTAATGGTTATAATCGTCCGTTTCATATGAAATCTCGCTATACAATTTTTGGGTGAAATGCAATATCTTCTCTACCCACTATGTACAGTGTGCGCGCGATAAAGTAAGAACAGTAAGTCGGAAATATTATGATTGAGTCTTGAGTTTTCTCCAATAATTTACTATTTCAAAGTACCTCTGGCCATGAAAGTAGATAACCGAATTTCAGTCTCAATCGCATAGATCAGTTTTTAAAAGATGTGATATCGTTTAGCCTAATGTATTTCTCATTTACCTTTTGCTTCGAAGTAAGTAGTAATCATTGTTATAAATGGTATCAGGTATCTCGATTAGTATGATGTAAATAACAGCATAATCTTTTGTAAGAATAATTTGTTTGCAGAAGAGATAAAGTCATGTGAGTGGAACAGTAAGACGCTTTTCTGTGTTAATACACGACACATCTACGCAAATTAATTATAAGTAAAAGCATTTTCTAAATATATATGTTTGCACCTTGCAAATTATTTGTTTGATTCTCTTTTCTTTCCCTTTAGTCGCCCTCCGTGGTGTAATGGTACCATGCTAACTTTATATTCCCAAGTCGTGGGATCAAACCCGGCGGAGGACAATTAACTTCGGGCGTAAAAATCCTCAGCATGGCTTCCTTCAGAAGGGAAGTAAAGCCGTTGATCCCGCGTCTCGTAGATTTATGGCACGTGAAAGAACCTCAAGCCTGATAAAGATGCCTCTAAAAAAAATAAGCGTTTTTTGACACCCAATATAGAATGGGACGCTGAGAACCATAACAGTAAAGAGCGTTTATAAATAAAAACCCACATCATTTTCATTCGCTTTATTGTTGTGTTTAACAGCCATTCTTGTTACATATGGTACCGCTGGTGGTCGACACTGATGATAAATATAATAAAATTGTAATTGGGTATGGAATGTTGAGATGGAAAGGTTTCAGACCCAAGTTTTAGGCTACCTCCACAGTGTTTGATGAGGATAGACAAAATCCTGGATAAAGCGTTAGCCGGGGAGGACAGTATGATGGGATTTTAACTGCAAACCTCCGTATACACGTCCGTTCTTAACGAGATAGGCTACCTGTGGTTATATTTTTGAGCGTTAAAATCGTATTAAAATGTGCAGAAACATAAGGCCTTTATTCGTATTTAGAAAATACCGTTAAAATAGACAGTATAACTTGGCTTTGCATTAGCTTTCAGTTCGAAGCTCCTGCTTTGAGAAATATGCATATAAAGAGAATTCTTTTATTTGTGTAATGCTAATGGAGATAAACGTTAGCAGAGTTGCTCTTATTACTTGCTTCCTTGTAAGTAGAAGGGAAATAAGGGAATACACTAGGATAAAGCGATATTCAAATCTTTTAAAGCCGGTCTTGAAACAATTGAGTTTCGATTCGCTTTGCATGGTCCCGTTTGAGAAAACTTAATTAGTATAAAATTGAAAACAATAAGAATGAATATCTCGAAAATGGTCAACTCTACAAGAAAAACGTATATGACATAAATTATGTATCCTAATCAGATGTACATTTTTTTATACTAAGTTTTTGTATATTTCTTACGGCTTAGCCGTTATGCAAAATTCTGCAAAACTCAACCATAATAAAGAAGTCTTCGGAGGCTATTCCCAGAAAATGCAAAATGCAATATTTATTTGTGATGTGAATATCTTTAATAAGTGGTATTTTAATAAAAATTGTTAGAGCCATTTTGAGAAAATAAAAACTTTAGAAAAATGTTCCATGTAAAGGGTAATTGGGTTGGGGAAATTTTCTTGAAAACCCATGAAACATACTGCACTTAAATACCAAATTTGGTATTTTATCAGGTTCTCGTTTTTGAACTCTGCTGTCCAAAGATACAGGGACCATTTTTAATAATGCTTTTTTTTCGGACTCAGGAGACATATAAACATATATTTCCAGTGAAATCTATTGTATCGAATTCTTGGGTGGAATACAATACCTTCTTTTCCACTATGTACATATGGTCTATAGAAATATTTAGAGCAGTTGCCATGGAAATATCGCATCAGCTTAACAGCGTAATTAAATCTGATTTGACTGAGAGCGTTACCCCTCTTCTATCGGGCATGCCACTTTTGAGACATGCAGAATCAATTTCCTCCTTTCACCCTGCAACTTTGTGTACTGAATATGATCGGACTTTATGGTGACTAAATCCTAATAGAATAAAGGTACTGAGGGAAACCGAAACTAGAGTTAAGCCTTGTGCCTCCTACAGTAGCAGCCGTATATTGAAAATTGTTTATTTATATGTTTATTAAGTGGTCGTCTCCATTGCGTGGATGTGTACGGTTTGGAGGGGCCAAGGATTATGATCCCATTATCGGTAGGGGAATTTTTCTCCCTGCTATGTGTGGTAAATCCAACCTGAGGAAAGCCCTATTACTTCTCTGTGACTATATATCCTCTGTGAATCGGGGAGAGGGTGAGCGATGATGTGTCGAAATAAGCTTGCTGACAACTTTGAACCATAGTTTGGGGTGCTTTCCAAAGGGAAAATTTTCTGAAGGTTTATTTTATGTTATCAGATGTGCACCTATTTCTTCCGTACACCCGCTCTTGCTAACTATGATATTCCAGTGGATTATAGCAAACGAGACGAAAATAAAATTTCGCAGATAACCTCGGGGACTTAGTGCTGAAGGTATTCTTCTTCAGGACTGTGCAGAAAATTTAATGTAAAGCTCAACCAGTTACCTAGACTTATTCAGAATTGTATACTTGGATCACTGTATTGTGCCTTCTGTATAAAGTGAAATTTGGAAAATTCACAGCACGCAAGATATTTTATTGGAATTTATACTGATCATTGTAAACAATAATAGTGATATTTTTACCATGTAACTTGCATGGTTATTTAAATAATCATTTTACTGTCTAAATTAGCTGCTCTAATAAAAAGAGGACATAATGCATTTTTAAAAACATTTACACAAAAATGTCAGCTTTATATTCAAATTTTAGTTTACAAATAGATGTGTAATATTATATTATATTCTCTATACGTACTGTGTAGATAGTGTATAGAGAAGGTATTATATTGCACCCAAAAATTCGATACCGGAAACATTTCACCGGAAATATATGTTTTGAGACCTGCTGAATCAAAAAAAAAAAAAAAATGGAAAAGTGTGTGTGTGTGTGTGTGTGTGTGTGTGTGCTCAGCATAGCTCTAAAAAGAAAAGTCCGATAAATACCAAACTTGGTAGTGAGTTCCGTTTCTTCCAAGGATGCGCCATAAAGACTTTCAAGAAAATCCTCCCAGCCTCATCTACTATTTAGGTGGAACATTTCCAAAATTTTGTTTATCTCAAAAATGTCTATAACGATTTTGACTAAAATGTCGTATATTAAAGATATTTACATGAACCATAAAATGTGAATCTTGAATTTTCTGGGAATAGCCTCTGAAGACATCTTTATTATGGATGAATTTTGCGGAATTTTGCTTAACTGGTTAACCGAAAGAGATAGACAAAAACTTACTAATATAAAATGTAGAGCTCGCTAAAACACACAATTTATGTTATATACATTATTTTTGTGGAGTTGATCGCTTTTGAGATATTCTTTGTTATTGGTTTCAGCTATAAAATACTTACACTTTTCTCATACGGAAGTTTGTCAACCCCTATACATATAAACAAAGAAACTTATTTCACATAGAAACCAGTTTTTGACTATCACTTTATCCTATCTCCCTTATTTCCCTTCTACTTACATGAAAGCAAGTAATAAGACATTTCTGCTATTTTTTTCTCGATTAGCTTGAAGTAATAACAATAATTTGTTGTAGAGATGTAGAGAAAGTCATGTGAATGGTACACTCAGATTTTTATATTACATCTAATTAGTATAGAAAAAGTATTAAATTCGTGCTCTCCGAAACTCTTTATTTTTCAAAATGTAACCATTTATTTATCAAAATTGGGGCATTGTTTCGCAAAAGTAATATGACAATTTTTTAAAGTGCTTTTGAAAGGCAGTATACATTTTTTAAACAAATTAATGCACAGTTGCATTGAAGGGACATTTTGAGTTTGAAAAGTGTTGGAAAAATTGCGGCAAAATGAGATTTAAAGCTGGGAGTGCCTATTAATAAGCATGCACCTACCCAACTGTACCTTGTTAACTGGTAGTTTAAATGTGCCAATGAAAAACTATGAACTTTCTTAAAGTTCGGAAATTATATCACATTATTATAATTCACAGTTGAATCACCTGCATGTAATTTCAAGCATTCTGTTCAAGATTTCCACAGCAACGACGTTGTTTTCTTGTAAGAATTGATATAGGTCGATCGATATGAGAATGCTGATGGTAGGCGTCATGTGAGATTAATTTGCATGAGCCTCTATTGACGGGTAAGAACTGCTAATTTCCCTGGATGTTACTCCCAAGGGGTAGGTTTATGACATCTGATCGATAACTGCACCAACCGCTCCACTCCATGAAAGTTACCTTTTGAACTTCGATACTTTACAACTTCATAAAACTGCGGGAAAGCACGGTAACCTCAATTTGGATATGCGGAAATAAATATACTACTTCAAAATTAATTATAGAATGTGGTAAGCTACAATAAACATTAGAGAGAAACTGGTGTACAATTTTTCCTACACTATAGCCCTGTTTATAATTCGTGGGACACAGAGACTGACTGAATGATCATGTCGGAGGTTTGTGCTTGGTGACACGCTTGTTAAAAAAAGTCATATGTGTTCCATTCGCATAATTGTCTCTGGTTTTAACGGTCTTTTCGTTTTTGAACTATGCTCTCCAAAGACACACACACACACACACATACACACACACACTCGTGGACCTTTATCTAAAAATCTGTTAACCGACTCAAGGGACCTGGAAACGTATGTCCGGTGAAACCTCGACTTCGAATTTCTGGGAATACAATACCTTCTCTAGCTACTATGTACATTGTACGTATATACTTAATGAAGTAATAAATGTGTTCAGACCTTTGGATTTTCTTGGTGAAACAGGGTTGACAAGTCTGATAGAAGAAAAAAAGTGAATAAGAGAGAGTGCATTATAGCGCGGTATTAAAACTTAATTTGTTATACTGAATAGAAAAATGGGCATTGAACTGTGTTTGTAAAGGCTGCACTTGTAAGTATTTAGATTGAATGTACAGATATATGTGTGTAATCATCCAGCAAGATAAACTGTGCAAGTAATAAAGCTTGCAGTGCTATGAATTCAGTGTGGATACTTCATCTGGCAGTGTTTGTTTATAATCCTGATACAGTCTATTTTAGGTGTGTTTAGTCATAAAGGAATACACATCCTGTATCAAGAAGGAAACAAAATGAATAAAATACTACTACCACCACCACTAATAACAACAATTATCATTATTATTATTATTATTATTATTATTATTATTATTATTATTATTATTCACACTATAAACAGAAGTCTTGATTTATACTTCTGCCACCCAAAGTTCATGCTCACATTTCAACGGAAATACATATTTTTAATTCCCCTGAATAAAATAGAAATATTTTTACAAAAAGGTGTGTGTGTGTGTGTGTGTGTGTGTGTGTGTGTGTGTGTGTGCACGCGCGCTTGCTGCGTGTGTGTGCGTGTTCGTTAAACATCAAACTTGGTGTTTGAGTTTAGTATCCTCCAGGGATGGGACACAAAATTTTTGCAAGAAATTCCCCCACCCCAGGTTACCCTTTATACGGAAAATTTTTCGATTTTCCCAAAAAATGATATTAACATTTTCGATTAAAGTACCATAGATATATTAAAAATATTTACATGACCAATAAAACGTACTGTTTATCTTGAATTTTCTGGCAAGTTTGCATTATGGATGAGTTAGTATAACTGGTAAACCCGAAAATATAGGCAAATCTACTACACAATTTCTCGTTAAAACTTACAATTTATGTCCTATACAACTTGTTGTGGAACTACCATTTCCGAGAATTCCTTGCTATCGGTATCAGCTTTAAAACACTTACATTTTCTCCAATAGGAAGTTTTTATCCGGTTTCTCTTGTTTTGCTCTTGGCCCCTTGCAAAGAGAATCGAATTTCAACGCTAATCGCATATTTTCTTAAACATTTCACTGTTGCTTTTGCCTAGTTTCCCTTCTACTTACAAGGCACTAAATAATAAGACCATTCTGCTAATGTTTATCTTGTTTAGCATGAAGTAGATAGAAGAATACTTTTTTGTAAGAAGCATATTTGCAGAACGGTAGAGAAAGTGTGCGAATAGAGCATAGCAGATTTTTGCGGTGTTTTGTGCATCACTGACTTGTACATACTTAATGCAAGTTGCCGTTTTGTACTTGTCAGTTCTGTGTAACATTATTGTAACCTAGCGAAATGACTCCGCGGTAATGCGTTAGGTTCGCTTTGCGAGGTCGCGGCCTGATTCCCGTAACACCGGCTTTCCGATCGTCGGCTTTTCTGGTTTCCCCGCCTGTGTTCAGTGTTGTATGACCCTTGATGTGTTGCAAGGTGGTGGAATTTGCGCTCGGTGGGACTGTTGGTGTCCTCTTCCTTCCTGGAAGCTGTCTCACCCGGGACATCCAGGTTGCTAGTGGATAGTCGATGGCAGGATTGGTGTCATGTTGGAATCGTTAGGGGTCTTCCGGATCTGGTCGCCCGTCTGATATTTTCCCCCCGGGGTCACGTTGAAAGCTGAAAGGGCCATAGGGCTTATAGCGGTACTGTGCTACTGACTGGAGCCCCCTTCACCCGCAGAGTCATTACCAATAACTTCATTATATCTTATCTCAGTGAGTTAAATTATTGAAAGATGTGTGCGATCACACCACAGTGTGTTGTAAACTTGAAATTCCATTAAAGGTCGAACTTTTAAAAGCTCACTAAAGAGATAATATTTGTAATAAGTTGTAAAATGAATTAGAATTCCAGAAGCTTCCACTAAGTATAGTTATTCGGGGTATAACGCGCACTCTTTTGAGTGATATTCTCGGCTCTATTATCCGCATTACCACGGAAATATATCTCAGCATTTGCACAGGATGTAAGGATGCCTTAGTATTTAGAAATTCTGACATAAAGTCAACTGTTCTATTGTTATATAGCAGTTTTATAGAAAAATGTTTATGGCCGCATCATTTTCTCAAGTTTGAAGCTCTGAGAAGTATTTTTTTATTTTTTGATATCCTCTAAAGTGATACCCAAAATTGCCTTCGACGCATCCTCTTTAATTTTTAACAACCAATAACTTAATAAGTTGGGTCGAAAGCTTCCCATTTACATATTAATTGAAAACGCTCCTATTCTGAATATGCAAACTTTCAGACGAAGGGGCAGCAGAAAATTTAGGCGATTGCTTTAGAGCCATCAAGAGGAAATATGGACAATAGATTCATCATACGTATCATACATAAGTAATTAATCACTCTGATAATGTGAAAGGGTGGCTACCTAACGGCACACTTTTATACAGCCGAATTTAAATTAATCTATTATCATGGTGGTTCAGTTTTAAGTGTTAGGCCATTTTCCTCCTTCAGAGTTGTTGGGCATCTGAATAGATAGTACCATCATTTTAGAGACCGTCTTCTTCATTAAACATTTTCCTGGAAATATTTTGGCACCCCCGTATTGAATTATGTTGAAGCGTTAAGAAATATAGGGTAAGAATTAATATAACGCTCTAAATGATGTAGTAATAATATCTGAGTGAATATACCAAGTGACCCAGTGGCACTGTATTTCTCGTCTGCAGATAACCTTTCGTGTTGAAGAACTCTACGGGGTAAATCCAGGCGTTATAAGCGACAGCCACCTTCGTTTTTCTTTTGCATATCAGTTAACAGATTAGAACCTAGGTTATACGTAGTTGCCAAGCAGGACAAATCCTTCTAATATGTTAATTCAGACAACAAAACCTCCCTCACTCCAAACCACTATTTAGCTATATGGGAAGCTTTTCGAAAGTTTTTGGTTTTCTCCAAAATGATTCAGAATTTATATTAAAACACCGGATGTTATATTTACATGACAAATGAAATTTATATCTTTGAATTCTCCGGGAACAGCCTGTGAAGTCCTCTTCTTTCTGAATGACTTTTGTATAACTGCTAAACCGTATTAGATAGACTGCTACTCAAAAAAAATGTAGATCTTGTTAAGGCACTCAATTTATGTCAAATACATTTTTTGTAGAAATAGTGATTTCCGAGACACCCCTTGTCATTGGCTTGAATTTTTACATTTCTCAAACCAAAAGTCATGGTCCCTTTTTCTTTTATTTTGTTCCTGTTCATGCAAAGAGAGCCGAGTTTCATCGCCAATCGTATAGCGACAGTTTTCTGATATTAACCGTCAACTTACCTTTTTAAGGCGTCGAAAGAAATTGAGTTTATTAGTGGACGCTCTTCAACCCCTTTTTTTATTTTTTATTTTATTTTATTTTTTTATTTTTTTATTTTATTTTTTTTTTTTTTTTTTTGCGTCCGATTCTCTATTGGGCAAGAAAGTCTGGAAACTCACTTCCTAGGCCCCTGTCAGGCTTGAGATTATTTTCCGGGCATACATCTACGATACGAAACTACGAGCTTTACTCCCCTTAAGATCTATGTCTGGAAACATCCATCGTCCTCCGCCGGGGTTTATTCCGCGACCTCGGCTTGTTGTATACCTAAACTATAGAGGACGTCGTATTAAGTCGACGGAGGTCTGTGTTTTGCGATCTTGGAAAGTTCTGAAATGAATGTGTCGGCAGTTACTTTCTCGTGTTCTTGTTGACCTAATACTCTATTCTTAACCCCGCCTTATATACGGAGATACTCTTCTTGGGTACAATCCATAGCGCTCTACCCTTCTTCAATTAGATAATTGACAACCGTTTTACTGTTTCCAGGCTTCTTTTTCTAGGCCTTGCTGTTCCGCATCGAACTAGAGCCTTCTCACTGCGCTGTCTCTGGTAACAGTTATCAATTGTCTGAGTTTAATAAGGTGTTAAATTTCCCGTCACTGTCCAACAATTCCTGGCCTGCAGACCTCCAACCTTCGATCCAGCAATGATCTTCTTGATCATTCGAGTATCATCCATTCTAATGATATGTTCGGCCCATTGTAATCTCTACTCCTTACCTGGTGTAAATTAAGGTGTATTAGATACATTTGATGCCGAGGTTTCACTGGAAATGTACGTTTTGAGATTCCATGAAACACTCTCCCCTAAAGAAAAAAAATAGAAAAGAAGTCATGTGTGGGGGGGGGCTAATTTAAGCTAAGGATCTTTCAAGGATGCGACACTAATATTTAAAAAAAAGATGCCCCCTACTACCCTTTACATGGAAATGTTTTCGAAAATATTGATTTTCTAAACAAACCGCAACCGTGCTAAATTTAGCCGTGATTGGCTTGTGTTCATTTATCTGCTTTCCGCTTAATGATACGTTCTCTTCTGTTCAATACGGGCGTACGACAAATTATGTCGTATATACGATTGATGGGAGATCGTGGTGTATGACCTCAGGGGTGTCATTGTTCGCCACTTTGTTCCTCATGGCAGAACAGTGACCGCACAGTACTACATGGAGTTCCTGGTGCGACAGGTACGACGTGGCGTTCGGGAGAAACGTCCGGATCTTGTGAACAGTGCAATAATCCTGCACGACAATGCAAAACCAAAAAAGCAGAGTGTGTAGGGCAACTACTGCGACGTTGGAGATGGGAAGAATTAGCGCACTCACCGTACTCTCCCGAGATTTCGCCCTGTGACTTTGATCTAATTCGAAAGATTAAGAAACCACTACGTGGTACGTGGTTTGCAACACGAGAGTACATTGCTAATGCTGTGCGCGAACAGATAACCCGATTCACATATGGTGCGACAAATGCTGTGGCAAATGGTATTCAGCGCCTCCCACATTGTTGGCAGCGTATGGTGGCAGTAGCAGGGGACTACTTTGAGGGTCTTTAGCCCCAGGTTTGTCATGTCAACTGTATGTGTACTGTGTTGTCATTCTTTTGCACCGTGAAGGCCATATTGCCCTGTATACTACCGTAATAAATTAGTATGTTACGATATTCTGTGCTATTCGTTGCCCACACACGTAGTTAACACCTTGTCCTTTCGTTTGTATATGTCATATTTTCCAACCGGACTGGTATCATCAAGAAAATAAATAATTGCCATGACTTTTGCCCCAACCCTCGTAGTTATTACATATATTATATTTATATCTTGTTATTTATTGTAAAACAAAAGAAATACACCTTTCGTGAATTTTCCTATTAATCCTATTAATTTGGGTTTCAGTTTTTAAATAGCTCCATCAAAACATCTCTTCCTTAACTTATTCTTCGTTTGCAAACAGACTATCTCATAATAAAAACACATTCTGTAATGTCCTTAGTTTCATGGACTGCTTATGTATAACTTTCTGCTCGAGCATTATGTGAATACTCGAAATTTGTGGAACTAAGACGTAAGAAGATGATGGAACAAGATGCAAGGGAAGACAAGCAAACGCAGCAAAATCCGTTTAGCCACCGCAAGTATGCATCCAGCGTCACAACTGCAACGGTCTGACTATCTCGAGGCGCCTCTCAGGTGTGTTGCAGGTGGAGGCTAATTGAAAATCTCCGGTTTAGCCGTTGGCTTGGCTGGGGTCCAGAGTATGTGCGTCGGTGAGGCGTTAAAGGCTTTTTGAAAATATACCACCGAATGTAAACAAATTTCATCAGAGACTGCTTCGTGTTCGAGTGGCCAGCGAGCTGACTTCTCGCCCGCAATTCCCGGGTCGATTCCTTGCTGAGGTGGGGAATCTTATGTGTGTATAAGTTATATCAGTTCATCCATCAGCTCATAACCATTGGCAGGAATTTAACGAATCACCAGTTCAGTAAGCAATTACAGTTATACCGTGCTGGACTCTTTTAACTTCTGGTTTCCCTTATTACAGTAGTAACTACTTTGGAATATGTATTTTCGTTATAATAGTGCGAAGTATCGCTATAAAACGTCGTGCAACTATTCAGTGCATATACAATTTAGCATATAAAAATATACTCTTATCTTAAAAAAACTTAAAATAAACAATTTATGTCATACACATTATTTTCGTGGAATTAAGATATTCCTTTTTATTATTTCAGTTTTAAAATACTTTTCTCTTATGGGAACTTGTCAATTCCTTGCCACGCAAAGAAACGGATTTCAAAACTTAGCAACTACATTTTAAAACATTTTACTGTCATTTAGACCTAGTGTATTCCCTTATTTCCCTTCTATTTATAAGGAACTAAGTAATAAGAACATTCTGCTAATATTTATCTTGATTAGTATGAAGTAGATAGAAGAATAAACGTATTAACAATAATTTGTTACAGAAATGTAGAGAACAGTCATGTGAATGAAACACATCAGATGTTTACAATCATAGTACTAAAACATCTAGTGAAATTAAAGATTAATTACGTTAGGTTAATGATTAATTAAGTCTTTATTGCGTCAGCGAAATGTAATAATTTGGTTTTAATCGTATTTCACACAGCCGTGTGTAATAATTCGTAATCCAATCCAACGTAATAATTTGTTTTGTCTCGGTTGTTTCGTTTCAAATTTTACAATGCTTAACGGAGATATTGCTGACAACGCTGTTGTCACAGTCAAAATTGAGAATCCTGTACTCACAAATATGTAGATGAAAATTCCAACTTAACTATCGCATTGCTGGCCATTTGAAGATAAAACCCAAGATGACTTATTCTGAACTGCTATAGAGCTGAAGGTTTAAAATTAGTTTACTTTTTGAATCATAGCTTCTTGCAAACTTTTTGGCAGCATGTACAACACTGTCAACAGCAAAGGGATTTCTTTAGTTATCTGACACGGCGGTCGCCTGTGCAAAAATTTGCTAGAAGAAAAGAAACAAGATAGTCAACGAGCCACCATAATTACATAATGTGATATCCCTTTTCTTAATCCTCTTCTGTGGCCTGGGGGCAGCATGTCTGCATCACTTCAAGATGAACAAAGCTCGAATCTCGATAAGGGTGAGATGTCCGACAAGGTATTTTTCAGAGGTTTCGCTACTTCCTGGGAAGACATGCTGGGTAACTTACGAGTTTTATACTTTAGGCAGCATTTGATCCATGTCATTCATTTATCATCCGATATGACCTGCTTGGTTAGACGGAGTTAAATTTTAAATAAATCTCTTAACATTTTAGAAGAATGCACAATTTTTTAGAACTTACATTCAAACATTTTACTAACTTCAAACCGTTCTACCCCCTAAGACTGATATGCGCTCCCAAGTTAATACATTCTAATCCCTTTTACCACCCAAATTTCACCTAGCCCTGGATATTCCTTATAACGGCTGAAAAGCTGCCCGATATTCTCGGAAAAGGATCTGGAACATCGGTAGACTTTTAACCGATAGTATTCCAGATTTGGGAAATACTACTTGGCCTGTACGTACCCTTTGGTTGTGAAACAATCGTCGATAAAAAAAATAAGTAACTTGTTCATGAAATTGTAAACCTAGGTACCTATTCTTTAATCCTATTATCAATTATAAGTTTCACATAATATAGAAGTCCATAACATATACAACAAATGGTGAATTTGTTTAATGTATACGAGTAAGTGTTGAATTGCCACTGTTTCTTACTAAGTAAGAAGCAAATTAATTGTAATCAGTTTCGACCAGTGTTTAATTTTACTCAATGCACCCCTTGCCAACCAAACTAATACACTCTTCATTCTGCACTCCCAGGCGGCCAAGTTAATCTCTTTAGTTATATAATCTGGAATCATCGAGCCATTAAATATAGAATATATTAGTTCATTGATCTAATGTTGGCAAATTTTACTCTTTAATTACTAGCTGTAATACCCGGCTTTGCATTGATGCATTCTACAGCGTGTTATTTTCGACCCTCGGTCGGAGACCGCCTGCAGCCTGCCTGTCGGTTTGCCGGCGGTGTTAAACTCAAGTGCATAGATGTATCACGCGGCCGAAAGTCGACATGTCACTGTATAAGTATAAGCATAAAGGTGATTTTTTAAAGTCAGTACTCTATGGTTTCTACTTTTACCTAATGCGTAAGTTGTCTTGATTAATCAAATAGTGACAATTTGTACACAGGGATTAAAAAATCTGATGTGTTTCACACTCATTTTCTCTAGCTGTTCTACAAACTTTTTACAAAAAATTCTTCCTCTTTCTACACAATACTAATCGAGATAACATTTAGTAGAATATTCTTATTACGTAGCTGCTTATAAATAGAAGGGAAATAAGGGAATACACTAGGCTAAAGTGATGTTCAAATGTTTTAAAATGTGGTTTCTATGCGATTGTCATTACAAATCGCTTCTTTGCTTGGCCAGGAGTAGAATAAAAAAAGATGGACACTTCTTGTTTGAGAAAAAATAACAAGCAATATCTTGGAAACGGTTACCTCCACAACAAAAACGTAAAGGACATAAACTGTGTGTTTTGACGAGATCTACATATTTTGTGAGTTAAAATTTTATCTATCTCTTACGGTTTACTAGTTAAGCAAAATTCGTTAAAGGTCATCCAGAATACAGAGGTCTTCAGAGCCTATTCCCAGAAAATTCAAAGTATACTTTTTGTTTGGGATGTAAGTATCTTTAACATGTGGGATTTTAATCAAAATCATTAGAGCCATTTTTGAGAAAAACACGATGTTCGATAATTTTTCCATGCAAAAGGCTGTTGGGGGTGGGGGGATTTTCTTGAAAATCTCCGTGTCGTGTCCTTGGAAGATACTAAACCTAAATACCAAGTTTGGTATTTAACGGTCTTTGAGCTATGCTATCAACAGAAACACACGGACCTTTTTCTAAAAGTGCTTTTTTCGGACCCAGGGGACCCCAAAACATAAATTTCTGATGAAATATGGACATCGAATTTTTGGTTGAAATACAATACCTTCTCTGTCCACTATGTACAATATACATGCGAACTAGAGAAAGTAAAAATAGGAATATGGAAAACATTTTGAAATATGGTATCCGATAGTTTTCGCCAAGTCCTAGTGTACAATTTTGTAGTTTGATCAATCACTATAGTTTTATCCATAAGGGGTTGGAAGTAAAGTAAGGATAGATTTTAAAACTATGGAGTACAATAGGTATATTTAAAAAAAGAATCAGATAATTGTTGCAACTTCTAGCATAACCTATTATTTTTGTCACCTCATTTTGTATAATTGCACAATATTTTGAGTAGGTATATTATATTTCCAGTTCAGGTTTCTACATAAGATGCTGAAAATATAGTAGGAGAACCTTCTTATAGTTCTAAAGTAACTTGATATTTATATACCTATAATTGAAGCATACAGACTTCTCTATATAGTCTAAAGAAGCTATGTGCATATTCTACAAGTATAAAATATGGATTACAGTAATGGCAGTTTATCTTTTCTGTTGGTTTGTAGAACTCATGTGTACAGATTTTTCAAGACATACAAAAATGTTACTTGATAAAACTTTAGTGAAATATGAGAAAAAGTAATGAATTCTCCCAGAAGTAATCAGTTATAAAATATTTTAAGTCTCTGTATTTACTACTTAGACCACGAAGCCATTAAGGACTTCTCATTTTTGCAATAAAGAGCCAAAAGACGCCTCTGAAATCGATATTCCACGAAATAAATATGAAAAAGAAATCCCTAACCACCCAAGTTTCAAATTCTGTAAACACTACACTACACATTCCGTGACCATATCGAAGAACACAGTTTTTACTTTTACTACCTCGTACAATGTCCGTTGGTACTGCATGATGGTATGGCATTCCATTATAATTTTCAAACTGTGATTTCACCTGAAATAGTTGTTTCGAAGACAAAATAAAAAAGATCTGATCCTTTTTAGAAACAGATCTGGTCTTAATGTGCGCCTGCGAACAGCACAACTCAAATATAAGTCGGTTAAATACCAAACTTGGTATTCTAGTTCAGTGTTTTCAAAAGATGCGACACGAAGATTTTCAACTAGGTCCTCCAACCCAAACTACCCTTTTCATGGAAGATGTTTTGTAATTGCGATTTTTTAAAAATTATTTACGACTTTAATAGTGGTTTATAGTAATTCTTCTACATTAAAAACAATTTTGACCTCATTAAAAAATAACCTCAAAGTAATAAATCAATTAACCTTTAGGCAGTTGAGGTAATGATTAACTTATATCATACAATACGTGCCCATTAGCAATAAAAATGACGTATTATAAACAGTTGAATTTTGGTATCATTCCAGCGAAAACCTCGTACTGACTAATCTGAAAACATTTCCCGAGAGAAGAGTCACTTCTTTTGTGAATACTGTATAGAATATATATCGAAAACTTCTCAGTTGCTAATGAGAAGAGAAAGGCACAAGATTTTAAGTTTTAGCTTTTATATATCTATAGAGCGGGTTTGAAATTATTTCTTAGTGGCTTTCAATACATAAAGAACAAGCATGTTAAATTTACGTGTACTGTTTTTTTTTTTTTTGTTTTTTTTTGTTTTTTTTTTTTTTGTTTCTGTACTACTTGCCTGCAATAAACAGATAAATTCTATTCCACTAAAGTTATTTTATACTGAATTTTTTGGAAACGTTTTGAAATCCCTGAATAGGTCAGGTGCTTTTAGAAATATGTCGCTTGTCTTTATTGTTCTCTCCCTTTCTCTATTTATCTGTCCGTCTTTAGACAATGCAACTCAAAATATGAAAAGGTTCTTAAATACGTTCACATTTAAGTTAAGAATTTCCCAAAGATTCGAAACGAAGATTTAAAAGAAAATCGTTCCACCCTAAAATACCTTTAGATGGAATATTTTTTAAATTTGTTATTTTCTCAAAAATTACCCTAACGATGTGATTTAAATAGCAAACGTTTAAGAAAAAAATCAAATTCCAAATAAACAAAATAATGCACATATCTTTACATAAAAGCCACCATTTGATTACACTTTCTAATAATGCCCTGGCAGATTCGCCTAGAGATTCTAACATCTTATAATGATGAAATTTTGGCTCCCTACTTGGTTTCTGTTTAGAATGTATGTATTATATTTTATTGAACTATCCTCTGAAGTCCTCTTCAATTTGAATGACCTTTATTTAACTGATAAACAACGAGAAATTGCTAACATTTTACTATACAAATGTAGTTCTCATTAAAACAAAAAGTTTATGTCAAATAATTTTGCGGGGTTTACAGCTTCCGGGGTTTACATTCCTTTTATTTTCACTCTTTAGTACATAGTACGTTGCACCCAAAAATTTGATAGCAAGATTTCACTGAAAGGGCACTTTTAGAGTCCCCTGTTTACGTTAAAAAAACGCTATGTGTGTTTGTGTGTTTCTGAATACGATAGCTCAAAAAAGAAAAGTTGGTAAAATACCGAACATAGTATTTAAGTTAGTATCTTCCAAGGATGCGATAGACGAATTTGAGACCTCATCTGGAAGTCCCGGGTTCGATTTTCGGCTGGGGCGGGGAATTTTTCTTTAACCAGAATTATTCCCTGTCTCACATATAGTCTGGAGGTGTGTATGTGAGAGTGTATGTGTGTGATTAAGGAAAATAAAATGATTTAAATCCAAAATAAAGAACGTACAGGTCAGGTGTTTCTAACGCAAATCCCCCGATATGACCTTATATGTTAAAAGGGGGGGGGGCTATGTAAATGAAAAAAAAAAAGAAAAATATTTTGAGTAAATTCCTTTCACCCTCAAACTACCGTTAACATATTGTTAAGAATAATTAGTTGAAGAATGGGTATCGATGGTCATGTGAATGAAACTAATCGGTATTTTTTTTTATCCGAGCAGGCAAAGAGAACAGAATTTCAAAGTAATCATATTGTATCGAAAGCAAATACGTATGTAATAATAGCTTTTCTACAAATATTTCTCTCCATTAACCTGAAGTAATCATATTGTATCGGAAGCAAATACGTATGTAATAATAGCTTTTCTACAAATATTTCTCTCCATTAACCTGAAGTAGATACAAGAGTAAGCTTTCATTAGAATCGCTTATTGAAATTAAGGTTAAGAATGGGTAACTATAATTATTCATATACATCATACATATATTTTTGTTATTTTCTGTAGGATGTATGTCCAATGTACACGAGAGCAGGGGCGTATTTACGGGAGGGGGACACGTAATATTTAGATAATAAATACATAACCAATAGGCTGATGCAAATGTCTATATAAAACTAAACGAAACAGCTTCGCAACAATAGTTAACAATTGACGGGCGACAATGAGCAGTCTAGTACTTGCGGCCGTTTTTTTTTTTTTTCGTTCTGTAGAACCTTATTTACTCGTTCTTATTTATTCAGTTCTTATTTTATTTACTGGTGTTTATTCGATTTTTTACAATCAATTGACCATTTTTTCGTTAAAATTACGTACAGTACATCTTAAATAGGCAAATTAAACCCAAGCACCCTACATTAATCATAATACAGAATAAGTCTACAAATCTGTTAAACCAAACCGCATTGTTATTTGAGCTGCAGACACTGGGAGATTTAAATAAGAAAAATACAAATGAAGTATTATTGTATCAAACATTAATAAAAATATTAAGATAAACCATGTTATAAGTTAAAAAACATGGTAAACAACTGATTGCATTTTAACGTTTAGGCTTTGCGGTATATCTGAAATAGTTGGTACATGTCCAGTTTCTCAAAATAATTTTTAGATTTTTTTTTTTTTTAAGTGATTGCCATTCCATGGTTGGCGCTGTATCTGCCGAGGAACTAGGAATGCCGATTTACAAGTGCATTATAATCACAAATTTTCCACCGATTATAATACCTATATTTTTTCGAATATTAATCATTAAGTTATTTCCTTATAGATACAAGAGAAATAAGGGAATATATTAGGTTAATACAATAGTCAAATTTATTAAAAACTATTCGCCAAGTGATGACTCTGACATTCCGTTCTCTTTGTATGGTCAGGAGAGAGAAAAAAAAAAAAACGAATTAGGACTTCTTATTTGAGAAAAGCATTATTGAAAAATGTGTACCAATAAGTCCGAAATGGTTGACTCTACAAAACATGCACTAATGTAGAATATTTTAATAAGATCTACATTTTTTGTGTAGTATGAGTTTTTACCTATATCTTATGGTTTATGCTAAAGTTCTCCAGAATGAAGAAGGCTTCAGAGGCTATTTCCACAAAACTCAATATATACAGTTTATTTGCTTCTAATTTTTTTAATATATGGTGGCACTTAATCCAAATTGTTAACAGCCGTTTTTGAGAAAATAAGTTTCAAAAATATCCCATATAAAGGGTAGATTGGGATGAATGAGGAGTTTTCCTAAAAACCTTGGTGTCGCATGTTTGAAAGATGCTATTTATTCAAATACCAAGTTTGGTACTTAACCTACTTTTGTTTATAGTTATGCAGTTCACAGACGCACACGCAGATCTTATCCTAAAAGCACTTTTTCTGGAATTCACGTGTCCTCAAAATATTTATTTTCGATAACATATCACCTATAAACTTCTGGATGGAAATGCAATATCTTCCCTACCTATTTGTGCATTGTACGTGAAAGAGAACTAAAAATACAAGCTAAACATAAAATATGAAGGTTGAGTAATTAATAACATTTTAAATGAAAATACGTATTAAGCGATATAATACAGGAATACACTCGACTAGATCACAAATAAGTGTACTATTGAAACTTTCATTCCTTTAATTTGTTCTTGGTAGTCTGCAATATCGTCCGAAATTAAATATAAAGTCCAAAAATAAAAATAAGTTTGTATTGATTATGATAGAGGAGAGTAAGTTTTATTTATGAGTTTTTTTAATGCTACAGTTCTCAGCGTCCCATTTAGACCTGAAAGATCGTTTAATTTTCCTCAGGGGCCTCGTTATCATTTTGAGGTTTTATATGATTTGAACCCGCAATCTTGGGAACTAGAGGCTACCATGTTACCCCTAAACCACGGAGGACTATTGATATTGCAGTTTTTTTTTAATGTTAGCGTGATGAGCAGGGAGCATTATTCTAAACTCCAGGAAATGTCAGCTATAAAAATATTCTTGACCCCCCCCGAGCCAAATTCTAGATACGCCACTGCACAATAGGGTACTGTATTAAACCCAAACATTTGATACCGAGGTTTCAACGGAAACACTTTTTAAGACCCCCTGAATGAAAAAAACAACAACACATTTTTAGAAAAATACCAGCGTGTGTGAGCGTGTGTGTGTTATCAGCATATTTCAAAAAACAAAAATCGGATAAATACTGAACTTAAGTTCTGCATTTTCCAAGGATTTGATACGAAGCTGTTCAAGAAACCCTTCCCTTTGCATGGAATATTTTTCGAAAATGTTTATCTTCTCAAAACTGACTCCAACGATCTTTATTAAAATGTTTAAGATATTTTCATGCCAAACGAAATGTACCTATATCTTGTAATTTTCTGGGAATAGTTTTAGAAGACGTCATCTTTCTGGATAACGTTTGTATAATTCGTAAACTGCAAGAGATATACAAAAACTTAACCACACACAAATGTAGATTTCATTAAAACTCACAGTTTATGTCCTATAGATTTTTTGTAGAGTTAGCCATTCCCGAGATATTCCTTGTTATTGGTTTTAAAGTTTAAACTAAACTACAAATGATGAAACGAAAGTTTTCTCAACTTTCGTTTCATCATTTGCCAAAAGAGAACAGCGATTGATTTTAAAGGATTTGGCTATCGCTTTAGCCCAGTGTAGTCGCTTTTCCCTTTTTTTTTTAATTCATTTGTTTTATGTCGCTTTAACTTACAAGGTAGTCATATCGCACAACATGTTTTAATGGCACCATTTACAAACGATTTACATTGGTAAATACAATTTCATAAATTTAAGTAACATATTTCATTATACAGATTTGTTAGTTTTAAGTATTTAAGTAGTATTTTGCTGTGTGATGAATTGAGAGCTTCTTGGAAGTCTGGTAGATTGCATTCTCTGAGAGTAAGTAGAGGGATGTTAGGGATGTTAGGGTGATAAATGTTGCATTTAGGTTGAGCTGTTTTATTCAGTAGATGGGAATGGGTTAACTTGGCGTGTCCATTACATAGTCTGGGCCTGGTTTTTCCGTCTCAGTTTCTGCAGTGGATATGATTATCTAGAGTTCTGTTTAATTTCGTGTAGTTTGCTAGGAGGTGATTGTCCTTAGGTTGTTTGCCAGAGGTTGCAAAATCTTCTGGATGTATATTTTGCAACATCTTTGTGAGGTAAAGATGTCTCTTCATGTATTGGGAATCTTGTGGCTTCCTTTGCTGCAGCGTCTGCATACTCATTACCTAAAATGCTCTAATGTGAGGGTATCCACATTAGAACTATTTTCCTTCCATTTTTCATTAGAAATGTAGATAATTTGTGAATTTCTTGGACTAATATATTTGTAGAGAAGAGATCTTGTAGAGCCTGTATACTGGATTTAGAATCAGTGTGTATTAGGTAAGCTTCAGTTTTGTTTGTCTTGAATAAGTACAGTAATGCTTTCTTGATGGCATATAGCTCACAACTAAATATAAAGTAAAAATGAGGTAATGTGTACAGCATATTGTGATCAGGGTAAACCACAGCACAACCACCACCGTTTACAGTCTGCTATCCATCGGTGTATATTTTTACTTTTGCAAAATATAGTGAGATCATCTGCGAAGAGACAACATTTAGCTGGTGCTTTTACATGGCAGGTAATGCTATTAATTGCCATCAGGAAGAGAGTAACGCTGGTAGCAGAACCTTGGGGGACTTCATTCTGTGTTTTTACTATTTTTGTTATTATATAATTTACGCGCACTTTTAATGTCCGGGTTTATAAAAGGTTGTGGATAAAATGAATCATATTTGCTGTGTTGCCGTGTTATACTAGCGTATATTCTCGTTCGTCAAATTATGTCATAGGCTTCATGAATGTCCAAGCTAACAGCAAGTTGATGTTCCCTGTTATGAAATGCGTCTGGTACTTCTGTTTGTGGTGTGATCAAGGTATCAATTGTCGAGTGAAATTGCCTGAAACCACTTTGCTCAGCACTGAAGAATTTTTGTTGCTCAAGGATCCACTTTAGGCCTTTGTTTATTATTTTTTCAAGCATTTTACACATTGTATAGATTAAAGCAATCGGTCGGTAGTTTTCTGGTTTACTTCTCTCAGTAACGGGTCTGTGGATTGGTATTACTATAGAGTTTCGCCATAAGTCTCGGAATAATTGTTCGCACCAGGTATAAGTGTATATTTCGTATCAGATGAAAGTTGTTTTAAAAATTCGTATGCAATATTATGTGACCCAGGGCTGCTGTTTTTACAGTACTTTAATGTTTCTTGTACTTCTATGAGAGTAATTTTGACGTTATAGCTATGTTTTTATGGTAATCTATTTTGTTAAAATCTAAGCTAAGAACATTGTTTCTGAATGCTATGAATTCTTGTTCGTAGTTGCTGTCACTTGATATTTGTGAAAAAGTGTCAGTTAGTGAACCTGAGATGACTCGAGACTCGATTAAAATGGTGGTACCTTGACATAGCGCTGTTATTTCGTTATTTTTATATACGCCTCTAATGTTTCTTATGGGATCCCATATCATCTGCTGTGGTGTTTGGTGAGTCATATACGACAGATATGTTAACCATGACGTTTTTTTGGTCTCTTTAATAATCTTCCTACCTGTTGCTCTAAGTCACTGAAATATTAGTTTATTTTCTAATGTGGGACGCCTTTTATATTGGTAGAAAGCCTTATTTTTGTTTTTTATTGCTAGTTTGCAGGTGTTCTACCAAGGAACAGATTCCTTGTCATATTATTCCGGCTTGGGCGACATTATTTTCCGCGGATTTGATTATTAATGAAGTGAAATCATTAATGATACTGCTAATAGAAGTAGTATGAAACTGATTTGCAGGTATAAGTGTAGTTATATGATCATCGATATTTTCTCTAAAAGCTGTCAAGTTAGCGCGTTTCAAGTTCCATTTATTTTTATGTGAATTGTTTAGGCTTCCTGTTGCAATTTCAATTAGAACTGCCTAGTGCTCGCTTCCAGAAGCAGCGTCACTATCTCACCAATGAATTATTGGATCTATATCTGGAGAGCATATACAAAGATCAATGCTGCTGAAGGTGTTATGGAATATACTATAATGTGTAGCCTTCTTCGAATTTAGCAGTACTACATCTTCTGTTTCTAAGAAAGATTCAATAATGTTTCCCCTTGAGTCGGTATTCCGGCATCCCCATAAGCTACTGTGAGTGTTAAAATCACCTAACAAAATATAAGGCGTAGGTAACTGATCGGTTAATTCCTTCAAATGTTGGAACTCAATAGGTTGGGTGTTTGGTAAGTAGATATTACAAATATGTATTGCAATACATAGTAATATGGTAACTGCTACTGCTTCGAAATTGATTTTAATTGGTACTTCTTTGCTAATTATATTATTCCAAACTTAGGTAGCTACTCCTCCACTAGCATTGAGAGGAGTGTTCCGGTTCTTATTGCATTCAGAATATTGTCTTATGTTTATTGCAGAATTATTTTTATGGTTTGTTTCCTGCAAGCAGATTATTTTAGGGTGGTGTATATAAATTAACTTCTGTAGAAATTCATACTGGTTTTTAAATCCATTTAGATTCCACTGAAGTAAAATAGATCCCATAAAGATAGAAGACAATTTAAATTTGAGTTTTGCTTATTGAATCATGCTGGTTCAGTACTATGTTCTATATTAAGCTTTTACAATTTTGGTGGTTGTATTCTTAATTGATTTATTCTTGTAGTGGGACTGAAAATTTCTAAGCATTTCAGCGAGGCCCTGAATGTCGTTGTGTGTATATGTGCTACTTTCAGTATATCAGATGTGCCTACTGAATTTTCATACAAGCTTTTAAGTTGTGTGTAGTTCATTGGGAAATCGGATGGAGATTCCTCTAGCAGATGCTTAACTGGCTCCGTTTTTGGTTTGTTTTTGGATGGAGTTTGTGGGTTTGTTTCCATGGCGACTTGTGAATTAGTTTCAAATTGGTTTTCATTTTGTTCACTAATTCTTTCCTGTGCAGTACTTCCTAGGGGGGCGTTCATTTGGTTGTCTTCGTTGCCTTTTACTACATCACTTAGCAGTCTGGGGGTATGGTGGGGCTGCAATTTTAGTGTTGAAGTTCGCCGTGGGCTTCTGCTGTATGTGATTTCTATCTCCACACAAAAAACTGTGCTACGTTACTACTGCTGTACTATAAGCTATTGGAATTGCAATAAGGATACCAGTTTTTAGATCCATGCGTACTGTTTTAATGCTATTGTTTACTCCAAGAAGCATCCATTGTGTGCTACCGTATTTACTAAGAGCTGCTCTTACAACTGAATTAGGGTTTTCAGGAGGAACATCAAGTACACGTACTGTTACTATTCGTGCATCTGCTGCTTATATTCTCACTTTAGTTATTTCCCCTGAATCACATAGAAATTCTGATTCCCCCCGGTGCTTATCTAGTAATGTATTGTATAATACTTGTGTGTTTACCTCCAAATATATGGCTCGTTCCCTGGTATGAAGCCGCAGTGTGTGTACTTGATCTGCGTTGATTTCCTTTACGATCCATTTATGTATTTCCTGTGCCGATGGTCTTGTGGCAGTTGGTTGAAACTGAACTTTAATTATGTTAATTCTTCTGCAGTTTTCTTCTTCGTTTCTTGTATTGGTTATTTGACCAACAATGTAGGCTTTCAACCTCTACTCGCAAGTTGATTAAATTTAAAGTTATTTACACAATTTAGCTTGAAATAACATATGAATAATTATCAGATGAAATAAATATATAGCTTACGAACACCTGAAGATATTTTGAAAGCTGCTGGTAAGCCTATTTTGTTAAAATTACTTAAAACTGGACAAGAAAGCAAGTAATAAGACTAAATTTACTAATATTTATCTCGATTAGCATGACGTAGATGAAATACTTATCTTTTGTAAGAAGCTTTGTGGAACAGGTAGAGAAAGTCACGTGAAGGGAATACATTATATTTTTTAAAGCTTAAATAAAAAACTTCAGGAGTAACTAAATAGATTTTTAAAGTATAAATGAAAATTTTCAGGAGTAACTAAATATATGAACGTAGGGAAATACATTTCTAAGTTGTGGTTTTTTTCTACGGTAGTGACATCTATGGTACAGGTAGGAGATGTTAACATATTGTGAGGCAATAAGAATATTTTTACTTCTCCTGGCTAGTGTGTGAGACATTCGTAAATAAGTAAACCCTATCGAGCCAACCTGATTTGGAGTAAATGGGGTAGAACTGAACATCCACTCCACTTCCAAAATAGGTGATAACGTGGGACATGGAAACAGCATCAAGAGTTTCCTACAGCATCGCTGATGATGCGAAGCTAATTTCAACACAGCATGTCTTTATACACAGCGCTCTACTTTGAACAATCAAATTGCAATTTTCCCCTTCAACCGCGGGCCAAAGAACGCATAGCTAGGCAATGTTCACTTTTTATCTGTGAAATTTGAGACACTTTTGAAAAATTATAAAAAATCTGTCATAATAAAACTACATGAACTCTAAAGTATGATATGATCCATTCACATGAATTTCTCTTATCGGTGTAACAAATTATTTTTAAAAAGCACATAATCTATCTAGTCTATGATAAGCGATATAAACATTAGCAGACATTGTTTTTGTCTTGCTTTCTTGCAAGTAAAAGAAAAATCTGATGTGTACCATTCACATGACTTTCTCCATATCCCTGCAACAAATTATTCTTAAAAAGCTTATACTTCTATTAACTTCATGCTAATGAGTAAAACATTAGCAGAAATAGCCATATTACTTGCTTCCTTTTAAGTAGAGGTGAAGTAAAGGAGTATCACAGGTTAAAATGATAATCAAAAACTGGTTGATATGTCACTGAAGTTCCTTTGTTTGTATGGACAGCAGTTGACAAATTCCTGTATGAGAAATGTATAAGTTTTTCATAGCAGAAACCAAAAATAAGGAATGTCACAAAAACGACGAACTCCACGAAAAAAATGTATATAACATAAATTGTGTATTTTAACGTGCTCTACATTTTTTGTGGAGTAAGTTTTTGTTCATCTCTTACGGTTTAGCAGTTATTCAAAATTTAGTAAAATTCATCCAGAATAAACTACTCTTCAGAGGCTATTCCCAGAAAATTCAAGATATTCATTTTATTTGCCAGGTAAATATGTTTAATATACGAAATTGTAATCAAAATCGTTGGAGCCATTTTTGAGAAAATCAAAATTTTCGAAAAAAGTTTCATGTAAAGGGTAGTTGGGGGTGGGGGGATTTTTCTCAAAATCTTCGTGTCGCATCCCTGGAAGATACTAAACTTAAATACCAAGTTTGGTATTTTACCGACTTTTCGTTTTTGAGTTATCGTGTTCATAGACACACGGACACACACACACACACACAAACGGACCTTTTTGTGAAAATGCTTTTTTTGGATATTGGGGACTCTAAAACATATATTTCCGGTGAAATCTCGGTATCGAATTTTTGCTGTAGTGCAATACTTTCTCTATACACTATGTACATAGTGCGTATGGAGAAAGTAAAAATAAGTGAATACACCAGACTAAAACGATAGTCAAATCTTTTAAAAGCTGGTTGCCATGTGGTTGAAATATGTATTTAGCCAGGGCCAGGAGTTTAGTCAGTAATTTGAATCTGAACAAATAATAAGGAATATCTCAGATGTGATCAATTCCACGAAAAAAAACGCGTATGCCATAAGTTGTGTGTTTTATCCTGATCTACATTTTTTTGTGCAATAAGTCTTTGTCTATCTCTTATGGTTACCATCTACACAAAATTCAGCAAAATTATTGAGAATGAAGAGGTATTTGGAGGCTATTTCTAGAAAATTCAAAATAAGCACTTTATTTGCCATATAAATATCTTTAATACACGGTATTTTAATCATCGTGAGAGTCATTTTTGAGAAAATAAAAATTTTCAACCTTTTTTTCCATATAAAGCGTAGTTTTGGGTGGGGGATTTATCTCAAAATCTTCGTGTCGCATCCCTGGAACATACTAAACTTAAATACCTACTTTGGTATTTTAACGACTTTTTGTTTTCGAGTTATCATGTTCACAGGGATACGAATATACATACACACACACGGACCATTTATCCAAAAAATGGTTTTTTTTTTGTATACAGGGCACCCTAAAACGCGTGTTTCCGGTGAAATCTCGGTATCGAAATTTTTTGTGTACATAGTACGTGTAGAGAAAGTAAGGATCTGATGCGTTGCACTCACATGACTTTCTCTACATCTCTGCAAAAATTATTGTTTAAAAGCTTATTCTTCTATCAACTTCATGCTAATCGAAAACAAATAAGCTGAAATGGTCACATTCCTTGCTTCCTTGTAAGTACAAGGGCAATAAGGGAGTATCATAGGTTAAAGTGATACATACTTAAAAGCTGGTTTCTATATGACTGAAGTTTCATTGTTTGTATGCCCAGGAGTTAACAAACTCCCGTGAGAGAAAAGTATTTTATAACTGAAACCAATAACAAGGAATAAAAATCTGATGTGTTCCATTCACATGACTTTCTCTACACCTCTGCAACAAATTTTTGTTAAAAGGTTAATGCTTCTATTTACTTCATGCTAATAGAGAAAAAAATAGCAGAAATAGTCTTATTAATTGCTTCCTTGTCAGTAGAAGCGAAATAAGTGAGTGCCATAAGTTAAAGTGATAGTCAAAAGCTGGTTGCTATGTGTCTGAAGTTCCTTTGTTTCTATGGAAAAGGGTTGACAAATCCCGTATGAGAAAAGTATACGTTTTTTAAAGCTGAAATCAAAAACAAGGAGTATCTCAAAAATGATCAACTCGACGAAAAAAAAATTAGATTACAGAAATTGTGTTTTAATGTGCTTTACATTTTTTGTGTGATAAGTTTTTGTCTATCTCTTACGGTTGAGCAGTTATACAAAATTACGTAAAATTCATCCAGAATAAAGTAGCCTTCAGAGGCAACTCCCAGAAAATTCAAAATATAGATATTATTTGTCAGATAAATATCTTTAATATACGATATTTTAATCAAAATCGTTAAGAGCCACTTTGAAGGAAATCAACAGTTTTGAAAAAAATGCCATGTATAGGGTAGTTGGGACTGGGGGAATTTTTCTGAAAATCTTCGTGTCGCATTCTTGTAAGATACAAACTTAAATGACAAGTTTGGTATTTAACGGTATTTTCGTTTTTGAGCTATGCTGTCCACAGACACACACGCACACACACGGACCTTTTTCCAGAAATGCTTCTTTTGGATTCAGGGGGATTTATAACATGTATTTCTGGTGAAATCTCAGTATCGAATACAATAGTATATAAAATAGTAGGTAATACACATGGTCTTCGATAAGTTTATAATACAGGAAGCCAAACTGTATGCAAATCAATGTTTGTTATGAATAAATACATGCGGGAATAAAAACTCGCGATTTCAAAGACATTTTATAGAGATTGTGACAGCTTAGCTTAAAATATTACTAGATATATTACCGATAATATTAAAAAAACAGCTTTCGATGTACATATATTCTATATTTAGATGAGCTTTGCCTTTTGCGTGCAGCAAAATTTTGTCCATTATAGTTTGACAGTTTCTCTACAGTAGCTGAGTCATGCATGAAGTTAAAACTTTCTATGGTATCAATTTACACTGATCTCTCTACAAGGAGTTCAAAAACCTAAACATAAAAACTGGTTGTAATCTGGTAGGTAATGCTCACCTTGTTACACACAGAAGTGAGAGTCAAGTTAAGGGGGCCAACCTGTGCAAATTTCAAGTTCAATTATTATTGTTCTGAGTAATTACGTTCATTTTTAATTTCTGTGCACGCACTATGCACATGTATTTGTGTATTGTGAGCCCTGACTAAGAAAAACATTATTAGAAAAATGCCCGTGTGTCTTTCAGTGTGTGTGTGTGTGTGAGTGTGTGTGTGTGTGCGTGCGCGCGCGCGCGCGCGTGTGTGTGTCTGTATAGACAGCATAGCTTAAAAACGGAAAGTCCTTTACATACCAAACTTGATATTTAAGTTCAGTATCTTCTAAGGATGCGACACGAAGATTTTCAAGAAAACTCCCCACCTCAATTACCCTTTTACATGGGAAAAAATCCGAAGATTTTATTTTCTCAAAAATGACCGTAACGATTTTTATGAAAATGTTTTACATTTATGATATTTACATGACAAATAAATTGTATATATTGTATTTTCTTGAGCAGCCTCTGAAAATCTCGTTATTCTGGATACATTTTTTTTAATTTTGCATAACTGGTAATCCACAAGAGATAGAAAAAAAACTCACAACACAAAAATTTCAGATCTCATCAAAACTTACAATTTATGTAATATACATTTTTTCGTGAAGTTGGCCGTTTTCTAGATATTCCTTGTTATTGGTTTCAGTTTTAAAATATTTAAAACTTTTCTCATACGCAACTTGCCTACTCCTGGCCACGCAAAAAATCGGATTTCAATCCCATATCAACCACATTTTGAAACATTTGACTGTCGGTTTAACCTAGTGTAAGGAAGCAAGTAACTAGAACATTTCTGCTAATGCTTATATCGTTTAATATGAAGTAGAAGAATAAGTTTACTTTTAACATTAACACAACTCAACAAGGTTTTGGGAACTGAGAAGGGAAGTAGTGTATCTTATTAAAAATAATGTACTGATTATGTGCTGAAAACAGAATGTTTCTAACACGTCCGGGAAAAAAAGTATTACTGTTTATGATTTTCGCTGCATGACATACTGCCTCATCTGCGTCTACACCCTTACGTTCGCCTGTGGTGCCTTAGCAGTAAAAGCAGGCGTTAAACTCTATAAAAAAACGTATACGTACTTGCGTAAGCATATCTGACTAGAACTGCTGCTCTTTTGTGAAGCGGGTGACTGCAGCTGTGTTTATAGATCTTACCGGCGTGTGATGCTAGATTTCTATTCAGTAGTATCCATGTTGAAACTATGGTGGTTTGTTGTACATCTTTCATAATAAAAACATTCTGCTAATGTGTATCTCGATTAGCAATGTGTAGAAAGATGCATAGCCTTTTGTAACAGGTTTGTGTGTGAGTAGCTAGAGAAAATCATATGAGTGTAACACATCAGATTTTTAGAAAAAGGTCGGCGCGAGTGTGTGTGTCTTTTGGAGCATAGCTCAATAACGAAAAGAGCGTTAGATACCAAACATAATATCTGTGATTAATATATTTCAAGTATGTGACACGTAGAATTTAAAGAAACTCCTCCCACCACAAATTACCCTTTACACGGAAAAGCTTTTGAATACTTTGTTTTTCACCAAAATGGCTGTAAGTATTTTCATCAAAATACTATACATTAAATATATTTACATTACTAATAAAATGTATGTTTTGATTTTTCTGGAAATAGCTTATGAAGACCTCTTTCTTCTGAATAAGATTGGCAAAATTTTGCATAACATATAAACTGTAACAGATAGACAAAAACATATCTCACAAAAATGTAAATCTCGTTAAAACAGACAATTTATGTAATATACCTTTTTCTTGTAGAGTGACCGTTTTTGAGATATTCTTTGTTGTCGGTTTCAATTTTAAACTACCCATATTTTCTCAAGCGGACCATGCAAAGAGAACCGAACCTCAATTGTTTCACATAACGACCAGCTTTCAATAGATTTGTCTATCGCTTTAGTCGTGCATTCCCTTGTTTCCCTTCTACTTACAAAGAGTCAAGTAATAAGACCGATATTCCGGTAACGTTAATCTCGATTAGGATGATATAGATAAAAGAATAATCTTTTGTAAGAGTAGTTTTATAGGGAACAGCTAGAGAAAGTTATGTGAATGGAATGTATAAGATTTTTTACCTCAAACTTCTATACAAATGTGCAACTAATTCGGAAATTTTGAGACAGTGCATCAAGGGGTTTTTGAGAAAAAGATATATTTGTTTTTCACTACTATATATAACAAGATTCTCTGTTTCAGTTTTCAAAATATTATACAAAAGTTCATATTTACATTCCCAGAATATCACTTTTACAAAATCATCAGATGTTCCTCTTTATACTTGTGCTACAATTTTAAATTTCTCTACACGTCCTATGCACAAGCACAACATTGCACCGGAAAAACTGATTTGAGGTTTTAATAACCCTATTAGAAGATACTAGAAGAACAGAAATACTTATTCCTTTTACCTTTATTGGGAGATTTTTTTAAAAAAATATTTTTTTTTTTTAAAGCGATTGATGATTTTTATTAAAATGCTGCTGAAAAACAAAGCTGTATTCCATTCACACGCCTTTTTCTACATCTCTACAACAAATTATTGTTCTTCTGTTTACTTCATGCTATGCAGAAATTACTTCCTTCCACGTAAGTACAAGGAAAATAAGGGGTTACAATAGGCTAAAGTAATAGTCAAAAGCTGGTTACTATGTGAGTGAAGTTCCTTTTTTTGTATGGACAGGAGTTGACACATTCCCTTATAAGAAAAGTATAAGTATTGACTCCCTAAGTGGTCGAGTGGTTAGCAAGCCAACTTCTCACCAGGAGGTCCCGGGTTCAATTCCCGGCTGGGGTGGGAAAATTTTCTTTAATAGGAATTGTTCCATATCCTCCTAATAGACTGGAAGCATGAATGTGAGAGTAGTTAATATCCCAGATTAAGCAATGGATTAACGTTAATCCTGCCGCTAGGGGCGCTAGTATCGCTGTTAATCCGCGGATTAAGGCGGATTAAGAGCGCTGTTGGGAGATTTGAAAACTAGCACCAAGAGCGGAAGGATTATCGATAAATCCAATGGCTTAATCTGGGATGTGAGTGTGGGTAATTCGAAAGTGGATTAACGTGTGGAAGTGATGTTGACGGGAGCTGGGGATGAAAAGAGGGAATGGTGTGAAATGCAGAAGTAAAAATGGCATGCGGAAGTGACGTGTAGTGATTTGATTGGAGAAAATAAGGTGTGATGTGAATGGTGGATGGGTAGGAAAGAATGCCGGGGATTGGTGGAAATAAAACGCTTGGTGATAGGTTGGCGTGAATAGGAGAAGATAAAGGTATAAAAGGGGAGGTGGTGGATGGAAAAGGGAGATTGCAAGGATGATTGTAATAGCGCTGATGGTGGTGGCAGTTGCCAGCGCGGAGAGGAGCTGCGTTAGTTTTGGGAGGTGTGGGTTCGAGTTGAATGGCGAGACGGGTCATTTGGAAAATGTGACAAGATGTGATAAGGATTATGAATTGCTGCCTAACTGTACATGCGTATACCGGAAAGGCAGTGGATGTAGGTTTGGTTCTGACTTTATTAACCTAGGTACACTTAAAAACGTGTATAATTGTTTAAAACCGATAACGAGATGTCAGAGGGGGCGGAGATGTTCAGGGATGATGTACGGGAAAGTGAAGTTTGGACAGCTTGAATGTCCAGAGGAGTATGTTGGAACAGGAAGATGTGGGTGTGAAAAGGGAGAAGCTAGGGATGAAGCCGGGTGTGAATTTTATAAAACACCGGTGAAAATGTATGCTAGCGACAACAGTTCGATTCTTGTTGAGATGGTAGATTGTAGTTTGTTGATGGAAACGATAGATTTGCCGGAAGGGTTGGAATTGGATTGGAAATTGACTCCGGAGGAAAGCGAACTTGTGATGGCGTATAGTGTGGTAAATGAGATGAATTCCTACTTTTCTAAAAATTTTGTGTATATGTTTGGGAAATGTGGCGATGGTGAGTGGCAGCTGAACTTAGGTGGTGGGAGGAAAGTAAGTGGAAGGGTGAAGAGGGCGTCTAGGTGGTCTGCGGAGGGGAGCTTGAAGGTAAATTCGGAATGTAATGGGAATGGTGGGGATGTAGGAAGGGTGTCGGTGAGTAGTATAAGAAAAGCGGCATCACAGAGGTGTAAAAAGGAAATAAATGCGATGAAACAAAAAATAAAAAAGGAATGCGAGAATAAATTGAAGGAAGTAAAGAAGGAGAATGAGGGGGTGAATAAGGAGAAACAAGAGTGTGAAGAGAGGGTAAGACAAATGCGAGGGATGATGGAAAGAATGAGAAAAGAACTGGAGGAGAAACATGAGAATGTGACGAAGCAACAGACATTGGTAAACAGAATAAAAGGAAATGTAGCTAAACTTTTTGAGGAATTTGAGGGGTTAAAGCATATGATTGGGAAATTGGAAAACGCGTGCACTGGCGGGGTGGAGAATTTTCCCAATTATGAAACAACTTACGACGAAGAGGAGGAAGGTGAGGAAGATGGAGGAGGCGGTGAGGAAGAGGGGAACGAAGAACAAGAGATGGAATACGATGCTAGTTGATGAGGAAGCTGAAATGGAATACATTCAATATTTGCAGCATATTTACATATTTCGTTTTACACTGTACTTGTTGATATGTTAGTTTTTGTGACAGCTATGAGAAATACCTGGATCGGGATAGGAACCCTAGCTAGGAGAGACTCGATAAGGGTAAATTGAATACACAAGAAATGTAGTGGTTAAAATGAATATATTATGAGTACGCAGTCGTAAAAACAGTGCTTATTATTCTTTTTTTTTTCTTGGCTACAATACAATTAAAATAACATATCTGAGAAATGGATGTCAAAGAAATGAATACGGGTAAAACATTGTTTAAAAATGAGCATGGTGTAAGGAATATTTACAAAAATTGCAAAACATAAAATGGCCCGTGCAAAGGAGATCAAAGTTACATATTAAAAAAAAAGTGTATGCAAAATGCATACACTTCATATACATATAGGCAGAATGTAAATACCATGGTACATACCTCAATGAAAATATATAGTGAAAAAACACATGACACAAAATAACCATGGAACATTGATTTCACAGAAATTACATTATTACGCACACCGTGGGCATTCATAAAGGGAAACATACTGTTTGCTTATATGATTGTAAGGCAAACTTTTATTGTGGAATATACATGCGCGCAGCGCTAAACACTTTAAACATCACTTTATATACATCAGTTTCTTAGTTGGTAGACAACCATACCGTGTAATGTTTAGTAATACACATTACCCGATGCTGCTCCGAGTACTTGGAATACCCGTACTTTACACAAGTGAAACCAGACATTGTGGTAATACAGTTTATTTGATTTATGCCAAGTAATGTCTTAACACTCGAGGTTTACACTTACAAGTAAAAGTATGTAAATGAGCATATGGTGTACTATAATTAAGTATCACGCACATGCGGTACGCCTGGCAAAATAAACAAGCAGGTTGGTAGTCCGTATTAGGTGTACCTATGATGTCTAGGAATTCAGAATCGTGACCACGGTGAATAAAATAATTTAACAGGTCGTCATTGGTAACAAAAGGCAATCTGCTAATAATTTATTGCTTAGGATCTCTTTGCTCGCTAATTTTTAAAAACGGACAACAAGCCATTAGAGGAATGAAAACTAAAACTAAACAAAAAAAATTACATTTTTTTAAACACTTTTTTTTTAGGACACACAAAATTCAAACACAGAATGTGAAATTATTTTGCACACAAAAGAAAATTATAACGCACTGTTTTTATTCCACTACATACACACAGTTCTATCGCACTTAGGAAAGAAGGCGCCTCTTCTTTATATGTGCGTAGTGCACTCTCGGTGGCGATGGAGACAAAGGCACAAGGGGACGTATTGGCTGTGGACTTACCTTACGCTTTAGCGCAAGGCGCTTTCTGACGTCTGCTGTGATGGGCAGCGGCAGTGGAACGGCAAGCCGACTCACGTCGTCTTCGTCGTCGTGGGACGCCACATCGATCCCCAGAAATTGGATGTCGAAGCCGTCGTCGCCTTTGGAGGTGGCGTCCAGACACCAGTCAGTGCTACGGCGGGATGAAAACCCGGGTGTGCATGCCAAGTTAAATGCTGGTAATAAGTTTTTTTTGGATGCCGGGAATGTGCCCGACAACAAAGGCACTAGAGCATGGAGGGGGGGACAATGGGGGAGGGGAAGGGGATCTAGGAGAGAAAGTCGTTTGGGTGAGGGGGTGACAGGATATGTCGCTGATGGAAACCGGTGTAGAGGTTCGAATGTTGGCAAAGGAGGGAGGGAAAGAAACAGTGGAGGAAGATGGTGATAGTATGTAGGAGGAGGAAGGGAAATCAGAAGAGGTGTCGGCGGGGGCGTCGCTGTCTGATGAAATCTCAATCACCGAAGGCGACGGCAGCTGGGGCGTCAGCGGCTGAGGCGACGGCGGCTGGGGCGTCAGCGGCTGAGGCGACGGCGGCTGGGGCGACGACGGCGGAGACGGCGTGGCGTCTGAATCCTCGCTCACGGATACTATGACGACGCTGGGCTGTTCAGGATACGAAGCCGGAGTGTCGAACACCGTAGGCGCTGGCGACACCTGGGTGCCGCGAGGAGTCGAAGCAGGAGCATCGATCACCTGGGAGGCGTCTGATTCCTCTGAGATGGTGGCGCCTGGAGTCGAAGCAGGACTGCTTACGGGAGAAAACAGCTGCTCAGCCGTCAGCTCCGTAAAACGAGCCACATCAGATGAGTCTACACTGACGTGCAGCGACGATGATGGTGACTGGTGCGGTACCTCAATTTCAGCACCATATATGTCCTTTGGTTCAGCGTAATGCTGATGTTGATGTGGTGGTGACTAATGATTGCTCCTGGGTGATGACTTGTCTGTATAGACGTCTAGTGTTCGGAGAACGAAAAAAAAAAAACTTCGCTGGACAGGAGCACCTTGGAGATATGCTGAGTCTGCATAGTAGCACGTTGTACAGTAGCACGTTCGCAAGCGAGCGAGAGACTGGAAGTAAACGCAGGAAGGCAGAGGTCCCATATTTAAAAGGACATTAGAACGTGCGTCACACAATATGGCCGACGCGGTAACAAGTTGTTAAAGAGCGTGTGAACTTTAAAAAATGCAGTGAGAACGGAAGCTCATTAGCACGAAAAACTTTAAATGTGGTTTTGTGGTGAATGGTAGGAAAATTTGGGTTTTATCGAAAGCGGATGTTGCGGTGGTTCGACGGTGGGACCGGAAGTACTCCGGAAAAAACACCCGATTAAAATTCTGGAAATTGTGCAGAGATAAGCCACCGGGTGATTTAATGAGCTCTTTAACTGAACGCGCAGACGGAAGTTGCGGCGATGATAAGGGTCCTTTAAAAACACGTGTCGATAAGCCGCTCGCAACAGTGAGAAAGTGCTTTAAAGATTTAAAAGAATATCGATTTTAGGCTTTCGAGGGATTTATGCGTAATTGTGTGTGTGTGTGTGTGTGTGTGTGTGTGATAAGTAACCATTGTGTTAGAAACAGGAAAGTTATTGGTTGTGTGCGCGGGTAATAGCTAGTTGTGTATATTAAAATAATATAAAACTGAGATACTTTTGACTTGCGGAGTGTTTACATATAATTTAAAAGAAGCAGGTAAAGAAAAAAAAATGGCCAGGACCAGAGTGTGGTTTCGTACAATGGAACACGAATGGGCGGAAAGCGAGGAAGACGAAATTAAGCAGCCGAGGTTCGAAATTATTTCGCATAGGGAGCGAAGCATGAAAAGGCTTTTCTCTGGCTATACAGAGACTGAAATTGTTGTGAACCCGGGACACAAAGATGCAAATTCTGTGCAGTGGGTGACAGACCTCTTTAACGACATTGTAAAGTTTGCTAAAGAGACCCTGCTGGATAACGAACCCGGTGGGAAAATTAAATGGCGCATTTACTATAGATGACGTCAGACATTTCGACGCTGTGTTAAAGGACTATAAGGTGACTGTTTTCGGAGATCATTCGGGCAAGAACGTGCTATATGCGTCTGCAAAGAATGTAAACAAACATATTGACGTCATTTATCACGATGGACATTTTAACGCCGTAGTAAACCTACACATGTGTTTTAAGTGTAAGTGGTATTGTCGACAATGTAATTAACCTTCGGCAAACAAAAAAGAATTACACAGGTGCGAGGAAAAGTGTACAAAGTGTCACCAGCAGTGCGAAAAGAGCTATTTAGCTTACATACACTGTGCCGCGTGTAACCGAGATTTTAAGGGCCCTACATGTTTTCAAAATCACATTAAAAAAGGGGCTTTCTACCCAAAGGCACTTTCCGTGTGTGATGTAGAGAAGGTGTGTACGACCTGCCAAAAGATGGTTAATCTCAGGCATAGAAAGATACCTCATCAGTGTGGGGAGAAGTATTGCAGCAACTGTAAGACGCACGTGAGCGACGGGCACTTGTGTTTCATACAGCCGTACGTTTCTCCCAACAAAAGAAACAGGTTCGTGTTCATGTTCATTGATTTTGAATGTACACAGGACACTGCTTATGCCGGCAAACCATTAACGTACGAGCATGTACCAAACCTGTGCGTGCTATACCAAGGCTGTCCGTTATGCATAGACGAGACCACTAAAATGGCGTATTGTACAGAGTGTGGCATTAAAGAGTGGGTCTTTATGCACGATCCGGTAAAACAATTGTTTTGTCACATTACGCAGGCGAGGTTCGAAGCCTGGGACGTGATCGTGGTGGCCCATAACCTCAGAAGCTACGAGGGGCAATTTTTATTGAAGTACATGGCTCAGAATTTGAACTGGACGCCTGAGCTTATAATGAACGGGAACAAAATATACTGCATGCGCCACGGTGACGTCACGTTCATTGATTCGCTCAACTTTATACCCATGCCACTGGCTCGCTTTTCAAAGACCTTCGAATTGAAGGATAGCAAGGGCTACTTTCCATACTTATTTAACACCAAGGAAAACCAGAACTACGTGGGTTCGATTCCCGACAAAAGATATTACTGTCCACGGGGTATGTCGGTGGAGGGGCGAAGAGCCTTCGAGCAGTGGCATGACGAAAAGGTGGTCTCCAACTACGTCTTCGACATGAAGACAGAAATGGTGATGTATTGTAAAATGGACGTGCTTTTGTTAAGCCAGGGAGTAGCAAAATTTAGAAGGCAGTTTTTGGATGAGAACGGCATTGACCCGTTCAGAGAATGCGTCACCATTGCGCAAGCTTGCATGTGCGTCTATAGAAATCGCTTCATGCCGCCGAAAAAGCTAGGGCTCTTGCCCGTTGGAGGATACCGCCTAGTCGACAGGCAGTCTCGCATAGCGTGCATATGGCTTACTTGGTTAGAATTACAAAATAATTTTGTTATACTGCACGCTATGAGAGGCCGCGAGGTTAAAATTTTAGGCCACAAAGTGGACGGGTACAGAGAAGAAGGACCTGTAAAGTACGTGTACTTCTTCCACGGTTGTTTTTACCACGGGTGCAGGCGTTGTTTTCACAACCGCCATGCCCCGGTGTACAGCACGGGAAAATAAACCATGGCCTCCAGGTTCGAAAGCACCGAAAAGCTCACCCGGCAGATCAGGGAGGCCGGCTATACGGAGGTGGAAATGTGGGGTTGCGAGTTCGACGCTTTGATGAAGGCGAACGAAGACCTAGTGCGCCATGCGAAGAACTTCCCGGTACCCGAACCCCTAAACCCCAGAGACGCCTTCTACGGAGGCCGCACAAACTGTACAAAGACGTACTGCGAGGCGGTCGGGGACCGGAAGATTTTGTATTATGACGTGTGTAGCCTGTACCCGTTCGTGAACAAGACAAAGCCGTACCCCGTGGGTCACCCCAAGATCCACGTAGATCGCTTTCCTCGCCTAGAAGACGTGCGAGGAGGACTTGTAAACTGCCGGGTTCTACCCCCGCAAACTCTGTACCACCCGGTGCTACCGGCGCGCATCTGCGGCAAGCTGATGTTCCCGCTATGCCGGGCATGTGCAGAGACGGAGAACCAGGGCGAATGCCGGCACGGGGACGACGAGAGGGCCTTGTCGGGCACCTGGGTTGTCGACGAGATGAAGGTAGCCTTGGAGGAGGGGTACCGGCTCCTCCAGGTCTACGAAATTTGGGAGTACGACGTGGCACAGTACGACCCGCGCACCGGGTCCAAGGGTCTGTTCGAGGACTACGTCAATCAGTTCCTCAAGATCAAGACCGAAGCCTCCGGCTGGCCCTCGGGTTGCGACACGACAGAAGCCAAGCAGGAGTACGTGAAGCAGTTCTTCGAACACGAAGGCGTCGTTCTCGATCCCGAGGTCATCGCGTCCAACCCCGGCAGGCGGGAATTGGCCAAGCTGATGATGAACTCGTTCTGGGGTAAACTAGGTCAGAAAAGTAACATGTCCACGTGCGAGCTAGTGGACCGGTACGACCGCCTTCTGGACCTGCTCAATGACCCGGGCATCGAAGTGCAGACCTACGTACCCGTGTCGAGTGAGGTCACTTACGTGGTGTGGAAGTACTGCGAGCAGAGTCCGAGAGTGAACTCCGCCTCCAACGCCGTGCTTGCAGCTTACACCACGGCGCATGCGCGTCTGGTGCTATACTCGTACCTGAAGCGCCTCGGAGAGAGGGTGTGCTACTTCGACACCGACTCCGTCGTCACCACCGCATTACCGGGGAATGGACCCCCTCCGCGGGACGCCTCCTGGGGGACATGACGGACGAGCTGGAGAAGTACGGTCGAGGTGCATACATGACCCGTTTCGCCTCCACGGGCCCGAAGAGCTATTGCATGGAGATCAAGTGCCCGGAGACGGACAAGACCGTCTCGGTATGTAAGGTGAAGGGCATTACACTCCATTGGGGCAATCTACAGCACGTGAACGCCGATGTGATGCGCGACATGGTGCTGACGGATCGAAGCAAGACGGTGACTCTGGAGGGGACTCAGATTTCTAGAAAACCGTTTTGGACGGTGGTCACCGAACCGAGCACGAAGACCTTCAGAATGGTGGTCAACAAGCGCGTTTACACCGAGGATTTTGACTCGTATCCCTACGGGTACAAGAGAAAAACATAAATGAAACGCCAAGCGCAGGCGAAGCTCATTTCGAACCAGGGACCCCTGGGGACGCGATGCCCAGATCTCGGAACCTTAGGCGATTCAATTTTCCCAGCACGATGCTCGTGGCGGGGCCTTTGCGCCGCGGAAAGTCCACCTTTGTGAAAAACCTGATTCGCCACGCCGACGACATGTTCGACGAGCGCCCCAGAAAGGTGCTGTGGTGCCACCCTCCGGAGTATTCGCCCAGACTCGAAGCCTTGCCCCTGCGGTGTGAGACTCACGCGGGGATCCCCGAACTTGCTTCGGTGGGCGAGAAGTATCTCGTCATCCTGGACGATCTCATGGTCGAGGGTGGCGGGAAGGACGTGTCTAATTTTTTCACCAGGGACTCCCACCACAAGCGCTTCGGCATCGTGTACATTCTGCAAAACGTGTTTCCTCAGGGTCAGAAATATCGCAACACCTCTCTCAATGCAAACTACATCGTGGTGTTCAAAAACAACCGTGACAAGATGCAGATCGAAAGGCTGTGTCAGCAGATCGAACCCAGGAACTCAAAGTTTCTCTTGGAGGCTTTCGAAAAGGCCACCGAACACCCGCATGGGTATCTGGTGCTGGATTGCACTCAATATACGCCTAACCGATACAGGTATCGAATCGGCGTGCTGCCGGACGAGAAGCTCTCGTATTTCGTACCCAACTGAGGGCGATGATTATTTTTTTTTCTTGCTTTGTTTAAGCCGAGATTTGCACATACCAAGAAGAAGTCCCGGGATCGATGCACACTTTACATTGTATCGAGGTTTTTTTTTTTTTTTTTTTTACGCCACTGGAACTGCCGATGTTAAATAACGCTCCATTTTCGGTGCGGTCGTCATTACCGTGCCAACATGGCTAGGGGCAGGTTAAGCCTTGCAAAATTAAGCAGTCCCCGCATAGCGAGGCAGCACGCGAATTTGACAGCTCTGGCCAAGGCAAAGGCCCCTTTGCGGAAAAAGTTGATAAAAAATGCCTATGGCGATCTCATTAAGGCCATTTGCGAATGTATGCTCAATGTGTGCAGAGGTCACGTGCAGCTACCGAAAAAGTGCTTGAGTCGCTTAAAGAGGCATAAAGGGTCTTGGAGGAAACTCGTCGACAAGCGAGTCCCCCTGAAGAAAAAGAAGCAAATCTTGGTACAAAAGGGAGGCTTTCTGCCGGTATTTCTACTACCCGTGTTAGCTACGCTGGGTAGTGCCCTGGTGTCAAAATTGACAGGATGAAGTACGGCAAGCAGATCCTCGTTGCCCCCGAACCAAAGACCGTGCAGAAGCTTCACGTCATCGACCACACTATTTCCAGGCTGGCTAAAGAAATCGAGAAGGTACAGCGATCAAAACTCTCGCCTGACGAAAAGTGGCGCCTCGTAAAATATAAATTGGGCCACTATCTCGATCTCGTGACACAAGTCAGACGACCCTACCTTAGCAATAACAAAGACGATGATGATGATGTTGATGATGACGCTTACGAAGACGTTAATGAGACGGTGAAGCTGGAGGTCGAACCCAGAACCGTAAAAGTCAACCCCTTTTCGCCTCGCAAAGAAAAAAAAAGAAATCGCCTGCGCGAGATATCATTTTCGCAGACGACTCTGGCAACCCCTGTACAAGTAAAGCATGAAGGAATGGAAGGCACTAAGACGGTACTACGAAAAGCCGGAGCACTATGCCCGTTTGGGCACGGTGAAGGCCCTGAGAAAGGCCACGGGAGCATCAAAGGCGAACATCGAGTCCTTCCTTCAAACCCAGGACAGCTACACCTTGCACAAACTGGCGAGAAAGAGGTACCCCACCAAATACTATCACGTGACCAATATGGACGATCTTTGGGAAGCCGATCTTAACGTCATGAACAGCGTGAAAGAGCACAACAAACCTTACGTCTACATTCTCACCGTTATAGACGTGTTTTCAAAATACGGTTGGGCTGTTGCTCTAAAATCGAAGCTGGGTACCGAGGTTGCGCAAGCTTTTCGCTCCATATTCTCCGAGCGCGTCCCCAAGGTCCTGCAAACGGACAAGGGAACGGAGTTTACCAACAAAACATTTCGCGCTTTTCTAAAGAAGCACGATGTGCAACATTACACCACGAAAAATAACGTGAAAGCCAGCGTTGTAGAACGCTTTAATCGCACCTTAAAAACGAAGATGTGGAAATATTTCACGCTTAAAAACAGCTATAGATACGTGGAAGTTCTTCCAGCTCTCATGCAGTCGTACAATAGTTCGTACCAGAGGTCGATAAAGATGGCGCCAAGGGACGTGAACGAGACTAACATTTTACAGGTTTACCACAATCTGTACGGAAACAGGCCCGAGCCACGAACGAGGGCGCCCCGATATTCCGTTGGCGATCACGTGCGCATCTCCAAAGAAAAAATGAAATTCGATAAGGGGTACGAACAGAACTGGACCGACGAAATATTTAAGATAGCCGAGGTCGTGCGCGGCAAGCCTGTGGTATATAAGTTGCAGGATCTGACTGGGGAATCCATTGACGGCATATTTTACACCGAGGAGATACAAAAGGTCGCTCTTCCAGAGACTTTCAAAATCGAACGCATAGTGCAAAGCAAGGGTAGGGGACGCAACAAACAGCTGCTGGTCAAGTGGAAGGGGTATCCTCCCAAGTTTAACTCGTGGGTCCTGGCTTCGACGATCGATTCGGTATGATTAAGACGAAGCCGTTCTCCATCACCCTAGTGAGCAATGCTTCCATGGATCACTTCACCGATAACACCACGGCGAGATTTTCAAACATCTTGCCCGAGAGAATAGTTCTGCAGGGAGAATGGGAAGTGGCCCTGCAAAAGGTTAGGTATCCGGTAAAATTTTATAACGTTTCCCGAGACGATGCCCACATCGTGGGCACCAAGTACACCATGTAGCGCCTGCCTACGCATTCCAAATTCAGTTTAGAAATGCCTCAAGGCATCGTGCACAATCCAAAAGACCTTGTCAATCTCGTCAACGCACTCATTCTGCAACACCTACAGGTGGAAAACTTTTTCCTCTTCGACGAGCGCAAGTTCACGGTAAGCGTGAATGCGGCCGTCACGTATCCAGAGCGATTACCCAACACTCCATTTTCTGGGTATATAGAAAACGTCGTGCGCACTGCTAAACCGTACATCATAACACAATCCGCCGTTTTGAACGACGCCCCCCACCACAAGCCAAAGCCAAAACCGAAACCAAAGCCGAAACCTACGGGGCAGCAAAAACCCGTCCAGGCAGCGTCTCGCCCGACAAAACCTACCATCGCGACACCTTCAGGTACAAAACCCGAAGGTGCATCACCGTCCGATGCGTCTTTGGACCCAAAACCCGACGGCGCAACAACTTCCAATCAGGGAGGGGAGGGTTCGCAGCCAGACAAAGGTGAATCCGAAGAGGAGGATGCGAACCCTGGCAGTGCCGATCCGGAGAACAGCCCATCCGACCCCCTTCATCGCATTCACAGTTTGCTGCTAACACCCGCTATGGCCAAGATGCTTGGCTTCGAACCCTTTACCAACGTGATCCTTCAGAAAGGTCCTAAACACCCTGTAGACCCCTATATGGGCTTTCCTTACGAAATGTTCATCTATTGCAATCTAGTGGCCCCGCAAGTGGTGGGCGACACCTTTGTTCAGGTGATAGAGAGCGTGGCGGTGGAATACGAAAGGACCAACAACACTTACATGAGCGACGAAAAGACCTTCTACCCCCAAAATTGGGTCCCCTTGACACAACAGGACTTCAAAACGGTAAACATAGATTTAAGGAGCGGTTATGTCGATCTGCTGCCATTTGCTGACGGATTTTCTTCTACTATAGTTCTCGCCTTCCGACCCAAACCGCAATAATGGATGTGCACGCCGTCACGCAGTACTACCTCAATCAGGCAGGAGGCGCATACGACGATCGCGACTTCGTCGTTTACAGGGGCAACCGCTACCAAAAAGGGAGCGGACTATTTTCAGCCCTTGGAGGCCTCTTTAGAAGGGTGCTGCCATTTTTGAAAAGGGGAGCGAAAGCGGTAGGAAAAGAGGCACTCAAGGTGGGTGCGCACGTGCTCTCCGATGTGACCACCGCGGGAAAATCGCCCAAGGAAGCCTTCAAATACAGGCTCAGGGAGGCCGGATCCAATTTAAAACGAAAGGCCAACGAAAAGCTCGACGCGATGCCCGGTTCCGGCATCAAGAGAATAAAACGCACCAAACCCAAAAAGAACAAACAGTCCAAGCTGAAACGTCCTAGGCGCACGGTACAAGACGTCTTCTCGTAATGGCAGACACAACCGTGCACATGAGTTCCGAACTCGACCTCTTTAAAGAGGTGCCCGTTCAGATGAACATCGAGGAGTCCAGGTTCCTATATCTAAACCCTCAAAATACTCTCATGAAAAATGCCCCCATCACCTTTCATTATTCCGGAAATGCGGACGATTACCTAGATTTGACCTACGTGGTGCTCGAACTCATGGTCCGCATCGTGGATGACAAGGGAGCCGTTCTAAAGGATGATCTTACAGCCACTTTGGTGAATAATGCCTTAAATTCCCTGTTTCAGCAGGTAGAGGTCTCCCTCAATAACGTCATCGTATCCATGCCGCAAGCTGGGTACCCCTACAGAACCTACATCGAGACGCTTTTGAATTACTCCGAAGATGCCATGAACACTAAACTACAATCATTCCTCTGGAGAAAGGACACGGCCGGCATCATGGATATTTTTGTGGCCAACGCGGGGTTTCAGTGGCGTCAGGGGTTTACCAAAGCTAGCAACGTGGTTCAGCTCATCGCCCATCTTTCCAATGCTCTGTTCAGACAGCAGAAGCTGCTTTTGAATAACGTCAGCATGACCATTAAACTCACCCCTGCCTCTCCCCAATTTTACATGTTTCCGACCAGCCCACCTTCAAGGGCTACGCCGACATCTTGTCAGCCACGTTACGTTTAAAATCCGTACGACCCTCGCCCACCATCAAACTTGCACACCAGGCCGTGCTCTCAAAAAGCAATGCCAAGTACCATCTCAAGGATGTCAGCTTTCACGCCCTCAGCATCCCCAAAGAGTCCAGAGCAATGACGTTTAGCGACGTCTTCATAGGGCAAGTCCCCAGAAGAGTGGTCGTGGCTATGGTCACCGACAAGGCTTATTCGGGAAATTTTAACGCAAATGCGTACAATTTACAACACTTTAAAATGAACTTCTTTCAACTCTATGTGAACGGTCAGCCCGTACCCTCCCAACCGCTTCAACCCGACTTTCCAAAAGGCCACTACATGGAATGCTTTCAAACCCTGCAGGAAGGGTTAGGGATTCATTTCAAGGACGAAGGACACTCCATCTCTAGAGAAGCCTACCCGCAAGGGTATACCGTCATGGCTTTCGATCTCACTGCAGACATGAGCGCCAACGAGTCTCACATCTCCGGCCAGCGTCACGGTAGCGTGTCTATAAACATCGGTTTTGCCGACAAATTGACAGAACCCGTCATTTTGCTGGTGATGACGGAAATACATCGCACCGTCGAAATTGACGCTAACAGATCCATTTTGGTATCATGAACACCTTCCAAATTCAGCAGTTTCTATCCACCTGCCCCTCTACGCGCCCCCACTTTTTAGGCGTCTACCCCTGCGATAGACTACCCGCACTTCACCATCCTCAAACGCTTCCCGTGGCCCTTGTGGCTAACACCGATCCCAGCACCAAATCTGGTCAACACTGGGTTTGCATCTTTGTGGATAATCAAGCACAGGGGGAATATTTTGACAGTTACGGCATAGGGCTCCTTTCCCCCTATTTTCTTCGGTTCTTAAATTCAATCTGCGGGACGCGTTGGTCAACCAACGCCAGAAGACTGCATAGTTTTGACAGCACCACTTGCGGTCATTACGTCATCGATTACCTCGCTCACCGCTGTTCCGGTCTCCCTAAGCATACGTTCTTTTCCAAATTTCACGTCAGCAATTACGCTCATAACGATGACGTCATTCGCAAAACCTACAAAGACGTATGTCGCACAAAGCGCTATAACGCTCAGCAAACCTGCCAACCGTTACAGGTAAGTTCATGGATGTACCTCATCGTCACTATCCGTCTCATATTGCTTTTTTTCCCTTTTTAACATTGTCTCGCGCATGTGCTTTCAGAACACGCTCCTGCTGTTATAAAAGGTCCGCCCCACCATTGCTCGTCTTCCAGAGCCATGCAGAACGCCGAGGCCATCACGCCACACAGGTTTGTGCATACCTCTTTTTTCACACTTTTCTTTGTCACGTGCCTGTTGGTGTATAGCACTCACATGCTATTCTCTATTGTTTCAGTGGGACACCGAAGGCACCGAAAATCGTCCGAGCAAAAAGAAAGATTTGCCTCAACGATGACGATCTGCAACCCTCAATCCCTCCTACCCATCCTACCACCTTTGTAGACCCTCTATCAGACATTTATTTCCTCAACACCAAACACACCAAATTTGTGTGTGTCGGGTTTTCGCCCCTGTCCCCGCACCAGCTGGTGGTAGCCATTGCCAAATGCGGCCAGCGAAGCGCTGTGGTCCTGGGTTCCACAGAGTGGAATCAACTCGTCGACGCCATACCCATCATTCACCGACGCCTGGATCATCCGGAGGGTCGTTTACAGGAATATCGATTCAGCGACACCGTCACCGTCCTCTTTAAGAACGTGTTCGGGAAACTAAAAATTGTCTTTAGAGATCCTCACGGTACCTCAGTCACGCTCAACCGCGAAGAGTGGAACACCTTGCACAGCCTGCAGCGCATCATCACCGACATCATGTATCACAAGAAGAAAGAAGAAATGGACGTGCAAAACCAAATTATGGCATACTACAAGTACATGCTTCACTGCCACGCCGCCGGCACCCCTTTCGAAACCATGAATTTCACCCAATTTACCAAGTACATCCGGTGTGCCAATTTCAGAACATTCCTAGAAACCGATCTCTTTCTCAAACCCCATTTTGCTCTATCCATTTCGCAAAACACGCCTTAGTGCGCATGCTCCAACATGTCCTCTGTTCTACTCTTACCGTACCCAGTTCCAGTTGGTGCCGCTGCTCGTTCAGCATGGGTTACAGAAATTATGTCTCTGTATACTGCGAAGCATCTAAAGTGTTTAAAAACTACGAAGTGGAAAATCATCCCAAGAAGAATGTCCCTTATGCACTGCGTTTCATCGATCATTCCTACGACGGAAAATCCATCACCGTCAAAGTTCACAGCTGCGAAAATAAAATCCATTACGTCCTCTCCAACACCAATTTCACCGACATCCAGTTCACTTCAGACGAGTGGCCAGACGAGGAACGGCAGGACCAACGATTCCAATTTGTGGCTACAAGAGGTTTATACATCATTTTCTACGAACAACAATACATCTCCACAGCTAAAATGCAGCACTGGATCGACCAAGATCGCATATGCTACGGTACATGCTTAGCGGTGTATTTGGACCACACCGGTTTCTTCATCTCTCCCGATCATATCCACGGTGATTGGATATTCAGCGTCCATCAAAACCGTCTTCTCAGGAAACAGGAGGCGTCACAAAGGATTTGAAAAATTTGAATCCCCAACGGACTTTCCCACCAACGGTCCCAACGGTCACTGCTTTCCTGTGATATTTCAAATCCCAATAAGTTCCCACACCAGCGTTTCCGCCTTACACAGTGCGGATGTGATAACATCCAATTAGCACTTCCCGGAACTGCGGTTTCTCAAATCCCTATAAATTCCCACTCCAATGCTTCCGCCTTACACAGTGTGGATCCAGCGTTCGGGAATGCCAGTCGCAAAGCAACTCCGCTGCAAACATTGCTGCTGCCAAATCTCCAGTCCCAGCAATACAAACCTGTGCTCCAGGTGTGAAGCGGTGTTCTTCCAACAACTCGCCAAGCTCCGAGACCAAATCGACAACTTTCGCGACAGATACTTCAACAACAGGCGCTGCTCATGACCTGTGGCTGCTTCGCCGTGCTCGTCAAGTACCTGGACAACCAGACGCGCATCGAGGCACTTCTTCCTCAGGAACGACAAGTTCTTCTAGAAAACTGTAGCGCCATCTTCAACCGCTACCCACCTGAAGACGTGGACGTCGTGTGGAAATACATTCCTACTCACATCCAACACACTTGTGCCCCATACCAACGGTGCAAAAACCACTATAACCTCCCGTCACAAAGAACACAGTTCGACGGACCACCGCCGTTTATAAAAAACTGTCACTGGTGCAACAAGTGAACCATGGGTCAAGACCCCCTCCGTCTACTCGAAGACCTGTCCAACAACACAGACATTCTCAGCGTTTCTCAGCTACAGCAAAACGTGCCATACTCAATGCAAGGCGTCAGATCCCTCGGCACAAAATACGGACCCAGGACCGTCGTAAAAATCGACGAAGAAACCGAAATCTTCCTACCTGCAAGATTTGGTAAGGCTACTCCTGAACTCATCCAAAACCTCTCTAACACCAAGTTTACCCTCACCTACCAAGGCGAAGAAAAACTCAAACGGATTCAAAAAATATCTAGTGAAGTTCGATCCACAATGAACCCCTGCAAAATCGATCCCGTGCACGTAGGAAATAACCTACTCCTAAAACTCCTATTTCTACCCCAGCTTGCCGCTAATGGCCAATATTCCCAAGTTGCCCTACTCTCCACTGAAACCACCTTCTTCGGCAATCAAAAACAAATCATCGTCAAACTCATCACCGAAAATTCCCAAGCCATCCATGTCAAGTGCCTCCCTTCCAAGGCTAATCCTCACGGATCAAATGCTCAGCTATCCGTATACCTGTGCCATAACAAGATTCCCAACCTCGACATCAACGCCACATCGGATGGGTGCTTCTCTACCAGCTTCTCCAACGAGTTCGTGGTGGCCATCCCAACCATAGAAACACACAACAACTTTCATCATCTTCTTCTCACCTGCATCACCAAACCTATGCAAGATCGCACCATTTTCAGGATCGACAGCGACAGCAGTGATTCCGAAGACAACGACCATCTCTCCATCACCACAAACTTTAAAATTATTTTGTGTGAAAAAGTGAAAACTGAAAAAAACAATTGAACAGTGCAGTAGTATTAAAATAGTGTGTCATATAAAACTGTGTATCGTGGAGTGCATCATGTAAAACTGTGCTCCATCACCACAAACTTTAAATTTATTTTGTGTGAACAGTGCATTAGTATTAAAATAGTGTGTCATATAAATCTGTGTATCGTGTAATACTATCATCATGTATTTTGTAAGTTGCTAAGTAGTAGTAGTGTAATAGTGTGTATCATCATATAGTATTAAAATAAATAGGACGTAATAATGCGTCTATTCTGCTGTCATTGTATAATACAATTTCTTCAATAAATATTATGTATCATACTGTATCAAAAAGACAAAAAATAAAGAAAAATAATCCCAGATTAAGCAGTGGATTTATCGATAATCCTTCCGCTCCTGGTGCTAGTTTTCAAATCTCCCAACAGCGCTCTTAATCCGCCTTAATCCGCGGATTAACAGCGCCACTAGCGCCCCTAGCGGCAGGATTAACGTTAATCCATTGCTTAATCTGGGATATTAACTACTTGTGAGAGTGAATGAGCGTGTGTTTAATGATATAAAATGATTAATATAATGTTCTAAGCCTACTGTAATGCGAGTTGTTCCCCAAGTCAAAGCAACCAATATGACCATTGAAGTTAAAGGGGGCTATACAAATGAAACAATAAAAAAAAAAACAACAACAAAAAACATAAGCATTTTACAGATGAAACCATAACTAAAACTATCAATTTTACGAAAAAATGTAAATAACATAAATAAGGAAGTAATTTTCGGTTTAGCGGTTATGCAAAATTCATCCACAATAAAGACGTCTTCAGAGGCTATTCCCAGAAATTTGTCATGTAAAATCTTTAATCTACGAAATTTTAATCAAAATCGTTAGAGCCATTTTTGAGAAAATCAAAATTTTCAAAAAAATTTCCATGTAAAGGGTAGTTGGGAGTATGGGGAACTTCTTGAAAATCTTCGTGTTGTATACTTGGAAGATACTGAACTTAAATACCAAACTTGAACAATGCTGCACACACACGGGAATGTTTCTAAAAATGCTGTTTTTGGATTCAGGGGGTCCCAAAACATGTATTTCCGATGAAATCTCAGTATCCAATTTTTTGTTGCAAAATAATACCGTCTCTATACACTGTGTACATAGTACGTGTAGAAGAATTAAAACTGTAGCACGAATAAAAGAGGAATGAATAGATATACTAAAATGCCTCTTCATTTTTGTAGAAAATATTAAAGTAAGTGAATAGCCGAACGCAAACTAAGGATGGATATTGACTAATACAACCATTATTAGAATGCATAGCAAATGCATAAAAATGTGATATGTTCCATTTATATGACTTTCTCTAATCTCTGTAAGAAATTACTTTTAAAAAAAAATTCTATCAGCTACATGACAATGAAGATAAGCAAAGCATAAATTGTCATTATACGTTCCTTGTAAATAAAAGGGAAAATATCTTATGTGTTCCATTCACATGATCTTCTCTAGCTGTTCGGCAAACAAATGATTGATATTTTATCTATATTATGCTAATCAAAATAAACATAATCAGAATTAACCTTATTACTAGCTTCCCTGTAAGTAGAAGGGAAATAAGGGAATGCACAGGCTAAAGCGAAAGTCTAGACCTTTAAAAGTCGTCGCTATGTGAAACAGTTTAAATTTCAATCTCTTGCGAGGAGTAAACAAACGAGTAACGAGAAAAAGAGGTCTTCCCGTTGAAGTAGCCTAAAATTGAAACCAATTATCCGGAATATTTCCAAAACGGTTAACTGTACTAAAAATGTGTCTGATATAAATTGTGTGTTTTAATGACAGCTACATTTTTTGTGTATCTCTTAAGGTTTGCCAGGTATACACCAGGTATACAAAAGTCATCCAGAATGGAGAAGACTTTAGAGGTTATTCCCAAAAAATTCAAGACATACATTTCGTTATTCATAATTATATCTTAAACATGCGGTATTTTAATCAAACTAGTTATTTTTGAGAAAGTCAAAATTTGAAAATCTTCATGTCGCATTTTTAGAAGATACTCAACATAAATACCAAGTTTTATATTTAACGGACATTTAGTTTTTGAGCTATGCTGTCCACGCACACACACTACACACGCACGTTTTTCTAAAAATGTTCTTTTGGAATCAGAAGATTTCAAAACTGGTATTTCCGGTGAAATCTCGTCATGGAATTTTTGGACGCAATGCAATACTTTCTCTATACAATATGTACAAAGTACACTTTATTGTTATTTTTAAATGCTTTTTAAAGTGATAATTGTACAGTCATATTTTACCTACGTGACAGCCTCAACTGAGAAAAGCAATAAAAAAAATCTGATGTGTTCCATTCACATGTCTTTCTCTAGCTGTTACACAAACAAATCTCATTACAAAAGATTATTCTTTTATCTGCAACATGCTCATCAAGATAAATATTAGCAGGAATTGTCTGATTACTTGCTTCCTTGTATGTAAATGGGACATAAGTGAATATACTAGGCTAAATCGATAGTCATATCTTTTAAAATCTTGTCTTATATGAAACAACAGAAGTTCGGTTCGCTTTGCATGACCTGCTGTAAAATAAGAGAGATGAATCGAAACGTCAGTTCCTGCTTGAGAAAAGTTAAAGAGGTTTAAATTTGAAACCAGTGACAAGGAATATCTCAGAAACTGCCAATTGTACATAAAAAAACATATATGACATAAATTGTGTGTTTATGCAGCAAGTTCTTTCTATCTCTGACGGTTTAACCGTTATTTAAATCTCATCCAGAATAAACGGTCTTCTGGGGCTACTCCCAGAAATTTCAAAACATACATTTTATTTGTAAATATCTTTAATAGACTGTATCTTAATCAAAATCGTTAGAGCCATTTTTGAGAAAAACTAAATTTTCAAAATGTTTTCCATGTAAAGCGTATCTTCGTGTTGCATCCTTAGAAGATACTAAATCTAAATGTCATGTTTGGTATTTAGCGGTCTTTTCCTTTTTCAGCTATGCTGCCCACAGACACTCGCGGACTTTTTTCTAAAATTGCTATTTTCGGATACAGGAGACACCAAAACATATATTTCCGGTGGAATCTCGACATTGAATTTTTGGGTGCAATACAATATCTTGTATACCCACTATGTACATTGTACATATGGAGATAGAGAAGGTAAAAATTAATTATGAACCAGTTTTGCAGTATTGTAAAGCAAGTTCAGCTGTTTCACCTAAGTTATTGTTTTGTACATGCTGGACCATGATCAGGTCATGCTTTCAATGCCATCGCTGAGCATGTGACATTCCTAACCCAAAGTCTTTTCACAGATTGTATTTTGAGATCGGGTGACTAAACCATGCTAGGAGACGCTGCATGTCCAACCGAATATACAGGTGCTCAAGTTTCTCTGAACTCCATCACGCCATCTGACGGGTTGCTATCTTCCCCCAGAGGGGTAAAATCAGTCATGTTTAGGCTTTGGCTCACAGACGTAGGCACCTATCTCTGTTTCAGATAAAGTGGGTGGGTCCCCTTCGATGCTTCAGATATTTGCCTGCCTGTTGCGGTTGAAAGCTCTACCTGAGAAACAGGATGTGCAGATCAGCTTTTGCCTATAGATAATAGAAAGCAAGCAAAAGTTTACCATAGGAAGGGTATTACTCTCAACAAAACATTTAATACATATGACATTACTCGTAATTACTTATGACATAATCGATATTAGCGTCTCTGTCTTCGGATTTTCTACTGTTTTAAAAAGTATAATTTTATGTCAAATTTAACTTCTATGCTCACCACAATTTACTAGTGTAGAAATGATAATATTATAACTTAATGAATGGCAGTATTATTATTATTATTATTATTATTATTATCATTATCATCCGAAATGCGTATTTTGGTAGCCACTAAATGAAAAAACAAATCTTATGTGTTCATTCATATAAATTTCTCTACATATCTGTAATAAAGTATTGTTATAAAGTTTATTCTTATATCTACATTGCATCTTATAAACATTAGCAGAATTGCTTCCTTGTAAGTAGAAGGTAAATAATGAAATATACTAGGCTAAAACGACAGGAAAATCTTTTAAAAGTTGGTTGCCATGTGGATAAAATCCACTTCTTTGTATTGCCAGGAGATGATAAATTTCCGTATTTGAAAAGTTCAGGTATTCTAAAACCACTAAGAAAGACTGTTTAAAAATGGGAAATTCTGCGAAAAGAATGTATATGACATTGTGGGTTTCGAAATCTAGATATTTTGTATACAAAGCATTTGTCTATCTTTTATGGTTACTAAATCTGCAAAATCCATCAAAATTCGTCCAGAATAAAGCGGTTTTCAGAGGCTATTACCAGAAAATTCAAGATGTACATTATATTTGTTTTATAAATATCTTAAGTATACGGTATTTAATTCAAAATCGTTACAGCCATTTTTGAGAAAATAAAAATTTTCGAAAATTTTTCCAAGTAAGATGCAGTTTGGGGTGGGGGATTTTCCTCAAAATCTTCGTGTCGTATTCTAAGATACCAAATTTATATACCAAGTTTGGTATTTTGCCGACTTTTCGTTCTTGAGTTATCATGTTCACAGACACACGAACACACACGCACACGCACACACACATACACACACGCACCTTTTTCAATAAACGCTTTTCATGGATTCAGGGGACCATAAAACGTTAACTTCCAGTGAAATCTCGTAATGGAATTCTTGGGTGGAATGCAATACCTTCTATGTACCTACATAGTACGTGTAGAGAAAGTAAAATATCCGTTCGTAATTATTTATTTATATTTGTATTTGTCTATCTGTGTGTACGTGAACAGCGAAACTCAAAACTGAAAAGTCATTTAAATACCGAAGTTGTTATTTATTGTCTTCTAATAAGTCACTGTCTCGCCCATTCCAAACTACGCTTTATCTATAAAACTTTTCGGTATCTTTGACGGCTACAAATTTATTATTAAACTACTATATATTTAATATACATATATTTGTATGAGAGAGAATTTTCAATTAATTTTAAACTGTAAAACAGGCTGTTTCAACTCAACTCGTAAGAGTCAGAGTCCACGTGTACTCAATCATAAAATTGAGAGCAAGGCTGGAATAGCTTATGGTAGCCAATAAGTCACTAGATCATACCATAATACTTGCGTCCTCTCATTTCATTTCCAATACTTGACAATAACCAGCTGTCAATACTCAGTTGCATTACGTTTTGCAGGTTTGCCCCTGTGAGTCGCGAGTTCCTCGAATTATTCAGTTTTACTTTCACTACTATTTATTTATTATAAGCTAGAGAAGTTTTGTAAGCTTCCAAAAGGTCAAACTGATTTCCCATTTTCTGTGTAACCAACAGGGAGAGAATTAATCGCATCAGTCTAATTTCCACACAAACTTCGTTATCCTGATGAAAGGTAAAGTGGTTGGAAGCATAGGAATAGTATGATAAACATTTAAGGGATGTATATGGGACTGTAATGTATGGAGAAAGTAGTCGAATGTACCATGTTGTACCATCCACCTAGAAGGTAGAGGAGGTATCACAATCCGCTCAAAATGAGTTGTCGAAATAGATTCAAATTAAAACACATGTTTTGAGGTCCCTTAATTAAAATAGCCCTTTAGGGGGGTAATCTTCTCTCTGTGTGTGAATAGAATAACTCTAAAACGAATACTAAACTTGAAATTTAGGTTCTGCACCTTCCAAAGGCGCTTTTCAACAAATTCTCCGAAAATAATTACCCTTTAACTTTTTCCGTCCTTAAAAATTCCTGTTACCGTTTTGATTCAAATACAACATATTTCAGATATTTTATGACAAATGTAAAGTTATATCGTGGGAATGAAGTCCTCTTCATTCGGAAACATGTTTTATAATTTGATATAACTGTTAAATTACAAGAAATAGACATAAACATAGGAAGGTCTTCTTAGCGCGATGGTAGCGCGGCCACTTGCCAAGCGGGACACCTGAGTTCGAATCTCGGTACCGGCGTGGGGAAATTTCCCACCCTGGGAGATCTGGTCTGGGGTGCACTCTGTCAATTGAGGAGCTCCAGATCGAGAAGACCGCATCAAGCCGCTGATCTCATCTGTACCTCCAAACGCCTTCGGGCCGAGATGGGGAATGCAGCGGTGAGGCGGTAGGTCAAGGTCCCTTGTGGATTGTCGTGCCATGGAGTTTTACTGCACAAAAAATGTAGATCTATTTTCTATATTGTATTTTTTTTTTCAATATTTCTGTTAGTTTAGAAAGGCTTACCATCCAGCTACATTTCACGGTGTCACGGAAAGAATTTCAAGTTAACATAAATGGAACAATTTTTAAATATTTGACTATCGCTTGATGTCTGTATTCACCTTGCCCTATAATGAAATGTGTCCTAAAACTGTTTATGGAAATGTTTATCTCGTTGAGTAGATAGAAAAATGTTGAATTACATCTTAATGGCTTAATCTACCCTCTATCGTATATTAGTGTGTATAAAACTATTATGTGTATTACCAAAGTGTATTTTCCATGTACTTTTTAATGAGATAAACCAATGGAGAAATAGTGATAGTCAAATGTTTAAGAACTGGTTGGTTATACTGGCCTTTAAAATCCTGTGTTCCTCCTGCAGTTGTGGAAAACATTGTTTATTGAATGAGCTTGAAAAGAATGGCAAACTACTGAACAATTCAAACTAGACTGACTTCGTAGCTCAGTCCGATAAAAGCATCTGTCCACTACGCGAGGGTTTTGGGTTTGATTCCTGGCTGTAGGCAAGACTTTTTATCTAGTCAAGATGATTCTCAAGTGGGGTAACGTGCCTTGCGCACCTAAGCGAGATTCCAACTTGCGACTTCTTAAAAAGGTGAGTTACCCGGATAAAGTTTTTTTTCTGGGTCTTCCCTTATCCTGAGAAGACAAAGTAACTTTAAAGCTCCATGGACTCCGAGATCATTGGGCATCATTTCATCGATTTCATTCCTCGTCCGATATGATCAGTCAGGATAAAGGACGTTTAGCTACAGGAAAAGAAAAACAGATGACATTCACAGAAAATTTAAAATATGCATTGTATTTGTATTGTGTGTATATATACACACACATATGTATATTTAATATATATTTTTGGAAAATCGATAATTGTTAAAACTCTTCCATATAATAGGTAGTTAAGGTTGGAAATTCTTCAAAATCCTCGTATCGATATTGAACTAAATTGCCAAGTTTGAATTTTAACTGACGCTTCGTTGTTAAATTATACTGCTCTCATAGAATTGACCTTTTTTAAAATGGCTTCATTTTTGGGTTAAGGGTGGTTTAAAACATGTATTTGCGGCGAAATTTCGGTATCTAGTTTTTGGATGGAATACAGTACTTGCCCTGCTAGAGAAAATAAGAATGCCATTTTTGGCAATTGTTTAGTCTTACTTGAAGAGAGTATAATATTAATGCGATGTGGGGAAGGACTTTTAATTGAGAAAGAGCGTTGCGAAGCGTTTGGTGCCTGGCAGACACGGTGCGTGACTGCAACCAGTAAAGTGAATAGAAGCTGTGATTATGATGAGTCGGGGTGATTCTCATTGATCCATCCCCTCCCGACCCGTGCACCGCACTGGATGGATGGAGTACACTCGCTTCCTTCTCTTCCTCATTCTGATGCATCTAAATTTGAAACGACGGATTTGTGAAATATTATCAAGGCAAGAAATTCTGCCTACGTGGTCGTTTTCATATAATCCTGGGGTAGTTTCAGTTTTGTTGGCTGCTCCTGTGCTGCCAATGTAAGCCATAGGACTTAATTAAACTTATCAACATTTTTTCTACAGCATATTGCTCACGTTCATTTTTACTTTCCTATACGAAGTGCTAACTGTGTGTCTGCAGTGAGGTGAATGCACCAGCATGCTCTCTCATCACTAGAGACTGGATTTTTACGTGGCAAAAAACCTTCAATTTAGGTCTGTTGTACGCTTAAAATAGCATGTTTTTGTTTCGATTATGAATTTTCCGTTCTTCTTAGTTTTGTGAGATTCCTTTATGAACCTTTGTCAGAAAAGTTTACTTTTCAAAGATATTCATTGAAAACACGAGAATTATTTTACGGTTTCTTTTTTAGCTTTTGTTCTTAGTATGGCAATATGCATCCTGGCGTAAACGATTTTCGATTGAAATTATTTTATTTTTGGATGCTCTTTAACTGCTGCGGCTCTTAGAGTCCCATTCCATATTGGGCGTGAAAGACTGCTTTTGCCCAGATGTCTTTTTACTAGCCTTGAGATTATTTTACGTGCGGCAAATATACCACACGGGACCAACGGCTTTACTTCCCTTCAGAATGAAGCTATTCTCTGGATTTGTACATAAAAAAACCGCAACCTTGGAACTAAAAGCTAGCATATTACCCTTAGACCACGGGGGATGACTAAATGATTTTCTATTATTACATTATCTGTATAACTTTTTTGTTCAATTCCTTTATATAGCCGCCATTTAACATCTATCGTCATATCGAGGCTTAAACTTAGAAACAACTTGTTGACTGCAGGATCTTGAACTTTGGATTTTTAATCATTTTCTCTTACTTCAAACATACGCACATTCATTCTCACATACATACTTCCGACTGTGCGAGGAATAGGAAACGATTGCGGCTAAAAGTCAACTCACTAACTGCTCGATCACGGAGGCAATTACAATGTTCTTGCGTAAAGCAAAAGTGCAAAATAGCATCTTTATGGGTACGACATATATGCTACTGCAGCAGTTTTATGAGTAATTTTGTTGTATACATTTTCTCCCTTTACTACAAATTAATGACTTTCATGTCTTCAAAACCATGATTATATTCAAGAATCTTCTACGTGTTTAATAAATATGTAACTCAGTAGTCGTAAGCTTTCACGGCCGGAGTCCAAATTATAACTAGAAGAATTTTCCGGGCTGAGAAGCTGGAGTTTTCAGGTCCAGACGTTTCGTTCACGACTATAGACATGGGGAGATTCATGAACGATTCGTTCATATAAACGAGTACAAGGAAAGAATAGTATGACTCGTATCAGCCTTAGCATGAGTCGTCGTTCAAAAAGAATCGTAAGTATCGTGCTAGTCTTAACCTGAATCGTTGTTCAAAAAGAATCGTATGAACTGAAAAGAATCGTATGAGTTGAAAAGAATTCCATGAATCCTGTCAACCATAGCAGGTGTCGTCGTTCAAAACAATCGCAGATTTGAAGCATCGTGATCAGCCATTGGGGTTTGTTTTTCTTTTGCTTCGACCTTGCTTCAATGGATACTGCACGATGATGTGTTTTGAGGATTTATAACCATTATTTTATTGTGAAAAGCCTACAGAGCTGAGGCCACAAGGCTGAAGAAGAAAATGTATATATAAGAAAACTAACACTAGCGATTATTGCCGAAGCCACCACGAGCGTCTTTTATGAGATGAATTATTGTATAGGTTAAAATAAGTTTATAATTTGCAACTGCTATTATATATATTTGCAGAATCTTGAACATAACACATGCATAGGTAAATTGTCACTACGTTAGCAAGATATATAACTTCAAAAACTAATTTTACATAAAAAAAGAAAAAAATGCTCCTACATATTACAAATAACTTATTGTAGTGCTATTAAAGCAATAACTTTTTTTGGTCTCTTTGTTTGATCAGCATAAAGAAAAACAAATAACGACATTCCATTTGAGAAAAGTATAAATATGAAAAGACACTACATAACAGAAAATGTGTAGGAAATTGTTAACTCTGCAATATATAAACTTTGACATTTCGTGAGCGAATCGTGAATCATGCACCAGGGCAGGCAGGCTAAAAGAAATGAACGAACTGTGCATAAGGTTACTGCGCATAGCCAGTGATATACTTTTGTTGTCAAGCCGAATGCGGCCGAATACTGCCGAGCACGGTCCACATTCCGTGATTGCCGTGCCGAGTGAGTACTGAAATGCGCACGAAAATTACCACGGATTCTGATGTTATATCATCTGTCTGGCTCTGGTTAGCGAAAACAGAAAAACAACGCCATTAAATAGAATATTGTTGAGTTCTGACGATACGGAGTTAACGATTATAGTTAGTTTTTTAAAAACAATACGTATAATGGAAAGCGCAGTAAGTCGAATCTTTACATTGCCATTGAAACTACAGCACAATATATGAGGAAAGGATTATTGTTCAGTAACATTTTACTGAACATTATTAAATATCTAATACGTTGTATTGTTTTCTGTGACTGTATGTGGTAGATATTATACCAAAATTGTTAATGGAGGGAAAAGCAGAAATTTTAGAATTCCTGGACTAAATAAATTAATATCTACGTTTAAATTACATAATTTAACAGCATTAATTTATATACCATAACCTACACTAAATGTAGGTATAGGAACATCTTACCTCTAATTTAAAATTACCTGGGAAGAAAATAATAATTATTCTGAGTACTAGCGTTCCCTTATAATGACGTGTTTATAAAATATATACGATTTAATAGAGTGCAACTGCGGCAGTGATGAATAATAATTACTCTGCGTATTAACATTACACAAATACCGCCATGCAGTAGAAGCTTAGGTGTCTTTTTTAGACTTAAACAAAGTCTTATGTTGTTTTTCTTTTTTCGATTAATGGAGGAAATTTTACCAAATATGTTTGTAAAAGAGTAAAGCGTTTTCTATAAATAACAATTTTTATGCTATAGGAGCTGCCATATGACTACCATCCCCGTGTAACAACGAGACAGCTTAACACGAACACACAGAAGGCATGGCGATGGTTAATGAATCATGAACGGATCGTATGAATCGATTCATATTGCATGAACGAATCGTGTGACACGATTACTGTAAATTAATTGCTCGACCTAACTCTACACGACTGCAATGAAGATCTTCAGTGGCATGGTCTAAGTCTTTTCGGTGAAAGTTTGGTCGCAACTGACTCGTTGGCTGTCTCTCTCTCTCTCTCTCTCTCTCTCTCTCTCTCTCTCTCTCTCTCTCTCTCTCTCTCTCTCTCTCTCTTTTTTTTTTTTTTTTTTTTTTTTTTTTTTTTTTTTTTTAAGGGGCGGCCCCGGTGACGTTCATCCGCAGAAGGCTACATCGTCTCCCCCTGCACATGCAGGAAACAGGGTGCTAATGTTAGTGACGGTGCGTGAGCATAACGGTTGCGTGAAGTTTGTTAGGTGATCGGGTTCCGCGAATAGTACCCCGGTTAGTCAGTTGGGTCTATTAATATAAGCATGCAAGCGGGTCTGGTGGTGGCCCGGCGCCCGACATGACGAGTCCTGACTGGCGTTCGGGGGTTAGTTCATGCATTTAGGTGGAAAGGGAAGTGAAAGGGATGCTTGAAGATCTACGGCTTAAAAACTAGACGAAGTGGCGCGATGGTTAGAGGCATGCAGTGTCGAAATGAGTGATGTGGCGCGGGCTTTACCTTTTTTTTTTTTTTTTTTTTTTTATTGATGATGGGGGAAAAGGCAACTAACGCCCTAACCCCGGGCAAGCCTGGGAGTGTGAGACTCCCCACCCTGGACTCGAACCAGGGTGGCACTACTCACAAAAAACCCCCACCGGAAGTAGGAGGCCCATGCCTCTCTGTTGCAGTACCGCATTAAGCACCTGCGTATTATTGGTGATACTGAATGCTGCCTGCCAGTGGCAGTAACAGCGAGTGATGGAGATATTAGCCAGTGGACACACATGACTTACGCCCTGAGTGCCCCGCTGGAGAAGTAATTGGTGTAAGTGATGGGAAGTTATTGGTGATGTCTGCCAAGTTTGAGGTGACTCTTCCGGGTGTACCCTTGCTCTGATTGGTATTCTCGGAGCAATTGCTGCGGAGTCTTAGGCTGCTGAGGGAATGTTCCTTCAGCTACCTGCTGTTGATAATTTTGGCTGCTGGCTATCCGGTTGGACAGCTCAGCGGTGGAGGCCTGTAGAGTGGAGATGGCGGCGGTGTTGACCGCTTATAGGGCGTCGATCCTGGTGGACAGGTCGGCGGCTGTAGTCTGCTGGCTGGTGGCTGCTACGGCGTTGGAAGCTTGCAGTTCCTGCAGCTTCTGTGTGAGGAGGCTGCATGTCTCTTCCAGAGCAGCTATTCGAGCGCCGACGTTCAGGATCTCCGCGTGGAGGTCCTGAATGGCTTCTCGCGTCGCTGCGTCTGTTGAGAGTGCAGGTGGTGAGGCCTCAGTGGTGGTTGTCTGCGGTGGAGTGGTACGGCGGGCAGAAGTTGGTGATGAAGTGCTGCTCCTTGGGTAGAGAGGGCACTGGTCTTGCCCTGTGTAGTGTCCTGTGCCACGACAGGTGGCACAGAATCGGCGGCGTCGGCGGAGATCATGCCCAGTGCACTCGGTGGTGGTGGAGTTGGTACCGCAGTAGTGGCACCTCGGTGTCGAAGAGCAGACTTCAGCGGTGTGGCCGTAGGCACAGCAGCGTCGGCAGGGCCGATGGCGTTCCTGTCGGCTAGCCTCGACGACCAGAAGTCGCCCTAATAAGGGCAACCCTGACGCCAAGGCAGCTTCCGGGTCAGCCTGGTCCTGTATCTCCAGACGGACGAGCGGCGTTGGTCCCCGGTCGCAGTAAATGCGGGTGGCCCTCAAGCATGAAGGCCACCGCGACTGCACGGCGGTGAGCAGATGCCGGGTGGTAAGGTCCCTAGGGACCCCCCGTACCACGGCACTGAACCGGGGCGGCGTCGTAGAGCTGGGTGGAGGCGTCGGTGGCGGCGGTGTTGGCGGCAACTGCGGCTGCAGTTGCGGCGAGACTGCGGTGGCGGCCGGCGAAGCAGGGCTTGCCGGGACCGGTATCAACGGAGAAGCTGCCTCCTCGGCGGCTGCCGAGGAAGAGGCGACGGGTGCTGCCTTAGCAGCGGCGAGTCTGCGCAGTCTCTTCTTGGCCATCTTAGCGAGTCGAAGAAGAAGCCGCTTTACCTTAGGAGGTCGTAGTGCTGGTCTGGTCGTCGTTGGTAGAGTGGTGTTCTGTAGCTTGCGCTACTGGGCTAAGTTGATTTTGGTGCTGATGATGGAGGATGTGTCTAGTAGTAAAATTAAGATTATTGGTTGTGCCGTAAGTGAGGGGGAGTTTACGGTACCAGTTGGTTCAGGTGGTCGAGAATCGTTGCTGCGGGGGTGTCATTTGTGGGGTTGCGGTCAGAAAGTGAGAGGGATCGCCGATGTTTGTTCAGGGTTGTTCCTAGAGTTTGAATCAACGGGTTGTTGTTTTTGGCGTGGTTAGAGCTTTTTGATGAACTGCTGAGAGCTTTTTGATGAACTGTTCGATAGAGTGCATTTGCAGTTTCTGGTGCAGCTTTTGGCCGGTACAAGTATGGGTATTTTGGCTATGATGCGGAGGATCCTGTTTTGGAGAGTTTGGAGGGATTTATGTGAGTTTTTGCTGCATACCCCCAGACTGGCGCGGCGTAGTGAGAAGAGGCCGGAGCAGTGTTTTATAGAATGTGAGCCCCATGTTTAGTTGTAATGAGTTGTTATAGTTAATGAGTGGGTAAAGTTTACACAATTGTGCTTTGGCTTTTCTGTTTGTATGGAGTACGTGTTGTCTACAAAATAGTCCCTGATCCATCACTACACCCAAGTAGGTGGTAGTGCTGGAACAGAGGATAGGGGTGTCAAAGAGTTTTATGGGTGGCAAAGTTCGTGCTGATTGACGATGATTGACCCGCTTAGTGAAAACTATCGCCTGGGATTTCGCTGGGTTTACTTTGATGCGCCATTTAGTCAGCCAGCCCTCGTACTGTAGTCTTTGGAATGTCGTTCATGTATATTGTGAACAAGACCGGTCCCAGTATACTATCCTGGGTCACTCCGGTTGGATGGGTCGGGGGGTGGAAGTCGAGTGGTTTACGCATGAGTGGAATGTTTGGTTCTGGAGGTAGTTAACTATGAGTTTGATTGCCGTGTCTTGAAAGTTGTACTGGCTGAGTTTACCTAGCAGTCCTTCGTGCCATACCCGGTCGAAGACCCATTCAATGTCTAGGAATATGGCACCCGTGCTTTTTGGGTTGTTAAAGCTGTAGGTGATGTGTTCAGTGATGTGTAGGAGTTGGAGAGTGGTGGAGTGCTTGGCGCGTAATCCAAACTGTTCGGGGATGAGACTTTTTTGGCGGATGAGATGTGCATTGAGGCGCTTTAATATGACTTTCTCCAAGAGTTTACTGAGTGTGTTGAGTAAGCTGATGGGTCGGTAATTTTGGGGGTTGGTATGATCTTTGCTTTTTTGGGCAAGTGCAATATTTTGGCGGTTTTCCACCTCGTTGGGAACGTTCCATGTTGGAGATTGAAGTTGAAAATTGTCGTCAGGGCCTGAAGGGCGCAAAGTGGTAAATGTTTAAGCGCGATATTGGGGATGCGGTGTGGGCCTGGTGCTTTCCTTTTGCGTAAATGTTTAATTATCCGTGATATTTCTGACGGGCAAGTTTTGCGTAAGGGATTGTGCGTTGGGCGCGTCCGGAATTCGGCGGTCAGCGGCAATGTGTCTTGAACGAAGTTGGAGTCAATCGGTTGTGGGTTTGGCATTAGGGCATTCTTCAGGGCTTCGGCAGGGGCCTCCACCTTGGCCGCGTCTGTGGTGTCAATGTGCTGGTTGTGATATAGTAGTGGAATGTTTGTGGTTTGACGGGTGAGGCATTTGGCTATGCGCCAGACTGTTTGTTCGTCAAAGTCTAAGTCTGCTAGAGTGGCATTCCATTGGTCCGCTATGTGTTTGGTAGTCAGTTCACGTACAGCACTATTAAGTCTGCGTAACTCTTCCAGGTCTGCCGGGCGTCGTGAGCACTGCCAGGCGCGTCTGGCACGGTTGCGCTGGGCTGTTAATGGCTTTAGATCGGGAGGGGGGCGGGGTTTGAGCCGCCGGTACCCGTACTGGTGATTGGAGCCGCTTTTGTGATGGCGTAAATGATCATGTTCTCGATATGCTGTGTGGCGTGATCAAGCTCAACTTCAGAAGTAATTGGGTTGGTTGTAAGAGACTCTGCTATTGTGGTGGAGAACAATTTCCAGTTCGCTTTATTAAAGTTGTGTCGAGGCAGTCTGTGGGCATGAGCAAGGGAAGCATTTACAGTGAGCAGGACCGGTAAATGGTCGAAGAGAGGACATTACAGATGCTGATGTTCATGTCAAATGTGATGTTACGTGCTATGGCTATGTCCAGCACATCCAATTGCTGGCTTCTGTTTGCTGGGACGAAGGTGGGCTCAGTTGGCGCGTAAATTACAAAATCGGAGCGGTTGTCAAATAGGAGTAATTTGTTGCTAGGGACATTTGACGTAACACTGTTCCACAGCGGATGTTTACAGTTTAGGTCACCTGCCTTGGAGTACATGCGGGTGTAGTAGTGCATCTAGGTCATCTGTTTCAAGGTTGGATTTTTGTATGTAGTTATGACAATAACACGGATGTGATCAATTGTGTCATGGACTGCAGTGACTTCGGTTCGGATGAGGTTTGGTAGTAGTGCTTGATTGTGATCAATGCCAGTTTTATGGCAACAGCAATGCCCCCGCCGCGACGGTTGTGGTCCGTTCTGTAAATGATGTAACTAGGGATGTTTAGCTTAGCAGTGGCGTTAAGGTGTGTTTCGTTAAGGAGGGCAATGTCAATTTTGTGTTTTTCCAGGAAGTTGGTGCACTCGACCTTCCGTCGGCGAATCCCGTGTGCATTCTAGGCCATATTCCTAAATGTTTGCATGGTCGTCATCACGATGGGCTGTGAGAGAAGTTGGACTTGTCAACCTGATCTAGTGGGGGATGTTATATTTTTGCTGCAAAGAGGCGGAAGAAGTCCGTGTGCCTGGTGATAGTTGCCTCATATACACTATCTCGGCACAGATCTCTTGCAGTATTTGTTTTGCTTTTTCTTTTACAGCAGTCCATGTAGTGAGATTGTCAGCTACGGCGGTGATATGCTACCACTTGCAACCGCTGCCTCTCGTTCTTCGTCCCGTGATTTACCCATGGGGTTACTGGGAGGGTGTTGAATGGGCGCGTTTGTGCTGCGTCCTGGTTGATGTGTGCCATTATTAATGACAGTGAGTGTAAATACTTGGGGCCTCCTTCTGGGATCTTGGTTTCTATTGGCGATGTTTATGGCGCCGGTTGCCAGAGCCGGCTGTGGGGCTGCCGCCGAGGTTGGGGCAGGTGGGCCTCGCATATCCCGTGCCGGGCGCTAAGTGGCCGGTGCTGGGGGACGCGAGTATGCCTGTTCCATAATTGGTGTGAATGAGGAAGCAATTGGATTGAGCCACCATTTGTGACTGCGCAGATTCGCCGCTTGCCTTCGGTATTCCGGGCAGGAGCGCCATCTGGCCCTATGCCCAAAGCCATTGCAGAGCGTACACTTTATGTTCTCTGGTGGGACCGTGCACGTGCTTGACTCATATGGCCCAGTGCATTTGGAGCATACCAGTTGTACCTTTCTGTGTGCAAAAGTAATTGGCAGTTATTGCACAGGGCCGGGATTTTTGGGGCATTGTAATCCTGAATTCTTATTTTGAAGTGGATGATTTCATTAATTTGTCGCAGTCTATCACCGTCGTCCAGTGATGTCTACCATGTACAGTGGTAGCAGAGTACGTTGCCTGTTGTGCCGCTTTAGCTGTGACACCCTTTCTGGATTTATACCGCTTTTTATCAGAGCGTTAGAGATCATGTTCTTCGCGCGATCCGTGTAGACAGGATTTAGAATCAGCCTGTGCGTACGTTCACCCGCAGAGCGGGTCATGCTAATAACTGTGCCCTTCCCCTATACTCATTGGCTGAAATAGCGGCTGTATTTATACTCAGGTTGCTCTCACGTGATTGGTCCGGCTGGAGTTGCATGCGCGGCAGTGGTGGGGGAAGGGGTTGGTCACTCCGGTACTTTTGATTCCTGATTGGTTCGCATGATCTCGTTAGGTTTCATCCTGTTTGATGTTCTCAAGCAGCAGATGCCAGTTTTTGCTTAGTTTTTGGGTCTCTTGAGTCTCACCGTAGAAACAGAGAAACGGCTACCCTTCTTAGATGTCCCGGTCAACAGGAAAGCTGACGGCACTCTTGGACATACAGTATACCGCAAACCGACTCATACAGACCGATACCTGAATAAAAATTCCACCCTTCATTCACGACAGAAAAGAGCCATGATAAAGATGGTGCCACCCGCATCTGTGAACCGGATTTATTACAGCAGCATCTAGAACACGCCTTATGTGTAGATAATTATAAACACAAGAAGTCCGCCAGCTCTACGTCCACGCAAACCAAAGCGCAACAGCCAAGTACAACAATTACCCAAAAGCAAAGGCCCTGCCTTCCTGCCATATTTTAAGAATGCCACTGACAGAATAAAACGCCTATTCAAGCACCATAATATTAAAACAGTGTTCAAGCCGACCAGACAGATCAAGACCCCAGGGACCCGCTTACTTCGGCTGGTGTCTATCAGATCCCCTGCTCTTGTAGAGCGGTATACATAGGTACCACGCAACGTAGCGTCAACACCTGGCTTACGGAACACAAGAGATGCTGCCGTCTAGGTTAACCCGAGAAGTCTGCTTTCGCTGAACATGCACTTTGGGCAGAAGGGGAACACATAATTTAATATCATGAAACAGCTGTTCTCTCATCTATGCCTTTTTACCATGTCAGATTTCAACTGTAGCAATAGAAATTTATAAACATCCCAATAACTTTAATGGGAAAGAAGAGACTCAAAAACTGACATCCGCTGCCTGAGAACATCAAACAGGCACAAACCCAACGAGATCATCCGAACCAATCAGGAATCAAAAGCACTGAAGTGGCTAAGCCCCTCCCGAAACCACCACCACCACACATGCAACTCCAGCCGGACCAATCGCGTGAGAGTAACCTGAGTATAAATACTGCCGCTATTTCAGCCAACGAGACAGTTGCGACCAAACCTTCACCGAGAAGACTTACACCACGCCACTGGAGATGTTCACCGCCGTCGTGAACGAAACATCTGGACCTGAAAACTCCAGCAGACCACGGCTTCTCAGTCCGGAAAATTCTTCTGCTTATAATGAAGATGTAACTGCCATCTATCCAATTATTTCTTCTTTTTTTTTTTTGGAAATATCGCCAATGATAATAAGAGCATCATTGAATGGCAGGGATGCATTTCAGTCGGTGAATAGCTTCTAAATATAAAACAAAAATGTGTCTTAATGTGTGCAAGGAAAGCGACAAATTGAAAACGTCAGGCATTTCTTGACCTTGGGAAAAGAAATATTTTTGTATCATCTAAAACATTGACAAATTTTAATCGGAAAGTAATATTTATTCGAAGAAGATAAAACAACTCTTTAGGTTATTTTAGGTACAATTTTAGGCTTCTAGGTTAAATGAAATACACATATTCTACTTAAGGAACTGAGAAACGGCAGTTAAATCTTTAATTTGTTAATTAAATGGGGAGGAAAAATGTGTTAACATCTAAAAATATGTGTTCGGTTCATAATGGTTCGCTAATTATTATTTTGAATGATATGAACTGAATCCAAATTGAAATTATTTACCAGTGTCAAAGATGTTGAAAATGCTGTCCTCATTCAATTTGCAGAATTCGTCTCTTTTGTATTTGTTACGGACACTTTTTGTATAGTTTTCAACGTAGAACAGTATACGCAGTTTCTGACTCCATCCCTAGTTCAATTTTTGTTTTCGTGACACTGTGCATTTGCAGGGACGCAATTTCATTTCATTACTAACGGCTCTATTTGCTAAATGCACTTCCTGTGCTATATCCGCATTCATTTAGTGGGGCTCCTTAACATTATATCTAAAGTGTCGTGCAATTTAGCCTTTGTTAAGAGTTAAGCATCTCTCACAGATTCACAATAAGGACAAGCCGCATTTGCAAGAAATCCACTTTTACATTATCTGAAAGCTTATCGCTATCAAGAAATATGTGGCAATTAAAAACTTTCTCTCTTCAATGCTCAACATTTTGACTTCACAAGCACAACCACAAAGTGTTGATTTCAAGTACACTTTTCTCATAGCATTATTCAAGCAGAGAAAAATGGATACTACCTACTCGCATAATGCTCTTCACCCATAGTTCCGTTCTCAACATAAGCACAAACACCAGCTTGCTGTGAGATAAATTTAGACACCCCATATATTCCACACAAAAATTCGATATGAAGATTTGATATTCTTGATTCACCACCCCGAAAAAAGAAGTAGACCTGTGTTTCTCTATTACCTATCAACTAGTAAAGGGTAAAGATTAGATATCAGAGGGCCTAGCCGGCGCACTGTGACCTATGCAGACTGTTGAGCCCCCACCCCAACACCACTCGCTGTGATGGGAGGAGGTGATGGAACCCTAGCAGGTCACAGACTGCCAGAAACGCACCGAAGTAGGCAGGTACCTAACATTTTCAAGCTCTCAAACTGGCATCCACCTAATGCCCACGGAAATCTTTCCACTGAATATGCATGTGCTCCATCTGCCCACAATACCATACTTTCAGATAGTAAGTCGAGAAAATATGTGTGTATTCTATCCCAAAATTAGATATGAAAATTAACTTGAAATGCAGGTTTTGAGACTTTCTGAATTAAATTTCTTTTACGTCATGGTAAGGAAGTCACAAAAGAAGTTTCTGAAAAGCACGTTAATGCTAAAAAAAATCTATGCCTTACGCCACAATCCCATGTTACTTACAGGCGCTGAAAATCAAAAAGTTCGTCTGCTATTTGTTATGCTAAAGAATATTAACAAGAGAAAATGAGAAAAACGGAAAATACCTGGAGACAGACGAGAAAAATTAAAGAAAATGAGAAAAGAGTGCTACAACTGAATAAATAATTGCATATGTACATGAAGCAGGAAACATACATTCGCTAATATATTACTTTCTCTATACGCACTATGTACATAGTGTATAGAGAAGGTATTGCACTCCACCCAAAAATTCGATACCGAGATTTCACCGGAAATATATGTTTTAGGGTCCCCTTTATCTAAAAAAATGGGAAAATTTTACTCCATTTTTTATATTAAAATCATCTGCATTCTTATTAGTTGCTGCTAAAATGGCTCGTTCCCTCAATGAAGCATAGTTTTTATAATTTACACGAATATTTGGGAACACTTTCAATATTAATTCTTCCTTTGACGTTGTCAAGTGACAAAAACTTGGTGAAAATGAGATGAGGAATTTTCCATTGCCAATGTCTAATAATGCCTTTGCATCTGCAAAGCGCAATGATCTGCGCAATATAACATATATTGTTGGTACTGCGAAAAGAACGAAGTCAGCTCACCGTTAAGGTAATGTGGAAAGGATGATATATGCAGTTAGCAGCTGGTATGTCGTTGGCCTAATAACATTAATGGCTGTGCTTTCATAGTTTGGTGGGTCAATGCTTAAAACGGTAATGAATTATATTAAAGAGAAGTTCACAAAGTAACATTCATATTTCTTCCGAATCTCTTTCTTTCCTGTACTCCTAATGTTTTTCATCTCTTTCTTTATTGTTTCTATATCAAAACAGCAATTTTTAAGGCTAAGAATAACATAACTAAAGAGCAAGTAGATCTGGTTGGGCAAGTGATAAGTTTTTATTTGATGATAGCTTTGTGTATTACATTTATCCATTTAACCCAAAATATTACTTGATCAAATGTATTAAGACACCGCAATTGCAGCATGATTGTGACGATGGTATCTTCATGTTCTGAAGAAATCACCTTTAGCTAGTCCATGGATCGCATAACCTCAAATAATCAACATCTGCATAGGAAGTTAACCTAAAATGGTTTACTACCCGGGGCCCGTCATTTATCCGCCATTATACATTTTATACAAGGAATGTTATAGGCTCTCTTCATTGTCCTGTACTGTTGGTAAATTATCAACGTAGAAAATGACTTCTATTAAGTTGCATTCTCTCACCTCCTTTTTCCAAATTTAATGAGATCAGCCCCGTCTTACTCCTCGATTCACTTTTATTTCTTCTGTTTCAACGTGCTTGTATTTATAAAATGTGCATGTCTTTATATAAGCATTTAATTAGTTCTACTAAGCGAGGGTAATATCACATATTGCACATAACATTCAATGATCTTACTCTTTAAATAATCAAATGCATTTACGAAATCCACAAAACCTCTAAAATTCAATTGGTGAAGCTACCGCGGAAGATACTTATTATAATCCAAGTATGCTAATAATGTGACTGACATTTATTCAGCCGTACGGGGGACAGAACTTCAAAACGATGGGAGAGAATGGAAAAACCATAAACTTCGTTATGGCAATGTGATTAGGGGATCAAACAAAGGAGGGAACACCTCCGTGCTGCTACCTACGATAAATCTATTGCAGCTACAAAACCCAGGAAGGAGTAACATGGATTACATGTCGCTGCAGACAGACAGCCCAAAGACACGCAGAAGTCGCTAAATTTTTTGACTTGAAGACTACAGAGATGCCTAAGAGGGCGATAAACGGCCGATCAAACCAGGAATTCTTTAGTGTATACAGTGAAAACACTTACCAAGGCGCAAGCATCCTTGCCATCTATCCAGAACCACCCACACCACAAAACTTAGAAATACACCTGAAAATAACAAACAACTAAATGAATCGGGAAATGAGGGTTAGGAAGGATGAAAGAGGAGAAAGTTCCCCAGGAAAAAGGACTAAAAATCCAACGTTAGAGTAGGTGATGTTCAGGAATCACCCAGAACCTTCCAAATGCGAGCCTCACATCTTACCGCGAAGCTAGCTCACTTATTCATAGCAATGTGTAGATGAATCAATTACACCTAGAATGTTTCCATAGCAACTGTGTATGTTTAGCCAATACGTAACACATGATTAGCATGGCCTGGGATGCATCGGTTAAACAACCACAGACCATTTGCCATAGCAGCAACATAAACAAATGCCTTTTATAGCTCCCGTTGAGCTGCTTCTTGTATTCCTGTGTAGTGAAGATAGACTTTGCATTAAACCATTTGTTTGTGTTTTTACCTTACGCGCTACGTGTATTGGGGCTTGTTTCTAAAATTTTCTTAATCATGTTCAAGAACTGAGACAAAAATAAGCAGTCAAACGAATAACTGAGCTTTCTCGGGATCCGAATAAAAGCGTATTTATCAAAGGACCGGCACGGGAAATAATAGGCTCTATTAGAGAATACTTTTACGAGGATAAATTAACGGGAGCTTTATACCATCTCACGGTACTTTGATAGACCTCGCGTGCTGCAGTAATCAGTAAAAATACCGCGGTTAAAGGCAGCCGAGGTATTCTAAGGTACAGTTTGTGCAACACTCTCGTTAACGTATGAGGACAAGATATGCCGAGAGCCTTGCCTTTCCCCTCGCCCGTTTCAGAAGTCTTTACTGTTCTGCGGCAAGTAGGAAGTGGCATCAGCGACCTCATTTAGAGTTTGTATAATGGCGTTCTTCCTCCTGTAACCAATATTAGCGTACCTGTTATGCGGAGACAGCTGCAATTCCGGAGTTTGTTACAGTGGCTTGATTATCTGTATATGTTTGGCAGACTTCGGCTACTGCTGAAATAATGTAGAGATGTTGAGAAACAAAAGATCATTCTGAGAATCTCTTCCTTTTGAAGAAAGTGAAAATGCTCTTGTCTGCAGTAGTGCAACCAGGAGGGAAATTATAGCTATTTTAAGCGAGCGGCCGCAAACATTAGTTTACAGTGCGTGGGAATATGGTGTTAAAAATAAATTAGGTGGAGGCCCAATTACAGAAAAGACAAAAATGTTGAGTTTGCCTGGAGATACAATGATGGTATCTCTACATATACCAAACGGTTAAATAATGGGGTTTGGAATGTAGATGTATAATTTAATGTGCGATGTCATTCGTCTAGAAGTATACAAACTGTTTTCAAATCGAACCCTTTCTACTTTATAATAATTGCTTGTTCATCTTCAGGTGGAAGAATTTCTTATACATAACATCCATGCTGTAGAGTGTAATTAACCAGCTTGAATTTAAATACGAGACGTTAAAAAGCAGCCGATTCGTGTTGTATATCGCCATAAATACTATGGAAAAGCAAACTGTTCCGATCTTACGAATATTTAGTGATTGATTTATAAGATACATGGTTTGCCACCCACGATGAGTGAAACAGATTAGGATGATGACACTTGTGGGTGCACTCCCAGGGTGCCCCCATCTAGAGGCAAAAATTGAAAATAAGTCTATGATTAACGAAATTACAATTTCTCAAGTGTCAAGTTATATGTTTTACATCTAATCAGTGTATTTTAAACCTTAAACTCATTTCGTCTTATAAAAAGGACTATTAAAGAAGCCACAATGTGATGACATCTTTAAGTGCAAGCATTTGCCAATTTCTTCAAGAATGTGTGAGTGAAACTGACTAAATATACTGGAATAAACGAATCAAATGTGTGTGGAAGAAAAAATTGGAATATTTTAACAGTGGCAATGAAAGGGTATTGATAGGAGCAGCAGTAACTTTGGAATGAAATAAATATGGCAACTTTACGGTGGCGGTGCAGAGCCAATAGCGTGTTTGTTTATAGTTGCTGCTTCCGTACGCGATGCCAACTATCAAACGAAACCGCATGATAAAGTAGGTAATACACCAACTATAGCGACATTTTTTTGAATAAAACAGAGAAGGATTTAGGTTTTCTCTACAAAAAAGTAAATGTTAGAATTTTGTTAAGGGCAATTATCACGCAAGCTGTGTCAGAAGCATCAATAGAGTCATTAATAGTTCGAATATCAACGGCATTTTCTCAGTGGAATAATCATGAACATTTTATGGGTAAGTTGACCTTATTTGTTAATATATCACATTAGTATAATATTTATCCTTTGCATGTGGATGTCTTTATGTCCTATATGATTGTTTCGTATATACAGAAATAAATAAATAGTAATAATTAAATAAATAATTAATAGTAGTAACAATAATTATAGTTATAGTCTTCGATGCATTATCCCATTGTACGCACTAATCGTATTATACATGTAGCGCGAAAAGCGGAAACAAAATTTTAGTTACAACAATATCATTAAAATAACATTAATTTTCAACAGTAGTATTGTTATCATACATTTTTAAACGGTGTTTGGATGTCTTCAATTCTTGGAGATGCGTGGATAACTGCTCCTATGCTTTAGTAAGATGGATATGTGTAAATGGAAGGAATCGAGCTCATATAAGGGAATACCACAATTTCCGAATCGAACCTTTGTTCATAAGTAATTTCGTGTTTTAGTAAGATGGATATCTGTTTGTAAATGGAAGGAATCAAGCTCACATAAGGCAATACTACAATTTCGCAATCGAACTTTTGTTCAAAAGTAATTCATCGAAATCCCGCTAAAAAGAATACGTCTGAATAGCTTCACTTGTTGCAATGTACCATTTTAACTTAATATTAAATTGTATTTTATAATTTAACATTGGGTTATTTTATTTATTTCTTTAATTTTAAAAATCTCAACAACAAAAACACACAAAAAAAAATTCAGTTTTATTGACCTCATCAAAGAGTATGTGAAAGTAATGCGACATAGCAGTTTTAAATCCCTACCGGTAATTAATGGCAAAATTAAACTGCTAACGCTAAAACTGTGGCAGTTCAGCTATTGTGGTTCCTGGTCTATTAACACGGTGTCGATCTCGCACCCAAACTGCATGCCACAGACGGATAATCAATTAGCTGTTACGGGGACAGAGTGACCAGGAGCATATATTTCCTCCATTAGAGTACCGGTTTTTGTGACCTACAGACGGCTACTTTCGTAGCTCCTGAAACCAATATATATTCCGTGGCTGGGAACCGGAAAAATATTTATATTATTTATATTGTAGTAAATAAATTGCTCAAGACTTGGTCTACAGGAGTTGACTTTAAGAGAATTTTCCAACCAGATTCTCAATCCTTATATTATAAAATAAAACATTCACACCATCGAATTTAATACCACATTCTCTTGGGATAGTTTCTTTTTTTGCTGAATTCGTGATCTAATAATTTAAATTTAAAGCTAGCCTATCACTATATTAATTACCTTGATGTTACATTATACATATGTAACACTATGCAGTAAGATCATTAGCTTTCAAAACAATTAAAGTAGTATTTACTATTTACGTGCTAAAGAATAAATCAGGCTACGATAAGATGTGAATTCTATGGTCTCAGCTATCCATATCGCCATAAATACCGTTCCTCTTTGACCTTCAAGAGCTCCAAATATCCCTAAGGATTTCAAACACTTTTTTGCGAGAATAACCTATAAAAATGTATTCTACATTTACCGTAAGACATAGACAAAAACCTACTACACAAAAAATGTTGGTCTGTTAAAATGACCCAATTTATGTCATGTACATTTTAGATATTCCTTGTTATTGGTTTCCAGTTTAAAATACTTACTAAAACTTTAAACAAACGGAAATATGCCAACTCCTGGCATTACAAAGAAACGATTTCATCCATCTGGCCACCAGCTTTGAAAAGATTTGACTATCATTTTAGCTTAGTGTATTCCATTATTTCCCTTCTGCTTACAATAAAGCATTTCTACCAAAGTTTGTCAATTAGCATGTAGTGAAGCTTAACTTTTTAACAATAATTTGTTACAGAGATATAGAGAAACTCATGTGAATGGAACACATCAGATTTTTTCAAACAAGCCGTGTGTAGGATAGGAGATGGATAGTTGAGGAATTTAATGCCGTGCCAGTATATTGTCATGGTAGCTCAGTGCTTTGAGCGACCGGGAGATGCGTGGTTTAAATCCCGGTTATGACATTGGATTTTTCAGACTGACTTTTCCCATCCAACTTCTGTCCTCCTACATACGACTTGTGTGGAAAAGGAGTTAAATTAATACTTTTCTCAAACAGGAATTCATCATTCGTTTTAAATCCTTTTTGTTTACTTCTGGTCATGTAAAGAGAATCAACTTTCAATTCTATAACATAGCAACCAGCTTTTAAAGCATTTGGCTGTCGCTTTGGAATAGCATATTTCCTTATTTCCCTTTTACTTACAAGGAACCAATTAATATGAGAATGCTGTTAATGCTTCAAAAATAATTGTAAGGACAGTTTGTTTACAGAACAGGTAAAGAAAGTTATGTGAATTGGGAATTGTTTATAACATTGGTAATTTTGCTACATGAAACTCGAAAGGCACATTTAACTTTACAGAAAAGAAGTATTGAGAGGAATGCAGTGGGGGAAAAAAAAAAGAAAAAAAAAAAAAGAAGCAAATATAACAACAAAACAGAGAATAAAGTTCATTATATGGACCAAATCATGTAAATTAATATTCTAAAATCATTACACAATATGTTATTGCACACGATTTATAAAATTTGTTAGATATTCTAGTTTGGGAATGTTAACCTAAGTCAACTGTTATAAAATATGCTAAACAACGTTAGATATTTGTATAAGCTACGTCAAAGTTTGTAATATGCATTAAAAGTTGCTGTAAGACTACACAGTAAAGCGACTTTAAATAAATGCGTAAAAAAGTAATTATTCTTAAAAGTCGACCAGTAATAGCCAAGGTATATTAAAGCTCTTTAAGATGCAAAAAGTGGAGATTCTCCAGTGTTCTATTGTGATGGAATGCCGTGTCGTAAACACATCGAAAAGGAGAGAACCGACGTTATAACAACTTTAAAAAAAAAAAAAAAGAAAAAGTCGTAAACGCTGGCATTCAAAGTTTTACTGCGCTACTAATGAGAAATGGAAAACATAGACTGAAAGCAATTTAACGGTTCGAAACAAAGTTAGGGAAATTATGCACGCAATCACTTTCACGTCTAATGAAAACCAATCACTTTAAGGGTTGATGCAGCAGAGCGGGTTGAATTGTTGAATGTTCCCATTTTAAATATGATACAAGTACTTCCTTATATGGAGAAATGACTGTGCCAAGTTTTAAGAATACTCATTCATTTTTACTTTTTCTACACGTACTTTAGGTATTGCACTCCACTCCACTCAAAAATTCGATACCGATATTTCACCGGAAATATATGTTTTAGGGTCACCTGTATCCCAAAAAAGCATTTTCACAAAAAGGTCCGCGCGTGTGTGTGTGTGTCTGTATGTGTGTGTGTGTGTGTGTGTGTGTGTGTCTGTGAACATGATAACTGAAAAACGAAAAGTCGGTAAAATACCAAACTTGGTATTTAAGTTTAGTATCTTCCAGGGATGTGACACGAAGATTTTGAAAAAATCCCCCCCAAACTAAACCACCCTTTACATGAAAATGTTTTCGAAAATATTGATTTTCTCAAAAATAGCTCTATCGATTTTGATTAAAATATCGTATATTAAAGACAGATAAAATGAATGTCTTGAATTTTCTGGCAATAACTCTGAAAACTACTTTATTCTGGACGAATTTTACGGAATTTTACTTAAATGTAAACCGTAAGGGATGGAGAAAAGCTTACCTCACAAAATATATAGACCACTTTCAAACACACAATTTATGTTACTTGCATTTTTTCGTGGAGTTGATCGTTTTTGAGATATACGTTGTTTTTGGTTTCAGCTTTAAAAAACTTATACTTTTCTCACACAGAACTTTGTGAACTCCTGTCCATTCAAACAAACGAACTTCAATCACATATAAACCAGGTTTTTAATATCTTAGTAACCTATGGTACTCCGTTATTTCGCTTCTACTTTAAGGAAGCAAGTAATAAGAATATTTCTGCTAATTTTTTCTCGATTAGCATCAATTAAATAGAAGCATAAGCTTTTTAACAATAATTTATTGCAGAGATGTAGAGAAAGTCATGTGAATGGAACACATCAGATTTTTCTGTGATGTTATCTAAAGTGCTGGTTTATATATGTAGATGCCATATTTTCCATAGTACCAAAAGATAAAGTACACACAGCTCTAAATATCTTAGTTGCTGAAGATGACTTCACTTATTTTACAATAGAACTAGAGAAAAACAACTACCCACTCTTTTTACTTTCTCTATACGTACTATGTACATAGTGTATAGAGAAGGTATTGTATTACACCCAAAAATTCGATACCGAAATTTCACCGCAAATATATGTTTCGAGATCCCCTAAATCCCAAAAAAGAAACATTTTAGAAAAATGTCCGTGATGTGTGTGTGGGTCCGCATAGCACAAAAACGAAAAGAGCGTTAAATACCAAACTTGGAATATAACTTTGGTATCTTCCAAGGATGCGACACGAAGATTTTCAAGAAAATCCTCCCACCCCAAACCACTCTTTACATGGAAAAAATTTCGAAATTTTTGATTTTCTTAAAAATAGCTCTAACGATTTTGATTAAGAAATCTTATATTTAAAATATTTACTTGCCAAATAAAATGTATATCTTAAATAACCTCTGCGAATAGCCTCTGAAGACTACTTTATTCTGGATAAATTTTACGGAATTTTGCATAACTGCTAAATCGTAAGACATGGACGAAAACTTACCACACAAAACTGTAGAGCACGTTAAAACACGCAATTTATGTTATACACATTTTTTTCGTGGAGTTGTTCGTTTAGGAGGTGTTCCTTGTTTTTGATTTCAGCTTTGAAAAACGTATACTTTTCTCAAACAGGAATTTGTCAACTCCTGTCCATACAAACAAAGGAACTTCAGTCACATATCAACCAGCTTTTGACTATCACTTTAGCCTATGGCACTCCCCTATTTCGATTCTACTTACAAGGAAGCAAGTAATAAGAATATTTCTGCTAAGTTTTTCTCGATTAGCATGAAGTAAATAGATGCATAATCTTTTTAACAATAATTTGCTGCAGAGATGTAGAGAAAGTCATGTGAATGGAACACATCAGATTTGTTATTTGAAGATTTCTAAAATAAACAATACTGTATAATTTGAAATTTACAGAAATTCCACTCATGTGGATAACTACATCAAACAGAATTCATATAATCCAAGGACACATCAACATTCAGCATTTTAGAGTTTAATACATATGTATATTATTAATATTGCTCTCTAAAAGGTGAATTTGAGAAGCAATATAATATATACAGAAAGTAACTTTAGACAATAGTTTTGAACCACAAGCACTTACAAAAATACTCAAGAGAAGACAATATATATAAAAAACTTCAGGAAATTAGTACTCTGAAACAACAAGATTGGGAAATAAAATACAGAACATTTAACTTCCACCCATGGGCCTTTAGGAAAATTGAATGAATCTTCAAACAAGTAAATATTTAACTGGCCACTCTTTGGACTAAGAAATAGATAACGTCAACCAATCCGGCATATACCAGATTAACTGTAAACATTGTGAATGGATGCACATAGGTAAAACAAAGAGCATTTTGAAAACATATCAGTTTTGGGATGATCAACACGAAATTGGACAACAGATCAAGCGTCTAAAGCCATTAGAAAACCTAGGGGGTTTACAAATTTGGGTAAAGGTGTTCAGTCTCAAACATCAAAACAATATTTTGAATTTTTAAATATCGCCTTCGAATTCCTTTAATGAACTGCTAAAATGTGATACTAGTATTAACAACAACCCACATATGGCACAGTTAGAAGATTACCCATTCACTTGTCAACAAAAAATAGTAGCTATATCAACCTGCAGAGTTTACCAACAACCCCAAGCAATGGTCAACCAAGTACTTTGAAAATCAACCTCTTCATTGTGTCTGAAAGCCCTGCTGAAGATGGATCTAATAAGGTCCGAATTCAGGATCCGTCTTTGGAGAACATCTATTCTTAAAACTTGGCACAATCATTTCTCCATATAAATATCACACTCCTTTTAAAATGTTTAAACTTTCAGCAAATAATGCTTCCTTATGTAACAGAATCTTAACAGATTGAACTGACAATTGTTGATGATAAAACTAAATATAGAGACTACAACAGATATATTTAGTTTTGGTGGAATTAATGGAATACAATACAATCTTTATTCCATGATATACCTAATGGGTATGAGCGAGCGGAATGGACCAGACGAAAACATCTGTCGCCCGCATTCGGGTGATTCTGAGTTCAAATCCCGTGAGCTGATGTATGTAATTTGGATTTTACCAGGGTTTCCTTAAGTCATCGAGATAAATATCGGATTGGATACTTAGTAATGCGAAGCAAAGTTACGAAGCTTAACTCTAATACAACAATAAAGCTGAAAATAGATGGTAATAGCGACTGCGCTGACATCTGTTTGCAATAATCAGGTTGACTGAATGGTATTCTAACGCTGTCTGCTTGTCTCGTAACATACAGGAATGTGGCCTGGAGGGCTGGCTGAACTCCTGCAGTGGACTACGAATGGTGGAAACAGCTAGACTAAGAGCATCGATATATGGCTATGGCTCTACCCCGCCATCTGCTTGTATTGATGCAAAAGTATATAAATATTTAGGGGGTAAGTTCTGAAAGACTGCCTTTTACCACATACGTACCGTCAACGAGGTATCTTACCGAACAGATTCGCAAATGTGACCAAGAAGTTAAACAAATGCAACATAAATCAGATTAAAAAAGGTAAACATGAAATTAGATGGGATATACATCTAACAAGACGTAATTAAAACAGGCAGACTGGAGTCTCTAATGTCATCTGTCCGGCACGTATAGAAGCGGCATTACAGTCATCTAGCACTAAGGCCTCTGTGGACATGTGTCGAAGTTGACATGTGACCGTCACAGAAGCAGAGATACAGCTGCGTAGCACTAAAGCACATGGCGAAGCAAAATGCTGTGGTACAAGGTATAGGCGCCGACCTGTGATTTATTATGTGGGACAGAAATTTGTAATATATTCGGTTATTATTAAACATTTTGTGCAGTTGCCAAAGTAAAAGTTATTTTCCAGTATAGTAAATATGCTTTGTATTTTCTGAAAGTTAAATATTTGGTTAATTAATTACAAGTTGAAAGAAAAAGGATACTGTTTTCCAAAGAAACTGCTGTTTTTTGGTTCCTACCGACACAAGATATTCCCCAGTCCTCATAAATGACAAATGCCAGGGAGGTACCCTAAAATTATACCTGAAACATCTTTCTATACTTCAATTCTCAATTATCATTTCATGTATCATCTGTGTCTACCACCTGTGGCGCCGCATGCAGTAGTAAATGGGCACAAGATCATTCATACGTATACATTCATCTGCCACCGAATGAAGATCCAAATTCATGGCTTCTTCACGTAAACAATGGATGATAGCAACAGCGTTTGGGTGAATACAGCTAAATTCAATCCGCGGCTACACAAATCACAAAAGGAATTTTTGAAACTCTAGCTATTGCTTGGATGTGAAGAAGTCTCGAAATTGAAAGATGAGTTCACCGCGATTCCTTCAATCGATTTCTCAACACATACAAAATGAATTTTATTTTGTATCGTACCTTATTTCAAAATCTGATCGCAGATGTTACGTAAGCAAAATAGTTTCCCACAATAGATGATGAAGTTTTGGCTGTGTCAACACGATAAATTTATTATTTGTGTGCTCCGATTCGGTCGATGTTAATTGAAACAAAAGCAATGATGACACAACTTAAGTTTCGGTTTAACAGTTGAACTGTACTTAATTAAATAAAGATAATTCTTACAAATACGTTTGATCTATACAGCTTTTCCCCTTAATTTTTAATCAGAAATAACTTCTGATGGAGAAAAACTTTTGCCATTGTATTGTAAGTTGGGCATAAAGTGCCTTGTTCCCCTAAATTGGCTCATGTGATACATACCTACTGCCTGCTACACACCGAACACCATTTTTCAATTAATTGTTTTAAAAAAGCGTATTGTTCATCCAGATAAACATTCACCTTCAACTACAGAGGCCCACTTGAAAGTCACTGTAAATATCTAGAAGTGCAATCTCACCATCGACTGACCTGGATAGCCCACATTAACACTAAACTCAGTCTCACGAATGCTAGGCTATCTACACCCCAGCCTCTGATCAATAGGAAGTGGTCCATGACAAGTGATGCCACAGTCTAGCTCTACATTTCCTTGATACGATCTTTGTTAACATATGCCTGTGCGGTGTAGGGTGGAGTTGCGTCCGGTGAGCTCAACAGGCTTCAGTTGCTCCAAAACAAGGTCTTACGTATCGTCATGGAATGCTCCATTGTTGTGCACAAAACACAAGGAAATCGGTCTATTATCTGTACATCCCTACTTCACCAGTGATGTAAAAAAATCAGAATGTTCCGCGAACGCACGTGTACATACCATGTGATGCTAAGCTAGTTCATCTGCCATACAATTGCAAAACCCCGTATCTATGTTTGGCAGAAAAAGAAATAGCTACCTACTTTCTCTGTTCTTAGATAATGACTAACTTTATTAAATGTATAATAAATAAAACACAATAAAACAGGTAGACGAGTCCTTATATATTCAGTACCAAATGAAAAATTCTCCCGTAAAATTATAATATTCAGACATTCTGTTTTGAAACGTACATCACTTCAACAGTTTTTTTTTTCTCTCCAAATTTTAGCGTGCACAACCATACACTACACATGTGTTTAATATAATGCCATAATGCAGTGACTTACCAGAAGAGGTAATCGAAGATAGAACTGGTCCCAATCCAAGGGTCATTTGCTGCAGTTGCAATCGAACTGCCTGAATCATCACACAAATTGATAATTAGCGAGCCAGCGACAATATCCACCATTGCCTCCAAATCTCACTCTGTTTGCTCTTTCCAAACAATGTATGACACACATTCACTGCATTTTCAGCTGTCACTTATAAAGCTGCTGGCACAAAATGTGATTTAAAGTTGATTTAAAAATTTTACTCAGTTTATTCTGCTTTCTGAAACGCCAGTAAATTCTACCGTTTAGCTATGAACATTGTTTAATGAAAAGGTAAGGTACTTTTCACAAAACATATTATGTGTACACTAGGAATAATTATTTTTTTACTTTGTTTCCCTACACTGGTATTACAGGTTTCCAGAATAAACCGTTAGAAACGAACTGCATAACGGATACATATTGTTACATAAAGAAATAATGATTAAAAGGTTAGTAAAAGCTGTTTCTTAATCATTCATACCATGATATTTAGACAACATCGCATAGTGTAGGTAATACAATATTTCTGTTCTAACTCGACACTTTAAAAGGAACTATTTTGTGACGGAGAAATGCAGTAAAACGTTCAGCAACCAATCATAGCCATTGCAACCTGTTGCTTTTGTTTGCATTACTGGTGAAGTAAGGCTGGACAGAGAACACTTCTCATTGAGATCATTTGCCACCAAGCGCAGATATTCTTTTCCAATCCTGGTGAAATTTGTTTCGCTCTTGGCCACCGGACCACCGAACCCACGAGAATCCACAGTCATCTGACGCAAGATCTACTTTTGCCTCCGGGCAATATGGAATCTCACTTGCCATTACGTCACTGAGAAACCCAAGCAGGGTTACCTTATTTAATTATCTTTTATTTATTTATTTGTAATTTGTTTTGTTCAATATTGCCCGATCTGTAAAGCGTAACTGCTTCTATTATTAAAAACTATTAATAACAATCATTTGTATTCCATGCACAAGGCTGTCTCTGCTTATACTTCTCTCTACTTCATGATAATTGAGATAAACATTAGCAATTTTTTTATTTTTTTTTCTTAGTCCCTTCCAAATAGAAGGGCATTTAAGGAATGCACTAGGCTAAAGCGATAATCAAATCTTTTAAAAGCCAGTCACTATGTGATGCAATTAAAATTCCCTTTTCTTTGTATGACGAAAAATAAAAAATTGAATAACGGTTTCCAATTTAAGAAAACTGTAAATCATTTATAAATCAATAGCAAGGAATATCTCGGAAATGGTTCTTTCTACAAAAAAGTTATATGACCCAGATTGTGTATTAACGAGAGCTATATATCTACATTTATATTATTTGTTTTTCTACCACATGATTTGCAATACAAAAGTTATTCAAGTCATTAAATTTTTATATTCATTAAAGTATGTCTATCAGAACCATATCTTAGCTGCAGTTTTGGAAAAGGTGCATTAAATTAAAATTTCAACATTTGTGAGTATTCAACAAATATTCTGGGGTAATCTGGGGTGGGTGAATTATCTGAAAGTGCCGCATCCTTGGACACTGACTTAAATGCAAAATATGGTGTATAACTGACGTTTAATTAAGTTATGTTGCCCAAAGAAACACACGCGTACCTTTTTCTAATTTTTTATTTAGGTGTTCTCAAAACACGTAGGTATTGCCGGTAAAATCTCGGTATGGAATTTTTGACTAGATACATTGCCTTTTCTACCCACTATGTATTACACAGTGCTTGGTAGGGTAGCTAAAAAAGTTATATAAAACACTTCATTTTTATTTGCTTAATCAAACTACATATAGGAAAGTATATCGTATATACAATGCTGGGTTAGGATGCCACAAAATACAATAATTTCAATTTCCAGGACGTCAGATTTGAAATCACCCACACAATGTATAGCCTAAAGCTGTCCCTTTATTTATGCGGCATAATTACTTTTCGTGCCCGTAAGCATCACCGTAAGCATTATTGCTGTCCGGAATACATGGAATATGTTGGTTTTATTTACAGCATCTCTTATTTAAAATAAGCCGTGCTGGTTTTTCGTGCTGGTTATTTAATAAAGTGAACAGGTTCTAAAAGAGAAAAACATATATTATCTGCAGCAAATCTGAATTTCCCTTTAAGACAACAATTAAATTATAAATTTAAGAGAAAGTAATCAATTCTTAAAGTATTTGTGGTGCTGATTACTAATATGTAAATTAAAATTGAAAATTAACTCTATTTTTTATTTTACATAGTTTGGTAACAATTAGATATTTGCGAAATCTGAATGGCAATATTGTTTTAGTTTCTGTGTCTTAGTTTTGATAGTAGTTAAAGTAACGTTTAACAGTATGTTTATTTTGTCACTTTTTTCCATCTCTCATCTTAAGTTCATGTGGTCTAGGAATCGGGGTATTTATAATGAAATTTTGAAAAATTGTTTATTACTTCACTTTATTCTATTAGAGTTACTTTGCTACTTCAGAGAAGTCCATTTATTTATTTATTTTATTGTATTCGTTTATTTATTTTATCTTGTATCTAAATGTAATTTAACGTTTTTGAAGTTTTTTGAAATTTATAACTTTAAATATTGACAGTAATTGCATCATTTGGTATAAGTTGTCAGTAATTCATCAAGTATCTCGACAAATGTGCTCCATTCTTTTATTCTGTAAATATTTGTTGAATACTCGCAAATGTTCACATTTTAATTCGATCTTATAGTTCTGTCATATCTGTTCATGTTACACTTCAATCAATATAAACATTATACAATTCAGTGTTTTACAAACTTTTGGCAAAATGCTGTTGCACAGAGTTTGTTATGCAGAGCTTGTATCTACGATGGCTCCTGAAATTTCTCTACATTTAATTCTACCAATCAAATTAAAGGTAAAAAAATTCTTATTGGTAATAATGAGAGAAAGAAAACATATTAATATATTTCATTCAGATTCTTAATTTCATTACTTCCACAGGCCTTTAAAATTAATGGGGTTTCAACTTTTTCTTGCGCTTAGTAATTTTTTTATAACTAATACCTGGCAATATTACAAATATACAATTTAAAAGTAAATACATTTGTGAACACTTAAAACCTAAAGTACAATCAAAAAGTTGAGTACAAGCACTAATAACTGCTGTAATTTAAAACAGGCAGCACCATACTGTTGCATTCAATGATCTTATCTACTCACTCTTCTGCATACTTCTCGTACAACCATTTATTATTCTTTCAAAATTAATTAACATAAACATTCAATTCACATGTTATATATTCACGAAATATCTACTAAATATAAAAAGTAGGGCAAATATTGCATTCGACTTAATAATTCGATGTCGATATTTAAATAAACATTACGTTTTGAGGTCCCTTGAATCCTAAAGATCATTTTCAGAAAAAGGTTTGCGCGCTCCTAGTGTGTGTGTGTGTGTGTGTGTGTGTGTGTGTGTTTGTGTGCGAGTACACCCGCGCATGAGTATGTGCGTGCGAACAGAACAGCTCAGAAACGAAAGGTCAACGAAATACCCAACTGGATATTTTAAATTCGGCGTCTTCCAAAGATAGAGATGAAGATTTTCAAACAAATTCCCATCTCAAACTATCCTTTACATCCTTTATGCCCTTTTCCTTTTCCTATTTGCTCAAAAATTGTTGTAACGATTTTTATTAGAATGGCTTATGTTTAAGATGTTTTAAATAAAATAAATACATATTATTTTAATCAGAATCGTCAGTCATTTTTCAGATATTTAAATATTTCAAAAAAGATTCCATTTTAAACTACAGGTTGCGAATTATCTTGAAATACTTTCTGTGCTGAGAAGGTTCTACAAGTTAGGTACTTATCTGACTTTTGGTGTTTGAAGTATCCAGTTCAGATGCCCTCCCTCCCTCTCTCTCTCTCTCTCTCTCTCTCTCTCTCTCTTTCTTTCTCTCTCTCTCTCTCTCTCTCTCTCTCTCTCTCTCGCACACACACAATTGCCGCAATATTTTTTGTTTGTCTATACATTAAAAATAAGAATTTTCTTTGTTGTTTTGGCTACTATAATATTTTAAAATGGAACCTAATCTTTTCTGCGTCAATGTATACCCCATTAACAATGACAAATAAACGTTATGAATGGTGTCACTGTGCTGTAACCAAGCAAATAAAAGAAGATTTTACATTAAATAAAACTATGTATGTTTGACAAGAAATGGATATTTCAATTGCATAATCGGAATTATGTTGTTTTCTCAGTCAATTGAAGATTTTAATAACCAGTTTAATCTCTCGGCTCTCACGTAGGCGGTCTAGATTTGATCCCAGAGACCACATGTGGAAACGGTAGCGGATAAAGCTACGCTATGGCGGGTTTTCTGCGGGTTCTCTGGTTTGGACCCGCTATTTATATCACCACTCCATGATCGCCTTTCCTTTCACCCATGGTATATCTTCTTCCTCACTGTCATACTAGGCATCAATTTGGTCACTCATTCTGACTACACTTACCCAAGGCCGTTTGCTACAGGCACTGGCTTTAACTCCTGAAGGTATAAGCATTCCATAGGAGGAGGATAAACCGCAAAAGAACAATTAACAGTGTAATTATGTGAGAACTAATTTGTCTGCTAAAAGTTTTAATTTATTTTGGTAGTTCAAACCTGGACTAAATCAGCAAAGAAGAAATATATACATACATTGCATAGATGCAGTCTATGGTATTTTCTGGTTGATGGAATCTTACCTAAGCAACTCACCCCTTCCAGATTCGAACTCGGTTCTTACAGAATACGACGCTGACACGTTACATCTACACCATGAATGAGGACAGAGCTGATATTTTAAATGCTCAGATTTTTCTCCTCTTTCTCTCTTTTTTTTTTTTTTTTTTTTTTTTTCACTATCTCCAACAATTTCAGTCTTTCTCAACCTGGCCTCGTCCCTGTCTATTTATACCCTTTTTCGATTTTCAGTCACTCTGCCTCACTTTCTCAGTCTCCTCCCGTATCTTTTTACTTTAGCACACATATGTGATGTGTAATAAAACTGCTTTTTCTGGAATGTTTGTAAAATGAAACGTAAGAAAGAGTTTAACAGTATATTAATCGCTTCTAGTTCCTCATGCTGTTATGCACTGTTTCCAGTAATTGCTTTACCTACACCAATAGCTTGGAAACATAATTAAAGCATTATATATTAAATCAGTCGAAATTTTTAAATTAACGCAACGTCTGGCAAACATATTTTTGTAGTTATTAACGCTTGTTGTTATGGTATCTCTGCGAACAATTTTTCGGGTAAATTGAGAAAAACGTATGTAGAAATGGTCTTATTGTTATTATGCACTTGATTGTGGGTACAGCGTGAATACAGGCTATAAGAGTGCCCGGATTCGGGCTGAATTTGAAGTAAGAAATGTCTCGTCTGTCTTGGATCCATCACGTGAATTGATGAATAATCAAATGTACTCTTTTAAATAAAATGTCATATACTTAGATAGTTACATAAAATGAATATATTGAGTTTACAGTCACTTATCTGAGTGCTCTTTATTCTAAATTACTTTTATATAATTTTAATTCTCTGGTAAATCGTAGACAAAACTATGATAAAAGCTATAGATCTCTTTTAAACACTTTACTTGCAGCTTTAACTATATCTGGGACGTTCTTTGTTGTTCTTTTGCATTTACAAATATTTTACACATTGTGAAGTTTCCATTCGGTTTTTCTGATCATTATCGTCTTCATAGATTAGGCCTTTAGGCCTTTTTCGATTACCTATGCTTAGTTGGTCTAGCTAGTGTTTTGTCGTCCAGCAGGTTTATAGACTAGTAAAGTTGTAGCACCTCGTGTCAATGGGACTTTGGTCTATATGGTTCTATTGTCTCTGATATGCTTGTCACATTGACTGTTGAGTTATATCACAACTTATAATATAGTCGCACGGTATATCTGACCAGGAAACGCAAAACTCTCATTTCTGCCGCTTCTAACCTTGTAGTTGATATACTGTTATTGTTCAGAGTTCTCATCAGTACATTAGTGAGAGATATAATTTTGAATAACTTTAATAGTATAGCTTGTGTAAACGTTCATGTTAATATCCTCATCCAAAAACTAAAAATCTGATGTGTTACACAAACTTCTTGCAAAAGAATAACCTTCTTTCTACACAATGCTAATCGAGATAAACATTAACAGAATGCTCTTATTACTTAGTGACTCATAAGTAGAAGGGAGCAAAAGGAATGCGCTATGCCAAAGTGATAGTCAAATGTTTTAAAAACTGTCGTTATGCGATTGTCACAGTAAATCATTTATTTGTTTGACCAGGAGTAGAACATAAGAGAAGTGGACACTTCATATCTGAGAAAAGTGTAAGTACTTTAAATTGAAAACAATAACAAGGAATATCTCGGAAATGGTTACTTCCACAACAAAAACGTAATAGGCATAAATTGTGTGTTTTGACGATATTTGCATTTTTGTGCTGTAAGTTTTTGGCTATCTCTTACGATTTAACAGTTAAGCAAAATTCGGCATCCAGAATAAAGAGGTGTTCAGAGGATATTCTCAGAAAATTCAAGATATACGTTTTATTTGGGATGTAAATATCTTTAACATACGATCAACATCGTTATAGACATTTTTTAGATAATCAAAATTTCCGAATATTTTTCCATGTAAAGGGTAGTTTGTGGTGGGGGGACTTGAAAATCTTCATGTTGCATCCTGGAAGATAGCAAACCTACATACCAAGTTTGGTATTTAGCGATCTTTTCGTTTGGGATATGCCGTCCACAGACACACACGGACCTTTTTCTGAAAATGCTTTTTTCGGATTCAGGAAACACCAAAACATATATTTCTGGTGTAATCTCGACATCGAAATTTTGGGTGGAATACAATACCTTCTCTATTGCCTATGTACATTGTATATCGGGCTAGAGAAAGTAAAAATGAAGTATGAAAGAAACTTCCTTCAAATAAAAAGCAAAACTAATTTATAGTTAGTCTTCAAGGAGTATAGTATAATGTTATGGACATTAAATTTTAATTAGAAATAATCTCTTATGACATTAGTAACGAATAACACAATAACTTGCTAAAATCATTAAAACTAAATTCAGTATCTGCAAAAAAAAATAAATAAATAAATAAATAAAAAAAAGGGGGGATTGTTTAAATTGTTGCAAAATGAAATTTATTTTTATTAAAATAAGAACTGAAGCTTTCCTGGCGACGTATTAATTCAAAATCTACCTGGTTAGAAACCCGAGAAGATTTTGAATTTATTTTTATTGTTAAAATATTTTAAGTCGCTCTTAGAAAAGCAACCATAATAAAGAACATCATATTAACATTCATTTACAATACAGTATATCGTAAGACATGTACGTTATGAGTAAATTAATATAAATTTGGTTAAATACAAGTAAATAGGTTTCATTACATTTTCTTTTATACCTTTGTGCTGTATAGGTGACACCGTTGTTTGTAACCATACTAGGTTAAGAGCGTTAAGAAGATTCAGCTTGTCCCCATCAGAATTAGAAATTGCAGTGCAGTAGAGTATGTTTCACGGTAAGGGATGTCTTGCAGATGGTACAAAGCAAGGGATGTAACAGAGTTAAAAGATCAGAATGAGTTAGTTAAGACAGTTTTTAAATCTGTACAGCATCTTTACGTCTGAATATTTAGTGTTTGGTGTAGCCCTCACGCACTGCAATTAGAGCTGCTATAGCATGGGATCAAAAAGTTTGTGAATATGTTTCTGGGGGATCTCCCCCACTCAGTTTTTATGTTAGCCTACAAATCCGTGACACTGATTATTGGAGGACCGTGACGAACGAGTTGCTGACTAACTATATCCCAGACATATTCGATGGGCGACAGAGACACTCCAGGCCAGGGAAGCGATGGTACAGTGGCTTCGAAGATGGCTTGTGCATTCCTCGCAATCTGTGGCCGGACATTGTCCTGCTGAAATTTGATCTGTGTAGACTCCTTCAGTTACCAGTTGCTGATCAAAGTGCCCTCAGTTCGTAGGAGACGAGATTGGTTATTGTAATCAATGGCGCCCCGAATCATTGCACCTGGTGTTTGTCCGCTATACCTCTCAACAATGCAGCCCTCCAGGTTGCGCTCACCATGGTACCGCAGGACACTATGCGGCTATCACTGTAGGACACGTTGAAGTGGGACTCAGCACGACAGTGACGGGTGTTCACGATTCCATTGAAGTCGGAGCCTGCTCAGGAAGCTGGCGTAATGGTGTGTGCAACCAGTCCAGTACATAGCAATCTCGACGAATGTCGAAGCAGACAAGTTCACATCTGTTCCAGTGCCTCAGCGTCGAGTCAACACTGTAACTAAATATGTGCGGTCCATTATGGTCATGTGGACAAAATGAGAGTAATTCCGTGCTGTGGTCCAGTACAGCTCTTTGCTACATTCGACCTTCTTCTATCTACTGCTTCCACACACGCATCACTGTCGTAGTATGAATGAATGAATAAGTGTATTTATTGACATAGCAATATCATACACAGAATTTCAACAATCGCACGGGTCCACAGACCGTACGTGCTTTTGTAATACACATTACAAGCAATATTAAAACAACAACAACAAAGAACTAAAAGAGTAAACAAGGAAATACACAGTCCAAAGCATTATTAAACAACAATAAAGAATTAAGAGTGAACCCGAAAATATAAATACAAAGATATTCAAATATAGCAATTTAAATTTACAGCACAGAGTACACCTTCATAAATGCACCCTCTTATAATAGAAAATTACACTTAAAAGACATATATACACATAATATATACAACATATATAAAACCATAGCACAACAGTGACCTAAGTATGACATAATATATATGTATGTAGAACAATGTAGTCACTTTTGTTTAGTTGATCTTATTCCCCCCCTCCCTTCTCTATTGGCAGCCTCCTCAGATCTCAGCTGTCTTGCCTTAAGTATAAATTTACCTAGCCCGTCCATGTTTTTCGTGCCTGCCAGTAGCGTCCAACATGCTTCTAGCCCTACATTCGCAGTGGTAAAAAATCGCGGCAAATATTTTTCCCGCCATTCCTCCGTACCCCTACATCTTGCCAAGATGTGAGTCCACGACTCTTCCTCCTCGCAAATGGGACAGATTCTCGTACCATTCTCGTCAGAAATTTTCGTGCTCCTCCATGCTCCTAGTCTAATCCACGCGAGCCCCTCTCTAATGAGTTTGGTACCTGTTTTGATGTACTGTTCCATACCCCACTCCGATTTCAGCCCAGACTGTACTTCTAATGACACCTTCTCTATGCATTGCGCAATTATTTGCTGTCTGTCAATATCACAGAGGCGGTTCTTAATTTTTCTCCAAATACTTCGCCTGTTTTCCTGCCCCGCCATCCAAATGTCTCCCATCCCAATGGTTTCCAACCCTTTCTTTAATTTTGATGCCTACGTCGAATTACCTTCCATTCGCAACTGTTCACGGTAGCAGACTGCCCTAATTAGAGATTGGTTTCCGTGAACGATTCTCAGCCAATATTTAACTGCTCTGATTTTGCACTCTATCGTTTCACTATGTGCCCCGAATTCCCTCATTATTCCGCAGTTTGCCGTACACCTCCCTACACCCAGAATTCCTTTCAAAAATTGGGTCCTCACTTGATCCAGATTCCCTGTTTGTTCCTACCCCCATATTTCTCCTCCGTATGTCATCGTGGATCTAACTGTCGCTCCGTATACAGTTTCCATTAAGGTTATGGATATATTCGGTATTCTGTAGCGTATCCGGAGAGCTTCCGTCGCTTTCACCCTTGCCTTGTGTTTCGTAATGTCAATGTGTTTTGTCCATTTTCCGTTCATTGTGAATGTGAGTCCTAAGTACATAAAAGATTTAACATTGTCCAGTACCTGTCCTGCATATGTCCAAGTCTCCTCCCTGTTATAAACACAACCCTTTTTGAAAGCCATTGCCTTAGTCTTATTCACATTAACTGTAAGTAGCCATTCATCGCAATAATTCTTAAGTTTGTCCAGTCCTCGTTGCAATCCGTTTACTGTCGTAGAGCACAATACTAAATCGTCTGCGTATAAAAGTGTTGGGATCTGCAAATCCGCTACTACTGGTGCTTGGATATTCTCTGCTATCATTGTATCAGTAATATCATCCACAAAGAGATTAAATAGCAAGGGAGATAAAATACAACCCTGCCTCACTCCCCTTTAGCTTCGGCAGCTCTCGGACACTCTGTTTCTGTCGTACTTCACACAGAATTCGACATTTTGATACATTGCCTGCAATGCTCTAACCATTTTACTTTATAACCCCTTTCTGCTTAGTTTGTACTATAATGTATTTCGATTGATAGAGTCAAATGCCTTCTTAAAGTCCACAAAAGCACAATGAAGCTTTCCCCGCTTAATTAACAGTTGCTTCGTCCTTAAAGTGTCTAATATAAAAGCGGCATCTATGGTACTGTGTCCTTCTCTGAAACCCATTTGAAATTTTGAAAGTTTGCCAAATTTAGATTCCCAGTCCTTTATCCGGTTATATAACACTCTACAATAAATTTTCTCCATAATTGGCAAAAGAGTAACCCCCCTATAGTTCCCTTCCCTTTATAAATGGGATGAATAATGCCCTTTCCCCAACAGGTAGGGTAATTCCCCTCAATAAACCATCTGTTACATATCTGAAGCATACTCCTACCAAACTCATTAAAATTGGCTGCGGCTTTAAAAACTTTCGGGGGCAGCCCATCCAACCCTGGAACTTTCGTAGTAGCATGCCCTGTATTGATGACCCACCGCTAGAAGGCAAGGTAGAGGAATGCGTAACGTAAGCACTTAGGTAAACACTCTTGCTGCCCGCATGATGTTTATGCTCGACATCTGATATGACAAGGGTGTTAGATTCATCTAAAATACACAGTGTTGTCACATAACTCACACATAGCTAGAAGTCCAATTGTCGTGCAAGATCCGAGTCGAAGAAGTCCTCAACTTTGCTGCTGCCGCTGCCGCTCTCCGCATTTAAATATTTAAATATTAAACCAAGAATAAAAGTAACAAAATATTATATAACTATAGTACTATATGCCGTAGCGCGTGTTAGCAGCGAGAGCCAAATAATGCATTACTGAAACGAGCATTAGATCTGGCAGCAGATGGTTGGTTCATATACACATGTATTAAACGTAAACAGATCCACTAGTACTTGACCAGATAACAGTTCGAGCCCCCCCCCCCTTGCTCGCTCGCTCGCCCCTAAGGCCCCGCTTGCCTTCTTGTGTTGGGTGGACCGTACTAGTTGAAATGTCACGTTAAGATAAATTCATTTCTCGGAAACCGATCATTCTGTTCCGTTCGAGCTCAAATACTGATATGCTCCCTTTGACGTTGACGAGGCATACTGGCACTCATTTGGACGTTTCCACCTTGTTTGAAAGCTCTGCAATGGCGCAACATTATGTCGGACAAACTTTTTTTTTGCTTAAGGTCTGTTCTAGAAATCCACCAAGTTTGGTATCATAAGGGGAATTTTTTCATGGTGTTGCAATGCTCACAAAAAATAGTGTGGAAAATATATAAAGTACCCATTTCATTTTATGCCAAGGCCACAGTCGCCTTATATGGATATCGGCCGAGAAGTCAGTGACCTCGATTTTACGCCACTATGTAGAAGCGATGCAGGACGGGACCAGGGCGCGTTTATGAGCTTTCAGCTGTCTCAAGTTCTGAAAGGTTTCCAATTATACCAAAATGAAGAGTTAGGAACAGTCAAACTGGGTGGCTGCCATCAAATGACTTCCCAGAGGAAGGGATGAAGGAAATACCCAAAGGGCAATGAAATCCGGATGACGGTGTGCATTGGCATGAAGAGGTTCCTAACAATTCCTAATGACCCCAAGCCTATCGGCGGCTATTCCAGTCTTAGCCACCCGCTTCCTCCCGGTAGGAAGAGGATCACAGCAGAAATGGGGAGAAGTCTGTTCTAAGCGCAAAGGCATCATTCTACCTCTACACGCCATCGCCTACTCTACAACCCTGAATCGCATTAGGTGAAACAGACGAAAGCCATCATGGAGAGATTCGTAATAGCTGAATAACCAAAATATTTTCCCTGCCGACGAACAAATCCAAGGCCATGGTGTCCAACTCTACGGGAATCAAATCCGAGACCTTCTGAATGTTAGCCACTCACGTTACCGTAGAAACATTTCGTTCCATCTTTACTGTAATTAGGTTAAGAGATATTTTTAAGTTATAAAATGCCATTTACGCACTTTTGGGTATAGCTGTACTTAAAGGGAATAAATAAAAAAGCTCTACGACATTTTAATTTCTGAGAGGTGCACGCTTATTCGGACGGTTGGGAGAAAAAAGTAATGCAAATCTACAACACACGCTATACCTTATTATTTTGATGAAATAAAGTACACAAATGCAACAAGTTGCACAAAGCGGGCTAATTAATGTACGTACGTACTGCGCGTGACTTTTGTTTTAACAGGCACAAGCAATAGTCGGCCTGTGTATTCAGTCAATCAACAACTTTGTTGTTTACCTTATTTGTGCTTCAGTTTTATTACTGTATGTGGAACGCTCTAGTATTTGTTTTGAGTATAAACGCTCGTTATAACCAAGTTTCTAAAAGAACAAAAGGGTGAAATGCTATTCGAATATTGTTTCTAATGATGGTACAGATGAACGTTTTATTTTTGAGTAATTTTAGGCTCTTTGTGCACAGAAGAACAAATTTGCAGTCTAGCAACACTCTGGGCATATTGACTGGAATATTATACTGAAAAATCTTATGTGTTGCATTCACACGACTTTTTTCTACCTATTCTGCAACACACTAGTGGTACAAAAGATTTTTTTCAACCTTTTTTTACGCATATCGAGATAAAACAACGCGGCAATAAGGAAATACACTAGGCTAAAGCGATAGTATAACCTTTCAAGAACTCATCGCTATTGAGATTCCGTTTTCTATACTTAGTTAGGACAAAGAAAAATGAATAAGTAACGATTTTCCATTTGAGAACTTCCAGTATTTTAAATTTTATATCAATGACTAGGAATATCTCGGAAAGAGTTAACTCCATAAAAAAAAAAAAAATGTTGGTATAAGTTGTGTGCTTTAATGAGATCGAACTTGTTTGTGTATTACGATTTTCTCCATTTCTTATGGATAAGTCATCTAGTAGGAACAATGCTTCAGAGGCTATTTCCAAAAATATAAGATATCAATTTCATTTAGCATACAATATCTTAAAAATATGCTTTAATCAAAATCGTTAGTTCCATTTTTGACAAAACAAGTTTTCGAAAAATGTTCCATTTCAAAAATAGTTTGAGATTTTCTTGAAAAACTTAGTGTTCCATACTTAGAAACTGCTGAAATTAAATAACGCCTTTTTTTTTTTTTTTTAACTATGCTCAAAACATCTCGGTGTCGAATAAATATATTAAATACAATACCTTTTCTGACTACTATGTATATGGTCTAGATAGTAAGAAGCTGCAGTAACATAAAGGTGAGGGAGAAAGTTTAGTTTGATGTGACTACACATTGTTACACTTTGTCTATATAACTATTTTTGAGTAACTTACCGTTTATGATGTGGTCCCTAAAGCAATTGTCGTCGAATGATTCATTCTGACATCTCATAAATGGGGGTAGGGGGATGTGATGTGATGGATTCACACCATTTACTAAGGTAAATTTACATATATTCATTACATGATGTACTGTTTATATAAAAAGGATTTCTTCTATCCTAACTGCATACTCGCAGATATTACTTTCTCTACACGTATAATGTACTTAGTGTATAGAGAAGGTATTGTATTCCACCCAAAAATTCGATCCCAAGATTTTACCAGAAATACATGTTTTAGGGTCCTCTATATCCCAAAAAAAGCATTTTAGAAAAAGGTCTGTGTTCAGTGAACAGGATAACTTAAAAACGAAAAGTCAGTAACATACCAAACTTGGTACCTATTTAAGTTTGGTATCTTCTAGGGATGCGACACGAAGATTTTGAGAAAAATCTCCCCACCCCAAACTACCCTTTACATGGAAAAACATTTAAAAAAATTGATTTTCTCAAAAATAGCTCCCGATTTTGTTTAAAATACCTTATATTAAAGGTATTTATATAGCAAATAAAACGTATATCTTGATTTTTCTGGAAATAGCCTGTGAGGACCTCTTTAATCTGAATGAGTTTTGCTTAATCTTGCGTAAGTGGTAAACTTACAGATAGAGAAATATTTATTACACAAAAAAATGTGGATCACGCTAAAACATACAATTTATATCATTAACGTTTTTTGTTGTTGTTGTTTTTTTTTTCGTGGAACTGACCATTTCTGAGATATTCCTCGTTATTTGTTTCAGATTCAAAATACTTAAACTTTTCTCACACGGTTAGTTATGATCTCCTGGCCCTGCATAGAAAGCGAATTCAACCATATGACAACCAGTTTTTAAAAGAGTTTGCCTATCACTTAAGCTTAATGTATTCCCTTATTTCCCTTCTACATACTTACAAGGAAGCAAGTAATTAAAACGATTTTGCTAATGTTTATCTCGATTATCATAAAGTAGATAGAAGAATGTGTTTTAACAATAATTTGTTAGCGCTGTAGAGAAAGTCATGATTTTTTTTTTTTGTACAAAGGAGGATGGGAATTTTTCTTCAGCCAAGGCTATTCATCATCCAATAGTCGAGCAGTATGAACGAGAGCGAGGGAGAGAATAAATGGTGTGTGTATATAGGAATGTGAGGGAGCTAATGTACCAAACTCAAAGACAAACCAAAAATCCAATTACAACTGTACACAGGATATACGCCAATGCTGATAGGTTTTTAAATGTAAAGACCGGAGGCTCCGATGCCGATTGGTTATACTGCTCATAGCTGGCCCGGGTTCAGTTCCAAGGGATCACATATGGGCTTTGTGATGGACAATGGGCGGGATTTCTTCGGGTGCTCTGGTTTTACCCTACATTCATTCCACTATTTGCTCTATAAGCCATTCCTTTCATCTGTTTCACTGTCATTTCATGTCGCTCTCATTCCATACATGGGGCTGATCACCCATTCTGGCTACTCTCTTAGTATATCTCTTGCTTCTCAATATTTATTTGACCTCAGGCGCTGTCTTGCAAGTCCTCCATAAGAGGCACTAATAGCTAAAGAAGAAGAAGAACATGCTAAAAGGCATCCGATATGACTATTGCAATTAAGGTCAAAGTTAACTGGATTAATACAAATCTGTAGTGTTCCATTCACTTGACTTTCTCTACATCTCTGTAAAAATTATTCTTAGAAGACTTATTCTTCTGTTTACTCCATGCTTATCGAGATAAACACTAGCGGAAATGCTTTCTCTTAAGTAGCAGGGAAATAAGGGAATACACTAGGCTAAAGCAATAGTCAAATCTTCTAAAAGCTGATTGCCATGTTGATGAAATCCTTTTCTTTGCAATGCCAAGAGTTGAAAAATTCGCGTATGTGAAAAGCTTTGAAGTTTTTTATATCTGAAACAGATGAATTGAAATATCTCAGAAATGTTAATTACATGAAAATAATGTAGTAAGCTCAGTTGAGTGTTTAAACGAGATTTACATTTTTAAGTAGTAAGTTTCTGTATATCTCTTAAGGTTTACCAGTTATTCAAAATCCATCCCGAATAGAGGGTATTCCCAGAAAATTCAAGGTATCCTACATTTTATTTGCCATTCAAATATCTTATAATACGGCATTTTAATCAAAATTGTAGGAGCCATTTTGGAGAAAATCAACATCTTGGACATTATTTCCAAGTAAAGGTTAGGTTGGAGAGCTGGGATTTTATCAAAATCTTCGTGTCACATCTCTGGAAGAAACTAAACTGAATTATCAAGGAAGGTATTTTACCGTCTTCTCGTTTTTGAACTATCGTGGTCACACTCACACGGACCTTTTTCTGAAAACGTTTTTTTTTTATACAGGAGGCCTAAAACGGGTATTTGCGGTGAAAACTCGGTATCGAATTTTTGGGTGCACTACAATAGGTATCTTCTCTATACTCTATGCACATAGTTACGTGTAGAGAAAGTACAATCGGTGGCGTTCTGGCTATATTTATTACTGTGCATTGTCTGACTGTCTCGTGGAGAAACAATGCAACTTCATCCTGAGAACTTTTAGTGTGTCTGTGAACAATTATATGCATAATCAAAAAGGAAACGTGAAAGGTTTCTGGTGGGATGGAAAACTTAAAACTTAAAACATTCAATACCTACTCTTAAGATCTTTGCTTTCCCATATTCTCTGCCCATTACGTTTGTTATATCTTTTCTAAAACAATTCTTGTAAATGTATTTTGTAAGATCTAGTTCATGTTAATTAGATATGTGCTGTTGAATTAGTAACGTTTTTACACACTTGCTGTATGTGCCGTTGTCTGTGCACACATATTTTAGATAGAGGTTAAAGGTTGAAAAAAAGAAACAAAAGAAAAGAACCATAAAGATATATTTCTTCTGACTAACTGAACAAATCAAACCTGGCTTCGCGCAAATGCCAGGAAATGTCCCATGTTTTGCCAGTTCCTCGTCATTCAGTAGATCCCAACATCCAATCTCCTAGTGCGTTCTTTTAATATAATTGTTCTCTGGTTCACCCACTGTCGAAATTCCGCCACAATATGTACCCAGTCTTCATCCAAACCATAGAATGGGCAGATTTTCTTCTAGAATATTCAATAATTTGCTGTACCTTCCAATCTCCTCGCCTAAATCATTTCGTTTCTGATCTTTCCTTTCTTCCTTAGTGAAGTATTTATCTGTTTAATTTCTCCTGCTGGAGCTAGAGAGGATTTAATTTTATAATTAAATTAAATTTCTGGGTCTGTTGATTTTCTTTTGACACCTTTCCATATTATGCTTTTTTTGTCATTTATTTAGCCTCTTAAATATTCTTCTCAAACCTCTTTCGAGTTCAGCAACCGAAGATTTGGGACATGTTAATTAAGAACGTATGGGACTACTTGGTATTCCTCTATACTCGGTATTAGCTTTAATAAACCTTCGTGATTAGTTAACTAATGATATTCCCATATGTATATTTTATTAGTTTCATGTTCTCTTATCGCAATTTGTACCGATTTTTTAAGTTTCAAAGCGTGGAAACTATAAGATTATTTTATGCATTTATTACTGTAATGTTTTAGTACATCTGATATCGACATCTTATTTAAACTCATGGAGAAAAACATTGTGAAAACGAAAAAACTTGAATCATTAATGAGAAAATTGAGTAATTATACTGATTATTTCTAAATAAACGTTAATTTATCATATACGACTTACTACCTAGTTTCTTTTGTTTAGGAGTGTTATTTATTTATTTTTATAGATTTTAGCGTTTTGTGGTCGAATATTTCTGATATAGTATTTAAATTTGTATTTTATTTATGAAATAGACCAGATAAATATCATTCGATGGTATATCCTTTGGTTGGGCACATGTCTCATTTATGTATGTGTGTCTTTTTTCTTGTAACTTAACGTTGTTTAACCTGGGTGAGCATACCGGACCATTAATAAATCGGTGAAATGATGCTCAGATGAGTTCGGGATCTATGGAGCTTAAAGTTACTCGATATTAGGCTTCTCAGGATAAAGGGAAATCCCGGAAAACAAAAAACGTTATCCGAGTAACTCACGCTAAGTGATATTCGAATTCGCGACATGAGAGTACGTCTTATGATATTATTTGAGATAAATACTTGACTAACATTTTCCCTCGTAAGATAAACCTATGTACTTTTAACACCATTCAACCTTTGGGCTAAAAACATTTCACATTAAATTCAAATATAACAATTCTGCAAACATACACGAAAAAACATTAAAAGGGTTTGTACAGTTTGGTTATATATAAGTCTAGTACATTATATAGGTCTTGATAACATATAAAGTGTAACAACTGCGAATTAAAAAAGAGCATTTTCCCTGCGTTAATTTGGGTGAACATTTTAGCGCATAGTCGCTGTATATACATTCCACCTATATTTTCCCGGAAGCTTAGTCATTTGCCTCAAAACAAGGACATTCCACTTTTTCAAGTGTTTGTTGCGTATTTTTCTGCTCAAGTGCTACGCACCAGGAGTTGTTATCTTGTAAATGTTTCGCAAGGGAGCATTAAAGCGATGATAATCATCACAAGCACGCTGTAAATAGCTTGTAATATTATTCAGAGAGCTGCACGAGTTTATTGCTCTTCCTAGGCGTGCTGTAGAAAAACGCAATGGGAGAAGAGGAGGGTTAATTCCTTAGAAGTAGGGCACCACTAATCAACATTCATCACGTGGGGTATACAGCACTGACATTAATTACTTTTGCTGTCCGGGGCGGCGATTAAGGGTTGATATGCCGGTGGTGGCTTTCTCACGATTTCCGAGACTAGTGTACATTACCTCTTTCATTCGTTGAGGCAATGACTTCTTCTTTTTGATGAGTATATTTGTTTATACTGGTGTAGAAATTGAAAGCAGCTTTGTAGGCTCTTGAAGCAAATAGAGTCAAATCTGTTGCATCTCCTTTTAAAACTGGTTGAACATAAAATAGATTACTGTGATGGGTGCCGGGACATACGGGAATCCGTTGCAGATGATTTCACTAAAGGGAATCAGCTACTTTACCAGCTGGACCGAAACCCACTTTCAGATTATCAGTTATCGATGACTGGACTGCTGGAGAATATGAGTATTTCAATTCAATTTCTGGACACAAGCATGCAAAAATCATAATCTTTTATTAAAAAAAAAAAAAAAAAAAAAAAAAAAGATGTAAAGGGTGAGGCTATAATGTTTGTAGCCCTCATTCGGGATGTTCTGGGTTTTATGTAGATTAACCGGATCGGAAGATAAAGCCTAAGATAATTCAACCTTTATCACGAATTCCATTTTCATAATTTCCAGTAAACATCACTTTCTTATCGTTTATTTCAAGGTTGAAGGATGAAGAGGTATGCCATATAAGCATTCCTGTTGGGCTTAACTTTTAGAGTCTGGTGGAACAACCTGTATCTAAAATTGCCGCGAAAATTGAATTTGAATCTGATGTAGAAAAAATATTATAATCTGATGTACGATTAATGGAAAACTTCAAGAAAAATACTTATAGCTGCCTATTTTGGTAACAAGTTCTGCATCAGATTAAACCTAATTATAGCTGCAATTTCAGGCCAATCATAAAATCCTGAACCACCCACACCCCCCACACACTCAGTTGTGCAAACATTAATCATTAAAAAGTTGAAAAATCCTCATAGATATCGAGGCCATTTTGAAGTTTTCAAAATCTGAATTCTATGTGTGCAAATCAAATGCTATTTTGTTTAATTGACATTTTTGTATATTACCAGTTCCTCAAAAATATTTCTGTAACTTATATTAGAAATCAAAGTCGCCCTTTATTTGGTTCACTCGCTTTACCCCAGTACTTTATTCAAAATAGAGTCGCACCTTCTCCGACCTATTGCAGCTATCAGCATCCAGAACTAAGGGTTAAGGTCAGGGAGCCACAGGAGACTTCAGGCCACAAGTAGACTGGTCACAGAGACGCGCGGAATTTCCTTACATTTCCAGGCTCGAGGACCCGTTCCACTGAAGAAGCTGCACCCGTTGAACAAACTTCCCTCTGGTGTCCACAAGGTTGCTCTTTCCTTTGATCCTGATTCCGCACCATATGTCCGGCATCACCATATGCTGCGAATTTAGCAGCACAACTGAAAGATGAGAAACAAACGGAATGATGGAAAGGAAAGATTTGCATCATTCGGTAACTAGAGTAATTTAAGACAGACACATATGTATGTATGTATACACACACTTGTTTCTGTGTAAAGGGTAGTTTGAGTGGAGGGATTTTCTGTAAACCTTCGAGTTGCATATTTGGAATACATGGGACTTATATACTAAATTTGCTATTTATCTAAGTCTTCATTTGAGATATGCCACTAACACATGCACACAGGGGCATTTTTCTAAAAATGGATGGAGCCTAAAGGTGTCTTTCTAGTGAACGTTACATAGGTAACTTAAGTTTGGCGCAGTTTACAATACTTCCACTACTCACTATAGGCATGTAGTAATGAAAATCAAAATGCGCTACTGAACGCATCGGGGGTTTGCTATATTGATATTCTGCAATTATATATTCTTGCAATTAAATATTAAAATTATACTGGAATATAAATGACATAGGTATATTCAAATATTCTGTTTATGGGTTGTACTAATTCAATCTGTTTAAAAAAAATGCAGATATTTTATTATGCTGAAGCAGAATTTGCAGCCCACATTTACAATCCCTTCTACCCGAGGGATGAATCATTTATCGAATCATTAAGCTTTTGGGTAAACATTTTATTCTATTTATATTGAGGCTTCTGTTTTGTGTCCACAGAAAACAGCAACCTGGCGATTTTTATTTGTATCACTACATAGTAAACTAATTCGCTTTTCGATATCTGTAGTGTACAGGGTGTCCATAAATTATCTTTACAACTTCGGATGTAAACAACTTATAAGCAGAACAAGATATCTCAGTTCTCTTTTTCTCTAGTGAAAGAGCACCTCTCAAAATGTTTTAGCCACCTCAATGCACATGTATGTATGCATCTCCTGTTGCCCTTAGGATATCAAGATGATAATCAATTTCCTTCCATGTCCTTTGGAGTACATCTTCAGTAACTCTTGCGTTGGCCGTACGGATTCTTTGTCGCAGGACTTCAATAATGTCCTTTGCATAACCCCACAAAAAGAATAAGGGTGTTATGTCTTGGTGGTCAAGGAAGTGGGCCATCCCTTCCAATTCATAGGCCAGGAAAATGTTCACCTAAGGTCCGCCGTACATACAGAACCCAGTGATGTGGTGTACCATCTTGCTGGAAAATGTTACCTGGTTGGAGATGCTCTAGTTGCGGGAAAAGAAATTGATCTAGCACACCCAGGTAAATACTGATGTTAGCTGCCTATTCAGCGAATAAAAACGGATCATTGATGATATTCTACATAAAACCGCACCACATATTAACCTTTCTACTCTGGAGATCAATTTCCCGAATCCCGCGAGGTATTTCATATCTGTAGCTGTGTATCTGATTTTGTCTCTATAATCCATGAAACACACTGTGCCTTTTCCTGTGGAGAAGTCATTCTGTGGAATTGACTTCACCTATTGATCACTTACTCTATATACCTAGAAAAAAGAAAGAAAGAAAGTTAACAAAACCTTGAGAGATGCACTTTCACAAGGGGAAAAGAAAAAAATACACAAAAAAAGCAACAAAAACAGACTGAGATACCATGTTTCTCTTATTAGTTGTCCACGTCTGAAGTTGTAAAGGGAATTTACGGACATTCTGTATTACACACGATGCTGTAATACACAGCTTAAGGAACATAATCGGACATCAGAGATAAACATATGCATTTCAAATATATGTTGAGGTAACTGATGCAAGATCTATGTTAGTATGAAAATTGAAGAGCAATATATTTCCTGTCCTAAATATAGTGAACAACTGGAAATGCTTCAACAGAAATATATATGCATTTAGTTTGAAAATATATTTCATTTTGAAAAGAGTAGGTAATGTTTTTAATATACAGTAAGGGAGTTTTTGGGCTAAGATTTGTGGTTTGAAATCTTCGGGACCGAACAACCTGTGGTGCTTCAAATGTTTGTTATTTACATCCTGGAAGATCCTTACATCAATTCCTTCCTTTCGGCTCATTTGCATGTGCATCATGCTTTGGATTGAACACCTATCCAAGATACCTTCTACCTAGTTGAATCCTACTCCGAGCTAAGTAGCAACTCAGTACAAGTGTGTCTCGCATTCAAAAGGCTCTAAGTTCGATTCTCAGCGAGCTCTTTTCAGTCGGCAGGCAAATACTGGAGAGGACACTCTTCACCCCGTTTGTACTGTTTCAAGGAGCCGGTCCTCATAGTCGCGCTCGCTAAAATGCCTCTTTTTGGTGCTTTGTGGCGCTGTGGATCGTGGGTTCGAGTCCCGCATCGGCCGGTTGCGGAGTATACTTGGAGAACGAGCGTTGGACTCTCTAGGTGGGCGGGAGTTCCGATCTGCGTGTCCGACTGCTGGAGCACCTCAAACACTGCCATTGTCACTCCTTGTTCCTGGTACCCGGTATCTCTCACATCATCTTATGGGACGCCTCTTTGATACGCGTAGGCAGATACAATATCCTCGCTGGAACGATGTGCCGAGTACCCTTCCCCCCTCCCTATCCTTATCGCTATCTCGCGGTCCTAATGCGTATAACTAGGCGCGGTTGATTCACGTGATACCGGGTTTCTCTTGAATAACACGGATGAGATCCTGCCGCTCCCAAGTCACCACTGCTATATTAATCCGTTTGTTGAGTAGCGGCAATTCAACCCGCGATTTCTTCCTTAGATAATGTTGACGATGAGAGACAACATGAATGAGGAATCAGACTGAAAATTTTAACTCGGCCACTGATCTACTTATGTGTAAGAACAATTTCCAGTATATATTATTACTCTTGCTGTCCCTATAAATGATACTTGGAGTTATACCCCTATTCATGTGTACAATTCTGACATTTGTTTAACACATTATTTAACGCTCGACTCATTTCTACAGCCTAAATTATAAAATGAAAATCCAGAGTATGTACATTTTCATATACCTAAATCTTATCTCTAGGCATTACAAACATAATATAGATATAAGGTTCATTTAATGATAAAAGGGATAAAATAATAAATAAAATAAATCATTTAAAAGGAAGTTTGCATTAATTTGATTTTAAATTTGCTTTTGCAGTTTAATTAAAAGTGTAATTATGGATTTTTTTTCTCGCAAGGGGTAGAAGATGATATAAGCCTACGGACAGATATCTATTATGGCTTATGTAACTTCCGGAACAGGGAAAGAAGGGTTGTTGCCCGGACCAAGCAGCGGCAGGCACGGAAATTGCTTATCCTAGTTCCTGCTACCCGGTGTCTCCTCTCACCTGATCCCCTTAAGGGGACGCCTCCCTAAAGGTCACAGATGGAGGTACTCCCTTCCTGATGAACAGAAGGACAGTTCCGTACCAGAGGAGAAAGAAACAGTATCATTGCGCACCGCATAGAATCACACTGCTCAGTCAAACTCCGTACTTCCAAAGATGATAGGAAATGAAATGATGAAGAATGGGGGACCGAAAATGTCTCAATTATAAAAACCACCCTAGAATTTACCTGACGACAAGAGAAACCCACAAAAAATACAGAATATGCGGTGGATCGAACTCGCAACCTTCCGAACATGGGCCACATCGAAACCACCTGAGACATTTCACTCTCTATTACAGAGATTTTGATCTGGGAAGTGACTAGACTAGTCAATTGTTCTAACACCAGAAACACACTAGACGGTATATTTCCATTCTAACACTCGCACAAGTGACTTGTTTTGAAGGTGGCAGTTCCTTGAAGAAAGAATCAAAAAGAAAATAAAAGAAAATGTACCCAATATTCTTGTTACATTGATAATATTCCACATTCCTGTCTTTACATCAAGCAGCGGTTTTTATTGTGTCTTTTCAAAACTCCAATATTTACTGTTCGGAGTGTTAACGTGACACGATATTCATAGGAGAAATTAGCATACGGGGGTCAACATATCCATCTTGCACAAATTCCAAAAAGCAGTTGCCATAGAAAATTCTTGCAATGCTATCCATATCCACCCTCCGTGGTGTAATGGTTACCATGCTAACTTCATAAACCCAAGGTCGCGAGTTCAAACCCTTGGGTTTAAAAATCCTTAGCATGGCTTCCTTCGGAAGGGAAGTAAAGCCGTGGGTCCCATGTCGTAGATTTACGGCACGTAAATTAACCTCAAGCCTGATAGAGAGACCTCTGAGCAAAATTAAGCGGTCTTTCACGCCCCATTTAAAATGGGACGTTGAGAACCACAGTAGTTAAAGAGCGTCCATAAATAACACGCCATTTACATTTACATTTTTCTGCACACAAGTTACTGTATAAGATCTTAATTTTTGCTTCTAAATATCTGAACCTGTATAGAACTGCTACATCCCTGTCTTGGACAATTCATTTGCCCTTTGTCAGCTTTCTACGCATGCACCAGCCTTCTACTTCCCCTTGGCTACTTTTCTTAGTGCAGGTCATCGCAGCTAACAAGGACATACAGATATCGACTTCAGTTTTCACACGAGCTAACTGCCAAACGATGAGACCGGTGACGGGAATTTGCAATGCTCTTCGATATTACATAGTTGATATTTATTATTGGCGATGCTTCTCACTAGAGCATGTAGTCTTAAAACAACTATGCTTTCAAAATTCTAACATCGTTAATTCACATTAATTATGTTTTACACAAGTACGTGGTTGTTATTATATTTTGCATTCTATTTGTAACTGGAAAAGTTAAAGTAACGTTACGTGTTGGAATCTAAAACTGATGTTCTTTGTGTTTTTAAAGTTTTAATAAGACAACCGTACGAGATTCAGCTGCATTAATCTGCTTGTAAATAGTTCGTTAGAACTGAGTAGATAAACCATGCTCAGATAAGAGAGCCAGAGAGTATGTTAAGCAGTTGAATTGTGAAATGCTAATGTATTTAAATTCACTTAATTGTGGCAGCTGCTTGTATATACTCAAGAAGAACTTTTGGTGTGCAACATTCTTAGTCTGTAAGGCCAATTTTAATGTGTTATTTTGATATAATTCTTCATTCATATGTGCAGTGCATTAAATCAAACTCAAATTATTGAAATTTCCACTCAATTTTAATATATTATATTTTAAGTTATGTGCTAAATTTTTATGATTCCTGTTTCACAATTCAGCGATTTAAAAGCATAAATGTATATAAGATATATTATACAATACATTTAATTTAACTTTATACCCACATTAGTTTGATTTCAAATCACTAGAATCCTTTATCTTCCTCTGGAAAGGATCACGTCCTCATGTTCAGTTTGTTTCCTAATTTAAGAAATCGTTAGACTTCCCTCTTCCTTTGAGGAAATGAGGATATGTACCATGGAGTTTGAGACTTTTAGGGAACAGAGTAGGCAGGCTAATTTAAGCACCCATTTGGTAGCAGAGCTAGTACTTGCATATCTCTATGGGCACATGATACTTAAATGGGCGGTTTGAAGTGCTAAACGAGGTAGCAATTTTCTACGGCTTATTTCCACGACAACCCTTATCTCGCTAATTTTTCCTCTATTACCTTTGTGTAACATGGGTCCAATATGTTTACATTTTTACTCTTTCTACACGTACTGTGTACATAGTGCACAAAGAAGGTATTGCATTCCACAAAAAATCAGTATCGAGATTTAGCCGGAAATACACGTTTTAGAGCTTTTTATAATTTTGACTATCGATTTAGCCGAGTGTATTCCCGTATTTCTCTGCTACATACAAGAAAGCATTTCTCTGCTTGTTTATCTCGATTAGCATGAAGTAGATAGAAGTTAAGCGTTTTAACAATAATTTGTTCTAGAGATGTAGAGAAAGTCATGTGAATGGAACACATGAGACTGTGGATTTATTAGGCATTGGGACACCGGGCAGTCCCATATAAATGCAAGCTGAAAGTTAACATGTAACTTTTAGAGCAAAATTGACCTCAAGAAACACAGGCTGCAAGTAGAGAAGGCCGTGTAATATATGTATCCTCTGATATTCCTATTTGCTTCCAATGTAAACACTAACAAAAGAATGTCCCTCTGCTGATAACCGGAATTCAAACCCACCTAGCATAGAGTATAATAGTGACACGACAATGAATAACAAAAATTTCATCCGTCCACTAAGGACTAATACAGTAGAAGCTTGTGATAATTCAATAATACAAAATAATATTATGCCCCACGTCTAGTAATTGGTAATACGATGGTAATCAAGGCTCCCCTCCATACAACTAGATTAATAGAGAGGGCACTGACAGTGTTTCTAAACTCACTTTACCTTCTGTTTCACCTAACCTTTCAAATTTCCCAGCGCTTCAGTCTCTAGTTACATCATTGGTAGCCACTATGGGTGATGATAATAAAATAGAAACTGAAAAGCATAGCAACCTCACTGCAAAAATGAAGAGACCACTGTCGTCCACCAACTCTGATATGCCCTCTTCTATTTCCTTATCTGATAGCGAGAAAGGAACTACGATTTCAGATTTTTCTGATTCAGAAATCGGCACTGAAGCATTAGGAAAACTAAGGAAAAAGTCAAATAGACAAAGGGAAAAAAAAAAAGAATCAGATCAGATAATCTAGATCAAAGCGTGTGAAATAATACCAAGATAATGAATGAATCAGTTCACACTTAATTAAAAAGTTAGAAGCTTCAAGTATAGAATCATATTGAATCTGATTCAATAGGATTCTAATGCTTCTATGCCAGACGAGTGACGGGAAAAATATCTTGGTCTCGTAATCAATACTTATATGATAGCGACCATTATCTTTAAAACATACAGTTTTCGGATAGTTTTTCACTTCGAGAACTTAAAACTCGCGAAAAATTGTTCATCACTAAAGCAAACTAGCCATTATTTCAACATTATATAAATGAATATATTGATAATTTAACTAGACCAACATACTTGAAAACGTATAGTGTTACTGACATCGTTCAACAGTTCACTAATCTAAGTACATCAGCAGCTTAATGTGCCATTTCAAAAAGTTCTGTAACAGTGTAGAAACGGTCATTTCCATGGTGGAATAATGGGTGCACGTCAGTTATAAAAGCTGAGAAGAAAGCCTTTAGGAAGTTTTAAGACAATTCATCTACAATGAAATTGCACAAAAAGCCTAGGGCAAAAGCATGTTGTGTCACTAAGTCCACAATGACCAAGTCCTTTAATGACTTCACCTCCTCCATCACCAGTGAAACTCCCATCTCAACTCTTTGGGCTAAGATAAAAGCAATTAGTGAGCGTAAAACTTTTTCCTTCTCTAGGAGACTATAGGATGATAATGGTACTAAATACAATGATCCCTTAGCTATTAGTACACTGTTTGCTAACGTCTTTGCCAATAATTCAAGTCAAAAGAACATCGATCGATTTTTTTTCTAAACGGGTCTCAGTCAAAATCACCTCTAATGAATTCGTTAAATCTTAAGTTAAGTGTGATGAGAATCAGCCATTTGCTATGAAGAAACTTCTTCCCTTGTTGTTCTGCTCCAGGACCAGGTGATATTCACAACCGCTTCCTTAAAAATCTCCCACAAAGAGGAATCGACTATCTTTCTCAGAAGTTTAATTTTATATGGGAGACTTAATGCAGGAAAATCATAGTTGTTCCCATTCCCAACCTAAAAAGGACCACTTCAAAGCTGCCAATTATCGAACCATTTCTTTAATTTGTACTTTATGCAAACTAGTCTCCAGTCACCTCAGATGAATTTTGGAAACAAACATTCTAATATCACTCTATTAAAGTGGCTTCCGGCCGTTTCGTTCCACAGGTGTACACTTAGTCAATTTAAATATTGAAATTTGAGATACCCTGGCATTGAAACACCATACAGTGTCATTACCTTGGACATTGAATAGGCTTATGAAATGATCTTCAGACCTAAGTTAATAGAGATTCTTTCAAACCTGATATTTAAAGGAAACATCTTGCCATTCATCAATTTCTTGGCTCATGGATATCTTAGAGTGCGCATCCAAGATAAACTGTCCCCCTCTATTGAAATGGTGAACGGTCTACCTGAAGGTAATTTTATTCCTAATTGCTATATATTAATTAAGTGACCTCATTAAAATCCATTGCGGATGATATTACTATTTTGTGCGGGGGGAAAATATTAATTTGACAACATATATCATTCAGGAATCCTTGAATAAAATCTACAATTGGGCAAATAATTCAGGTTTCATTATATGTAAAAGAAAATCTGAATATATAGTTTTCTCTAGGACAGAAAAGGATTTACATGTCGACATTAGTCTCAGTATTGGTGGCCATAATTTACGTAGAACGAACGCTTGTAAAATCCTTGGCATGAATTTGATCAGAAACATACGTGGAAACAATATGTCTCTCTCAAAGCAGAATGTACATCCCGACTAAACATCATTCTCATCCCCGAAATGGGGCGCTGACACACAGTGCTTAATCAACTTGTACAGAAGTCTCATCCAGTTCAAACTAGATTATGGGGCTGTAGTGTATAGCTCAGCAGGTAAACAACTCCTTCAATTACTTGATCCGTTTATTAACACTGCACATCGTGTAGGTTTGGGAGCTTTTAGATCTAGTCCAAGCAACAGCTTACTTATGGAGGCAGGCCTCTTTTTCCCTTGGACCTACGACGCAAACAAATGTGCCTCAAGTTTTCAATTTATGCTCACCAAGTAATCCGACAAATAAAAGTATTTTATTGCTTCAAAATCAGAACTATGTTGTTCTCGTCTTTGTCCAAAGCTACTGCGAGAAAACCTCCTGGAATACTACACCGAATTCCAAATTGAAAAACCTTCTGTTCTTCTGAGAAAACTTCATCCTACCTCTCCATGGAAGCCATATTCCCCATCCATTGTTTTGGAGGTGTCACACATGCCAAACTATTCAGCAATTCCCACACCAGTAAAACTTGCCAATGATCTTTTGCTTCACCAGAAATACCATAAAAATTTCAAAAAGCACATGGATCTAAACTTGACTCAAAATTTGGATACGCCATAGTCACCTCCTCACCTTCAGAAACTAACTTTTATCGTTTAGTACAACAAGCCTCAAGCTGGAGTGCGCCCGGAGAAATGACGCGAATCCGTATCGTAAATGAAAAAGATCTCTTATCGTTTACCAGATTACTTCACCACCTTTTCATGTAAAGCCTAGGACGCCATCAAAGCAATTGAAATAAGCACTCATAGGCATAAAAATACACCACTTGTGATCTTCTCTGACTGCATGCCAACACTTACTGCTGTTACTAATATATTCTCGAAGAATCCACTCATTCAAGGTATTCAAGAGTGGTTATTTTGCCACTGCAATAACGGCTACCAAATTTCATTAGTATGGCTTCCATCACATAAAGGCATTACCGGAAATTAAAAGACAGTTAGGGCAGCTAAATATGCTGCGAGGCTGCAATAAATTGAAGCTGGATTAAGTGGTACACTACAGGCTGAAAAAAAAATGTTTAAAAGATAAATCATGGTCCACTGGGACAAACAGTGGAAATCTACACCTTCAAATGCAACTGGTTAGGAAATCTATCACAGAACCGGCAATATTACATCTTAAATTCCGAGGAGGCAAAAAGTCCTACTTACCAGATTGCCCATCGGCCACTTCAACCTCAGCCATGGTTTTCTGATGAAGAAAACAACCAAAGACCCATGCCCAAGATGCTCAGCTTGAGAAGTCGTATCAACATCTTACCTTATCCTCGAGTGCCCTGCTTTACTGAAGGAAAGAAGGGAGTTAAACCAAGAATGATCTTTATTCCATTTTAAACACCACCGAAGGATATGAAGATATCAGAAATGTTGTCTTTTATATATTTAATTGTTATATCCAGAGTTTGATACTATTATAATTGTTTACCAATTTACATGTACTATATTTTATTGTTAACAAAGTTCAAATAGTTAAGTTTATGATCACAGTTGTAATATATTTGTATCGAATGTGTATATTACATTGGTCTTGATATGTCGCTGATGATCTTTGTTGTTATAAAGTGACCTTAAATAATTAAATAAAAAAACACACACAGGCTGTTGAGTAGTTGCAAATAGCCAACACACACCTACACATAACGATATTCCCACTATACACAATGACTAATTGCACGAGATAGGTTGTTTTATAGCAAGACCACTGAATTATTCGTAATTTACCTTAGCATTCGATGTTTCCTTCGCCCGATCGCTTTTAAAACTTTCATTGGTGTGCCCAACCAATAGATTGGAGGAAAATAAGGCCCTTCCATTTACATCACTGCAATTAGTAATACACCTTCTCATGCGAAATAATTTTAATATCATTTGTCAATAAGCAAAAAGATGCCATATGATAGATATCTTCAAACAATCGGAACCTGATGTGTTTTTGATGAAATATATTCACCAATAAACATGCAGCCATAACTGTGAACGAATGAGAAAATAATATATGAACTTAAATTTATGAACAGAAAATTCCTTAACTAATGTTAAGAGAGCCATAGTGCAATTCACTTGTGTGAATAACAGTAATACTACCCTGTTCATATTGTTCCCTTCATTTATTAAATTTCACACCGCTAATACAATTAATATTAGTGCATAATTTTACTAAAGGGAAATAAAACAAACCAAACAATATAGGTTAATTAATTTATATTATAATAGTACATGGTGAATTTTGTAGGTTAAATTGCGCAGCAGTTGGAGATGTGCCAGGAACAATATTAATAAATCCAATTAATTGGTTTGAATTCAAAGTAAACTCATACCAGTGTTTATAATAAATGCCTCAAATAAAGCATATGCTACAGTACTGAACATAAAGCGAAGTGCTTTTTTATAATGTCTGCATCAATGCTTTTGTTACTGTTTGTTCTAACAATCTACAAAATACATGCAAATGTGCATAAATCATACCTGAACTTTCTAAGCGCATTCACTTTATTACTGTTAGGATCTATTACATTTTCAAAATAAAAACAATCGTATAACATTCTACCAGTTGGTACTGGATTTTTCTTATAGCCACTTTACTTTTAATATTGGAAATAATAGGTATTAAATATTATAAACCATTTATTATATATAGTCTTGTTTAAGGAACAAGAGAATCCTGGTGCGAGAGATCGAGGTAAAAAAGTTACAAAAAAGGAATAATATATTTGGATTTTATATGCATTTATTTCTTCATACGCTCAACTAGTAACTTCATTATGCCTCAGCATTCCAGATAGTTTCGAAAATTATAGTTACGTTTCAGTGAACATACACTTATACCACACTCATTATCCATAGTACACAGTATGAATAGATGGGGCAGTTAATAACTGTGTAAGGTACGTATTTAACCTCATTATATTCGGCCCATTACAACTTACGGCATACCTGGCCGGTGTTGAAGTTGTTTATTACTACAAAAAAAAAATATGTGACTTGTGATCACGGGTGGCGTGGGAACGTTTTTCTGCTTAGCTCCCTAGCTGTTAGCGAGGGTAGCTCCCTTTAGTTTGTGTTACCAATTCCATCCCATTCTCGATGTTTTCTCTCATGCTCTCTCTCTTTTTTATCCACTTTTCTTTTACCCTTTGTAAACATTTCTTAATTCTTCTTTTTTCCTTGAAATTCAACATTTGCATCGCTACCATCTCTCCTGGCATACTACATCATACAGACTCTTCTCTTGTCCATTCCTTCTTTATTTTTCGGTATATTCTAGTTCACCCTATATTTCCTGTTTATACATCTATACCAATATTTAAACACCCTTTGTAAGATCATTCCACTTCTTCCCGATTTTTTATTTATTCTGCTGCTACACCATACCTCATACATAAGAGGCGGAGGATGTATTTCATTCTAGTCAAAAATCATATACCCACATTTCACCGAAAATAGTTGTTTTGAGATCCCCTGATTAAGAATAATTTTTTTAAACAAAATTGTTCGTGTGTATGTATGTGACAGTGCGTATGCGAACAACATAACTGATAAACAACTTACATACTCAGGAATCAGGACGTTGGTGCCCATAGGTATAAATACATGCAATGTTTATATTTTCTACCACATATATAGTAGGTAGCGAAGGAATTAGATCCGCCCAAAACTTCGATACCCACTTTTTTTTTTTAAAACAGTACCGGAGTCTGGTCAGGACTCCGGCGCTATACCCCCTGTTTACATTCCCCCCTGTATGATTACTGTATGATTAATGGTTTTACTGTTCCTTTTCACAAACATATAACACCCATGCCCAAGGCGGGACTCGAACCCACGATCCCCTGCCCACGAAACACCAAAGCTAGACGCCTTAGCGAGCAACGTCAATGCTCATTTGAAATCATTAGTGGCAACATTTTTTGAAGCCGGTGTTGCAAAGCTTGTGCACAGGTACGATTAATGTCTCAATCTTTTCGGTGATTATGTTGAAAAGTAACCGCAAGTGTACAAAAATTTTAGTAATAAAATAATTGTTTTCTATGAACTTGTCTTTTATTTATAGCCTATCGGAGGTTGAATAAAACGACTCTCGTATGCACTTTCGTAAGTGATATTTGTATACTCACGAATAAACTAAACAGGATAGAGATGGTGGTGATGATTACAATGCTAATCAACCTGAAGTTTGATTGGAACCACGGAATATGGACACTTAACTTACCGTGGTTGGAACCAGGACAGAATTAAGGGTGAGGCTACATACAACCCGATCGCAACGACTAGACGGGATGGTCCCGCTGTGGCTTGCCATTGCCTACCGCCGGATGTAGGTAAAGAGACACAACGCTCTGATGTGGCAAGAAGCGAGAAAGAATCCTAGCCGAGGAAAAATCTCCATGCCTCCACCCGGAATCCGGCTCCACCATTCCCGAGGCAGGCGCACTTCTAATGCTCTACGGGTCGGTCAAGGATACAGAAAATTATGTGGACGCAAAAAATCGCAATTTTTTCTATCTACTTCGTGTAGAAATAAAAAGTTTGCGGAAATAGTTTAAATGTACATTTCATTGTCGATACAAAGTGTACAGAGGAAACGGATCGATAGTTGGATGTTGACTATTTGCTCGACTTGAAATTCTACAAATTTTCGTTCTATTGCAATAGCACTTTAAGAAAATGACAAAAATGTTGAAAATTGAAAACAATAATGGTTATCTCTAAAATGCTGGTGGAACACAGAAGTTTATGTGTCTTCTATAAGATTTAGGATATAGCTTCTCACTTTTGAGAACACTAAGATTAATTGTTTAGTAATTTCTGGATCAAATTGAACAACTTTTCAAATCTTTAAAGAAATACATATACTCCTTGATTAAACATGAAATGAAAGTAATTTCACGAGTAAGTTGTTTATCATTTCTTAAAACTGTCAGTCTTAATTTCGAAATCAACACGTCAATAGATTTTACTTGCTTAGTGATTAAATAGAAAAAAATGCCATGTGCGCTTGTGTGTGTCTGTGTTTGTATGTGTGGTGTATGTGTGCATAGAATAACTCAAAACAAAAGTAGCTTAATACAAAGTTGGCATTTAATTTCAGCATCTCCCAAGGAATCCATGAAGATTTCCACGCCAAACTACCGTTATGTGAAACAATTTTCTAAAATGTTTATTTTCTTAAAAATGGCTCTTACGATTGTGATTAGAATATTATGTTTATAACATTTTCATGACGAATTTTCTGGGAATAGCTTCTAAAGTTCTCTTCATTCTGAATGACTCATGCACAGTTAGTAAACAATAAGCGATAGTACAAATAATAATAATAATATTAATATTAATAATAATAATAATAATGATAAATGTAGTTCTCATTAAAGCAAAAAAATTATATATTATAAGCTTTTTGTGGAGTTAACTATCTCCTAGATATTCCTTTTTATTGGTTTTAGTTTTATAACACTTAACTATTCTCAAATTTAAAGCTTTAGTTTATTTCTTTCTCTTAATCAAGTAGAGAAAACGATTTCAAAGAATCACATAGAGCTCTTAAGATGTGACTATCGAATATTCTGCTAATGCCGCTTTACCTACAAGAAATTATGCAATAACACAATTTCAGCAAATATTTATCTCAATTAACATGACGTAGATAGAAGAACACGCGTTTATAAGAACTGTTTCTACAAAAATGAGAGAAAGTCATGTGAGCGCAATGCAATAGATCGTGGAAATATGTTGCTGGCAGGTTTTGGATTGGCCGTATTTGATGTCAGTTCCTTTCCATGGCAGCCACCATGTAAACCACGATTATCAACTACTGCCAATGAAAATTTCTTGAAAATGAGAAAAGGTCACACGTCGTTTACGAGTCTAGATAAGTGATACAGTGAACATTGTGACGAAGGAACAGCTCCATAGCAATTTATTGGATTCATTATTGAACCAAGTCAGGAACCTGAAGAAGAGGCAGGCTTGGTTATTGCTTCCCCACAGTGTATCTTCACTCTCTAGACTTCAGAACAACAAAAATAAGTTAAGATGTCACACAGTTTCGTAAAAAAAAAAAAAAAAAAAAAAAAAAAAAAAAAAAAAAAAAACATAATGTTCATCATAATTTCGTTTGGAGTTGTTACTAGATATCTCAAAATAGACGCCTAAAATGCAACTCAGGGTGCTTTTAAAATCACTGTATTTCCTAGGAGTTTAGGTAATTTATATTTCAAAGAACCTCGAGTAATACTTTACATCAGGCAAAGTTGTAATTTGCTGCTGTCTAACATACTATTACAAGGGTTTTATCGCAGGCACTTCAAGAACTAAATGTAAATGTGGATATTTGGAGATGATATGCAAATCAAATATGTCATTTGACTCTCTTGACGTTTTCGTGAACGCTGGTCGTTCACTGCAGTACTTATTAGCTGAGGAAGCGGTCTTTGATTCCGATAAGCAAAATTGCTCAAGTCAATTTTCCTAACATCTTTCTCACTTGAAAGTAACCTTTATGGAGAAAAAAAAGCGTACACAATGCAGAAAACTTATGAGCATGGCGTGTTTAATACTGGCGAGGAAAAAGAGAGAAGGGAAAGCAAAAACGGACAGAAGAAAAAATGGAGTTGTGGTAATCATTAATAAATGCAAATGTATCTCGTGGTTTTCTCACAATTGAAGAGCGTCATTAAAAGGTCAACTTCATAAGTAGTTCACTGGGAAATAACAGTGCCTAGTTCACTGTTAAAGGCTCCAACCATGACAATTTTTCTCATATATTATTGCATGAATCTTTGCGATAATTGTTAGGCATACATCTTAATATTTTAACAAATATGAAGTACCAATTACTGCTACTTACTTACGTACTTACTTAGTTACTCGCTTCCTCTTTTTACCTATTGGTGTAGAGGATTTACGTGGGGATCGCCATCTTATTCTATCTTGGGCCAACCTCTGGCTTGTCTTCAGTCACTCCTCGATCCTGTAGGGAGATTCTGACATTGTCTTAAGTCGTTCTCCTTCTTCTTCTAGGGCTTTTCCCTCAAGTTTTGCTTCATAAATTATCTTTGGGAGACGGTGGTCTTCCATTCTTATATGTCCATATCATCTAAGCTGCGCTTGGTTTACTAGCTCTTTAACGGGGGGCATCTTTTGATTGTCTCTGATTGTAGCATTTCTTAAATGATTCCGCCGGATTTTTCCTTCAATCTCCGTAAGGTATTGCATTTCTGATGCTTGCAACATGTCAAATTTCTTTTCCGTACATGTCCAACTTTCGTATCCATAAGTTAAAATTGGGATATAAGTGTGTCTGTATACCGTCAGCTTTGTTCTTTTTGATATCTCCTTTTTTCCTATAATTGTTTTGCTTAATGCCCCAAATACTTTTCCTGCTGCTGCTATTGTATATAATTCGTTTATGATTTTCCCATCTGCACATAGTACATTTGAAGCTCTCTACTTGTTTTAATGATTTCCCGCCTAATTTGAGGTTGTGTGGCTTTGGATCCCGGCTTATAATCATCGTCTTTATCTTGTCTCTACTTATCTCCATACCTCCCCCTGTTAGTTCATGCACCTACATGTTTAAGTTCCTTTGTAGTTTCTCCTGTGTATCTGCTATTAGTTCCAAATCGTCTGCAAATATGCCTGCGGTGACTTGATAGTAAAAGCGGACGTTAAACACTATAACAAAAAAATCATCTGCAAATGCTAAAGCTTTGTTGTTTATCGATTGCAATCTCTAGTGTCCAACTTTGTATGCTAGCGTTCTTTTTTTCCTTTCTTTTATGTCATCCATAAGAAAAATGAAGAGGAGCGGGCTCATGATTACTCCTTACCTTACTCCGTTGATGGTATAAAGCTCTGTTGAAAAAACATTTGCTGTTCTTACATAACAGTTACTGCTAAACCCCTTTATTTGCCTCTAAGATGCACAACTTACGCTACACTTGTATCACCAACGTCGCACATTCGGTACACAGCACAGCTGAATCATTGAGTCTCAACTCTCAACTGATGTCATTGTCAACTGCACTTTTGAACTGTCTTTTGACTTTCCGGCCAGGCTCTCGTCGGTTCCTTGTATACCTATGCCCCGTAGTCCCGATCCCGAAAGTTCTAGTTACCGAACTTTGAGAATCGACAACACCGACGTCTCGAGAAGTTGAGTGAAACAGCAGTTCGTTCTACTATTGTGGTCGTTGAGCGTTATAGTTACTAGTTACATAACGCAGATCGCGTTATATTAGCCGCACTTAACCGGCCAGTTAGTGGTCCATTGTGTTTGAACTGGTACGGTCACTGTACATTGTTTTCGACACTGAAACGAGTTGCTAATACAGGATGGTACAGGACCTTAAAAAATCATAAAATTCATCCAGAATGAACAGGTCTTCAGAGCCTATTCCCAAAGGATTCTACATTTTATATGTCATGTAAATATCTGTAATATCAAAATTCATAAAATCAAAAATGTCGAAATATTTTCCTTATAAATGGTAGTTTCATATAGGGGGATTTCCCCCAAAATATTCATGTCGCATCCTTTTTTTTTCATGGTAGTGTTTAACGCCCGCTTTTACTTTATGTGGCACCGCAGGCGATGCCACTGGCAGTTCATGATATGAAGATGGAGCACCGATGAATGCGATGGTTGGGGAAACCGGAGAACCCGGAGAAAACCTACCCCTGCGCCCCTCTGTCCACCACAAATCTCACATGCGGTCGCTTGGGATCGAACCCGGGCCGTCTAAGTGAAAGGTGAGGCCTACAGTCACATCCTTGAAAGATACTAAACTTAAATACCTGGTTTGGTATGTTACCGAACTTTCGTTTTTGAGTTATCGTATTCAGTTCGCGCGCGCGCGCGTGTGTATATGTGTGTGTGTGTGTGTTTGTGGACAGCATAGCTAAAAAAAGAAAAGAACGTTAAATACCAAACTTGGTATTTAAATTTGGTATCTTCCAAGGGTGCGACACGAAGATGTTAAAAAAAAATCCCCCCACAAAAAACTATTCTTTACATGGAAAAATTTTCGAAACTTTTTATTTTTTCAAAAATGACTCAAACGATCTTGATTAAAATCTGTTATATTTAAGATATCTACATGCCAAATAATGTGTATATTTTTAATTTTCTGGGAATAGCCTCTAAAGACCTCTTTATTCTGGATGATTTTTATTGAATTTTGCATAACTGGTAAACCGTAAGAGATAGACAAAAACCTACTTCACATAAAATATAGAGCTAGTTAAATCACACAATTTATATTATAAGCATTTTTTGTGTGGAATTGACCGTTTTTGAGATATTCCTTTTTATTGGTTTCAGTTAACAAAATTATACTTTTCTCGTACTGGAATTTGTCAACTCCTGTGTACAAAGAAACTTCAGTCACATAGCAACCAGCTTTTGACTAATAATTTAGCCTATGCTACTACTCCCTTATTTCCCTTCTACTTGCATGGAAGCAAGTTGTAAGACTATTTTTTCTAATTTTTCCTTGATTAGCATGCATTAAAAAGAAGCATAAGCTTTTTAACAATAATTTGTTGCAGAGGTGGAGAGAAAGTCATGTGAATGGAACACATCAGATTTTTTTTCATAATTTTGTTCTGTAAAATGTTCAGATCAAGATGTTAAAAAATTAATTAAAAGTATTACACAATTTTACCTTACATTAACATTTGTGAATTAAAGAGAAACTCTAATGTTCTTGTCGTTACTATACAGACCAAAAGATTTTAACTTTTTATGTTCTGTTTACTGGGGTAAAAACTAGCTAAAAGTGTCCCCATTTACTGTGTTAAAGCTGACGCCATAATACTTGTTTTGGGTCCTTTACATTTTGGTAATAATTTAAATACAGTACAATTATGTTTGGTAAACTTTGTAAAATATAATAAATAAAAAGAAAACATCCGAAGAAATGGGACCTATGAACAGTCTACAGTACTATTGAATACAAGGTACTTTGCCTGCAATGAGGATGCAAGTATCCCCAAGATCACATTACATAAGATATAAAATCGCGAATACAAAATCAGCCATTGTTACTTTCTCTACACGTAGTATAGAGTAGGAAAAAAGGTGTGGTATTCCACGCAAAAATTCAATGTCAATATTTCACTGGAGGTATGTTTTGAGGACCCTGAATCCAGTAAAACATTTTTACAAAAGGCCATGTTGTATGTGTATGTAGACAGCATGGCTCAAACACTAAAAGAGTATTTTAAATTGAGTATCTTCCAAGGATGTGACACGAAGGTTTTCAAGAAAATTCTCCCACCCCAAACTACCCTTAACAAGGATAATTTTTTTAAAAAATTTGAAATTTAAAATTATTTTTTTTCAAAAATGGCTCTAAAGGTTTTGATTAAAATACCGATTTGTATTAAAATATTTTATTTTTGGGAATAGCCTCTGAAGACTTCTTCATTCTGGATGAATTGTGCATACTGGCAAACCGTAAGGGAGAGACACAAACTTACTACACAAAAATGTGCATTTCGTCATATAGAGTCCTTAGAGTTAAACTTTTCCGAGATGCTCTTGTTATTTGTTTCAATTTTAAACTGTGTAAATTTTCTCAAATAGGAAGTCACCTTTCGTTTCATTTTTATTTTGTTTTACTGCTGGCCACGCGAAGCGAACGAAACTTCAATTGCTTACAACGACCAATTTTAAAAGATTTGACTATTGCGTTAGCTTAGTGTAATTCCTTATTTCTTATCCATAAGGAAATAAGTAGTTCTGTCAATGTTTATCTGATTAGCACGATCTAGAAAAGAATAATCGTTTGTAAGAACGTTTATTTGCAGAATAAGTAAAGATTCATGGGAATTGAAACAGATCAGTGATACATACCTACAGGAGAGAAACTACAATAAAAATGTCAAATCTCTGTAAGTGTTCTCTTTAATACCTTTTAAACCCTTTATACAAGGAAGAAGATATTATTCGTGAATGATTCTAACTTGTAAATCATTTTTCTAGAGAAAAAGTGAGTCTATGGGCGGGAAAGCCTGGACACGTGTATTATTTTCTCTAGTATGTATGTTCACACAATGTACATACCAGTTAGAGTAGGTATTGCATTCCACCCAAAAATTCGGATTTCACCAGAAATAAGTTTTGAGATTCTCTGAGTCCAAAAATAGCTTTTTTTTTTTTTTAGAAAGAAAAAGGTACGTGCATATTTGTTTGTGTGTGTCTGAGGACAGAATAGCTCTTTTCAGACCGTGAAATACCAAAGCTGGTATTTATGTTAACTATCTTCCAAGAATGCGATACGAAGCTTTTCAGAAAAATCCCACCACAAAGTACCCTTTACATTGGATTTTTTTTCTCAAAAATGGCTCTAAAGATTTTGATAAAAATACCGTATATTAACAGATATAAACATACAAATAAACTGTTTATTTTGTATTTTCTGGGAATAACTTCTGAAGTGCTCTTTATTCTGGATAATTTTTGCAAAATTTTGCATAACGGTTAAACAGAAAGTGGTGAAAAAAATTTAAAATACAGAAACTGTAGATTCGTTAAAACACACAATTTATGTCATGTACTTTTTCCTAATAAAGTTGACGGTTTTAAAGATATTGCTTGCTATTGGTTTCAGTTTTTAAGTACCTAACTTTTCTCAAACGAGACCATGCTCAAGTGTTTCACATAGGGACCAGTTTCTAAAAGATTTAACTATCGCTTTAGCATAATGTATTCCGTTATTTACTATGAAGCAAGTAATAAGGTCAATTCTGCAAATGTTTATCTCGATAGCATGATGTAAATAAAATAATTATCTTTAGTAAGAATAGTTTGTGTTTGGAAGAACTGGAGAAAATTATGCGAATAGAACACATCAGACTTTTTACTCTACACGCACTAAGTACATAGTGTATAGAGAAGGTATTGTATTGCACCCAAAAATTCGATACAGAGATTTCGGCGGAAATATATGCTTGGAGATCCCCCGAATCCAAAGGAAACATTTTTAGAAAAAACTCCAGTGTGTTTGTCTGTCAGTCAGTCTGTGAGAGAGAGAGAGAGAGTGTGTGTGTGTGAGAGAGAGAGAGAGAGAGAGAGAGAGAGAGTGAGTGTGTGTGTGTGTATGTGTGTGTGTCGGCAGCATAGCTTAAAAGCGAAAAGACCGTTAAATACCAAACCTGATATTTAAGTTCAGCACCTCCCAAGGATGCGACACGAAGATTTTCAAGAAAATTCCTCTAGCCGCGACTACCCTTTACATGGAAAATGTTTTGAGAATTTTGATTTTCTCAAAAATGACTAACGATTTTGATTAAAATATCGCATATTAAATAATAATAATACAATACGTATATCTTGAACTTTCTAGGAATAGCCTCTGAAGACATCTTTATTCTGGAAGAATTTTGCGACATTTTTCATAAGTGGTAAACCGTAAGAGATAGACAAAAATTTACTTCAAAAATAAAAATATACAGCTTGTTAAACCACACAATTAATACTATAAGCATTTTTTGTGTAGTTGACCGCTTTTGAGATATTCCTTATTGGCTTCAGTTTTTAAATACTTACACTTTTCTCATATAGTTATTTCTCAACTTCTGGCCATACTGACACTGAAACTTTAATCTTATTGCAACCAGCTTTAAATACATTTGGCTATCGCTTTAGCCTATGGTACTCCCTTATTTCCCTTTTACTTACAAAGGAAGCAGGTAATAACACCATATTTGTTAATGTCTTCTCGATTAGCATGGAGTAAATAGAAGAATAAATATATTAACAATAATATGTTGCAGAGATGTAGAGAAAGTCATGTGAATGGAACACAGATTTTTTTTTTATTTTATCCAGTTTCACTAGGTTACAGCTCAATCTGGAACATGACTGTGACAATGATCCCTTGTTAGTACTTCTACAAGGCTTAGTACGAGATATGCTCGGCGGAACATTCATCCTTGCCTTAATTTCTACTGATTGGGTTGGGCAGGAGGGACAGTGATTCCCGACGCTAACGGGAAATTGAATCCAGCAATCTACACATCGGTACTATGAGCCGCTTTAAATTATGTTGCCTCCCACCTGTGGTAGGTGCTAGAACTATAAAATAGATTTGGGCTATCTTACCATGGACTCTGCCTCACACCGACACTTCAATTCGCGCAGATTAGATTATAAAGCATTCTGTAGGTTCGTTTTGGCCAGCAAGCCACTGAGCATAGAACTTGCCAAGGCGTATACATGTATACGTATGTTTATAGGTATACTACGAAAAAAACATTTCAAGTGCTAGAATGGGTTACTAATCTAATCTAATCTATTTATGATCTATAATATAATAAGTATATAAAACTAAAATATGATTATTTATTATGTACACTAATAAGTGCATACATGTCATAATTTACAATATATATTTACAAATTCGTTATAGTATTTACAATGCAAAAATGCCCAAATTTACACTATTTACTAAAGTGTAAAATATCATTAGATCTGCCTTTACATCCTTGTGTCATTACTAAATACTAAAAAATGCATCTGATTCATTGGTGCAAGTCTTATATATATATAAAAATAAAACCAAAAAAAAACACACACACACTAATATGCACAAAATGTAATACATTATGATACTTATAAAAACATTAATTATTAATATATTGTTAGACTAATTTGTTATTTAAATATCCATCTACAGAGTAAAATGTTGTACTGCATAGGTACTCCTTAAGAGAAGCCTTCAAAGCTATGAAATTGCTAACTTTTTCCTTGAGATTACTGGGGAGAACATCAAATATCTTGATTGTTTTGTAAGGAGAAGGCGCTTAATATACTTAGTTTAAGAAGCCAAATAAACGCAACTTAAATTTTTAATAAATTACGGCAAATAAATTAACTAATAAATAAACCTCTACATAAAATTCATAATCCAAATAAAAAATTAAAATAAGTAATGTAAATAAATCTCTCCTCATAAGATATTAAATATGCGTTTGTCCATAACAAAAGATAAACGCTTCAATGGCACCTGTCAATTATGTGCATTGTATGAGTTTGCGAGTCTGCAACTTGATAATGTTCCTCGTGGAAGCGTTTATGGATATTAAGAATTAGGTGCATATCATTAATTAAATAATGTGCAGTGGTAATACAATTTGTTGAATTAAAGTTTTTGAGGTACTTCTTAACAGTGCGGTCCTTAATTTGTCGGCTCGCGATCGTGCGTATACATGCTCTGCGCATTATTACACCTATTAGACGGGGGGGGGGGCCTCACACTAGTTACTCATGTCATAAGTGACAGTATGATCTTTGATAATGAATACTAACTTTGTTATAAATGAATTGAAAACGGTGTCCATCTATATGGAGACACTCCTTGTCGTCTCAAGGCTGCAATTCGTGAACAATAGTCACTCTGAAGGGCAGGCGTGATCAACTCCCTTGATTCTGTGCCTCAGCCAACAAACTTGCGCCGTGTCTGAAGTGAATACACACTTGACAGTAGGAATTATCTCTCTTCCTTATACAGGTGTTTATTATGTAGCGAACACGCAAGCCATCGACTCCTACGTTTATGCCTGCCTAGAAAGCTTCTTTCTTATTTATGTAAGTGTTTAATCATGCTCTTAGAAAACTAAATTTTCATTCTCATTACGCAACTCAGGCACCATACAAATTAATTTCTAAAATGGCTGGTCATATTCAGTGATATTAATGTAAAAGTTTTTCTTACAAATTAATTTTCATTTTGTTGTGAAAAAATTATAATGGTATTAACCAACTCAAACAGTTTGTTTTATTTTTCTAATACTATATTAGTCACTAGATTTTTGCAATACTTTATTTGAAGATTACCAATTACCACCACCTATAAAAATATGTATATCTTCACATCCAATTATTAATAGCTTTCAATACAAGAGCCATAATAAATTAATTAAGACCCTGCACTTAGGTGCATTATTCTATGAAAGGTGGATTACGTATTTCAAATACAAAATGTTGCATATAGCCACAGCACTTAAGGAATTATGTTCTTCCTTTCGCAGTTGGTTACGCAATTCTCAGCAGGCGATTCGCAGGAGCATCAAGCAAAGTTTATCCGAGCTAAGAGTAGGCATTTTTTTATTTTATTATACCCTGGCATAGATAACTATAAACGAATTGATGGTTAAGGGGAGGCATCTGTGAAAATTGCTAAAATCCATAGCTTTTGTCACAGAGATTTAACATTTTGCAAGTATTTGTGGCAAAGGGTTTCTAGTAAATGTACCAAATTTCATGTTTCTGATTAAGATAGTTTTTCCAAAAAAAAAGTATTGTGTTTTTTCTTCAATTTTTATGCTGTATCAGAAATGTTCCTTGCAAAATAATATGTGTTATAAATAAACTAAACTCTGTATGTTTCTTATGACTATGTGTACAAAACTTGCGATTTTTATTAAGCTATGCAAAATATTTTTGGAGAACAAAATATTGAATGCGTAGATGACCTGTTTCTTCCTAATGTTTTAATAATTTTCAAAATCAATATTCAATAACAATTAAACCATTCCAACTAGAACATAAAAATGTCAAGTTTTATGCACCACCTATCTAAGAATATGTGTGAAAAGTTTCAAAGCAATTTATTTAGAATTGCATTACAAGGAGCATTTTATACAAAGAAAAATTTTGCATAACAGAAAGCGGAGAAAAATGACTTTAAAGTTTTAAATGTATAAGATCATATAATTAATGCTTCAAAACTCCCCTGAACCATATGAAAGTCCTTCAACTAACTGTTTAGCTTCATCTTTAAACTTTGCTACTCTTAACTCTTCCTTTCCTGTTTTGAATGTGCCTAATGTACTTAGAACATTTGCTTTAATATTCGCCTATTCCTAAGGCTACTTCTTTTGCTGACAGGACTTATTTTACTAGTTGAAAGTTTATTATTTAATTACGCAAGCGCTCGTGATATTAGAAAAAAATCAGCTCATCAATTTTATTTTGTACTACTTTCAATCAAGCATAAAATTGTTCAAGCTTCCGTTTCGAAAACTGCATCGTGTGGATCAATTTAAATTTTTGAAAACTGTTTCTTTGTAAGTATTAGAATGTCATAATCTCCTGCAGAAAATTTTAAACCAAGAATATCTGTGAACTCTTACGGACTGTTTACACAAATTCTGCTGAAGTATATAAAGCAAAGTAAACCTGCAAGTCAATTGGTCCAAATCAAGCTGCATAATAGTGAAAAGGTTAAAGCACCGCATGTTAATAAAAATAACAGGAAATTGAACTACAAGCATCACATTATTTAATTAGGCCCAAAAAAAATCGTTTTTTGCACTTTTTGATCAAATTTAAATTAATGTTAAAAAATCTCATGTGTACAATTCACATGACTTTCTCTACATCTCGGCAAAAAATTATTCTTAAAAATCTTATACTTCTATTTACGTCACGCTAATCAGAAAAAATTAGCAGAAATAGTATTATTACTTGCTTCCTTGTAAGTAGAAGTGAAATAAGGTAGTACCCTATGTTAAAGTGATAGTCAAAAATTGGTTGCTATGTCAATGAAGTTCCTTTGTTTATATGGATAGGAGTTGACAAGTTCCTGTATGTGAAAAGTATACGTTTTTCATAGCAGAAACCAAAAACAAGAAATATCTAAAAAACGATGCACTCCACGAAAAAAAGTATATAAAATAAATCGTGTGTTTTAACGTGCTCTACATTTTTTGTCAAGTAAGTTTTTGGATATATCTTACGGTTTAGCAGTTATTCAAAATTCCGTAAACTTCAACCAGAATTAACTACTCTTCAGAGGCTATTCCCAGAAAGTTCAAGATGTACATATTATTTGTCAGGTAAATGACTTTAATATATGATATTTTAATAAAAATCGTTTGAGCCATTTTTTTAAAAAATAAATGTGTGTTCTATTCACATGACTTTCTCTATATCTCTGCAATAAATTATTGTTAGAAAGCCTATTCTTCTATTTACCTCATGCTAATCGAGAACAAATTAACAGAAATAGTCTTATTACTTGCTTCCTTGAAAATAGAAGCGAACTAAGAGAGTACCATAGCTTAAAGTGATGGTCAAAAGCTGGTTGCTATATGACTGAAGTTCCTTTGTTTGTGTGGAATGGAGTTGACAAATTCCTGTATAAGAAAAGTACGGTTCTTAAAGCTGAAACAAAACAAAAAAAAAACAAAAAAAAACAAAAAAAATATCTAAAAACAAGCAATTCCACGAAAAAAATGTATATAACATAAATTGTGCGTTTTAACGTGCTCTACATTTTTTGTGTAGTAAGTTTTTGTCCATCCCTTACGGTTTAGCAGTTATTCAAAATTCAGTAAAATTCATCCAGAATAAACTAACTACTCTTCAGAGGCTATTCCTAGAACATTCAAGATATACATATTTTTGTTGGGTAAATATCTTTAATATACGAAATTTTAATCAAAATCGTTAGAGCCATTTTTGAGAAAATCAAAATTTGTGAAAAAAGTTCCATGTAAAGCGTAGTTGGGGGTTGGGGGATTTTTCTCAAAATCTTCGTGTCACATCCCTGGAAGATACTAAAATTAAATACCAAGTTTGGTATTGTACCTACTTTTCGTTTTTGAGTTAGTGTGTTCACATACACACGGACACACCCACACACAAACGCGGACCTTTTACTGAAAATGCTTTTTTAGATACAGGGGACCCTGAAACATATATTTCCGGTGAAATCTTGGTATCGAATTTTTTGGTAGAGTGCAGTACTTTCTCTCTACACTATATACATAGTGCGTGTATAGAAAGTAAAAATTAGCAGAAATAGTCTTATTACTTGCTTCCTTGGAAGTAGAAGCGAAATAAGGGAGTGCCATAGGTTAAAGTGATAGTGAAAAACTGGTTGCTATGTGATTGTAGTTCCTTTGTTTGTATGAACAGGAGTTGACAAATTCCTATATGAGAAAAGTATATTTTCCAAAGCTGAAATTAAAAATAAGGAAGATCTTATAAACGAGCATCTCCACGAAAAAAATTTATATAACTTAAATTGTGCATTTTAACGTGCTCTTCATTTTTTGTGTTTTAAGTTCTTTTCCATCTCTTACAGTTTAGCAGTTCTGCAACATTCCGTAAAATTCATCCAGAATAAAGTAGTCTTCAGAGGCTATTCCCAGAAAGTTCAAGATATACATTTTATTTGTCAGGTAAATGTGTTTAATATATGCTATTTTCATAAAATTCGTTAGAGCTATTTTTAGAAAATCACAATTTTCGAAAAACGTGCCATGTAAAGGGTAGTTGGGTGTGGGGGGATTTTTCTCAGAATCTTCGTGCCGCATCCCTGGAAGATACTAAACTTAAATACGAAGTTTGGTATTTTATCGACTTTTCGTTTTTGAGTTACCGTGTTCACAGACACACTTACACACACGGACCTTTTTCTGAAAATGCTTTTTTTTGATAAAGTGAACCCTAAAACATATATTCCCGCTGAAATCTCGGTATCGAATTTTTGGGTGGAGTGCAATACCTTTTCTATACACTATGTACACAGTACGTATTAGGAGAAAGTAAACATTGGACTCGCATTTCACTTTTGGCGATCGACATGACTCCCAAGTGTTCTCACAGATCTTGACCGACTACGGTAGCTCAATCACCAAAGTAGCGTCCTGCCCCGCCCACTCATCAAACCATCCACTCCAGGATTTCGGCTAGTTTTCTCGACTTTACAGCGGTTCTAGCTTTTTCTCAAGAAATCTATGTACCCCTCTAAAGCTTCTGAGCTGGCTGCAGCCTTGAGAAAAACTTTATATGCCGTTATTATTTAATTGTTTACTTGAGAATTCTTGGTGTGTTTGCCAGTTGCCTTTTATTCTTATATAACGGCCATTAGAGGTGATGAGAGCCTATTTAACAAATAGATATTCCTACACCTTTGTTCTTCTTCTTTCTTTATTTGTTTATCTTTAAAAAATGGAGAGTGCATGGAAGAAAATGTTACCAAAATAGATTACACTAAAGTAACGATAAAACAATATATTTCGAAAGTTAATGACAGAAATACAATATTATTTTAAAGCTATGCATGACAAAAAACTTAAGGAATTAACTGCCTCTAAGTTCGAGTGGTTAGGGAGCTGACTTCCCAATCAGAGGTCTCAGGTTCGATTCCTGGCTGATGCCGGCAATTTTTCTTTATCCGGAATCATTCCCTATCCTCCAGATTTTGAAAGTATGTGTGTATTTTTGAAGAAAATTAAATGTTTAAAATTCCAACGTTTATGAACCTACAATCAACAAGTTGTTTCATAAGTTAAAGCACGCGATATCACCATAGACGTTAAATGGGGCTACATAAATGAGACAATTAAAAAAAAAAAAGAAGAAAACTTTAGGAATTATAAATATCGTGTAAAATATAACAAGAAAGGAATATAAATTACCTGCTCATAGCACAAATAACATCAAACGAACAATTTAAAAGCAAAATAAAATCAATACAACCACTTGTGATATCTCTGTATTAATAATGGATATCTCCATATTAATAAAATCAATTTAAACAGTCACTATTATAAAGCATGCACTATCATTTTATCGTTTGGATTGTGAAATTTAAGGTGTCTGTAAATTTAATTTGGAAAAGCTGTGTTTATGTAGGATGCTTGGCAGTTCTTAGCTTGGATATAAAATTATCACATTAAACTGCTGAAATGATTATGGTGTGAAATTTTAATCAATCATTAGCATTTTTTTAGATGCAAAGTAAAATCACTATAAATTTATAAACAATAAATTGGTATTTGTTTTACTAGCACTTTTGCAATAATATAGTTACAATTTAAAATATATGTTTATTAACACTTTTAACGTATTAATAGGCAGGTTACGTGCAAATAGACGAATTGTGAACTGAAATATTAATATTCAGAGAATATTTTATTACTACTTCTGTTGCACATGTAGCAATTATTTTCATTGTTAAAACATCTTCTGTTGGAGTGTGAAGCTCTAGAAAAAAGAGTCCTCATCCTTGAACTGTCTAAACATCCCACAGAAGGGTATGAACTTGTAAGGCAAATAACTGGGTAATTGAACGGGCTGAACTTAACTTATAACAAGCTAAGGAGCTACACAAGAAATATTTTAGGCTGAGGTGATTAGTCTGTTAAAATAACAAAGATGTGCTCACATTCAAAGTTAAAAAAGTATGAAGTACTACACCTCATACATGTAATAACTAAAATACAAGAGCATGGAGTACTGTGAGAATGAAATAATTAAGGTTGCAAATAAACATTTATGAAAATGCTACATATTATGAGGTACCAGTTATTCAGAACTATTCATTTTTCTGCAGAGAAAAATTAAACACTAGTCCATACTTATTCTTGCTTTTTTTAAACATTAAGTGCTAATGTCAACATTTCCTGAAAATCTTTGGTTATGACACCAAAATTGCAAATGTATGGAAAAAAATTAAACCACACAAAGTTTCATGCTATCAGTTCTATTTTGAGTAAAACCAAATTGAGACAGTTAAAAGCATATTACATTATGATAAGGCTCCAAAGAACCATTGCACAGAAAAAATATATGCTAAACTGAACATTCATTTTTCATTATTAACGTTATGCATCAGATTAATACCATAAATCACACATAGCCTGAAAAATTAATCATATAATCTTTAAATATATTAAAAGGGCAATAATTCGAAACTTTCTACGCAACATGTAAAGGGGTTTAATTAGGTGGCATTTTGTTTCTTCCTAACAGAGTAAACACATGTGGATTTTAAAGCTATATGAATATGTTGGTAATATTACAAACAATAATTTACTAAAAAAATAGATACATATATTCAATGTAATATTTAGGTATATATATATATATATATATATATATATATATATATATCTATAACTGTTACATAATAATTGTCCTCATCAAATAATGCACTTTATTTCACCTACCCTTACACAGTTATTTTCTCTGATGCACACATGGCAGTAACCAGGGAGAAGTTTTGGGATTGAAAGCATCCTTTCAGATAAAAAAAAAAAAAATTAAAATATAATTAAAATAATGGCAATTTCCTTATTGTAATTTCAAATATTGCAACAGAATTTGTGAATATAAAACAACATTTTAAACAATATTTCAGCTCATGATTAGTTCAAATTTAGCATTTGAGTTTATACAGTTTAGAAAAATTAATCCCTAAACAAATCTTAACATTTTGATGGTTTTGCTATTCCATACAATGTAGACTGTTCCAATAATTATAGTTGTAATGACAGAGCAAATTAATTAGCATACAGAAACTGAGGAATCATATTTAGGTTTTTTGTACATAATATTTTGTATTCTATAAACCTTATCATTTAAAATTCCAAAAACCTTATGCTTTTTTAGACAGTGGGTAATATGTAACTATTTAAATATAAATTATTGTATGTTCTTACTGGCTACTAAGTAAAGTGGCGTTCTTTCATGTAAAAAAATCTAAATTTTTAGATAAAAACATTTTAATGAATTACTTATTTGCATAATTATACTCACAATCTCAAATTGATTAAAAGTCATTTATCTGATATTATGATAGGTATACATGCATTAGTTTTAAAATCATTGTTTATACTTATGATTGCAGAATACCCAGAATGATACTCCATATCTAATAATTGTGTAAACGTATTGGTAGTATTATAGCATGATAATATTATATTATTATAGCATACCTGTGTATGAAAACTTTGTCTTAGTCTCCAAACCACAGAACAGAGCTTCTGAAACTTCTTACCTAATATGTGCCTTTTATAAGGCCTGAGGTTTGATATTTTGTGCTGAGATTTATTTTGTTTATTTTATAACCATAATATTTGAAAATGTGCCCAGTGAAGTACTTCTGCATTCTCATGTAAGGCATAAAAATGGCTCTAAATTAATTTCAATTTTCATTACTGATTTACAAACTAGTTAGTACTACTTAAGCATTTCACTTGTACCAGACCTCTAGATGACAAAGGGTTTTATTTTTAACAAACTCTAGGCACTCCTAAGACCATACTAAGCTTCACAAAAAGTAATTTATGTGTATCTTCCAACATAGCAGTTCACCATGTGGTATTTTCTGGAACCTCATAGCCAGTTCTATATCTGAAACAAGTATAATATAATCATTAGTACATAAATAATAATAGTAACAACAACAACAACCAATTGTTGTTATTGTCAAGGGTAAACACTGCCAACCAGACTGCTAGAAAGACTGACAGAAATGCTTTAGGAAATTTGTGAGAAGTTCAATTTTAGAATGTCAAAACAAGAATAAACTTTGTAAAGCATTAATAATTAGAAGGTATGCCATCCCATCAGCATCATCATCATGAAATAGAAATTCAGAAGTGTACTTTAAATATAGGCATTATTATATTAAAAGGTTTATATTGGTAATATAAAGGTATGCATTTCTTTCTCAACCACCTGCACTTGAGAAAAATATTTAATTTGCCAGATGCTGAGTGGTAGGCACTTAAATTCAGTTAGCACGAAAAATATAATATTAACAAATTCTCTTTACTCCAGGCTTTTGATTTCAGACTCAATTTTTTGCCCATTATTTTAAGAGCGTGTCCTTATTTTAATCATTTTGCAATATAAAGAAAGGCTGTGAGTGATATAGGTTATGTTTGTTCATCTAATATACCACCTTCTGCATATTTTGCCATTAATTAATGCGTGCAACTTTTTAAATATTTAATGATAAATAGGTATTGTTTATTGAGCTGTGTATTCAAACGATAATGAGCTTATAAACACTTAAATTGTTTGGTTTTATTTACAGTGTTATAACAGCAGCAAAGAAATTCGTACATAATGGTGAACAAAGCAGGTAGTGTCAGCATCAGTCTATACGGAATGACACGTTGTGCTGTATACTTTTAATGTAAATACAGTTTCACGTGAGCTTTAACAAGTTTAGAGATTGACAGTAATTCTGATTAATTGTGTGGATATATGCACATGTACTTTTACTTTACAATATGTACTTCCACTGTCACTTTTGCTTTCAAATACGTATTAATATGCAATTAATTTAAGATTATATTGGTAGCCCCTTACCTTAAGGCTAATCTTGATACTATTCCCACATTTCTTTGGTGTTTACAGGATCTTTCTCGCCATTTTGCGATAGTTCTTGGAGTTTTTGAGCTTTGGGGAACTTGAAACTACTAGAATTATATAAAAGAATTATAATCTAATAAAAATAGAGCTAAACAGAAAAGGCAAGAATAAAACGAAGCAGTTCAACAATGAAATTGTATATCAAAACTAATTTCCAATATGGCGCAACATCCACAGAATAACAGAAAACAATGACTAAGAATGATGAGAATGCGCGGGGGTAACTATGGGACGTTCTCTCGCACACTACCGGCTCCAATTGTTCTCATACGGCAGCCAGCGGAAACATATACGAGTCCAATTCGGTCAATGGAGTTGGACGAGGATGCACCCTAGTGTAGCGAGATATTTACTCTAAAGTATTACATGACCTATGAACACTGCTGAAAATTCAAATTAATGTAGCTGCAAAAATAAGACACCAATAATTTTCAAATGCATAGTACTGCAAATGCAGACTCTTGGACAAGTCTAAGGAATGCAACCACAATATACAAGAGTATCCACAAATATTTTCTTGTATAAGTAAATCTTGCTATCAAAATCGCGTAGGTACACTTTTTGTTTATATCTCTATTTAAGAATATACTTTTCGATAATTTTCTAGATATAAATTAATTAATATTTCCAGTAATAAAATTAACATAGCTTCTAAGCACTTAAATAAAATGAGAGAAAATGTCCCTTAGGCACAATCATCAGAAAGAAAGAATCCACGATTTCTGTAAAAAAATTGGAGTCATCCAACATTGTCCGGTCTTCTTCCGGAATGTCCCAGTATTTCTCCCCACAAAGTGGACAAAGGGCATTAGCCCTACGTTCTCTCTTTATGCTCCTGCTTTTTGGTTCCCTGTTCCTCTGCTTTATCTTTCTTAAACTACGAATTGTTAATATTTGAGCTGTTTTTCTCTATGCTGACTCTTCTCTCCAGTTTTGTTTAACTTCGGAAGCGGATAAATGTCTCTTGGGGACAGGTTCCTATGGAGGCGCAGACAAGTATACTCCAGGTCCTTAACCGTTTTCCGTTGATATTTGCAAGGCAGGACATTCGTGACAGTAGCAGCGGTAAAGTCCATATTGTTGAAAACATAAACATTTTATGTCTATATGCCATAAGTTTTGAAAGCTTTCAATTTTTACTTTCTGTACACGTACTATGTACATAGTGTATAGAGAAGATATAGTGATGTACACAATTTTTTTTTAATTTTATTGTGGCAGATCAGCATTTATGCTATACAGACCATAGATAACAACAAGATAACAAAAACATTAAATACATTAACATTTGAGGTTGACCATATTGGCTCCTCTAACATAAACAAAAATAGATTATTAGTACAGAAATGATAATATAACTTTATAAATAAATGTTACAATAATTGAATGAAAGTAAAAGTAATAACAATAATAAATTAAAAAAAATAAACTATATCATTATGAAATTTATGAATAATTATTAACAGGAGTCCTCTGTGTCACTGGTTAAAAATATTGTGGTAGTTTTCTTTTCAGTCTTCTATATGGTGTTTTGATATGCTGGTTAAATACTTGAACCTCAGTTACGTTGCTTAATTTGTTGAAGAATGTCTTGGAGAGGTGTTTCATACCGAGATTTCACCGGAAATACATGATTTGAGATCTCCTGAATAAAAAGAAACATTTTTAGAAAAATGTCCGTGTATGGGTATTTAAGTTGGTTATCTTTCAAGGATGTGACGCGAAGATTTTCAAGAAAATCCCCCACCCTCAGCTACCCTTTCATGGTACATTTTTCTAAAATTTGATTTTCTCCAAAACGCCTCTAACGATTTTGATTAAAATATCTTATATTTAAGATATTTACATGACAAAATGTATATCTTGAAATTTCTGGGAAAAGACTGACGACCTCTATTCTGGATGATTTTTATTGAATTTTTCGTAATTGCTAAACCGTAAGAGAACAAAAACTTGCAACATAAAAACTGTAGATCTGTTAAAATACAAAATTCATGCCATATGCATTTTTTCGCGCAGTTGGCCGTTTTCGAGATATTCCTTGTTATTTATTTCATTTTTTTAATATTTAAACTTTTTTCATGCTGGAACTTGCCAATGCTTGGCCACGCAAAGAAACGGATTTAAATCCCATAGGAACCACATTTTAAACCGTTTGGCTTTATGTTTATCCTAGTGTATTCCCTGGTGTCCCTTCTACGTATAAGAAACTAAGTAATAAAATCGCTTCTGCTAATGTTTTATAATGAAATATAAGAGTAACCATATTAACAATAATTTGTTACAAATATGTAAAGAAAGTGAATGGAACGCATTAGTTTTCTTATTTGAAGTTATCCTATTGTAAATATTTGCAATCAGTTCTCGAATATGATACTGTGTGATGATCCTATCCAGGTGAGTTTCACACTCTTGAGAAAATGTAAAAAAAAAAAAAAAAAAAAAAAAAAAAAAACACCTGTAATATGGTTCTATTTTTAAATCATTATCTATCCCAAATTGAAAAATTTACTACCAAGATTTCACAGCAATAAATAGATGTGCACAAGTCTAGACTATACATGTGAACTCTGGGCACGTAATCTTAGCCACGGGTGTAAAGTTCTACATTTGATAGCACCAAACGCCCTCCTTGCAACGCATGCTTCGAAGGTAATTTGGTAGTGTTAAGAATTGTAAAAAACTTGGTAATATTCGTCAGTCTTGCAAACTGTGAATATCTTAAACATTAATAAATTGCTTTTAGATGCCTTTGAGCCAAGTTTTTTTTTTCTTTGATTATTTGCTTTCTCTACACCTATTATGTACATTGCGTATAGAGAAGGCGTTGTAATGCACCCAAAAATTCGATACCGAGATTCGCCGGAAATATATGTTTTGAGACCCCCTGAATAAAAAAAGAATTTTTAGAAACTTTCCCGCATGTGTGTGTGTATCTGTCTGTCTGTCTGTCTGTCTGTCTGCCTGCCTGTCTGTGAGCAGCATAGCTCAAAAATCGAAAATTCCGTTAAATACCAGATTCGGTATTTAAGTTCGGTATCTTTCAAGGATGCGACACGAAGATTTTCAAGAAAACCTCCCCACCCCAACTACCTTTTACATGAATGCCGAAAGTAAAGACAAGTGTTTGTTCTCGTTTGGAGCAATATGTTGCTGAATCTTTACAAGTGATGGAAGAATTCTATCAAAGATGTGGTAAAACTGTGAATGCAGACCAGCGATCTCAAGTCTTGCAGCTCTTAGCAGGTAATAGAAATGGCCGCTTCACACACAACCAGTAGACAAGTTCTTTTAGGTGAACCAGCTTCCTCTTCACATACCCTAGTTTCAAAAAGTTTCGATTATTGTGCAGATTTAGGCAAAACCTTCCTTTCGTATGGTATTCCTTTATATAAACTGAGAAGTACAGAACTCAGACATTTTCTTACAAAATATACAAATTTTGAAACACCAGAAGAATCAACATTAAGAACATTGTATGTGCATGCCTGTCACGAAGAAATGCTAAGAAAGATCAGAGCAGAATGTGAAAATAAAAAAAATTGGATAAACATTGACGAATCACCAGACTCTAGGTCTAGCGGTAGGAAATTGGGAGATGTTGTGGTAGGTAGCGGTGTTTTCTAATAGCATGCAGAGAAATATCAGCATCGAATCTTGTAACAGTGGCTCGCTTATTCAACGAATCTCTGCAATTGTTATGGCCGAATGGGGTGAAATTTGATAGTGTTCACTCTTAATTACGGATGGTGCTCCATACATGAAGAAGGCAGCTAAAATTCTTTCTGTAAGTAACCCGTAGATGGTAAACAGAGTATGTGAACAGATACACACATTGTATCCTGAACTGGACAAATTGATCTCAAATGGTAAAAAGGTGTTTGTGAAAGCGCCAACAAGTATTGATTTGTTCCGAGTGAAAAATCCACATCTTGAACTTCCACCTAGATCCATAGTTAATCTTTGGGAACATGGTTGGAAGCAGCAGTGTATTATGCAAACAATTTTTAAAGTTTTTTATTGGTGATTGATGAACTAAATAAGGATGACGCTTCTTCAATTGAAATGCTTCAGTACTTACTCAATGACAGTACACTAGAAAATAAATTGTCTTACTTATCTGCAAATTTGAGTTTGTTGTTTCAGTCTATCAACAAATTAGAAACATCAACCAACTTGTTAACTGAGACGATTAATGAAGTGCATGGCATTGAGACAAAAAGGTCCAATAGCGGAAGCTATAGAACAGAAATTTAAAAATGTGTTCGAAAAAAAAGTGGTTTTCATACTACGTGCAAAATATCCAAGGCTTTGGAAGGGAAAGTAGACGTTGGTGATATTGAAAATATGTGTGCCAGTGACATTCCTTTGATGAAATACTCATGTACCTTCTGCCGGTATCGTGCATTGTTTCGAGACAACCGACATCGGTTTGTGATGGAAACTTGGAGAAAGTTAACAGTGAGTTGTTTCAATTCCCCACTGCCTCAGCATGATTGGTGAGTGAGTTTTAACATAAATATTTACAGCTTTTTAATATTTAAACAAAATATGTTTGCATTTTTTTTTTTGCATATTTTTAATATTTTTCCTACATAAAAATAAAATATTTCAAAGTTTTTAGCACATTAAAATCCATTCCCTAATAATTATTGTTGTATGGTAGAAGCAGTCCTTACCATGCAACTACAATATCTTGTTAATTTCAGTCGTCGCTAAACTGAATTGATTTTTGCAATGAGTTACTATGTAATTTTTTAGTTTCTCAGTCTTCATCGCTAAATTCCAGGGAAGGTAAACAAAAAGCTGTGACCAGTAATGTAATTGGGTGTAACAGTTTTCGGTGTAACTTTGGAAATCCAAACAAATTATGGGAGAATTCTAAATTAGTGCCACTATTGAATAATACGATTTACTCGGCATACATGGAAACCAAAAACGAATAATATGAGTCTGCACAGTGCATTACTATTCTATTCATTTTATTCATTCCTATATGCAGTTAGACTGAAAAGAAAAAATCTAATGTGTTCCATTCACATGACTTTCTCCACATCTCTACAAAGCTTATGCTTCTATTTACTTCATGTTAATCGACAAAAATTAGCAGAAATAGTATTATTACTTGCTTCCGTGTTAGTAGAAGGGGGGGAAAAAAAAGGGAGTACCATAGCTTAAAGTGATTGTCAAATGCTGGCAGCTCTTGGCCAAATTATCTGGTGGTGCACAGTTTAAAGACTTACTAAAATCAAAATTAGAGTGTTGTTTATGGACGCTCTTTAACTGCTACGGTTCTAAGCGTACCGTTTTATTTTGGACGTTAAAGACCGCTTAATATTGCTCAGAGGCCTCTTTATCAGGTTTTTTTACGTGACGCAAATCTAGACACGGCACAATGACTGTACTTCTCTTACGAAAGAAGGGATTTTTACGCCTGAAAATTTATCAACCGGGTTTGAACTCGCGACCTCAAGAACCAGAGTTTAGCATGTTACACCTAGACCTCGGATGACGACAGACTAAAATTAGTGAATACTAAAAGCTACCGGTGGAAATGAAATGCTAATTTGTGTATAACATACTAACCTTTCTGTTTGTAGATGAAGTTCATTCTTCGATCCTTTGCTTGAGAAAATACTTCACTGACTCTGGTTTAAGTCAGGAACTGAACGCGATATACTCCGAGAAATTTGAACACGAACCGTTTACCTTCACATGTTTGCCATAGAATTGCAGAGAGGTGACCTAGCTGCAGTTCACCCTGAAGACGAGGAAGTTGCACTTCTTCGAAACGTTGGTGTCAAACCAAGTTTTTACCTGGCTAGAAGCCCAAGAAGATTTTGAATTAATACGTCGCCAGGAAAGCTTCAGTTCTTATTTTTGCTCTACATTAGTTTTGTGGTAAGTTTTTGTCCATCTCTTACGGTTTAGCAGTTATGCAAAATTCCGTAAAATTGACCCAGAATAAAGTAGTCTTCAGAGGCTATTCCCAGAAAATTCAAAATATACATTTTATTTGCCAGGTAAATATCTTTAATATACGATATTTTAATCAAAATCGTTAGAGCCATTCTTTTGAAAACCAAGAGTTTCGGAAAAAGTTCCTTGTAAAGGGCAGTTTGGGGTGGGGGGATTTTTCTCAAAATCGTCGTCTCACATCCCTGGAAGATACTAAATTTAAATACCAAGTTTGGTATTTTTCAGACTTTTCATTTTTGAGTTATCGTGTTCACAGACACACGGACACACTGACACATACACGGACCTTTTTCCGAAAATGCTTTTTTTGGATACAGGGGACCCTAAAACATATATTTCCGGTGAAATCTCGGTATCAAATTTTTGGGTGGAGTGCAATACCTTTACTATACACTACGTACATGGTGCGTATAGAGAAAGTAAAAATCTGATGTGTTACATTCACATGCCTTTCTCTATATCTCTGCAATAAATTATTTTTAAAAAGCTTATGCTTCTATTTATTTTCTGCTAATCGAGAACAAATTAGCAGAAATAGTCTTATTTCTTGCTTCCTTGTAAGTAGAAGCGAAATAAAGGAGTACCAAAGGTTAAAGTGATAGTCAAAAGCTGGTTGCTATGTCATTGAAGTTCCTTTGTTTGTATAGACACGATTTAGATAAGTCCTGTATGAGAAAAGTACTTTTTTTATCACTGAAACCAAAAACAAGGAATATCTAAAAAACAATCAACTGCACGAAAAATATGTATATAACATAAATTGTGTGTTTTAAAGTGCTCTACATTTGCTGTATAATAAGTTTTTGTCCATCTCTTACGGTTTAGCAGCTATGCAAAATTCCGTAAAATTGACCCAGAATAGAGTAGTCTTCAGAGGCTATTCCCAGAAAATTCAAGATATACGTTTTATTTGTCAGGTAAATATCTTTAATATACGATATTTTAATCAAAATGTTAGAGCCATTTTTTAGAAAATCAAAATTTTCGAAAAAAGTTCCATGAAAAGGGTAGTTTGGGGTGGGGGGATTTTCCTCAAAATCTTCGTGTCGCATCCCTGGAAGATACTAAACTTTAAATACCAAGTTTGGTATTTTGCAGACTTTTCGTTTTTGAGTTATCGTGTTCACAGTCACGTGGACACACGGACTCGAGGACACACACACACGCGCGCGCGGACCTTTTTCTGAAAATACTTTTTTTGGATACAGGAGACCCTAAAACATATATTTCCGGTGAAATCTCGGTATCGAATTTTTTGGTGGAGTGCATTACTTTCTCTATACACAAAGTACATAGTGCGTATAGAGAAAGTAAAAAAAGATGGCACATATTCTAAAGACACAGAAGACACACTAAATCATATATGAATTATTATTATTATTTTTTTCTTTTGCTTAACGTCCTTTAATCGGTTCCAGAAGATGAAAAGTGCAATGATAACGATCACCATAAACAAATAAGAAGAAGAATTACAGAATATTTGGATATTCCTAACGACGTGAATTTCACACAGGAGGAAATTGAAGAGTAATTCATCACTTTAATCCTAAGAAACACCAGGAGAGGACGGCCTATCCAGTGATGTTATCTTGAGGGTTTTTCAAAAAGTGCCCCAATTTACCACTGCAGTGTACAATAGCTGTTTTAAAAAAGGACACTTTCCAAAAAATTATGTGTTCCATTTACATGACTTTCTCTATATCTCCGCAATACATTATTTTTAAAAATCTTATGCTTCTATTTACTTTCTGCTAATCGAGAAAAATTAGCAGAAATAGTCTTATTTCTTGCTTCCTTGAAAGTAGAAGCGAAATAAGGGAGTACCTTAGCTTAAAGTGATAATCAAAAGCTGGTTGCTATGTCACTGAAGTTCGTTTGTTTGTATGGACAGCAGTTGACAAATTTCTGTATTGGAAAGGTATGTGTTTCGTAGCAGAAACAAAAAGTAAGGAACGTCTCAAAAACGACGAACTCCACGAAAAAAATGTATATGCATTTCTTCGAAACGTTGGTATCAAGCCAAGTTCTTACTTGGTTAGAAGCCCGAGTAGATTTTGAATAAATACATTTTTGATTTATGAAGTTGTGGGTATTGAAATGCTTATGGTTTTTTCAATATAACTTATTTATTTTTGAGGCAATTACTAAGGAAATCATAAAATGCATCCTTAAATCTTTAGTTAGCACAGTTGAGAATATGAATTTAAATTTTCATACGAATCTGAAACGCTAAGAATAAAGTTCATGCGCAAAAATGTAAACCTGATATAAACCCACATATAGAAAGCAGCAGTAGGTGGATAGCGCATGGGTTATTTAAACATATTGTTGGGCTTTTAAAAATCGCGAATTGAGAAAAATGTTTGGTCAATATAAACTTTCTTTTTACTTATGAAATCAGTCCCAGTTCCCCTTAATAAGAAGTAGAGAGAAGAGTATTATTTTGTAAGAGTAGTTTCAGAAGAGTGAGTTGAAAAAGTTACATGAATGCAGCAGGATATATTTTTTCTTCAGAGAGCCTGCAAAATTTATCTCTAAGATAAGGGGAAAAACCTATAAGTTATATTTGTGATTTGTTTGCAAATATTTTTCATGTGTGCTGACAGCAAGTTGGAACACTGAATCTGACTTAAAAATTCAACGCCATGACCGAGGCTCGAAACACGCATCTTCTGCTCTCCGTGTTGAAGCTCTTCCCTTAAGTTTACAATGCCCGTGCGCGCATTAAGTATTCTCGTATGTTAATAAAGATCCTAGTAAACTTTTAAAACATGTTCAAAATCGACCATGTTGTTCAATTTATTCATAGACGGCATATCAGATGGACTAATGGCAGACGAAATGAATGCTCTGCAAGTAGACGATGTCTACATTTCTCTACTTTATTTTCGTAATCGTCTTACCCTCCGAGTATTTGTAGGACCGACACTGAGGACTTAAAATTCAATGCCTAGGGAATTGAAACCTGTCTGGGAGCCAATGGCACGAAGCCACAGAATGGAAAACCTGTTACGAGGAGTTGACCCGTAGCTAGGAATGAACCAGAAATGGATGATATGAAATATAAACCAAATTAATGACTGGAAAGGTCATGATGGAGCTATTGGTGGAATGAGTGGCAGGGGAAATAGGAGGACCCGGCGAAAGCTGTCTTTGGCGCCGCTTCATCGTACGAATCTCACATGCGGGCGCTTGGGATCGAACCCGGGCCGCCTATATGGAAGGCGAGCGCCTGCATTTTATACGTGGATGAAATGACAACTTTGTCAGTGACAATAGAAGGTTTACAGAAAGGTATTTGTAGTTTGGAAGAATATTGTCAACACTGGTGTGTGGCGATAAAAATCAACAAAACAAAAACAATAGCTTTCAAAATTGGTGACGAGTATGACAGGTAGGAAAAATGGTATTACGAGGAATTGGGAGTTCAAAAAACAGATCAATTTCTCCTGTAGATACATTGGAAAATATGTATAACACTATAATGTCGAACTTGTTATATGGAAGTGAAATTTAGCGAGGAGGATACAGTTTACGTAAACAAAACGCAGCTGGCATATTGGAAAAGAGTTCTTTTAAGTTTCACATGGCACATCTAATTCTGGAGTTCTGCGGGGGGTGGTATGTTATGAAGACATAGGGCACTGTAAACTAAGAGCAGTGAAGTACTGATGAGGCTTATGCAGGCAGATAATTCCTCTCTAAGTTCCATGTGTTATAAATACCAGCGGGTAAACTTGTCTCCCAAGTCTTGGGCTGCTGAACTCTAAAGTGATTTGAGAAGATAGGCATGGGGTTAGTATGGCAAAGAGGCAAAACAAATGAAAAAACATATGAAAATGGTTTTAGAGGAAGATTAAAAGACATCAACCAGCAGGAAATTATCGAGGGTTAAAATTAAGCCGTCTGTAGCAAACAAAATAAAACTGAATTTAGGTAAAGAGCCATATGTACTTCACTTAGGAAGAAAGGAAAGATCAGCAATGACATTGTTTAAGCAGGAGAACACAGAAAATGGCCGACAATTCTGGAAAAAGAATGTGCCCATTCTATGGTTGAAGACTGGGTACATATTTTGGGGGAATGTGCACAGTGGAATAAACAGCGAACAATCACATTAAATGAAACAGTAGAAGGTGATTGGCATTTTGGGATCTACTGGTTGACAAGAAGAACTGGCAAAACATGGGGAATTTCCTGGCTCAAGCACACGAAGCCGGATCAGATTATTTCAGTTGTTCAAAATCAGTTTATCTCTGTTTTCTCTTTCTTTTTCTTTACTTTGTCTTTTGTTTCTTTTTGTCACTTTTAACTTGTATCTGAAATATGCCTGCAAGGTTAACGACCCATGCAGTAAATTTTGGTGTAATATCTTCAATAATTGACATCAGTAATGTTACTTGAGGTATAATGCCTCATACGCGACTAGCAGGTGGAATTTCTGGCCCTGGTGATGAATTTTTCCGGTTGGTTCAATTTGCCATTCTTCATATCTTCTTCCGTAACAAGGTTGGACCAACTATCCGTTCCGAGAGAAATTATTAAAGTCATGTTGGTCACTCTTTCTTTTCAGAGTCTTCCTAAATCCATCCTTCCGTCCAGTCGGTTGTATAATAAAGCTTGCTTAGGAAATTTGCAATGAAACATTCTTAAAACGTACTCTTTCCATTTCATTGATTATATTCATTTCCTCCAAATGTGCACGAACTTCATAACAGATTCTATCCCGTCTTGTTTTTCCAATCAATGATTTCATAAAGCACATCGGTGTTGCCTCTAAACGTCGCCGACATGTTTCATTACCATACTTCAAGTTTGGTTTGGAGACTTGCTCTTAGCCTGCGGAATGAGAAGTTCTGCATTCCTGGTGTTTACAGGCTATGCCGTAAGCACTGTCACGGCATTGCTTCGTATCAATTTCGATAACTACTTTGCACCGCTGTGCCTGAAGTGACTTGCTCTCGTGGTGCACGTTGGCCTTTAAAGATCCCAGGTTCAAATATTGCCACCTGAAGATGCTTTTAATATTAAGTGAATGTGAATGTCATTGAAACGCAAATTGTTATTCTTCAGAATATGCTATAATGAACATCATAAATAAATTTAATTATAACTTACAAACATAAGGCATCCTTAAATACTATTTTACTATTTAAAGCCATTCTTTCACAAAAGAAAGTAAGTAAATGGTTGAGAGTTTACAAAATGCAGTATATACATACAAACTTGATAATGTTTGCAAACTCATATTATGATTCTTGTGAACCTGTGGTTCCCAAAGTAATGTATTTAACAGTGACTATGACATCATGCGGGACTATCAAACAGATAAAGTTTTACAATTTCTCCGTTTCCACCAAGTATGGTAATAGGTGTTCGAACTGACCATCATGCCGGCGCATGCAAGACCTCAGTCTAACCATCATTGCCAGCCTAACCCGGCGCAACATTATCCGTGTGATGTCACGTCAAGCTAAGATGATGCATTCCCTGGAGTGTTGAGAGGTCATTTGCCGCTTCTGGTACTAGATGTCTTTATGAGGAAATCTAATGGGGTTAGATCTGGTGAGGGTGCTGGCCACCCTATTAGATCATGTCGTCGGATCCATCGCTCAGGGTAGATGACATCGAAATAAGCCGTTATACGACGGGCCGAATGAGCTAGCACTCCATCAAAGTTGGTCTGTGTTGTGGAATTCTGCTTCGTCTCTAAATAGCACAGTTGCCTATCGAAGGCCACCCTCCATCCATTGCCCGGCTGCAGTAGCTTCTGGTATAGTGGAAGATAAGGATGAAACTTTGCATGATGTATCATTTTTCAAGCGTAAGGTTGGCTAATATTGAAATTCCTGTGAATGTCCCTCGTACTAGAACGCGGATGTTGAATGACATATCAATCACACGATATCTCGCGAAAGCATGTGATCTGTAGGAAGTGTTCTCTGTGGAAACTCTGTTGCTGTAGACGATGTGCCTCCGTTACATTCTGCTGCGCTTCTTCGTATGCTAACGGCATGTGCAGATATTCTCTTTCGAAAACATTGTTCCATAGTGAGCACGAACGGCTGGAACTTCGTATCTAATAGACAAATCAACTTTCTGGTGCATTCGAAAAGAAGTCGTAATTTATTAGGACGCTTTCGAAACATGAACAGAAATGCATTAAAAAAAGAAAAATAAATCGCAGTGTTATTTGAATTTCCGAACTTCATGACATTGGACCATCTTAGTCATTGCGTTACTGGAACGCGCTAACAACGAGCCTCACCGTAGCCCTAATCAGCGGGCTGGAGAATGCGGTGTCAGCACCTCACTTCGCATCGTCTGTAAGATACAGGTTGCTTAGTTACCAATCCCCTGGCTGAGAAGATATTACATACTATGTACGTAGAGTATAGAGAAGGCATTGCATTCCACGCAAAAATTTGATACCGTGATTTGACAGGAAACAGACAGGGTCCCATGAATAAAAAAAAAAAATTAACTTTCTCTTTACGTACTATGTACATAGTGTATAGAGAATGTATTGCATTCCACCCGAAAATTCGATACCGAGATTTCACGGGAAATATACTTTTTAGAGTCCCCTGTGTCCCAAAAAAAAAAAAGATTTTCAGAGAAAAGGTCCATGTGTCTGTGAACACGTTAACTAAAAAACGTAAAGTCGGTAAAATGCCAAACTTGGTATTTAAGTTAAGTAGCACCCATGGATATGACGCGAAGATCTTGAGAAAAATCCCCCACCCCAAACTATCCTTTACATGGAATAAACTTCGAAAATTTTTAGTTTCTCAAAAATGGCTAACGATTTTGTTTTAAATACGGTATATTAAAATACTTATATAGGAAATAAAATGTATATCTTAAATTTTCTGGGAATAGCCTCTAAAAACCTCTTTTTCATAAATGAATTTTGGGAATTTTGGTAACCAGTAAACCGTAAATAAGAGATAGAAACTTACTAAACCAAAAATGTATATGCGGTTTTTTTTTCTCGTTAAATTGACAATTTCTGAGATATTCCTTGTTATTTGTACCAGATTTAAAACACTTAAACATTTTTCACACGGAAATTTGTGAACTCCTGGCCCTTTATAGAAACGGATTTCATCCACATGGTAACCGGCTCTTAAGAGATTTTGCTATCGTTTTAGTTTAGTATATTTCCTTATTTTCCTTCTACCTCCAAGGAAGCAAGTAATTAAGACAATTTCTGCTAATGTTTATTTCGATTATCTTAAAATAGATAGAAGTATATACTTTTTAACAATATCTTGTTACAGCAGTGTAGAGAAAGTCATATGAATGGATCACATGATTTTTAGAAAAAGGTCCGTGTGTCTGTTAACACAATAACCAAAAAACGATAAGTCGGAAAAGTTGGTATATAATTTCAGTATTTTTCAAAGATACGAATTGAAGATTTTGAGGAAAATCACCTAACCCCAAACTACCCTTTACATGGAGAAATTTTCGAAATGTATTATTTTCTCAAAAATGGCTCTTACGATTTTGATTAAAATATCGTATATTTAAGGTATCTGCACGGCAAATATGATGTAATCTTGAATTTTCTGGGAATACCCTCTGCAAATATTTTATTCTGGATGAGTTTTGCTGGATGTTGCATAACTAGTAAACCATAAGAGGTAGACAAAAACTTACTACACAAAATATGTAGATATCATTGAAACACACAATTTTTTATCATTTTTGAGATACTCCTTGTTATTGGTTTCAGCTTTAAAATACTTAAACTTTTCACATACGAGGAGAATCTGTCAACTTCTGGCAATGCAAAGAAACGCATTTCATGCACATGGCAAAAGAGATTTTAAAAGATTTGACAATCGTTTTAGCACATGCATTCCCTTATTTACCTTTTACTTTCAAGAAATCAGGTAATAAAACAATTTCTGCGTATATCGATTAGCATCAAGTCGATAGAATAATAAGCTTTTTAGAAATAATTTGTTGCAGAGATGTGGAGAAAGTCAAGCGAATGATATACATAAGATATTTTTGTTTGTTCTTCACCCTATCAAAATATTTTTATACAGTAATTTAATTATTATAGTGTTCATATGTCCTATACTTATTTGACACCCTGTAACCTAACGACGATACCTCTGCTTTGAAATTGATTTTCCACTACTGTTCCTTGATTTATTCCCTACATCTCCATTGTCTTTGTTCTTTTAGGTGGTTTTTTTCGCATCATACTCTTTTGCCACAGAATTTTACAGATTCAAAATCTTTGTAGATCATCTTCTGATTCTGCCAATAAATGCTTAGTTATTAGCATGTTGAATAGTTTTTATATAATATTGTGTACCTACGACGATACCTTTAAGGTTTAGTAATGCCCATTTTTCAATTATCCTGTTTAAGAGCAAATAGAAATGAATTTTTGTTTAGTACAGATAATCCGAGTTAATCTTGATATTCGTAGGGCAGCAGATAACAAAAGTACAGAGAAAACAGTCTGTTTCTGAGCTTCGTGTACTGATATCGATTGGTAAAGTCACGTCATGGTCTGAATTATTTAGTAGTTGAGACGGACTTGCCACCTCTCGTTTTGTAAGCAAATCCAACACTTCTGTAACTATGCAGTGGCCAAGCAGTTTTCTGCGCTAGTTTTCTTAAGCAATTTTGATCCTGTGCGCGATCTTAAAAGTGGTAACGATCCTGAATAATTTTTAGTTCCTTTATACTATTTTCATAGAGTATAGATAAGGTTTGTATTGCACCTAAAAATTCAATACCGAGATTTCACCGGAATTACAGTTTTGAATCAAAATTTTTTTTAAAAAATCTGACATTACTTTTTCTTGATCTCTGTTATTGTTAAAAAGCATACTCTTCTATCTACTTTATGATAACCGAGATAAAGATTGGCAGAAATTGTCTTATTACTTGCTTCCTTGTAAGTAGAACGAAAAATAAAGGCATACACTAAAAACGATGGTGAAATATTTTAAAAGCGGTTGCCTTGTGTATGATACCCGTTTTTATGCAGGGTCAGGAGCTTACAACTTCGCGTGTGAAAAAGTTTAAATATTTTACATCTGAAACAAATAAAAAGGAATATTTCAAAAATTGTCAATTCATCGAAAAAAACGTATATAGCATAAATTATGTGTTTTAACATGATCTCAATTTTTGTGCACTAAGTTTTTGTCTATCTATTCTTGTTTACCAGTTACGGAAAATGCATTAAGAATAAAGAGATCTTTAGAGCTATTTCCAGAAAATTCAAGATGTACATTTTATTTACCACATAAATTCTTTAATATGCGTTATTTTAATCAAAATCGTTACAGCCATTTTTTAGAAAATAAAATTTTTCAAAACTTTTGCATGTAAAGGGTAGTTTGGGGTGGGGGAGATTTTTCTCAAAATTCTCGGACACACATGCGCACGGAATTTTTTTGGATACGGTGAAATCTCGGGATCGAATTTTTGGGTGGAATGCAATACCTTCTCTATACACTATATAGTAGGTACCTGTAGAGAAAGTAAAAATGCCGTGTGTGTATGTGGACAGCATAGCTCAAAACTGAAAAGACTGTTAAATACTAAATTTGGTATTTAGGTTTATTATCTTCCTAGCATGCGACCCGAAGATTTTTAGAATCCCCCACCATAAACTATTCTTTACATGAAAAACTTTTCAAAAAGTTAGATTTTCTTAAAAATGACCCTAACGATTTTGATTAAAATCCCATATACGAAAGCTATTTACATCCCAAATTAAATGTATATGCTGAATTTCTGAGAATAGCATCTGAAGACATATTTATTCTGGATGACTTTTTCCAAATGTTGCTTAACTGCTAAACTGTAAGAGATAGACAAAAACTTACTGTACAAAAAATGTAGACGTCAAAACACAATATTTATGTCCACGTTTTATTGTGGAGGTAACCGTTTCGGAAACATTCCTTGTTATTGATTTCAGTTGTAAAATACTTATACGTTTCTTCAGATAGGATTTTCGATTTTCTTTTGTTCTACTCCTGGCCAACCAAAGAAGCGATTTGCAATGACAATCGCATAACAACAGCGTTTAAAACATTTGACTATCGGTTTAGCGTGATGTATTCCCTTAGTTCTCTTCCACTTACAAGGAACTAAGTAATAAGAATATTGTACTAATGATTATCTCGATTGGCATGATGTAGAAAGAAGAAAAGGTTTTGTAGAACATTTAAAGAAAGTCATATGATTGTAACATATCAGATATATATTTTTTTTTTACCTTCTGTGGCCCGCATGTACAATGTACATAGTTGATAAAGAAGGTAATGTATTCCACCCAAAATCTCGGTGTCGGGGTTTCACTGGAAATATGTTTTGCGGTCCCCTGAGTCCGAAAACAGCAGTTTTAGAAAAAGGTCCGTGTGTGTATTTGGACAGCATACCTCAAAAACGAAAAGCCCGTTAAATACTAAAGTTGGTGTGTAGGTTTATTACCTTCCAGGGATTTCGTAAGAAGATCTTCAAGAAAATCCCCGCACTACAAACTACCCAAAAATTTTAGTTGGGGAATTTAATGTATATTGGCATTTTACCATGATAGAGTAACCGGACAAAACTGGAAGATTGTGAATCACAACCCTGCTATGGCTTTGTATTTTTCAGTCTAATTCTACCTTTTCCATTATATTCGAGTCAGTTGAGAGATTATATGTCGTGTCGATAAGTTGCCTTAATGCCCGGGTTGGTACAGTAATCGAACGAAAACCGAAAGTTCCTGTCTAACATCCCGGCTATAGCTTTGAATTTTTCAGTCTACCTATTTCTTTCTACCTTTCCTTACCAAGATTTAGTTTCCGAGTGACGAACTTTTAATGAAAGGAATTTTCTATCATGCTACCATTAATAATGCTTTATTGTGAAAAGGAATATATGTGAAATACATATACCATGCTTAATTATGCTAAATTTAAACCAAAACGTAATTTACAGAATTCTTAATGTTTATTTAGTTTAGTTCTGCGTTTCTTATTACTAGTTTCATGCATCTTAAAATCAAACAAGTCTCACGTAGGTTCGATTCCAAGTGACCGCATGTGATATTTGGGCTAGCTTTCTCCGGGTTCTTCGGGTGCTCCGGTTTCACCCGTCATCGCTTTCCATCAGTGTTCCAGCTTCATTCCATATATCTTCAGTGTCATCGCCTGCGGTGCCACAATTAGTAAAAGCGGGCGTTAAACACTACCAAAAAATCAAAGAAGTATTAAAATTTATAATATTAGTTTCTTAACTAAACTCTTTGTAGATCTAATAAAATTGCAACTTTTAAATTTAAGCCACCAGTAAAATATCTTCTTTTTCTTTCTAGGTAAGTGACTACCTCGGATTAGTGAACAGCCATAAATTGACGAGGTAAGATTAATTATTACCTTTTAAGTGCTATTGCTCTATTTTGCATATCAAAGAAAGAAAAATATATTTAATTTCCAAAATGTAAACATTACCTTAAAAATAATCTGTTTTAATAGAATGGGTGTGAATATTAATCCATGTAAGCCTCCTAGATAAAAATGGAAAGGGAATTATTCAAGAAGATTTTCAATTTAGACAAAAAAGTTCCTTACAAAGAGTTGCTAAGGTCCTAAATCAACAACAATAGCTGCCTCTGCGGTCGAGTTGCCAGCTGAGGGGCTACTTTTCTTTAGCCAGAAACATTCCCTATCTCCCACAGAGCCAGGATGTATTAATGTGGGAGTGTTTAATAGTATAAATTTTGAGAAACAACAGTAAGAAACCCTACAGTTCAGCGAGCATAAACACCAACAATTGTTTAAGTCAAAGCCCCCGTATGACCATAGCAGTTAAAGGTGGCTATACAAATGAAACAAAATAAATAAATGAAAATACTCTAAGAGGAGTCATGTCATTAGTAGCTTATTTTTACTTTCTCTACATGTACTATATACATAGTGTATAGAGAAGATATTGTATTCCACCCTACAATTAGGTACCGAGATTTCACTGAAAATACATGTTTTGGGTCCCCATGAATTCAAAAACAACAACACATTTTTGGAAAAAGGTCCGTGTGTGCGTGTGTGTGTCTGTGTGCGTGCGTGTGTCTGTGTGCGTGCGTGTGTATGTGTCGGTGGACAGCATAACTCAAAAACGAAAAGACCGTTAAATAGCAAAACTTGGTATTTAAGTTTGGTATCTTCCAAGGGTGCGACACGAAGATTTTCAAGAACCCCTCCACCTCAACTATCGTTTACATGGGACTTTGATTAAAATGTATATTAAACATATTTACCTGACAAATAAAATGTATATCTTGAATTTTCTTGGACTAGTTTATTCCGAATGAATTTTACGGAATTTTGCATAACGGCTAAACCAAAAACTTACCACTTCTCCCATATTTTGCTTCTACTTAGAAGGAAGCAAGTAATAAGATAATTTCTGCTAATCTTCTCAAATAGCAAGAAGTAAATAGAAGCATAAGGTTTTTAATAGTAATTTATTGCAAAGATGTAGAGAAAGACATGTGATTGGAATACATCAGATGTTTACTTTCTCTAGCCCCATATGTACAATGTACATAGGGATAGAGAAGGTATTGTAATGCACCCAAAAATGCGATGCCGAGATTTCACGGAAAATATATGTTTTGGGGTCCCCTGAGTCCGAAAAAAGCATTTTTAAAAAAAGGTCCGTGTGTGTGTATGTCTGTGTGTGTGTGTGTGTGTGTGTGTGTGTGTGTGTCTGTGGACAGCATAGCCCCAAAACAAAAAGACCGTTAAATACCAAACTTGGTATTTAGGTTTAGTATCTTCCAAGGATACGACACAAGGATTCTCAAAAAAATTTCCCCACCACAAACTACCCTTTACATGGAAAAAATTTAGAAAATTTTTATTTTCTTAAAAATGGCTCTAACAATTTTGGTTAAAATCCTGTATATTAAAGTTATTTGTGTCCAAAATAAAATGTATGTCTCGAATTTTTTGGGAATAGCCTCTGAAGACCTCTTTATTCTGGATGGATTTTGCTGAATTTTGCTAAACCGTAAGAGATACACAAAAAATGTACCTCATAACAAAACACAATTTTTTTCCTTTACGTTTTTGTTGTGGAGGTAACCGTTTTGGAGATGTTCCTTGTTATTGGTTTCAATTGTGAAGTACTTAAACTTTTCTCAGTCAGGAAGTGTCTGTTTTTCTTTTGTTCTACTCCTGGCCAAGCAAAGAAGTGATTTGCAATGACAATCGCATAACGATCGCTTTTAAAACATTTGACAATCATTTTAGTATAGAGCTCACGATAAAACACAATTTATGTCTTATACATTTTTTTCGTGGAGTTGATCATTTTTAAAATATTCCTGGTTTTTCGTTTAAGCTTTGAAAAACTAATACTTTTCTCATACAGGAATTTCTGAACTCCTGTCCATACAAACAAAGGAACTTCAGTTACATAGCAACCAGTTTTTGGCTGTCTTTTAACCTATGGAACTACCACATTTCGCTTCTACTTACAAGGAAGCAAGCAATAAGACTATTTCTGCTAATTAGCGTGAAGTAAATAGAAGCACAAGCTTTTTAACTGCAATTTGTTGCAGAGATGTAGAGAAAGTCATGTGAATAGAACACATAAGATTTTTTTTAAATATGTAGTAATAACACTACGGAGCTCTGCATCTTCAATAGTTGGACTCTAGGCGGCTTGTTTCTTATTATTACAGAGTAGTTAGAATGAACAGACCCGTTACCAGTGCGTGGTTTCACACATGTTACATAGACCTATGGATGGATGGACGGTGGGGTTCAGCTATTTTTATTTAAGAACGATTTGGACACTTAATTATACTCAGAGGCTTCTTTAATACTAAATTTACGTCAGGAGATCAATGGCTTTACTTCCCTTCCTTCCCTTACGAAAGAAGCCATGCTAATAATTCTTACGCCCGAAAAATATCCATCGCCCTCCACCGGGTTTGAACCCTCGAATTGGGGAACCAGAGGCTAGCATGTTACCCCTATACTAGAGGGATTGACGGAGGATGGATAGATCATTTTCATTGATGTCAAGTTATTAAATTTATTACAGAAAAATTTAGCGTGTGGATCATGGGCTGCAAATGCATTTAAGAATACAAACTAAAGGTGACAAAAGGAAAGAAAATGAAACGATAAAGGAAAGAAAACATATAGATATGTTTTCATCACCTGATTAAATTTGCTTCGCGCAATTTAGGCAGGAAAATTCCGGTTCCTATGATCAGCCACTGGATTTCAAAATGACAGTCTCCTTCTAATTGTCACCTCTCTTTTGTAAAAGTTTTAAGTTTGTGTTGGTTTTCCCAGAGTGCACATTCTGCTAATATACCTAGTCTTAATCTACATCACAGAATGATCAGAAACAAGCAAATGTATACTTTTTATATGGCGTGACCAACCCTAAAGTAATTCTCAATGCTTGCTTTCCGCACTGAGGATAAACATTAAAAACTTGAAGGATAAATTTAATGTTGACTTCTGATCACAATTATTCAAAACTGGATGTTCCAAAAAATAGAGCATCAAAATCTCCCAACCCCCAAACAAACATCCTCCTTTAGTAACGTTTGCCTAACTTCACATCTTTGGTAATTGCTAACGCTAAATAAATTAAATCTTTATCACCATTTTAAAGTACTTCAGTTTTCATATTTACGAAAATAAAACTGCTAACCTTTTCAGTTCTGATCTATTTGGTAATTTATGAAAAATGATGGTAGTTTACTAGTTATGAAATTCAGAAATTTTACTCGTACTTCTAAATAGGATTTGAATTAACTCAATCAAAATTCCAAACTCGGGACAAGGTTAAGGATGCATTCTGTCCGATAATTAAGTTTCAAAATTTAGGCCACACGATTGCAATCTTATTTGTTTTTTTCTTCTACTTTATCTGTGGTATATGGATGAATGACGTATTTACATCTATCTGTATATGTTAATTTTCGACAATACTTCATGAAGATCTTTGCTTCCCATTTCATTCTGCCCTTGTTGTCCGAAAATTGTCACTCATTAAGTTTATTTTCTGTTTATCCTTGCTAAACTACAGGGTGATTTGTATAGAGCTGACATATTTCTTTCATTAATTGTTTCAAAGCGTGTTATGCTAGCGACAACTTATTATACCTAAATTATAGAGGAATTTTGGGAGATTATTTACCTCTATAGCCAATGTTGAAAATGTCCTCCATCTTGCATAAGGCACAACTCAACACGTTGTTCCATGTTATTGACCACTTGTTGGAGGATTCAGTTGTCAATAGCTTGAATCTCCTTTGTGATGTTGTGCTTCAGATCACCCAATGTCTAGGGACGTGTGACGTAAACCATGTCTTTTAAGTAACCCCATAGAAAGAAGTCCGGCGATGTCAAATCTCGGTAGCCATAGGTTCCTGGAAATTATCCGGTCGTCAAAGAAACGTGCAATTAGGTTAATGGATTATTTGATGTATGGCATGTAGTGCCATCTTGTTGAAAATATCCTTGACTCAGTGCTACATCGTACTGCATTTTCACGTTGACTACTAGAATAAAATGTCGAAATAGCTGCCAACAATGCGATTAGGAATAAAACATAAACATCTGCGCATCTAGTGACAAGCAATCGAAACTCAGAACATTCTGCTTAATTTAGTGCTAAAATTGGGTCATGGAATGGATTTCCAACGGAATAATAGACTTATTACAATAGACATATAGAAGCAATGCGCCTATAATCTTTTCCATAAATATCCAATTGATCAGGAACCGAGGGAAAATTATACGGTAGTGACCAAATATGTTGATTTAGTATATAGCATAAATCTGCATTTGTTTGGTTGTCTGTGAACGAGAAATATCAGATTCCATGTGATAAGGACTTGTTATTGAGTTGTGTGCGCTGAACCAAACTGCGATATCGATTTCGAAGACGTGATGAGTTTACTTACTGCCAGTGGTCTCCCGTTATATTTAAGTGTGTTTTTGTATTTCAGATAGGAATTATTTCTATTGCATAAGGAATATACACTTTTCATGTCTATTTTATAACAAACAAGAGAGACTAGGTGAACATATCTTTATCGTTATAAATCAGTGCCTACAGAAAAATATAGTGCCCGCACTGAGTTATAAAAATCACAGAACTTTGAATTTTAAAATAAAAACCGAAGTGCCAAACATATGTTTATAACGACATAATCTCTATTTGTAGCGTTCCCAAATGCTATTGTGCGTCCACTTCTGAATCTTACTAATGAATTAGGCTCTATTTTTACTATAAAGTAGCGCAATGTTACATATTAGTATGTCACAAGCATAATATGTAATTTGTGCAATTCAATTTGTCTGCAATTGGTCAGATAGAATAAATTTAAAGGTGAAAACAATAATATTTTTACCTGTTACATAATTTTTTAAAAATGTTCCATATCTTTACTCTATCTTTTCTCCATGCATCTAAAATGTCAACAGTCATAAGGGAATAAAAGGGATTTTTAAGAAGATAAAAACCTTAAATTAAGTTAAAAAAAAAAAGTCAACACTTTGGCAACGATTTAAAATTTTCTTTATCTTATTCCTCCATTCGCCGAATTCCGCTCTATTTTAATGCCGTTGTAAGCTATTTTCAGTTATCATAATGACGAAACTGTTGATAGCTTATCTCTCTTTTATAAACGACAAAATATTATTTTACTATTGCTTTGAAATCAAAAGTCGTGGTTTCGTTTTACATTTCTACACAATATTGCGGAAAAAATGCAAATGGGAGTACCGAAAAACCCACAGAGACTAGAAGTCAAATTAAAAATCTGCATAATGTGAATTATTGTTGGTAAGCAATGATGCACAAAGAATAATAGCTGATCGCTGTCATTCACACAATTCATTTCACACTATTTTGTGTTCTATTAATCTTTTTCAAGATAATGGTATTTGTTTTAATACTTACTCTTTTTAATATGTCCACTTTTGGCGCGCTTCTTGCAATCTCATGAGAATAATGTGGAACTGGTAGGTATATGGCCATCAGCTTTTGATTATGGCTTCCGCTTCCTGAATCGCCCTTGGGTCTACAGCAAGGAAACATGAACCCGCAGACGTTTCTGCAAATATTAATCTCAATTTAATATAAAGTAGACAGATAAAAATCTGATGTGTTGCAATCACGTGATTTTCTCTACATCTCTGTAGCAAATTATTGTTAATAAGCTTATTCTTCTATCTACATTATATTAATCGAGATGAAGGGAGTAGAAGGGAGAAAAGAAAATGTACAGGCTAAAGCGATCGCTATGTGAAACAATTGAAATTCCAATCTTTTTGCTTTCCAGGAGTAAAGAGAAGAGAGTTGAGTCCCCGTTTGAGAAAAGTTTAAGTGCTAAAGTTGAAATTCATAATCCTATACAAAAAAATAAAATGTTGGAAAGTCCTAGTAATTTGAACCACCTAACTTGAAGTGCTAATATCTGGACAGAAAAACTTCGTCAAAGTCCACAACTTATTTTATCGTATTAATGAGATGAACTTACACCATTATGAGAGTTTTCAATGTTTAGTCCCAGCTACACAATTTGCAAATTATAATTATAGTTTTTTTTCTAAGGCGTTTAATTTGATCTGAGAGTGTGTGTAAATTTGACCATTATATAATACATTTATAATCAATTCGGATACCTTTATATTAACTTTTAATAATTGAAATTCACAATAACACTTAATTTAGACCTGGAACAATCATTATGTATACTAGTATTCAAAATATCCGAGCGAAACAGATTACCATTAACAAAATTAATATTACGTTACATAAATTTCACCCAAAGTTTTGTGGATACAGTTAATATTTTCATGTTTTTATTCCAAATTAAAGGAGGATTTCACTGTTCACTCCACAATGCACATAACACAAAAGTAATAAAATGAATCACATATATATCAGCATAGTCTTCATGAGATCATCCTTTGAATTTATTGCACTGTCCAGTCTTCCTCGCGAGTCTCCCCACATACAACACAAAAAGTATCTTCTGGGTTTTTATTTTCATCTTTACCAAAATATATTTTCTTTTTACCCGTGACTCTATTAGAGGCTCTCGTTAACATTTCTTTATGAGGTATTCCTATCAAGACCATTCCTGAAGCTGAAGTTCTTTTTCTTCATCTCTTTGAAGACTCTTCTGATATGGGCATTTATTATCCCACATTTATCATATATGTGTTATAATTTTTATACTATAACATAATCATTGAACTTTCTCTCTAAGTGTAGGTGATGCACAAGTTCATCCTCGACTTTACTTGGCAAATTTGTAGGCTTCCCAATGCTCACAATAGTTGCTGGTGCCTTGGCTTTATTGTATCTCCTTATTGTACTAGGAGGTTGCTAAACTTTCATTAATGTACATGCCCTCCGTTATAGCTTCAAGAGCTTTTCTCAGATTTTCCCCTTTCCATTTGCAGTAGAGGCTCTTAGATTTACAAGCTTCTGTTGATGTCATTTGGATATTTACGCAACTTGTACTATGTGAAACAGTAAAATGTACATATCTAAATAAATTACTAAAGTAAATTAAAACGTGACTTTAAATAAATAAATACACACATGCTCATTTAGAATGTAATACCCAACTTGAATATTGCGTCTAATTTGGTCCGAACCAAATTACACTTCACATTTGGTCCAAATTACACGACACTACACACCTTTATGAGTATCACCTTTATTATAATCTTAAACTGAATTAATGAAATAAACCTACATCACACTTACCGTAATATATTGAATGTTCCATCATTTTATTTTGGTTTCCAAAGAAAGATCTTCGGTGAAAGAAAACACAATGCTAAAAGCGGGACAAAATTACAGCGAAAACGCTCTCAACAAAGACCAGCACTTCCCTCCAAAGTTATTGACAATAGAATGCAGAAAATTGGAGGGAACGCTTATATCAAACGCTGATCAAGATACCCGTATTGTTGGTGCTTCAAACGGTGCCTATTTTCTTAAACTGATATCGGTACAAAATACACGCTAGTCCAAATTACCATAAATTGTACGTTTTTTGTGCAGTAATTAGTTTTTGTATATCCCTTACGGTTTGCCAGTTATACAAAAGCCATCGAGAATGAAGAGCATTTCAGAGGCTATTCACATGTTGTTGTCATTCGTTTGTCATAAAAATATCTTAAACATACGGTATTTTAATCAAAATCGTTAGAGAAAATCAAAATTTTTAAAGGGTAGTTGGGGCTCATAGGATTTTCTTTAAAACCTTCGTGTCGTATCCTTGGAAGCTACTGAACTAAAATACCAGGTTTGGTATTTAATGGACTTTGCGTAATTGAGCTATACTGCCCACATGTATACAAACGGCCTTTTTTTTTTTTTTTTCCAATGCTTTTCTTTTATTCACGAGGGCCAAAACATGTATTTCCGGTATCGAATTTTGGGTACATTACAATAGCTTCTCTAAACACTATGTACATAGTACGTGTAGAGGAAGTAATAAAGGATAGGGTTAGAGAGAGCCATGTAAATGAAGCGCATCAAATAGTTGTACTTTCTCTACCATCAACGTATAATCCTAGGAGGAAGTTCTGTGTTGAACACTCACAAAATCCGATAAAAAAATTTCAATGAAAATTTGCATATTGGGATCTCCTCAATTAAAAAAGAAAATTCTTAGAAGAGGGCCGCGCTTGTTAGAGTGCTTCCTCCTGCCCGTCGGAGTCCGTCTGTCTAGGTATACAAAACTCAAAAGACTACCTCCGTGGACGAGTCAGCAAGCCGATTTCCTACCCCATTTTCGATTCCCGGCTAGGGCGGGGAAGATTCTTTAGCCAGAATCATTCTGTATCTCCCACGTAGTCTAGAATTATGCATGTAAATGTGTGTGTGGGTATGTGTGTGTTTGTGTGTGTGTGTGTGTGTGTGTGTGTGTGTGTGTGTGTGTGTGTGTGTGTGTGTGTGTGTGTGTGTGTGTGTGTTTGAACACAAAAATGATTGAAACCAACTCCAATAATGACTACAGTCAGCGAGTTGTTTCAAAAATCAAAGCCCTCGGTATGATGTTAGAACTTGAAAATTTAAACTACTTGAACTTTTCTCAAACGGGAAGTGACGTTTCATATCTCATATTTTACTGCAGGCATGCAAAGCGATTTGAACTTCACATTGGACCAGCTTTTAAAAGATTTGATTATCGATTTAGCCTAGTGTATTCCCTTTACGGGTCGTTTCCTTAGCGCGGTGGTAGCGCTGCTGCTTGCCAAGCAGGAGTCCTGGGTTCGATTTCCAGTACCCGATGGGGCTCTTTCCTCCGCTGGGAGGCCTGGACCGTGGTGCAATCACCCTCGTGAGGTACTTAGGCTACCAATTGAGGAGCGATATAATGGAAAAGTAGTGGCTCCAAGTCATGAGGACCGCATTAACCGGCAATACTGCACTCCATCCATGACGCCATTCTACTTACAAGAACTCGAGCAATAAAACAATTTAACAAAAATTGTTTGTGAAACAGCTGGAGAAAGTCATGGGAGAGACACATCAGATTTTTAATTTTGATGTCTATTAATACTTTATTGTTGTAAAAATATTAAGGAGCATCAATAATATAATGGAAAGTTCGCTGTATATACGCAAAACATTCAAGACATAGTTTTACTTTCTGTTTTCATGAAACAAAGTAGTTACACCAAGTTTGACATTTAAACAACTTTTCGATTTTAATTTTTTTTTAAATTCATTTCATATCATATAAATTATTTTTAAGTCTAATTCGCACTATTTTTAATCTTACCTATACCTTTGTTAATTTTAAACAGATATCTTGTATTAATCTTGTATTACCTATTTTTTCTAAAACTGCTTTTCTCGAACACAGGGGTCCTCAAAACATGTATTCAGTAAAATATCGACATCAAATTTTTGTGTGGTATGCAAATCCTTCTCTATCCACTATCTACATTGTACATATGGGCTAGAGAAAGTAATAAGGGAGACATTTAGAGATTATATAAGAAACAGTTTAAAAACATTTTCGAATGTTGAAAGCTTCTTCCTTAATTTAAAACAATTCCTAAATTAAATAAAAAAAGATATATGCACTCAATTGGCTTTCTCTACATATTCTTCAATGAACAATTCTTACAAGTTTATCCTCCTATCCACTTCATTTGAATCGATATAAACCTTTGAAGAAATGGTCATTTGCTAATTTGATTAAGGGTACAATGGGAATAGCGAAATACAGTAAGATAAGCGATAACCAAATATTTTAAGAACTAGTTGTTATGTGAAGACTTTAAAATATCCTTTTCTTTGAATGGTTATACTGAGGCGATTTTTCAGTTAGCTATGTAAAATCAGGAAAGATAAAGCCAGACCGAAACATCCATTGCCATATCCAGGATTTTGAGCCACGGTTTCCTTCCAGTTGCTCTGATCATTGAGCTAACATGGGAATATGGTGACACAGCAATATATTCCTCAACTGATACGTGTTTTTTTCCTGGTTAACCACAGAAGATTTAAAATTATTTTGAGATCGCATTCACCAATGGCGTAAGGTACTCGAAGTGCCGGCTTTAGAGTTTAACTATTATTAAGTTTTTCAAATGGGAAGAGTTCTACTCTGCAGTGAATGAGATGGGCTATCGTGCTCTGCGTTGCCAGGCCGCTACCTCACTCTTTTCATATTTACCCCTCACTCGCAGACTTAGCGCAGATACACGGTGGTCTGAAATGTCCTCGGCCTGATATTGAAAAACGACAATTCATGCTTTCAAAGTAGTTTTATATTTCAATATAATCTCTACTATCAATTCATTTTGTCCGCTGGTTTTCCAATGCCACTATCCCCTGCAAAGTACCCATTTACAGCAGCAATTGCTTGTTCTTTTAACGGAAAGCGCCTACCAGTACTTCTTAGTGCAGATCTGTCAATTTCCCTATTGCCAAAAAACGTTTGTGGGCAGGTGCATTGTCCTGAAGAAAACATTTTTTTTTTTTTCCCTTTTTAACCTGGGTCTGTTTTCACGAATGCATGTATTCAGTTTGGTTAGAAGTTGAGTGTAGTATTCTCCAGTAATAGTCTTACCCTTTTCGAAATAGTCAATCTACACAATTCCTTAGGCATCCCAAAACACTGACGCCATGATCTTTCCCGCCGATGACACCATCCTTGCCTCCTTTGGAGCTAAAGAACCAGCTTCTGTCCACTGCCTCGACTGCTGCTTGGATTCGGGTGTGTAGTGATGAATCCATGTTTCATCCATTGTGACGTATTGGTGCAAAGTCACTTCTGTTCTTCAGAAAATTGCGTCAAGCGCTTTTCAGAAAGTGTCGTGCGAATGCGTTTGTTATCCACCCATCTTGCGCAAAGCTTTTTCATGTTTTATTCCTGATGCAAGATGTGACCAATAGTTTCCTTTGTAATTTAAAGAGCATTAGCAATTTCACGCACCTTTGTACGCCGATCTTTCAAAATATGTCATGCACTTTTTCAATGATTTCCGGTGTGATTACAGTTTTTGAATGTCCTTCGCATGGATCGTCTTGGACGCTTTCACGCCCACATTTAAAATCGGCCGCCCATTTCTTCACAGTGGAAACTGAAGGTGAAGAGTCACCATACACATTTACAATCTGCAAATGAATTTCTGTAGGTGTTAAACCTTCTTTTACGAGTAATTTTATCACAGCACGATACTCGAATTTCTCCATTTTCAAAGTAATGCGCATTTCCACTGTTTCAAACAACTGCCTGCAGTCAACTATTGCCTGGAATGACTGGTAATGCTTCATAGGGTCAACTAACTTGTGTACCAACGTAAAGAAAAAAAAATCATGCAAGTAGTGCCGCGATCCCTGGGTGAGGCCGAGAACTTTTCAACCACCCTCGTAGTATTTATGAGAGACGGAATCGTATAGCGCGTTACTCCCTCGTTAAGCTCAAATGCAATATGTAAACTCAGCAGCACTCCGATTGGCTGCTGGCCTGCTGCCGCTCAATGATAAACCTCATCCCACTTAAAAGTCACTTGTTGGTAAATTATAGTACATTAATTGTTTCTTCCACAATAGTTGTGAAAAAGCGAGGCAGTTGGTAAATTTAGTTCTATGTCGACAGGACACCATGGTTACTCAGTGGTTAAAGCAACTGATAGGAAACTAGGAGATCCGTGGTTCAAATCCCGGCTATGGCATTGAATTTTTCGGTCTGACTCTCCAAGAAATGGGTAGTGTGGAAGACACAATTCACTTTAAAGGCTAAAGCTGTACGTTTCATGTGCCATGAAAGTATCTTATACACATTCTATGTTAATAAAAAATTATTAGAGCTGTTTTTGAGAGCAGTAATATTTTCGTAAATTGCATGGAAAGGGTAGCTTGGGAAGACGGGATTTTCTACAAAAGTTTTATGTTTGATTCTTGGAAGATTCTGAACTTAAATAGAATTTTGATTTAAGTTATGCTGTTCACAGACACATATGCGCGCGCATGTGAAGTTCTTTCCTAGAAAAGCATCTTTTTTGTGTATTAGTGGTTCTCAAAACGTGCATTACGATTAAATCTAATTATGTAATTTTTGGTTGGAATTCAGTAATTCCTCTCCTTACAGAAAGTAATATTAGCTGGTAAAGCATCGAATTAGAGGAATCAGATTTTATGAGCAGTATAGAAACATTGCGCATATACACGTATCATTGATAGAGAAAGTAGTGTGAATGCATCACATCAGATACTTTTCCCTCCTTTTCTAAAGTTAAATATTTTACATCTGCAATATTTGTAACGTTAATAACGGTTCCAGCTTGGCTGCGCGCCAAAGAGCAAACAGTTACTCAAGCACAGGAGATTGCCTGCTGTATGCAATACGCCTCGGTATTAAGGGAAAGCTACTGTAAGTGCCGAATGAAATGATGTTCGCCCAGTGTGGGATTGTGCATCACGCTCCAACTTGGAAGAGTAGAGTTGGAACAGCTTAATAGGAATAAAGCGGTACTAAAAGGGAATAATTATTTTACAACAATATCATTTTATTGAAGTTGTGTGAGTAGGTCATTGCCATTATAGTGGTAAATTATTATATCCGGCTTCGTATGCTTTCTTTTTATAAATCATTACCCGAAAATGTTACTCCGTGATTCGATTTCGTATAAAACCTTTAAAAAGATGCTAAATTCATTAGAATGAAACTTACTTATCAGTACTATATTAACATATACAGTCTTTTTTATCTTCAAAATGGTTCTGAACAATATAAAAAATTAGTGTGAAAGCGTTTTAATTTTCCTTGAGATTTTGATATTTGCATTAAAAAGATAACTTTCTGGGCTTTTTATTTTAAGGAGAGTCTTGCCAATATTCAAAGATTGACCCATTATCTTGGCAACTATGTAAGATAATGAGCTAAATTTTTCAAGGTATACTCAGCAGCGCCTTTACTGTTGATTGGTGGAAAATAAAATACCTCTCTGAATTAAAATGAAGGATATGGTTTTAATGATGATTTCTAAATTAAAAAAATAACTAATCCACATGCATAAAAACTTTTTCATTAAAATAAAGCCTATTTATGTGCAAATGTGTGGTAAAAATTTCAGCCATTAGGGTCAATTAGTTTCTGAGATAAGGATCATTTGTGCAGAAATTTTTTGTTTCAGAAACTGCTTTCAAACATAACCTAACTTTCCAAGCACAACTTCGCAATACTTAAAAACTCTCATAGGAAGGAAACATGAGCGGGATGCCAGTGCTGCGAATACCTAAAGTATAACTTTCCGATCAAAATAAAAAAAAATCTGTTCTCTAACACTTATATTTACAAAATTATTGATGTTTTATCAAGTGAATGTACTAAAATGTTCTACAACGCAAGATTATTTTCAACAATATTTTTTAACTTTGCAAGTGGCGGACCTATATGAAGGTTATACCAAAATGAACGTGAGATTCAAACTTTTCATGTGCAATTAAAACATGAAAATGCAGAAAAAAAATTACGCAAATCCCATTTCGATTCCCTTTAAGGTAAGAAAATCCGCATCTTTGGTTTTTAAGAATTTTCTAGAAAATTCAGTGAGAAGGGCAACCTCTACATTCAACTGGAAAGGCTTGTCACATTAAGAGATACTAGGCGCGTGACACAGAATGAAACAGGGATATAATTGGAATCAGCGCACGATGCTGTTCACAAGATGACTGTTTTCACACTCAAAACAAATTGTGCCCGCTAGCTCCGTGCTAATGATCTAGTTTACTCGAAGTCAACTGGCATAGCAACAAACTAGTTGTGAAATTCGGCATTAAGCCGATATTTGCCTATAGTGGCTAAAGTGACCGTAACACATTTGTTGATTATGGACAATGTCTTCTATATGTGACAAATGCCAGCCATCTCTCATAAATGTTTTCTCTCTCGACATACACTAGTGAGACCAGGATGCTTTTTTCCTGCAGCAAATGAAAGGCACCAAGAATCGCTTCTGTGGCACTACACAAGGATTCGTAGTTAAAGACAGGCGTGTACCGAATCCTTGAAAACAAATTACTTCTAGTAATTCATGGTGACTTTTAACTTCCTTTATCCTTAGAATACGTTTTCATGTTATTCTGATTGTAAGGGGATTCTTTTCACTAGTTTTCTCTAGTCCCTATCGTCCGACTATTCCAATGTCATTCAGAATAATGCGAACTACAGAGGACACTCCTAGGAAAACATCTTCTTCATATAATATTTTAATAAAAATCGTTGAGGTGTCTTTGAGAAAACACAAATAACGATCTGTTTTCAATGTAAAGGCCAGTTTGGAGTTAAATATTTTTTGAAACCCCTCAATCGTACCCCTAGAAGATGCTGAACTTGAATATCCTGTTTGATGATCAACCGAATTTTAGTTGTTCGAGTTCTGTACATACAAAATATACAAAGACTTATTTATAAAAATCTCCTGTGTTACACTCACATAACCTACTCTCTTCTATCGTTTGATAGTGGCTATACAAAGGCCTCTTTTTTTCTATCTGCTTAAATTTAATCTAGATAAACTTTTGCAGTAATAACTAGATTATATAGTTCTTTGTAGATTAAAAGAGAATAGTGATAGTCAAATGTTTAAGGAGATGCTACATGCTGGACTTAAAAGCTCTTTTAATGCAATCTTGATAGACAATTGAAAGTCGACTATACTTAAAAAGAACGACAAAAAATAACAAGCCCGCCTCTGTAATGAGGGGGAGCATATCTTTTCATTCCAGACGTGCCGGGTTAGAATTTTGGTTAGATTGAATTAACCTGAATAATGGATAACCACTAAAAGAAACTTTGAAACCGGATAAGGTTTCTTTCCGGAGTTTTCGCTTATACTAAGAAAACGAATGTTAGTAACTTCAGGCTCCATGGACCCCGATCTCATTTGACCTTCAATTCATCGATTTCATTCATCGTCCAATATGACCCTTAGGTCATAATGAATAGTTTATAACGAATATCTCGGAAACAGCTAATATCACAAGAGATATTTTGAATAAATTGGGTTTCTTAAGGAGATTTACAATTTTTGTGTAATAATTTTGTGTATCGCTTAACGTATGCCAACCATACAAGATTATACAAAATACCTTCCGAATGAAGTCGACTTCTATATATTCTATAATTCGAAGTATATTTTAATAAATATTCTTACAGTTAGTTTTGAGAAAATCAAAAACTTCTTCATGTAAAGGGTAATGCGGAACTGTAAAATAATAAACATAAATACGAAGTTTTATTTTATTTTTGTTCACTTATTCTGTGTACAGAATATACAGACACGCACATTTTTCCTTTTTGCTATTTCTTCTTTTAATATTTATGAGTCCTTAATTCCTGTATTTTCGTATCGCATATTGCGGGGAGGGGGAATCTAATAATTGTGAAATTTTGTGTTGAGTTTTTGTATGAAATACAACACCTCCTTTAGCTGTAGATAAGTGATAGAGAAAGTGAAAACGTCGCAAATTACAACAACAGTAAGTGTAAGAATGCAACAAAGAATAAATCAAATTATTAATCTTGAACAAAATAATATAAAGTACGTATTCTAATACATTCCAAAAGTTTTCCTGAGGTACGTGTTATTTTCCATAGCCTCCCAAAGATTAAAACATTCAATTGCAATGTAGAAGAACGAATGGATAGGGCTTAAGAGCACACAGCGACCAATGGATATAAGCGCCCGTCAAAAAGTAACATCACAAGACTAAACTGGGCTTAGTCACAGGAGTAAAACTCATATAATAAAAATCTGATGTGTTCCATTCACATGACTTTTTCTACCTCTCTACTACAAATTATTGTTAAAAAGCTAATGCTTGTATTTACTTCATACTAATCGAGAAAAAAATAAGCACAAATAATCTTATTGCTTGCTCCCTTGTAAGCAGAGGGAAGTAAAGGAGTACCATAGGCTAAACTAATATTCAGAAGCTGGTTGCTATGTCACTGAAGTTCTTTTGTTTGTATGGACAGGAGTTGACAAATTCCTGTATGAGTTTTTCATAGCTCAAACCAAAAACAAGGAATATGTAAAAAACGATCAACTCCACGAAAAAAGTGTAAATAATATAAACCGTATGTTTTAATGTGCTCTACATTTTTTGTGTGAAGTTTTTGCCCATCTCTTACGGTTTAGCAGTTATGTAAAATTCCGTGAAATTCATCCTAATAAAGTAGTCTTCAGAGACTATTCCCAGAAAATTCAAGACATATCATTCTTTAATATATTATATTTTAAACAAAATCGTTAGAGCCATTTTTAATGAAATCAAAATTATCGAAATAAGTTCCATGTAAAGGATAGTTGGGGGTGGGGGATTTTCTTGAAAATCTTCGTGCCACATCCTTAGAAGATATCAAACTTTAGCTACCAAGTATGGTATTCAACGGTCTTTTCGTTTTTGAGCTATGCTATCCACAGACACACAGACACACACGCACACACACGGACCTTTTTCCAAAAATGCTTTTTTTGGATTCAGGGGGACCTAAAACATATATTTCCGGTGAAATCTGGTATCGAATTTTTGGGTGCAATACAATACCTTCTCTATACACTATGTACATAGTATCTGTAGAGAAAGTAAAAACGCACCATGAACCGACTAAAAGTAAGAGATAAAGAGGAAACTCGCGTTAAAACAAATAAAAAACATTTGATGTGTTCCATTCACGTGACTTTCCCTACATGCCTGCAACAAATTTTTGTTAAAAAGCGTAAGCTCTTATTTACTTCATGCTAATCCAGAAAAAAATTATGGACAGGAGTTGACAGATTCCTGTTTTTTAAAACTGAAACCGAAAAAAGGAATATCTTAAAAACAATCAACTCCACGAAAAAAAAATGTATATGACATAAATTGTCTGTTTTAATGCGCTGTACACTTTTATGTGTTAAGTCTTTGTCCATCTCTTACGGGTTAGCTGTTATACAAAATTCCGTAAAATTCACCCAGAATAAAGTAGTCTTCAGAGGCTATTCCCAAAACATCAAGATGTATATTTTATTTGTCGTGTAAATATATTTAATATACGATATTTTAATCAAAATCGTTATAGTCACTTTTGAGAAAATAAAAGTTTTCGAAGAAAGTTCCATGTAAAGGGTAAAGGGTAGTTGGGGGTGGGAGGATTTTCTTGAAAATCCTCGTGTCGCATCCTTGAAACGTACCAACCTGAATACCAAGTTTGGTTTTTAACGGTCTTTTAGTTTTTGAGATACGCTGCCCACACACTCACACACAGACACATACACACACGCACACACACACACTCACCGACAGACTCACACGCGGACATTTTTCCAAAAATGCTTCTTTTTTTCAGGGGGTCCTTAAACATGTATTTTCTGTGAAATCTCAGTACCAAATTTTTGGGTGCATTACAATACCTTCTCTATACACCATGTACATAGAACGTGTAGAGAAGGTAAAAATATAGATTTTAGAAAACGGTCCTTGTGTATCTGTCTACATGTGTTCGTTTGTTAAATATAGAAGTATAGAATAAATGACAAGGATGCGACTGAGCAATTTAAGAATATATATACCTATCTATCTTTAATTTTCTGAAAATGATCAGCGAAATCCTTTTGTTTCGGACCAAACTTCACGTAATTTATAAAACTTTAACCATCTATCCACCTCCCCCCTCCCAAAAAAATCTTATAGAACACATAGTTTATTTTAAATAACTTGTTTATTTTTACGGCTGCATTTCGTAGAATTCATCGTCGTTGGTTTGAATAATTCATTAGTTTATCATTTTTAAACTATTTTGCCATTCAGTTATCTCCTGTCATGAAAAGGGTATGAAACTTTAAGGCCAATTATATAACGGGCCTCTTTTAAATATTTAACTTATTTCGGTTTCCTGTTTCCTCTTCTACCTACATTAAAGCGTGCAAATATGTATCTTGATTAGCACGAGGTAGACGCAAATTAAAGCTCATAGATAGTAATCTTAAATACCAAGTTTAGTATTTTACCGACTTTTCGTTTTCAGTAACCGTGTTCAGAGACACACAGGCATACACACACACACATACAAACACGGACGTTTTTCCAAAAATGCTGTTTTGGATACAGGGAATACTAAAACGTGTATTTCTGGTGAAATCTTGGTATCTACTTTTTGGGTGGAATGCAATACCTTCTCTATACACTATGTACATAGTGTGTGTAGAGAAAGTAAAATACGTTTTACTTTGGGATGCAAGGGACCCTAAAACGTCTATTTCCGATGAAATCTCGGTATCGAATTTTTTGATGGAGTGTAATACCTTCTTTATACACTCTGTACATGGTGCGTGTAGAGAAAGTAAAAAAGATGTGTTGCAAAGTATGGACCCTACCTTAAGTTTTTCTTGAATTGGCTGAAGCACTGCTATCAATGCACTGCAAGTTCGAAATTACTTCGGCTATTTAGATTTGAAAGCTAATAAAACTGAGTCAGTATTCTCAAGGTGGATACTTGTGTTTCTCACCATGGGGCTGTAAGGAAAAGAAGGAAACAGAACCTTTGCCCAAAGCAGTTATATAGGAGAGGCGTCCTGGGATTGTATTATATTGGTATTGGATGGCTTCAGTACAACCAAGGGAATCGAAATCGATAACTTTAGATTAGAAGCAGAGCAACTCACCATACGCCAAATCGCGTAGATTCCGTTCATGTTGGTGGACGTTTCATCAATCATAAGCCCGCTGTCACACTATAAGGCCAATAAATAAAAACACGGCCGACTTCCTCAGGAGTAACACAATGGCTGAAATATGGACTGTGTCGGGAAATTATCGCTTCGCATTGTGGTTAAAATGGAGGGAAATTTGCTTTGAAGTAGATAGTACTCCGAGGTATAGGCTCAATGTGTGATATAATGCTATCAAAGTGGACTATCTTGTTGCTCGGTGTAATTTCCTCTACTGCGGCTGACAGCTTTGAATTTAAATTGCGAGGCGTCCATGTAAGCAATAATTACATCCCTCTGTATTCACTTCTTATTTAAAATATGGATTTATATATTTCACACCAATACCTAATATATAATGTAATGAATTAATTATCCTGGCAAGAGAGAATAATTCAAGCAATCAATGCTATGTTTTTCTAGTTGTACGCTAAAATCACTTAGATTACTGCCACATCATTTTTAGGGACATTCTAGCTATATTTTTTAAATCAGGTAGATCTCTGCAGGCATTGATTCCACCGCTTAACGCGCATGGTGGCAAGGATTAGCCCACCGGCCCTTGCTGCATACGAGAGATGTAGGATTTTATGGACGTGAAATGATCGACAATTTTGCTCAAGGTCCTTTCAAGGTATGAACTCCTCTTTCATTACACAGGACCAATGGCTCCACTTCCGTTCCATTTGGTCCGAAACAAATTTATGATTTTTACGCCCAAAAATATCCATCAAGCTCCACCGGGTTTGAATATGAACTTCGGGAAAATAGATGCCATCATGGTGACCACGGATGACGATTTGTCATTTAACAGAATCTTATACTCGCCATTTTCTCTTAGATTTCTTGATTTTTTCTCCCTCTGTAGCTTAATGACTGACTTACTGTAACTGTAAATGAAAATGTAGTCAAACGTATTATTGTCATCAAATTAAATAAAATGTAAGATTCGTATTCTTCAGATTGTTTGAAAGTCAATGCATTGTAAACCAACACGTCGATGGGGAATATACAGTAAAATATTTATTATATCTTTAACAATGTTTAACTGAACAAAGCTAATCTCCCAAAATTGTGGGATCGCATTTAAAGATTAAGCCTCGCCTTCAAAGAAATGTACCATAAATGGCCGATATTCCATTTTAAAGTAAAAATATACATTTTAATAAATTTGAAAGTACAACTAAAATAACAGAAAGGTGTTTACATAAAGTACAAGGAAGAAAATTTTCGGATGTGCTCTGAGAAAGCATGTCACTTGAAGCACACAAAAAGGAAAGAAACACAAACATACATATGGGTGTGGTTTTATCTGAGCTCGCAGTCATAGGCACAAACAGAATGTTTCCCTAAAGATATAAAATACCTAGCCACAACATGCACAAATAAAAGCACTTCCATATTACTACCTTTAGAATTAATAATGCACAACATAAATACTTCCACTGAAAACCTTCGACAATATGTCCAAAACAAGAAATATGATGTCTTAAAAATTTACAAAAATCATTAGATACGGAATTAAAGCAAATTGTGTTATAAAAATGTTTAACACAGGCTTTAATATTGTTACCACAAAACTTAAAAGCTGAACAACGTAAGAAAAACATTAACGTTCAAATAAGTAGAGGGAGAAGGCAAATAAGGACATGTTCCACATAATAAGATCGATCACCTTTGTAGTTTGAGCAGCATGTTTACCTTACATTCCAGAAATCACGAGTTCAAATCTTAGTTAGGGTGAGTTAACCATATAAGATTGTTTTCCCTTATTCTGAGAAGACGAATGCCGAATTATTTAAAGCTCCATAGACTCCAAGCTTATTTGAATATTATTTCACCAATTTCATTCATATTTTATTTACCAGGTTAAACGAAGCTAATGTAAAATAAATCAACAAAGGGCTATAACGTGATATTAAAAGTGTGAAGAAAATCAGAACATTACACCTTATTCAACATGTATAGGTAACATGTTGACAACAATAAATAAACTATGCAGGCGCAGTGATAATGATGGCGATAGTAGTGATGACGCAGGCATGGTACTACTTGAGGGTGCGCGCGGTAGGTGTAGAGCAAGCTTGGGCATTAGGACTAATATTAATATTAATAATTAAATAATAATACATAACATTTTAGAAATATATAGCGTCAAAGACTGGAAATAAGTCGTAAACGTCATCTTCCCTGGTCTAGGGGTACATGCTAGACTTTGGTTTCCTAAGTATTTATCTTGAACAATTCCCTCTTTCAATGAAGCTAATGCTTATCTCAAAGCACACAAAAACAATTACAACTGAAGTGTTAACTAATTAGCACGTTGAAATATAATTAGATGTGAAAACCGGTTTACCTATAGCCTACCCGGGTAGAATTGCCCACGTTAGAAGGGATGAAGCAGCTTACCCAAACCAATTCGCCCTACGCCTGGCTGGGAAAATTGAGCTAATTTGTGAATTTCTAGTAGCCTAAATAAGCTCAGGTGAGGCTCTAAGCTGAGAGTTTCCAATTTTATTTTTATTTTTTATCAATTTATTTATTTTGTGGGATTACGCTCACCGCATTAGTTTTAATTGTTTTATTGATCGATTAGCAGAAAATGCTGTATTCAGTGTTAATTTATATGCTAAAGACAATATCTCTCAGGGGTAAGTTTATAGGCCGCTCTATATCTACAGTATATTGTAAACGAACATCAGATGTAAGACATAGCAAACAAGAGGAAAAAGACACATATCAATCACTAGAGTTAGAAACAGAGGGATCACTAAGAAGTAGGTCTTACAGTAGTCTTCTCTTCAAGCGTGTTGGCTGGCGCGTACATACCGCTATGCTATAGTGCACTGCTCCAGGAACATCGCTCTTTGTGGATAAGAAACAACGGGCGATCCTCAGAATAAAGTCTTAAAGAGGCAAGAGTTCCAGTTCGTGATGGAACTGTTGATTACGAATAAACCAAAGAGCGTTGGAAGCGATGCGCAAAAAGTGGTACCTAATGACTTGAAGACGACGCAGATGACTTGTGTGAACGGCTCCCCACACTTGGCAGGCATAGATGATAAGCGGACGAACGAGAGACTTGTAAAGTGACAAGGAGGACTCTAATCCATATGACGATGAGAGTTTGGAAAGCTGTCTGCAGGCCAGGAAATGAGGCGATCTGTGTGAGCGCGCCAAGTCAGTTGAGTCCATAAAAGGTACTTAACTGTAGCGGTAGCCAAAGTATAGCGTCACCACAAAGGCGAAACGGAGGAAGAGGATATCGACGTAGAAAAAAAAAATCTTATCCTCAGTCTTCTGAGGGTTCAAGGAGATGCGCCATGTACTGAACCAGTGAGTGAGGCGAACCATGGAGTGTTGTGCCACTTAATCTGCGTGCTAGGGATTAGAATGACAATGGTATAGAAGGGTGTCATCAGCATAGAAGGCTACAGAATTCGGGGCGAAATCTGGAATATCAGAAGTGTAGATACTGAATAGTGTGGGTGCCAAGACAGAGCCTTGTGGAACTCCAGGGGTAATATAGTACGTGGATAGGAAAGGAAACTGGCGATACGCACAGAAAAGCTGCGGTCGAATAGGAAACTCGCTATTAAGGACAATAAATAATGAATATCGTTAAGGCGGAAGTTGAGAAGAAAGCCAGCATGCCAAACTTTGTCGAACGCCTGCGCCACATTGAGAAATGCTGCCGTGGTATATTAACAGGCTTCAAAGCCATGGACAGTTGTCTGGGTTGAACACAAAAGCTGATATGCAGTGGAATATTTGTAGCGAAACTCAAATTGAAATGACGGAAGAACAAGGTTACGAGTAAGGAAAGAGAGTGTTCGGCGATGGATCACTTGTTCAAACAGTTAGGAGAAGGTAGGCAACACATTAATTGTCGATAGCTTTCAGGGAGGTGTTTAGGTTTATTGAATATATGGAATATTGTGATATGGGTGAGGAAAATAGCCGAGGCGTAGACAGGCATTTAGGAGGGACGACAAATAGACCTTTCTAGTGAGCTTCTTGAGAACAATGTTGGGAATCAAGTGGTGTCCAGGAGATTTCTCTAGTGGGAAGGCGCGAATCAGTGCAGGCAATTTCCGCAGGCTAGTAAAGGAAATCCTTTGATGAACTCAGAGGCGAGTGCGCTAAGTAGTTAATACCTGTTCTACTGCATCAACATCTGCGGCTGACAGAGAAAGAGTGAACACCCGCTCAAAATGATCGGCCAGAATATCACACTTGGTAGTAATATCCTTGACAATTCTGCCACATGCAGAGAGGGCCGGCACAACGCTCAACTCACGGAGAACACTTCTGGTGGCTCCTCAAAGTGACTGGTCGTGAGGAGAGAGTGGCGCCAGATAGCAATCATAGGACTGAAACCGATGTCGCTCCAAGTCGAGCTACAACCGTCGAATAAGAGCGTTAAGCTTCCTACTCAGTCAGAATTGCCTTTCCCGTTGCCACTGTCGACGACCTTGGTGTTTTTCCCGGACAAGATTTAAAATGATGAGGGAAAGGAAGGGGGAGAATAAGGCCTCATACTTGGAGAAGTGCAAATGGTGTCAGTAAAGTGCTGCATCGCAAGGTCGACATCATGGGCTGTGATGAGTTGACAAGAGTTACAGAGGTCACATCTAGACGAGACTAAAATTTATCCCAATGGACATGTCCATTTAGGAATCTGGGAATAGTTGGGGGCAAGGCAGATGGAAGTTGAAAGGTAACAATCATCGGACAGTGATTAGAGTCAAGTTCCGCCAAGGACGAAAGGAAGGTTAATAAGATGCAGATTGCGATTGTCACCGTAATTAGAATTGACACCCCCTCCAGGACTTAAAGGCGGATGCCTAGTGGTCAGAACCCTGTCGGGGAACCAACGACACGAAGCAGCAGATTTGAGAACCTGGAAAGAGTGGTCGGCCCATAGCGTGAGGAAGTGGATGATTGAAATGAAAGCGATGTTCAAAGTTGGCAGCATTGTTCGGGAGGGTAACGAAGTGGAGCGAGAGCATCAAGCGGCAGGGGCAGCAGTGCCACCAACCTCGGAGAAATGAAGCTTTGCAGGCTGTTTTAGGTAAAACTATTGTAGAATTTTGGAATTTAATTGAAATATGCAATCCGAATGTGATTACAGGCACGGAGTCATGCCTAAATGTTGCTATAAACGACGCGAAAGTTTTCAGATCAGATTACAGTGTGTTCATGAGGGACAAGGACGGAAGGGGAGGTGAATTTTTAGTTACACTAAGCCTGACTTAAACAACAAAGGACTGTGGGTAGAAGAGAATGTAGAAATTATGGCAATTTAAATAATCGATCAGGAAAATGAAGGGAACAATAATATAGCAATAATAGCTCTCTACTGACCACCTGGCGAAACTACTTATAGGACACTGTACAAATTAACACAACAAATCTCTACGGTAAGGGGAAAAATGGTATTGTAGCATGAGATTTAAATCTGCCAAATGATAACTGGGACGGTCAGCTAATAGGAGGCGAAGCTCAAAATCTAGTGAATTGTCAGGTTTGGGAGCAGGGGATGTTGCAATTCGTTAAAACAGCCTAACTGACTCTATTCTTACGCTCATGAGCCTTTGTTTTCTGTATGCGAAGTTTTACCAGGTATCAATGACCATCATTGTGTGCAATGAATAGTAAACTGGAAGGGATGAGCAAGTTGGTCTGAAACAGAGGCAATCGCCATTTAGCTGGAAATTCCAGAGAGCAGATGGGACTGCTATCCAAACATTTCTATACCATGTGCTATTACTTTAAATTAAACCTGGGCTAATTTCAAAACACTTACCTCAGAACCAATAATTAAACATGTATCCTTTAAAGTTTTGAAAAATAACGCCGATCCAGAATTTTATTTAAAACGTATTAGATCACTTAAAAGGAAAACCAGGCATGCCTAGCGCAAAAGGAGGAGATCAGGTTTAACAGGTTTAAAGAACTAACCAAGCTATTACAAGACAAAATGTGTCAAGCACAGGAACGGTTCTTAGAAGAAATCCTTAACGGGGAAAATAATGGCTCGAAAGCTTTCACAATTACGTGAGAAGACGTAGGTTTTCATAAACTGGACGATAGTTCTGAATAGGAAATTGGAGATGGTGGAGAATCGCTTTTTCAAATAAAGGCATCCAAATTACGCAAAATAATCAAGAGGCTATAGAGTGGAAAATTGAGAGGACCGGCTAAGATACCTAAGGACATTTTAAAAATAGGGGAGAAGCCATAATTCCCTATGTAATGCTCTTGTTTAAAATGTTAAATAACAACTGTGCTATACCGGAAGACTGGAAAATCGCTATTGCAGTTCCAATATATATAGGGGGTAAAACAAAAATAAGTAATTACCGACCTGTTAGCCTAACTTCAGTAGTAAGTAAAGTAATGGAACATGTAATTATAGAATACTTACGGGAGGAATTAGAAAACAAGAAATTGTACAAAGAAGCGCAATATGGTTTAGATCTGGGCATTCGTGTGAAAGCCAAATAACCTCATTATTTCAGGATTTGGCAGATGAGGTGGACGCAGGGGGAATAATTGATGCAGTGGTGATAGACTTTTCTAAAGCTTTTACCGTAGTGCCGCATAATTTACTCATCCGAAAATTAGCAAAAACGGGTATCGATAATCGCGTGGTATTGTTGAAAGAGCATTTTTTGAAAGGGAGGATACAAAGAGTAAGAGTAGGGGTTTTTGTAAGTTCGGGCGTCCCCAAGACTCAGTACTGCGTCCGTCACTTTTTCTTATCTTTGTTAATGATATAACTATAAATATTAAATGTCAGATAAGATTGTTCGAAGACGATTGTATTATTTACAATAAGATTGGAAATACCATGTATGAGACCGCTCTTCAGGATGACGTAAATGAAATAGTAGCTGAGCCGCCGCATACAAAATGGCAATTAATGCTAGGAAAAGTAAGTGAATTGTTTTTAGTAGAACTAAAGTTCTTCATAGCTTTCATATTGGCAGGGAACAAATTCCACAGGTGGACAGCTGTAAATATTTGAGAGTAGGCTTGTCAAGTAATGCCGAATGCGAAGATCAGATACATTCTACATCTCGGAAAGTGTGGAAGACGTTGCACTGAAAAAGACGTGTGCAAAATCCAAGGAAATTGCCTGCAAGTCCTTAGTGCGGCCTGTTATGGAATATGGAGTAGTATGCTGGGACCCATTCAGGGTTAGTGAAACTGATTCGCTGGAAAAGATACAGAGAAAGGCTGTAAAATGTATAAACAGAACTAAGAGTCGCTAAAATTTAGGCGTAAAAGACAATAGGCTAGTCGCACTATTTAAAGCTTATACCGGTTTAAGTGCATGGGTGGACGTTAGAAAGAGGTTAGAAAACCCGTCATACTACGGACGAAACGACCATTTGAATAAAATTAAGGGTAGAAGGTGTAGAAGCGATGTAGGAAAATGTTCTTTTGTTGATAGGACCATTGAAGAATGGAACGAATTGCCTGTAGCGGTCTTTCAGGGCTGCCCTCTGACCCTAAAGAAGTTTAAGGATAATTTAAAGAGAATAAATGTTAGATCATTAATTAAAGAAATATTGTGAAGTAATTAAGGATTTTAAAAACTGTTCTATAGATATTAAAGTCCAGGCTTCATACTGTTATAAATATGCTGGTAATTACATGGTATTGCTATACTGAATAATAAGTAGATAGGTATTTTCAAAAACCATGTGTATATATAACTATACCGAAATATTTTCACAGAATATGTAGATTACTTAAATAAGTAATTTGAGATAGGAAACTTATGACCCGTTTATTGAAATGTCGAAGTAACGGCTATAAGTTTCTGAAGGAGCAGTACGCCACTGGCTAATTTATCAACCATTCGAGAGCATAACACGAAAAACGAAGGGACATATTACAGTATACTTCTCTAGCGTAGTGGTTATGATACTGACTTTCAAGTGAAAGATAGTTTCCGAGTTCGGGTCTCGTTCACGTATCGTGGCACTTCGTTTGGAATGAAAAAAATAATAATAAAAGCCTTTACTCTATGACAGGAATCGAACCCATGACCTTTGGAATAGTAGCTTCCCGCGTTACGCATAAAGTCACCAGAGCAGTTGAAAAAACGCCTCCAGAGTAGGCTACCTAACTCAAGAACGTGTTAATGAATGTTCAGCGTCGCACTGTCAAGTCATTAGTTCGAGATTTTACAGATTTTTGCAACATTAAATCTTGAGAACGGTAGTAACGAGCTGCTAAAAATCGATATTTCTATACTCGGGCAGCAGTTTTAAAGACGTTATAAGCCAATTTTTCAACCTGCTTTGCTTTAGCACCGACTTATCAGCAGCTGATACCCACACGTTTAACGCAATGTAGCTGCGTTATGTTTATCCAGGGACCATGCATCGCCGATCTCAAATTGTATCAGTCACGTGCACAATCTCGCAAATTATTTCGGTGTAGTTCATTAACATTCTGTATATAGTATGCTGTATTACTATTGTACTATTATTAATCTAGCTATAAGATTATTATTGCAAGTGAATTTTGTACTATGACTCTGCCACCGGGCATTACCCATTTGCAGTGAATAAATATATACATACACATAGATGATAGGAAAGGTGACGATAAAGCAGTTGTTGGAATGAATGACAGAGAAACCGGAGGACCCGGAGTAAACTCGCCCAGACGCCGCTTTATTAACCACATGCGGGCGCTGGGATCGAACGCGAGCCGCCTAGGTGGGAATTGGGCGGTCTGTTTAGGCATTTATAACAGTTAAAATAGGCAGGCACAATAAAGGCAACAAAAATGTAAAAACGGAACAATAAATTTTCTAAAAGACTTTATGAATTTAAAAATGCATGATGTATTTTAAGTACAAATTGCTATACATCAATATAAGTTACATTTTTACTGTATGTACATTACTACAAGATATTGTAAATATTCTTGCGTCATACTTAATCTTCTATCCGACAAAATATTTTTTATTATAGAAAAAGATCGTTCTATTTCTGTTGATGAAATTGGTAAATATTTGAAACAACTTATTGCACCCGGATCTCTGTTTGATAGAATTGTAGTATCACCTTTTTATTATTTCACTTATCTGTTTTATTTCTACCAAGCATTAGCAGACATTACACGTTTACACTTTGCACTTTCCACTTCACCTGGTGTAACTTCAGTTTCTGCCACTAGATTCATTGATGTCACAAGCGTTTCTCCCCCTATTTTCAAGTTTTGTTCTATTTTCATGAAAGCCAACATAATGAACTGTTATATAAGACAGGCTTTTATGAACATTCAAATTATTTAGCAATATTTTCACTTCCCGAATGGATGCAACTACATCTTCGGAGATTGGAGCAACAACTTCACTTAACTTTTCAAAGTTATAGCGTAGTACAGGGTAGCAGAAATCCATGTCTCCCATCTTGTTAAAACGGGCTCTAGATGTAGTGAATCCAGGGGCAAGTCTTGAAGAGTTAGGTTCGCGATGGTACTATTAGACAAAAAATTCTTGATGTCGGATATCAATTTATTACATCAGGAAATGAAATACGAATATTCTTCTATGCGAAAGACTCATGCTAGATACGTTAGATGAGTAATTTTATGGAATAGAACCCTCAAAGTATCACCAGCCTTCTTCAGGTATGCAGCTGCATCAGATAATAATTAGACATTATGTGTTTTACACCGCCAGCCACAGCAAGTTCAACAAATTTGCGAAGAATTGTGCAATGGTTGTACTGTTAGCTTTTTCCAATTCTTCTGATGCTGTTGGCAAGAATATTTTAAGTGCTGTGGCCTCCATAGGTTACAATACTCCAATAATTACGTTGGCAATATTTGTTCCTACTATACGTCTTTCGTCAATGGGGATCCATATTTTTTGCCATTTATTTCGTTGCGAGAGTGCGCTTGTATTTTTGTAAAAAGCTTCTCAGGGATTGATTTTCTAATTTCCAGAAAGGAATGCCGCGTCAATTAATGTTTTACATAAATCCAATGAAAATTATGATTGTTTGCACATTGTTAGATGTGATGAAAGCTGCAGGAAGTAGCGTTATTCTCTTTTCACCATTCTTTGAGGCAAGTGCAAATACATGCTTTCTTGTAGACACATGTTGGTCTATGAGATACTTTTTTTCATGATTAACTGTTATCTCGAAAACATTACACAATAAACTGTGTTATCGGTTGAAAACACGTGAGAACCAAAGTCACTAACGAGCTGTAACGTTTTCTTTTCAAAGGTTTACTGAATTTAGGCATTATAGCTTAGTCTTCTCCTTTCACCCGTCAATAACTTAGTACTGACTGCTCCTAACAGACATTTCTTCCTCTTACAACAATAAACGCTGCAGCAGACAATTGTAACAATATGATCTGAAAATACAATTTATAATTGGCTGAAGCGAAAGCGAATTGTCCAGAATGGTATGTGATGATCTCTATAAAAACGGTGACACGTTTCGTTAGAAGAATAATTGAATAGTTTTATTAGCTACTTCCTGTATTTTTAGAAAATTTTAATAGTCAATAATAAGCCCACAAAAATATCACAAAAATTATAACATTTGTGAGTATGGGAAAAGATTTTACTTTGTTGCTGTTTGAGGATAAACTGTCGCTTGTGAGTTATAGCAATAAGGTGTGATTTAGTTCCTTAAGAAGTGCATAATAACTGCTAAGAATTATCGTGGCGTGCAGTACTGTGATCCAGACTTATGTTTATTATTTCAGTTCATTAGCTGACTTAGGTGAATTTATAAAGCTGCAGATTTTGAAATGACGTAAACGCTCTTTTTTATTCAGAATTCATAACTCGAAGGAGAAATTAAAACACACAGACAAAATGTTAAAACCGAGTTTCTGTTCATATACGCAATTTATTTTGATAACGAATAAACGTTTCGTTTACCAAAATTACTTTCCTTATTTACCCTTAAGATGTTTCTCCCAAGAAAAATGTCTTTACTGAGAATGGAAATTAGAAAGAAAATTAAATATACAGAGTAGCTTAATTGCTTTTTCACCACTTTTCATTAAAACTTTGCAATTCTGTAAATCATTATTTTAAAAGGTTGTCTCTAAACTCTTAATAAGAATTATAATTTCCCCCTGAAAATGTTTCAATACACAAGTACGATAGTGAAACGTAAAAAAAAAAAAAAAAAAAAAAAAAAAAAAACTGCCTTTGAGAAACAAACGAACTGGCATAAAGGTATGTTGAATCAAAGACTAAAAATAAATCGTAAACGTTGCCCTCGGCTATCTTGAAGTAAGTGGATGTTAGGCAGTGCTCCACTAGATCCAGCCTTGCCGTGGAAAGACGCACAACGCTCATGATACAGGCTTCCTCAATTCCAAAAGAAAAGCAGAAAGGATTGATCCCACACGACTCCCGAACACCATAATTTATGAGCTACCAAAGATACACAAGGAAGACACACCTCTGAGACCAATAGTGAGCGCCATTGGCTCGCCAACACCTTCTCTAGTCAGATTCCTAGCTGAAAAACTTCAGACTCTGGCGGGGAAAACATACAGCTTTGTTCGAGACTCTGCATACTTTGTACAAATAATACGAAAATTCCCCCTTGAACACAACCATATTCTCGTCAGCTTCGATGTGAAACGCTGTTCACCAAGATCCCAATTAAGGACTCTCTAAGAATCATCGCAGACAAACTCGACAACAATGGGTTTCCTGAAGACTGGCCGGATCTAGTGGAGCACTGCCTAGCATCCACTTACTTCAGTTACAGAGGAGAGCTCTTCGAAGAGAAGGAGGGAGCAGCGATGGGCTGTCCTCTCTCACCTATTGTCGCAAATCTATTCATGGAAGACTTTGAAAATGCGGCAATAGACACATACAATCTCAAACCAGCACTCTGGCTAAGATACGTGGACGATACTTTTGTAGTATGGCCACACGGCAGAGACACCATAACCGGTTTCCTCCAACATCTTAACAGCCTCCATCCCAGCATACAATTTACAATGGAAATAGAAGAGACCGGAATACTACCATTTGTAGACGTCTTGGTACAACGAGATGAAACGAGCAAGACTGTGCACTGCTCAGTCTTCAGAAAACCCACTCACACCAACAGATATTTAGATGCGTCTTCTCACCATCCACCCGCCATAAAACGAGGAATGATAAACGCACTATTCCTCCGCGGCATTCGCATATGCGACCCAGAGCTCGTCAGAGAGGAAATGAGACACCTGAACAGCTTACCCACACAAAGAAATACGGGGAATACAAAGGAACACCAACCGAAGAAACCCCCAAAAGGACGACGATCAGGACTCTAGAAAAAAACAAATATGGATCAGTGTACCATACATCCGAGGCGTCACAGACAGGATTTCCAAAGTCCTTAAAAGCTACATCAGAACTCGCTACAACTCAACAAGAAATTTCAGATCGTTCCTACGACCAGCCAAAGATACCAGCAACCCGCTCCTAAACCCGGGCACATATAGAATTAGATGCGACTGTGGAAGTGCCTATATTGGCCAAACAGGACGGTCCATAATAACGCGCAGAAAAGAACACATACGCAGTCTAAAACTCAACCAACCCGAAAAATCTGCACTAGCTGAACACGTAATAACAACCGGCCACCACATCGACTTTACAACACACAGCTTGTAGCCACCTGCAGCAATTTTCATCAGAATGACCCGTGAAAGCATAGAGATTTTCAAAGAAAAGAACTACATCAACAGGGACGCCGGATAACATCTCCATAACATCTGGAAAACTCTGATCACAAGGAGAGCCATAGGCTGGCCTCCAGCCAAAGAGAGGCAAGGGGCGGAGCTATGCGGCACTTTAGAAACTGAGGCAAACTGCGGCAGCATTTACTAAAAGAAGATCCAAACCACAATCTGGAACAAGAAATAAGACAAAAAGGAAACAAAAACCTGGAAAAAGAAAAAGTAAAGCAACTCCAACACTACCAGGAAAGAGCGGCGCCAGCTCCCACGCCAATTGGCAGGCAACTAGTCAACCAGAAGCGAGAGGGCGGGGCAACCTCCACCGCACTGCCACTATATAAGCGAGAGCAAATAACCACCAATCACACATCGGGGCTGTTACAAGACCCGGACCTGAGTCTTGGATTCTTCGTTCACGGCAGTTACGACTGGAGAAGAACCAACACTAGCTCCAACTCAATCCTTCACCCTCTAATTCCTCTACTCCTCTCCCTGAATATTCCGCGGTGACAGTCTGGGCCTCGGTCAAGTCTGTCTCCCGGTCTTCATTTCACCCCTCTGACTGCACTCTGCAGTCAGTTAAATTATCGCCTTGAATCCGCGGGTGCAATCATGCGGTACCGCCTCTCCTTACTTCCTTCTAATACCGGTGGAGGGTTTTTTTAGTCGGTATGCCCACATGGGAGACCCCGACACTCCGGGCTTGCCCGGGTCAGTCCATAAGGTGGATTTTTCCCCTCCACTCAAAACTAAAAAAAAAAACTAAAAAAAAAAAAAAAAAAAAAAAAAAAAAAAAAAAAAAAAAAAAAAAAAAAACCACCGCACAGTGCCGTGGTTAGGGGGGTCCCTCGGGATCTCTCCTCCCGGCACCTCCTCGCCGCTGCTCAATCTAGATGGCCTTCATGTTCGAGGGCCACTAGAATTATCTGTGACCGGGGCCCGACACCACTAGTTAGGGTGGAGCTACAGGACCGATCAGACCTGGAGGCTGCCTTGGCGTCAGGGTTGCCCTTATTAGGGCGACTTCTGCACGTTGAGGAAAGCAGACAGGAAAGACACCGGCCCTGCCGTCGCTGCTGTGCCTACGGGCACAGCCAAGAAGACTGCTCTTCGCCGCCGAAGTGCCACTACTGTGGCACCAACGCATACACATCGGAGTGCACTGGGCACGACCTCCGCCGCCGTCACCGGTTCTGTGCCACCTGTGGTGGTACGGGACATTTCACCGGGCAAGCCCAGTGCCCCAGCTACCCAAAGAGCAGGCACCATCATCTACACAACCATCTCCGCAGACTAAACAACCAACACCAACCATCCTGCAGCAGGAAATCCAGGGCCTAAATGAAGCCATTTAGGACCTCCACGCGGAGGTCCTGATTCTTACGGCTAAGCTGACGGCCTTGGAGGACAGACTTCAGGAACAGCACAGCACCACTTCACACACAGAACTTCACCAAGCAATAGCAACAGCAAGCACCGATTACGACTCGTCTTCAGGGAGGAGGTGAGAGCTCTACTGGAGAAGTCGGCACCTCAAACCTCCAAGTTGAACATCCAAAGTAGACGCCAAGGGCTTAGGCTCGATAACGTCCTAGGATACAACGACTGGCTCAACAGAGTCAACCAGCACTAACTCCATCCTTCACCCTAGAATTCCTTCATTCCTCTCCCCGAATACTCCGCGGTGGCAGTCTGGGCCTCGGTCAAGTCTGTCTCCCGGTCCTCATTTCACCCCTCTGACTACACCCTGCAGTCAGTTACATTATCGCTTTAAATCCGCGGGTGCAATCATGCGGTACCGCCTCTCCTTTCTTCCTTCTAATACCGGTGGAGGGGTTTTTTAGTCGGTGGGCCCACATGGGAGACCCCGACACTCCGGGCTTGCCCGGGTTAGTCCATAAGGTGGATTTTTCCCCTCCACTCGAAAATTAAAAAAAAAAAAAAAAAAAAAAACACCGCACAAGAACCCAGAAGTAGCTCACGGCAAGATGAGCGAAACGTCAGTATTCCAATGCAAGATAACGCGGCCTTCTCCGGAAGCTAAAAAGACACATCAAGACACCGGTCGTGGAAGCCTGCGCATCCATGATATTAATTTGTTTGTAATAATTTCTTAATTCAGTTCTATAACGCAATTTTTCTGTCTTGTCGCTACGACATTCGCTACTATTGCAGCTATGATTAAGCGCTCCGAATACGCAACTCTCTGGACGACTACGACGACCAAGTTGTTCCCGTGTTACACATGCTGATCACGTGGCAATAAATTTCCAACGCAGATGTCACAAAGTCGCATACAGGCACAACAATCAAGAGCTTTGATGTCAAGCGCTCTCTGAACGCACACATGTTCACTTACGCAGGTGTGTCATGATTGAACTATGAAAGGAAGCCGACCACACAGGTGCCACCGCAATCAACCACAAAGGCCGGAAAGCGAGTGTTCACAAGTGTGGCGATTAGGGCCGGAGAGACATAGGCGCGTGTATTCGGTGCGTAGCCACTATAGGAAAATAACTGCAGTAAACCTCTAGTATCAAATAAATGATTTCGAAGAATGTCATGTAAATGCTTTATATATAATAATTATCCTAAAACTTAAGTCTTTCTGCCATACATTAAAGGTGTCACCGATAGAATAGACATAGTATTAAAGAAACAGGAAATGAATACAATATTTCTACCTACGCGAAAACCAAAATAGATTTGTAAATCAGCAAAAGACCCATTGGACCCGCTCTCTACCGCCGATGTTTACAAAATATCGTTGCGTTGCGGTCAATCTTGCATAGGCACAACAAAACACAGCATTAAAATCCGCATCGCCGAACATAAAAGATGTTGTTACCTCGGCCATACAGGAAAATCAGCCGTTGCATATCACATCTTCGTTTTGGATAAATATGATATATTATTTAAAAAAAAAAAAAAAAACAAGATAACAGAAGTCCTCGCAGCCACCAAACGTTACTATTCTAAAATGGTCAGAAAATCTATAGAGATATACAAAAATCCCAATAATTTTAATAAAGAAGATGGATTCAAGCTAAACCAGGCCTGGATTCCTGCCTTACAGCAGTGCAATTACAACCCATCCCACTACTCCCACAGTATAAATTGCCGTCCATTGCTTCATGAGTGTCCAGTCGCAGTTTCAACAGGACCTCCAGCCACATCAGCTCCACTCCGCTGAGCGGTCCCTCTCCAGGGGCCAATCACACAACGGGGCCTCATTCACTCCTCTGACTGCGTTCTGCAGTCAGATTACTATCACCTTGAATCCGCCTCTACTTACTTCCTTCTAATAACGGTGGAGAGGTTTTAGTCGGTATGCCCACATGGGAGACCCCGACACTCCGGGCTTGCCCGGGTCAATCCTTAAAGTGGATTTTTCCCCTCCACTCGAAAATAAAAAGTAATGAATCTGAAGTCGCCAGCCGTTCCTGCCCAACTTCCTTTCTGAGGATGTCCTACACAGCTGTGGACCAAACGTCAAATTTTAATAATTTTGTTATTCGACCACGGCCTACAAGCCCGGACAAGTTATATTTTACTAATAACATCGGGCGTGAAATCCTACGAGCATATTTAATTAGCCACTACAGTATAATTAGAATCTGTGTAACAAAATCTGATGTTTACATTCACATGATTTTTCTACCAACTCTGTAAAAAAATTCTTAAAAAATCTTGTGTTACACTCATAATGCCATTCTCTAGCTGTCTTATAAAGAAACTTCTTACAAAAAAATCCTTCTTTCTAAACAATGATTATCGAGATAAACATTAGCGGATTGTTCTTATTTTTTTGTAAAAGGGAACTAAGGGGATGAACTAGGCTAAACGGATACTGAAATATTTTAAAAGCTAACGTCATGCGAATGTCATTTAAATCGCTTCTTTGCTTGGCCAGGAGTAGAACAAAAGAAAAACGGACACTTCCTGTCTAAGAAAAGTATAAATACTTTACAGTTAAAAACAGTAACAAGGAATAGCTCGGAAACGGTTACTTCTACAACAAAAATGCAAACAACATAAATCGTGTGTTTTGACGAGATTTACGTTTTGTTGTACAGTTAGTTTTTGTCTATCTCTTACGGTTTAGTAGTTAGGCGAAATTCGAAAAATTCATCCAGAATAAACAGGTCTTCAGAGGCTATTCCCAGAAAATTGAAGATATATATTTTATTTGGGATGTAAATATCTTTAGTAATGTATTTAATCAAAGACGTTGGAGCTATTTTTGAAAAAATCAAAGTTTTAGAAAATTGTTCCATGTAAAGGTTAGTTTGTGGTGGGAGGTTTTTCTTAAATCTTCGTGTCGCATCCTTGGAAGATACCTACCAAACCTAAATACCAAATTTAGTTTTTAACGGTCTTTTCGTTTTTGAGCTATGCTGTCCACAGACACACACGGACCTTTTTCTAAAAATGCTTTTTTTCGAATTCAGGGGACCGCAAAACATATTTTAGGTGAAATATTGACATCGAATTTTTGAGTGGAATACAATACCTTCTCTATCAACTATTTACATTCTAAATGCGGGCTAGAGAAAGTACAAAATAAATCGATTAAAATTTTTATACCCATTCATGAACCTTCAGAAGCATAATTGGAAGAACATTGACAGCTTCGCGTGCAAGGGTTTAACATAATTTCAGCCATATCTGCAATGGCTTTTGTCGGTGGATCGCCCAGCTAGAGACTATACTGGAACACTACAGTGTACTTATTAAAATATTTAATTAAAATCTGATGTTTCCATTCACATGACTTTCTTTACCACCCCTTAAAAATATTCTTAGAAAAACGTATTCTTATATCTAGTGCATCCGATCATGGTAAACATTAGCAGATATGGTCTTATTATTTAGTTCCTAATAATTGGAAGAGAACAGTGATGGTAAAATGTTTAAAAAGCTGGTTGCTATTTGATTGAAATCTGGTTCCTCTGTAACAAGTAAAACAGGAGCAAAACAAAAGAAAAATGAATGAGAAATTGCTATTTGGGAAACTGAAACCAATAACAAGGAATATCTCCGAAGTTGTAAACAAAAGGTAAACAAAAGAGGGAGTGACAAATTCCTATTTGAAAAAAGTATAAGTTTTATATATATAACCAATAGCAACCAATAGTTCCGATGTTGTTAAATCCACAGAAAAATGTATGACATATAGCGTGTAATTTAACGAAATCAACGTTTCTGATATAGTAAGTTTTTGTCGATCTTTTGCAGTTTTCCAGTTATGCAAAGTCATCCAATAAAGAGGTCTTTACAGGCTTACCCAGAAAATTCAGGATTACGTTTTATTTGTTGTGCATATAGGATAAACGCAGGGCATATTATCCAAGTCATAGAACCATTTCTAAAAATTAAAAAGTAAGCTAATATTTCCAAAGAGTAGTTTACATTGGAGGATATGTCCTTGAAAATCTTCATGCAGCATCCTTGGAAAAGATGAAGCTTAGTATTTAACTGATTATTTTTTCAACTTTTAGTTATGCTATTCACACACATAACACGCACACCTTTTTCTAAAATGATTTTAATCAGAGGCTCTCAAAATGTTTTTTATTATATTTTTATTATAAGACTTGAAGCTTTCACGGCGAATGTTATTCATTATGGCTTCACGGGTGATCAGCCGTGTGAGGTATATAAAATCCAAGCTTTCGACCGTTGCACACTCCATGGTCTTCATGTCCCTGATGAAGACCATGGAGTGTGCAATGGTCGAAAGCTTGGATTTTATATACCTGACACGGCTGATCACCCGTGAAGCCATAATGTATATTTTTATTGAATGTCGCCTGCCAACATAGGTGTTGTAGCGACAAAATGCATTGTTATACATTTCGAACATTTTAATATGCATTACAAATGTTTACAAAAACTCAAATGAGAACCCCTCAATTATTTCTTTGTAGTTTGTAAGCGTATTCTAGAAAGAAGGGAGTTTTACTCTGATAGTATTGCACTGTAGTTTTATTTTATCCGTAGCTGGGGCTAATTCGTTCCAAATATGATCTAATCCAGGGACCGCCAACTGACATGCACGGTGTGCCTATACAGTTTGCATGGGGCCGGCGAGTGCTAGGGGAGCTATGCCAATCACTACCTCGCGCAGTGGCGTTCCGTAATCTGCACTTGCGTTGCCATTAAATAATTAAGGACAGAGTAGTAGTGACGGAACAATTCAAAAACTGTATAATACGTGGTTTAATATCTCTCTGGTACTTGTTATTAAATTATAGATGAAACAACAGTTTCAACATAACATCCCACTTATAGGAATTCACAATCACGGATCACACTTTTCAACCTGGGAAAATGACAAGGAGCACCATTTGATGGTTGACGTTCCCATAGTGAGGGCACATTTTTAAAAGCTTCAATGCTACATAACATATTGTTTCTCCCTTGAAATGGAACATTCAAAGTATTCAAATGTTCACTTATATCGGCCATAAATGCAAGATCACATTTCCACTTAACATTCGTGAGCTCTGCAATAGGTTCTCCGCACATCTCTATGAACAAACGTATCCCATCCAATAATTCAAAGAATCTGCTTAAAAACTTGCTTCGACTGAGCCACCTAACTGCTGTATGATACGGTACATCACCATACTCATGCTCCATACCTTCTAAGAAACTTTTAAATTGTCTGTGTTTTAGACCGTGGGACCTTAGTTTGTTTACAATCTTCACAACTAGACTCATTATATTGTTTTCATTCAGAGTTTTAGCACATAAGTTTTCCTGATGAACTATGCAATGAACTGCTGTTATCTTTTCCTAGTTTAATTTTCAGGAGCCGTTGTGCACACCCATCATAGTTGGGGCACCATCGGTGGCTACCGATATGAATGTGTCCCATGGAATCCCTGCATTCTGCACAACTTCTACTATACAATTCAGACTGTCTGATCCTATTGTTGTGCCTTTTATTGGCACCAGATCTAGCATATCTTCCACAATTTCCAAATATTCATTTACTCCACGACTAAAAATACATAATTGAGCCATACTTGATAAGTCGGTGATCTCATCAATGGCAATGGAGAATGCAATAAGTTATGCGTAAATGTTGTCCGCCAGATCTTGAATTCTGCGTGAAATAGTATGAGGTGACAGACTGACACTCTGGAACTGGTGAACACTTCACTTTACTTGCAGCTATAAGCATACATGGTTTAATAAGTGGACCATCAGAAAAACTACTGAAGGATCTGGCAAATTCTAGTGCCATTTCGAAACTCAGTAAACTGAGGTTTCTGCCATTCCGCCATCCCCTTTTTCCTGTTCCTCTTCCTGCGATGTGATCTTTTTTCTGAGCTTTTGTAATGCTGCAGTGCGTTCTTCTTTTTCTAGGGCCGAATAAGCATTAGCATGTAATGTATTAAAATGTCGCTGAATATTAAATCGTTTCAGCACTTGCAATTTTTTCTGGCAAATTAAACAAATAGCACCACCGTGACATTCCATGAAGAAGTACTCAGCTTCCCATTCGGGATTGAAAGAATGTGTCGGCGTAGGTGCCCTTCGCTTTAATGAGTGCCCTTCCATATCAAACTGACACTGAAGTATGGACCGCCACTGCTCCGGAAGACAAACCGACCGCTACCACTGCGAAACACTGTGTTCGTAGCCAATACATGCACCGCGGCACTGACACTGAAGTATGGACCGCCACTGCTCCGGAAGACAAACCGACCGCTACCACTGCGAAGCACTGTGTTCGTAGCCAATACATGCACCGCGGCAAGCGAGTTGGCTGTGGCTCATCTAATCTAAGCTGTAGCTCTTGCAAAGCCTGTGAAGCCATTCTTTTTTCAGGTCGCGAATATCCAAGGCTTGCTGTGCATACCCTACATTGCTCACTAAACCCCAGAGGATGAATTCGGTTGTCAGGAGATAGAATTCCAAATCCTCATACTTGATTCAGATCAAGGTACCAGTTGTCTTCGTATGGGTCACGGACTGTTTTCTCAGTGAGAGCAGCTGAAATACCTTTCTGTGTTCCCTTTCTGTAGGAACGTGGTGCAAAACTTTAATACAATGCACAGTTAAGCTGAAAAAGGCATTTGTTGCTAAGCAAGACATTTTTGCTTTTTCTGTTACGGATACACAATGTACGCTTTCAGACATTAAAAATACACCTATAGTAAGATGGGGTCTTTTCGCTACCTCCGCTCATATATTTCACCTATTTGTTATGCTACAGCCTACGTTAGCGAAGGGAAGGGGATATACATGAAACATAACTTGCGACAAACAAGGTAAAAAGATGGCGCAACTACCTTGTTCATTCTGAATGACTTTTGTATACCTAAGAAACAGTAAGAAATACAAAAGCTTACCTACTTTTCAAAAATTGTAGACTTGTCAAAACACACAATGTATGTCATGTACAGTTGTTTTTTCTCTCTTATTATTTATAAGAGCTAACCATTTCCGAGATATTCCCTGTTATTGGTTTTAATGTTTTTACACGTGGAACCAAATTTTAATGAAAATTGAACCACAACAGCTATTAAAATATTTGACTATGGCTTTAGTTTCGAACTACCGATCCCTAAACTTTCTGGTTGGTCAAAAACCCACTGCTCTTGACAGGTGATACAAAATTAGATTAATCATTTCCTTGCATCGCCGAACAAACGGATACAAGATAATACCCGCACGTGGGGTACAAAATTAACACACTGCTTATACAAGTCAACCTGTTCTGATGAAGCGTCGAGCGGATTGAGAAATGAACGGGTATATTGCGCCATCTTTTTACCTTTTCTTACTCACGCGGATGTTGTATCAAAATGCCACGAATGACATTCGTCGTCAGATCCGAGTCCCCATCAAACGTTCACATTTTCAGCAAAATTGCAGCGCTAGACGAACTTTTAATGTCTCTGAGTGTACATAGTAGTTTACGAAAGTATTGTATTCCACCAACAAATTAGATTCGAAAATGTTCACAAAATACATGTTTTGAAAAATCCTGATTCCAAACAAATTATTTTTATAAAACGATACGTGCGTGTCCTTCTGTGTGTGTGTGTGTGTGTGTGTGTGTGTGTGTGTGTGTGTGTGTGTGTGTGTGTGTGTGTGTGTGTGTGTCCAGGAAAATATAACTTAAAAACTAAAAGGTAGTTAAATGACAAATTTGGTATCTTCCAAGGATGCGACATGAAGATTTGTAGGAACATTCCCCACCCCAACTACATTAAACATTTTTCGAATTTTTCGATGTTCTGAAAAATGCCTGTAATGCTTTTTTGACTAAAATACGCGTATTAAAGATGTTTACATGGCAAATAAAAATATATACTTTGAATTTTTTGGTAATAGCCCCTGAAGTTCTTCATTCTGAATGACTTTTGTATACCTAAGAAACAGTAAGAAATACAAAAGCTTACCTACTTTTCAAAAATTGTAGACTTGTCAAAACACACAATGTATGTCATGTACAGTTGTTTTTTCTCTCTTATTATTTATAAGAGCTAACCATTTCCGAGATATTCCCTGTTATTGGTTTTAATGTTTTTACACGTGGAACCAAATTTTAATGAAAATTGAACCACAACAGCTATTAAAATATTTGACTATGGCTTTAGCTTAAGTGTATATCCTATTTCCCTTCTAGGTATAAAGAACTAAGCAATGTCTCCATTCCTGATAATGTTGATCTTGATTAGCATGATTTGGATAAAAGAACAATCTTTTGCAAACGTAGTTGGTGAAAGTCATGTGATTGGAACATATCAGATTTTTTTCTTGCGCAGTTTCAATGATATGCAAAACTTAATTTTTACAGGTCGCAATTACCATCCAAGAAAAATAAACAAGTTCAATTCTTGTGCTTCTGTGTTTTGAATGTGTGTCTTCCGGAACGAATCAACCACTATATGTGAACTTACTAATTTTAGCATATTACAGAAACTGATCTCTCAGGAAGGGTATGCAAACAAGTGCAAATCGCTTATCAGTTCAACATGCCGGCTAATAAATGAAATGCAGGGAGAGAAGCAAACGTCTTATTTACGCTCTGAGACTTTGGATGCCGGATAATTTCATGATTTGCCTGCTACAATCCATGTTAATAATGTTTATGAATCCAACTTCTGGATGTGCATGAGATATTCACTCGTGTCCTAATTGCCATTATCGCTTGTTGCATGAATATTGTCATTCAATTGAAAGACAATAAGATATTCCAATATTTCACATTCTTCCACTGGCAATGAATATAGAAAGACCCGCCGCCTAAAAAGAAAGAAAAGAAACATACATTTTTATTTATATTTTGGTCATACTCATGTTTAAAAGTGCAGCACATTTGCACCTACCGTTTGGTTGAAGGCCGCATAAAGAAAATGGGGTGCAAAAATGAAGATGACCTTTATTGGGAAGGCCTGGTGTTACTCGATCCCGAACAAGGTCCGTGACCGAACCGGCCGTGTAACAAAGACACCAAGACTAGTTTTAGTTACGGTAACAATGAAGAAGAGACATTGCACTGCGATCATATTCACCTCTGCTCATGACGTCAGGTACAAGGTGCTATGGAAATAGTGAACCTCTGTAAGTAGTGTTCGCGGTGAAGATGAAAAGGCTACGTAGCATCAGAAACTGCGTTTTTCAGGTAAGTGTTGAGAATATCTGTAGTAATATTATTTAGAGAAAATGTTTTGTGTATGTGGAGTAAGATTTAAAACAATTCAAACTATTTTGAATATTCTTGAAACATTGGAAAGCCCCAATTTCTTTTGACAGACATGGGGCAGCGAAACTTCTAATTTCATTTCTTTGTGTTCTATTTGGATGCGAAAACATTGGTAATGTAAAAGAATGTGTTCATAAAGAAGTCCTTCACTTTTGGTTGAGAAAACCATGGAGTCAACAATAGCTGCTGTTACTCCACAGAATATTTAAGTTCCTCTACAGTAATCCTTGCAACAAAATGATTACATTACATTACATTTATTCTAGGGAATGTGTGTACATATAAGGCACGATGCAACACTTCAGCAAACAGAAGACAATCACTCCTGTTATCTCCTATTTGTTTCTATAATTGTCACTTACCAAATACTCAGATATGAATGTAATAACCAGTGTCAAAGCCTCTAAAGAACCTTCATTCTAATTCAATAAATGTATGCAGTGATATTTATGAGAGCTAGAACACTCCAATAACCTTCATGTAAGAACTTCCCCTTATTTTTTTTCGAATTTATGTTGTAAACAAATTGGTTTGCAGGAATGCTAAATAACTTGCATAAAGAGAGAAAACTACCAACGTTACGAAGCACGCTTTATATTAAAGGAAGGTTTTTTTCTCATAATCGGAGCCTAAGGGGCTTTTCCAAAGAGGTTAAACCGGTGTCCTGGGAATAGGGAATCTTATTTCATTGTATATGTTACAGGTTTCTGAACTATATGAAAATTATCTATATTTTATATGTGTTTCAACATCGTCACATAGCAGCCAGCTCTTAAAATATGTGACTATCCCTTGACCCCATTATATATCTACAAGGAAATTTGCAATAAAAGTATTGCTGCAAATGAACTATTTTACCATTGTGATCGCCTGATAGCGATACCGTATTCAAATGAAACGCCATAGATATGTATACCAGCAAAACAAAAAGAAAATCACTAAAGTGTCCAATAAGCAACTGACGATTCTCTGAATATTGTGATATTTTTTACTTTCTCTATACTTGCTATGTACATAGTGTATAGAGAAGGTATTGTAATGCACCCAAAAATTCGATACCGAGATTTCACCGGAAATACATGTTTTAAGACCTGAATCCAAAAGAATCATTTTTAGAAAAATGTCCGTGTGTGTATGTGTGTATGTGTGTCTGTGGGCAGAATAGCTCAAAAACGAAAAGTCCGTTAAAAACCAAACTTGGTATTTAGGTTTGGTATCTTCCAAGGATGATACACGAAGATTTTGAAGAAAATCCCCTCACTCCCAACTACGCTTTACATGGCATTTTTTTCGAAAATTTGGATTTTCTAAAAAATGGCTCTAACGGTTTTGATTAAAATATCGTATACTAAAGATATTTACCTGACAAATAAAATGTATATCTTGAATTTTCTGGGAATAGCCTCTGAAGAGTACTTTATTCTTGATGAATTTTGCATAGCTACTAAGCCGTAAGAGATGGACAAAAACCTAACACAAAAATGTAGAGCACGCTAAAACACACAATTTATGTTATATACTTTTTTTTCGTGGAGTTGATCGTTTTTGACATACTCCTTGCTTTTAGTTACAGCTTTGAAAAGCGTATACTTTTCTCATACAGGAACTTGCCAACGTGTGTCCATACAAACAAACGAACTTCAGTAACATAGCAACCAGTTTTGGCTTTCACTTTAACCGATAGTTTGCTGACTCTCAAGCATGCAATGCTTAAATTCAAAAGGAAAGTCAGTTGACATTAGTGGTATTCTGGGAATAAGTATATTCTCACCTTTGAACTTTCCTATGTTATAGTAACTTAAATAAAGTGTTTCATAATCTTTTTAACAGTGAGTTTTGTTCCGCTGCATAATTTCGGCTGATTGATATTGCATAGTATAATTATCACCGAATCAACCTTGAGCTGTAAATTGTGTGGCGGGAATCCTGGCAAATCCAATGAATTTAGTTAGAGAATTGACGACTCATTTGGATTGGTAATGGAATTGATGGACTTAAGTGAATGCATTTGTCCATCAATTTTACCCTGCATTTTTATATTCAAATCATCTACATTCTTATTAGTTGCTGCTAAAATGGCTCGTTCGCTTAACCAAGCACAGTTTTTGTAATTTGCACCAACATTTGGAAACACTTTCCATATTAAGTGACAAAAATATGATGGAAACGAAATGAGGCCAGTAGAAGTGTCAACAGGAATGTTCCCATTGCCAATGTCTAATAATGCCTTTAATCTGAAAAGCGCAATGATCTGCGCAATGTGGCATATATAGTTGGTTTTGCAAAAAGGTCGGAGTCAGAGCACCCATAATGTATTGTGGAAAGGATGACATATGCAGTTAACAGCGTGGATAGCCAGGATGGGTATATGCTGGCATAGGTACCGAATTACATTAAGGAGAAGGTCACAAAATAACGTTTATGCATCTCCTGAATCTCTTTCTGTCCTTCATTCCTAATGTCTTCCACCGCTTTCTTTATTTTCTTCTATGTCAAAACAGCCATTTCTAAGGCTAAAAATGACATAACTAAAGAGCAAATAGATCTGGTCGGGCAATTGATAAGCTGTTATTTGATGATAGCTTTTGTGTATTAAATTTTTCCATTTAATTCAAAATATTACTTGATCAAATGTATTAAGAGCACCGCAATTGCAGTGTGATACTGACGCAGGTATCCTCATGTTTTTTAACTAGCTCATGTACCACATAACGTCAGATAACCAACATCTACAATAGGAAGTTTGACCTAAAATTGATCCCGTCATTTCTCCGCCATTTTCAGATTCCAAGAAGGGTTAAGGACTATGTGCATTGTTTATAACTTGTTCATTTTAAAGAATTACAACAAAATATACTTATTTCTTTATTTATACGATGTGACCAAGGAAATGATAGCCAATACATAAGAAATATATTTGATTTTCACAGTTATCTTGCGTCAGTGTGTCCATAACCCTTAGCATTGAATGGGGAAGAAAAATAGAGCAGTAGGTACTACGGTCATCTGGTAGCAAATAATACGAAGTACGTATTTTTGGTGTTTGTCGCCAGGAGAGCTTCTTTATTTTAAACGATAGGAGTAAGGAAAGGACAGTTATTACATAAAAATGTATTTGAATTTCACTGCTGCATTGTGTCATCTCGATAAACTGATGCATTACCTTAACATTGGATGGGGAGGAAAAATACAGCTATGGCTATCTAGCGGCAGATAAATAAGTACTCGCTCTAGCTGTTAGTCACCAGGAAAGCTTCTTTGCTGCTTTATTCTAAACAATAGTAGTAAGGAAAGGACAGTTAACACATAGAAGTGTATTTGAACTTCATGCTGCATTGTGTCATTGTGTGGATAAGTTGGTGCGTACCTTAACCTTGAATGGGGAGAAAAAATATGGCACTACTACGATAATTTAGCAACAAAAAACCGTGGTACCCCTGCCATCTGGTGGCTATTAACCAAAATGCGTGAGCTTGGCACAGTTTTTGTTCATATTATGAGATTTTAAATACTTTCCAGTATTATTTTTAAACATTTTTTTCACAAACGTTGTCGTGACAATAACGAACACTACAAAAAAAAAAGAATTGTTCAATTTGATGCAGTGGTTCGGAAGTGATACGCGTACATACATTTCAGCGATTCATTTTTATATATGTGGATATTGGTAAACACATCTATAAGATCTGCGGCCGTGATTGCTCTTAAAACTGAATGAAACTTGATCACGTACGTGGCGCTCTCATCTCAGCTCTTAATTCTGTTCCAATTGCCTTTTCTGAACCGTATATCAGATTTTTTTTATAGCTTGTAGTAGTTTCTTGAGTCCGTGACCTACGTGACTTGAAACTAAAGCTTTGAGAGAAACCTAAATAATATACAAAAGAAAAAGTGCCAAAATGTCTTGTTTGGACAAGACTCCGTTTTATAAGGGCCTACTCTGAGACGCAACTAAAACTATTTCAGTTTCAAAGCCAACCCCGTCGTTTTCTTATTAAGATTAATATTTTATATGTTAATAACACAAAAATCACATGTCTTCAGAAGCTATTCCAAGAAAATTTAAGGTATACATTTTAAATGTCTTTAATATACGGGATTTTAATCAAAATCATTAGAGCCATTTTTGGAGCAATAAACAATTCGAAAAAAATGTCACGTAAAGAGTAGTAGGGGTGGGCGGATTTTCTTCAAAATCTACATGTCGCATCCTCGGAAGATAGCAAACTTAAATACCAAGTTTGGTATTTAACGGTATTTTCGTTTTTGGGCTATACACACACACACACTCGGAAAAGTTTCTAAAAATCTTATCTTCTCCATTTACACTGGGGTTTTCCCCAGTCACGAGTAGCAGGCTTGAAGTTTCCGTTTTCTCTCAAGACAACAATCAATTAATTGAAATGTTTTCCTATTTGGACATCGGCGCTCTGGAAATGTTTGTTGGTACAAACGCTATGCGTAACTTGCATTACCTTCAGCTAATCGGTACATTAACTGAGCATCCGCCAATTCCGCATTTGAGTGCATGTTCCTGTGCCTGAAACACACAGTAATCCTAGATCTGACACCATGTACACTAGAATACCCGTGCCTAACAAACGGTTTACGTACTGTACTGTAGGACAATGAAATGGTGAATCCTGCACCCAATTTAAAACTGAGTGTTTACTACTGTACAATTAAGCAACTGTTGTGGGGTTATGGCCACAGGACAGCTACTATTACCTACACATAGCACCGGGTAGGCAGAGTTCCAGAAAAATAGATCTACTATGAAAATAATTTCCGAACCTATGTTCAAATAACATTTTTTCCCCCTCTATAAGCAAAAAAAAAAAACTTTCACAAGTTTTGAGATACCCGGTATAATTGTTCATTATCACTTTGAATTATAGATAATTATCAGATTTATTAATGTAAGATTTTTCCTATGCTATTGTGACGTGCTTAAATGACCAGCTTAAAATTATTAAGTATAAATATGGTGCAATATTTATTTCAAGCTATAAAGACAACTTTTACTAAGCATACATTTTGTCGTTCCTGGCTGTGGGGTAAGGATTTTTCTCTAGTCCAGATAATTCCCTAGCCGTCCCTGAATTTCTTTAGCTACACTGTCCTATTCACGGCATTTATCTGTATAAAATATTGTCTATTGCAAAGGTGTTAACTACAGTTAGGTTCCTATGCATCTTCAATTTGTTCATTAAGTCACATATTCATCCAGATTTCCAGATTCAGATGAGGTTAGGGAATAGACTGGGCCAGAGAAATCGAACCTGGGTCCTCTTTGCACAGTAGGCAGATACTATTCCGATTGAGCTACGAGCCAGCATTTATTACTCATGATCATAATCAAAATTGTTATAGATTAGCATATTTTGTTATTTTAGTGACTTCTTTATATTTGATGTCTTTTCCTGCCTGTTTTGAAATTATAACTGCCTACATGACCGAAGTTAATTTTTAAATATTCTTTAAATAGAATGTATATAATATCACCTTAACGGTAGGGCTTTTTTCCTTACAGAATTAAGTGCCTACTAATTAAGTATCCTTGGCTGAAGGTCATCTGCTTATTATGCAGTCTGCTTGAATAACTTTCAAAACATGTTTTTAGTTGCATACTTACCTTGCTTTGTCATTTACTATTATTCACTTAAACGGAAGAAGATAACCAGGTATCATGGAATTATATTCCGTATGTTTAGAATAAGAGGGCTTTGTCATGCTGTAAATAGCCTCAATTGTATAGGCGATTTCCTGTACCGTCAGTTTAAGTACAGTGACTTTCAAATGGTATGAGGTTTGTCCTTGAGCCTCATCAGGCCGGCAGCCAACCGGAGTGCTGTTGTGTTGACATATTGCATTCGCGCTTAACTGGGGAGTAACGCGCTAAGTGATTCCGTCAAAATATTCAAATTTTGCAACAACAAAAAATCACGAAGAAGATCGGGAGTAATGTTCGTAGCAGAGCCGTAAAAACCACAGATTTTTAGCTCAACTTCATACTAAACATGGATAAACACGTATCGCTAGGCAGATTTGCATACTCAGAGTGCGAGTGAGAGGGAAATATGAAAAGAGCGGGGGTAGCGACCTGGCAACGCAGAGTAAGATAACGCATCTCATTCGCTACAGAGTAGAACTCTTCCCATTTGAAAAAAGACAATAGTTGACAATAGTGCACAACTGATGTATTTTCAACTGTAGGCATTGTGTCCACCTGAATCAGATCAGATTGGTCATGGAAGTAACAACCTCCTGAAAATAGGAACAGTATTGCAACATGGTATTGTTCTCAGCTTCCAGTTTTGTTGCTTCGTTCTGAATGGTTGATATCGTAACAGAAAGGCCTTTCAGTTGTGTAACAGTATATATGATATAACAAACACAAATTTATTAAAGAGATTTCGCTGAAAGTGTATGTCAACGCGTTATACAGTGGTGTTGCTTCGTGTCGCAATACTGAAGAACCGGGATTCAAGTCATTATTTAATTGTTGTGATATTTTATGTTTTGTGATTCATTAATATCACGCCAGAATTTGTATATAGCTGATTAAAATGAGCTTTATACGTTGGAGTGTTTTCATAAATAAACGATGTCCCAGCCGTGGTAATAAACATGTTATATGTCTTTCCGTTAACATTTACTCGTCCGTCATTTATTTCGCGTTTGTGATTACACTTATTCATTCATTCATTCATATAACGGATATATCGTAATACGAAATGTCCTTGTTATAATGGAGCTATTTCAAGGATATTCTGTCTGTAGATATCCAAAGTATTGAGAAGCGTGATGCATGGGCAGTTCATGAATTGTAAGAAACTAAGGAAAATAATTTCAAGGAATAATGCCAAAGTTTTAAAATTAAAAAAAAAATCTGATGTACTCCATTCACATGACTTTCTCCACATCTCTACAACAAATTACTGTTAAAAAGCTTATTCTTCTGTTTACTTCATACTAATCGAGAAAAAATTAGCAGAAATTGTCTTATTACTTGCTTCCGTGTAAGTAGAAGGGACATAAGGGAGTACCATAGGCTAAAAATATAGTAAAAAGCCGGCCTCTATGTGATTGAAGCCCCTCTGTTTGACAGGAGTTAATAAATTTCCGTATGAGAAAGGTAAAGTATTTTATAGCTGAAGATAATAACAAGGAATATCTCAAAAGCGATTAACTCTACGAAAACAGGTATATAACATAAATTGTGTGTTTTAACGAGTTCTCATTTTCTTTTAAGTTTTTGTGTATCTCTTACGTTTTACCAGTTATGCAAAATTCCGCAAAATTCATCCGGAATAAAGATGTCTTCAGAGGCTATACCCAGAAAATTTAAGATATACATTTTATTTGTCATATAAATATCTTTAATACAGCATTTTAATCAAAATCGTTACAGCCAGTTTTTGAGAAAATCAAAATTTTCGAAAATTTTTCCATGTAAAGCGTAGTTGTGGTTCGGTGCATTTTTAGCGCAAACACACGATATTTTTTTAAAAAGATTTTTTCTTCTTCTTATTCTTCTTTTTGATTTAGGAGGTCTCAAAACATATATTTCTGGTGAAATCTCAGTATCGAATTTTTGGGCGCAATACAATACCCTCTCTATACACTATGTGTGTATAGAGTAAGTAAGTAAAATATGATAATTGTTTTTCACACGAACCGTTCGTTGTACAAGAGTTGGAAAGGTGTAATCGGGCTGAGAAATGCAATGCTATAGTTGGAATTTGAGCCACGGATCTCCCGGTCTCTATCCAGTTGCCCTTACTGAGATACCATGTCAAGCTGCCGACGGTCTCGCTGAGACATTTTGCTGTTTGACTCTTCCTTTTAAATCCCTGTCGTACGCACCGTGTGTGAAAAAAACTATTAAATACCATTGATTAACCTAATAATTAGTTAAATTATGAAGTTCGGGACTTCAAGTGCTTACTACAATGTAATTCGCATTCATATCTCAAAAATAATTTGATATCTCCTTGTGGTATATCGGAAAAAATTAGAATAAAATTATGGCTTCCCATTTAATAAAAGCTTAAGATTGGAGAATTTAAACTAATAACCAATTCCTCGGAAATGTTTAACTCTTAAAAAAACACTAAATTCTGTGCTTGAGAACATTTTTTTGCACATTCATATTTTGTCTATCTTTTTTTTTACGGTTTGCAAGTTAAGCTATACAGAGGACATCTGAGATTATTCCTAGAAAATTGAAGACATACATTTTCTTTGTGAGGTAAATTTCCTGTATTTTAATCAAAATTGCTAAGAGCCATTTTTAAGAAAATCGAAAATTCCGAAAAATCTTGCATGTTTGAGAAGGAGGGATTTTCCTTATGCGTCGCTTACTTGGAGGATACCGACCTTAATTACCAAGTTTTATATTTAACCGAATTTACGTTTAGAGTTACGCTATTCAGAGACACATGCGCAACACACACGGTCCGTTTTATAAAAATGCCTTTTTCGGAATTAGCGGTCCTCAGAACATGTATTTCCGGTGAGAGCTTGGTATACAATTTTGGTTTGGAATGCAATACATTCTGTACTTACTATGTACATCGTACATGGTAGAGAAAGTAATAAACTTAGAATTTAACAAGTGTATGAAAATTAAGTATAATATAACCTAATAAAACAGCATTAAAGGGTCCATAGATATATAAAGGGCCAGAAAAAATCAAAACAAGATACCTTTAAAGTAGCTACAATTTTTCTAAATGATTTTGTATTTCAATTTTAAATATTAGATACTGATACATAAAATAAGAGTAATAATATGTGAATCTGATAGTAGTGGTTTTATAAGATTAGGTTCAACTAAGGCAATATGCTCCAATTTTCCACTTGACCTGTATAACGTTACGGCGGTAGCTTATGTCTTGGCAGGAATTCCAAAGACGAGGTTTCTCCTCACACAAAAAGGTTAGAGAAAAGCTAAAATAAGAGATTGGGCCAATAAAGTACTATAAGATTGATGATTCGACGCAACACGTATGCAATTAATGCAATTTTCCAGGGTCTCGTGATGGAAATGGCCGCGCCATGGCCGAGCGGTTAGACCACTCACATCTCACCTATAACCAAGCGACAGAATGTGAGAATCTTGGTGGACAAAGCGACGCAGGGACGGGTTTCCTCCGGGTTTTCGGTTACTCAGACATCTCATTCCACCGGTGCTCCATGTGTATAAAAATCTGGTGTGTTCCATTCACATGATTTTTACTACATAGCTGTAACAAACTATTGATAAAAAGCACATTCCTCTATCAACCTTATAATTATTGAGATAAACTTAGTAGAAATTGATTTTATTACTTGCTTTCTTGAAAGCAGAACAAAAATAAGGGAATGCACTAGGCTAAAACGATAGTCATATCTTTTAACAGTTAGTTACCATGGGCCAGGAGTTTGTTTTAAATTTCCGTGTGAGAACATTTTTAGGTATTTTAAATATGAAACAAATAACAAGGAATATCTCAGAAATGGTCAAGTCCACGAAAAAACGTATATGACATAAAGTGTGTGTTTTAATGTGATCTGCAATTATTGTGTAGTAAGTTTTTGTCTATCACGGTTTACGCAAAATTGAGCAAAATTCATTAAGAATCAAGGTGTCTTTAAAGGCTATTCCCAGAAAATTCAAGATATACCTTTTACTTGCTATATAAGTAACTTAAATATACAGTATTTTAGTCAAAATCGTTAGGGCCATTTTTGAGAAACTCAAAATTTTCGAATTCTTTTCCACGTAAACGGATGTTTGGGGTGGGGGTATTTTTCTCAAAATCTTCGTGTCATATCCCTGGAAGATACTCAATTTAAATAGCAAATTTGGTATTTTACCAACTTTTCATTTTCGACTTATCATGTTCACGGACACACACACACACACACACACACACACACACACACACACCACAAAGAGAGAGGACGATTTTTACAAATGCTTTTACTTTCTCTAGCCCGCATGTACAAGGTACATAATGGATAGAGAAGATATTGTATTCTAACCAAAAATTCCATTCTGAGATTTCACCGGAAATATATGTTTTATGGTCCCCTGAGTGCGAAAAAAGCATTTTCAGAAAAAGGTCCATATGTGTCACACACTTAAATACCAATCTTGGTAATTAGGTATGGTATCTTCCAAGGATGGGAGACGAGGATTTTCAAGAAAATCCCCCAACAGAAACTACCCTTTACATGGAAACATTTTTGAAATTTTTGATTTTCTCAAAGATGGCTGAAACGATTTTGATTGAAAATCCCGTATATCAAAGCTATTTATGTATATCCTAAATAAAACGTATATTTTGAATTTTCTGGGAATAGCCTCTGAAGACCTCTTTATTCTGGATGATTTTTTTCGAATCTCACTTAACTGCTAAACCGTAAGAAATAGAAAAAAAAACTTACTGCACAAAAAATGCAGATCTCGTCAAAACACGCAAATTATGTCCTTTATGTGTTTGTTGTGAGGGTAATTGTTTCTGAGATATTCCTTGTTAGTGGTTTAAGTTGTAAAGTACTTATATTTTACTCAGATTGGGAGAATTGTTCTGTTTCAAAGCAAGTATCTATATAATAGTAAGTTACGCCACAAGTGGAGACGAATGCGACTATTTTTACAAGCGTTCATATTAAGATTAGCCATGAATTGGTTTACAATTTATTGCAGTTATTACATCGTTGGAAATAAATCATGAAGTAATTTGTTTTCCATAGTGACATAAGTGAAAAAGTTGTATTTTATTTGCCATTAACTTTTTTTTTTTTAGTTTAACGTCCTTTAACCTGGTTGGTCATATTGGACGATGAATGAAATGGGTGAAATGATACTCAAATGGGTCCATGGAACTTAGTTACTCGACATTCGTCTTCTCAGGGTAACTCACCCTAAGCGAGATTCCAACTCATGACAGACACGCTACCACCACACTCCTCAGGCGGGCTATATTAACTATTATGTGATCCGATGGGCAACTTGAACTTTCATGCATTCCTTTTCTGAGAAAGAAGTGAGTATGTGTTATTGATTGTGATGTATCATATTATACATTATTATTATTATTATTATTATTATTATTATTATTAAGGAGGTGTCAATTGCCAGGATTGTATCAGTGGATCTTCGTCCCGCAAGAATTCTTTTTCTGCCAGTACATGCTTTTAAGTACACATAAAATTATCGGTTTGGACTTTGAGATCAGAAACCTAGCGCTTAACCAGCTGAGCTACTCAAACCGACAACCTATTATAAGCATAGTATGGTGTTATACATTGAGATCATAATTATTCTATATTTAAAATCTATAGAGGTTTTTGAATCTTCGTTGCTCAAAGGCAATAATTCTCTCCATAAGCCACGGCAACCTGAAATATTAATACGGTATTACGAGTGGCAGACTGGTCTTGGTATAATGGGATTTAATATAGTAATAAACAGAGTGTAAATATTAGGGTTACATAAAATTAAGACAAGTCAAGTGAAAGACCTTTTGAATAATGTCAATACCAATTATACTTAGAAGTGCTGTAACTCATTACTGCAAATTACGTAGGTAGATCATCAGTCGCAGTGTACTTACAGTGAATTATGGTTTAACTATTCGTTACAAAGACCTAGCGGGATGACTCAGGGAATAATGTCTGCAGATCGCTTTCGGGAGGTCCTGAGAGCCGACCTATCTGACTGGTTTCCCTGATCACCAAGGTAATAAAGGATTTATATTTAATACCATGCCCCAAAGTTCCACCTTAAGTCAAAAACTAAAACAACAGTAAAAAATGAAAAATGAATGTAGCTGATAAAAGCGAATGTTCTGCCATCTATGCAGAGACTCTCAGCAGACAGAATCGACGTTGTTCTAATGTCATTGCCAGCACATGTTTAAGCAGAGTTGCTTGGTCGTATAAGACATTTAAGGATTCAATATTTTATTTATTAGTTTATCCCTAATGTCTCTAAAAGTACCTGGTTGGGGGATTAATAACATAGAATGTTAGAGTATTGTATATACATTTTGTTTGTAGTCTCTGTAGGCTCACGTCAAAGCCATTATCTGCCAATTACAGAAACTAAGGTATAGTCGCTTAGCTCTAAGGCCTCTGTGGACATATGACGAAGCAAGATAATGTGGTACAGGGATGAGACAAGAATGCCCAGTGCATACCAATCCACAATATATTTTCTAACAAATATCACCACGTATTTACAGCGAGGAAACCTAGAGAGGGGGAAAGTGTGCTACACTACAGAGTTCCTATGGTTATGTTTCTATAGTTCCTATTGTCTTCCTTGTTCGTTCGGCAGTGGTGCCGGGATTTTTTACTAGCGATATGCCCGCCATTTATTTTCGATATATAAGTTGAAAAGTGTGGGCGACAGTGGACATCCCTGTCACCTCCTGATTTATTACTGTTAGACTTGGTTCTGATTTTGGAATATGTTTGAAACGCGGAAATACATATAAACTTTTACGGCTCTTATAAGATGGTGTGAAAACGGCTTTAGTGCTTATTAGTTTTTGTCTCTCCCTTGTATTTTCGTGGAATTTCATTTTCGCTCATAGCAACAAGTCTCTTATTTCATCATCACTGCCAAATTTTGGCATTTAGCTTGCATCCGCTTTAACCGCCTGTTTTATGCAAGTTGAAGGCATTTGATGCTCATTTAACAACTATTTATTTATTTTTACTTTCTCTATGTACATAATGTATAGAGAAGGTATTGTATTGCATCCAAAAATTCGATACCAGATTTCACCGGAAATGTGTTTTGAGGCCCCCTTAATCCAAAGAAAGCACTTTTGGAAATATGTCCGCGTGCGTGTCTGTTAGTGTGTGTGTCTCTGTGGGCAACATTCTCAAAAACGAAAAGTCTGTTATATACCAAACTTGGTATTTAAGTTCAGTCAGGCAAGAATGCGACATAAAGATTTTCAAGAAAATCCCCACAGACCGAACTATCCTTTACATGGAAATATTATCGTATCTTATTCCCTCTTATTTCAATTCATTCTCGTCTTTCAGAGTGGTAGGGTCGGGCTCAGTAGACAATAGAGTGCGGCGTATTGCGGCGGAGGACTTTTGGCAAAACGTTTCTAGTCTTATATATTGCATAAAGCCTGCTGCCGAACATCCCTGAGGTCACCTCTGACTCCATCTCCTCCCAAAAGTCAGAAAGAAGTAATACACCAATACTCAGAGTGGTATTGAAATCCTGCCTTACTCCGTCCTGTACCTTAACTCTCTCAGTGCTAGTCTCTCTACATATCTCAGCTCTACTTTTGTATTAAGACAAGAGAATGTTAATATGTATGAGAAAATAGGTAGTAGGAGCCTACGGTAACTAGAGGACGTTATCGCAAGTAGGGTGGAGGTCTCTGAGCTTCCGACATGATCCTGGAATGAAGGAGAGATCCGAAAAGCGAAGATCCGGTAGACGATATGCAATAGCAAGGGCGGGGTCCTTAACAATTCAAATATGACACCAGTACTACAGCGGCTTGTTGTCAATAAGCTGCGAGGCACCCGGAGGTCTCCTGGAAAACGATACAGTCCTAGCAATCCCACCATATGCTGAGAAGAAACCTTTCTAGAGCGCAGACACCACCGTCTTGTCGCAACACACCAACCGCCGTCGCTTGGTTCTTCAACCTAAAAGGAAATGAAATGAAATTCGTGGTAGAAGAATAATCACACCCAGAGAAATTATAAAAGAATTTATGTGATCCATTCACATGACTTTCTCTACATCTCTGTAACAAATTATTGTTAAAAAGCTTATACTTCTATTTACTTAACGCCAATCTAGAAAAAAGTAGCAGGAATAGTCTTATTACTTATTTCCTTGAAAGTAAAAACCAAATAAGTTTCCTAATGGTAACCCTAATTTTCTTAAAGTATATATTTACATCAGTTTTTCTGCCACCTTTTCAACAAACTACTCTCTCAGAAGCTTATTCTTCTATATGCTTCATGTTAATCTGGATAAACGCTTGTATTGCTTTTATTGTAACATGTTTCCTGTTAGATACAGTGCCTATAGGCTTAAGTGATAATTAATTTTTTTTTAAGAGTTGGTTGCTTGAAAATTTCGTTCTCTTTGCTTGACTACAAAAAAGTGTAAGACAGAGAGAGAGAGAGAGAGAGAGAAAGAAGGAAAGAAAGAATGTATGAAAGAAAGGAGAACTGAAGTTTATTTTAAGTAACATTTTCAATATTTAAAAATCTGATGTGTTCCATTCACATGACTTTCTCTATATCTCTGCAACAAAATATTGTTAAAAAGCTTATGCTTCTATGTACTTCATGCTAATCGAGAAAAAAATTAGCAGAAATAATCCTATTATTTGCTTCCTTGTAAGTAGAAGCAAAATAACGGAATAACATAGGTTAAAGTGTTAGTCGAAATGTGGTTGCTATGTGACTGAAGCTCCTTTGTTTGTATGAATAGGAGTTGAAAAATTCCTGTGTGAGAAAAGTATGTTTTTTAAAGGTGAAATCAAAAACCAGGAATAACTCAAAAAGATCAACTCCACGAGAAAAATGTATATAACATAAATTGTGTGTTTTAACGTGCTCAACATTTTTTGTCTGTGCTCAACATTTTTTGTCTATCTCTTACGGTTTAGCAGTTATGCAAAATCCCGTAAAATTCATTCAGAATAAAGTAGTCTTCATAAGCTATTCCCAGAAAATTCAAGATATACATTTTGTTTGTCGGGTAAATATCTTTAATACACGATGTTTTAATCAAAATCATTAGAGCCATTTTTTAAAAAAATCAAAATTTTCGAAAAGTTTCCATTTAAAGGATGTTTGGGGTGGGGGATTTTTTTCAAAATATTCGTGTCGCATCCCTGGAAGATATTAAACTGAAAGACCAAGTTTGGTATTTTACCGACTTTTCGTTTTTGAGTTATCGTGTTCACAGGCACACGGACACACACACACACACTCACTCACACACACACACACATGGATCTTTTTCTGAAAATGCTTTCTTTTGGGATACAGGGAACCATAAAACATATATTTCCGGTGAATCTCGGTATCGAATTTTTGGGTGGAGTGCAATACCTTGTCTATACGCTATGTGCATAGTACGTATAGTATGGTTAATTCCACAAGAAAAATGTATTGAACATAAACTGTGTGCTTTAACGAGATCCACATATAAGTTGTGAAGTAAGATTTTGTACGGTTTACCAGTTATGATAAAGTAGCTCCGGCTATTACCAGAGAATTCAGGATATACATTTTATTTGCCATAAGTGTGAGCCATAAACATTTTCCAAGATGTTCCATATAAAGGATACATTTGGATGAGGAGCATTTCCTTTAAAACCAACATACACACACACAAAACAATCTATTTATTTAGGGGATCTCAAAACATGACTCTAAGGAGCAGGATGATGCATAGAACAGGACGTGGTCCCTAACCATTTCGGAATGATACAATTCCTGATGGCAGCGGTCATCCCACAAATCCCGGAATCGAGCTCACCAGAAAGGGACACCACTCGGTCACCCAAACATCTTGAGAAATCTTTACACACAAAAACCTCATTGCCTCCTCCTAACACACCAATCGCTGTTGCCTGGTCCTACAAACTTCAAAAACAGGAGAGGATAGGTAGTGAAGGACGGGAAATTCGTGGAAGAGCAGGAAACACCCCAGCATTCGCCTACCGACCTGCCCGACGAAAATTGAATGCGAGGCTCTAATGCTACCGCGGAACAGTTTCTCTCGGTCTAAGGATGTAGGACTGCAGAGATGTTCTGTCAGTCGAAGTTGTTTGTAAAGTTTAGCAAATCAGAACAACGTATGCATATGTCAGCACAATGCAATAAACGTGCATAAAATTCCTCTTTTATATTATCACATTCAAATATAAAATATCTCATGTGTTACATTCACATAGCTTTTTCTAGCTGTTCTACATACAAACTTCTTACAAAAGGTTTAACTTCTTTCTACACTATGCTCATCCAGATAAACATTAGCAGAATGTTTTTATTACTTAGTTCTTTACACGTAGAAAGGAGCTAAAGGAATGCACTAGGCTAAAATGACAGTCATATGTTGGAAAAGCTGTCGTTATGCGATTGTCATTGTAGATCGCTGCTTTGTTTGGCCAGATTAGAACAAAAGAAAAACTTCCTGTCTGAGAAGTTTATACTTTGCAACTGAAACCAATAACAAGGAATATGTCTCCACAATAAAAACGAAAAGAACATAACTTGTGTGTTTTGACGAGATCTACATTTTGTGTGTGTGTGTGTGTGTGGTAAGTTTCTGTCTATGCCTTTACTTTTTACCAGTTTTTCTAAATTCGGCAAATTCATTCATAATAAAGAGGTTTAGAGACTATTCCTAGAAAATTCAAGATATACATTTTATTGGGACGTAAATATCTTGGATATACGGGAGTTTAAGCAAAATGGTTGGAGCCATTTTTGAGAAAATCAAAATTTTCTATGTAAAGGGTAGTTTGTGGTGGGGGGGTTTTCTTGAAAATCTTCGTGTCGCACCCTTGGTAGATATTAAACCTAAATACCAAGTTTGGTATTTAACGGTCTTTTCGTTTTTGAGGTATGCGTCTAACACATAGACGGACATACACAGTCACATGGAACTTTTTCTAAACATGTTATTTTTGGACTCAGGGGATCCCAAAACATATATTTCTGGTGAAATCTCAATATAGAATTTTTGGGTGGAATACAATACCTTCTCTATACACTATGTACATAGTACATGCGGGCTAGAGAAAGTAAATAATATATAGTCATTTCTCCAAACGATTTGTGGCGGACTGTTCTTTAAAGTATATTATTTATTGCCTGTGAACTTGACTGGTGGTGTAGGGAATATGATGGAGAGGGGGCTATCTCGTGCGCTACGACCTCGTGACAGTAGAGTTGAAGGTACAGAACAGGAAAATTCTGATTTGTTAATAGAGCCATTAAAGAATCCTTGAAAGAATTTAGGAAAAATCTGTATACAATAAATGTTATATAATATAATGTTAATATGTTTACATCATACTTAGGTTATGTTCTTTTTGTATTGTTTTAAATACTAATGATAAATTTATTGATGGTGCTGATTAGATACTTAAGGAATGGAAATAGTAAAATAATTATGACTTTTATAATTTGTCTGTAATTAACAATTATATATAGATGTACAAAGCCATAAACTGGTAGTATTACTAATCTGTTTCGAAACTGTTATGTCATAATTTTTTTTGTTAATTTTTTTATAAATTTAGCGTAATTATTGACGCAGTTGGACTGTTTTGTACATATAGTTATTTATTGCTCATTGCATTACTTTGTGACCTTATTTTGTACATATATTAATACCCACCGGTTAATACCCACTTCAAAATAAATAAATAAGTAAACAAACAAATACGTATCTACAATCACCGTTCTCCTAGGAGGAAGGGATGAGGTGAAGCAACTCAAGAAACTGCTGTCCCTAGACAGACTGGTCACAGAGACGCGCGCTAATCCCTAACAGCTCCTAGCCGAAGACTTCGCACTGTTGCATGTTCCCAAGGTGATGAACACTCTCTTAACCAAGGACCCTCTAGTCTCCAGAGAACTACCTTCTCCTCGGAGAAAACATTCGCATCATTTGTCCACCATCGCCCAATGCATTGAAACGAAGAAGCATGCGCGAAACATGAGAAGTAACAAAATAAAAGGGAAATGATGGAAATGATTTTGAGAAACCAACCATTATTTCTATCAGCCAGGGAAGACCACAGAAAACCCAAGGTTAGAGAGTGCAGTCAACAGAAGGTACTCGAACCCAGGACCTTGCGAATGCAAGTCCAAAACGTTATCGTGGATCCATCTTGCTCGGTATAAACCTTCCTGACAGAATATGTTAGTCTCCTCTAAAAGTAAAATATTGGATATGCTATAAGATAGGAAGACAACCCTCTACTAAATATCCATTATTTGTTAGCACTTGTAGAAAATTATGAATGTTTGGATGCTTGCAGAGTTGTAACAACTGTCAGGCTGTGTACTGTCACTGGGACTAGTTTGATATCTACCATTTAGAGGAGTCTCGCCAAATCGTTATTTGAGGGGTATATTAGATATGACGTAGATATCTCCCATTAGCTGATTTGGAATGTGTTTGAATTTGGGTCCTGTAACATGTACTAAGCGGAAAACCGGAAACCGATATTGATTTATCGTAAAATATCCTTATTTTTCATTCCTACCTTTAACCCAACATGCAGTAACGATGACCACGAAATATTTTCCGCCATTATTTTATTGAGTTATTATTTTTTTCAGCTCAGTTCTCACAAGTGAATTTAACGTAACTACAAGATTATTGTCAAGAGAGCTAAAAAACGGGAATTTACATAGCAAACCCCTCTAATATTGCGAAGATTCGTGAAACAAAGTCCATTATTCTTTCAGAACACAAAATACACATGGAAATAGAACACTTTAAGCTTCAAAAATACGTAGACCAAGGCTTTATTAAGTGTAGCACAACACGTTATTAACAAATTGTAGATACGTCAGTTTGTCACTAGAGAAAATACAAACGTAGCAATCATCTGTTAGTAAAATCGTCTGGTTTTGCAGATTTCACTAACTCGATTACTATCTTTCTCACTTTGTCTTACTTTCATTCCCTTAACACACTCTGCATCGTTTCAGAACTATTATTTGAGATGACTGATTTGTAATTGTGAACCTTCTTGTGTTTTTCGTTGAAATTTGCACAGGTCCATTGCGTTACGCTGGAGCTAGTCTAATTTCCAAATCTTCCTGAACGCTTCAAAATATTAAAACTGCTGTACTGTTCAGACTGGTCACACTTAAATCGTATGGTTTCCGTATGTACAGTATATATATATATACATAAAGAGGATACTGTATATACTGAATAGATATTTTAAACATAATTTTATCGTATTTTTCAGCTTTATTATACTGACAACTTCAAAATTTTGAGAACTAAATTTTAAATCAATTTTGTTTTCTTGTTTTCTCCAAGGACGGTGTTTTTTTGGGAAGCAATAGATAAATAGTTCATTCTGAAATAGCTTGGAATTAGTGCTATTAATGTAAAATTAGTGCCATTATGATTGTTATTCAGGAACGTTATATATTTTGTGTCTGTCTGTGCACGCATTCTTTGTCTTTCACAACCGACATTGTTTATGTGTTCTACATACAAAAATCTAATGTGCTCCATTCACATGACTTTCTGTATATCTATACAGCAAATTCTTGTTAAAAAGCTTATTCTATTATTTACTTTATGCTGATCGAAAAAAAATTAGCAGATATGGCTTTATTACTTGCTTCCATTTAAGTAGAAGGTAAATAAAGAAGTACAATAAGCTAAAGTCATAGTCAAAAGCTGGTTGTTATGAGATTAAAGTTCCTTTGTTTGTATGGACAGGAATTGACAAATTCATGTATGAGAAAATTATAGTTATTTTATAGCTGAAATTAATAACAAGGAATATCTAAAACACGATCAACTCCATGAAAAATGTATATGACATAAACTGTATGTTTTAACGAGCGCTATATTATCTATTCAGTAAGTTTTTGTCTATCTCTTGTGATGTACCAGATATTCAAAATTCATTAGGGATAAGGATGTCTTCAGAGGCTATTCTGAGAAAATTCAAGATATACATTTTATATATTAATATGTGACATTTTAAACAAAATCTTTAGAGCCATTTTTGAGAAAATCAGAACTTTCAAAAATGTTTCCATGAAGAGTAGCTGGGGGTGGGTAATTTTTTTGAAAATCTTCGTGTCTCATCCTTTGAAGATACTGAACTTAAATACCAAGTTTAGTATTTAACGGGTTTGGTATTTTTTGTTTTTGCGCTATGCTGCCCACAAACTCACACACACACTGTCATAGAAAGACACTGACAGAAGCGCACATGGACATTATTCTAAAAATGCTTCTTGTTTTTTCTTCATATATTTCCGGTGAAATCTTCTTATCCAATTTTTGGTGCAATGCAATACCTTCTATTTAGAGTATGTACACAGTACGTGTAGAGAAAGTAAAAATCCTCTTATACACGGCAGGGAGCGATCAGCTGCAGTATTTGTTCTGTGAATACCAATGAAGTTTAGATCCACTATGAAAAATATTTTGAAACTTTACGGGATTACAATCCTGTGGGTTGCAAAAGAGTTCAGCGTATAGCAGTGATGTTAAATGGAATTAGTTTTATGCCATTCGATATTTAAAAAAAGAATCGGATAAAATCCATTCACCTGCTCTGTAAAAAAACTCTTCTTACAAAAGATTACCTTTATCTACATCATGCTAATCGAGATAAACATTTGTAGCGTTATTGAGCCCCGCGTTTGGAAACCATATGCGGTGTTAATATTGTGTTGACGTTAGATGTTATATGCAGGGTTGCCTCTTACACCACATTTAAGACGCCTTATGCAATGGGCGCAGATTGGAGTCGTTAACCAGATTCACTTCCCTACCTGGTACGGTGAATCTACTACCGGTGAGTTTGCCTCGGTGTAGCTCAGTTGGCACGATAATTGACTCACCCGGGGTGGTAAAGCAAATGGGGATAGGTCAGGAGTGGTCTTATAATAATTAAAAGTTGTATACTTTGCTTGAGTTTATTCCTTCCTAGAAGAGACAAGCACATTTGCCTTATAATAATGTTCACTTATACACTTGTTACGATTTTAATAATATGACTGAACACGCGTAATATATTAGTACTCGTCACTGGCGTTGTGTCTAACTTTACATGAAGTACTTAAGTTCCGCCCGACGACCAACAGCAGAACAGCTACAGACAACTTTCACGAACAGGTCAGAACAGATGAATTAGAACAGAGCTCCCGAGGTGCCTTCTTGGGCTCTTTATATACAAACATTACTGTCATGGCGGCCTCTTTCTGATTGGACAGAAAGGGCGCACAATTGACGTCAATGTTACCCAAGAATCAATTTCCTTATCCCAGGATGCACTGTAAACCTCACGTGACTAGTCTAGTACAATGAAGAATTACCATCTTAACGGTCTCATATGCCCCTATAAAGTATTGAATTTGCTGTTTACAGAAATTGAATATTTTATATATCTCCTTCAGCCGTGAGTAAAGTTTCCTTTCTACCTGGGTACATTCACCTTTCTTTCACGCCCTACAGCTACTATTAGTAAACACAACCTTTCTCATTTCTCTTTCTCCGCTCCTTCACATAAACTGTTATTTTCTGTCAGCTGTTCTCTTGCTATTCTTAGTTTACGTATCTTTCTAACCCTATTCTGGTGCCGTGCTTGTATCTTTAAAAGCATAATTCGTACAACAGCAAACATCATTAAATGCATATTTACACTAATATTTACACACATACAAATTAAAATATGCAATTAACTCTCATTTCATAATAACATTAACATGATTATACACTCGCTCTACATGATCTCACTCACTCGTCCTGGAAAGTTTAACTCGTTCTGGCATAAATTTTGTCTAATAACTTGCTTACATTCTTACCCATTAAACTATTGTTTCATATATTTTACTATCTACAATACGTTCAGATTTACTTTCCACTTCATTTAACCGTGTTTTGTCATTTGAACATCCTCATCCTTCTTATATGGTTTAAGCATTTGTTTGTGATATCGGCCAACAACAATATTTGTTCCTATTTCGGATACTTCATACGTGTCAGTCTAGAAGGTATTTGTAATCACATATGGTCCTTTAAAGTAAACCATCGGTCTTTGGTTTTCCTTCTTGAATTTATCTGATAACGCTTTGTTCTTTACTAGCACAAGATCTCCAATCTTCAATTCCCATAGTATTCTATTATGTAATTTCTAATAGCGTTTCTTCCTGTCCAACATAGCGTAGAAATGCATGGAGAATTGCCTTCCGCAATAACTTTATTTTCAATCATTTCCTGTATAACCTTATTGGCATCTTTCTTAAGTCCAAATGGTAAATTGCTATTCTTGTGACAGAAGGGCTTAATATTTTCAATATGAAGCTTATGTATGTATGCATTACAAACGCCAGGTCTGTCCGAAAAAACATTTTTATTCCTGAGCATCTCCTTTCGAAATTCATTCAGCTGTCCGTCGGTCAAGTTAAACGCCTCATTACATTTTTCATTGATTACCTAGAAAGAATCCCTTTCAGAGCTGTTGCCTTATGTCTACCCCAGTCAGAAACCTGTTCTAGCATGGGTTTTTCATCACGGATGCCTTTCTTCTGTTCTCTGGCAGGTTGTCTACTGTTACTACTGTCACGCCCCCTTCTCATTTGCATGTTTTGCACAAATAAATCCGAGTTGTGTACATTTAGTTCTTCCGGCGTAAGTATTAGCGGTTCATACATCTTCCTTAAGAATAGTGATTTTATAACTCTATCTCCCTTGTAGCATATCATTGCATTTTCTCTCACATTTATTTCAGCATTTGTATTTTCAAAGAAGTCGCATCCCAGAATAATTTTACTGTTAAGACGCTTCACGACCAAAAATATATTTTCAAATTTAACTCCTTCGATTTCTATTTCTAAAAGGCATTGTAATTTAATTATCTGGGTGCCTTTCCCGATTGCTACATTACAGACGACATTACTGAACATCATCTTTATTCCCTTATTGACCCAGCTTTCATACAACTGCGCGTCAACCACACAACTGGTTGCGCCACTGTCAAGAGTTGCATTACATTTTTCTCCATTTACTTTAACCGTTATGGTCGGAATATCAACAATTTCATTATTGTCGTCATTTGTTATGAATTCTCCAATAAGTATGACCTCATTTTCTACCGCATAATCTAAGGAATTCCGGGAGATGGGTTTTTCAGTGACCTGTAGACCACCTTTCACAAACAAGTCACTCCTCAGTTTCCCCCACCATCACTATGGTCATCACGCCTCCTGCTGTTTCTCACGGGTTCTAGCCTAATCTCTTGTCTTTCATAATTATGACTGTCATTTGCTTCCTCATTTCTATCGTTCCTCGAATGCACTGATACCTCATCTTAAGACCTAAAGTTCCTGTATCGGTCATTATTCCTTCTTCGAGTTCCCCTGGTGTATCTTCCTCTTTGCATACCACGAGTATTTTCAAACTGTGGCTGACTATTACTATTGTAGGTTCTGTGAGCTCTAAAAGTGTTTATCTGTTCGTTTCTTTGCCTCTGGAATCTTTGTTATTATGGGAGGTTTGTGGAAGTGTCCTGTCATGGCGGTCACGTGTTTCTCGTCGCCTCCCGCCATGACGTTCCGTCCTGTCATTCCTGATACGTCCCCTTCTTTCCACGAACTGATTCCCTTCACTTGCCCAACTTCGGCCTGTCTCTTGTTCTTGCGCCTCTAACGCACTCAGTAAATCGGTCATCGCGGTTATGTTGCGTGGCTTTGCAATTAATAAATAACTTTGTATATGAAGAGGGAAGTGATTGATCATCAACTGAATGAACTCAAATTCAGATATTTGAGGTCTCAAATGTTTGATAAACCTCGGGTTAAGTCCGACATTGAGATCCCCTCGCTGTATAAATACTATCCATAGCATAACTTGGATCGATTCTTTTGCTGTCTTGAGGCATTCCAGTATCGATTTAGAAAAGTGTGTTGAAAAAATTCAAACTTATCTTGTGGCGACATTGTAAGATTTACCCAGTTCAGAGTCCGATTGTGAAGACATATTTTTGTCACTGTAATTTTCAAGGCATCTGGAATGCTTTTTATGTGAAAATATTCCACAAGCTGGTCAAGGAACACTAACGGTGATTCATTACCGTCCTCGACAAACTTCGGTAGTGGAAGATCCGCAAGTAAATTTGACATTACATTATTTTCATTACGCTTAACCGAATTTTCAGAATAAACAGACGCGATATTGATATTTCCTCTCTCAATTTCTACCGGTTCAGCAAAATTTAAACTCTCCTGTCTCATATTCTCATGCATACTATTTGACAATTCATACACACTATTGAAACCTGTGTTGTAACCCTGTACATTACGTGGTGGGCTGGCATGAAAATTTGAATCTTTGTGTGAGCTAGTATTGTTTGATCCCACACTTAGCTTTGAGATCTTACCATTAATTTCCTTTAGGATGCATTATTTAAATTCCTTTCTTTACCTTTCTGATTTTAGTTTTATCAGATCCAAGTTCTCGTCCAGCTTACGACCTTTCACATTAATATTCTCTAAGTTTTTATTTATGAGAGCAATTTCCACCAGAACACTAGTGTGAATCAGTGAGACCTCATCTGTTGTGTGTTCTATAACCTTATCTAACTAATTTCTTTACTTAATCAAAGCTAAATCTATTTTCCCCAAAATATCTTGTTTCCTCCTTATTAGTTCTGCTTTTATATTGCTCGATTCTTCCCTAAATTGTACTAAGATGTACGTATTCTACGAGCAACGTCCTGCTAGTACTTATCCCATTCCTGTTTATGTTTTGTAACACTTTCTGTAAGCTGGTTAGTTATTTCTAGCTTTAATTTGTGTAATCCCTCACTTTGATTTTTTTTTAATATCTTGTAGACCCTCAATTTTTTTTAAACTTTCAGCCTGATTTTTATTAATTTCTTGTAGGCCCTACTTCTGCTCATCCATCTTTAGCATAAACACTTGAAACAGTTGACCTATATCTTAGGGAATCTGCTCTAACCCTCTTACATTTACATTTGTGGGAGAATCGACAACCTGAGTGCCCCCCTCTCTGGTTCGGTTCAATAAACTCTGACCGTCAGCTGTTCCTTCTACACGCCTATCTCTCTGGTCTTGTTCTGTATTTCCTAAAATATTCATTTCTCCCTCTTTAGTTAAAACAATATCTGTGCTATTCATTTTCTGTCATGTTATCTTATTATTTCTAAGCAACATGCACACATTGTGTAACTTGGTATATGTTTTACAAGTAAAATTGTTTATCTGACCTTTGCTTTTATCTTTTTATTTCTTTTTTCTTGCTGTCACATACACTTTCACTTACACTAACTGGTATTCGCGTCGTAGATGTTGTCAGGAAGTTCCAGGTTGTCGTCTTGTTGGTGTAGTCGCGTCGTTGGTGCCCCCCTCCTTCAAGTTGTTGAGGTCGTCTCTGCCGTCTCCTCCTAGTTGTCGTGATTTCCCTCTGCTGTTTTCTTCTCGCCTACCACGTTGGAAGCCATATGTAGCGTTATTGAGCCCCGCGTTTGGAAACCATATGCGGTGTTGACGTTAGATGTTATATGCAGGGTTGCCTCTTACACCACATTTAAGACGCCTTATGCAATGAGCGAAGATTGGAGTCGTTAACCAAATTCACTCCCGTACATATGAGTAGATCCACTTACCTGGTACGGTGAATCTACTACCGGTGAGTTTGCCTCGGTGTCGCTCAGTCGGCGCGATAATTGACTCACGCAGGGTGGTAAAGCAAATGGGGATAGGTTAGGAGTGATCTTATAATAATTAAAAGTTGTATACTTTGCTTGAGTTTATTCCTTCCTAGAAGAGACAGGACTAGTACATTTGCCTTATAATAATGATCATTTATACACTTGTTACGATTTTAATAACATGGCTGAACACACGTAATATATTGGTACTCGTCACTGGCGTTGTGTCTAACTTTACATGAAGTACTTAAGTTCCGCCCGACGACCAACAGCAGAACAGCTACAGACAACTTTCACGAACAGGTCAGAACAGATGAATTAGAACAGAGCTCCCGAGGTGCCTTCTTGGGCTCTTTATATACAAAAGATACTGTCATGGTGGCCTCTTTCTGATTGGACAGAAAGAGCGCACAATTGACGTCAATATTACCCAAGAATCAATTTCCTTACCCCAGGATGCACTGTAAACCTCACGTGACAAGCCTAGTACAATGATGAATTACCATGTTCCATATTTTTCAGTTCACCCCCGACCTAGCTCAAGCGTACGTGACTTGACAAAAGGATCCTTTCTGACAAAAGAGCTTCTCATCCCCTTTGACTCCCTTGGCGTCAGCTTTCTTTTCCAACTGAATTTTCAGTTAACTACATATATTTATACTCTTTTAAGTTTTACATTGCTAAATATTAATAACTAATAATTATTATAGGGGAGCTAATTAACGGTCTCACATTACAAAAAGTAAAAATGGTCTTATTACTTGATTCCTTCTGAACAGAAATGAAATTAGGGAATACAGTAGACTAAGGCCTTAGTCAAATCCTTTAAAACCTAGTCGTTATGAGATAAAATTGAAATTTCATTTTCTTTGATAAGAAACAACTGAGGACATCCGTTTGAGAAAAGTTTAAGTATTTTAAAATTAAAACCGATCAAGGAATAGGTTCCAAGAAATGATTAACTAAAAAAATAAAATAAATGCAAATGACAAAAATTAAATTTTAATGAGATTGACATTTTTCGCGTCTATCTCTTACGGTTTACCAGTTATACAAAAGTCATTAACAATGAAGAGTTCCTCAGGAGCGCATACCTCAGAAAACGACATATAAAATGTAAGATAATGTAATAGCCATTTTAAAGGAAATAATTTTTTTTTAAAAAAATATTCCATATAAGGCTTAGTTTGGGGTTCGATCATTACCTATTTTTTTAAATTCTCATATTGCATTTTTACAAGATGCTGAATTCGTATATCTACTTGGACTGATTTTGAGAGTTATGCTGTTCTCTCGCACGCACACATACAGGCACGTACACACAAACATTTACATTTTTCTAAAAGTGCTTTTTGGGGGAGGGATTTAGGGTGACCGAAAACATAATATACCGCTTACTTACCATATGCGATGGAACAAGTTAAATATTTGTGTGGCATTTGTGATTTTTTTCTCCTAAACCCGTAACACTTCAGTTTGCAAAGGACAGTCATCCCACCGATACGGAGAGGTGAGGAGGCCAGTATCAGAATCCGCAGCTTCATGAAGCCAGTATCACTGCCTATTGCAACTCCTCTCTACTTTCCTTACGATACTGAGCGAATACCAATCTTAAAGCCCGGTCTTGAAAACTGTACAGTTCCTCTGCCTACTATTGCATACATATATATATATATATATATATATATATATATATATATATATAGCTTCTGTAGACTACTTATTGGAAACATTTTGTTATAACCTTGTAGGAATCTGAATTAAAAGTGACTGTGAAAATAAGTTAAAGAAGATAAAAAAGTTATTTGACTTATACTATTCACAAACCCATCATACCCACGCACATGCGCATGGATATTTTTCTAAAAATCCCTTTGTTGTATCCAGGGGGTTTTAAAACACAACTCCGGTAAAATCTCGATATTTTTAATTTAACGCAACATTTTTCTTATATACTGTGTGATTACGAAAGTTTTGAGATATGCATAGCCTAAAGTTGATCAATTTAAGTGGATCACACCATCGGATAGCCACATTCTTTGTACGTACAAAGGTGTGCCAGTTGGCTTCCCGCCTCTTTCAGTGTGCTGCACAAGGTTTTCAACTTCTAGTGTGGTGACAGCCGGTTTCCAGAATTGAGAAGAAAAGAGAGCACTTTTATGCAGTGGTTTTATTTTAAAATCTGTTTAAATGGAATCAGCGTGTTGAGCGCTCAAAACAGGATTTAGAGAACAGTCCTGCTTTCTGTGCCACAGTTTTTTGGTGGTTTCAGGAGTTCAAAAGAGGCCGAGCTTCACTACAGGACAGGCGTGATCACGTCTACAGCATGACTGAAGAAGACGTAGCTGCTGTGGAAATAATGGTCCCCGAAAACAATTGTGTGACTGTAAGGAAATTAAGGCAACGATGGAGATTGGATCGCCAGCAGTTGCCAAAATATTGCATGTCTATCTCGGCATGAGGGGGATACATACCCCACGGATAAAAGCGCATCCGTGTTGAAGGTGTGTAGAAATCAAGCCCGTACTCGCCTGGCTGCGCAGACCACTACAAGTGTCGTCAATCGCAGAACTCGATTGTAGGGCAAAAGACGTACAAGGTCGCGCGCAATACATCGATTGTAATGGGAAAACCGTAAATTTAAAACAGCTATAATTATGTCATAAGGATACCTGAGTTGTAAATAATTGCAACAACACGTTCTGTTTGATCGTCAGCATCTAAGCATAGGGATTAGACCTTGAATGGCATGTTGGGAGTAAAAAAAGCACTTCATTGACTAGACGGAATTTCATATAACTGAACGAAAGTAAATATCATTGAGTTTGAATATCGCACACCTGCATTTTTTTTAAATAGTTTAACGTCCTTTAACCTTGTTGATCATATCGGACGATGAATGGAATTGGTGAAATGATACTCAAATGATCTCGGGGTCCATGGAGCTTAAAGCTACTCGACATTCGTCTTCTCAGGATAAGGGAAAACCCCGAAAAAAACCTTATCCGTGTAACTCACCCTAAGCGAGATTCGAACTCACGGCCTTTTGAATGTGAGGCAGACACACTACCCAGGCGGGAACACCTACATTTAAAGTGTTTTAGAAACGAGATGTAAGCATCTCAGAGACAATAATTCAGCTTTTATTCTGTTTTCGCAGTTTCTTCTCAATGATTCGATGTATACTTTCTGCTTTTACTTTAATGCAAAAAGTACTCAACAAGAGTTATAAAGAGGGCTTGTTAAAAGTGTCTCTGCAGTAAAGTGGTCAAAATGCTGAATTAAAAATACAAAATATGCTGGGTTCGATTCTAGGCTCATGAAGCAATTCTTATTTCCTTATCATTATTCCTTATCCTCAAGAGCCTGGAAATATGAATGCGATACTGAATGTGTGTTCAGTTAATCGATAAGTACAGTTTTAATGTACATCTCAACAATTTAAGTAGTTGTTATAGAAGGTCAAAGTGGTAATACGACGATATTATCTAAAGCAGTATGTAAATAAAAACAAACAAATAAATAAAATGTTTTAGCAGAAAAAATTAATATATGCGATGCTGTACATATAAAAATAAAATAAATGTGAAATTAAGTGCCTGTATTCCTCTTCAGTAAACTATGTTCAAAACTTTAAGTAATTCTTTCTATCAATATTTGTAGTATATTTGAGTACTTATATTCTAGCACTTTAGCAAAATTCCTTTTTAACACCCTGTGGGGTTGTGTTTCAGACAGAATGTACAGATGTAAACAACTAAGTTAATCGAGCTTTCGGGTATTTCTTTATTTTTAGGACATGTTATATAATTGAATCTATTTAATATTTTAGCACTGCCTTCTAATGTTAACGAACATATACAAAATAGTTATAAGAATTAAAATAGCGTTCTCATTAACTTTGTTAGATGAAAAGGGAAACTAAATATTGAAGGAACTGTGTCAGGGGTTAATATCATCGTGCCTTTATTCTCATAGAAACAATTTTTCCCAAAATGCATTGAGTATAGCCTGTGGTATTTCGAAGGCACAAATTTATCACGTCAGCTAACAAATTACTCAGTAATTCTGGTTTACGTATTAGAAACGTAAAATAAATTGTCATACACTTATTGACCGAGGAAGCCCACGAGAATAAATCGGAATGAATTTGGAACACAAATCCAAAATGTTACAATTTATTCTTACCGATGGAAAGTGATCTCGGAATCATTTATCCGGTGGTTGGTACAGTTATGCAGCATAGGAATGCACCATGTTAATTATTAAACGCTAATACCGTTAAACCATCTCACTTTAAAAACATTATAAGCGTACTGAACATACGGAAAAATGCACGTTCTGCCCTCCAAAGGCATATGCGCGAGAGGTTTCAATTAGCGACAGCAACTCTAGCGTCAGCGGTGAGTCTAGCTAATATAATAATTTCAAGGTCTTTGTGAGAAATGCTGACCAGACTCGATGGAGGCTATTCTCGCCAGGCTTCTGTCATTGGCACTGGTGATTAAACCTGGATTTACCAGCTTGAACTGAGACTAGGCGTCAGTCGGTTGTGTGCATCTTTCCGCATGACGATCTTCTAACGAAAGTGAAATTATCCGCTTAGCGTATGGAAGGAAATGGTGGCCAAGTTCTTCTCTAAGTCTCGCCTCCTGTGGAACAAAGGACAACATTTTGCTTACCACAAGTTTTTTTAAGAAGCTTTATGGATTGCGAAAAAGGACTGCAAGGAATTCTGTTCTACCACGACAAGGCCCCTGTTCACAGAGCCAATGCAACGCTCCTGTTTCTGGGGTCCACAAATGTGAAGCTGACTCATCCCCGTTGCAATCCTGATTTGGCTCCAAGTGATTTCTTTTTCTTCCCACAGTGCAAAAGCATATGTGCGGAAAGGAATTTTCGAGCCCTGAAGACGTTGCAGTGAATGAAAGTGAACTTTTGCACCTACCTGAAAATAACTGGTAGGACTGCTTTCAAAAGTAGTTTGAGGGAGAAAGTTTATAATATGTAGTGGTGAATACTTTGAAAAACTCCTGAAGTCAAAAACTGGATTTTATTGAACTTAGTTTTTGTGTACCTCAAAACATTCGTAAAGATCTAAGCTATGTAGGTGGCAGAGAAAGTAAAATCAGTGGTACATAATATTGCTTATACAAGACGGAAAAGCAACACTGTTTGTATGATTTTCGCACTGTTGAGACTAGAATGATTATAGTAGCGCATCAGAGAGTGTTTTGCTATTTAGCACATTGGCTTCTAACCTTTCATTGAAGTGAAACTGTTTACTTTACCGTTAATTATTATGCCACGACAAGCAATGTCAACTGGTCCCTTGTATTGCTAATTGAGAAACAAGGACATCAAAACACAATTATAATCCTAAATTGCTCTCTCGGCTTGGATTCCTTGTGCATACATAGTGCTGGTACATTCCTTGGGTGGAATCGTAGCAACGTTGACATAGCATGCTGCAAATATCCGCTCGAGATGGGGAGGGTTCATTCCTCACATCACTGGCTAGGGGTAATAGGGTGCATCGCATCCACAGCCTCTTGAATATATATACGTATTGGAGATTCGACACGTTAGTATTCCTCCTCAGGCAAATTCCCGCAGAACCTTCCACAGTACAACGTAGGTATAAAAGGCATCTTAACCCATTTAGGTCAGACACAGATCAACGAATGTTTTGATGTGCTCGAGAAACTTCACAGCAATTTTAGTACTTACTTTCTGTACACGTACTATATACATAGTCTATAGAGAAAGTATTGTATTACACCCAAAAATTCGATACCGTGATTTCACAGGATATATATGTTTTGGCACCCCCTGAATTAAAAAAAGAGCACTTTTAGAAAAATGTCCCTATGTGTGATATATATATATATTTATATTTAAGTTCAGTATCATCCAAGGATGCGACACGAAGATTTTCAAGAAAACCTGCCCACCTCAAACTACTCTTTACATGGAAAAATTTTCAAAAATTTTAATTTTCTCAAAAATAGTTCTAACAATTTTGATTAAAATCTCTTATATTTAAGATTTATTCTTACTTTTCAGGGAATAGCCTCTCAAGACCTCTTTATTCTCGATAACTTTTATTGAAGTTTGTATAACTATTAAACCGTAAGAGATATACAAAAACTTACTGTTCAAAAATGTATATCTCGACAGAACATAACATTTAGGTCATATACATTTTTTTCGTGGAGTTGCTTGTTTTCGAGATATTCCTTGTTATTGATTTCAGGTTTAAAAATCTCATACAAAAACTTTTCTTATACTGGAATTTGTCAACGCTTGGCCACACAAAGAAAGGATGTCAATCCCATAGCAACCACATTTTAAAAAAATTGACTGCCGGTTTAGTCTAGTGTATTCCCTTATAGCCCTTCTACTTACAAGAAAGCAAGTAATTAGACCTTTTCCGTTAATGTTTATCTCGATTAGTGTGAAGAGATATAAGAATAAGCTTCATTTTAAAACATTTGGCTGTCAATTTAGTGTAATGTATTGCCTAATTTTCCTTCTACCCACAAGGAAGCAAGTAATAAGATCGTTTTTCTTAATGTTTATCTCGATTAGCGTGAAAAGTCATAAGAATAAGCCTGTTAACAAAGATTTATTATAGAGATGTGGGCAAAGTCATGAGAATGAAACACTTCAGATTTTTCTATTACGCATTGTAAGTAAAGGAATCATCTTTTCCACCCAACAACCAAAAAAATATGCGTTCCATTCACATGACTTCTACATCTCTGTAACAAAATATTGTTAAAATGGTTATTCTTCTACTTCATGATAATCTAGATAACAAACTAGTAGAAGTGGTTTTATTACTTGCTTCCTTGTAAATAGAAGGAAAATAAGGGAATACACTTGGCTAACGCGGTAGTCAAATCCATTTAAAAGTTGCTTGTCATCTCGTTGGAATCCGTTTCTTTGCATGGTCAGGAGTTTACAAATTCCTACAGGAGAAAAGTTGAAGAATTTTAAAACTGAAACCAATATCAAGAAATATCTTAAAAATATTAATCTCCATAAAAAATGTTTTTGACATAAATTGTTTAGTAAGTGTTTGTGTTTGTTTACCAGTAATACAAAATTCATCCGCAATAAAGGCTATTTCTAGAAAATCCATGACATACATTTTATTTTTCATGTCAATATATTTATTTCTTTAATATATGATATTTTAACCTAAATCGCTACAGCCATTTTTCAGAATATAAAAATGTGAACTTTTTCCATGTAAAGGGTAGTTTGGGATGAGGCGATTTTCCTCAAAATCTTCGTGTCGCATACTTGGGAGATTCTAACTTTAAGTACCTACTATGTTTGGTATTTTACCGAATATTCGTTTTTAAATTATCGCGTTCACAGACACACATCGACCCGGACTTTATCTAAAAAGTCTTTTTTATACAGGCGATCCTAAAACTGTATTCCCGTCAAATATCGGTGTTAAATTTTGGGTGTCGAGATCTTTAATTCAAAATTTAAAAATCAGATGTGTTCCATTCACATGGCTTTCTCTACATCTCTGTAACAAAGCTGAAAAGCTTATTCCTCTGTCTTCATGCCTATCGAGAAAAACGTTAGCAGAAATAGCCTTCATTACTTTTTATTCTTGTAAGTAGGAGGAAAGTAAGAGAATACACTAGGCCAAAGTGACAGTAAAATCTTGTAAGGTTGCCGTTTGGCTGAAATCCGTTCCTTTGCATTGTCAGGAATAACAAATTCCCATTTGAAAAAAGTGTAAGTATTTTAAAACTGAAACCAATAACAAGGAATATCTCAAATGAGTCCAAAATGTATATGACGTACGTTGTGTCTTTTAACGAGATTTACATTTTTTGTAGTACGTTTATGTCTATCTTTTACGGTTTACCGGTTACGTAAAATTCAAGACGTACAGTTTATTTGTCATGCAAATATGTTTAATATTCGGTATTATAATTAAAATCGTTAGCCATTTTTGAGAAAATCTTTTGCATGTAAAGCGTCGTTTGGGTTGGGGGATTTTTCTCAAAATCTTCATAGAGCATCCCCGGATAATATAAACTTAAGTACTAAGTTTGGCATATAACCGAATTTTGATTTTTAGTTATCGCGTTCCAGACACACGGACGGGCACACACGGGGAGGAGACCCTAAAACGCGTATTTACGGTGAAATCTCGCTGTTAAAATGTTGGGTGCTTTGCAATACCTTCTCTACATATACACTGTTTATAGTACGTGTGGAGAAAATGAAAAGCACTCTCATAAAAGAGTTCCCGTGTGTATTTTTGTGAGTTTATCTGAGAGTGTGCGTGTGTGTAGGTATGTATCTGTCTGTGTGCTGCGACCAGCATAACTCAAAACAAAAAGTACATTAAAATCCATAATTTTTATCTAAGTTCTGCATCTCCCAAGATGCGATACAAATATTTTAAAGAAGGTTCTCCACCTCCATGGAACAATTTTTTAATTTTTTTGATTTTATCAAAAATGGTTTTGGCGATTTTTAAGACCAATGTTTATCTTGAATTTTCTGGGAATATTCTATGAAGCTCTCCTCATTCTAGATGACATTTGTATTGCTGGTAAGCTGTCACAGATAGAAGAAATCTGATGTATTCCATTCACATGACTTTCTGCAGCTGTTGTACAAGCAGTCCTTTCTTACAAAAGATTCTTTTATCTACATCATGCTAATCGAGATAAGCATTAGCAGAATTGGTCTTATTACTTACTTCTTAGTAAGTAGAAGGGAAATAAGAGAATACTCTCATCTAAAGCGATAGTCATATCTTTTCAAATCGGTCGCTATATGAAACAATTGAAATATGGTTATTTTTCCTTGCTAGGAGTAAAAAAATGGATACGAAAAGAAAGATGACCTCCCGTTTGAGACTTAAAACTGAAATAAATAACAGGGAATATCTCAGAAACGGTTAATTCTACGACAAAAAGTTGTGTTATAAAAATGGTATGATATAAGGAGATCAACATTTTATGTGTAGTAAACTTTATTCTATCCCTTATGGTTTTCCAATTATACAAAAGTTATACAAAATTCACCCAGAATGAAGAGTACTTCAGAGACTATTCCCAGAAAATTAAACATATACATTTAGTTTGTCATAAAAATATAGGGCTATTCGAAAAGCAAGAACAAATTGCAAATATTTGTTTCTTCCAAACTACAAAAGATAGAAATACAAGTGCAATGTTCCTGGTAAGAGAGAACCTCAACTCAATTGTTATGTATTCAATATGCGCACCATGTGTTACACGACAAATATTAAAACGGTAACTCATTTCTTGCCACACATTGCTACAGGAAAATTTTCAGAAAATCTTCCTCTTCAAACTATCCTCTACATGAACGTTATTCAATATTTATTTGCTCAAAAATGGCCATAAAGGCTGATTAAAATGCCATTTACTCGTATTAAAGCTATTTATATGACAAATAAAATATGTAACTTGAATGTGATAGCCTCTAAAGCCCTCTTCATTTTGGATGTTTTCTTCAACCCTGAGAAACCGTAAGAGACAAAAACTTATAACACAGCAATGTAGATCTTGTTAAAGCACACAATTTGTCATATACATTTGTTTTGTGAAGTTAACTATTTGCAAGATATTCCTGTTTTTTATTTAAATTTTAAAATGTTTATACTTTCCTTAAATTGTTATTTGGTTTTCTTGCTCCTGGTCAAGAAGAACAAAAGCAATCTCACACAGCCATTAGCTTTTAAAAGAGCTGTCTATCGCTCAATCTTATTTCTTTGAGTCTACAAGGAAATATTTACTCGTAATAAACGGATTTATAGAAACGTTTATTTGGATTAACGTGGAGGAGTATTTTTTCTTCCGATCTTTCCTTTTCGTGCAAAGGGAACATTTCACCACCAAAATCATAATTCAATTACTACGCTTCAAAGGACACTACATAACTATTTTCAACAAACCTAATTGCTTTATTGCATTAATCTGCGCAAGTTTTATGACAATTACTGCCTATTTCACTATGGCTTTAGTCTAATGGAAATGCGAGTTTTTTAGGGTGTCATGAATTAAGTGCCAAACTTGGCATTTAAGTTCATTATCTTCTAAACATTGTATTCATATTATAACGGTATAGACATATGTAAGAAAATAGTTTCAACGAGATGGGAAACGAAGATTACACGAACATTCTAAGATAATCTGCAATTCTGAATTCATGTACTTTATGCTGCCACATGGTATCATTGCGCATACTTAAGAACTTCGTTTAGCAGATTTCCGTTGAATCAGATGAACAATTACTGACACTTAATTTAGCAGATTCATTTCTTCTTAGGTGCAATCTTGGAGACCATGACATCTAAAAAAAATCCTCTGGTGATCTGTTATATTTTGTGCTTCGAATATTGTATTATTTCTCGAAGTCTCTTTCTGTTTGCTTTTCCTACAGATACAAAAAGGTAGAATCCATTTACTAACTAGTATACAGTTCTTGATTAATTTTTATTTCATTTGAAGTTCATTTGACACAATGGTAATGTTGTTTTGTAAACTGTGCCTACAATTGTAAAGAACATAATACGTCAATGTGTGTTACACCGTACTTCAAAATGTCGCATTTCCTGTCATTATCCATTTAAGGGCCTAAATAATATGGCAACCATGTAAACTCATACATCACTCTGCTCAACTGTAATTTCTCAATTATTCTTCACAATAAAACGTGAATTTTTTTTAATAATAAAACTTCAGTCACTTATTTCTTCCCTAACTCCTGATTGCTATTTAACTGTTTTGTGTGATGAAAGAGTGTGACATTTCAAGGTCATATGTAGTAAGCTCCGGCTATCGATTTTTTTCTCCATTGGCCTTGTAGAATGAAACTGTTTCTGCAAAAGCTTATCGCTATTAACAAGAAGTTAAAAACTGAACCACCATAAAAATACTTTATAGACGCTACATGAAAATAAACAGTAACAGGTAGAGGAAGTTATGCGAGTATAGCACATAAGATGTTCAGAACCGCTGTTAACGTTTAGCTGTTTGTCGCGATGGATAGAATTTAGAACCAGCGGGTGGCTTTTGAGTATTGTTCCAGAATATTACGAGTGTATTCCTTTGAACCATAGTGAAATGTGCAATGAATTCATTTTTTTGTCTCGTGTAAAATTAATTCGCTAGAAAAGTAATATTCGCAAGAATAGAATTTACTTAGAAACTATATAAGAGGAAACGATATTGGCTAGAAAAGTTATATGAATATAACCCGTCAGATTTGTCTTCCCTTCGATAACGAGATTTCACTGGAAATATTCATTTCGAGGCTCCCTAAATAACAGGTGAACAAGGTTCTGCGACGTGGGGTACAGCTATTTGAGGGTGATGCAAGGAAGGCAGATGAAAGAGCAATGATAACAACGAGAGTTAAATTAAGCTAATATATTGAGAAAGATTAAGTAATTTGTTCGTTGCGAATGTTTGGTTTACAAAGGTAGTATACTCCATTTATCCTGACCAATATCATTCTGATTACCGGGGTTACTAACACAAAGGCTTACCTTAAGAAATATGTCATGGTGTGTCTAGGTGAGGTAGCACAAACCCAGCAGAGGTTCCTCGACGGCCTAGACCTGGTGGTCGGGTCTACAGTCCCTTAAATAGATTTAGCAGCATCCCGGAAGGGTAATCCAACATGGTGGCCGCACTCCTAATATGGAGAACCAACTACCATAGTGGGTAGTCTTAGCCATCAACATCGAATGTTTAAATGTTCTAGAATATCCGGTGTGACGTCAAAGTGCGAATGTGCACGTAGCCCAATGGAAGTTGGGTCGTCGAAAAACGTCCACTAGGAGTTCATCGGAAGAGGCTATAGTCACTTCAATCACGTTACTTAATCAGCTTATAACAAAGTTTGTATTTTTCCAAGAATGTGTAAGAATCAAATCCTAATAAATTCAGATTAATTAATTCTTGATTAATAAAATATTACTAAAACAATATAAGTTAAACTCGCCAGTGACACACGTCACAATATTTAGAAAAAAGTCAACGCACCCGCGAGCATGTGTGTGCAGTGTCCGACCAGCATAAACTAAAGAACATCAAACTGATATTTAAGTTCAGCATTTTCCAAGGATGCAACACAAAAGTTTTTAAAAAGCTCCTACTCAAAATATCCTTTTCATGAAAATATGTTCGAATGCGTTGATATTATAAAAAATGATTCTTAACGATTTTGATTAAAATACCATATGTTTAAAACATTTTCATGACATATCAAGTTCTTTATTTTTGCCTCTGAAATCCTCTTCATTCTGGATTACTTTTGCTTAACCAGTAAGCTGTAAGAGATAGAGAACGGCATGTCACAGAAAAAGTGTAGATGTAATTATGTTAAATACATTTTTTTGTGGGGTTAAACATTTTCGATACATTCTTTGTTATTGTTTTCGATTTTTAAAATCTTATACTTTCCGCAAATGGGATTTCGTTATCCTTTTTTTCTGTCCCAGTCAAGCAAAGCATCTGGAATTTCTACAAATTTACATAGTGACCAGCTCTTAGAAGATCTTACTATCGCTTAAGGCTAGAATTTTCCAATACATGTTTGTATCTACAAGGAAACGTATGTATACATTTATTTTTTACGTATGTGTGCCAAACTTATGTATGCAAATTCTGGGTCGTTGGCGCTTCTTAAATCGCTGATGCACAGCTAAGCAACACGAGCAAAATATGTGCGCATAGGTGTTTATGAAACGCCAGTTGAAATAGCCACCTATGTTAACACAGCATATGGTGGCAGAGCTGGCAAGCTTTAACGGTTGTCATGGTTACTACTACAGCTTAAACACTGCATAACAGATGAGAGCCGAGCTGGCGTCGCAGCGTCACCAAAACAAGTGACGGGCAATTGAGCAGAGTCTCGTAGTTGCTGTGCATGGCAAGAGACTGTGCTCTCGATTTTCATTTCCCAATTGCACTATTTGCAGCAAATGGGGTAAACATGCAAATTACACTTCTAGCTTTCGAGGTAAAGAATTAATGAAAGTGCTAACACATTAGCTCAGTTTTATTTATATCCCTTCATACTGTGTGCATTTTGGTATAACTTTTAGAGAATTATTTAGAACTATTTGTTTCATCATAAATTAGGGTGATGTATTTATTGGCTTGTACAATCAAAGTAGTTATAAACAGGGCCAAACTCTGATAGCGTGTCATATTCTAATTCTTGCACCACAGGCATTGCTAACGCGTGCAAGACGGGTGTCAGATAAAGGATATGTATAGTTTAATAATTTAGGTTTTTATTTCATTTTACTTTTAAAGTAAATTTTCGATTGTAGATCATTTTCTTACCATTTAGTCTTTATCTAATCATTATACGAATTTACTTTGAGTATGAAAGTTATTTATGATACAAGTGAAACATCTGATGTGATCCGTTCACAGGACTTTCTCTACATCTCTTTAACAAATTATTGTTAAAAACCTTAAGGTTCTATCTACTTCATTCTAATCGAGATAAATATTAGCAGAAGTGCTTTCTTGTAAGGAAATAAGGAAATACACTCGGCTAAAACGACATTAAAACTGGTTGCTATGTGAAGGAAATTCGTTTCTATACATTGCCTGCGGTTCACAAATTCCCTTATTTAAGTTGTATTGTATTCCCTTATGTAAAGTATTAAGTATTTTAAAACTAACAAATAACTAGTGATATCTAAAAAATGGTCAGCTCTACGAAAAAATGTATATGTCATAAATTGTGTGTATACACGAGATCTACATTTTATGTAGTAAGTTTTTGTCCATCTCTTACGGTTTACTGGTTATGTAAAATCCAGAAAAATTCACCCAGAATAAAGAGGTCTTCAGAGGTTATTCCCAGAAAATTCCAGATATACATTTTATTTGCCGTGAAAATGTCTTTAGTATACAGTATTTTAATCAAAGTCGTTAGAGCCATTTTTCAGAAAAACAACATTTTCCATGTAAAGGGTAGCTTGGAGTGGGGGAATTTTCCTCTAAACCTTCGTGTCGCATCTTTTGAAGATACTAAACATACATACCAAGCTGGTATTTTACCGTCTTTTCGTTTTTGATGTATCGTGTTCACGGATATACACACAGGGACCTTTTTCTAAAAATCTGGTGTGTTCCATTCACATGACTTTCTCTACATCGCTGTAACAAATTATTGTTAAAAAGTAATTCTTCTATCTACTTCATGATAATTGAGATAAACATTAGCAGAAATTGTCTTAATTACTTGCTTCCTTTAGTAGATGGGATACATTAGGGTAAAGTGAAAGTCAGATCTTTTAAAAGCTGGTTGCCATGTGGTTGTAATCCGTTTCTATGCAGGGCCAAAGGTTTACATCTTTCGTGTGAGAAAAGCTCAAGTATTTTAAATCTGAAGCAAATAACAAGGAATGTGGCCAATTCCAAGAAAAAAAAAGTATATGACGAATTGTGTTTTAACGTGATCTACATTTTTTGTGTAGTAGGTTTTTTCTATCTCTAATGGTTTACCAGTTACGCCAAATTCCGCAAATATTATTCAGAATAAAGAGGTAGTGGCTATTTCCAGAAAATTTAAGATATATATTTTATTTACAATATAAATATATTTAATATACGGCATTTTAATCAAAATCATTAGAGCCACTTTTGAGAAAATCAAAATCTTCGAAATTTTTAGTTTGCGGTGGGGAATTCTTCTAAAATTTTCGTGTCGCATAAGTTGAAGATACCAAGTTTAAATAACAAGTTTGATAAAATAAGAACTGAAGCTTTCCTGGCGACGTGTTAATTCAAAATCTTCTCTGGCTTCTAGCCAGGTAAAAACTTGGCTTGACACCAACGTTTCGAAGAAGTGCATCTTCACCCTGAAGACGAGGAAGATGCACTTCTTCGAAACGTTGGTGTCAAGCCAAGTTTTTACCTGGCTAGAAGCCCGAGAAGATTTTGAATTAACAAGTTTGGTATTTTACCAACATTTCGTTTTTGAGTTATCGTGTTTACAGAGGACACACACTTACACACACGAACCTTTTTCTACAAATGCTTTTATTTGGATATAGGGGACACCAAAACATGTATTTCCGGTGAAATCTCGGTATCGAAATTTAAGTGAAAAATGCTTTTTCTGCATACAGGGGACCCAAAAGCGTACCTTTCTGGTGAAATCTCGATATTTTGGGTGGAATGCAGTACCTTCTCCATTCACTATGAACATAGTAACTGTATAGAAGGTAAAAAGGATAATAAAATATCTTTCAACACGCGTAGCATACACTATTTTTAGATAGTTCTAATTATGTATAGACGTTGATTATAAATAGTTTGTTTTACCTACTTCACGGAAATGATGCTGCCATGTACAGTTTTTGCGTTGCTTTGAATCCGTGTTGACAACATGATGAGTTATAGAACCACAACAAATTTCGTCTGGTAGTGTACATTCCATATTGACGACAGTGATATCATCCGCCATTTTCTGGGTCGATACAATCATTCTATAAATGAGATTCACGACCTACTTGAATGAGGTTACAGTCACATTTCCCAAAATACCAAAGTTGATCCATTGAAATGTTATAACTTTATAACACTAAGTGACAGAGTTTTCTATTCTTAAACTACTGGCGACTGGCAAAAACCCTGCCTTTACCACTAACTCTCTAGAAAAACAGTTTTACAATTGTACATAATATAATTTATTAAACATTAGAAATGTCACTATTTATCTTAGAAATAAGAGTAAACTTATCAATCTTTTCCACTTTCTTGGATTTTAATTGTGTATATTTGTGTGTATTTGTGTGTGTGTGTGTGTGAGTGTTATTCAACAGACTGTATGTAGCTGAATGTTACATCTCTTGCTCACCAACATTCGATACGAGAGGATTTTTACTGAAAGCTTTTCTCCGGATTGTCCGGTTTCCTCCGCCATTCATTCCAGCGCCTGCTTAGTAATCACCTTTCATTTATAAATTTCTTCGTCGTATCATATCATCCTCTTCTCACTCTCAGTCTGGGAATCGAGTTTATCACCCCTTCTAGCTTCGCTCTTATCCAGGGTTCGTCTGCTCCTCAACAGGCATGCTCGCTAAGGCGTCTCGCTTTGGTGCTTCGTGGGCAGGGGATCGTGGATTCGAGTCGCGCCTTGGGCATGGGCGTTATAAGTTTGTGTAAAGGAACAGTAAACAGTAATCATACAGAGGGGGAATGTAAATAGGGGATACAGCGCCGGAGTCCTGGCCAGACTCCGGTACTGTTTAAAAAAAAAAAACAGATATCTGGCCCCGGCGATGGCTCGCAAGCCCTGGAGGTGTGTAATTCCTATATGCGCAGATTTAAACAGAGGAAGAAGAATATCTAGGTCATATTGGATCAAATGCTCATGGTAATGATGTTTTACTCATTTACTTTCGGTGTTAATCTTTGGTGTTTTATCTTTAACTTTGCACGCACACATTCATACCCTCATTCATATCGTCAGAGTTTGTGGAGGATGGGGAATAAACTTGGCTAGAGACAAATTCCCACCTCCAGCCGGAAATTGAACTCGGAACCTTTTGTTTAGCAGACAGGTGCTCTCCCGAATAAGATACTAAGCCGGTTACTTATTAGATTGATCAGGACCAAGAGTGGATGGGACTATTTCAAGTTAAAGCCGACCAGATGGGAACTTGCGAGAGATACCTTTGTTTTACCCCTCTCAATGAGCGCAACCCGCCTCACCTTCTCCGATAAGCAAGAAAGACAGAAATAAGGTCGAGCAACCCACTTACTGTAATTCTTTTAAAGCACGAAGAAATATCCGCACAAGCCAAATACGGGGCTACCTGGTAGACCCTGGTGAACAAATTAGAAATATAGAGCAATAATAGAAGAGGAACATGAATTGAGGTCTCCTCTGGCCCTTCTGGTATTACCTTAGGTCATCGCTTTTTTACTCTGCGAACTGTTTTTTTAATAACTTAGCGTTCCTGACCTGGTTGGTCATATCGGAAGATGAATGAAATCGTGAAAGAATCTCGACATTCGTCTTCTCAGGATAAGAGAAAACCACGAAAAATTCTTATCCGAGTAAGTTGCCCTAAGCGAGATTCGAAATCGCGATACATTATTTTTCTGTATCGAAATCACCATCGGATGACACAGAATGTCTTGACGGAAATGATTCCGGATCCAAAAAAGCGTCTTCCAAGGGAAAAATATACCTGGTGGAAAGGAACTCATTACTTTAATTTAAACCATTGATAGATCTCGGTATTTGGAAAACATTTTGTATCTTACTGTTTTGTCTCTGTCCATTTCCTACGGAGATGTTTTAGTTTTATCGAAAACAAGAAACAGGCAAGCTGGCAACGCTGCAGGTTGTGTGGGTGTCGGTTTTACTAGGTCAGTACATAAACAAACACGCCTCATCGCTGCTACCACATCAGTGTAGGCCAATCAGTTGCAGACGTTATCTCCCAAAACATTATACCACCCAGCGCTGTGTTTTCAAGCGAACGACTTGTTTACATCCAGAAGCCGGTTTAGATCCCTAACCAACCTCAACGCAATGTTACCGAGTTACTTCCCATCTGACAATGCTGTTTGGAATATTCCTTTAATGATTTTAAGCGATTAATTGTCTCGAAGCTCTGTGTGATGTCCCATAATTACTACCGAAACTAATGCCAGAATATATTACTCCACACATCTTACAATTAACAAACCATTCTTATGGAATTACGCATCCAATTTGGAACAAAACCATTTATTTTTTCGAAATCGATTGATCAAAGAACAAAATTCCAATAAACTTTTTTGTTTGAAATTCTTCTATGAAGCACATAGTAGAAGGAATGTGATAAGTTTACTTCTACCCGGTATTGCGAAGCATACTCTTGTAGTCTCTGGAAGAAAGTAAGAAAGAAAGAAAGAATGTAATTGAGAAACGGGTGTGTTTAGAGCTTGTGCTGAGTCGCGTGAATTTGGGCTATGTGTATAAACCATGGTGTATTCAATATGATAATTGCATCTTTAGTCGATGAATCTTGCTCCCCCAAACCAGGCAGGTGTAGTTGAGTAAAAAACGTACTAGAGATTTGTATAATAGAGAGTAGCATTTTACTCACAGATACATTTGGCGGTTGAGGTTGGTATAGATTGTACGCCATATTGAATAACTGTTTATTTTAGAGTTTGTGACAATAGCAGGTGAGACGGGAATCATTCTTAGACATAAATTACATTTCTATTTAACATTTATTCGGGAAAAGGGTGCTTGCGATTGAGGGGATTTCACCGTAAGTATATGTTTTGAGGACCCCTGAATCCAAAAATAAAAAGCATTTTAGTAAAAGGTCAGTGTGTCTGTGCAGAAAATAACTCGAAAACTTAAAGGGCTCTAAATAAAAAGCTTGTATTTAAGTTCAGTATTTTCCAAGGATGCGACACGAAAATTTTCCAAGAAATTCCCCCATAGCAAAAAAAAAAAAAAAAAAAGTTCGAAAATTTTAATTTTCTCAAAAATGGCCCTAACGGTTTTGATTAAACTACCGTATATTAAAGAACTTTCGTGGCAAATAGAATGTATGTCCTGAATTTTTTGGAACAACCCCTGAAATTTTGTTCTAAGGCTATTGCATTACTGCTAAACCGTACAAAAATGCCATATAAATGAGAGCTTTCATGGCTAGAGTCAATGTAACTAGGAGTTATTTCCGGACTGTTTTGCTGTGGTCTGCTGGAGTAAGATGTTCCAAATGTTGGCCATCACTGCAGTGGACATCTTCAGTGGCGCGGCCGAAGTTTCCTCGGAGAAGGTTTCGCTGTCTGAAGCGCTGACATGACACGAGCAGTTGGCAGGCTGAGGGCAGCCCGATGGTGTGTTAGACGTGTTCCCATTCTTGCTAGAATTCAACCACGTACTGACGGAAATGTGGGGTTTGCAGGATGATGGGCGAAAATGGGGTTGGGGAATGAAGGGACGTAGCACGTTTGTTCCTCAAAGGATGCTAGGCACAGTGTGACGGCCCTTGTGCACCGCTGGTGTAAATTGTTTACAACATATTTATTTTGAGGTTGTAATTTTGAAATCCAAGCAACTCCTGAAGGATTGTTAAGAGCTTAGCCATAGAAGCAGTTAGAGTTGCTCCTTTGTTACCGGGATGCCCGCAAGCCATGTGGGAAAGCCGGTGTCGCCTAAAGCGGCGGTTTCTGGGATTATAATCCCTTAACGAGGGCGCCCCGATGGAATGGTAAATCTTCTTTGAATTTTACTGCCCGACACCTAACCTCGTATTCCAGGGGTGGCAGACCAGAGGCTTGGTGTAGAATTCTCATAGAAAAGCAGCGAGGCACAGAATAGATGACCCATTGAAGCAACAGCAGACTGGCATCTGCCACTGAGCCCGAGATCTCGCAGGCGTATATAAGCATGGGAACTATAAGAGCCCTCAGAAGGATAACCGGCATCGTGGATTTCAGCATCGGGTACAGGGAGGCCGCAGCTCCAGTGCCCCGACACCTCAGTCCCCTGATGTGCTCCCTAAAAGTGACGCCCTTATCAAGCTTCACTCCCAAGTAGGTGACGGTGTTCGTCAATTCAATCCTTCGTCTGAGGTACGTGAATGAAGGGAAGTTAGCGGGTTGATGGAAAACCACAACGCTCGCACCACCCTTAGAGGAAGCGGAGATATCTCTAAATGAGGTTGAAGGCTCTGCGTGGGTTTTTGTTTATACCGAATATCAGCACGTCATCAGCATATTGAGCTATGTTGACGTCCTGCTCTGCTTGAAGGTTGGCCACGTAAACCTGAAAAGCATGTGGGATAGTACAGAGCCTTCGGGGTCTACGACTCTTATTTGTCTTAGTGTAGATTTGTTTGCCGCAACTGAAACTACAAATGAACAGTATTTTAGGTGTGTGTATGTGTGTAGAAGATGCATGGTGTGTGACGGGAGCTCCAGACTGATAAGTTTTAGTAGAAGATCCGCGTGCCAGGTCATAGATAAGGCCTTTTCCACGTCCAGTGATATGGCCGCACTGTAGGCCCTGTCCTGGAAACCCAGAGCAGCGTCCTCCACCACTCGCAGTATTTGCTGATGGAGCGGTAGTTTGAAGGATGGAGTGGATCTTTCCCTGGTTTCAAAATCCATATTACCCACGCCTCCCTCCACTCTCGTGAAAAGTCGCACAAGGTGAGGCACATGTTGGTCAGAAAGAGTACAGCCTTGATGGGAAGGCAGCGAAGCAAGGCGGAGGTTGCCTTTTTGAGGTTCAGACGCCAGAGTGCCCCTGGAGCTCACTTGGTCGGATGACAGGAAGTGGGTCCGCCTCGTCAGGGGGTCGTCGAAGGTATCGATGCACTTCCCAGCGAGCGCGGTCCGAGATGTCTAAGTCCTGGGGGTCATCTCGCGGCCTCATAGTCCTTTAAAGATAGTCAGCGAACATCAACTTTGGCTTGGGGTTCATAAGTCAGGCCTTGGGTGCCTTGGATTGGGGAGGTAATTTGACCTCCGCGGTGTCGGTCAGTTTTTGCAAGCCTCCACACAACACCATCCTTGAGCTTCATGCGGATCATTATCTCCTCCCACACTCGCTCCCTGTGGTCGCGTAGGCGGGTCCGGACCTCTTGGCGCAAACGCTCGATTATAGGGCGTGCGGTGACGCTGGTATAGTCTGCTGGCTGCTCAGAAGCGTTGACTGTTAGAGTCGCTGTATTTATACTGGTTGGTTGGGGAGGGGTTTAGCCTCTTCGTTGCAGTTGCCTTCTGATTGGCCTGCTTCTATCTTGACAGTTTTATGACGTTTCTTGCCTTCAATGAGAGGATGTCTGTTTGCTATGAGTTTTAAGGCCTCTTCCTTTTTTGTTGACATGTTAGGATGTTGTAAATTTCTATGGCTTCTCGCTGTAGTCGGTAATGTACTGTGGATGAAAGGATGCTGGTGTCCTTTAATTTTATGATGTGTTCGCTCGGCGACCGCGGACTTGCCTGTGTGGTCCAGTCGACAGTTGTCTTTGTCTTCCTTGATTCTGGTGTTAACACTGCGTTATGTGGTTCCGATGCGTACCGAGCCGCGTTGAGCGTATTAAATATCTCAAATATCTCGTGGGCTTGAAAACAGTTTTAACATTGTGACTCAGCAATATGCGCTTGAAGCAGTCGGTAGATACTAAAGCATTACAGAAAAACTGTACCTTTACTTTTGGGTTGGTCTGGTTTTTTGAGCGGTGGAATGAGACCTGGCGGGATGGAAAGCTCTAACTTCTCAGCTGGAATAACCATTAGAATATAACACCTATTTTAGATGTCTGAGTTCTTCTTGTAGCTGTTGTGATTCACAGATGCGAGAAGCCCGATGTACAACTGTTTTCATCATGACTCGTTTTTGTCTAGGATGATGGTTCGAGTACTTTTTGAGGTATGGGTCAGTGTGGGTAAGCTTGCGGTAAACAGCATGCCCAGAGAGCCGTCGGCCTTCCTGCTGACTAGGACGTCCAGAAATGCTAGCTGTCCGTCCTTTTCCTTTTCCATAGTGAACTGAGTAGGTGATTAATGCTGTTGAGATCCAGGAGGAAATCTTCGGAGCCATATAACGAATGTGTCGTCTACATAGCGGAGCCAAACTGTCGATTTTTGTGGAGCTGTGTCCAAGGCTTTAGACTCAAACGGTTCCACATGAAAACGTTTGCCACTACTTTAACTAAGCGGAGCCCCCCCCCCCCAAACACACACATTCCATACGCATATACATATCTCCTCTGTTTATTATAATATATAACTCACATAAAGTATTATTAGGTATGGATTCAGCTACAACATAGGAAAGCATTGTGGAAATTGTTTCTCACACAAGGGTGTTTAAAAGGTTTTCCCAAAGATATCTGCTACATATGCTAATAAGAAAATTCGGTTGCCTTTGTTTTGATGTATCTTCGGTTTTTTCACTTATTAAATGGTGCCGTCTATATTGTGTACTGCTTGGAATGGTATATCCGCGACTGTATTTTATTTTTTCACCCATTTTATATCGAGTAACACCTGCTTTCTGCACCAAAAAGTGTTTTCTACTCCATTTCATTAGCAACAAAATGTCAAATCCTTCTTACCTAGCATATTCCTTTGTGTATCCCGGTTTGTAATCTAATACACGTGCCTGGTAAACACTTTTAAGTCTCGGAATTTGAAGTTAGAAAGTGGTTATAGTCTGTGTTCTTCGGTAAAAATAATGCTATTAGGTGGTGAAATAAATTTCAAAACACAGTAACTGATTACCAAAGTAACACATACAAATTCACTTTTAAATCACGCAATCAGACATAAATAAAATTGTGAAAAGGTTGCAGCTTTGTGTGAACTCCTTGATTAGTTTAGATGGCGTTCGGATTTTATTTCTTGCTTTATTACTTTTTTTTTTTGTTTAAGCAGAGCAAATGATACGGAATTTACTCTTCACTTTCTCTAGCACATATGTACTATGTACATAGTAGATAGAGAATGTATTGTATTCCACCCTAAATTCCATAGCACGATTTCACCCGAAACACCTACTTCGAGACCCCCTGAATAAAAAGAAAACATATTTAGAGATATGTACGTGTGTGTGTGTGTGTCTGTCTGTCTGTCTGTCTGTCTGTCTGTGGGCTGCTTAGCTTTAAAACAAAAAGGCAGTTAAATACGACTGCTATTTAAGTTCAGTGTATTGCAAGAATGCGATATGAAGATTTTCAAGCAAATATCTCCATCACCCGTTATATAGAACATTTTTCCGAATTTTTGATATTGTCATAAATGTCTCAAAATTTGGATTAAAATACCACATGTTAAAAACATTGTTATGACAAACAAAATGTATATCCTGAATTTTCTGGGAATTCTGAAGACTTTTTCATTCTGGATGCCTTTTGTGTAACTTTGTGTATCTGGTGTTAGATGTACAGTACCTTACTACACACAAAATGTTGATCTCGTTAAAACACACAATTTATGTCACATACGTATTTTGTAGAGTTAACCGTTTTGGAGATATTCCCTGTTATTGGTTTCACTTTCAAGCTACTTACACTTTTCTCAAACGTGGAGTCATCTGTCATTTCGTCTCTCATTTGTTTACTCCTTGCAAGCAAAGAATGGAATTTCAGTTGTTTCCCCTGGCGACCGGCTTTTAAAGGATTTGACTATCGGTTTTGGCTAGCGTTTTCCCTTATTTCCCATCTAAAGAAGCAAGAAATAAGACCAATTCTGCTAATGTTTTTCTCGTTTAGCATGATGTAGATAAAAGAATGACATTTTGTAAGAAAATTTCGATTACGGAACAACTAGCGAAAGTCATGTGAATGGAACACATCAGATTTTTCTCTAAATAATTATAATCATAGTTTCCTACGGCGCATGTAATTTCGCAACGCTGTTGTCTTAAGTCCTTTAGGTAAAATCAGACTTTAACAATGTCATCTAAAAATGTTATCGTAAATATGTGAACTAATAAAGTCACTGTCTTATAGAAGTATAATTTTCAGAATTAAACTAATGTTTACAAAATTATTATTTGTGCTGCGCTGGTGAGAAAGTTAAATTACTTCCGATTGTTACAGCCTTCTGCAAAGAACATTGCGTTGGCGCAGGAAAGTTAGTTTCCCTTGAGTATAGTCAACTTCTCTGACTTGAGAGTAAATCTTACAGTATTCCAAGTTGTACCGACATTTCGAGGAAATTGCGGAGAGTGGTTTAAGTTCAAACTTTGGGAGCATGTGTATGGTCTGTAGTCTTAGCTGAAAAATATTAACTTCGAAATACTTCAGGTACTTATCGTACTCTAGTAATAATTAGGAAAGTTCTGGGGTACCAACAAGGATGTATAAAAGCTGGATATCGTCAGTTGAAGAATTATATATGGTAACTGATATACTGCATTCTTTAAGCCAAACTGTGTACCAATAAGTAATTTTTCCTCCCTTCCAAAATAAAAATGCATGAAGTTTTAGATTCTCATATCTTTCTCTACCCTCTACTGTTTATAAGTGGGTATACAAGCTCGTCTTATGAAAGCTTCTTTTTTATCTACTTCATTACACATTTCGTTATAAATACAAAGAGAATAGTGATAGTAAAATGTTTAACGTTGGATGACTTATCATTCCATACTGTTCCTATGCAAATTGACTTACAAAGTATTAAACAGTTCCAATCATTAATAACGGATATCTCTGCAAAACAAAAAACTTATTTAAAATAAAGTAAATGTTTTAAAGAGATCTATCACCTAACAGTTACCAGTTATACGCAAGTATAGAAAATTCCTTTAGAATTAAGGACTTCGCCACTTTGTGGCCAAAAATTCAAGATAGCATTTTATTTGTCATGTAAAAGTTTTAAATAGATTATGGTATTTTAATCAAAATCGTCAGCCATTTTTGAGAAAATACTACATTTTTTTTATGCAATGCGACGAGGTTGTAAAAGATTTGACATAGCACTAGTGTATTCCTCTTTCTCCCTTCTGCTTATAACGAAGCAAGTAAGAACATCATTTTGCTAACGTTTATCTCGATTAGCATAATATAGAATAAAGAATAATCTATTGTAAGAATAGTTTATTTGCAGGACAGATGGAGAAGATTCTCTGAATGGAACGTATCTGATTTTTTACTAACTTGCTCCAAAATTGCTTTACTGCCTCTCAAATGTATATTAAAGTCATATACTTTTTCGAAATAACAATCCAATTTTGAAAAAATTAGTATTAATTTTTGAAAAAAATCATTTGTTTTAGAGAGTACAAATGAATATAATTTTTCCACAATTATTAGAGTTTATATATATCCCAGGGAGTCTCAAAATGAGTATTTACATTACCTAGGTCTCAATTTTTGGTGGAATACCATATATAATTCTCCTACTTACTACGTAAATATGTAGTGGAGTGAAAATATGTTTTTGCATAATAACCTTCTCCTTCGCTTACATGTTGTAGCCAGTGGAAGGTTTTTACTTCCATTCATCAGAAATACACGTTTTGAGATCTCGTGATTAAAAATAATGCCTATATGTTTAGAAAAAGGCTATTGTCTATTATAAAATGGTATTTGCTTCCCATATACTTTCTATTGTAATAGCTATAGTAAATATAGGAAGTAGTGCGTTTTATTCATATTAATTTAGATTCAGCGTATTATGTATTTTGAAACATCCTCAACCTCGTGCGCGCGCGTACAACTTAGCTCACAAAAATGTAAAATAAACATCGAAGATGTACACTACCTTTTTTATATTCTTTTACATTGATTTTCTCCATTATGATTAATTTTATTACAGACCGTTCTGAATTTCAATTAAAATATATTTAAAAGAACCTTTAACAAGTAAATTGTATGTCTCGGTTTTCTTGGAATAAATCCTCGTCATTATCATGAGTTCTGTATAATTGATAACTATATTAAATTTAGAAAAGCGTTTTACAAGAAAAAAATTTAGCTCGTCAAAGCACAAAATGACTATGTGAAAATGTTATTTTCGCATTATCCTTTGCCTGAATGTCCATAATTAATTCAGTTCAATATTTAGGCATGTTTTACATCTGCATCAGAAATATGCCAATAATAGAATAAAACTTATATAATACAGCATTAAAACATAATCCTTAACTTTATGAAATAGATTTTCAGTTACCAACTTTGTAATAGTCCTTTTTATTTTCTCTACTTCGTACAATATACAAAGTAGGTAGAGAAGGCATTGCATTCCATCCAAAAATTGGATAACGAGATATCCCTCTAAAATACAAGTTTTAGGTCCCTTTGAACTTTCTAACAAGTTTGATATTTCATGAAATTTCGGAAAATTACCTACGAAGCCCTTTTCATTCTGAGTGAGATGTTCATAACTATTAAACTGTAAGAGAGAGAGAGAGAGAGAGAGAGAGAGAGAGAGAGATCTTATTCTACTCTAAAAGCAGATTTTGTTAAAACACACAAATTATGTCAAATACATTTTTGTGCAGTTGGCCTTTTCCAAAATTTTTCTTGCTTTTTTGTTTAAGTTTCCCAATATTTATAGATGTTTTCTCAAATGGGAGTCGCCTTTTTCATTTTGGCCTTGCAAATACAACGAAATTTCAAGTATATCACTGGTGACCTGCTCTTAGAGGATTTGACTCTCGCGTTAGCCTTGTGTATCCCCCTTCTTTCCGTAGTATCCATAAGAAATATTTAATAAATCATTTCTGCAAATAATGATCTTAATTTGTACGCTGTAATCGTAGATAGAGAAATAAGCTTTTGAAAGAACCGTTTGTTACGTAATAGTCATGTGAATGTAACATTTACTAAGATTTGTTTGCACAGTTAATTTGTAGACATCAATGCAACTACCCCAAATGGACACCATCAGAAAGCATAACATGAAAAATAGCACAATAAGTTGATGATGGGTATTGATTTCTTAAATAACCGAATAAAAGCAGAATTGGAGATAAATAACCTTTTGAGGATTTAGGATGAACTTCATAGGACATTAGAAGTTTGCTTAAATGTAAAATATATACTCTGGTTTTAAAGTCTTTGTGGCCAAATCATCTGGTAGGTACTTGAGAAGATTACCTATTATCTAGACTTATTTAATGTCCTATGAATAAACTTTATTAGTGCAGAATGGCGTATCATGTCCAAATAAAACTGAATCGCCTATGCTTGATACAATTCATTGATCAATCATTATTAAATATAAGAAATGACCCAAGAAGGATATTTGAGAAGCTCTTGTATCTATTTTGAGAAGTTACTCTTAAAGGAAGCAGTGTTGGGTGAAACTTAATATAAATGCTCTAATTCAATTTAGGATTTTACTTCAAATTCCATAAAATCTGGTTTAAAACAACTAGTAGCACAATTTACACATTACTAACATGGTGCTAATTTGGTTCTCAAATCCAGTTATTAGTTTTGATTATCAAATATTGAATGTATTATTTAATCGTTGCCATTCAGTTGTTTCTCGTGGGCATGCAGAGAAGGAATATCAAAGCCAGCACTAAGTAACCCACTGTTTAAAGATTTGATCTATTTTGCTTCAGTTCCATGTATCCCTGCTATTCCTACAACGAGATTTCTGCAAAATAAGCTTTTGAAAGAACCGTTTAATCCCGATTAATATGACAATAACAGAAAAAATTGTTATTGTAAGAGTAATTTTAAACGTATATAACATAAGTATAATTAAATTATAGTGAATAGAGAAGGACATGTGTATGTGACATGTGTGATAGCTTCTTGTGCCTTTTTATTTTCATTAGAATCCCAAATTTGCAATGCAGAGCATGAATTTAGTTACAGACGCTAAATTACATTTTAAAAACAAAAAATGTATATTCATAATGTCCCTCCAATAAAATACAAAGCTTCTTGAGCATAATTTCCATTCTTTTCAATACCCGCCTCAATGCATTACACAAAATATGAATTTTTATGTTTACAGCAATCGTGGTCCTTTCTACAGCATAATTACTGTTTACACACCTTGTTGTAGTTCTCTGCAGGCATTGCTCCTTTGTGCACTTACGCAGGATACTATACCAGGAGTATTCGGACATATGAAAGTTTACAGTTAGACCATCACACCTTCTTTATGTATATAATTGTTCAGATTTTATATGCAGTTAGAGAAGTTGACAATTAATCACTTAGATCAAAACTATATAAATAATGATCCTTCGTGTGGTGGTTGCGCCTTTTAACCCGATGGAGGATGATCAGTTTGTTTTTAGTAGACTTATTTTGGCTGGAAAGTAAGCCATTGGTAATATTTATTTAGTAATATTTACCTTTAAATTACAGGTCACTGGGCAAACTTCCACCATGTACACCCCGGAGGTCGTGGTTTTATTATATGGTGTCATCATCTGGGTGATGAATTAATCTCTTGGCACCATGTGCGCATAGTGGCGAAATCGCAAATTAAAAATTCCATTTGATGAAGAATACACTTAGGTTGATATGGGGTGAAGGAACTTGATTGGCGGTATAAATCTCGTATATCTTCTACGTGCTTGCTTAGCGATTCAGCAGGAATAATTTGCAATCTGAATTAGTTTAATTTTCTCTCCCGATTCTACTCACTTTTTCTCTCACTTATTCTACTTATAAAGTTAAATTTGTGACCAACTAATTAATTTATCTTCCCGTTATGTATGGAATTATTGTAGGCTGAAATATCTGCATCGCCCTCCGTGGTGTAATGGCTACCAAGCTAATTTCATAGTCGCGGGTTCAAACCCGGCGAAGGTCGATGGATTTTTTCGGCTGTAAAAATCCTTAGCATGGCTTCCTTCGGGAGGAAAGTAAAGCCGTTGGTCCCGTGTCGTAGATTTACGGCACGTAAAAGAACCTCAAGCCAGATAGAGAGGCCTCTGAGCAAAATTAAGCGGTCTTTCACGCCCAATTTAGAATTGGACGCTGAGAACCACAGTAGTTAAATAACACGGCATTTTTTTCTGAAATATCTGCAATTATTGTACAATAAGCTGCAGGTTGTTTATAGTGAATCCTTTCCTTATACTTGTAATTCGTACAGTCCCGAAAATTTCAAATAACGTATAAAAGTCATCCCTTATTCACGCAGAAAGATGTGAAATATAAATAGAACATCCGCCTTCCTTAATGAATGAATGAATAAGTGTATTTATTAATATAGCAATATCATACATAGAATTTCAACAGTCGCACGGGTCCACAGACCGTACGTGCTTTTGTAATACACATTACAAGCAATATTAAAACAACAACCACAACAAAGAATTAAAAGAGTAAACACGAAAATAAAAAGACAAAGGAAATACACGGTCAAAAGCATTATTGAACAACAATAAAAATTAGGAGTGAATCCGAAAATAAAGATACAAAGATATTCAAATATACCAATTTAAATTTACAGCATAGAGTACACCTTTATAAATGCACCCTCTTAACATAGATAATTACACTTAAAAGACATATATACACATAATATATACAACCCTAGCACAACAGTGACCTAAGTCTGATATAATATACATGTATGTAGAACATTGTAGTCACTTTTGTTTAGTTGATCTTATCCCCCCCTTCTCTATTGGCAGCCTCCTCAGATCTCAGCTGTCTTGCCTTAAGTATAAATTTACCTAGCCCGTCCATGTTTTCCGTGCCTGCCAGTAGCGTCCAACATGCTTCTATCCCTACATTCGCAGTGGTAAAAAATCGCGGCAAATATTTTTCCCGCCATTCCTCCGTACCCCTACATCTTGCCAAGATGTGAGTCCACGACTCTTCCTCCTCGCAAATGGGACAGATTCTTATACCATTCACGTCAGAAATTTTCGTGCTCCTCCATGCTCCTAGTCTAATCCACGCGAGCCCCTCTCTAATGAGTTTGGTACCTGTTTTGATGTACTGCTCCATACCCCACTCCAATTTCAGCCCAGACTGTACTTCTAATGACACCTTCTCTGTGCATTGCGCAATTATTTGTTGTCTGTCAATATCACAGAGACGTTTCTTAATTTTTCTCCAAATACTTCGCCTGTTTTCCTGCCCCGCCATCCAAATGTCTCCCATCCCAATGGTTTCCAACCCTTTCTTTAATTTTGATGCCCACGTCAAATTACCTTCCATTAGAGACATATCCTCGGTTGTCTTAGGCTTTGGATATGGTGTAGAGCATATAAGACTAACGGGTCCAAGAATCATCGGTCGGAATGGCTCGGTAATTTTTACTTTCTCTATACGTACTATGTGCATAGTGTATAGAGAAGATATTGTATTGTACCCAAATATTCGTTACCGCAATTTCACCGGAAATATAAGTTTTGAGACGTCCTGAATCCAAAAAGTCATTTTTAGAAAAATGTCCGTGGTATTTAAGTTCAGTATCTTCCAAGAATGCAACACGAAGATTTTCAAGAAAATCCCTCCCCGCACCCCCCCCCCGTTTCCCTTTAGATGGAAAAATTCTCGAAAATTTTCATTTTATCAAAAATGGCCGCCATGGCCGCCTCTCTAAAGTGTCTCCCTTTGGTGCTTCGTGGGTTCGAGTCCCGCCCTTTTTTTTTTTAAAGTACCGGAGTCTGGCCAGGACTCCGGCGCTGTATCCCCGTTTACATTTCCCCCCCTAAATTTACTGTATGATTACTGGTTTTACTGTTCCTTTACACAAACATATACACATTGCACAAACATATAACAAACATGCCCAAGGCGGGACTCGAACCCACGATCCCCTGCCCACGAAGCACCAAAGCGAGACGCCTTAGCGAGCGTGGCATGGGGACCGGCGCCTTGGGCATGGATGTTTCTATGTTTGTGACTTATGTATATGTGTCTATGTGTATGTGTGTTTTTAAATAATAAACACAGTAAAAATGTTGAGGAAAAGGGGAAAAAATAGTTAAAACACAGTTTAAAGGAGATAGGTAGACTAATTGTTTGTAGAATAAAGCGTCATTCATTTTATGATAAATGTATTAGCTGTTGTTTAACCATGTTTTACAGTTTATTTTTCTTGTCACCTTAGTCATTTTATAAACATGTGGTTTTTCAGTGTGGATAATGAAAATGCATGTATAAAAGGTTCCGTGCTAGTTTGCAACCACCTTTGAAATTGGCCGTATCCCATGGTTAATAGCTTAAATTGAAAACCTTAATAAGAAACATTTGATTATTTTGAACAAATTAGAAAAAACAGCTTTGTCCTTTGTTTAATTAAATTTATTCCGAACCAAATTTATTACTGTGTTACCCTTCAGGTTCACATTCACTTCTGATATTTGGTTCTGGGATTCTGTATTCCACTTTTTTGAACGTGGCAAGGAGCGATACTATGGTTGAAACTCCAAATGGATTACTCCTTTATCACATAGTGACAACAAATCCTTATTTTTTAAGTCAGTCAAAGGAGGAGTATTGTACTCCTTGAGGAGAATAGGCATTCTAATGGAATGTCTTCGTTCAAATAGATTTATTTGCGAATATCTCTTGAAATGCATACCTGTATTTCAGAATAATTCCAAGGTTCTCATTTTCTTATCTAAAGCATTTTATTTTCAACTAGTTTACTCTTTTCTCTTCACTGTCCTTAGTTTTGTTGCATAGTATCGCTCTGTACATACCTGATAAATCAATCGAATAATCAAATTTTACAGCTCTTTCACATTATAAGATGCAGATGTTTAGCAAATCATGAAAGTGTAGACAAAAAATACTAATTAGCTTTGATTCTCAATGGCACACTGTGCATATTGTTACTTTTCATCATAGAATGAACAGACCAAGGGAACTTTCGTTCAATAACATTAATGTTAGTGACCTCCACAACATATCACAAAAGAGCAGCAACATTTTGGTTTCGATTTTGAACCATCACAAGTATTCCTTTAATGATTGTGGCAGACTAGTAAGAAACAAGTAAAGACAAGTTCCAACTTCCCATTTACTATTCAGTTCATGCCAGACGTAACAGTGTGTATTATTTGGTGGAGCTCCCTCATACACTGTTAATTTGCAGACAAATCTTACGACTATATGTCGAAAGTTGCTATCACAAGCGTTTCTTCTTTGGAAGCCCTTGGTTTATCATTTACTTTACTTTGGTTGGCTTCTTGTCCCATATTCTTATGATTTACAAGATACTTGGGCCCTAATAATTTCTTTTCTTCCCCTTTAGCAGCTTCATCTCTAATGTAAAATAAGCACTATTATTTTTAGGATTAAAAAAGGAGTAGTTATAATCTTGGCAAATAATAACAGTTACTCAAAACTACAACTGGAACCAGGAATCGAACCTTTAGCCTCTGCATTTATGAGCTAACATGTTATGCTTTAGGTCAGAGAGGCGTTGCTCCACGATAAAGCATTAACTTCAGACTGCCTACGCGGTAGAGTGATCAGCGAGCTGACATTACCCGGAGGTCCCAGGTTCGATTCCTGGCTGTGGGTGAGAATTTTTCTCTATTTAGGAGTATTAGCATTCACATGAGAGTGAATGCGAGTGTGAAAATAAGTTAAAGACGACAAAACAAACCTACAGTAATTTAACCCAAACTTCAAATAATAATAAGTACAGCAATGTTTCTGTCAAAGCCTTGACATGACCATAGCACTTAAAGGGGGTGTAGAAAGAACAAACAAGAATTCTGATTTTGTGGCCTGCGTATTGATGATCTTAGCATTCTTTAAAGATAAATAGCGTCTTCCTGTATCGCTTGTGTCAGCTTCAACTGATGCAGGACCAGGTACCTGAAGCACACGCTGAGTTGCCCGGAAACTTCAGAGAGTTCACTCAATTACTCATGTTGCTTAAAAAATAATTATTCAAAGAACAACTGCATTCTTTTACAATTCTGTAACTTAACAATATACTGAAAGACTCTTCCTCAAGAGTATTATATTTAGTACTGTGTAACATTAGTTGGCCTTGGTTTCGAAAAAGTAATTTTCATTTACTACGCTGCATTTTGTAACACAAAAGCGTCACTTCCGTTGCGAGAAATAGCACTTCCTAGATTGAAACAAAAACTTGCTGAGAGTTCAGGTTGCTGCAATGTGACTTTGGCTTTAAACATATTTGGAACGCATGACAACCACCATAACATTATCGCTTTTCTGAGCGAATTCTGCTTGACAATGGGTGCGTTATGTAGTTATGACTTACGATAAGCAGAAGTAACTCCATTTGGAGATTTCTGCTTCCTAAGAAAGGTGAAATTATGACTTAATTAAAACACAAAATGGACAGAACTTAAAAAATCTGATGTGTTACACTCACATGACTTTCTCTAGCTGTTATACAAACTTCTTACATAAGATTATTCTTCTTTCTGCACCTTGCTAATCGAGGTACTCATTAGCACAATGTTCTTATTACTTAGTTTCGTATAAGTAGGAAGAAAATAAGGGAATACACTAGGCTAAACCAATAGTCAAATAAGAACTGAAGCTTTCCTGGCGACGTGTTAATTCAAAATCTTCTCGGGCTTCTAGCCAGGTAAAAACTTGGCTTGACACCAACGTTTCGAAGAAGTGCATCTTCCTCGTCTTCAGGGTGAACTGATGGTTTGAGCTTGCGGAGACTGGTATTTATAAGAGCTGGTATGAAGCTAACATCTGATTGGTTCGCGTGATATTATGGCTTTTTTTTTTTTTTTGGAAAGGGGAGACAGAGAGTTGGAAGGTAGAAAGAATGGCTTATTTCGCCATTAGGTGAAGTGCGGGAATGGGAAGGATGTTACGGGTTCAAAGGAGATTTTGGAAGACTGCAGGTAGAGGATTAGGTATTAAGGCTCTTTAACATTGGTGTCCATGCTGAACTTAATTGTAGGCCAGAATCGCGATTTAGATTATTTGTTTCAGATGAGATGGCTAAAGCTTCTTTTACTCTCCTTTCCCAGTAGTTCGAACACTTTGCCACTATCTTGGTGTTGGTAAAGTTAGCTCTCTGGCTTTGTTCTATACAGTGTTCAGCCAGTCCAGATTTTTCGGGTTGCATAAGCCTTATAAATACCAGTCTCCGCAAGCTCAAACCATCAGTTCACCCTGAAGACGAGGAAGATGCACTTCTTCGAAACGTTGGTGTCAAGCCAAGTTATTACCTGGCTAGAAGCCCGAGAAGATTTTGAATTAACACGTCGCCAGGAAAGCTATAGTTCTTATTTAACGAAGATTATGTTCGCAGGTAACAATATTGCTATCATTATTTGCTTCCTTGCAAGTAGAACGAAAATAAGAGAATTCACAAGGTGAAAACGATAGTAAAATCTTAAAGCTATGTGGAAACAATTGAAAATCGGTTCTATTTTACCTTCTCGGAAATAAAACAAAAGAGATGAACCAAGTTGAGAAAAGTTTAAGTAGTTTCAAATTGACACCAATAACAAGAAAAGAATTGGAAACGGTTAACTCTACAAAAAGATATATGACAAAGCGTGTGTTTTAACGAGATCTTCATTTTTTGTGTGGTAATTTCTGTTTATCTCTTACGGTTTACTAGTTCTGCAAAAGCCATCCAGAATGAAGAGGTCTTCAGAGGCTACGTGCAGAAAAAGATAAACGTTTTATTTGTCATGTAAACATCTTTAATATATGGTATTTGAATCAAAATCGTTAGCCATTTTTTACAAAATAGAAATTTCCCAAAACATTTCCATTTAAAGGGTAGTTTGTAGAGGGCGGATTTTGTTGAAAATGTTCGTGTCACATCCTTGGAAGATACTGAACTTAAATACCAACACTTAATTTACAAGTTTCGTATTTAACAAAAATTTTGTTTTTGAGCTATGCTTTCCACAGACACACACTAACCTTTTTCTAAAAATATCTTTTTGGGATTCAGGGGGTGTCAAAACATGAATTTCCGGTGAAATATCGGTATCGAGTACAGTACCTTTTCTAAACACTTGTACACAGTACGTGTAGAGAAAGTAAAAATGAAGTAGAATAAGAAACTTAAGTAAGTTAGTACGTTTTAGTAAGCATAGTGTAGTTAAGAATTGTTGTTAAATGCATGTGACTGTTGCACATTAGATTGTTTAACATGTAACATATCGTTAATGGAGGAAAAAATGGCTATGCAACAAAACAAAAATAAGCAGTTGCCCTTAATGAAAGACGGGGTATATGTTATACCTACGTGGTGTGGCTGAAAGTTCCGAGGTTGCGATAGATTTTGGCACGGTTCAATGGAGACAGGTCGACCCACCCCATTCCAGCGTAGAAGCTCTCAGATAATGAAATCTGCCGCAAGAAAATAACAAATTGATGGGCTGTAGGAGATATTGATTATCCCAGGAATGCTCTACAACGAGCTATTAAGCCAGTAGCCCAGTTATGTCCATTTCAAACCATAACCATGCTTCAAAATGTACAAGCGTATTTTGTAAGAATATTTGGAATTGTTATATAAAACAATTATGTGGATCTATAAACATTAATTTGCTGATACGCGTACATATGTCTATGTCGTGTTTTGAGAGATTCGCGTTTCAAAATCTTTCACGATGTAAATTTCATTACCATAAGTTCACACATCGTTTGAGCATTCTTCGTCAGTTACTTTTTTTTCTTAAAAAATTAAAAAAAAAAAAAATATTGTGAAACTGAGTGATTCTGTGAAAGATGGTGTTATCCTACATAAATGGAAACAATGCAACAGGATGCTTTTATTTGTATAGTACATTCATTACCTGTTCTTCTTTTCAAAGGTGGTGCTTCTCCAAGTATATTACGAGGTTACAGCAAGAGACTGCTCTTCACCTTTTTACGCATCATTGTCACTAACTGAGAATCAATTTATATATTTAATGTATGCAATCTTTTTATTCTGCATAATATAAGGTTAATTTATTATTCTTATTATTATTATTATTATTATTATTATTATTATTATTATTATTCTCCAGTACTATACAAGAGCTGGATAAAAAGTAATGACAACTGTTTTTACTTTCACTATATGTACTATGTACATAGTATATAGAGAAGGTATTGCACTCCACCCAAAAATTCGATACCGAGATTTCGCCAGAAATATATGTTTTAGGGTCTCCTGTATCCAAAAATATATTTTCAGAAAAAGGAGAGTGTGTCTGTGAATACGATAACTCAAAAACGAAAAGTGGGTAAAAGTGTTTGGTATTTAACTTCAGTATCTTCCAGGGATGCGACACGAAGATTTTGAGAAAAGTCCCCTCACCCCGAACAACTCTTTACATGGAACATTTTTCGAAAATGTTGATTTTCTCAAACATGGCTCTAACAATTCTGATTAAAATTTCGTATATTAAAGATATTTACCTGACAAATAAACTGTATATCTTGCATTTTCTGGGAATAGCCTCTGAAGAATAATTTATTGTGCAGGAATTTTACAGAATTTCGCATAACTGCTAAACCATAAGAGATGGACAAAAACTTACAACACAAAAAATGTAGAGCACCTTAAAACACACAATTTATCTTATATACATTTTTTTTGTTTCAGCTTTAAAAAACGTACTTATCACATACAGGAATTTGTCAATTCCTGTCCATACAAACAAAGGAACTTCAGTCACATAGCAGCCAACTTTTGACTATCTCTTTAACCAATAGTACTCCCTTATTTCGTTTCTACTTACAAAGAAGCAAGTAATAGGACTATTTCTGCTGATTGTTTCTCGATTAGTATGAAGTAAGTAGAAGCATAAGCTTTTTAACAATAATTTGTTGCAGTGATATAGAGAAAGTCATGTAAATGGAACACATCAGAATTTTACTTTCTCTATACGAACTATGTACATAGTGTATAGAGTGTATAGTGTATTGTACCAAAAAATTCGATACCGAGATTTCACCGCAAATACATGTCTTGAGAGTACCTGAATCCAAAAAAAGCATTTTTAGAAAAATGTTCGTGTGTGTCTGTGTGTATATGTGTGTCTGTGGGCAGCATAGCTCAAAAACGAAAAGACCGTTGAAGACCAAACTTGGTATTTAAGTGGTATCTTCCAAGGATGCGACACGAAGATTTTCAAGAAAATCCCCCCACCCCAAACTACTCTTTAAATGAAAATTTTTTTGAAAATTTTGATTTTCTTAAAAATGGCTCTAACGATTTAGATTAAAATATCGAATATTAAAGATATTTACCTGACAAATAAAATGTATATCTTGAATTTTCTGAGAATAGCCCCTAAAAGCTACTTTATTCTAGATGAATTTTACGGAATTGTGCATAACTTCTAAACCATATGGGATGGGGAAAAACTTACTCCACAGAAAATGTAGCTCATGATAAAATACGCAATTTAGGTCATATACATTTTTTCTCGTGGAGTTGATAATTTTTAAGATATTCTTGGTTTTTCGTGTTATCTATGAAAAACACACTTTTCTCATACAGGAATATCTTAGCTCCTGTCCATACAAACAAAGGAACTTCAGTTACATAGCAACCAGCTTTTGGCTATCATTTTAACCTATGGAAGTCCCTCATTTGGCTTCTATTTACAAGGAAGCAAGTAATAAGACTATTTCTGCTAATTAGCATGAAGTAAATAGAAGTATATGCTGATTAACTACAATTTGTTGCAGAGATGTAGAGAAGGTCATGTAAATGGAACACATCAGATTTTTTTTTTCCCTCTCAAATGAATTCACTGACAGAGTTACTTATAGTTACACACCTTCAACACAGAATAGAGAGCTTCAAGGGTCAATAAATATTGTAACTTGTACAGTGTATACTATAACTGTTAGGTAGAATATAAGCTCAGCAGCTAAAATACACAATTAATAAGCTTAATAAACTGTAGATATATTATGAGGTGCGTAACTTCAACAATATCGCTGTTTACTCCGTCCCAATATGACAGAATTGGCGCATGGATTTCAATCCTTTCTGTATAATCTCTATTCTGTGCCTTCAATATAGTCGCCCCAGTCATATATGATCTTTTGCCAAATGTTCGGAACACGTCATACACCATCTGCGCGTCTTTTTATGTTGACGTCCCGTATTGACCACCCTGTAGCATGCAAATGCTATGTGTATGACAAAGAGATCATAATCACAGGGACTCATGTCGCGTTAATACGGTGGATTTTCCAGAATCTCCCATTGTTGGCAGCGCAAGAGGTCCTAGACAGCTGCAACGGTGTGGTATCTTGCGTTTTCATGAAGAATGATGGGTACTGTTCCAGCAAATGAGTCGCTTTTGCTTGAGCGCTGGTCGAAGGTGGTGGTGTAGAAACGAGTAATAGGCAGGGTGTCAATGAATGGAGGCTTCCCGATTCTCTTTGTCCAAAGAAAGTGCGCGCTGCACAAAGTGCTGTGGCGTATGACATTGATGGGGTAATACTGCAACACGCTGTACCGCCAAGAACGACTCAAATCTCTGTGATTACGATCTCTTTTCAAAGTGAAAGAATCACAGCGAGGTATGCGGTACAACACAAGAGATGAGACAATATCCATGATATAGGGCGGTCAATAAGGGACATCAAAAGAAATATGCGCGCAGATGATATACAAAGTCTTCCGAACATTTGGAAAAAGGTCATACATAACGGGGTGATTATATTGAAGTGTGTGTAATAAGCACTTCTGTCAATGAAGTCATTTCAGAGAAAAGAAGTAGTTCTCATTGCTTTTTATCCAGCATTTGTATATAATAAACTATTTTGAAAATTCAGTCATTTTGTGTTTCTATTTTGTTTAAAAAATAGAAACAAAAACCTAATCTCAAAACTAAGGTAAATTTGCTGTGTATCTTATAAAACAATGCTAATAATGTCATTATTTTTAGTTTTTCAGTACGAATAAGTATATAAGTGTATTGTAATAATCTTCACTTCAACATAGCAATGCAATTTTATGTTCTACAAGTGAGTTACATTTTTTGCTAGATATTATAATTTTCTATGAACATAAAGCAAAAAATACAACTCTAATTATTATAATTTGACAACTTTGAGCAATTTAACAAAAGCATATTTATCTCATGTTCATGTGCTTGTGACCTAACCCTCTCACTGAGTACTCAGTATGTAAACTGAGTACTCAGTACTGTGTCTTAAGTTTTCGTAACCATTAACTGTCCAAAAAGTTCCTTAATTAAAACCTGAGTTCGTGTTTTATTTCTGTTGTTACTGCTGACTTGTCTCTTATATTATAGGTTGCTCCGAGGTTAGAAGTGTTACCATATTGTTTTGTCGAGACAAACATTTTTCAAAGTGTCTTCGTTTGGTAGCAGCAGTTATGATGTGAAAGGAACCAAAAAACATTTGTCTACAATAATACGACAATATAAATTTAAGTATTCCTTTAAATTGCTGCTCTTAACGTTGAAGAAACGATTAAGTCAGAAAAGAATCGTCAACGGTTTACATTAAGCAGTTGTACTGAGCAACACTAATTCACATGGAAAATGAACTTATCTACGGGATTTATTTGTGTCATACAAGCTCTAAATTATTACTTCAATAATAAAAGTGAAAAATCACGGTCTATTTTTCGTGAATGCCAAAAGGTATGACCAAATTGCAATTAGGGTCGAGGATGATGCATTTTGTAAATTTTATCCAAGTGCTTGTGAGACATAAACACTGCGCTTTCCTTCCCCTCAAAAATTGCTATGTGCAGTAGCGTTTTAGTTCTAATGAACAATGTTATGTATTTTAATGAAATTTTAGGGCATTTTTTGAAAAAATAAAAAAGTTGAAAGCTCTTTAGTGTAAAGTGTGGTTTAGTATTAAAGAATTTTTTGTTTTTTATTATTCTGTATGAGCTGCACACTGGGAAACAGATGCATACAAACGCATGAAATTTTTGTAACAGTGGTTTAATTTTCAAAATTAATTATGGGTTTTCTTTACTTAGAAGCTCTTAGAATAAAACTTTAAGAAAGGATTTATTTTTAGGTTTTGTTTTTATTTATTTTATCACTTTTCTGCTTAAAGTATTTAATCAAGTCGGCCATATGGGATGATGAATGAAATCGGTGAAATGATACCCAAATGTTCTCGGGGTCCATGGGCTTAAAAGTATTCGATATTCGTCTTCTCAGGGTGAGGGAAAACTTAGGGACTAGGAAGTCTCAATAGGTTTATTTTCGGTGAGATTTGTATCGCATTTTTTATGGAATTCATGCTTCCTCTACTTAATAAAGGTAAGTAGTAGATAAAGTTAAAATAGACTTTCTTGTGCCATCGTTTCATAAAGAAAACTTTATATTAAAGGCACTCTGTATATTTCTTAACTAAGTATTTAATGTTCATTTTAAGTACTTCGAAAGTTCCTAAAACTCGGAGTTAAATAAAATTTCAGAGATTTTTTCCTTTCAAATCTTTGATTCCTCCCATCCCTGAATTTGCAAAGAGAAAAGGACTATGTTTTTGCATGGAAACGTAAGAAAATGGCATCACTATTCGAGATTAACTTTTGAACTAATTACTCTCAGGATGATTTGATCGTATATAATATAGTATAATAATGTAGTACAAAAGAATGCGTTCATATTTAGCGCCTAGGTATAATATTTAATGGATTTTCAAAATCCAATTTCCCTTCTTTTAGAACTGGAAATTCCAAGCATTGGCTGTACCGAGTAGTAACGTAGAGTTCTCAGTGTTCAATGTACTTGAGTATATTTCTCTCATTTTAAAAATGCTCATCATTTTCATAAATGTTTGCAACGTAGCGTATTCTGTTTTAAAATTATAACTTTTTAATTACAAAGCCAGTGTTTTATATACATTTCAATCCTATTTTAATATTAAATCCAGAATATGATAGCGATTAGTTTATATAAGTTAAATGATTTAATATATTGATAGAATTAAAGTCCAAGCTAACACTCCAAAACTAAATGTTTTGCAAATTTGTTGAAGAGCTCTCAAGTTGATTTTTACTCACTAGTAATATTCATTACTATCTGCATATAAATAAATTTCTCGAAAACATAGAATTAACAGGAAGGACTACTAGGTTCTAATATGACCGTTCTTGCTTTTGAAATTGTTGGAAACCTAATTTTTCGAAATAATTAGGTTACATAGAGTAATTTTGTACAAACACAATAAACTTTTTTGAGAAAAATTATAGTTTTTAAATATCGAAACCACAAAGTTTATCTAAGGCCTAAGACAAATCCCTAAATCAAAAGTATTCGTTGGAACAGGTTTCACAATTGTATTAAATGAAAGATGCCCTATCCCCCCAATGCTAACTCTAAATTCATGGCCCACTATCTCAGCCAACAAATGTAGTTTTCAGCGGTGAAAGATTTATTGATAATTTCTAGACCTACCGATGATGGCGTTAGAATGGATATTGATACTATCATTATAGGACGTAATTTACGCCTTCGTGATAACAATGAGCTAAAAGCTTTGTCACGAAGGATAAAGTGAGGTTTTGCAAAATTACAGTTCATTAAAAATAATGAGTCTGTGTATAGCAATATATAGATCCAATGTATGTTTGTCACTGCAAATGCTGTGAAAACGTATCTTTCAAAACAAAAAAGAGAAACGCGATCACAGATGGCGTTGGCGTTGTGTGACTTCCTGACTATAAATTCTGGTAATCCATAAGTCTTCACGCGCGCGCGCGCGCGCGCGCGCACACACACACACACACACTGGTATGTGTTCAGCATTTTTTCGCAGCTCGTTCAGTTGGAAACAAACTTCAAGTGTTAAAAGTCCGTAAATACAAGACGAAGCCAGTTCGGAAGGAATAAAGTAGGTACCTATAAGGCCACCTACTTGTTCACTAAGGCTGACATTTATATACTGCGAAATGTCAGCGCTATTCATCGCTTTGTTCACATTTCCTGATAGGCACGCCTAAATAGACCTGCACATAAAACAATTATTCACTGCACACTTCAATTCTAACTTCGTGATATATTAATTTACATCATTACGGCTAGAAGACTCTTTCCACCTCATCGCATCAAAACACTTAGATTCATTATATAAATAATTATAACATACGAGAAACAAAAGCAAAACACACAAATAATATGGAGGAAGAAGAAAGTAACATAAACATATTTACAAACTACGCAATAAAACGTAATGGAAATTGTACTTCAGTGCCTTGTGACTTATCTATTCATTGAAAAATATTTAACGCTAGAGTTTATTTTATTTAAATGCTTCCATTCATTTTATGCCTACTATTATACAAATGATTATTCTAACCAATTTTTTGCTAATTTTGACAACAACAAAAAAAGAGTTAATATTAAAAGTAGATGTTTAGTAGTGTACAATGGATACAAATAAGAACTAGTAACACTGGTTTTGAAAAATCGTACATACAGGAAGCAGCTATGAAAGTGTTATCTATTAAAACTCCAAACAAAAGGAGTTTTTCAAGAAAGCTGATCTTGCATAGAAAGCTGTTTTAAAAAAATGTGTATTTTGTGGCTCTATATTTTTATATTGTACTTCCATCCTTCCTTATTTCTTCCATTCTTAAAGTACTTTCTCTACTCGTACTATGTAAGCTCATAGTAAGTAGAGAAGCTATTGTATTCCATGCAAAAATTAGATGTGGAGAATTCATCGGAAATGTATATCTTGAGATCCCCTCAGTCCAAAATAAGCATTTTTAGGAAAATGCGTGTGAGTCTCTTTGTGGAAAGAATAACTCAAAAACAAATAATAGCTTAAATACCGAAATTTTCGAAAATGTTAAATAGTAAGCGGCATAAGAAATAAAATTACAATTGATATTACTAGACAATTACACCTCTTATTTTGTTAGGAATAGAACGAAAAATAGCGTAAGCAAATAGGAATTTTCAGATGTTCTCAAAAATGGCTCTAACGATTTTTATTAAAATACCGTATATTAAAGAAGAATGAATGAATAAGTGTATTTATTGACATAACAATAACTTCAACAGTCGCACGAGTCCACAGACCGTGCGTACTTTTGTAATACACACTAATAGCAATATTAAAACAACAACAAAGAATTAAAGGAGTAAACACGAAAACAAAAAGACAAAGATATTCAAATACAGCAATTTGAAATTACAGCACAGAGTACACCTTATTCAGAAGCATAAATGCATCCTCTTATAATAGATAAATACAGTTAAAAGAAACATATAAACATAATATACCTTTAGTATGTCATAAAATATATGTATCTAAAATATTGTAGTCACTTTTGTTTAGTTGTTCTTATCTCCCCCTCTTTTCACTATTGGCATTCTTCTCAGATCTCAGCTGTCTTGCCTTAAGTATAAATTTACCTAGCCCGTCCACATTTTCCGTGCCTGTCAGTAGCGTCCAACATGCTTCTAGCTCTGCATTCGCGGTGGTAAAGATTCGCGGTAAATATTTTTCCCGTCATTCTTCCATACCCCTACATTTTGCCAAGATATAGGTCCACAACTCTTCCTCCTAAGCTGTGCACAATAAGTAAATTCGTCGCCGATAATAACCTTGCAACTGCTCCAACAGTAAAGTCTGGCACAAATAGTCAATTCCAGTTTCACCAACAGCAAGAGTTACCAACTTAATATACAGCGGCAAATACAAAACCGTAAAGATTTTAAAATACTACAGCACAGCAACCAGCAGCACGTGAGATCTACAACACCACACCACAGAGGACCTTTTTATCCGCCCCAAATGTTTATACTATTCAGCTAAAGTCATATGATTTCTTCACACACTGCCGTGAAAATTACACCAAGAAAATCTTACCCAAACAACACCAAACTTGTTGGAAGTATAGAAGAGAGTGCAAGCAATATGTGATTAGGTTTGCACGCAGGTCGGGCAGAGTCCTGTCAGTGTAGTCAGTGTAGAGTTGTCAAACAAGGTGGAAACAATAAAGTGAGTACCAGTATGCTGTAGCACTGTAACAGCTGTCAACTTTTCTCCATCAACGCCTCCTACGAATTGAGGGCACTTTGAACAGCAACCGGTACCTACAGGTGGTTGTAGAGCACGAACACAACTTTTTTCTCATTTATCGTTTGTTTACCGAACCTCAATTGTTTCACTTTGCGACCGGCTTTTAAAGGACTTGACTATCGCTTAAGTCTGTGTTTTTATTTCCCTTTTACTTACAAGCAGCTAGTAATAAGACTAATTCTGCTTTTGTTTATCTTAATTAGCATGATGTACATAACGCATTAATGTTTTGAATAAAAGGTTTGTTTGCCGAACAGCTAAGACACCATGTGGATGGAATACATTAGATTCTTGTACTTCTACTTACAAGGGACCAAATAATAAGGGCAACCTCTTCTAATCTTTATCTCGATTAGAATGATGTAGATAGATAGAATACGCTCTTTAACAATAATTTGTTACAGAGATATAGAGAAAGTAATGTGAATCGAACACATCAGATTTTTTATTACTTTTGTGGATTAATTTTGTTAATAATATTTAATAATATTGTTAATAAAATATACAGATAATTAATTCCACTTACTTAAAACTTCATTCAATAATACATGTTTATTATAATGTTAAGGTTCTCTGGTGGAAAATTCAAACTGATTAATTGAAATGGGCACCGCAAGGAGTATTTTGAAAATTTATGTGCGTTGGAGAGAGGATTTACAGATACACGCCTTTTAATACTTGAAGTGCAATTTGTTATCATTAAAACTTCGGTTTAGAAATTTGCTGAAATGGCTGAAAATAACTTCGCAGATTAATCTATAAAGAACACGGAATATAAATCTGCTAATATCCAAAAATCATAATTTTCAAAAATTACGGAGATAGCTGCATCATGTTTCATTATAAATGTAAAGCGAATAAGTGATTGTCCAATATTTAAGAGCCGAACGCTATGTTCCGCCCTAGTAACTCCATACTCTTTCCGTGGATTTGCAGGAAGCAGTTTACACCGATAAGACTTGAATGTCGAGTATTGAAGAATTCGAACCATTAAAACGGTTATGTTGGAAATTCCCCCTAAATAATTTACAATAAATGTTTTAAACAGATTTACATTTTCGTCAAGCGCTTCACGTATACCGTTTATAAAAGATCCTCCTTTGGAATGAAGGTGTCTCATTGACTATTCCGAGAAATTGTCATTTTTCGTTACGCTGTTTACTGACATGGACGCGCGAAAACTGAATATAGTGGGGCGTTTTTTTCTAAAAAAATAGTTTTTAAATCAGGAAGTGTCAAAACATGCAGTACCAACATTTCTCTATTTACTGCAAGTAATCAGTCTGGAAAGTAAAGATTGTAATCATTCAAAATATCAAACTAGTAGCAACGTATATCTTGGAAATGGCTAATGCATAAAAAGTTATTTGAAATAAATTGTGTTTTAAGCGGATCTGAGGTTTCTTAACTTCTTATTTATTTCCTATGATTAATCAGTTATACAAAATTCCTTTGGAATGAAGAAAATTTCAAGAAAATTACCAGAAATTTAAAGATATGTATATATATTTTTTATTATTTTTTTTTAGTTCCTTAAATCAAAATCGTTGATCACTTTTTAAAAATAATGTTTCAATAGCAGTTTCCAAGTAAAAGGTAGGTAGTTTGTGCTGGGGGATATTTTTTACTTTCTCTAGCCCTCATGTACAGTGTAAATAGATAAAGAAGGTATTGTATTCCACCCAAAAATGATGTAGAGATTTCACCAGAAATATGTGTTTTGGGGTCCTCTGAGTTCCAAAAATGCATTTTTAGAAAAAGGTCCGCGTGTGTGTGTGTCTGTGGACAGCATAGCTCAAGAACGAAAAGATCGTTAAATTCCAAACTTAGTATTTAGGTTTAGTATCTTCAAGAATGCCACACGAAGATTTTCAAGAAATTCCCATCACAGACCACCCAACATAAAAAAATTTCAATTTTTTTTATTTTCTCAAAAATTGCTGTAACAATTATGATTAAAATACCGTATAATAAGGATACTTACATCACAATTAAATTTTTTGTCTTGAATTTTCAGGAAATAGCCTCTGAAGACCTCTTTTTTGTGGATGAATTTTGCCGAATTTTGCCTAACTGTTGAACTGTAAGAGAGAGAAAAAAGGCTACTGCTAAAGAATGTAGATATCGTTAAAACACACAGTTTCTGTCCTTCACATTTTTGTTGTGGAGGTAACCGTTTCCGAGATATTCCTTGTTATTAGTTTCAGTAATAATTGTAACACTGCCTCCGTGGTCGAGTGGTCAACGAGGAGGTCCCGGGTCCGATTCCCGGCTGGGGTGGGGAATGTTTCTTTAACCAGAATTATTCCCTATCCCCCATAGAGTCAGGAAGTATGAATGTGAGAGTAAATGTGTTTAGTAATATGAAGTTTATTAGCCTAATGTTCTGAATCTACAGTTTCACATGTCAAAAGCCCCCGATATGACCATTGATGTTAAAGGGGGCTATACAAATGAAATAAAAAAAAAATTGTAAGTCGCTCTCCATGATGTAATGGTTACCATATAGGTACCCAAATTCGCGTAAAAATCCTTAGCATGGCCTTCTTCGGAAGGGAAGTAAAGCCGTAGGTCCTGTGTCGTAGATTTACGGCACGTAAAATAACCTCAAGCCTGATAGAGAGGCCTCTGAGCCAAATTAAGCGGTCTTTCACGCCCAGTATAGAATGGGACGCTGAGAACCACAGCAGTTAAAGAGCGTCTATAAATAAACGCCATTTCATTTCAATAATTGGTAAAATACGTATACTTTTCTCAGACAGGAAGTGTCCGTTTTTCTTTTGTTCTACTCCTGGCCAAGCAAAGAAGCGATTTGCAATGACATCGCATCATGATAGGTTTTAAAACATTTGACTTTCACTTTAGTCTAGCGTATTCCTTGAGATTCCTTCCACTTATAAGTACTAAGTAATAAGATAGTTCTACTGATGTTTATCTCGATTAGCATTGTGTAGAAAAAAGAATAATCCTTTCCTTGGCAAGAAGTTTGTAGAGCAGTTAGAGAAAGTCAGGTGAGTGTAACACATCAGAATTTTTTTAATCTTTGAACATGCTGAGCTTAAATACCAAAGTTGGTAGATAATTATACGAGATTTCGTTTCTTACTGGTATTGATTGCGCAGGGACGTACTCTTTGCTTTGTATGAAAATGTTTTTTGTTTGTTTGTTTTTTGTTTTTGTTTTTTCAGGAGATATAGTCAGGACATATAGCGTGAACACTTGCCCAAAAGTGTATTGCCCGAAAACAGTACAGGGCTGCCTATTTGACTGGACTCTCCTGTAGTGGGACATGTCTTTGAGGCGGTAACTCGGACTTCTGCGCGTCTCTGTCCTGTATTCTTCTGTATTTCATTCACTTCATTCCTTCTGTGGAGGGGGTGGTAGTTGTAATAGATCTCTTGTAGCTTACGAACCGAGGTTTTGTATGCAAAATCAAACTTGTATTAGAATTAATGGTTTAAATTACGTAGGTTTAATCCTATTCGCATTGATAGTGTTTATTTAGTCGACTACATCTCCTTTGTTACAAGTCTTTGTTCCTCATAGTGCTAATTATGCACAGCAGTTTTAATCAGAGCTTATATCGAACAGCTATGTGCAGCGAGTGATTATGATTTCACATGCTCTGCAAGGCAATTATAAATGCAGTTGGCTTGTCTGTACTCTCGTCCCACCCCAATAGTGCACTAGCCCTAATTACTTTCTGCACTATACAGTATAATCCTGTTTATGAACAGATATTCAGGAGTTTCGCTGTATACAAATTATTTTGCATTATGCATGGTGTGTTAATAAGTCAAGTATTATATTGTCGTCTTTTGTGAATAGATTGTGAAACTTGGCGTCAATAAACTCCCCTTTCATTGAGTTACATTTTATTTTATACTAACGGTGTAGGTTTCGACCCTGCACGTCAAAACAAATATACCACGGCCCGCCTCGGTAGTATGGGGGTAGAGCATTGCCTCTCATCCAAGAGGGTATTTTTATTAATTTATAGAGTTCAAATCTCGTTTAGGGTAAGTTATCCGGATACGGTTTTTAATCGGGGTTTAACCTTATCCTGAGGGAACGAATGTCTTTTAACATTAGCTCCATGGTCCCCGAGATAACTTGAGCATCATTTCCGATTTCATTCGTCGTCCAATGTACCAACCAGATTAAAGGACGTTAAGCCATTTTATGTAGGCCAAGAAGGTGTAATACATATGTAATTTTGCTAGATTCTAATGGAAATGCCAAAATCTAAACCACAATCTAACACAGTATAAATTCAGATGGATATTCTAGAGTTAAGCTAAAGGTACTGTCAATACTTTATCCACCCAATAATTATTAGCGAGCATCATTTTAACGAATGGCTCTAGTACATGCTATTTGCCTTTATTCATTATAATATATTGATTATGCATTCTTTGCAGACAAGTTCAATTTAATGTACAAGTAAGATACTTTTTAAACATCTTGTGTGTTCCGTTCACCTGACTTTCTCTAACTATTCTACAAAAACCTATTTTTGCTCAAGTTTATACTTCTATCTACTTCCTGCTAATAAAATATTACATTTATTGGTCATTATTAATTGGTTCGTTGTAATTATTAAAAAGGGAAATAGAAAATAGGTTCAGCTGAAGCAAGAGTCACATCTTTTAAAACTCTTATGTGTTCCATTCACATGTATTTTTATATAATTCTGTAAGAAATTATTGTTAAAAAGCTTATCCTCCCATCTACTTCATGCTAATCGAGGTTAAGATTAGCAGAAATGGTCTTTATTACAAAGTAGAAGGGAAATAATGAAGTACATTAAGCTAAAACGATAGCCAAATCCCTTAAATGCTGGTTGCCATGCGAATGAAATCGTTTCTTTACATTGCCAGAAGTTGACAAATTCCTATATGTGAAAAGTTTAAGTATTTTAAAACTGAGATCAATAATAAGAAATGTCTCAAAAATGTTCAACTCTTCGAAAAAATGTAAATGTATGGTGTATTTTAACGAACTCTACGTTTCCTCTGTAGTAAGGTTTTGTCTATCTCTTACGGTTTATTAGTTTTGCAAACTCCTGCAAAATCTAGCCAGAATAAAGAGGTCTTCAAAGGCTATTCCCAGAAAGTTCAACATATGCATTTTGTTTGTCATGTAAATATCTTTAATATACGGAATTTTAAGCAAAATCATTATAGCCATTTTTTATAAAATCAAAATGTTCGACATTTTTTCCATGTAAAGGGTAGTTTGAGGTGGGGAGATTTTCCTTAAAATCTTCGTGTAGCATCCTTGGAATATATTAGAAGACACAGAAGACCCTAATACGTGTACTTCCGGTGAAACCTCGGTATCGAATTTTTGGGTGGAATGCAGTACCTTCTCCTTCCACTATGTAAATAGAACGTGTAGAGAAAGTAAAAACTGATTTACTGGGGTACAAATAGAAATCTGTCTTTTAGCCTGGCTAGGATTAAAACAGTTAATAACGACCTGTCATTTGATAAAAGTATTGGTAATTTTAAAACAATAGGAAGGAATGTCTTGTAAATGGTTAACCCTACGAAAAATGTACATCACGTATGTGTAAATTGTATGTTTGAACGACTCTATATTTTTGTGTATTAAACGTTTTATTTTCTCGAAATGTACTATGTTCATGTTTACCTAATTTTATGCTTGATTTTTTCTTGCTTTATTATATAAATCTGTGTTTATTCTACCAATTATGTAGCTAAATTTGTTTAATTGGTATTAATATATATTTCTGAACCATTTGTTAATTCACATCCGAGGAAATTAAGCTTTGGCACTTGTTCAATAGTTCTGTTTAACTGGATGGGCAACATTAAATGTCATAACTTATTTTTGTCGTAGGTTGTCTGTTATATATGTGTGTCTTAGTTGATTTGTCTATAAGTATAAATAAGAAGATACTTTAGGCTAAAGCGATTGTCAAAATGTTTTAAAACGTGTCGTTATGCGATTGATTTTGAAATTCGGTTATATTTGCGTGACTTGCAGTAAAGGAAAAGAGACACGAAACGAATAGCCATTCATATTTGAGAAACGTGTAAGTACTTTGAAATTGAAACCATAACAGTTAGTTAATTTAGTTAATTGGTTAACTCTACATATATATAGCAATAAATTATGTGTTTCAACGACATTTACATTTTTTTGTAAGTTTTTGTCTATTTCTTACGGTTCAGAAATTATACAAAAGTCGTTCAGAATGAAGAGACTATTCTCACAAATTCAAGATATAAATATATTTCATTTGTCAAGAAAATATCACAAACATATCGTATTTTAATCAAAATCATCAGCGCCATTTTTGAGAAAATCAAAATATTAGAAAAAAGTTCCCTGTAAAAGATAGAGCAGTGGGGATTTTCCTGAAAATGTTCGAATCGCATACTTGGAAGATGCTTTAATTCCAATTTTTAATATTTAACGAACTTTCCGGGTTTGAGTTCTGCTGCACGCACTTGTACAAATGCGCGCTTTTTCTAAGCAAGCCCTTTTAGACTTGCCTTCAAAACATGTATTTCCTGTGACATTTCTGTTTTAGTGGAACATATTGTCTTCTATACCTACTATATACGTACATAATACTTGTTAGTGAAAGTAATAGCATAGTATGTTTATTTTCTGCAGTAATTACCTGGGTAATTATCTTCTGCGAAGTTTCAAAGACGCCAGAAGTATTTCTTATCCGAAAAAACAATGGAATAATTCCAGAAAAATCCATTCGGAAAGGGAATTTCTTTTAAACTTTTTGAACAGATATTAGACCAAACCAGATAATATGAGGGCCGGGGGGGGGGGTCCTTGGAATTATTTTTTGCCCAAGTTATCCGCAGGGACGTCCGGGTCTAATCTTTCTTAACGTAAATATATATAATATACTTTCGGTCGGTCTTGACCTGTGTTTCGGTTTGATGAGTTTTCTTTTTGCCCCTCCCCCTAATTTGCCATCAAAGGAGAAAGTGATTTAGATATAAGACAAACGCAGAAACGCCCATACCCAAGTCAGAACCCTCACACGCAATCCCCTGCGCCACGAAGCATCACTTAGTGAGCGCGGCCTTAGGTACTGGCGTTTTGTGCCTTGTTCAAGCATACAGCTAGCCATTGCCTAATACCTTTTACTTTTACTTACTATGTATATAGTATATAGAGGAGGTATTGTATTCACCCAAAAATTCGATACCGAGATTTCACCGGTAATAGACGTTTTAGGGTCCCCTGAATCCAAAAAAGAGTATTTCAAGAAAAAAGTTCGTGTGTGTGTGTTTGTGTGTGTGACCGTATATCTGAGAACACGATCACTCAAAAACGAAAATTCTGTAAAATGCCAAACTTGGTATATACTTTTAGTATCTTCCAAGGATGCGACACGAACATTTTGACGCATATCCCAACTCAAACTATCCTTTATGTGGAAAAAATGTCGATATTTTTTTATTTTCTGAAAAATGATCCAAATATTTTTATTAAAATGTTATATTAAAGAAAATTAGAATTCAAATAAAATGTATATCTTAAATTTTATTGGAATAGCCTCTAAAAACCTCTTTAATATGAATGAATTTTGCTGAATTTTGTTGAATTTTGCGTAACTGATATGCCGATAAAAACTTATACAAAAAAGTGTAGATCTCGTTGGAATACACAATATATGTCATATACATTTTTTTCCGTGGAAATGAGCATTTCTGAGAATGTCCTTGATATTTGTTTCAAATTTAAAAAACTTAAACTTTTCTCACATAGAAATACAAACTAAACTTTTCTCACATAGAAATACAAACTCTTGGCCTTGCATAGAAACGAATTTCATCCACATGGCAACCAGCTTTTAAAATATTTGACTATCACTTTAGCCTAGTCCTTATTTTCCTTCTACTTACAAGGAGGCAAATAATTAAGAAAATTTCTACTAATGTTTATCTCGATTATTATAAATTAGATAGAAGAATATGCTTTTAACAATAATTTGTTAGTTATGTACAGAAAGTTATGTGAATGTAACATATCAGATCGTAATACAGCCAAAAACTTAATTTCTGACGTTTTCACTTTAGCTTTCAAATTATTAATTTTTGAAATCTAATATGAATTTACTACTGTTACAATGTAAACCTTGTTATTGTGACATTAAAACTGAATCACGTTGATGAGAGGTTTATTATTGAGGATACTCAGGATGGACATCAGAATTGCCTTGCAACCCTTTGTCATAACCTCAGGGAGGTTTTGAGGGGTATAATACATGTATAATATTTATTCCCCAATGAATTTGGAATTATAAATTAACCATTGAAATACTACCTTCAAAAGGTATGTACAATTACTTTTGTTGGATGGTAACTTTATTTCTGAACATTTTATTTAATATTACACAGAAAACAGATACAAACAAAGTGCAACTGTTGTTGACAATATTTATGGAATTAAATGAAATATTCCGGCACCTCTTAACGAGGTCCTCTAGAGGACAGCTTTCCCAATTTCCTATCTTACGAGCAGACATAATACAAACAACCAAAGAGCACTCAACACCGATTTGGAAATCTACTGCTGCTGCTGCTTACTAGGGTGAGGACATACGTATATACCGCTGAAGATGCCGGTCCCCATGGCCACGCTCACTAAGGCGTCTCGCTTTGGTGCTTCTTGGGTTCGAGTCCCGCCTTTTTTTTTATACGGTACCGGAGTCTGATCAGGACTCCGGCACTGTATACCGCACTTTAATTTACCTTTTTTTTTTTTTTTTTTTTACCTTGTTTTTCTGTATTATTACTGGATTGCTGTTTTTTTTACTGTTACAACACACACACAAACACATAACACCCATGCCCAAGGCGGGACTCGAACCCACGATCCCCAGCGCTACGAAGCACCAAAGCGGGACGCCTTGCCGCCTTGGGCATGGGTGTTATATGTTTGTGCAATGTGTATATGTCTGTGTAAAGGAACAGTAAAACCAGTAATCATACAGTAAATTTAGGGGGGGGGGATGACTTTCGTTACAGGCGATGTGGTTAGTCTGCTTGCCGTCATCACTGCAGACAGAGTTTCAGGGGTGAACAGGTTACACTGTGCCACTGGTTCAGTACGATAGCTGCGCTGTGCGGATAAGTTTGTGTTCGCCCTGTGCTTTGCGTAACAGTTCAACGATGTCTTCAAACACAAGTGAAGGTCAATTAAATGATCTGTTGGAAGAATTTGGCAGAGATCATTTTAAGTTGAATGGTGAAAACATACGATGTAAGTTCAGGGATTGTAAGGAGAAACGGAAATTGTTGAAACAACACTGCGGAACTAAAAAACAAAGCACTTGTTGCAACATTAAATGAAAAAGAAGAAGAAAATTTACCACTTCAATCAGAGTTGTTAGAAGATATGTGTAAAATTATGGCACGCGCTAATATACCTTTCCACAAGGTAGAACATAAAGAATTTAAAAACTTCATTACAAAATATACCAAGCGGGATACTTCGAGTGCAACAATTTTACGAAAATACTATGTATCTAAATATTGCAGTAATTTTATGTCGGAAATACGTAAATTTGGATTTCCATAGATGAAACCCAGAATTCTGTCGGGAGGTTTGTTGCAAATGTAGTTGTGGGAGTACTTTCGCCAGACACACCTAAGAAATCTTTTTTATCAACATCTGATGTCATTCAAAAAGTTAACCACAAAAAGTATGGTTGATATTTTCCAAAATAGTCTCAATCTATTATGGCCAGAGGAGATCAAATCTGATACAGCTACTTTTTGTGACAGATGGTGCAAGTTATATGTTAAAAGCAACTAAAGAACTTAAAATGACATATCCCAATATGATATAATTAACTTGCCTGGCTCACGGCCTTCATCGAGTTGCCGAAACGATACGCTCCTGCTATAGTGACGTGGACCGATTCATTGCAAATGTCAAAGAAGTATTTATGAAAGCCCCAAGCAGGACAATTATTTTCAAAGAACCTGCTCCTGATGTTCCATTACCTCCCCTGCCCATTGTAACTCGATGGGGTAGCTGGTAAAATGCTGCGAAATATTATGCAGATTATTACGACAAAATAGTAGAAATAATCAATGTTTTTTGTAATGTAGACAGTTCTGCAATAAAATATACACACTCGCTGATTTCAAGCAGTTTATATGAAAATTTGTTATTAAAAATAATTTGCAGAGTGACCAAAACCATTGTAAATTCAGAATCAACAAATATCAAATTAACAGAGGCTCTACAGTTTGTAGAAAAACCTTCCATTAAAATTGAAAATGCAGCTCCTGCGCCAGTTACAAAGCAGTGGAGGATAAAATGAAAGCCGTGTTTGAAAAAAATCCAGGCTATGCTACAATGGTGAAAATAAAAAATAGTTTGTTACAGCCCGATAAATCACCCTCTAATTATGACGAAAAATATATAAAAATATTTAAGTATGCTCCGTCACATCATGTGACGCTGAGAGAAGTTCTTCGCTGTATAAATACTGTATGGATGACAGGAAAAGAAGTTTCACCTTTGAACTGTTTAAAAAATGCATTGTTCTTTGTAATATGTTTGAGGAACAAACAGAAGACGACACTATAAACTGATGTTTAAATGCTACATGCGTTGCACGGGTATGCAATAGCAATAAATTTACAGCCATTTAATGTTTTATTGAAACTCTTAGAAACACATTCCACATCAAGTTGCTTTAATCGGCACATGCCACTCTTCTCTCTTCTGTTTACATTCACAGGTAAATCAGGTACGTCACCAACCACCCGTCTATACTCCGGGCCGCGCTCAAATTAGCAGCCAGTGGATATTTAATCTCGCACTACTGATTACTATTAATATTAGGTGTTATTACTACTGCTGCAACCATTCTTCACGGAACGAACTTAGATATTGCCTCTTCATTTCATTGTTATTACTCACTATCACAGAACAACAAACTAAAACTATTTTGAATGATGAAAAATCTATCCAGTCACGATTCGAGCGTTCCAATAAGTGCCGGTAAACTGCTGACAAGTGACAATAATAAGAATAAGCCAGAATAAGAATAGGAACTTGGTGTTTTGTTACAGTTAAAAATTAAAATTCGAACCAAATTATTAAAAATTCTTCAGTAAGGTGACATTCAAGCCCGTAGATTAAAATCATTGGCCCTTATACCCGGAGAATTCATTCCAAAGCCGGGCGCTCCGGACTCCGCCCTGAGATCTGGCGACCCTAGGTATTAGAGATGGACGGGTTCGTTCATCACTTTTGAGAGTAACTCTAGTAGTGAGAAGGTTGTATTAGCGGAATTTTAGGGACTTCCACGCGTTTCTGTAATCTATCTGCCTGCGGTCTCAAGACTCACATATTTTCTTCAGTCCATTGGAGTGATGTGCCTCATGTAGGTCGCAGTGCACAAGATGTCTCTTTCCGTTGTATCCAGCAGTTACAAAGCAACACTACCATGTCTGAAAATCCTCCTTCAATAGCCTACTCATTTTTCATATCCTATTGCCACTTAAGATCTTAGTGTTTACATTGTCAACCTAGTAAGGTATATGAACAATTTCTCTCAATATTGTAAGGTTTGAATACTTTTTATATTGGACTTTTTGGTGCGGCCCAACTTTCTTAGATACATAAAGCAGTTTTTGTAGATATCTAACTCAAAGATTCTCCTACGTAAACAGTGCGTTTTACTATGCTTCTTTTTCAGGTTCTTTTATTTTATTTTGATATGTGCCTCCCTTTTCAGTTATTATCAGCCCCAAATAATTAGATCGCTCTAATCTCACCAAGATGACCCGAGTTCGATCCCAGGAGTTGTATGGAAGATTTTTGTGAATAAAGTAACGTTCATCTTCTTCCTGGATCTTATATCTGGCTACGGGCCTATCTCCTGTTCCGGGTCTTCCCTCTTAGAATTCAGTTTGTCTGTCCTCGCAGACTTCTAACCTTAGGCCCTCGCTTGTAAGTACGCGAGTAGGTTGAGCTATGTAAATATATTGGATGATTTTTCAATTAGTTTTATTATAAGCGGAATCGCTTCATCCTATTTGTTCGAAAAGCTAAAGTGTATTTACTTTCGTTCATTTAGTTTAATACATCATTTCTAGGCCCAGTTACTAACTTCACCTATGGTTTTTTGCAGATGTTACCTCCTTTCGCATATTAATGAGTAGAAAACGTGGGGCAACGTTTTAGGGATTGAAAGTTAGCAGTGCTAACGGGACTTCAAAGACAGGCTGGGTTCGGTACACTCATTATCCTTTCACGACAGTTCACGCTCCCACCTCCTGCGATTTGTGTTCTATGTTCTGTGGCGTTCACGTTAGGGGCCAAGTATGGAGTGCTCACCACTGTGTGTAATGATGAGTGTGTGCGTGTACTCCCCTACCTAATAGCATGTCACTCTCCCCACGTACTTGTTTGTAGAGGTCAGTGCTCTAGTTGCCTCAGTTCAGCTCAAATCTCCGATGACGTCGGTCGGTGAGCACGAAATCGACTCGCTCAGGTTGGTATAACAACAGGGGTAGTTAGGAGCTATACTTGTAAATATCATAACGCACTTTTAACTGGTAGATCTATATTTATTTATGGCTAGAACCTGAAAATATCGCGCTTTTGCCTTACATATTAAAGACATTAATTTCTTTCTTAACCTTTCCTGCAATTTACAACGTAACTGTGCGGCTTTTTGATAACTGTACCTATAACTGATTATAACCGTGCGTATCTGACAACTAAGCGTTACATTGTATGTCAAACTGTCTTCAAGCTGCTGCTTATATAGGATATTATGGTGTCATGGCGGCTTTATTTCAATTGGTTAAAAAATCCGCGAACTTGATGTCTATGCGTCCAATAATGCAGTTCTTATTACCCATAATGCACTATAAATACTTTGCGACTACGTTTATACAATGAAAAATAACTCTTCCCCCAGCTCACTTTCACTTGTTACTCTATTGCACGCACATGCATAAAGGAATACGTGACTTTTACCAACTTTCTGCTTTAAAAAAGAATCTTCCCCTTATGCAGCGACCCCCCTAATCTGAGCCAGCTTTCTACACACATTGGGAAATATTGCATTTGTACATTAAATAATAACCAATAATTAATAATAATGATGACGAGGTAAACTTACGGTCTCAGTTCAAAAACTGGTTCGGAGAAAAATGCTGGTTGAGTCTACTTATAAATGTGCAGTGAACTTTTTCTTTACGTATTGTAATCCCAAAAGTAATCATGTTCGTTTCATCTTGTACTATATCTGTTGTGTAGCACACGTATATAATAGGCCAAAGAACACTACCCTGTAAAGCTCCTGTTGTTTTATTCTGGATTATGTATACTCATTTTCATGTTTGACCTTAAATAATCAGTCCGACAAATAGTTCTAGAATCAGCACTATTGCAGTCGCAGATCTTTCTGTTGCTTTATTACTTTCTACGTACTATGTATCTACATAGTGTATAGAGAAGATATTCCCTACCGAGATTTCACGGAAATAGGTACATGTTTTAGGATCTACTGAATCCAAAAGAATCTGATGTGTTCCATTTTTATGACTTTCTCCACATTTCTGCAATACATTATTGTTTAAAAGATTATGCCTCTTTTTACTTCATGCACATCGGTAAAAAATTACCAGAAATAGTCTTATTACTTGCTTCCATGCAAGTAGAAGGGAAATAAGGGAGTAGCATAGGCCAAAGATGTACTCTAAAGTTTGGTGCTATGTGACTGAAGTTCCTTTATATGGACAAGAGTTGGCAGATTCCCGTATGAGAAAAAAGTATAAGTTTTTCAAAGCTGAAACCAAAAACAACGAATATAAAAAAAAAAAAACAAAAAAAAAAAAACAATCAACTCCACGAAAAAAAATGTATACAACATAAATTGTGTGTTTTAACTTGTTCTACATTATTTGTGTTTTAAGTTTTTGTCCATCTCTTATGGCTTAGCAGTTATGCAAAATTCCGTAAAATTTATCCAGAATAAAGTAGTCTCCAAAGGCTATTTCCAGAAAGTTCAAGATATACATTTTATTTGTCAGGTAAATATCTTTAATGTAGGATATTTTAATCAAAATTGTTGGAGCAATTTTTGAGAAAATCAAAATTTCCGAACATTTTTCCATGTAAGGAGTAAGTTGGTCGTGGGAGGATTTTCTTGAAAATCTTCACATTGCATCCTTGGAAGATACTGAATTTAATACCAAGTTTGGTATTTAACGGGCTTTTCGTTTTTGAGCTATGCTGATCACGGACACACACACACGCGGACCTTTTTCCAAAACTGTTTTTTTTATTCAGGGGGAGCCAAAAGATGTATTTCCGATGAAATATCGGCATCGAATTTTTGGGTGGAATGCAATACCTTCTCTATTCACTGTGTACATAGTACGTGTAGAGAAAGTAAAAAAAACATTTTTAGAAAATCTGATGTGTGTTCCATTCACATGTCTTTCTCTCTATATCTCTGCAACAATTTTTTTTTTTTTTTAATTGATGTCATATCGCGACTACAAATACAGAAAATAAGCAATATTAATACAAATTAGTCACAGTAGTTACATCTTATTGTACAATTGAATGGTATTCAGGAATTGTAAAACATGTGTCCAGTTCTGTGGACCACCTAAGGCCAGTTGAAAGTCAGTAGGCACACCACATTGAGTCCTTTGAGCAGTGTGCCTTGGGCAGGCTGTAATTATGTGATAAACTGTGAGAACAGTATCACACTGAGTACATCTAGGAGATGTTTCGTGCGACAGGTGTGTCCAATGCACAAGCGGGTGATTAGTACCTGGTTTCTTCTGGTGTCAGAAGAGAGGAGGCAATGTTGTGTGTGGGGCAGATTTGATGCAATTTACTTTTAGATGTGGCTGTCCAATGCGTTTTCCATTGCTGTAAAGTATTCCGTCTAAGATGCATGTGGTAATTATCATGAGGAATCTTGATATCTGTGATGGTTGGAATATGATTTGTTGTTTCCTTCACAGTAGAATCAGCCATCTCATTTTCCGCTATACCACAGTGGGATGGTATCCAAGTAAAGACTAGTCGCTTGCCAGAAGCTACCAAAGCATCGTAGAGATTTTGTATTTCCTGTACAAGAGTATCGAGGGGTGAATGTCGTAAAGTTTGTAAAAGGCTTAGAGAATCTGTGAAGATAATGAAGGATTGATCTCTGCTCTTCGATACATAGTCCAGGGCAAACCGAACAGCTCACAAGAGAAGACAAAGAGTATGTGAGGCAAATTGTAGAACATCATATGAGTAGGAAAAACCACTGCACATCCATGTTTATTATTCCATTTGGAACCATCGGTATATATTGGCTGAAAGTCGGGAAAGGTTTACTGTAGTTCATCGAATAGTACTAAATATAGATACCTATCCGTATTGGATTTGGCGTACTTAGTCAAAGAGGTGTTGATTAAAGGAGTCTGTAGATTCCATGGTATAAGATTTATGTTAAGCGGGATCAAGGGAGGAATTTGTATATTGAACTCTTCTAGGTATGTTTAATTATCCGCCCGAAAGTCGTTTCATAGTGTGTATTATTATGGAAGGGAGTCGGAGAAATTGTCTCAGAATTTAGGTGGATGACAGTTTTAACTACAAAGGACAGACTTAAGATCTTGCGCCGAAGAGAAAGAGGAAGTTCATTGGCCACTATTTGCCAACTCTCCACAGGACTAGTATGTAAGGCACCCAGTACAATACGCAATTCTGATGACTGAACAATATCTAGTATTTTAAGGCTGGAATGGCTAGCAGAATTGTAAACTATGGCGCTATAATCGAGCTTGGAAAGAATAATTCTTTTATAGGTGCGAACTAGAACACTGAAATCAGCTCCCCACGTTTTGGCAGATAATGCTTTTAAAATATGTAGGCGCCTCATACAGTCAACCTAAAGAGTTTTGAGGTGAGCGAGCCAAGTCAACCTACGATCAAATGTCATGCCAAGTATGCGAATGGTATCAACGAGTGGCAGTGGATGTTGATTGAAGTGTAGAGCAGGAGTCGTAAAAGCTTTTCTTAGTCTGCAGAACACTATACATTGACTCTTCTGGAAAGAAAACATTAGGCGTGTGTCATGACTCCATCGTTGAAGGTTGCTCAAAGTAGATTGTATTAGTTCTTGTGTTGTTACAATACTTCTGCCTTTACAGAATATTGTAAGATCATCCGCAAATAAGCTCGCTTTCACTGAAGACTGCAGACACGCAAAAACGTCGTTAATGGCCACTAAGAAAAGCGTAATGCTTAACACCGATCCCTGTGGTATGCCATTTTCTAGACAAACGCTCTGGGACAAGGTGGTATTGGCTCTCACTCGCATTCGTCGATGTAGAAGAAAGTTGTAAATGAATGCTGGCATTTTGTCTTTAACATTAGCCTCTAGAAGTTTCTGGATGATGGGGAGGCGCCAAACCATATCATAAGCTTTAGTAATATCAAGACTGACAGTAATCATGAGTTGGCGGTTGGCAAATGGATCGTGTATTTCAGATTCAGGAAGAGACCGATTGTCGAGAGTGGAATGCTATTAAAGAAAACCACTCTGGAGGTCATTAAAGAAATGGCTAAATTCCAGGAACCAACGCAGTCTTCTGTTGATTACCTTCTCCAGTAGTTTACACATGGTACATGTAAATGAAATTGGACGATAGTTACTAGGAAGTGATGTGTCCTTATTTGGTTTTGGTATAGGAACCACAATGGATTCACACCACTGATTGGGAAAGCGTTGCGCCGTCCAGACGTGGTTGAAGAGGTGAAGTAAGTATTGCAAGCCACTCTCTGGCAGATGCTTGGGCAGATCGTAGGGAATATTGTCTGGTCCAGGACTTTTGCTTGTGCACTGCTGTAATTCGTCCAGCATTTCATTCATTGTTAAGACATTGTTGAATGGATGGGTATTATCAGAAAGGGAAGAGAAAAGACCCATCGGAGAAGAACTGGGGGAAGATGAGACATGCATGGAGAGGGTACCAGAGGCATTGCATATACCAGAAAAGGTAGAATCAAGAGTGTTTCGGTAATAGCGTCGGCAGAGGACGTAGTTTCGGAGATGAGAGATCTGATGCTGTTTATGCATGCCACCTATAGCTTGGAGTTTTTTTCCACATTTCAGACTGGGGAGTCCTATTAGTAAGGGAAACAAACTTCAACCAAGATTCCCTTTTGCTGCGTTTGAGTTCACGACGCGCCGCAGCATGTAGACGTTGAAATTCTAATTTCTTAGTCGGAGTTTGATGGCGTTTATATTTGTAGTAGGCGTTGTTCTTCAACCTAACAGCCATTTGACAATTATTATTCCACCAAGGAACTGTTCAATGATATATTACTGTTACTGTGGTAGGACTAGAACTCTCGGCTGTCTTAGTTACAATCTTAGAAAACTTAGCAAAATTTCGTCAATATCCAATTGCGGGAAAGCATGTTGTTGCGGCAAATCCCTTGCAGAAGTCTAAAATAAGTCTTTAAAACGTTTCCAGTCATCCTTGTCGAGTTTCCAAGCAGAAGGTCGTTTTTGCAGAGGATGAGTGTAATTAGTGGCATTGACAGAGATTGGGAAGTGGTCACTGCCCTGAGGAGTTGTATAAATGGAGCAATGGAATAAAGATGCTATGCTGGGAGAACATATCGTAAGATCAATGCTAGTGAAGGTGTCATGATATATGTCATAATGGCCTAGGTTTGGAGAGTTCAAGAGTGTTAAATCAAAATATTGAATTAGATTCTCTAGCAGTCTTCCACAATAATCAAGCTTAGCATCATCCCATAGAGGAATATGGCTGTTAAAATCACCCAGTAATAAGAAGGGTTTAGGCAGCTGTATGATCAAGCCAGAAAGTTGTCGTAAGTCAACAATGGTGCTGTTTGGGAGGTAAATATTGTAAACTCAAATCTCTGCTTTATAAAATACGGTGACAGCTACGGCCTCCAGTGACGTGTTAAGAGGGATTTGTTTTTTGGTAAAATATCCTGAACATAGGTAACCACACCACCCCTAGCACGTCTTGCCTCAGTACGTTCTTGTGGTAACCAGTGTAGCATTTAAGTGGGGCTATGTAATCTGCAGTGAAGTTGGTTTCCTGTAAACATACTACAAGAGGATTATGCGAATCCAAAAGAAGTTGTAGAAGCTCAAGATGGGATTGAAAACCATTTATATTCCATTGTAGTAAGGTTAGATTAGAGTCCATTATGAAGATTGAGAACCATCACCCACTGCAGGTGTAGTTTTTGGTACATCAGGACGCCTGGCTATTGTCGCCCTTAATTTTTTTTCAAGGTGGGTTGTTCGATTTTTTATAGCAGTATTAGTAAGATGGGGATAGATCTTGTGAAGAATCTGTGCTATACCTTGCAGATTCGAGGTATAGGTTAGTGCAATTTTGGAGATGTCACTGATACCAATGGTGTTTTCATAAAAGCTGCAGAGCTGTGGGAAATTGAAAATAAATTCACTTGGTTGATTGTCCAGTATTGGTTTGATCGACAGAAGAGAGTCAGCAATTGTGGATGAATTATCAGAGGGTTTAGGTTTCTTGGTTACAGGAGTAGGCTTACGCTTAGGAGAGTCCTCATCAGATGATTCTCTTGTCGTGAGTGCCCATCGGTGTCGGAAAGAGTGTGATCCTCCGAGGTGTGGGTCGCTACACTGCTGAAGATGACAGTGGGCGCTTTGTACGAACACAAATATCCATAGATTGATCAGCAGTCTGAATTGGAGGTCCATCCAAACTTCTCTCCATTGTAGATACACCACGTTCAGTGTTTGAACTTGCTGCATCCAATGGAGCACGTGTAGTAGTTGGCTCCGTTTGTTTAGGAGCGGCGGGTAATGAAGAAGCTACCTTTCCCGAGAGCGAAGGAAAATCTATAGCGTTAGAACTTGTAAGGCTTGTGATAGGTAGATCACTAACACTGTTGGGGCATTCCCTAGCCAAATGACCTTCCATCTTTCACACAAAACATGTAGGTGTGTCCGAAGAGACATAGATCCAGTATGTAGTATCTTCGTGATGTACAGAAAGGCTCTTAGGTAGTCTTTGAAAGTCATCAGGTGAAACATACAGCTGACATTGAAAGCTTAATATATGGGAATAGCCTGGAGTATTAAGTCCAGTACAAATGTGACTAATAGCAGAAGCAGATGTAATGCCATAGCTAATCAAGGATTGTTCCAGAACAGAGTTTGGTGTAACAAGGCAGACGTTGGATAGTATTAACCGTCGTTGTTCGGTCAAAAGGGGGCGCTGCGCTAATAGTGATAGTTGAGTGCTGTGCACAAATTGATCCAGCTATCTGTTTGCTTGCTAAGTAGATGCATGCTCGGTTATTAGAAATTCTAGAAACAAGACGAATGTGTGAAGGATCTATGATTTCACCAATGGTATAGATATATTCTTTAAGAGGAATGCCATCATGTTCATCGATTACAATAGCCTGATCCCATGCCGGTCCAGTTTGAGCAATTGTAGAATATCTTTTGGTTGTGTTGGTCATTTGAGAATTCATTTTTAGGTTACCTTGTTGTAGTTGCGTTGCAGTAGGATTCCAAATGGCCCAATTAAATTCTGGCCCGGGCACGTCAACTCTTGACACTGTTAGACTATACTCCTTTGATTTGTAGAAAAATTCAGTCTGATATATCTTTGTTTATGTCAAGAAATGTATTATTTTATTTCACTAAAGCACAGAGAAAACAAACTCGGTCATGGCCTACCATGAACTCACGTTTCTCTTCTGAACAAATTATTGTTAAAGAGCTTATGCTTCTATTTACTTCATGTTCATCGAGAAAAAATTACCAGAAATAGTCTTATTACTGCCTACAATCAAGTAGAAGCGAAATAAGGGATTACCATAAGTTAAAGTGATAGTCAGAAGCTGGTTGTTATGTGACTGAAGTTCTTTTGTTTGTATGGACAGGAGTTGACAAATTCCTTTATGAGAAAAGTATACGTTTTTAAAGCTGAAACCAATAATAAGGAATATCTAAAAAACGATCAGCTCCGCGAAAAAAACATATATGACATAAATTGTGTGTTTTATTGTGATCTACATTTTTGCTAAATAATTTTAGTCTATCTCTTACTGTTTACCAATTGTGCAAAATTCAATCAAAATTGTCCAGAATAAAGAGGTCTTTATTGGCTATTCCCAGAAAATTCAAGATATACATCTTATTTGGTTTATAAATATCTGAAATGTAAGAACTTTTAATCAAAATAGTTAGAGCAGTGTTGGGAAAATCAATATTTTCGAATTTTTTTCCCATATAATTGTTAGTTTGGTGTGGGGAGATTTTCTTGAAAAGATTCGTGTCGCATCCTTGAAAGAAAAACTTAAATACCAACTTTGGTATTTAACAGTCTTTTCGTTTTTGAGCTATGTTGCCACAGACTCACAGACACAGGCTCACAGACACACACACACACACACACACTTACACGGACCTTTATCCAAGAATTTGATCTGTTCCATTCACATGACTTTCTCTACATCTCTGCAACAAATTATTGTTAAAATGTTTTCGCTTCATGCTAATGGAGAAAAAATTAGCAGAAATAATCTTATTGCTTGCCTCCGTGTAAGTAGAAGCGAAATAACGGAGTACCATAGGTTAAAGTGATAGTCAAAAGCAGGCTGCTATGTGACTGGAATTTCTTTGTTTGTATGGACAGGATTTGACAAATTCCTGTAAGAGAAAAGTATACGTTTTTAAAGGTGAAATCAAAAACAAGAAATAACCCCAAAACGATCAACTCCACGAAAAAAAAGTATATAACATAAATTGTGTGTTTTAATGTGCTCTACATTTTTGGTGTGGTAATTTTTTGTCCATGTCTTACGGTTTAGCAGTTAAGCAAAATTCCGTGAAATTCATCCAGAATAAAGTAGCCTTCAGAGGATATTCCCAGAAAATTCAGGATATAAATTTTATTTGTCAGGTAAATATCTTTAATATACGACATATTAATCAAAAGCGTTACAGTCATTTTTTAAAATTTCAAAATGTTCAAAATAAGTTCCATGCAAAGGGTAGTTTGGGGGGGGGATTTTTCTCAAAATCTTCGTGGGGAAGATATAACACTTAAATACCAAGTTTGGTATTTCACCTACCTTTCGTTTTTGAGTTATCGTGTTCACAGACACACGGACACACGCGGACCTTTTTCTGAAAATGCGTTTTTTGTATATCCTAAAACATTATTTCCAGTGAAATCTCGCTATCGAATTTTTGGGTGAAGTGCAATACCTTCTCTATTAACTATGCACATAGTACGTATAGAGAAAGTAAAAGTCTGACGTGTTACACTCACATGACTTTCTTTAGCTGTTATACAAACTTCATACCTAAGATTATTCTTCTTGCAGCTTGCTAATCGAGATAGTCATTAACAGAATGTTCCTATTACTTACTTCCTTATAAGTAGGAAGAAAATAAGGGAATTCACTAGATTAAACCGACAGTCAAATGTTTTAAAAGATGTCGTTATGTGATTTTCAATGCAAATTGCTTCTTTCCTTGTCCAGGAGTTGAACAAAAGAAAAACGGACACTTACTGTCTGAAAAAATGTAAGTACTTCTCAACTGAAGCCGATAACAAGGAATATCTTGGAAAAGGTTACCTCCACAACAAAAATGTAAATGACATAAATTGTTTGTTTTGATTTTGTCTATCTCCTGGAAAATTCAAGATATTCACTTTATTTGGTATGTAAATATCTTTAATATACGCAATTTTAATCAAATTATTGTTAGAACTTGTTTTTTAAAAAATAAAAATAAAACTTGGTATTTAAGTTTGGTATCTTCCAAGGATGCTACACGAAGATTTTCAAGAAAATCCCCCCACCCCAACTACCCTTTACATGAAACTTTTTCGAAAATTTTGATTTTCTCAAAAAAGGCTCTAACGATTTTGATTAAAATATCGTATATTAAGGATATATACCTGACAAATAATGTGTATACCTTGAATTTTCTGGAAATAGCCTTTTAAGACTACTTTATTCTGGACGAATTTTACGGAATTGTGTATAACGATAAAGCGTAAGAGATAGACAAAAACTTACCACACCAAAATTTTAGAGCACATTAAAACACATAATTTATGTTATATACATATTTTTTTCGTGGATTTGATAGTTTTTTTGATATTCCTTGTTTTTATTTCAGCCTTGAAAAATTTACTTTTCTCATACAGGAATTTCTCAACTCGTGTCCATACAAACAAAGAACTTCAGTGACATAGCAACCAGCTTTTGACATTCACTTTAATCTATGGTACTCCTTTTTTTCGCTTCTACTAACAAGAAGAAAGTAATAAGACTATTTCTGCTCTTTGTTTCTCGATTAGCATGAAGGAAATAGAGGCATAAGCTTTCTAACAATAATTTGTTGCAGAGATGTAGAGAAAGTCATATGAATGGAACACATCAGATTTTTTATTAACCGAACTGAAAATTTCACTCTAAGACTTCAAAGGGTTCAGAATACGTGTGTACGCTTTGTATGCAATCTCCCTAGATCTGATCATGTTACACCATCACTCAAAACACTTAGGGATAGAAGAAAATTGTATTATTCAACATTTCTCTATAAACTCCTTCATTCTCGCATTCCAAACTATCTAAAAGTGCGCTTCAAATATCTTTCTGACTGTCATAATCGACGAAACTGCCTCACACGACACTCTTTCCTTCTTGCTATACCTGTTCATCATACAACCTTCTATTCATCATCATTTGCAATAGATTTAGCTCATTGGTATTCACAACCGGAAGACGTAACGGACTGCCGGAACGTTATCCTGTTCAAGCATCATTACTTTATTTATTGTTACCAATATTTTATGTGCTGGCAAGTAATATGTACTTCAATTGTAAATATGACTAATATCCGCTTCAACCTACATGAATAATCCATTTAAAATAATGATGTTTACAGTTTTTCAGTAAATTTGTTGCACCTTGTTATGTTTGTTTTTATTAAGTTTGCTAGAATTGTATTTTTTGTTCTTTGTTCATGGTACCACACTTCATTGCATTTAATTTATTGCCTGGTAGAGTGGAAGACTCCAACCAGGCAAAGTAAATAAATAAACTTTTTATTCAAAAGACTATTCTTTTATCTACACCATGTTAATCAAAACATTAGCAGAATTAATCTTTGTACTCGATTCCTTGTAAGTAGAAGGGAAATAAGAAAATGCACAGGCTAAAATAATAGTCTGGTGCTTTTAAAGCCAGTCTCTATATGAAACAATTGAAATTACAGTCTTCTTTATTTGCCAGGAAGAAACAAACGAGAACTGAGCAGAAAGATGTCTTCACGTTTGAGAAAAGTTTAAGTGGCTTAAAATTGAAACATATAATCCGGAATATCTCGAAAACGGCAAACTCTACAAAAAATGCATATATCTCAAACATAAGGTATTTTAATCAAAATCGTTAGAGCCATTTTTGAGAAAGTCTAAATTTTCGAAAAATATGTCATGTAAAGGGTAGTTGTGGGTGAGATGATTTTCTAGAAAATTTTCGTATATGTATATATCGCAAACATAAGGTATTTTAATCAAAATCGTTTGAGCCATTTTTGAAAAAAGCAAAATTTTCAAGAATATGCTATGTAAAGGGTATTTGTTAGTGGGGTGATTTTCTTGAAAAATTCATCGCATTTGGATGCAGTATCATATATTTTCTGTACATAGTACGTGTAGAGAAAGTAAACAGGGTATTTTTGTGCATACGAATAAGTGTAACTGTAAAAAATAAAACGTAATTATAAAGCATATTTTGTGTATGATTAGTTTAGAGGATGGTTATTTCTTATTTGTTTTAATAGATATATCTTTCTTGTAACAAAATATACAGCAATGTAGTTATTAAATGTTCCAACCCTATGTATTCCCAACACCTGTCATTTTCTCTGTGTGTGTGTGCGTGTGTGTGTGTGCGTGTGCGTGTGTGTTTCGGCAACACTCGTTTACTTTTATTGGTTTTGCAGAATGCACAATACAAATTTAAATATATTTTTCTCGAGCTCTCAAAAATGAATCGAGGGCTTTACTGTTTGTAATTTGTATAGTTTGGTTATATACGAATTCTAATTAGTAGTACTTGCCCTTCCTGTTAATGTCAGTTTAAAACAAAATATATGAAACACTATTAAAATACAGGCTTACACAAATTAGTAAGTAATTACGCTACAGATAACTTACAGCTTCGTTTCTACTTTCTGTACTACGTACTTATAGTAAGTAGAGGAAATATTGTACTCGATATCAATATTTCACCGTCTAACGTGCTTTGAGGCCACCCGAAACACAATTTTTTCCGTTTTAAAAAGACCCGCATATGTGTGCGTCTGCCTATGTCTCTGAACAATCAAAAACAAAAATTTGGTTTAATACTAAACTTAATAAGATGTTCAGCATTTTCCAAGGATGCGACTGGAATATTTTAAAGAACATGACATTAACCCAAAGTACTTTTCTTTTCCACCTACTTCCTTCCCCCCCACCAAAGGTATTGCAGGCTAACTTTGTTATCAGTTGTCTGTTAAGCAGACGGGTTATGGATCAGATATAGTATTCAGGGATGGGTGAATCAGCCCAATACCTGGATGAATGTGAGACAGTATGTTTTATGAAATGTAGGCGAAATCGATTATAGGAAAAGTGATGATGGAGCAATTGGTGTAATGAACGATGTCGGAATACGGGGAAACCGAAGAAAACCTTCCCAGATGCCGTTTCATCCACTATAAATCCCATATGTAGTCCCCTGAGATTGATCCCAGGCCGTCTAGGTGGAAAACGAGCAGTCTAGCCACTGTCCAAGACGCGACTATTATCATTTACATGGGACATTTTCTTCGAATTTTTCTATTTTCTTAAATATAATTAATTTAAAACATGTTAAGGTCATTTAATGGCAGATAAAATGTATATCTTGAATTTCCTGGGAATAGCCTCTAATTCCGCTTTTTATTCTGAAGGAATAAATTATTCAGAATATAAATTCAAAATTATTGTGTATAATCGGTAAACGGTAGCAAAATCTTTCCACATAAAAGTTCAGATCCCGTTAATCCATACTGATTTATACTGTTCACTTTTTGTATCTTATTAGCATCTTATTTTCGCAATATTTACCATTGGTTTCAATTACTAATATGCTTTTCTCAAATGGGAATTTCAAAGTCGTCACATAGCGATGCGCGCTTTAGACAGTGACTAATGCTTTACTTACCGTATCCTACAACGAAATATGTTAATCTGAATTGAATGTTTATCTGGATTAACAAGAGGTACACGTTTTTGTGTACATCGTTTGAAGAAGAGTGAGTAGAGAAATTCATATAAGTGCAATGTATCAAATGTTTCTATTTTAGCAATATTTACAGAAAACCTAAAGGATTGTGTCTTTTAAGTTTCTTAAGAATTTTTCAAACAAATTTCGCTGCTAGCACTGTATGTAAGCCCTGTATTTTTTGTAAGAGATAGACAAAAACTTACTACATAAAAAATGTAGATCTCTCCAAAACACACGAGTAGTCAAGAGGAAACTTTCTCAGACATAAGAATATGTTGTGGCACTTCAACTTGCCTCTGCAACTGTAGGTACTCAGTTCGCTAAACTTAAAGCTGAGCTATGAATAGGTTCCACATACCCCCTCCATTTTGTCCTCTTCCGCTTTATGTGGCATTGAAGGTAGCATATTCAATTCTTAGAATAGAATTAGAAATAGAATACCAGTGCAAACACATGACTAAGCTGGATCTAAATACTGTGGTTTAATCATGTAAATGCATGTGTATGCTTTAGGGATACCCAATACAGAAATTGATTTAACTCTAGTAGAAGTATCTTATTAGTCCCCTCTTGAAGGACAATAGAGTAATGTAAGACTCTATAAAGTTTTTCCAATGGGAAAAGTTCTACGCTGCAGAGAAATGATATGCGTTATCATGCTCTGCGTTGCCAGGTCGTACCCCCACTCTTTTCATATTTTCTTTTAACTCGCACACTGAGCATGCAAATCTGCCTGGCGACATAATGTTTATTCAGGTGTACGAGTTACGAAAATTATTTGAGCTAAATATCTGAGGTTTTTACGGTTCTGCCACAAACATTAACCCCTATCTTCCTCGTGAATTATTTTTTCCAAAATTTGAATATTTAGTGTTAGCGCAAGTAGTATTTATGAGAGATGGAGTCAGCGCGTTACTCCCCAGTTAAGCGCGAAAGCAATATGTCAACATAGCAGCATTCCGATTGGCTGCCAGCCTGGTAGCGATGAAAGTCACTGCAGTTCTAATTTATTACTGAAACCCTCCTATGGTGGAGAACGGTGGTTTTACAAGAACACACTGTTCTACTTATATAGAGCATTTGTTTTAAAACTTTCCAGATTAAAAATATTAATTCATTTTTTACTAGTATACTTTATTGTATAGTAAATACATTACAGTTACGCAAATTCAGTGAGTTACATTTGAAAACTTGAAAATTGTATTCGTGTGTCCATCCAGTGATGGCCTGAAATTCTTGTACTGGGAATATTGAAACTCAAGTCTCAGGTCAATGTTTTCTTTTCAATCTTCTTGCTGTGGATTTTGGGATTTTCGGGATTTGTACAATTAGATGATTCATGTGCTGGTTGAAAGTTTTGTTATTTATAGCTCTTGCGGAAGACTTCGTTGACTTCTGAAATCCTTATAATGCCCTGCTAGCACGTTGTGTCGCACATTCCAAGATGCTAGTCTGAGGTATCTATTTTGGATAACATGTATTCTTCATATTTGAGAATGTGACGCAGAGCCCCATATAGAACATCCATACTGCTTTATAGGCCTAATCAATAATACGTAAATAATTGCATAGCCAATAGTGATTTTTGGGAAATGATATGATTTAGTTGTCTAATACGATGCCTGCATCTCTGAGTAGTTTTAGATAGATGTAAGTTTCAGGTAGCTTTGAATCCCGGATTAAGCCAAGGTGGCTGTTTGGCCGACAGGGATAAAACTCCATCCATTTTATCGGTTAAATACCTATATCTCTTTTGAGTGTGAATAGAACCAGTTTTGATTTAAAGGGTCTCCATTTTCAGCACTAGTGATGGATTTCGTCACAGAAGCCAATTAAAGAAATTGGCAGCTTCTTCGTTATTAATTTGGCAGAGTACTTTATATCGTCAGTAAATTCAGCTATTGATTTATTCTTACACTGGGAAGTCAGCGGTATATGCTATGTATAGCAGCGGCACTAATATACTTCCTTATGGTACACCAGTAGTTACAAGACAACTTCATATTTTATTTAAACAACAAGCATGCCAATTTATGAATTGCGAGTACCAAATTGTTAGGCATGTAGCTCTTTTAAAAGACATTCGTTTGTCTTTTGATACAGTGTAAAGGGGAGATAAGGACATCAAGGACTGCACCGCTGCCTATCACAAAGTGCCGATATAGAAACCAACACGGGAAAACTTATTCCCTACTTTGCCCTTTCCACCTCTCAAAAATACTGACCAAACTACATCAGTTCGTTTGTTCTACTTCTACAGAATAAGTGGTTGGAAATCTTTTTTTGGGATAATTGTCTGCAAGTAATTGATTAAATTATGAAAGTAAATGTTTATAATGATCACCATTGAGCCTGTAGGAAATACCACCAGGTTTTATGCCTCGCGAACTTTCGGAAAGGCTTCATTTAAAATCCGCCTGCAGAACTTTTGAGTTATTCTATTATGTTCAGTCCTTGAACGTCTTCAGGCAGGAAGTACAGCGAACTGTCTTCAAAGCATCCCATTGAAAGGAGTAAGAGGATCTATTCTGGATGAATCTTGTGGTCATTCTTGAGCACCATTTACCAAGAAATGATCTAGTTGACCATTGACACCTAAACGCTGCATAGTGTGGGGGAACGTGTCCTGTTGAAAATTGAAATTTAGTAATCCAACTTTGCGTTTGCTAGCTATTGTGTGATTCCCATATGCTCAGATACAACTTGTCAATCAGGCTTCTTTCAATAGTACAAGTAGAACCACAAATGTGCAATTCATTGTATACCCACATGTCTTTAATGTGGAAATTCTTGTTCAATTTACTCTATGTATATAGTGCGTACTACTCCTCCTCCTCCACCTCCTCCTCCTCCTCCTACTACTACTACCACAACTACCACTGGCACTGCCACTACTACTACCACCACCACCACTTCTACTACTACTACTACTACTACTACTACTACTACTACTATTACTACTACTACTTCTACTACTACTAGTACTACTACCACAACTACCACTACCACCACCACTACTACCACTACCACCACCACCACTACTACTACTATTACTACTACCACCACCACCACTACTACCACCACCACCACCACTACTACTACTACTACTACTACTACTACTACTACTACTACTACTACTACTACCACTACCACTACTACTACCACAACTACCACTACCACCACCACTACTACCACTACCACCACCACCACTACTACTACTATTACTACTACCACCACCACCACTACTACCACCACTACCACCAATACTACTACTACTTCTACTACTACCACAACTACCACCACCACTACTACTACTACTACTACCACTACCACCACTACCACTACCACTACTACTACTACTACTACTACTACCACTGGCACTGCCACTACTACTACTACTACCACTACTACTACCACTGGCACTGCCACTACTACTACTACTACTACTACTACTACCACTACTACTACTACTACTACTACTACCACTACCACTACTACTACTACTACTACTACTACTACCACTGGCACTACCACTACTACTACTACTACCACTACCACTACCACTACTACTACCACTGGCACTGCCACTACTACTACTACTACTACTACTACTACTACTACTACTACCACTACCACTACCACTACTACTACCACTGGCACTACCACTACTACTACCACTGGCACTACCACTACTACTACTACTACTACTACTACTACTACTACTACTACTACTACTACTTCTACTACTACCACTACCACTACTACTACTACTACTACTACTACTACCACTACCACTACTACTACCACTGGCACTGCCACTACTACTAATAAACATACAGTGAATCACTACTTTCTCTGATGCATGCTTTTTGTTATGGCCCCTTAATGTCTCCAATGTTAAATAAGAATTATACAACTAGCTATTACGGGATGCTGAAAGTTTAAATAAAGACTTTTTAATTATTTGTCAATCTAAAAGACGATATTATAATCTAAAAAATAAGTACCCTGTAACTGAGATGGGAAACTGTTAACAACTTTATTTAAGCTGTTCTTCTATAATCATCTCGGACTCAGATACAAGTCTGGAACTATCAATGAGCGCGATTTCCTCACCGTTTCCGCAAATACGTAAGAAAATGGAATGAAGATCCCTCACACTATTTGCTGAGCGGTGTTTGTTTGAAACTGCACTGCTGAATTCTGCAAATTTGTTGACGCACGATATCATCCCATATTCATTATCCATAGAGCCAAATAACTACGCATTTTTATAATTTGTGACCCACGATAAAAATTTGATTACATATAAGCAATGCCTATGCTACAACATTATAAAGATGACTCATCAAATTCGGGCGCTGTTTATAGTCCATGTCCGAGCTGAAGAACAGCAGTTTTCAATGATGAAAGTGTATCCAAATTGGTTGAGTGGTTTCCAACATCAACCTATTCCCACACATGCACACATTTTTACTTTCTCTGGCATTTACATAGTAGGTAGAGTAGATATTCTATTCTACCCAAAATTCGATACCGAGATTTCACCGGAAACACATGTTTTGAGAATCCCTGTGTGTGTCTGTGGACAGCATAACTCAAAAACGAAAACACCGTTAAATACCAAAGTTGGTACCTAAGGATGAGACACGAAGGTTTTCAAGAAAATTCCCCCATCTTTACATGAAAATGTTTTGAAAATTGTAATTTTCGCAAACATTTCTTAAGGGTTTTGATTAAAATATTGTATATTCAACACATTTGCATAACAAATAAAATGTAAATCTTTAATTTCCTGGGAATAACTTCTGAAGTTCTCTTTATTCTGAATGCCTTCTGCATACTGGTAAATAGTAAGAGATAGAAAAAAAACTTACTGTACAAAGAATGATATCTCCTCAAAATGCAAATTACATTTTTGCTGTGAAGCTAACCGTTTCCGAGTATTTCTTGTTATTGGCTGGAATTTCAAAAGATTTACGCTTTTCTCAAACACAAAGACGTCCCTGTTACTTTTGTTTTACTCCTGGCCATAAAAATGACAATCGCGATAGCTTTTAAAACATTTGATTATCGGTTAAGCTTAGTGATTACCTTGGTTCCTTTCTTCTTATAACGAATTAAGTAATATGGCCAATTTGCTAATGTGCATCTTGATTGCCATAGAGTAGAAGGAAGAATAATCTTTTGGTATCATTTTGTTTGTAGAACAGGTAGAGAAAGTCTTGTGAATGGAAACTTATTTTTTCTATGTATAATATTAATATATATATATATAAATTAGCTGTTAAAATAAGTTATAATGTAGAGAAGGTTACACTTAAATTTTTCTTGAATATTTTTCAGCCGAATTTCAGTGCTACCTTGTTGCTATTCAGCTGATTTTTGCTCTGAAATTTTTCCTGCTCAAGATTTTTTTTTTCTTTACTTATTTATTCCTTCCCGCACGTTGACGTACATCGCTATTCAAGGAATGTTAAATGACGATCCCACTGATAGAAGCACTGCTTCTAAATTTAGGATGATGATACAAGCTGTGAGTAGCAGACCTTGAACTGTGATACTACGGTTTCACTGGTCGTAGTTCACCAATCGTTTTGCACCGTGGCATAATCTTAACTCACGGACCAAAGTAGTTATCTCAATGCCTTCCTTTCCCCCCTCTCTCTTACCTGTGCTGCTCGTCAGCTGTTCGCCCCACTTTCTTCTAGTCGCCGCCGCTCGGTTACCGTCTGCTGTTTGGAACTATAGTGGTTAGTTACTTTGTCTTACGCGATGAGGGAAGTTTGAATGTTTTCCTTAAAGTGCGCTTTTTTATAACCGCTATACGTCCGTTAGCGAGTTTATGTGTAATGTCTTACTGACGTTATGTTGCCAACGGTACTCGTGCCAACTGTTTCAAAGTAGGTTTTTAATTATCCTCGCTTCAGTCGGTGGAATGATAAGAGAGATTACAGCAGAACTGCGTTACAAGTGCTGCTTGTCGGCGTCCTTGACGACTGCTGATAGATAACACAAGGAAAGTATGGCAAGGTTTGTTTCAGTGGTGCAAACGTCATAAAGCATGTCACGTACTGGAAGTTTTAAGTACGAAGTATGTGTTTAGGAACTGTAAATTCAAATTAAACAAAGCAGGAATTCGAGGGTTGTTACAAAGTGATAAACCGTGCAAATACCTTGTTTCATGCCATTGTGATAACGATGAAATAGGTTGATCAAGGAGTGTTTTAAGTGATTCAGCTTGTTGCTCTGTTTTACAAAAGAGTAGAGAAGACTTTTATTTGTGATCCAATTTCGGCTAAAAAAGTAAGCATACTTCTAATAGTGCTGCTCCCCATAACGCCTGGCTTGACAATAAAATGACACTCACCAGTCAAATAGAAGCTGCATCAGGAGTACGCAAGAAATCCCTCACCAAGAACAAAAGTTTTCGTCAGAAGAAGAAGAAAAACAATGAAGATGAATCTACAAAAGAAGTACCGGCATCAAAAAAGGAAACAAAAAATGAAAAAATTGGCAAAACCTCCAAGAAAAAGGAATCTAAAATAGAAAAGAAAGAAGTCATTGAGGAGGATGTAAAGTCGGAAGAGGAAGAGTTTGGGATAAAGAGGACTTCGTCTTTGAAAAGAGGTCTGGGCTGGATACGCCGCTCCTTCAGCTTCAGCAAAGGTTTAGATTATGATCCTGTGACGTGGAGAAAGAAAACGACTTCATGGAGTGCATCCCTCACGTCACTTCCGGAAGGGGTTGCCGATGATGGTACTGCATCTACAGCTCAGCAACACTTCCGTGAAAGAAAAGGGGTTTCTCGCACACAGAGTCTTCTGATGCCCAGCCCCAGGGCAATGGATACTTTCCCATTCCACCAGGTTTGAATATTCACTTTTATGTTTAATTTTGGAGGTAATTTTAAGTTGCTTTGGATGCTGATGGTTAGCTTCAATTTCTGATGAAAATGCAGGGAGGGGGATCGCTTAACCCAATGTCAAGCCTTGATATTCTTGATTATATAACTTTTCATCATTAAAGCAGTGCTGAAGAAATGCGGAACCAATTTTTCAAAAATTTGGAAACCAGTCTTCCTATCCATTTTTGAAGAAAATGGTAGCGCACAATACCTTGGCAGCTTTAGCTTTAAAAGTAATCGCTTTATGCTAATTACCTTGCATGCATTTTTTTACTCGTAAATACACAAAGTGTTGCATTCAACTAAAATTATGATACATCAAATTTCACTGGGAATACTTTTTTTAGGACTGTGAATAAAAAGGCATGTTTAGAAAAAGCTCCTTGCGTTCGCATGTGTGAGTGTATGTGTCTAAAGTATGATAAATACCAAGTTTAATATTTTCCAAAGATAAGCCTCGAAGTTGTTCTAGAAAAACGACCAACCGAATTTCTCTTTTACACGGAACATTCTCGAAATGTTTTGTTTTCTCAAAAACAGCTCTAACGATTTTGATTGTATATAGTAAAGATACTTACATGACAAATAAAATGTATCGAATTTTCTGGGAATAGGCTACTTACTTCATTTGGAAAGAATAACTGATATCTTGTGTAACTGATATTAAAAAAAAAATGACATCCCAAAACATGTAGAGTCTCTTTAAAACGCACAATTTATTCCAAATAATATTTTTGTGACATAAGCCATATCCAGGTTTCATTAATTGTTCCAGGTGCTCAATACTTTGCCATTCTATATTAAAGTTCTGTCCATTTTCAGTTGCTTCTCACGACCGCATGTGAACTTTAAGGCCAGCATATAGCATTTATTTATTAAACATGTGACTAACGGCATTCTTTTTGCATGTATAACGAAATATGTAATATCAATATTTCTGCCAAGAGCCTGACTTAGTTAATGCAGAGAGAAAAATTTGATATGTTCCATTCATATGACATTCTTTATATCTCTGCAACAAATGATTGCTAAAAAGCTAATGCTTCTATTTATTTCATGTTATTCGAGAAAAAATCAGCAGAAATAGTCCTATTACTTGCCTTCTTGTAAGTAGAATTAAAATAAGGGAGTAGGTTAAAGGATACTCAGAAGTTGGTTGCTATGTGACTGAAGTTCCTTTGTTTGTATGCACTAGAATTGCTAAATTCCTGTAGGAGAAAAGTATGTTTTTTTAAAGCTGAAACCAAAAAACAAGAAGTATCTCAAAAACGATCAACTCCACGAAAAAACATATATAAGTTAAGTTGTGCGTTTTAAGGTACTCTACATATTTTGTGTTGTAAGTTTTTGTTCATCTCTTACTGTTTAGCAGTTATGCAAAATTGCGTAAAATTCATCCAGAATAAAGTAGTGCTCAGAGGCTATTCCCAGAAAATTCAAGATATACATTTTATTTGTCGTCTAAATATCTTTAATATATGAAATTTTAATCAAAATCGTTTTTGAGAAAATCAAAATGTTCGAAAAACGTTCCATGTAAAGGATAGTTTGGGGTTGGGGGTTTTTCTAAAAATCTTCCTGTCGCATCCCTGGAAGATACCAAACCTAAATATCAAGTGGTATTTTACCGACTTTTCGTTTTTGAACTATCGTGTTCACACACACACACACACACACACACACACACACACACACACGTACCTTTCTCTGAAAATTCTTTTTACTTTCTCTATACTCACTATGTACATAGTGTATAGAGAATGTATTGCACTCCACCAAAAAATTCGATACCGAGATTTCACCGGAAATATATGTTTTAGGGTCTCCAAAAAAAGTATTTTCAGAAAAAGGTTCATGTGTGTATGTCCGTGTGTCAGTGTGTCCGTGTGTCTGTGAACACGATAACTCAAAAATGAAAATTCGGGAAAATACCAAACTTTGTATTTAAGTTTAGTATCTTCCAGGGATGCGACACGAAGATTTTGAGAAAAATCCCCCCACCCCAAACTACCCTTTACATGTAACTTCTTTCGAAAATTTTGATTTTCCAAAAAATGGCTCTAAAGATTTTGATTAAAATATCGTATATTAAAGTTATTTAGCTGACAAATAAAATGTATATTTTGAATTTTCTGGGAATAGCCTATAAGACTACTTTATAACTACTAAACCGTAAGAGATGGACAAACACTTAACCCACAAAAAATGTAGAGTACGTTAAAACACACAATTTATGTCATATACATTTTTTTCGTGGAGTTGTATGAGAAAAGTATACGTTTTTTAAAGCAGAAACCAAAAACAAGGAATGCCTCAAAAACGATGAAATCCGCGAAAAAAATGTATATAACATAAATTGTGTGTTTTAATGTGCTCTACATTTTTCGTGTAGTAAGTTTTTGTCCATCTCTTATGGTTTAGCAGTTATTCAAAATTTCGAAAAATTCATCCAGAATAAAGTACCCTTCATAGGCTATTCCTAGAAGATTCGAAAGATGCATTTTATTTGTCAGGTAAATTGCTTTAATATACGATATTTTAATCAAAATTGTCCAAGCCATTTTTGAAAAAATCAAAATTTTCGAAAAAAATTCCATGTAAAGGGTAGTTGGGGGTGGAGGGAATTTTCTGAAAATCTTCATGTCGCATCCCTGGAAGATGCTAAAGTTAAATACCAACTTTAGTATTTTACCGACTTTTCGTTTTTGAGTTATCGTGTTCACAGATACACGGACACAATGACACACGGACCTTTTTCCAAAAATGCTTTTTTTGGTTAAAGGGGACCCTAAAACATATTTCCGGTGGTATCTCGGTATCGAATTTTTGGGTGGAGTGCAATACCTTTTCTATACACTATGTATATAGTGCGTATAGAGAAAGTAAAAATTAACTTTCGTAATGATAATTTGCATAGTTGTTAGTAAACATTAAAGGGTAGAGTAATATTTATATGAATGTAGCATATCATATATATTTTTTTTTACATCAGGTGTGGTAAAACATACTCGATATATAATGACATTTAGAATATGAGACACATAAAAGAAAAAATTCCCCTCCCTAACGGTGACTAATATCTGGATCGAGAAGCTGACCACTCGATCTCGGAAACAACGTGTCTCTGTACTGAACGTCTTAACGAGATTTTACGTAAAAAATTCGTTCTTTCTGAAAATTAATCTTTAAAGCTCGTTTAGAATGAAAAATATTCTAAACTAATTTCGATTTTGCAAAATACGAGCTCTACTGCATCACGTGAATGTGAATCGTGGGAATTTCTGATGTTCTAAAATCACCACAGTAAAAGAAAGCCTGCAACTGCATAATTTTATCACATTATGCTTATAAATTACAATAATCTATTTTTATTCAAATTAATATATTCTCACATGTCTTTTAATAATTTACATAGCGTCGAATGAAATAAGAAATTATGTTTTGGATTAAATTCTAAACATGTTCCAAAGGGAAGTGCTGCCAACAGGACAATGAAGTGAAAATGGAACCAACGAAAATGCAACAAATAACAATAGGAAGCCTTCACATAAAAAAAAAAAAAAAAAAAAATCTACTGGTACAAGCTTTTCCATTTTCTTTAACTTAAAAGCACATACATTGAAATTGTCCGTCATAAATCGTTCTGCTACACTACAGAAATAAAGGAATATATTTAATTTAATAGAAATAAGATTATAAAAGAAGATTATATGTGGCTTTTTTGCGCGTTAGTCGCTTTTCAACCAGCAAGACTGCAACCAGAGACTGTCGGCACGGCGTGCATTCTTACAACTGTTGGTTCAGCGTTAGTGCGTAATGTGTACGACAACAGTTGCTGATTGCGTTCTAGCAAATTCCAACACGCAATATGCCTTTTCCACAGGATTTTCCGCCATTTCAGCTTCTGCAACAACAAACAAAACACTACAGCATTACCAATAGTAACAAACGAAACTTTGAGAGTTTCTCAACATACCTCCAAAATAATTAGGTTGCTATCTCTAATAGTTTTTGTTTTACAGGTAGTTGAAGTTGTCTATTTCTTTTGTAGTAACCCTGTATATGTTTTGGGGTCCCCTGAGTTGGAAAAAAAATTAGAAAAAGATCTGTGTGTGTATGTGAGCGTGTGTGTGCGCGCGCGCGTGCCTATTAACAGCATAGCTGAAAACGAAATACAAACTTGGTATTTAGGTTTAGTAACTTCCAAGGATGTGGTACGAAGTTTCAAGAAAATCTCCCCCAACATAAACTACCCTTTGCATGGAAAGAAATGGCTGTAACGATTTTGATTAAAATCCCGTATATTAAGAATATTTACATCCTAAATAAAATGTATATCGTGAATATCTGGGAATAACTTCTGAAGACCTCTTTATTCTAGATGAATTTTGCCTAACTGCTATACCGCAAGAAAAAGACAAAAATTTAGTTCACAAAGAATCCAGTATTGGTCAAAACACACAAGATGTGTACTTTACATTTTTGTTGTGGAGGTAATAGCTTCCGAGATATTCCTTGTTATTTAAGTTGTGAAGTACTTTTCTCACAGGAAGTGTCTGTTTTTCTTTTGTTCTACTCCTGGGCAAGCACAGAAGTGGTTTGCAATGACAATCGCATAACGACAGCTTTTAAAACATTTGACTATCACTTTAACCTTGTGTATTCCCTTAGTTCCCTTCTCCATATAAGGAACTAAGTAATAAGAACATTCTGCTAACGAATAAAACAACATTATATCTCGATTAGCATTGTTTAGAAAGAAGAACAATGTTCTGTAAGAAGTTTGTAGAGCAGCCAGAGAAAGTCATGTGAGTGTAGCACATCGGAGTTTTTTGTCTATCTCTTTAAAATTTACTTATTACAAACTTATAAAAAAATTCCTTCCTAATGAAGAGGTCTCTCAGGCTATTACCAGAAAGTTCAAGTTAATCATTTTATTTATCACGTAAACATCTTTAAGATATAGTGTGTTTATCTAAATCTTTAAGAGTCATTTTTGAGAAAATAAAACAATTCTAAAAATATCTCATGTAACCGGTTGTTGGATGAGATGATTTACTTAAAAATCGCTGTGTCGTATCTTTGGAAAATACTGAACTCAAATACAAATGTTGATATTTATCCGATTTTCGTTTTTGAGTTAGTCTGTTCATAGACACAAGTGTGAGTGCGCTTGTTTTGGGTTTAAAAACATATACATATTTTGGTGAAATCACGACATCGAATTTTTGGATGGAATGCATTTCCCTTAATTACTACAAATACAGATCGTAATAAATATTAGCAAAGCGAAATGCTCTTAAGGAGAGACCAGAAACTCATATGAGGTGGAGCATAAAACATGTTTACTTAGGGGTATCTAGAATATAATAGTTTTATTGTTTCTTTATTTTAAAAAGTATACCCTTATTACTTTCTCTACATGTACTACGTACATAGTTTATAGAGAAGGTATTGTATTGCATAAAAAAATTCGATACCGAAATTTCACCGCAAATAAATATTTTGGGTCCCCCCGAGTCCCAAAAAAATCTAATGTGTTCCATTCACATGACTTTCTCTACATCTCTGCAACAAATTATTGCTAAAAAGCATATGCTTCTATTTACTTTATTCTAATCGAGAAAATTAGCAGAAATCGTCTTATTACTTGCCTCCTTGTAAGTAGAAGCGAAATAAGCATACGTTAAAGTGATAGTCAAAAGCTGTCAGCTATGTGTCTGAAGTTCCTTTGTTTGTATGGACAGGAGTTGACAAATTCCTTTATGAGAAAGGTATAAGCTTTTTATAGCTGAAACTAAAAACAAGGAATATCTCAAAAACGACGAACTTCACGAAAAACATGTATAAAACCATAAATTGGGTGTTTTAACTGCTCTACATGTTTTGTGTCGTAAGATTTTGTCCACGGTTTAGCAGTTGTGCAAAATTCAGCAAAATTCATCCAGAATAAACAGGTCTTCAGAAGCTATTCCCAGATATATATTTTATTTGTGACGGAAATGGCTTTAATATGTGGCATTTTAATCAAAATCCTTAGAGCCATTTTTAAGGAAAACAACATTTTTAAAAATTGATCCATGTAAATGTTAGCTAGGGGTGGGAGGATTTTCTTGAAAATCTTCGTTTCGCATTCTTCGAAGATATCAAACTTAAATATCAATACCTTAGTATTTAACCGTCTTATCGTTTTTGAACTGCACTGTCCACAGACACACACACGGATCTTCTTCTGAAAATACATTTTTTTTTATTCAGGGGATCCTAAAACAGGTATTTCTGGTGAAATCTTGATGTCGAATTTTTTGGTGGAATACAATACCTTCTTTATCCACTATATACATTGGACATACGGGTCTAGAGAAAGTGAAAAGCATTTTTAGAAAAATGTCCGCGTGTGTGTGTGTGTGCCACATAGCTCAAAAACGAAAATACCGTTAAATACCAAACTTTGTGTTTAAGTTTGGTATCTTCCAAGGATGCGACACGAATATTTTCAAGAAAATACGACCACCCGCAACTACCCTTTACATAGAAAAATTTTCGAAATTGTTACTTCTATCAAAAATGCCTTTTAACAAATTTGATTAATATACGCATGTATAAGACATTTTTATGACACGAAATTTAAATTTTAGATTTTCGGATTTTCAGAAGACTTATTCATTCTGGATGGCTTTCGTATAACTGACAAACTGTAAGAGATATACAAAAACTTACTACACAAAACATGTACATCTCATTAAAACACACGATTTGTATTATTATTATTATTATTATTATTATTATTATTATTATTATTATTATTATTATTATTATTATTTTGCTGAGTTAAGCATTTTCGAGGTATTCCAGATTATTAGCTTCAATTTTAGCCACTTAAACTTTTCTCTTCTCTTTTCTCGTTTGTTTACTCCACGAAAGCGAAGATGTTTGAATTTCAATTGTTTTACATACAGTTGGGCTTTTAAAGGACGAGACTATCGCTTTAGCCTGTACAGTTGATTTCGCTTCTATTTATAAGGAAGCTAGAAATAAAACTAATTCTTCTTCTGTTTATCTTGATTAGTATGATGTAGATAACAGATTAACGTTTTGAATAAGAGGTTTGTTTGCCGAACAGTAGAGGACATCATGTGAATGGAACATATTAGATTTTCCCCCTCTAGTTACAAGGGACCAAGTAATTAGAACAATTTCTGCTGTTGTTTAACTCGATTATCATGAAGTAGATAGAAGAATAAGCTTTTCAACATTAATTTCGAGAGCTGTAGAGAAAATCATGTGAGTGGAACACATCAGATTTTTTTTACAATAAGACTGTCAATAGTAACAGTATATGTGCTGATAGTAATATCATTTAGGTTAACGAATGTTGCTTTCGTCGAGAAAACGAAAACATGTATGTGCTTCGATACTAATCTTCCCACTGTTAACGGCCTTTTACACGGGATTTTACTTTCTATTTCATGAATTACTTATAGTTCTTCCTATTCTCTTCTTTTTTCATCAAAGCTTAAAACGTCCTTCCTCTACCAGAGCCTAATGGCCTATCTCTTGCTGTCTCGTCAGCGGTATTAACATTCACATCTTCATAACAACCAAATCGCATTGTCAGAATGTTCTGTGGCTACGCTTGCTTTTGCTTCTTTCAGTTTAATTATTTCCTCCTATTTTTGCCATTGAAATTTTTACTTTCTCTGCACGTTTATACTATATATCCACATAGTATATAGAGAAAATATTGTATTCCACCCAAAAATTCAATATCAAGATTTCACCGGAAATTACAGTTCTCTGAAGCCCCCCCCCCAAAAAAAAAGTCACCTTTAGAAAAAACGTCGACTTTCTTAAAACACGCAGTTTATAAAATAGATTATGTCTATCTTTGGCAGTTTACCGGTTATATCAGTTTTTCAATCAGAAAAAAGAGGCTATTCGCAGGTTTTTAGGATATCACATTTCTTTTGTCATAAAAATATATTAAACTTATGGTATTTTATTCAAAATCTTTAAAATTATTTTTGAGTAAATCAGAATTTTCGAAAACATTCCATGTGGTTCCATATATATACAGTTATTATTATGCAATAAAGAAACCCACTATTTACATAATAATTAATTTAAACTTCACAGTGAAGTAGCGTTGTTTGGAAAGAAAAAAAAATCTAATATAGTACATTACCTTCATTTCCTACTGTTCTACTACAAATTATTTTTAAAAGCTTATTCTTTCATCTATTTAATGCTGATCCAGCTAAGGATTAGAAGAAATGGTCTTATTACTATTAGGTACAAGGGAAATAAGGGAATATTTTAGGGTAAAGAGAGCTGGTCACTCTATGACAACTGATTTTAGGTGCTCTTTGCCTGGCCAGGAATTTTAAAAACTGCCAAGCTCCCATTTGGGAAAAAAGCTACTTTTTGGAAACTAAAAAAAAAGTGCATTCATTTTACATACATTATGTACTTTAACCAAGTATAGCAATATTTTCCCTTTTTCTTACGGTTTACCACCAGTTATGACAAATTCATCCAGAATACTGAAGCCTGCTGCATAAAAATGGTTTTTTCCTTAAAATATTTAATTTATGTAAATGTTGTAGTACGAATTTTCTGTCTTTATTTGAATTTTCCAATACATTTGTTTTATTTATTCTTATCTATTTATTTTTTCAATCCTGTTTCATCATTGCCTTTCTTTTTCTCTAGGCTTTGCGTATGGAATGTGCATCGTAGTATATAGTTACTTACTTTTAAATATTGAGATATCGCCTCAAGACCCTATACAAAAAAAGAAGCAGATGATGAAGGAATGTAAGTGTAATGAGATCATTTTCGTAAATGTTTGCAAAACACTTTTGTAAGAGGAGTTCGTAAATTAAATATAAAACTAAAGCATAATTGATAGAGAAAGTCGTATTAACGTATCGCAGTATTTTGCTAAAAGCCATTATAATTTTTAATAACATGTTTTAGTAATTAGTGTTACAAAACATCTTAATAAATTCAAACGAATTTGTATTAATCCAAGATAACATTGTTAGATGATTAATATCGAGCCTTTATTTTTGCTTTGTTTTACATTTATCTTATCTAAATGATGTGTAAGGTCGTCTCCTTAGCGCGGTGGTAGCGCAGCTGCTTACCAAGCAGGAGACCTGGGTTCGATCCCCAGTACCGGCGAGGGGATTTTTTCCCCGCTGGGAGACCTGGCCCGGGGTGCGCTCAGCCTCGTAAGGTCCCTGGGGGGCCAATTGAGGAGCTACTTGATGGAGAAGTAGCGGCTCCAGGTCATGAGGACCGCATTAACCGACCGGGAGGGACTCGAGGCGCTGACCACGTCTCACCCTCCAATACTGCACCCCATCCATGACGTCTGTAGTGGACCGAGATGGGGGACGCAGCGCCCGTGCGGTAGGCCAAGGTTCCCCGTGAGCTGTCGTGCCATGGAGTTAAATGGTTTGTAAAATCAGGAGATTGTTTTAAATATGTGGCTTATATAGAGGAAATTTTGATGTGTTCCATTTACATGACTTTCTCCACATCTCTGAAACAAAGTATTGTTAAAAAGCATATTCTTCTATCTACTTTATGAAACTCGAGATACACGTTAGCAGAAAGTGTATTATTTACTTGCTTCCTGGGGAAATAAGACAATACGCTAGGCTAAAGTGATAGTCATAAGTGATAAGTATTTTAAATCTGAAACAAATAACAAGGAATATATCAGAAATGGTTAATTCAACGAAATAAACATATATGGAATAAATTGTGTGTTTTAACGGGATCTACTTTTTTGTGTAGTAAGTATTTGTCTACTTGTTACGGTTAAGCAGTTACAGAAAATTCAGCAACATTCATCCAGAATAATGAGGTCTTTAGAGGCTACTCCCAGAAAATTCAAAGTATATATTTTATTTGCAATGTAAATATCTTTAATATATAGTATTTTAATCAAAATCGTTAGTGCCATTTTTCATAAAATACTTTTTATGTGTAATGGGTAATTTGGGTCGGGAGATTTTTTTCAAAATCTTCGTGTTGCATCTCTATAAGATTCTAAACTTAAATACGAAGTTTGATATTTTACTAACTCTTCGTTTTTGAGTTATCGTGTTCAAAGACATACGAACATACACACACCTTTTTCTAAAAATGCCTTTTTTGGATACAGGAGACCCTAAAACGTGTATTTCCGGTGAAATCTCTCTATCCAATTTTGGTGGAGTGCAATACTCTCTCTAAACAATATTTACATAGTACGTGAAGAGAAAGTAAAAAATGCAATCTCTAAACTGAAAGCACGAAAGGGCAAAGAACTTGTGGACATATTTCAGTTCATAAATTTTACGAGCATTTTGCCATTCATCAAATGCTAGATTAATGACATATATGTCAGTCTGAAATCCCACACATGCAACCTTCGCTTTTGTTTCCTGTCTGGGATTCGCGAGTACTATGTCGTTAGCAGATGTTATAACGATACGTAAACAAAGTACAATTGTTGTCACGCGAATTTCAACAAGCAGCTAGCTTCTGCTTGATGTGCGATCAGCAGGGTTCCTATTTTAGCGGAATAACATGTAACCTTAATTTTTAAATCCCTCAAAATGTTAGTTGCGAGGATTTTAAACAGCATGCACTTGTAAATGGATTATTTTCATTGGAAAATAATATTAAGAGTAACCATAAAAAAAAATTATGTGTTCCATTCATATGACTTTCTCTACACCTCTGTAACAAATTATTATTAAAAAGCTTATTGTTCTAGCTACTTCATACTAATCGAGAGAATCATTAGCAGAAGTGCTTTCTTGTAAATAGCGGGGAAATAATGGAATACACTAGAATAAAGTGATATTCAAATCTTTCAAATGGTTGCCATGTGGAAGAAATTCGTCTCTTTGCGTTGCCAGGAGGTGACAAATTCTCCTATGAGAAAAATATAATTACTTTAACATAGAAACCAGTAATAAGGATTATTTAAAAAATAGTCAACTCTACGAAAAAAGTGTATATGACAATTGCATGTTTCAACGAGCTCTACGTATTTTCTGCAGTAAGTTTTTGTGTATCTCTTACAGTTTACCAGTTATACAAAATACAGCAAAATTAGTCCAGAAAAAAGAGGTTCTCAGAGGCTATTCCCAGAAAATTCAAGATAAACATCATATTTGATGTGCGAATATATTTTCTATACGTATTTAATCAAAATTGTTAGCCATTTTTGAGAAATCAAAATTTTAGAATTTTTTCCATATTGAGGTGGGGGTATTTTCGTCAAAATCTTCATGTCAACGCCATGCAGTATTACTAGAACTTTAAAGTATCGGAAGGAGGATTAGGAAGTAATATATTCCACCCAAATTAAAATTACGAAATTAAAACTATTAGGAGTAAAGGAGAGATTTCCTTAAAATATTCTATATCATTGTACAGTAGTGATATTAGCATTAAACAATTTTATATTAAATTAACTTTCAAATTGCAATATTTCATTAAGCTCTTATTCAGGATTATTCTCGTATAATAAATCATAGCCAGAAGTTGTGGCATAATAATTATTGAACCTTTTACTAACAACTGGATCTAATTTTGGCCTTTAATGGGCTAATTTGGCTCAACCTTAGAAAATATATTAGGTACCTTATAAATACACACACATATATTTTAATTTACATTCCATATACTGTGAAAATTGGAATTAATACTGCATGCTATAATAGAGAAGCTCTAAAGTTGGATAAATTTACTAATTTCCGGATTATGATACTTGCTAAGAGTACCATAAGCTAAATATACAATAGTTCCCAAATATCATGCCTCCTATTATAAGAGAGGTACAATTAATTATATTTCATATATAATGCAGTATAAAATAAAAAGTATAATTGACAAGCATACTTCTTATTAAATCTTGCATCCAATATGAAATACAGAGTTATTTACTCTCATATAATATGGGGCTCAAAATTAGGAAAATCTTGTGTACTTAGGACTACCTTGCTCCTGGTGGCTTCATGTTATTGAAATGTCATAAACTACTAGATTTCCCCTCTATTTGACCTATTTTATGTAATATGAGTGCAATAATTCCAGTGTTCACATTAGGTAAAAAATTAAATAAAATGTGTATATATTTCCTATAAAATATTTTCAAAGTTGGTCCAAATTAGCCCGTTAATGGAAAAATTAGATCTAGTTAGTGATAAAAGGTTCAATAATATACTTTTAATTACACTTGCTAGCTATAATTTATGAGGTAAGAATATTCATGAATTTGAGTTTAATGCAATATTATATCTGAAATTTAATTTAACCAAAAAGTGTCCAGAATTAATGCCACTACTGTATAATATTTTATAAAGTACGGGGGAAATAAAAGAAATTAATGAATCATTCGAGTTTAAACTTCTACCCTTGAAATATCGGGTAAGCCATGTAGGCATTTTAATAAAGATCAATTTATAATTGGTTGTACAACACATCCATTAAATAGCGAAGATCCAAAAATGTAGGCTATACAACTTTCAGGATAAGGAAAATTAACTTCTGAAAATTGCTCTACACCAAAAACCGAAATAAATAAGATAAAATATTCAAACATCTGCACTTCGCATTGGAGACGGCAGCTCTGCGTGTTTCGCAACTGGTACAATTTCCGTTTGCGACACATAGACTGGTTAGAAAATGTCCGCGTTTTGCCCAGACAGGAAATGGAAATGTCGGATGTCTTAACATCCAAGCCTTCGGGCTCATTGACGTTACCATTAATTCAATTGCTTCTATGTTACTAGGTCTAGGATATAGAAGCTACAGAAGTAAAACACTGAGCACAAAAAGATAAGCAAAACTGCTGTTTTTGTGACTATGTACACTGTCACACACTAAAATGTATTTATATCTGTTTTACATATTTATTTAAATGCATGCTTTTCCACCCACTTCTTGTTAACCATGTTAAATGTAGTCGTTTTACATTTTGTAGTCGTCACACAGTATATCGAGATGATTGATACCATGGTCAGTTGTTAGTAAAGGACTGCCATGCTCACGATTTTTTACATTTTTGAAAGCCTTTTTTTAATTCAAAATTACAAACCAAAGTATTCGTAAAGGCGTAGTATAGCATTAACTTTATTCAATTCAGATCTTGCCGATTTAAAATTATGAAGTAAAAATAAGATACCTAAAACTGTCATATGAAACGCAAGAATTAAGAAACAAGTAGAAATGGAAGATTCATGAAATTGAAGATGTAGAATTCACGGAGATTATAAATCAAGCTGATTCCCCCAGTCTAATTTTATTTAATTTTTATGGATATGATTTGAAAAACCTGGAGGGCTATGCAATAGAACATAGAACTATAAGTTTTACCTTCTCTGACATGTATGTACAAAGTGCATAGTAGATGGAGAAGGTATTGTATTCCATAAAATAATTGGTATAGATTTTCCAATGAAAATGTATGTTTTAAGAGCCCCTGAAGAAAAAAAAATATTTTTTTGGAAATATAAGTGTGTGTGTGTATGTGAGCGTGTCTCTGTGGATAACAATAGTCAAAAATGAAAAGTCAGTTAACCATCAAGCTTGGTATTTACGTTCAGTATCTTCCAAGGATGCGGCACGAAGATTTTCAAAAACTTTCCCCCACACTTAACTACCCTTTATAGGGAATATTTTTCGATTTTTTTATTATCTCCAAAGTGGTTCTATCAATTTGGATTAAAGTGCCATATGTCATGTGCATGGACCACATCAGATTTTTCAGATCCTCACTGTGGGTATACAACACCGAACCAAAATCTGAGCGTTGTTAATCAAATCCTCTGTGGTACGAAAAGATAGCTGCCAACGCCAAAAACGGTTCATCATCAAAACTCCTAATGGTCAGTGTGCATAACAGTTACCTACCCAGGAACAAAACCGCCTGTCTGACACACGCAAAAGGAAATAACAAGTTAGGCTGTAAGACCCAAATCACGGGCTTTAACAGTGTTTTCATAAACATACCGACATGGTGCAGAGTGGTTAGCTAGCATTAAGCGATTCTTTGTGTTATGAAATCCCGCTAAAGAACCTGTACATCTTTAATTATTTGCTTATTTTTCCAACCTACAATTTCATCACAACGGACAGTGAATGAAAGGAAATGTCTAGGAAAATAAGCTGGGATCCCTTTGCCGCTAAACCATATGCTAAATGCAAATTAAATTTGTGATCTTCAGAATGGACGCAAGGAACTGATAAAAAAACAACAGGTAAGAATACTATGAGAACACTACTAATGTATTGTAAATAAAGTTAAACAAAAATAAATACCGTTGTACTTTATTTTATTGTGTTTAACTCGTAATACTGTATGAAACATTTGTGCGTTTAACCGAAAATTCTAGTTATTATTTACATGTTGAGAATTTACTATTTGGATATTTACAAAATGATTAGGACAGGTAATAAGTACAGATACTCGTGGTTAGGTCAAAATATGTATGCCGCGCATCCTAGAGCAAACTTGAAACTATTCGAGTCACAAAATGTATTTTGAATAGCTAGCACAGGTTTGCAGATAACAAACAAAGAAAAATCCATTTGTTTTCATGATACGTGTTTGCCAAACACACCTTTTGAGCTGCGAGTATGTGGTCATTATACACTAGTGCTTCGTGCGCTGCGTAATCTCGATACCATATATTTCATTTAAATTGACGCAAATCTGTGCAGAAATGCATATTTCGTTACAGACATAAAGGGAACTGCGACAATCAAATGCTTGAGAATTAGATGCTATACGTCAGTCTTAAACTTCCGTACCTTTCCAGGCAATCGCGAGAAAACTGAAATTCGAGAAGATTAAAAGAAGACTAAAAACAATTCGAATTAATAACAGATTGCTCATAAATTGATTATGTCGCAAAAATTATATGGAATAATTTGTATATTTTAAACGTATGTAAAAGTTTTGTGTAGTAAATGTTTGCCTATGGATTAATGCATATCAGTTATACAATATTATATAAAATTCGTTTGAATGAAATGGTTCGCATAGCCTGTTCCGAGGAAATTCAAGATACACGCTTTATTTGTCAAATAAATATGACATTTTAATCAGTTGTGGAGCCATTTTTGAGAAAAACCAAATCTTAGAATCTTCCAATAAATGAGTAATTGGGGTGGGAAGATTTTTTTTTCTCAGTCTACGCGACAAATCTTTATAAATAGATACCAATCCTGATACATAACCATCAGCGCCCGCCTGGGTAGGGTGGTGGTAACGTGTCTGCCTCACATTCAAAAGATCGTGAGTTCGAATCTCGCTTAGGGAGAGTTACCCGGTTAAGGTTTTTTCGGGGTTTTCCCTTATCCTGAGAAGACGAATATCTTTAAGCTCCATGGACCCCGAGATTATTTGAGCATCATTTTACCAATTTCATTCATCGTCTGATATGACCAACCAGGTTAAAGAACGTTAAACTGTATATCAGGTTTGGTGGCTATCCGATTGTTCATTTTTGCTCTCTCCACCACGTTCAATGTACATAAGAAGTAGATATGGTATTGTATTTCACCCAAAAATTCGATACCGAGATTTCACCGTAAATATATATTTTGGAATCCCATGAATAAAAAAGAAAAAAAAAAACATTTTTAGAAAATAGTACCACTCAAAAATAAAAATGTATATTTAAAGTTTGTATTTAAGTTCTAGATCTTGCAAGGATGCAACACGAAGATTTTCAGCAACCCCTCCAAACTTTATTAGTGTGTTGGACTGTTATTATGGTGCGCTGGGTTCACATTCAGTGTAAGGTTAATTATTTCTCACCCTCTATGAATACAGGTATTTGAATATAGCATGACCTCCATTACCTGCAAGTAGCTACAATTCAAGAAAATTGTATCAATGGTATACTAACTCGTTATTCGTTTTCATCAATGCATACATCTATGAAGTCAAAAAAGCTGATGTGTTCCATTTACATGATTTTCTCTATATATCTGTAACAACTTATTTTTAAAAAGCCTATTCTTCTGTCTACTTCATGATAATCGAGATAAACATTAGCAGAAATGCTTTTTAGTAAGCAGAAGGGAAGCAAGGGAATATACCAGGCTAAAACGATAGTCAAATCTTTTAAAAGCTGGTTGCTACGTTACTATGCAGGACCAGGAATTGACAAATTCCCCTATGTGAAAAGTTAAAGTATTTTAACATGTTTTGTGTATTAAGTTTTTATTTCTCTTAAGGCTCACTAGTTTTGAAAAATCAAACAAAATTCGTCCAGAATAAACAGGTCTTCAGAGGCTTTCCCCTGAAAATGAAAGATATACTTTTATTTGTCGTTTTAATATCTTTAATATACTACGGTATTTTAATTAAAATCGTTAGAGCCATTTTTGAGAGAATCAAAATTTTAGAAAATTCTCCATGTAAATGTTATTTTGGGGTGGGAGATTTTCTTCAAAATCTACGTGTCGTATCCTTGGTTATACTGTTTTCATATCAGTTGTTACTCTTACCTAGTTACCAAATAACCTCTACATTTTGTAAATGAATATGACTACCAAACTACCAGTAAACGCGAAATGAAAGAATAGTTTTAAAATTCAAATTATTCTAAAGCATCCATACAAACAACACTGCAATGGCATTCGGTTCATTCTCTGCCACAAAAAGGACGTTCCAATTAATGGTCCATGCAGTTTTTAAGTACAGCAAAACATTTTTCGTTATATTTCTGATGAGATTTTTTTGTATGGTCTGTTGTACTTTATAGATTATACTAATGCATATTATATTGTGTCGTGACTAAACCTCATAGAAAAATTAGATAAGTTGCTTCAGTGAAAGTCAAAGAGATTCTACAGAATGTGGAGTTTGCATCACGTAACTGCCAGACCTCTGTGAAAGTAATTAGCAAGTGGAAAATATTATGTATCATATTCAACTTTAAAATTAATGCGTTACAAAATCTATTATTATATCAGGGCTTCTAGGCGCTCCGGACTGGAAAAGTCATTGTCACTTCTTAAATGAGTAAACATTTGCTGTAAACATTTTAGTGCGAGTGGAGTTCCATCTTGTGCACAAAATGTTATTACAAAACCTCATAGGGCAACTCATTTGTTTCATTGACAACCATTGAAAGAAATGTTATTGCCGTTTACACAGAGGTAGAATTTGTAAATAGCATAGATTTCTTGCTTTATTACTTTCTCTAGCCTCGCAAGTATAATGTACATAGTGGATAGAGAAGGTATTGTATTCCATCTCAATGTTAAGATTTCAGCGGAAATATATGTTTTAGGGTCCCGTGAATCCGATAAAAAGTATTTTTACATTTCTCTACACGTACTATGTACATAGGGTATAGAGAAGGTGTTGTATGTGCCCAAAGATACGATACCGAGATTTCACCAGAAATATGCGAAAAAATCATTTTTAGCAAAAGGTCCGAGAGTGTATCTGTCTGTCAGTGGACAGCATAGCTCTAATACCAAACTTTAGTATTTAGGTTTAGTATTTTCCAAGCGACACGAAGATTATCAAGAAACCACCCCCCCTCCGCCACAAACTACCATTTACATTAAAAAAAATTTCGAAAGTTTTGATTTTCTGAAAAATGGCTGTAACGATTTTGATTAAAATCCCGTATATCAAAAAAATATTTGCATCTCTAATAAAATGTATATCATAAGACCTCTTTATTCTGGATGACTACTATACCATAAGAGATAGACAAAGCCTTATGTAAAATATATAATAAATATGTGTATATATATATATATATATATATATATATATATATCCTCAAAACACACAATTCATGTCCTCTACGTTTTTAATGTGGAAAACCCGTTTCTGAGATATTCCATGTTATCGGTTTCAGTTGTAAAGTACTTATATTTTTCTCAGACAGGAAGTTTCCGATTTGTTTGTTCTACTCCTGGCCAAGCAAAGAAGCGATTTCCAATGACAATCGCATAACGACAGCTTTTAAAATATTTGACTATCAGTTTAGCCTAGCGCATTTCCTTAGTTTCCTTCTACTTATAAGGAACTAACTAATAAGAGCATTCTGCTAATGTTTATCTCGATTAGCATTGTGCAGAAAGAAGGAACATCTTTTATAGAGCAAGTCGTGTGAGTGTAACAGAGCAGATTTTTCTTAATTTATATTTACATATTTGTTTTGTGTGTTGTGTGTGTGTGTGTTTTTTTTTCACAAGTTTATAAGCTACCGTCAACTAAATAACCGCTTTTATAGTATAGTTTAATCGTGCAAATATGAGCGGATAACCAAAACCAGGTGCAGTAGGTATTGCTAAAATTCTCCATATTCTTTACAATGTCCTTCATGGTGTTCTGATATTATTCTCTGGGCTCTCCCTCAATTAGTACGTGCTTATTGATAACGAAATCATTCACTGTTTCCCATTGCGCATCAAGATATACCAGGGAGTTGATTATGATCTACTTACTGCCATCACGTGTTTTACTTTCTCTACACGTACTATGTACATAGTGTATAGAGAAGGTGTTGTATCACACCCAGAAATTCAAAATCGAGATTTCACCAGAATACGCATTTTAGGGTCCCCTGTATAAAAAAAAAAAGAAAAACATTATAGCAAAACGACTGCGTGTGTGTAAGAGAGAGAGAGAGAGAGAGAGAGAGAGAGAGAGAGTGTGTGTGCGTGTGTGTGTGTGTGTGTGTGTGAACACGATAACTCAAAAACGAAAAGTCAGCGAAATACCAATATTGAAGTTAAGTTTATTCCAAGACTTTCAGGAACATCCCCCCCTACCCAAACCACCGTTTACATGGAATCATTTTCGAAAATTTTGATTTTCTGAAAAATTGTTGAACGATTTTGATTAAAAAACCGTATATTCAAGATATTTACACGGTAAATAAAATTATGTTTTGAATTTTCTGGGAATAGCCTCTGAAGGTCTCTTTATTGTCTCTTATGAATTTTGCTGGAATTTGCTTAAGTGGTAAACCGTAAGTAATAGACAAGAACCTGCTACAAAAAAAAAAAAAAAAAAAAAAAAAATATGTAGATGTCGTTAAAACACAAAATGTATGTCATACGTATTTTTAGATATTCCTTGTTTTTTTGTTTCAGTTTTAAAATACTTAAAAAATTTTCACTTACGCGAAATTGTCAACTCTTGGCAATGACAAGAAACCAGTTTTCTTCCACTTGGCAACCAGCTTTTAAAAGATTTTAATATCGTTTTAGCAAAGTATATTTCATTATTTTACTTCTACTTACAGGAAATCATTTCAGCTAATGTTTATCTCGATTAGCATGAAATATATAGAAGAATAATCTTTTTAAAAATAATTTGTTACAGAGCTGTAGAGAAATGCTATGGAACACATCAGATCTTTTAGGTAACAACTGTGGTTCGTAGCTGCGGAAGTTCAAAATTATTATCCTCTTTCAAACCTGATAGTGGCTTAAGGAATGACTGACTGAAGCTATCTGGGTACTAAAAATTAAACAATGTCTAACTTAGGACGTGTCAACTCAAAGACAATACAACTATGCAAGAAGATCCTACAGATTCTTCAAACGCTGTAGCGCACCAAATATGTGCAAGCATACAACAATCAAATCATCTTGTAGAGGAATCCAAATGAATGGTATTCTTTCTATGCGGTAGTTGAAGTTTTGTACTCTATCCAAAACTTATATCCAGATTTAGCTTGAAATGTAAACTTCGCGGTTCTCTGAATCCCTCCAAATGCACGCATAGGGGGGAAAACAAAGTTTTATGTGATTGAATGTGTGACAAAAGTAACTCAAAAAGGAAAAGTCTAAAAAAACAGCAGATTTCGTACTTAAGGTACCTTATGCATCTCTGAACTTTGACTAAAAACTGTGAAAACTTCAAATTAATTAAATGTTCATTGAAAAGCTAAATATAGCTTCAGATTTAGCATACTATTATTTGACTAAACATGCTTGAAACATTGAAGTTATTCAGCAAAATTCATTACTATCACATTATTGCGTTTTAAGAATTTTTAAACATTTTAATGTTGCTCTAACGTGTTCCATATAAGTACGCTACCATTTCATAATTTGAAATAATTTCTGGGTTTAAAATATGAATAAATTAAATATGTAGAACTCTCTCTTTATAATTAATATATTTGATTGTGTCTTTAAACTTTTCAGATATTTTATATGCAGTATGTAGTTTGGCATTGGTGAAAATTGTGGTTTTAAGTTTTTTTTAGAGAGGCATAAAAAATATTTACCTTGTTAACATACTGTTCGTTGCTAGAGTCATATCAGCAATTTCGGTGTACCGCAATTTCGTCCCGCAGGAGTTCATTTACATGTCAGTAAATCTATCGTCATGAGGATGTATCTTTTAAGCACTCTTAAAATCCATCGGTCTGGGCAAACTTTTAATCCGTGGCCTTAAAATTATAAGGCATGCGAGCGGCGGGGGAATCTTGGGATCCTCAAAATTGGTATCGTCAGTAAAATTCGATACCGAATTGTTGGATGCCGTAAGTCCGCTACCTTAGTGGAAAATAAATAACTAATATCTAACAATAATACTTATAATAGTTATTATTATTATTATTATTATTATTATTATTATTATTTTATAAACGAGGGTTGGGGCAAAAGTCATGGCAACTGTTTTTTTTTCCTTGTAGATACGTGGATATATGTGTCGAGTGGAAACTCTGTAGGCATAGCAAGTATGCAGAACAACAGATGGCTCTTTGATAACTGGTAGTAGCGCAGCGAGGGCTGCGAAATCAGTCAGTTGGTGAGTGTCGTCCGAGATGGAAGTAACCCGTGTTGAGCAGCGCGTTTACATTAAAATAGCCATTCTCCGAGGGAGAAATGCGATGGAATGTCACAGTGATTTGGTGGAAGCCCTTGGGAATAATGCCATACCATACCGTAAAGTAGCACGGTGGGTAGGAAAGTTTCAGCAAGGACGTGTGTCAACCAGTGATGAGAAACGTTCGGGACGACCTGTCAGTGTGCCGACCGACGTGGCACGTGCCGTCATCGAGCAGCTCCTGGACGAAGGCAGGCAATGGATGCCACTGGTGTTAGAGAGGGCAAGTGGCATCGAGAAACGCACTGTCCACAGGACCTGCAAATACGCAAAATCGGTGGGTACCGCATGCACTGACAAAAGCTCAAAGGTGGGTGCGCTATAGAATATGCTCCGACCACCTTGCATGCTGGCAACAGGACGGCGATCAACTCTTGTCACGAATAAGAGTTTTGGGCCAGGGCATACGAACCTGAACTGAAACGTCAATCCGCGGAGTGGCGGCATGCTGGATCACCAAGGAGAAGCTCCATCAGAATCATTCCCCAGTCAAAATGACGGTGATCATCGCGTATGACGTCAGGGGTGTTGTTGTTTGCCATTTTGTTCCACATGGCAGAACAGTGACCGCACAGTACTACAGGGATTTCCTGGTGCGACAGGTACGACGTGGCGTTCGGGAGAAATGTCCGTTTCTTGTGGACAGTGCATAATCCTGCACGACAATGCAAAACCACATAAAGCAGAGTGTGTGGAGCAGCTACTGCGACGTTGGAGATGGGAAGAATTGGAGCACCCACCGTACTCTCCCGACATTTCGCCCTGTGACTTTGATCTCATTCGAAAGATTAAGATAAGTGGTTTGCAACCCGAGAGGACATTGCTAAAGCTGTGCGCGAATAGAAGACCCGATTCACACATGGTGTTGCAAATGCTGCGGTAGTTGGTTTTCAGCACCTCCCACATTGTTGGCAGCGTGTGGTGGCAGTAGTAGGAGACTACTTTGAAGTTCTTTAGGCCCAAATTTGCCATGTCAACCGTATGTGTACTATGTTGTCATTCTTTTGCACCGTGAAGGCCATATTTCCCTGTATTATGCCGTCATAAATTAATGTGTTGCGATATTCAGTGCTATTCATTGTCCACACATGTAATTAACATCTTTTCCTTTCGTCTGTGTATGTCACATTTTCCAACCGGACTGGAATTTTCAAGAAAATAAATAGTTGCCATGACTTTTTCCCCAACCCTCGCATTATGATACTTCAATTGACCCATGCTCAGGGGATAGAGCACCTGCTTGCCTTGCGAGGGACAATTTGTGGGGGTAGGATTTGTATTCTTTAACCAAGAATATTTTTGACGTCCCAAGAATCTGTAATTATGAATGACAGTGTGAAAGTGTGCGTCTATGTTTAAAAATTGTTACACTGGGCCATAATAATATTTTGTGGAAACGCACAAGTTTAAGAGAAAGCCCAAGTCGGGATCTGTACATAGGTAAAGGCAGGATTAAGGTGAACCTTCAAATTAAAAGAATTCAACCCAATTTCACCCATTTGCTTAACATTTAGCACCTTCTGTACACAATATACAAAATTATTAACAAGAGGCTCAAATAAAAATCTTTTAGGCCACTTCAGGCCGGTCAAATAGCCTACCATGAATCAGGAACGAGAAGGTTAGTACATTTTGCCAAGTTAAAGCCAGAAGAGTACAAGATTAATTATAATACATTAGAAAAACTGAAAACTCGCTCTATTATCTTGCAGCACGGCACAAGTGGCGTAGAAGAAATGTACCCTCTTGGCGCTGTCCCCGTTGAATGGTGAAAAACCAACTGAAGCAAGGCGAGTTGCCAAAACACCCCCCCCCCAGTAGGAGAGCTCGTGACGTCTCCAGGCATGTGAAGCAGTGTAGAAATTCTAAGTATCAATATAGCAGATCGACGGAGGCGCTGCAAGTGGAGTGTTGATAAACAAATGGATCCAGTAGCTTTCACCGTGTAACGCATAGTTACAAACTGTACAAGTGCAAATAGTAATAAAATTGACACTATTGCCATGAGGAATTACTCCAAAAGAAGACCTGTGTATGACCTAGATGTTAAAGTCGGCAAATGAATGGGGGGAGGGGGACAGAAGTTAATTAACACGTTAGTAGTTTACACTTAGAACTGTATAAGTTACTTGTCGTCGTTGGAAAAATAAGTTTTGGTAAGCAATATGTATTTAGTTATTCCACTAACCTTACATGACATTCTTCCGGTATAGAGTACAATTTAGGTAGAAAAATGTTCTATGTTCCATTCATGTGGCTTTTTCTGTCTGTTTTGCAAACAAACCATCGTTACAAAAGGCTATTCTCTTATCTACACCATGCTAATCAAAAGAGGCACTACCAGAAATGGTCTTACTACTTAGTTTCTTGTAAGTAGAAGTGAAATAGGGGAATACAATATGTTAAAGCAACATTAAATCTTTTAAAGCTCTAGCTTTGCGATTTTCACTTAAGTTCGGTTTTTCCATGATGGCTAGGAGTAAATAAATGTGAAACGAATGAGGATTCCATTGAAAGGGAGTTTAGGATGCTTTTTCTTCTTCTTCTTCTTCTTTTGAAAATCTTCGGTTCTCATCTTTGGAAAATACTAAAGTTAAATACCACATAAAGTTAACACACACATCTACTGACCTTTTTCTAAAATATATATTTATGGAATTGGAGGTCTTCAAAACATGTATTTCTAGTGTAATCTCGGTATCGAAACTTTTGGTGGAATACAATACCTTTTATACCTACTATGTACATTGTACATACGTGTTTAAGAAAGTGAAAAAGAAGAACTAAAGATGATGCAAAATTCTGTACATTATGTGTCTTCCTGAAAATGTTATGCGCCCTAAGGGTTTAACTTTCAAAGCACAACGAATGTGTAAAAGTCCAAACTCTACTCTGCGACAAGGTTTTGTTAGTCACGTTGCCTAACCTGAAAATAAATTGAATTCATTAAGCCATATTTTTAAACGTACTAAGAAAGCAGTTACGCTGGAAGTAGCAAAGCTGGGTTAAGTGAGAGAGGAAATGTTTTTGTCAGCATACCAAAATTGTTTTGGCAGTCGTCCTAAATGGTACATATGAAAGTCATTTCGTCACTAACGCTCAGCTTAGAAAAGACTTGGGATTACGTAATAGCATGTAAACTCATCTTAAAGACACCACCAACATAGTTATGAGCTTCTTTAGAGGCAAAGAAAAGTTGCAAAACAAAGCAGTTGGAAGATTTAGGCTTGTAGAGATTTTGTAGTTATATCCCTTGTTTCATAGGTTCTCTGAAAGAGGTTTCCATAGCGAACGTAATGCATCTTCATCTTCTTCTGCTTCACTAGAATCAGCATATCAGAGAGCAATAATAATAATAATAATAATAATAATAATAATTATTATTATTATTATTATTATTATTATATTATTAATATTGTTATTATTGTAAATAAATACTAAAACCTGTGGAAAACATTTTAGTATGTAACGTCTCCTATAACATGTTAGATCTTCCAGAAGAATTCAAGAGTGGAGAGATGAGAGTTTCCCATATTTCTAAAATAACTTAAACTAAAAATTTTAATGGAGCAGGAATACAAACTTTTCAGCATACACCAGTTATTATATATATCTAATCTCAGTCATTGGTCCATGATTACGTAATTATAAAAGGGGATTCAATGTATGTATTATTACTTTCTCTATACGTACTATTGGAATTGTGTATAGAATAGTAATTGTATTGCACTAAAAATTCGATACCGGAAATGCATGTTTTGAGACCCACTGAATACCAAAAAAAGCATTTCTAGAAAAGGAGCAGTGTGTGTGTGTGTGTGTGTGTGTGTGTCTGTCTGTCTGTCTGTCAGTGTGTAAGTGTATGTGTTTTTGTGTGTGGATATTATAGCTCAAAAACAAAAAGTCCACTAAACTTTGTATTTAAGTTTAATATCTCCAAAGGATATGACACGAAGACAACTGCACTTTCCATAGAAACATTTTCTCAAAATATCAAAATGGCTCTAACGATTTCGAATTAATATATCATATATTAAAGATATTTATATGACAAACTGTAGTATATATTTAATTATCTGGGAATGGCCCCTGAAGACCTCTTTATTCTGGATGAATTTCGCATTACTGGTAAACCGTAAGAGATAGACAAAAAATTACGGAACTAAAATGTAGAACTCGTTAAAACATAATTTATATCATAGGTTTTTTTCATTTATTTAAAAATAAAGATCTGACTGTTTCTGAGGTATTTCTTGTTATTAGTTTCAGCTTTAAAATACTTTGATTTTTCTCACACGGGAATGTGTCTACTCCTAGCCTTATAAACAAAGGAATTTCAACATATCAGCAAGATTTTAAACGATTTGACCATCGCTTTAGTCTATGGTGCTCCACTATTTTCTTCTACTTACAAGGAAGCAAGTGCCCCTGCCTCATATTCAACAGGTCGTGAGCTCGAATCTCGCTTAGGGTGAGTTACCCGGATAAGGTTTTCTTCGGGGTCTTCCCTTATTCTGAGAAGACGAATGTCTAGTAACTTTAAGTTCCTTGTACCCTGAGATAATTTGAGCATCATTTCACCAATTTCATTCATCGTCCGATACGACCAACCAGGTTAAAGAACGTTATACTACATAAAACAGGAAGTAATAAGGGCATTTCTATTAATGTTTATCTGGATTAGCATGATGTAAATAGAAGAATAATCTCTTTAACAATAATTTGCAACAGATGTAGAGAAAGTCACGTGAATGGAACACATCCGATTTTATACTTTCTCTACACGTACTATGTGTAGTGTATTGTAGTGCACCCAAAAATTCGATACCGAGATTTCACCGGAAATACATCTTTTTGGTTCCCTGTAAAAGTACGTGTATGTGCGTGCGGTGCGAGTGTGTGTGTTTGTGGACATCATAGCTCAAAAACGAAAAGTTCAGTATTTTCCAAGAATGCGATACGGATATTTTCAAGAAAATTCCCCCATCCTTGACTAGCCTTTTCATTTTTATTTTCTCAAGAATGAATTTTAACGATTTTTATTAAAATATCGTATATTATATAAATTATATATCTTGAATTCTCTGAGAATAGCCTCTGCAGATCTGGATCAATTTTGCAGAACTGTAAACTGTAAGAGGTAGACAAAACTTACTGAACCAAAAATGCAGCACTCCATATAACACACACTTTTTGTTACATGGACCATTTTCGTGAAGTTGACCGTTTTTTAGATATGTCCTCATGTTTGTTTCAGTTTCAAAATACTGGTACTTTTTTATACGGAAATTTCTCAACTCCTGGGCATCCAAACGAAGGAACTTCACTCACATAGCAACCATCTTTTGAAACATTTGGCTACCGCTTTAACTATGGTGCTCCCTATTTCCCTTCTATTTACAAGGAAAGAAGTAATAAAACCATTTCTGGTAATTTTTTCTCGATTAGAATGACGTAAATGTAAGAATAACCTTTTTAACAATAATTTATTGCAGAGATATAGCGATAGTCATGTGAATGGAAACATAATATTACTTTCTCTACACATACATAGTGTATAGAGAAGGTATTGTAATGCACCCAAAAATTCGATACAGAGATTCACCGGAAATACATGTTTTAGCACACCGTGATTCCAAAAATATCATTTTTAGAATAGTGTCCGTCTGTATGTGTGTGTGTGTGTGTGTGTGTGTGTGTGTGTGTGTGCGCGCGCGTGCCTCTGGGCAGCATAACTCAAAAACGAAAAGTCCGTTAAATACCAAATTTGGTATTGAAGTTTAGTATTTTTCAAGGAAGCAACACGAAGACTTTCAAGAAAATCACCCACCACAAACTACCCTTTACATGGAAACATTTTCTAAAATTTTGATTTTCTCCAAAATGACTCAAACATTTTTGATAAAAATGCCGCATATTAAAGATATTTACAAGACAGATAAAATATATATCTTGAGTTTTCTAGGAATAGCCTCTAAAGACCTCTTTATTCTGGATGATTTTTATTGAACTTTGTATAACCGGTAAACCGTAAGAGATAGACAAAAACTTAGCACACAAAATATTAACATCACGATAAAACACACAATTTATGTCATATACATTTTTTTCGTGGAGTTGAGATATTTCTTTTATTGGTTTCAGCTTTAAAACACATACCTATTTTTCACATACAGGAATTTGTCAACTTCTGTATATGCAAACAAAGAAACTTCAGTCACATAGCAACCAGATTTTGACTATCACTTTAGCCTAAGGTACTCCCTTATTTCGTTCCTACTTACAAGGAAGCAAGTAATAAGGCTATTTTTGCTAACTTTTTCTTGATTAGCATAAAGTAAATAGAAGCATAAAGTTTTTTAATAATTTTTTGCAGAGATGTAGAGAAAGTCATGTGAATGGAGCACATCAGTCTTTTTTTTTTTTTTTTTTTACTAGGACTATTCCTGTATGTATACCAGCTGATGTTATATTGCTGTTCTGTATCTGGTCTAGCTCAGCTGTGACATACCTAATTGTACAGTATTGTGTCCTTCAAAATAGATAGCAAATTAAAAAATCTGATGTGTTACACTCACATGACTTTCTCTAGCCGTTCTACAAACTTCTTACCAAAGATTCTTCTTCTTTCTGCACCTTGCTAATCGAGGTACTCATTAGCACAATGTTCTTATTACTTAGTTCCGTAGAAGTAGGAAGAAACCAAAAGTCAAATTTTTAAAAGCTGTCGTTAGGCGATTGTCATTACAAATCGCTTCTTTTCTTGGCCAGGAGTAGAACAAAAGAAAAACGGACACTCCCATCTGAGAAAAGTATAAGTACTTCACAACTGAAACATAACAATGAGTACCTCGAAAACGGTAAGCTTTACGAGAAAAATGTATATGACATAAGTTGTGTATTTTATAAAAAAAATACTACATTTTTTGTTAGTAAGTTTTTGTCTATCTCATACGGTTTACTAGTTATGGCAAATTAAGCAAAATTCATCCAGAATAAACAGGTCTTCAGAAGCTATTCCCAGAAAATTCAGGATATACATTTTATTTGTCAGGTAAATATCTTTAATATATGATATTTTAATCAAAATCGTTAGAGCCATTTTTAAGAAAATCAAATTTTTCGAAAACAGTTCCATGTAAAGGGTAGTTTGGGGGAATTTTACTCAAAATCTTCGTGTCGCATCCCTGGAATATACTAAACTTAAATACCAGGTTTGGTATTTTAGCTACTATTCGTTTTTGAGTTATCGTGTTCACAGACACACACACACACACACACACACACACACACACACACACACACACACACACACGGACCTTTTCCTGAAAATGCTTTTTATGGATTCAGGGGGTCCTAAAACATGTATTTCCGGTGAAATCTCGACATCAAATTTTTGGGTGGAATGCAATACTTCTCTATCCCTATGTACATTGTACATACGGGGCTAGAGAAAGTAAAAAGGAAACATTCGGATCCCTGACCAAACATCTGAATCAAATATACAGCTACTGAACTTAATTAGACCTTAACAAAACGGAAATAACTATTGTAGTCATTTTGAAAACGGTTTGTCGGAAATTACAGTATACATTCCAGTCACATCGTTGGCTTACAGGGACATCACTAGGAAGATTTCCACAACCACTGATGTCGCCACTAGACATAGAGGCAGGGAAATTACCTCACTCTTTAAATCCACTTCAGTGTAATTATTTTAAGCAAACTGAGATAAAACTACGTATATTAATGAATTTTATGATTTTTTAACAAATATATCTAACAAAATCCACCGCGGGAGAGGCGCTGGAATAATGTGTGTGACTCGCATCCGGGAGGCCGACCAATCTGACTATCCTCTAGTTCCCAAGGTCGCGGGGTCATACCTTGCAGTGAATAATGTTTTTTTCGTACGTAGAAATCCTTAGCATGGCTTCCTTCAGAAAGGAAGTAAAGCCGTTAGTCCCGCGTCGTAGATTTACAAACGTAAAATAACTCAAGCCTGATAAAGAGATATATGAGTAAAATTAGTGGCTTTCCCCCCAGTATAGAATGGGCTACTAAGTTAAAGAGCATTAGTTAAAGAGGAAACATCTATAAAACGCAATTTCCTTTTCTACACCGCCATTCCATGGGCTGATCCCATTCTAAGTGCCATGTGCCATAAACCCAAACTTTGCTTGCTCTTAAACAGGCACTAATCGAAGGCATTGGTTTGTAAGTTCTTAGGAATATAAGTCCTATAAACAAAAGGGTAGTCCTAAGAAGAGCCCGTTTGTGAGACTACACCGGCTTCCACCTCTGTATCAGCATTATTCATTCTTCAGCTTTAGTTACAGCAGGAGTTTATTCTCATTTACTTTGTTTAGTAAATGTTAGATATGAACGTTTACAATTATATGAGTCACGTACAAATAATAGAAAAACAATAGAGAATTATGAAATACCTTATTTGATTTCAATAATCCATGATTAAAAAGTAGCGGCTCCAGATTACGAAGACAGGATTAACCAGCGCCAATCACCTCTCCTTGCCGTCTTATGGGCAGAGATGGGAGACACAGCGGTTGGGCGGTAAGCTATTGTGGCTCTGAGTTTTTAACCTATAATTAAGGTTCAAAATCAAATAGTAATTATTTCTGATCAAATATGTAACGAATAATTAATATATGTTTAATTAGTGAATTAATGCAAATGTTAGTACATGAATCATTAAAATAGTAGATAAAAGAAAGGAACGACATACACAAAATATTTTAATTAGTTGCTGATTTCCATAGTTTAGTGCAGTGACAGATTCCGAAAGGTGACGCACTCCCCTGTATATACATACATGTTTATCTTCCGTATTACACTAGCGACTGTAGGAGAATCCTTGATAAGAATGACACAGGAGGCAGCAGTGAGATATTATATCCTTAGATACTTCCAAAGAACGCTAAAGCAATATAGCATTACGGAGCAATAACCATGTTATTTTTATTTATTTATTTTTTTTTTTTTATTGTTTCATTTGTGTAGCCCCACTCAATGGTCATGTCTGGGGTTTTGACTTGTGAAACTTCTCGTACTGTAGGTATAGAACGTTAGGTTAATCAATTTGTATTACTAAACACTCTTTCACATTCATACTCCCAGACTCTGTGGGGAGGGGGATATGGAATATGTCTGGCTAAAGAAAAATTCTTCGCCCCAGCCGGAAATCGAACCCGGGACCTCCGGGTGAGAAGTAAGCCCGCTGACCACTCGACCATGGAGTTCCGTTTATATCTTTGATAGCCTTCTTTCTAAGAACACGTCTTTTCCGTTATTTTATGTTTTTATTTTATTACTGCTTGGTTACTTTTTAAGAAGATAGATTTTCGTTGCTGTTTTATTTTCTCTTGGGTAATTTTTTTTCATATTGTGACGAGCTTGTTTAATATTGTGGCAATAACCTGTTTTAGCAACGGAAAATGTTTGCAGTAACGAAGCAAAATTGTATACTTTCCTACACTTCTTCTGGCTTTGTTAGGAAAGGAGGTCCTGTATTAACTCTCCTCCTGCTGATTGCGTAAGAGAGAGAGAGAGAGAGAGAGAGAGAGAGAGATTAAGTCTGAGATATAACATTTCTTATAAATACCTCGTCAGGCGAGGAGGTAAAATATATAAAAGAATTTGTGCTTCGATTTGATATTGCGTCAGAGAATAGAGCAGTTATAATCTTCCACAAGATAATTGAATTTCCGGGGAATTAATCAAGTTATTGTTCGGAACATCTTAGTCCTAGAGAGAAAGAAAGTGTATTACGTGAAAGAGAAAGGTAACGAAATATAGTGAATATTTCGGCGATAACAGAAACATTTGGTTCGGAACTATAATCGTCAATAATAATTATAGACGATTCTGTTTATTTAAAAGAAAGAAGGCTTCTCTAATATTGAAACTATTTTGATCTAAGTTCTCAATAAAGCAGAGTTGTTTGAAAGAAAAAGGGAATGTTGTCCTTTCTACAAGTAAGTTCCTGTACGATTTACGCGCCCTGAGTACAAGAGTTCTCAAGAAATGCTCTACCGACTGATTTGGATCCTGGAACAGACAGAGCTTTAACACTACTGCTGCACTACTTAGAATCTCTCGATAAGTTAAAACAATTACAGAGCACGAGCAAAGCAGAAAAGGTTAAATTTTACTCTAATATTATTGCATTTGAAACGAGACATTCATGACAATATATGGGCAGAGACAAATGATCCAAATTACGATATTGTAAAGCATATTACGAATAATAAGTTAAACTGGCTTACTACCTTTCACAAAAGAAATATCCGTAGAACAATACAGCTGAGGTTATAATAATGTAATACTGGAAGGAGAGAAGACGTAAACTCGACAGCTTTCATTATTATCTTCATATAACCTTCTTGTGCTGAGTCGCCTCATTAACGCTTCCCTATTTATGAGCCCATAAACAAATGGACCGATTCAACTGAATCTGCAATTCTTTTAACAAGCCTGCTTGACTATTAATGATTCGTATTATTTCTAATGTTTTCTGAAACCTAGCCCGTTGTAACTTCATTTCACGTCATGTTCAATACTTCATTTAGCTTGTGTTTAACTGTCATTGATCATACTGAGGTTTATTTACTTATTTTTTTCTCCATTTTTCGATGTTGCTGTGATGTTCAATTACGCTGAGAATAACCGGACCTCCCACATTTCCAATCCTGTATGATAAGCTTACTGTCCTACAAAATAATTGACGATCATAAACCACAGGAATGTTACTGCATTTCTCATTATGTAACTTGTTACATCGCGCCGTAAAAATATGATGGCTGAAGCACGAGAATGTTATGACGAATATATTGTGTGGATGGCTCTGTTAAAGTTTGTCAACCGTTAAATTCTGTATTAATCACAGTGATCTGACAGGTCAGCAGATTCAGAATGGCATATGCTTTGTCCTTTGTTAGTCCTAGACACACGGAAAGAAAAGTTGTAACAAAATACTGGGCAAGTTCCTCTAGTCCAAGTCATATAAAATTGAAACATTATTTGAGAGATGAAAATGCATCAAATGCAAATCTCTTTATTTTAAACAATTTATTTTAAACAATATTTTAATTGGCATTAGCCATTTCTGAGATTTACATTATTAATGATTCGATTTTCTCAGTGCTTTGATTATTTTTTAAGTCCGTTTAGTTTATTTATTTATTGTTTAATAACTTTTATACGGCATCAGCCATTTCCGATATTTACGTTATTAATGACTCGATTTGCTCAATACCTTAAGCCCGTCTCGGTAGCGTGGGGATAACATGTCTGCTTCACATTCAAGAGGTCGGGAGTTCGAATCTCGCTTAGAAAGAGCTGCCTGTGTGAATTTTTTCTGTGATTTCCCTTATCCTAACAGGACGAAAGTTTTAAGTCCCATGGATCCCGAGATCATGTGAGCATTATTTCACTGATTTAATTCACCGCCCGATAAGACTAGCCATTTTAAAAGACGTCAAGTTTCAAAAACAAAAAATAAAATAAAAAAGTAAAACAAAAAAAGAAAAAATCAATACTTTGATTCTCTTTTAGTCCCGTCAATATTCACTTGTTCCTCGGGAAGGATTTAAAGGAGTGTGGTTAAGATAATATAACTTCTAGTTATTAAGCACTTGACTATTAATTTATTGCATTTCCAAAATGTTGAAGTCCTACTTTACAATTGTATATTAGGAGTATATCTGTAAACAGTGTGTACAATTACATAATAACAGTTGATATTAGGTACACATGCCACAACAAAAGAGTTAACATTAATGTATATAAACAAATAATAAAAACAGGAAGATACTCATTGGAAATGTAAAACATTTATTTACATAACTGTAAGTATTAAGTAATTTAAATACATGGGGGGGATGCAGGTAACTATCTATAATGAACTAAACATATTTTTGACAAATATTTTAAATTCTTAGTTGCAACACAGTTTTCTAGTAGTGTGGTGTAATGATGGTGTGAAAGATTTCTTACAGAAGTGTAAGTGACATTTCCACAGTTGCCATTCCAATTGTATGTACAACAAAGTATGTAATGTAGCTCCTTCTACCCACAATTATTTCGATTAAAATGGAGTATAGAGAGAAATAAAAACTTCAGTAGAGTAGTGCGTACCCCTAATAAGTGACAGAGGGTAGATGATGTGAGTGTATATATAAGTTAATTGTTTGAACACACAATTAAGTGAATCAAACCTTTGGGATGCTTTAAATGCTTATAATACCTTATTTTAAGTGAATATTTTCCTGGGTGAAAAACATTCTTTTGGTAGTGTTTAACGCCCGCTTTAACTACTAATGGCACCGCAGGCGGTGACTCTGATGATACATGAATGATGATGGAGCACCGGTGGAATGCGATGGCAACCGGAGTACCCGGAGAAAACCCGCCCCAGCGCCGCTTTGTCCACCACAAATCTCATATGCGGTCGCTTGGGATCGAACGTCCGGCCGTCTAGGTGAGAGTCGAGTGGTCTAACCACTCGGCCACGGCGCGGCCCATGAAAACCAGAAATACCGATTCTGTTTAAGGCAGTTTTTTTGCGTTCTCTTGTTCGAATGTATAAAGTACAAAGTTATTGTATTCCACGCAAAAAATCGATGTCGAGATTTCATAGGAAATACGAGGTCGTGCTGTAAAGCAATACCTCCGATTTTTTTCCCCGGTAACACATTTTATGTTTGGAATAAAACAAACCGTAGTATCATTCTACGTCATTATTGTTCATGTATACATATTTATTTCTCAACATAATCACCCTGGCGACGAACACATTTCTCCCGAGAGACCAGTTTGTGTATACCGTCACTCAGAAGGTTTGATTTTGTTGACGGAGCCATATCCTCACCTCTGCTTGCACTGTTTTATCAGTACCAAAGTGAACCCCTCGAAGGTGTTCTTTAAGTCTAAGAACAGATGAAAATCGGATGGGGCCAAGTCGGGACTGTATGGAGGATGATCGATGACAGTGAACCCAAGGCGTTCGATTCTTGCAGATATTGCAGCGACGCAAATTACTGATGTTGATGCACTCGTCACTGTACACAGCTTTCATTCTTCTATGCATTTCAATTGAAGGCACGTTTTCTGCAGTTAGAAACTCGATCTTTTTTCTGATGTACCGACATAGTCGCGTTCACACCGCCATGTTTCACGCTACAAATCGGAGCTCTCTAGCGGCAGAGAGTTATAACTTGTGTAAGGGTAGCGGGAAGGATGACCAAGTAATATGTATGACATGTGTTACGTCCAACGATATTACAAACAGAATAAAAAATGTTGGGGGCATTACTGTTCAGCACGCCCTCATATATTATGTTTTGGGGTCCTCAGAATCCGAAAAACACATTTTTACTTTCTCTACACATACTATGTACATAGTGTATAGAAAAGGTATTGCAATCCACCCAAAAATTCGATACGAAATTTCACCGGAAATATATGTCTTAGGGTCCCCTGTATCCAAAAAAAGCATTTTCAGAAAAAGGTCTGTTTATGTGTGTGTCAATGTGTCCGTGTGTCTGTGAACACGATAACTCAAAAACGAAAAGTCGGTAAAACACCAAAGTATTTAGTATAAGTTTAGTATCTTCCAGGAATGTGACACGAAGATTTTGAGAAAAAGCCCTTTCCATGAACATTTTGATTTTCTTAAAAATGACTGTAACGATTTTGATTAAAATATCGTATACTAAAGATATTTACCTAACAAATAAAATTTATATTTTGAATTTTCTGGGAATAGCCTCGGAAGACTATTCTGAATGAATTTTACGGAATTTCGCATACTGCTAAACCGTAATAGATGGACAAAAACGTGCCACACAGAAAATGTTGATCACGTTAAAACACAGAATTTATGTTATAATCATTTTTTTTGAGTAGATTGTTTTTGAGATATTCCCTGTTATTGGTTTCACCTTTAAAAAACCACGCACTTCTCATCTATGAATTTGGCAACTCCTGTCCATACAAACAAAGCAACTTCAGTTACATAGCAACCAGCTTTTGATTATCACTATGGTACTTCCTTATTTCGCTTCTACGTACAAGGAAGCAAGTAATAAGACTATTTCAGCTATTTTTTTCTGGATTAGCATGAAGTAAATAGAAGTATGGAGTTTTTAACAATAATTTGTTGCAGAGATGTAGAGAAATGCATGTGAATGGAACTCATCAGATTTTTTATATTTCTTTTCTTTATTTGAGACATTATTATTTATGTAAGTGGGAATAGTATTCATTTTTTCTTTTCAATTAAAATTTTAAATTCTACCTGCGGCTTTGGGGGGTTTCCCGGGTCACTAGGCGAATACTGGAGATGACTCATCACTACCCCAAATTTCCTGTCCCTTCATTTCATTCCTCTTTTAGGGTTGTAAGTGTCGACGAGGGCTGCGGCAGAGGCGTCATTTCGTGAAGGTGACTGCACTCTAGAATACAGCTCTTAACGACTTGGTATTTCTCTTCTGATTACCAGGAAGCAAATAATAAGACCCTTTTTGCCATTATTTCTTGATTAGCTTTAACTAAGTAGAAGAATAAGCTTTTCAACAATAATTTATTGCCGAGATGCAGAGCAAGTCATGTAAATGGAACACATCAAAAATGTTTATTTCTCTAGTCCCGTACGTACAATGTATATACATAGTGGATAGAGAAGGTATTATATTCCACCCAAAAATTCGATACGGAGATATCATCGGAAATACATCTTTTAGGACCCCCTGAATAAAAAAAAAAAACGTTTTCAGTAAAATGTCTGTGTGTTTGTATGTGTGTCTGTGTGTGTGTCTGTGGGTACATTGCTCAAAAACGAAAAGACGGCTAAATATCAAACTTGGTATTTAAGTTTGGTATCTTTCAAGAATGTGACACGAAGATTTTCAAGAAAATTCCTCCCACCCCAAACTACGCTTTAGATGTAAAAGTTTTCGAAAATTTTGTTTCTCTTAAAAAACGGATGTAACGAGTTTGATTAAAATGCCACTTGTTAAAGCCATTTCCATCACAAATAAAATGTATATATTGAATTTTATGGGAATAGCTTCTGAAGACCCGTTTATTCGGATAAATTTTGCTGAATTTTGCACAACTAACAATCCGTAAGAGATAGACAAAAACTTACTGCACAAAAAATGTGGATTTCGTTAAGACGCACAATTTATGTCACATGTCTTTTTTCGTGGAGTTTACCATTTTCGAGATATTCATTGTTATTAGTTTTAATTGTGAAGTACTTATACTTTTCTCAGACCGAAAGTATCCGTTTTTGTTTTGTTCTACTCCTGGCCAAGCAACGAAGCGACTCGCAATGACAATCTCATAACGCTTTTAAAACATTTGGCTGTCACTTTAGCACAGCACATGCCTTTAGTTCCCTACTACTTATAAGGAGCTAAGTAATAAGAACGTTCTGCTAATGTTTATCTCGATTAGTATTGTGTAGAAAGAAGAGTAATCTTTAGTAAGAAGTTTGTTTGTGACCAGCTAGAGAAAGTTATGTAAGTGTAACAATCAGACTTTTATAAAAAGGTGTGTCTGTGTGTGTCTGTGAACAACATAGCTTAAAAACGAAAAGATCCTTAAATACCAAACTTGGTATTTAGATTTAGTATCTTCCATGGGTGCGACTCGAAGATTTTCAAGAAAATCCTCCCTCCACAAACTAACCTTTACATGGAGAATTTTTCGAAAATTTTGATTTTTTCTAAAATGGCTGTAACACTTTTGATTAAAGTCTCGTATATTAAAGTTATTTACATTCCAAATACAATGTATATCTTGAATTTTCTGGAAATAGTCTCTGAAGATCTCTTTTGCTTAACTACTAAACAATAAGAGATAGACAAAAACTTACTACACAAAAATGTAGATCTCGTCAAAACACACAATTTATGTCCCTAATGTTTTTGTTGTGGAGGTAACCGTTTCCAAGTTATTCATTGACATTGGTTTCAATTGTAAAGTACTTATAGTTTTCTCAGACAGGAAGTGTCGGTTTGTCTTTTGTTGTACTCTGGCCAAGGAAAGACGATTTGTTTTGATTATTGCATAACCACAGTTTTTAAAACATCCATCACTTTAGCATAGCACATTCCTCTAGTTCCCTTCTACTTATAAGTAATAGTAAGAACATTCTGCTAATGTTTATCTTGATTAGCATTGTGTAGAAAGAAGAATAATTTTTCAAAGAATTTTTTTTAGAGCAGGTAGAGAAAGGCATGCGAGTGTAACATATCAGATTTTTAGTACAAAGATTCCATAGTTTTATTGAGACAGTTTCAAGTTACATAATTTTCATTATTTCCCTTAAAGAAAATTACATTGGAACGTTGAAGTTCGTAACTAAATTTTTGTAGTTCGTAACTAAATTTTTAACGTCGTTTTTGGTTCGTACTTTTCTTACCGTTACCTTCATCTTTTGAAAAGTTTACCATCAAACCACTTAGCAGCAGCTCCATCACTTTGTGTTTAATGGAGACATATTTCTTTCTACAAGTTCTTCTTTCACTCATCCAGAAAGGTGACATTTTAATATGGCAAAGTAAGGAAGGGCGTAGCATCCGCAAATGGGTTTTTGCTTTGTCAGGCCCAACAAAAAGTTTTCCAACTCCAGGATTTGAATTGCTCCGAGCTGCCATCACTAAGCTTTCGGTGAATGAGATACTTCTTTTTTTAACTTTCAACAAGTGATGACAGTTCAAGGGATACCGGAAACGTACTAAGCATTCCTCCATCAAACGCGAGAGTTATTTATTCTGGGTACACATATGGATATAATATGTACAAATTATTTTATATTATCACATTGTTACTTTCTCTACACGTACTATGCACATAGTGTATAGAGAAGGTATTGTAATGCACCCAAAAATTCGATAACGAGATTACACCGCCAATACATGTTTTGAGACCTCTGATAAAAAAAAAAAAAAACATGTCTAGAAAAAGGTCTAGGTGTGTGTCTGTGAGTGTGTGTGTATGTGCGCGCGCGTGTGACTGTGGGCAGCATAGCTACAAAACGAAAAGTTCGTTAAATACAAAACTTGGTATTTAAGTTCAGTATCTTCCAAGGATGCAATACGAATATTTTCAAGAAAATCCCTTCATTCTCAATTACCCTTTATATGCAAAAATTTTCGAAAATTTTGATTTTCTCAAAAAGGCTGTAACGATTTTGATTAAAATATCGTATATTATATAAATTTAAAGACAAATAAACATGGGAATAGCCTCTGAAGACATCTTTATTCTGAATGAATTTTGCGGAATTTCGGCTACCTGGCAAACTATAAGAGATAGAAAAAACTTTCCACACAAACATGTAGAGCTCGTTAAAACACACAATCTATGTTGTATGCATTTTTTCCTGGAGTTGGTCGTTTTTAAGATATTCCTTGTTATTGATTTCAGTTTTAAAATATTTTTATACGGGAACTTGTAACCACCTGGACACGCAAGAATCGGATTTATATACCATAGCAACCATATTTTAAAGCATTTTACTGTCGGTTAAGTCTAATGTATCTGCTTATTTCCCTTCTACCTATAAGGAACTAATAAAACAGATTTTGCTAATGTTTATCTCGATTAGCATGAAGTAAATAGAAGAATAAGCTTATTAGCAATAATTTGTTAATAATAAATGTAGAGAAAGTCATGTGAATGGAACACATTAGATTTATAAAGAAAGTATGAAATCAATAAGCAGCGTTATGTATCCCTTTATATTAGAATACAAGCACTATTGCGCTATGAATCCAAAACTCTATCTCATGCTGCAGGGGTCACCAACTGGTTTTATTTTCAGTAAAATAAAGAACAAATTTGCTCGATGCTCTTGCGAATCACCTACTGTGCACTGCGCGATCAACAGAACAGCAACAACTCAGTGTTGTGGCAGTATGCAAATTTTGTGTTTGAAATACATAATCCACCTTTCAAAGGTTAATACACTTATTGTATGTTTATGATTGGTAGAACAATTGCTTTACCATGTCTGTTGCATTAGTATTTATACTTCAAATATCAACTTATACATATTTTCATAAGTTTGCTGGTAGACGCTAAACAAATAATTGGAAAATAATAACAATTATTATAATATTAAGGGAGTCAACCTATGAAAATTGACCAAAATTCTTAAAAATGTTAATTTTTTTTTTACTTTAGCATATTAATATACGAGTTCCTTGTAGATTAATATGCCGAAATTATTTTCAGCGACTTACAATATAAACACTCGTCGCGTGACATTTTAAATGGAAGTTTTAATGCTAACAAATTAAACTTGGCTTTACTTTAAATGGAGAATGCACACAAATGTTTGAAATGCTCCTTACGGTGCACATTTCAAACAAACCGTTTAATTTTCTTCCAAAAACCTTATATTAATAAATAAAAATTATCTAATTAGTTTTTTGAATAAGTAAAAGTAATTATGTATTTTTTTTGACAAAATTAATTATTCCACAAAAATAATAAAAAGTATGAACGAATAACTTAGATACTTTTCTGTAATTATATATAATTAATTTGAAACTCATCCAATGATTTTTCTAAAGAAATATTTCTAGAATGTAAATATGAAGTTTTAATACAAAAATTTGAAAGCTAAAGCGCAAGGAGATTTTTTGTAAAAGTATTTAAAAAGACACTTTCTCAAAAATTACTTGATGCATTTGTCTTAAACATTTTAGAATTAGTTACATTAACAGTAGATATATGTGGTTAAAATAGAACTTAATTTCTAAAGAAACATCAAGTTTGAAATCTTCACATTTAATTTAATAAAACAACATTGATTAAATCCATTGCAATTGTATTGTAAGACCAACGGTATGAGAATTAATTCCTAATGAAAAGCTTTCATATTTATAGCAGTGACTATGATTAGGCAACTTGCAATTAATTGGTATCGAACACAAATTGAAGGAAACGCACTTCTGGGTAATCGCCCTACTCACTGCATAATGACGCTGCAATTCAGTTTATAAATAAGAGTATGCTAAAAACAGCTTTTCATGCAAATTTTCGTTCATTGATGACCTAGGAATAATGTATTGGGGGAAATTCAGTAAATGCTAAAAAAGTGTTGATTATGCAAAAAAGGTAATAAGAATAATGACAGGGTAAAGACGATCAACTCGCTGCAAACCACTTTTCAAAATGTTCGAATTTTAGCATTTGCCAGTGAATAGTTCTACCCATATTGAAATTTGTAATACATAACTCAGAAAGGTTTGCAAAAAAACGCAGATATTTATAACAAAGAAATCAGACATTGGCAGGACTTGCATAGACCAACAAATAATTTGCAGTTATTTCAAAAAGGGGTTTCCTTCAAAGGAATAGTTTTGTTTAATTCACTTCTGTCTTCTATTAAAGAATTACAAATGAACAAAAACAAATTTAGAACAGAATTATTCAATTACTCACGCTTAGTATACAGAATACGATTTCATTCAATCAAAAAATACTGGTAATAATGTAACATTGTACATATAATAAACATGAACATTCTAACGATGCATCTGTACGAGTAGGTTTTTGGAAACAGACATGTAATTGAAATTATGCAAAATTGACACCTCTTGCATAAACCGTGTTATGCCTCTTTCGACGTTGGTCATACCTAATGGTATGGCCATAACTTCTTCTACATCATGTTATGCAAGTATTTTAAAACTGAAGCTAATAACAAGGAATATCTCGAAAACCAACAATCCACACAAAAAATGTATATGACATAAATTATGTGTTTTAAGGAGATCTACATTTTTGTGTACTAAGTTTTTGTCTATCTCTTATGGTTTACTATTTATGCAAAATTCAACCACATTAACCTAGAATAAACAGGTCTTCAGAAGTTATTCCCAAAAAATTCAAGGTCGTTGTGTGTGTATATGTCTGTCTGAGTGTGTGTCTATGGACAGCTTGGCTCAAAAACGAAAAGACCGTTAAATACCATTAGTATTTAGGTTTAGAATCTTCCAAGGATGCGACACGAAGATTCTAAAGAAAATCCCCCCACCAGAAACTACCTTTTACATGGAAAATTTTTCGCAAATTTTGATTTTCTCAAAGGTGACTGTAACGATTTTGATTAAAATCCCGTATATTGAAGATATTTACATCCCAAATAATATATATGTATCTTAAATTTTCTGGGAATAGCCTCTGAAGAACTTTTTCTTTATTCTGGATGAATTTTGCTGAATTTTACTTAGCTGTAAACCGTAAGAGGTAGACCAAAAACTTAGTGCACAAAAATGTATAACTCTGTTCAAAACACACAATTTATGCCCTTTACGTTTTTGTTTTGGAGGTACCCGTTTCCGAGATATTCCTTGTTATTCGTTTCAAATTTAAAGTGCTTATACTTTTCTCAGACAGGAAGTGCCCGATTTTCTTTTGTCTACTACTGGCCAAGTAAAGAAGCAATATGCAATGACAATCACATAACGACAGCTTTTAAACCATCACTTTAGCATGGCGCATTCCTTTAGTTTCCTTCTACTTACAAGGAACTACGTAATCAAAACATTTTGCTAATGTTTATGTCGATTAACATAATGCAGAAAGAAGAGTATCTTTTGTGAGAAGTTTGTTTGTAGAGCAGCTAGAGAAGCGTCCCCTTCTATATTGGGCGTGAAAGGCCGCGTAATTTTGCTCAGAGGCCTCTCTATCAGGCTTGAGGTTCTTTTACGTGCCGTAAATCTACGACACGGGACCAACGGCTTTACTTCCCTTCCGAAAGAAGTCATGCTAAGGATTTTTACGCCCGAAAAAAAACCATCGTCCTCCGCCGGGTTAGCATGGTAACCATTACACCACGGAGGGCAACTAAGGGCCGGTTGTACGAACTCGGAATAAATCCTGGAATAATTATTCTTGGAATACACTCTTCACGGTATAAATGTGGTGCCGGGTTGTACGATGCAATTTTACTCCACTCCACTCCACTATTTGTAGATTTAAATCTAATGTTGGCTCTATTGCGAGTCATTCGTGGCCAAGTTGATACTTAATTACTGCTATGTTTTGCTGAAAATTTTCATTGTTTTCACAATCAGCTGTTCCTAAACTATGTATTATTTCTTATTTTAACTACTTACGGTACTATGAAATAATTATGAATGTTCACAAACGTGTTCGGACGTAGAATTACTATACGCTTCACAAAACATAAACAATATGTATACTGTGACTTCTTGCGACAGGTTAGGAGTATGGGAATGAAACCTTACCGTATGTGCAAAGTTGCATCTTGTGCTGATATATGACATCTTTCCGTTTCTATACTCAAAACAGCTAACTTACTTAGCCTGATTTCTGCATTTTATTTATTAAGTTACATTTTAGTGTTGACAATGCCACTATCAACTTAAGATATGCATAATTGAATCGTTGCACCACGATAAGTACAAAAACAATTTGCTATACAGGTATAATCAACAAACAGAAATATTAATAGTTATGTCGAATAGAACATTAAACCGTTCCCATTACAGTTCGCACTTTGCTGATGGCAATATTTAATACAGCAGCTAGAAATTGTCAACCAAACCAATAAAACCGAGAACATTATATATTTCAGAAGGTATTTTCTATTCAATCAAAATTGTCTCTAACATATTAAGCCCACAGCACATAATACGAAAAAGTATGAATTTATTGTAAAATAATATATTTAGATTTACGAGCTCTAAAGGCATTTTTTAATCTGGGCATCTCCTCCCTACATCACAAAGCTTGTGTTATCGTTTTTAAACTTGCACATAACCTCCAAAATCTGAATATAGTACAGAAAGTCGCTAACATTAACACTTGTAGCTATTATACGTTTTGAAACAAGTTGCCCTAGAAGTAATCTATCCTTTGTATTTCGTCAATAAAACGTAACCTCACTCTTTACCTCGCTATGCATTGTGCTGGTGAATTGCAGCACTACACTATTTTATATTTATCTTGGGTTGGATTAAATTTAATTGTTTCCATAAAAATAGAGGTAATTTGATGATAATATTGTAGGTAGATTTTGCTGTTTTATAAATGAAACCTTATTTTAACTATCCTGTCATATTTAGCTTATAACCACCAAGTTGTCTGTGTGATATCCTTTCTCAACTTTAATCTCATTATAGCCGTGTATATTTATCGGACTATTTATACAACAGATTGTGTTTAGGTATATGTCCTTAAAACATTATAAAGAAATAATCGTTTATATCGGTCAAATATGGGTCAAAATTATGCCGCGTACCCAAGCGGCCATTTTCCTTTTTATACTCTATTCTCGGAATATCGGCTTATCCCCGCAAGGAATCATGGAATAAGTTATTCCATGTTTATTCCCTTGATAGTCTCTATCCGTTGTCGTACAACACAATTTAGCACATAACCATGGAATAACGTCTAACAGAGCTTTATTCCGAGTTCGTCCAACTGGCCCTAAGAAGCCGTTGTTTGACCACTTGCTATAATAGCTATGCATTTTTCAAAGTTATATCAGTCTTGATTACTTACTAATGTATAGCAGCGGTTGATGTTAGATGGTAACTTGCATTTACTTTTGTCTGTCACTGGTACTAAGTAGTATTGCACTCTGTCCCAAAATGCTTAAGAAATGTCACTAGAAGAAATATTCCAATAATATAAAAAATAACATCAGTATTTACGGAGATTTTTTCCTGCTCTAACTAGTACTTTGCATAATTGGGGATGGGGAACAATTTTCTTGAAATTCTTCTAGGCGCATGGTTGGAGGATTCTAAACATAGCAACCAACTTCTCTTTTTGGTTATGGTACTCATAGAAGCGCTCTCCCCCCCCCCTTTCGCCCTGAATAGCATCTTAATCTAACGTATTTTATTGTATGTTTTCCTATTTCTAACTTCAATTTTCACACTCTTTAAATTCTATTATTATTAATATTATTATTTGTGTTCTATTATTATTTGTTTTTAGTTACTTATAGGTAATTCTGTACAATAATGAACGTATAACATGTTTTGAAACATTCGATAACTATAAAAATGTGCCCTGGCTTAAGGAAAGACAAACATACATACGCATATATTTCTCCAAAAAATAATTTCTTATATTTTGCAGCCTCAAAACATATATTTCTGGTAAATTTTCGACGTTAAGTTTTTGTGTGAAATACAATACTTCCTTTTACCTATTTTAGCTTTTGCCTATAGGAGGCATGGAGCTTCAAAATATATATACCGCGATGAACTCACGATACTAATTTTTGATGGAATGAAATACGTTCATTACCACTGCTAGGTACAAGATATAGAAAGTAAAAATAGGAACAAGGACTGATTGTAGTTCAATTTACTCAAAGGATAGAAAAATGAAACTAATAACCGAATTGACGCTTTAATAAAACAACATGGTTTGGGTGGTACAAAGGTTTACCTGAGACGTCCCAAGGCGGTAGAAGCATTACTATCCCGATCTCTTATTCGCATTGTGTTCTCTGTAATGATTCAGCTGAGGTACTTTATTGATTGTCCGTTGCGCTTTTGCTACAAACAAAGCAGGCGCTTGTTTTGACTTACCGAGGGGTGAAGAGCGAAGAGGTTAGTGGAGATAATGATTCAGTTGCCATAAAAGGCATGGGGTTCACACAGACAACGCCATGTGATAGCACACCTAATCTTCAACTAGTTTATTTTTATTTTCTGTAGCCTGCGTGTGCAATGTACATAGAGGGTATAGAAGGTATTGTGTTATACCCAAGAATTCGAGGTCGAGATTTCACCGTAAATGCATATTTGGGTCCCTTTGAATCCAAAAGAAGCATTTTTGGAAAAAGGTCCGTGTGTATGTGTGAGTGTGTGTGTGTGTGTGTGTCGACAGCATAGCTCAAAAACGAAAAGTCAGTTAAATAACAAAACTTGCCACTTACGTACAGTATCTTCAAGGATGCAACACAAAGATTTTCAAGAAAATATCCCCACCCCCAACTACCCCTTGTATAAAAAAAAATCGAAAGTTTTGATTTTCTGAAAATGGCTCTAATGGTTGATTAAAATATCATGATATATTAAATATATTTACATGACAGATAAAATGTATATCTTGAATTTTCTGGAAATAGCCTCTTTCAGACTACTTTATTCTGGATTAATTTTACGGAATTTTGCACAACTGGCAAACCATAAGAAATAGACAAAAATTTACTTAACAGAAAATATAGAGATCATTAAAAAACACAATTTATGTTATGTATATGCATCTTTTTTTTTTTTTTTTTTTTTTTTTTTTCGTGGAGTGGATTGCTTTCTTAGATATTCTTTGTTATTCGTTTCAGCTTTAAAAGACTTACAGATTTCGCATATGAGATTTTGTCAACTCCTGTTCATAACAAAGGAACTTCAGTTACATAGCAAGCAGCTTTTGACTAATGTTTAAGGCTATACTACTCCCTTATTGCCCTTCCACTTGCATAAAGGCAAGTAATAAGACTATTTCTGCTAATTTTTCTTGATTAGATGAAGTAAAAAAAGCATAAACCTTTTAACAATAATTTGTTGCAGAGATGTACAGAAAGTCAACTCTTTTAAAAGCTGATTGCTGTGTGATTGGCCAGCAGTTGAAAAATTCTGGTATGAGGAAAGTATAAGTAGTTTAAAGCTGGAACCAATAACAATGAATGTCTCTGAAACGGTCAACTCAAAAAAAAAAAAAAAAAAAAAAAACAAACAAACAAAAAAAAACAAAAAACAGATCTACATTTTTTGTGCATTAAAATTTTGTCTATTTCTTACGGTTTACTACTTATGTAAAATTCATCCAGAGAAAAGTCAGCATGTTTTATTTGTCGTTTAATGTACGACATTTTAATAATAGTCTTTGGTGCCATTTTTGAGAAAATTAAAATTTTCGAACATTTTTCCAAGTAAAGGGTAGTAAGTGATTTTCTTTCTTTTTTGAGTTTATTTATTTGTATAAGTGTATTTTGGATTTCCGGCGAAATCTTGGTATTGAATTTTCGGGTGGAATACAAAACATTCTCTGTATACTACGCACATACTACATGTACAGAAAGTATAAATTGTTTAATTGCAGCAATTCAAATGTTAAAACGGTACACTCAACGCTGAAATGTTACACTCACATGACTTTCTCTAGTTGCTCTACAAACAAAGTTCTTACAAAAGATTATTCTTCTTTCTACACAATGCTAATCGATATAAACATTAGCAGATGTTAAAATAAGAACTTCTTCAACAAAAGAAAAACGGATACTTCCGGTCTGAGAAAAGCATTAAGTACTTCACAACTAAAACCAATAACAAGGAAGCGGTTACCTCCACAACAAAAAGTTAGAGGATATAAATTGTGTGTTTAGACGAGATCTACATTTTTTGTAGTAAGTTTTAGTCTATCTCTTACGCTTTAGCAGTTAAGCAAAATTCGGCAAAGTTCATCCATAATAAGCAGGTCTTTATAAGCTATTCCCAGAAAATTCAAGATATACATTTTATTTGGGATGGCTTTAATATAGGGATTTTAATTAAAATCGTTGGACCATTTTAAGAAAATCAAAATTTTCGAAATTTTTTTCATTTAAAGGGTAGATTGAGGTGGGAGACTTTCTTGAAAGTCTTCTAGTCGCATTCTTGGAGGACACCAAACCTAAGTACGAGGTTTGGTATTTAACGGTCTTTTCGTTTTTGAGCTATGCTGTCTACAGACACACATACAGATACACACACACACACACACACACACACAGACACACCTTTTTCCAAAAATGCTTTTTTTGTTTATTTAGGGGGACCCACAACAAGTATTTCCGGTGAAATCTGGTATGGATTTTGTTGTTGCAATACAATACGTTCTCTATACACTATGTATATAGTACGTGTAGAGAAAGTAAAAAATCTGCTGGGTTCCATTCACATGCCTTTCTCTACATCTCTGCAACAAATTCTTTTTAAAAAACTTATTGCTCTATTTCCTTCATGCTAATCGAGAAAAAAAAAAAATAGCAGAAATAGTCTAATTACTTGCGTCCTTGTAAGTAGAAGTAAAATAGGGAGTACCATAGGTTAAAGTGATAGTCAAAATAGCTGGTTCCTATGTGACTGAAGTTCCATTGTTTGTAAGGACAGGAGTTGACAAATTCCTGTATCAGAGAAGTATGTTTTCTAAAGCTGAAATAAAAACAAGAAATATCTCAAAAACGATCAACTCCACGAAAAAATGTATATGACATAAATTGTGTGCTTTAACGTGCTGTACATTTTATGTGGTAGGTTTTTGTCCATCTCTTACGTTTTAGTAGTTATGCAAATTTCCATAAAATTCATCCAGAATAAAGTAGTCTTCGGAGGCTATCCCCAGAAAATTGAAAATATACATTTTATTTTTGAGGCAAATATCATTAATATGCGACATTTTAATCAAAATCGTTAGAGCCATTTTTGAGAAAATCAAAATGTTCGAAAAAAAGTTCCATGCAGAGGGTAGTTGGGGGGGGATTTTATTGAAAATCTTCGTGTCACATCCTTGCTATTCAACGGTATTTTCGTTTTTGAGCTATGCTGTCCACAGGCACACTCACTCACACACACAAACACACGCGTGCGTTATTCCAAATATGTTTTTTTTTTTTTTTTTGGATTCAGTGGGACCCAAAACATGTATTTCCGATAATATCTCGGTATCGAATTTTTGGGTGCAATACAATAACTTCTCTATACACTAGGTACAAAGTACGTGTAGAGAAAGTAAAAAGGTCTATATTAGTATCTGTGGTCTCCTATGTTTTAATAACATTTTGACTACTCGTTCCATGTGCGACGAAAGTACACCTTAACTTTTATGCTGAAATAGCCGCTCAGGAGTACTTTATAATTTTTCATGTGTCATTGTATTTAATAATTCCTTTCACCTCGTATAACTAAAATTCATATAAAAATCTTGCGTGTTACACTCACATGACTTTCTCTGTTTTAAAAACAAACTTCTTAAAAAAGCTCTCGTTATGCGATTGTCATTGCAAGGCTAGTGTAGAACTAAAGGAAAACGAATTTCTCCTGTCTGAGAAAAGCAGAAGTACTTTACAACTGAAACCAACAACAAGGAATATCTCGGAAGCTGTTACCTCCACAACAATAAAGTAAAGGACAAAAACTGTGTGTTTTGACGAGATGTACATTTTTTTTTTTTTTTTTTTTTTTTTTTGCAGTAAGTTTTTGTCTTATCTGTTGCTGTTTAGCAGTTATGTAAAATCCGGCAAAATTCATCCAGAATAAAGAGGTCTTCAGAGGCTATTCCCAGAAAACTGAAGATATGCATTTTATCTTTAACATAGGGTATTTTAATCAAAATCATTTTAGTCATTTTTTGAAACTCAACATTTTCAAACATTTGTCCATGTAAAGGGTAGCTTGTGGTGGGGGTATTTTCTTGAAAATCTTCGTGTCGTATTCTAAGTACCAAGTTTAGTATTTAATGGTGTTTTCGTTTTTGAGCTATGCAGTCGTCAGACATAAACACAAAAACGGACCTTTTTTCTAGAAATGTTTTTTTTCGGACTCAGTGGGCCCCAAAACATATATTTCCGGTGAAATCTGAACAACGAATTCTTGGGTGGAATACAAGACCTTATCTATACTTACGGGGCTAGAGAAAGTAAAAATAACTAAGCTATTAAAATGTGTATATTAAAGCGGTAAAGATTTCGGGAAGTGTTGTAGGAAACTGAGCCCCTTCGTTTTCTGTCAGTCGCCACTTTAACCTTCGTTTTTCTTGGTTTTCCTCGATGGTGGGCGAATTTTGAGGTGGTTTCTCACCACGATTTCTTTTCCCTCATTTCCGTTTCCTTTCCATTCTTCAGTGAGTTCTTAGCTTCTGCAACGACAGTATCGAACAGATGGAGTCGATGCTTCCTCCAAGGAAATAACGCCTATTTATCGTGGATACCAGAGGGTTGTACATGCTCCTATCTGGGTAGCTACAATAGAGGACCCAGGCCCTGGGCCAGACACCTATGTGCGTCTCTGTAGTCTCCTGGGGTTTCTTCTCTTTCCCTATCTCCTGGGATTGGTACCCGCAGATCTCATGTAGATTCCAGTGCGTAAGGTGTCCTCTTTCGCTGTATACACTTTAACCTAATTGGTCAAGTTTCAGAAATTTTGGATTTTAAGTGCAGTGTCTGTGTAATTTCCTCAAAGCACAGCTGGGTACCTTTGGAATAACTGTAAATGGTTGTGGGAGCGTCGCAAGATGTCTTGGAATGCGAAATGACAGAGTTAATGAGTTGGAACGAAATCGATAAGAGGAAAGCCAATGTAAACTTTCTGTCACGACTTTCCTTTAAGAACAAAACATCCCAAGGAATAAGAATTACTGCATTTGTCTAACGAATTCATTAACGTGCGTTACGAAAGATGCCCCAAGGTAATTTATAGCTTATTTCATAACACTCCAGCTCATGGTTTATTATAGCTGCCGCGTCTATATAGTCGCACTTTATAGCGTCCTTTATCGTTCATATGCGAGCTTGTGTGGCCAGCAGACGAGTGCAGCAACACTTTATAGCGACACAAAAAAAAAACGGGATATTACTTTACTTTCGTTCACTAAGAACTGTAAAACAGACCATTAAATAGACACAGAAAATATTTACTTCATGTGTAAAGAAAGAAATGTTTTGCTGACGTAAGTAATGGTAATTTTCTGGAATATTGGCAAGTTTCATTTGCAGTTTCTAGCAATTACATCCTTGTCTTCTGGGCTTTTTGTCTTCACTATGCCTTAGAACTCCGTGCAGCTATTCCAGCTTTTACAAGAAATGCGCTGACGGGGGTAGAGTGCTTAGCTCACATTCAAGATCTCTCGAGTTCGAAGCTCGGTTTGGGTGATTAGGATCAGGATTATCACGGACGGAGCCCCAGGAATTTGGGGCAGGGCACCTTGTACCTCTTTGCCACACACACGAACCCAGGGAAGGATTAGGCGAGATACTCAAAGGGCGGACAAATGGATGAAGTCCCAATCGATTATATTTGGAACGCTTCCGGCACCCCCCTAGAACCTGCTCATGAGCCCTTAAGCCCCCCGGTGAGCCCCCAGAGGGAGCGCTGAAACCGAGTGTTACTACGACGCTAGGAAAACCTTTTACAATGACCAAATTACCATCCAGCCGCAATCCTCCGAACACGTCACCATGCCCTTCAACCCTGAAAAAGATGATTAGGAAATGGTGGAAACAGGAAATTGTGGGTTGAAAATTCAGGGGAAGCGTGAAGTGAACCTCCGAGCATTCACCTGACGACCTGGAGAAACCTCCGGGGAAAAAAAACAAAAAACAATGGACCAGGTAGGCAGCCAAGGAGATCCAACCCGCAACCTCTCGAATGTGATACGACCTGAGCCGTTTAGGGTGAGTCTTCCTGACAAGAATTTTTTTTCTTGAATTTTCCCTTGTTCAGAGAAACCGAATGTTATTTTACTTTAAGTGGACCCCTAGTTCATTTGAGCATCATTTTACTGATTCCATTCACCGTCCGATAGGATCTACGAGGTTAAAGGACGTTGAACTACCACACCATTTAAGTTATTTGGTGCTATGCGTATTATTTTCAATTATAGTGGGTACAATATGAAGAAAATTCTGCATAAATTTGAAAAGAATTAAGATATTTTTAAAGGTAAAAGTTAGCCATCGCAGAGCGTGAAACAATAAAATGTTGCTCTGAATTCTAACTTTTGAATTGTCTCGTCTTTAAAACCTGAGGTACCAGGCTTTAAAAGTTACAAGTTGGTTTATGCTTGAGGCATACTGAAAGGAGTACAAAGCTTCTCGGTCAGTTCTTGGTAAGTCTCAGCGACGCAAAGAGAATGGACACCCCATAAAATCCGTCCGTGCCTGAGGCAGGACCCTAAATAGTGACCCTGGCCTCGTTCAATAAGCAATAGAAATATGTTGGTCCAGAGTTTCCGGTGTAGACCGCGTCTTAAGGCTAAAATCTGCCGACGTTTCGCCCATCTTATGATAAGGCTTCCTCAGGGCCAACTGCCAGTCGGCAGATTTAGCCTTAAGACGCGGTCTACACCGGAAACTCTGGACCAAGATAATTTTAATATTGGCCGTGGAAGTTTACGAAAACAAAATAGAAATATGATTCATCTTAACACAAACCTCTCTATTAAAGAATGATGAAAACATAGTTGTTTGTAATGTAGAAAATTGTAAAAACAGATTTATAGTAAGCATTCTCTCTATTAAGAATCTATACAATCATTGCTAAAATTATAGCTTTTACGGGATAAAAAATATCTGATAATAGTTGAAAGAATGTAGAGTTAAGTTTGTAGCCGCTTTATTTAATACACATTCAGGATTATTGGGGTAGTGATAAAACGAATATTTAAATTAAAATAAACGTGAACACCAACGTTCTTGGCACCTATTTATTTTGATGCTGGATTAAGATGAAGTACTTGTATTATTTATATTGCATAAAAGGTTACAAATACTGATAAAAATGCATAAACACTCGTTATTGATATGATTATATAGTTACTTAAGTTACGATTATTTTTTGTAGAGAAATCATCATTTAACTCGCCAAATACATAATTTTGTTTTCAGAAAAGAGGCGTTAGAATAATACACAGGTGACAACCATTATGGATTATTCATAATTGAATGTGTCATTGCAGAAAGGTGCCTAAGTCACTTGAAGGAAAATTGTGGGAAATTAAAAAAAAAACTGTCTTGCTGAATAATAACGAAATATAGAATAACAAAATAAATACTGGAGAATCTTCTGATTACCAGAAATATATCCTGTATAGGCAAATGCTTATAATCAAAATAGTTTAGAGTACTAACATATTTAATATTGGCTGACTTAGGTACTTTCTGAAATTAAAATATTATATACCAATATGAAATGAAATAATCTTCATAAATTATTTTCAGTGAATGAAGAATGTTGTTAATATCCACAGATATGAATAGTATAATATCACATTTTAAACATATACTCTTGATAACTGTTGCAACAATTTGTTATACATGGAATATCTAAACTTTAGGCATGAAAGTGCAAAATTTAATTTATGATATCCCTATGTTTCGAGTCTCAACATATAGTAAAAGTTCTATTTCAAAATGTTTAAGAATCAGCATCTTGTCAGTACAAGATTTGTCCATAAAAATGAATATGTTCCTCAGGGACATTTTTAATATCTATTGTCTTACTTAGCTTTATCGGAACTTTACCATGCGGATACAAGTTTTGAATAGGAAATAAGTGCGGCACACTTCCTGCTTGAGACAGACGAAATGTATGCTCAACAAGTCCACCAATCCAGTTTCTTGTTACAACATACCCATTCTTTTTGGAAGAGTACTTGAAATAACTAAAATGGGATACATTAAATAGTTGTTTCTTACCTCACAGGACGTTTTTAGGGATACTGCCATCTTATAAAATTGAGGCCACCAGTTTGTAAAGTCCTTAACATCACAAGCCTCAACCATTTTCAATGAAAATGCACCAGTCTTTGAAGATGAAACAATGAGCTCGCAGTACTCGTAGGGTGTGTAAATTCTATCTCTCTTCTTCATAACACATTTAATCATCCCAAACTTCCTGTCGCACGGCAAAAATGAATGTCCACTTAGTGGATAGAAATGGAGAATTTTATCAAACCGATTCATATCAGTTAAAGCCAAAGGCTCCTTATAAGGGTATTGTTCTTATTTTGTCCACTGCAGTTATCAGAAAATGAATGTAATTCCAATATATTCTTTGCGACAAATTCATCAATATAATCAATTAGAAATGATGACTCTTCATCTGCACATTTTCTTCCCTGTCCCTCGTGGTACACAAAGAAATGAGTTTTTTCTGTCTTCAAATTATGATTGGAAGGAACACATTAACGTTTATTTGCTGCCAATAGCATATATCTTGAACCGGTATAGCTGCCAAATGTAGGTTTTGTATAAAATCAAACACTAAAGGCATAATGTTTTCATTATTAATACATTTTTCTTTGCTCTGCTTCAAAGCACTGTAATATCTGTTGCTTCTCTTTTTATGAGCAATTAATTCGGCAGCTGCCCGTTTAGCTGTCTCATTCAGATTGGCGTATAGTATCTTATTCTTCAGTTCTTCACACACACAACACACATCAACTTGTGGGCAACCAAACCGTAATGCAAAATTTTCATTGAAGTATTTGTTATAAAACTTATAGTTTATCTTGGTATTTGGATGTTTCTCTGTAAAGAGTGAGTACATCTTGCTTACCGACAAAGAAGCATCTAAATAATGGACTACTTGGCTTCACTGGAAACATTTGTATATGTTCACTAATGAGCCAAAGTTCTTCTCTCTTTATAGCATTTCCGCTGGATTCCTTGCCCCTAGCATCATGTGGTGACTGTCCCATGAGTAGTAACTTGCGAAATCGTCAACACGTTTTTCAGACACACTATATAAAGAAAAGTACTCCCTGCATATTTGTACTTTCTTACCACTGTTGTCCAACGACATTTTAGAACACGTTACCACAAAAATGAAATGATGCGCTCACAAAAGCCAGCATCATCTTCATCATGTCGCAACATGTCGATGCTAAAGTCACGCCGTATGACCTTATCTTCTTCACTCAGAAACTGCAACATCTGTAATCTGTAAAGCATCATGTACAGTCGCTTCCGCAAGATTTTCCATACAGTTTGCTGTGGAATTTGTAATTTCATGCTTGCCCTAGATGTCGATTTCTGTGGGCTTCTTATGTAGGCAGAACGAACACGTTCAACGTTTTCTTCCGAAACGCTTGGTCTTCCCGAGCTCTTCCCTTTGCACAAACATCCCGTTGTCTCGAATTTTCTATACCAGTCGTAGACTGACTGTCTAGCCGGTGGTGTTTTGTGGTAACGTGTTCTAAAATGTCGTTGGACAACAGTTGCTGATTGCGTTCTAGCAAATTGCAACACGCAATATGCCTTTTCCACAGGATTTTCCGCCATTTCAGCTTTTGCAACAACAACAAAAAAAACACTACAGCGTTACCAATAGTAACAAACGAAACTTTGAGAGTTTCTCAACATACCTCAAAAATAATTAGGTTACTATCTCTAATAGTTTTTGTTTTACAGGCAGTTGAAGCTGTCTATTTCTTTTGTGGTAACCCTGTATAATATAAAGGCGCTCCAATAGGAGAAGGTACACGTACCATGGTTTGAAAACCTCACCCTATAACAATTTATGTCATCACAATTCCAGAAGTCACTATACAACACTACTATTTACCTGCATTTTGAGCCAATTTCCCGACGAGGTACTACTTATTGTCTTCCCATTATAGGAAATGTATTCTTCACCATATACACTTGCTTTCTTAATAATATTTCTTTATATTCTTCATTATTAACAACGCATTTCCTCCTTTTCTTCGGAGAAACATTAACCACAGTCTCGGTTTCCGCCATTTTACAGTTTTATGAATTGTTAGTGATTCTAGCACTCTCATGTGGGAATGCAGATAAACACTCAGTCAGTGACTTAGAAACCTTTCTGAAGTACACGTTATTTTCACATTCGATTTTCATGCTTACAAAGGTTGATGACATCGCTACTTTTCTGCCCAGAATACGTGTCTATGTGTAGCGACTCGAAAAACCACATAATGTCGATTTCACAAAAAAACTGACTTAGGACCTTTTCTGCAATGACACATTCAATTATCGCAGGCCCGCCTGGGTAGTGTGGTGGTAGCATGTCTGCGTGTCTGTCGTGAGTTCGAATCTCGCTTAGGATAAGGTTTGTTTCGGGGTTTTCCCTTATCCTGAGAAAACGAATGTCGAGTAACTTTAAGCTCCAAGACCCCGAAATCATTTGAGAACCATTTCATCAATTTCATTCATTCATCGTCCGATATGACCAAACAGGTTAAAGGACGTTAAGCTACCAAAAAAAAAAAAAAAAAAAAAAAATTACGGAATTACGGAATTAACTCAAAGGAAGAACACGACAGAACATTTTCAACGCTTTTGTATGTATATATATTGCAAACATGAAGACGAAATCTAGCAAAGTTGCGTTTAGCATACTAAGGTGCTTCTGCTCCTGCAGAAAACGTTTTCAGTGTTGTGACAAAAATATCAGGCATTGTTCAGGCTGCGTTGTGTAAATCAACGATGGAGTAGTTTCTGATATACAAGGTAAATTATCATCATAAGGATAAAATTATGCCATTTAAGCAGACATTTGACAAAAGCCGCTGTTAACATGCCGAACGTGTGACGATATTTATCGAAGAACTGACAGCTAATACTTAATTAATTTTGGGATGTTTGAGGGTTAGCAGTGGAAGATAATGATGATGCATATTTAAGGGCGCTCAACTTCAGGGTTATTTGCACCCTGAGAATATAGATTACTGATGATAACCCACCTGAAAGGCTTGCATCTCTGAGAATATTACGTGGGGTTTTCCCAAAACTCACTGCAAACCATTTTTCCCCGTGTGGGTGTACTTTGTCAGTGGCCTCCTAATACGTATAGGTATGTATTTTGACAAGTGGCTAACTACTCCATTTAGACAGCTTTATATATTTGGATTATTATTTTATAATTTCAGACTGAAATTCTCAAAACTGAGATATTTCTTTAGAAAGGTTCATTAAACCAATCCCTTTTTCCTCTCAGAAGCACCACGTTCCTGTTCATCTTCGAATTGAAACTTAGCGATAGAAAGCAGTGGTGCTGACTTAGCAGTAAAACAGTAAAAGTGTTAAGGGCCACGGTGATACTATTACCGATAATATGGAAGTTCACAGTGCTGATGTTGTTTATTCTTCAAGTTTTAAGTGCCAAATTATGAAAATATATACAATTGATAAAATCATTTTAGCTAGATTACTAATTGAAAAATATGTTTTTGAAGGTTATATGTAAGTATAATAACTACTGAAAATGTTTAATTAAAACGTAAAGTAGTATAACTGTAAAGGAATGTTTTATTATTTAATTATAATATATTCCTCAATTATTTGCCACTTTGACCTGAAATATATATTTAAATACCTTCAATAAAACGGTACGCAGTACAGAATATTCCATTTGTTCAACCAAAGTGTGGCAACATCAAACTAGGTAGTTCAAGTAACAAAAATCGCAACATTCTCAAAAAACAACTTGCATCTTAGGTCGACTCTTACAGGGAGAAATGGATGTAACACTATGAACGCTCTTCAGCTATGATCTTTGTATTAAAACTGCATATAATTGACTTGTGATCAGTGCTCTTATACTTTAGTCATGAAAGAGAAGCCAATACGATGAATGTGTGCATGTAAAATCAAGTAAAACATAACACACATGAAGGTTCAGTAATATTTGCAAAGTGCACTAAATTTGCACTAAACTATACCATTTCATTTTTTATGTACTGAAATAAAAGTTCAGTAAGAGGTACATTATTGGGAGTGTTTTAATGCTCACGTTATACTTGCCATTAGAATGCAGAGCAATGTCACAGCATTTCTTATCATTACTGCTAATGCTATTATAATAAACTTTAACCGTTCTTTTTTACTTTTCTCTGCAATTTACATATAGCAAGTGGAGAAAGTATTGTATTCCACCCCTCCAAAAAGATTTTAATGTAAATACACGTTTTGAGCCTCTGAATAAAAGCATTAAGTTTTACTTTCTCTACTAATATAGCTTTTCCTATTAAGCTGCTTTCCTGTAACAAGTAGAAGGATTAGTAGCATTCTAACCAAAACTTCCATATCGAGGTTTCCCGATATGCGCGCTTCAGGGAGTCTTGTATAATAATATAAACTGTATAAAGGTCGTTTGTGTATGTTTTTTATAACTGTCTGTGAACAGCATAACTTAAAAAGGATAAATGGGATGCATACAAAACTTTTTCCATTAGTCTATACTTTAGGGCTCACCAACTATACTAAAGTCATTCAGAATTCTTTACAATCTATTCTCTAAGTTCAAGATATACATTTTATTTGTTATTACAGCATCTTAAACTATGATACTTCAACCAAAATTTTTTTAGCATTTTTGAGAAAATAAAGCATAACAAAATTGTTCTGTGTGAACGATACTTTCGATGGGGGATTTTCTTGAACATCTTTTTGTCGTGTCATTGAAAGATGATCAGCATAAACTAAACTGGATATTTAACTAAGTTTCATTTTTTCAGTTATGCTGTTACGGACACATCTGTACATGCTTTTCCCAAAACAATGCTCCTTTTAAAATTTTAATCAATACATTATGATTTCTCACCGGTTTACGATAAGAAACCATAATCTATCACTAGAGAATGTAGATTATTATTTAAACTGAGAGTTTACATTATTGTGCAAACAACAGTTCAGATAACATCACTCATTCAGTGGACTATTAGGTTAACCATTTAGAAAATATTATAATATTTTTCTCCGTACAACTGTAGGAACTGAAACACAATGTAGGAAAACTATGTGCAAAACTAAGGTAAAATAATCGAAAGTTCGTTGTCTTATAAATACTTTAGTACGTAATAGATACAGACATAATAGATGAAGCAAACTTGGAAAGTATGAGTTAAGTACAGGTTGACCATCTTGAGCAAAATACCCATGTGTAAGCCAATGGATTTCCTCGGGCATACCTAAAGAATAAAAAGGAAGAGAGGCGTTGACCAACCAACACAAGAATTAATTATCGTACAGAAGAAACAACTTTTATGGATAGGAACACTCGCATATTATGGGTTGATCCCAATTGTAATATAGTATTTACATTGCTAGCATTGAAGAAATGATCAACGATGGGCACCTATCGTAACAAACGAAAGCTTTGACCGCCTCAGAAGTTTGATGATAGCATATTTGTTTCATATTCTAGAGATCCCGAATTCGAATCTCAATTATGGTGACTTATCTGGATAGCAGTTTTTCCGAGGTTTCTCTGTATCCTGAGAAGACAAAGGTCAGCTAACTCTGAACCTCTTGGCGGGCCTCTACAACTTCACTATCTCTGAGGGCTAAACTTAACTTTTAGCATCCAACCAAGGACCACATTACTTCGGACCTTGAATTTTGTGTCAGTCTAGTATATATAGGTTCTTTTTTAGTGTTTCAGTTAAAGTTATATTGAAAATTGTTTACATATATATAGTTGAAGGATTTCACGATACAATCTTGTGTATTTACATTTCACTAAAATTGTGATACGAGTATATAAGCATAATATTTCGTTGAGAATATATCGACGCTTTTTGTTGTTTTTTTTTGTTTTTTTTTGTTTTTTAGCTTAACGTCCTTTAACCTAGTTAGTCATATTGGACGATGAATGAAATTGGTGAAATGATGCTCAAATGATCTCGGGGTCCATGGAGCTTAAAGTTACTCGACATTTGTCTTCTCAGGATAAGGGAAAACCCCGAAAAAAAACCTTATCCGAGTAACTCACTCTAAGCGAGATTCGAACTCACGACGTTTTGAATGTGAAGCAAACACGCTAGCACCTCACTATCCAGGCGGGCTTTTTGTTTTTGTTCAAGTTCATGATAAAAATGTTTGTTCGTAAATGTGCTGCAAAACATACAAAATACCTAGTTAGCTGCACCCAAAGAACTTTTGAATTTCTTCTGATCCAAAATAGAACAAGCCTCTTTTAATATGTTCTCCTTATGTAAAATTATACTAAATTAGCAGTTTAGCAGTTTAGTTTACTTGCAATCAGTCTGACAGGCCAAAATAAATGGAATTGTATCCGCAGGTGGTTTGCGGGCCTTATGTTATGTTGTCCTGTTCTTGGAACACACTCGGCTGGTTTGAGCATCATTGCACCCGTTTCATTTATCCACTGCCCGATATGACAAATGATTTAACAGGTTTAAAATACATTAAACTTAAAGAAGAAAAAGGAAAAAAGAATTTTGAGCTATAGATAAAATCTTGCAACTTTGGATGTATCCCACTCGTTTTTAAATTATGCTGTTCACAGACAGATTAAAAAACAAAACAAAAAACATACATACATACATACATACACATGCATAGAGGACTTTTATACAGTTTGTATTATTATACAAGAAGTCTTGAAGCGCGCATATCCGGTGAAACCTCGATATCAATGTTTTGGGCAGAATGCTATTATCTTTCTACTAACTACACGGAAGTTGCTTTATAATACAAAATGCACATTAATGTATAAATGTATTTCCATCGAAATCTCCTATTGGAGTTTTAAAAGGAATTATTTTTAATTACAAAATCAATTGGCTTACAATTACTGCATGCTTAACTCACCTTAAGAAAGTACCATTCGTTGCCTTCCAAAACAATATCCAGCTGCACAGCGTAATTATCTTATTTATCCGAAGATTTCCAGGGGAGATTAGCGTCATCATTGCGAATCGAGGGTCATCGACCTTCCGATGTGAAAGACGTTTACCAGAATCTCCCGGTCCGTTATTGTGTTAACAGCAAACATTCTCTCACTCATTATCGTTTGCCCCTCTTTCTCTTTCTATCTTGCGTTCTATCCTTTCTCCCTCCCACTTTGTATACGAGTAATAACAAAACATTATGTTACATATGCATTTCTACTTTCTGTACTACGTAGATGAGAAGAATTGTTTTCACCGAAAACATGTTTTGAAGAACCCTGAATCCAAAAAGATGCTTTTAAAAGGTCTATATGTGTGTGTGTGTGTGTGTGTGTGTGTGTGTGTGTGTGTGTGTGTGTGTGTGTGTGTGTACTCTGGGAACAGCATGACTAAAAACGAAAAATCGAATAAACAATCTTGATAATTAAGCTCAGTATCTTCCAAAGATATGATATGAAGATTTTCAAGAAACTTCTCCACCCTAACTACGTCTCCTGTATGGAACATGTGTTTATTTTTTTTTCTCATAAATCGATGTAACAAATTTGAGGAAAATGACCATATATTAAATATAGTTTCTTAAAAAAGTAAATACATAGCTGGTATTTTACGGACATAGCCTGTAAAGTTCTCTTCAATTGGAAGAAATGTTGTATAATCTGGTAAAGGTTAAGGTATAGAAGAAAACTTACGAAAATTTAGAGTTGTTTAAAAATACACTTTATTCCAAGTAACATTCGTTATTAATAAATTCATCATCATTCTTTTGAAGTTCCTCGCCATTACAGCATTTTAAGACTAGCATGTAGCGTCCAATTTTAATAAAGTCGATTATTACCATTCTCTTTGTAACGAAATGTGTAATGCATATCTCGATTAAAATGAAGTAGATGAGGAAAAAAGAATCTGATGTGCTCCATTTCACATAACATCTCTGTAACAAATTATTGTTAAAAAGCTTATTCTTCTTATATTTCATGCTAATCTAGATAAACATTAGCAGAGATGCTTTCTTGTAAGTAGAGTAGAAATAAAGTAATAAGTAGGCTAAAGTGATAGTCAAATCTTTCAAATGGTTGCCATGTGGATGTAATCCGTTTCTTTGCATTGACATGAGTATGAGAAAAGTTCAAGTATTTTATTACAGAAATCAGTAACTATGAATATCTCAATGGTGGTCAGCCATACGAAAATAATGTACATGACATAAATTAAATTGTGTTCTTCAACAAGATCTACATATTTTGTGCAGTAAGTTTTTGTCTATCTCTTACGGTTTACTTGTTAAACAAAATGCAGCAAAATTCGTCCAGAATAAAGAGGTCCTCACAGGCTATTCCCAAAATATAAAAATATGCATTATATTTGTGGTGTAAATAACTTTAAAATACCGTGTTTTAATCAAAATCGTTAGAGCCATTATTGAGAAATTCAGAATTTTCGCAGATTTTTCCATGTAAAGGGTATAGTTTGGGGCAGGGGGATTTTCGTCAAAATCTTCGTGTCGCATCCATGGAAGATACTAAACTTATATATTACGTTTGGTATTTTATCGACTTCTCGTTTTTGAGTTAACGTATTCACATACACACGGACACACAGGCATACATTTTTCTAAAATGCTTTTTTTATTATTATTTTTTATACAGGGGACCCTAAAATGTCTATTTCCGGTGAAATCTCGGTATTGAATGTTTGGGTGGAGTGCATTACTTTCTATATACGCTATGTATATAGTACGTGTAGAGAAAGTAAAAATATGATGTACTCCATTCACATGACTTTTTCTACATCTCTGTAACAAATTATTGTTTATAAGCTTATTCTTCTATATACTTCGTGCTAATAAAAATAAACATTAGCAGAAATTGTCTTATTGCTTCATTGTAAGAAGAAGGGAAATAGGAAGAGTCACTAAACTATACCGACAGTAAAGTGTTTTAAAATGAGGTTGCTAGAGGATTGAAGTCGATAATTGCGTGAGTAGGAGTTGAAAGTTTCCGTGAGAAAAGTATGTTAAAGTTTAAAACACATAACAAGAAATGCCTCGAAAACGCTGAGTTCCACGAAAAAAGTATGTAACATAAATTGTTTGTTTTAACGAGATTTACATTTTTTGTGAAGTAAGTTTTTGTCTAGCTCTTACGGTTTACCTATTATCAGAAATTCAAAAAAATTCATCCGGAATAACGAAGTCTGCGCAAGCTATTCCCAGAAAATCCAAGATATAGTTTCCGTTTGTCATAAAATTATCTTAAACATACGGGATTTTAATCAAAATCGTTTGAGCCATTTTTGACATATATCAAAATTTTCGAAAAATGTTTAATGTAAAGGGTAGTTGGGGTGGGGGTTTTTTCTTGAAAATTTTCGTATCCTAGGAAGATGCCAAATCTAAACACCAAATTTGATATTTAGCGGTCTTTTCGTTTTTGATCTATGCTGCCCACAGGCACACAGACACAAAAAATGCACACACGAACATTTTTTTTTTTTATTCCGGGGTTCTCAAAATATGAGTTGCCAGTGAAATCTTTGTATCGAATTTTTCGTTGCAATACAGTACCTTCTCTACCCACTATGTACATTGCACATACAGGCTAGAGAAAGTAATAAAGACAGTTTTTGATCATGGTAATTTTCAAACGATTATCTATGCCTCCAACTCCTTCCCCGAATCTTAGTGTAGATATGAGACTTCTGCTATGGGGAATCCTATTTATAAATAATATATACATATGTTTGTGAGTGTTCCATTCATATGACTTTCTCTAACTGTTCCACAAACTTCCCTTATTAAAGATTAGTTACATTATCAGAAAATCTTATTGCTTGCTTCCTTGTAATAGGGAAATAAGCCCAAAGCGATAATAAAAATCTCTTAAAAGCTGTCGCTAATTGAAATTCGGTTATCTTTTGTATTTTCAAGGGTAAAACAAAAGAGATGAAACAAAGTTGACTTCCCACTTGAGAAAAGTTAAAGCAGTTTAAAGTTGAAACCAATAATATAGAATATCTCGGAAACGCTTAATCCACAAAAATTAATGACAAAAATTGTGTGTTTTATGATATTTACATGTTTTATGTTGTAAGGTTTTGTATATCTCTTACAGTTTGTGAGTTATACAAAAGTCATCCAGAATGAAGAGGTCTTCAGGGGCTATTCCCAGAAAATTACGCTACAGAAGGTACAAATGCCTTTTTTGGAATCAGGGGTCTCAAAACATGTATTTCCGGTGAAATCTCGGTATCCAATTTTTGGTTGAAATACAATACCTTTTCTATCTACTATGTACATTCTACATACGTGTTGCAGAAAGTGATAACATTTATTGGAGCAATTCCTACAACATAGACGAACATAAGGACAATATAAAAACACAAATGAAGAGTATTACGCAAGATTGCGAATGAATGGAATTTAATTCAAAGATGTCAGGAAAGTCTCCAGCGCAAATGAACAGTTATAATAAGCTGCAATAACTATCACACCACTTACTGGTAAGTAACATGGGAGTTATGAAGCAATGTGCGGAGCACTTATACACGCGATTTGTGGCCTTACCGTTAAACGACCACATTGTTCATTTGTACTGTAATACATTTTCAGCTTTCATTTAAGTATTACCAGGTATACATGATTGTACTAAATTACTTCTGATCGAAGTAGAATTCACAGGCTGTTCAGGAAAATTCAAGGTATACATTTTATTTGTCTATAATAATATGTCTATTTTAATGAAAATAAATGTGTTGTAAAGTATAAGTGTTTTTGTTTTTAGATGCAAGGTGTCTCAAACCACATATTTCCGTGAAATCTTTGACATTAAATTTAAGGTGGAAACTTCCCTTTACTTTTACTTCAAAAATAGAGAAAGTAAAACAATAATAACTAAAAATAAAAAAAAAAAAACATGCCTACATAAACTTAGTGTTCTTCTTGTAGATTCGCGTAATATTTACTTTCTCTACCTGTACTACGTACATAGTGTATAGAGAAGTTATTGCATTTCAGCCAAAAATTCGATACCGAGATTTTATTGGAAATAGGCGTCTTTGGGTCCCCTGCATCCAAAAAAAGGTGTGTGTGTAGGTGGGTGGGTGGGTGTCCGTGTTTCTGTTTGTCTGTGAACCCGATAACTCAAAAACAAAAAGTTGCTAAATCATGAGGAAAATCATCCCACCCCAAACTACCCTTTACATGGTCAAATTTTCGGAATTTTGAAATTCTCAAAAATGGCTCATAAGAATTTTGATTAAAATACCGTACATTAAAGATTTACACGACAAGTATAATGTATACCTGTTTTGATATTTCTGGGAATAGCTTCTGAATGCATTTTACTGTATTTTGTTTAACTAATAAATCGTAAGAGATAGGCAAAAACTTACCGCACAAAATGTGTAGATCTCGTTGTAACACACAATTTATATCATATATAGTTTTTTCGTTGAGTTGACCATTTTAGAGATATTTCTAGTTATTGCTTTCAGCTTTAAAATACTTACAATTTTTACAAGCGAGGATTTTTCAACCCCTGGCAATACAAAGAAACGGATTTCATCCACTTAGCAACCCGCTTTTGAAAGATTGGCGATCGTTATAGCCTAATGTATTTCCTTATTTATCTTCTAATTTCAAGAAAGCAAAATTTAAAACAATTCCTGCTAGTGTTTATTTCGATCAGCATGAAGTATATAGAAGAATAAGCTTTTTAACAACAATATATTCTTAAAAGCGAGTTCCAAAATTGGCAATGCTTGAGGTCCTTAAGATTCCTCGCATGTCGAAAAGCACAAGAGGTAGAACTACTCCTTGAAATGCAAGTGTAACATGATGTATTATTGATCGTTTTTAGCTTCTTCCCTGACTATCGAGAAGCGGTTCAGTGGAAATGGGCTATCAGATATTCGTTTATTTTCTTCGAGATAAGAGAGTGCATTGCATGACGTCAGAACCGCCGGGAAGCAATTTTACGAGCGGTTGCTGCAAGGCAGGTGTTGGCCGGCACACAGTTGTTTTATAACTCCGGAAACATAACAGCTTTAGAACGGCGTACACAGCACATGCGTTTCGGATGCACAGAACCTTTAGTAGTGGAACTTGCCACAAAATCTTTCCGTGTAAACGGTAAAACTGTTTGTATTTCAGAAACGTGACCTGCCTATCTATTCTCTGTCTATTCTATAACAAATTATTCTTAAAATTCTTTATTACGTTCTCTATACGCAATATGTACAAGAGTGTGCAAAGAAGGTATAATATTCCACCCAAAAATTCGACACCAAGAGTTTAGGGTCTCCTGTATACAAATAAAAAATGTTTAGAGAAAGGTTCCCTGTGTGTATGTATGTGTGTGTGTGTGTGTGTGTGTGTGTGTGTGTGTTATGTGTGTGTGCGCGTGAACACGATAACTCAAAAACGAAAATTCGGTATTTAAGTTTAGCATCTTCTAGGGAGGCGACACAAAGCGTTTTAGAAAAATCCGCCCATTCTAAAGTATCCTTTACATGGAAAAAAAAAATTCGAACATTTTGATTTTCTCAAAAATAGCTGTAACGATTTTGATTAAAATACCGTATATTAAAGATATTTACATGACAAATAAAATGTAATTTTTTAATTTTCTGGGATTGGCCTCTAAAGACAACTTTATTCTGTATAAATTTTGTTGAATGTTGCATAACTGGTAAACCGTAAGAGATAGACAAAACACATTGCACAAAATATCTAATTCACGTTAAAACACACAATTTATGTCATATACGTATTTTTCGTTGAATTGACCATTTCTGAGGTATTTCTTGATATTTGTTTCAGATTTAAAATACTTAAACTTTTTTCAACTTAATACTTAAAGTTGTGAACTGCTGGCTCTGCATAGAAATGGATTTGATCCACATGGCGACCGACTTTTTAAAGATTTGACTATCGTTTTAGCCTAGTGTGTTCCCTTACTTTCCTTCTACTTACAGGAAGCGAGTCTCCCTCCAGTTGCCGCTTTTAGGGTTATTAATTCTGAAAGCGCATAACATAAGCAAGTGGAGCTTTACCAACAAACAATTACAAGAATATAGGTGCATACAGTGAAAGACTCGAAAATGTTCCAGAACAAACTTCAGTGACAGCACGTGGACTTACATATTAGATGTGCTGGATGGATTTGCTTATCTAAATAGGTTTCTTTAATAAAATCTATCTCGGAAATGATTAATTCCACAAAAAAGAATTTTGGACATTAATTATGTGTTTAATGATATTTACACCTTTGTGCAGTATGAGTTTGTCTATCTTTTACAGTTTACGGTTATGCAGATGTTTTCCAGAGCCTATTCACTGAAAATTCAACATATATATATACCGTGTACATATTTTGATAATGTGATACTTTAATAAAATATCTACAAAATAAAATCGAAAATTTTAACATTTTAAAACTGTTCCCTGTAAAGTGTAGGGAAATTTTCCTGCAAATCTTCGTGTCGCATCTTTGGGAGATGCTAGTGTCGTGGTTATTTGTCCACCACGTTAGGGTGCCAATATGTTGTGGTTATATTGTTGGGACGTTGGTGTGCGCCAATGTGTCGTGGTTATATAGCTCCCACGTTAGGGTGCCAATATGTGGCTGTTTTGATTATGCAGCAGGATGGCGCTATCATGTGAGTCTACTTGGAGTTGGTCGAGGGTTAATGCTCGTGAAATTCTCAACATTAAGAGTGTACTTACTTTGCAGATTCCCTTTGTTGTTCTGCCTAAGTTCGTTCTTGTAGACCATACGTTGTCTCTTGCTCAGGGGGTAAAGAATTACACAAATGTGTAACACTTGGTAGACTCAAATAAAAGACAACTTTCACTTAATTTCACTGATAACTTCTTTTATTGATGATCTGTTGCTGGTTTGAGGCACTAACCCTGCGAGCGACTCCCGACATAAACGATCGTGAACTCGATGACATAATGTTTCTAAGTGCTAGTTCCACTCTTGCTGAGTTATTAACGTTTACAATCGTCACCGTAATCTTAAGTTTCACAGTCCGTATAACATTTACGCTAAACTTTTGCTATAATACTTCACAACCACAATTAATGTGTACTTCTTACTATTCATCGCGGTCAGATGTCCTATAACACGCCGATTTCTTACACTGTCGTTCCGCGCGATTTCTTAGACTGTGCATCCGATTTCTTATACGTGTATCACTTATATATCAACAAATCCTAATATTGCCCTCCTTTTTGATTGGCTGAAAAAAGGCGCGCAAAGTAGTGTTGTCTGTCTAGGAATTTTCTTTATTTTCATCCCACGTGACCTTTTTCTACAATGAGAAATTCTCTCTGTCCAGAATATAAGGGGCTGAACCTTCTTTCCTCCCAAGGGTTGTTACTTGCGTCCCTAATGCTCTAAAATTCTTGTCATTTTTAACACAGCCCGTAGCCTTGAAGAATGCAATACGAGCTTATACACGCTATGGTTCTGCGTTATACCAATTACTGTCGCACTACTCTAAATACCAAGTTTTATGCTTAACCGACTTTCCGTTTTTGAGTTATGTTATTCACAGATTCAGACACAAACCAAATATACACATGGATCTTTTTCTAAAAAAATGCAACACCTTCTCTACCCACTAGTACATTGCACACACAAGCATATTGAAAGCAAAAATACAAAATTGAACTCGGTCACCTCAATTAGTAATACATAACGCCTAACTGGAGCATGGCAACCTGTTCTTTTGGCATCGATTAAATTGTAATAACACTTAAAAGGAAGGAAACAAATTAGTTGTTTCTTCAAGAAGTGTGTAAAAATGCTATAAATCTACGTTTGTACCAAAGTCGTCTGTAGTTATTACTTTCTCTAACCAGTATTACAATGTGCATAGTGAATGGAGAAGATATCGTGGAAGGTATATATATATATATATATACATAATGGACAGAAAACCAAAGATTCGAGATATAAGTTTTGAGGTCTCCTGAGTTCGAAAAAAAGCATCTTTAGAAAAAGGTTCGCGAGTGTCTGTGAGTGCATGTGTCCGAGGGTAGCATAGCTCAAAATCGAAAAGAGAGTTAAATACCAAAGTTGGTATTTATCTTTTGGTATCCTCCAAGCATGCGAAATGAAGATTTTCAAGAAAATCCCCCTCCACAAACTACTTTAACATGGAAATATTTTTAAAAATGTTACTTTTCTCAAAAATGGCTCTTAACGATTGTAATTAAAATACCCTATTATTAAAGATTTACATTGCAAATAAATTTCATATTTTGAATTTTCTGGGAATAGCCTCTGGAGATCTCTTTATTCTGCATGAATTTTACAGAATTTTGCTTAACGGTTAAACCGTAAGAGATAGAGAAAAACTTGCTACATTAAAACTGTAGATCTTGTTAAAACAAATAATTTATGTCATAAATATTTTTTGTTGAGTCGTTCTTATAGACTGTTTTTGATATCAATTTTAGACTACTGAAACTTTTCTCTAACGGGAAGTGAAGTTTCGTTTCATCTCTCTTGTTTTACATAAAGCCAGCTTTTAAAAGATTTAACTATCGATTTAGCCTAGTATATTGTCTTATTGTCCTTCTACTTACAATGAAGCAAGTAATGAGGCAATTTGTACTAATGTTTATCTTCATTAGCTTGTCGTAAATAAAAGAATAATCTTTTGAAAGGAAGGTTGTTTGTGTAATAGCTAGAGAAAGTCTTGTGATTGGAATATACCAAATTGTTTTTAAGTGAGGTTTTTATACTTATACTTTGCTTCATGTAGTAACAATGAATGAATAGTACCTGTGAAAATCTATTTTCTGTAAATCAATTTTTCCATTCTAAAGTCTAGACCAAGTTGCACCTAGGAAATGTGAGGATGCCCTCAGTTATTCCCAGACCTGTAAACAATTTCCTTGTTCTTGTACTCGTATGTTACACTATAGGTCGTCTTTCGTTAATTCAGACATCTTCAGATAAATAGAAAACACGCTGGTTAAAAGTGTAATATTGTGTCAAAACTTTGTGACCGTAAATAGGTTGCATTGTACAAGGCTGTAAATATCAACTCCCTCCGGTTAAAAAAAAAAAAAAAAACAAAAAAAACGGCATTCATTTTAAAAAGTGTAGAATCAGCTGCCGAGCATTATATGAATCAAAGAAATGACGGCGCCGATTGTTGGAGAGATGTGGTAAAAAAATCTGATGTGTTACACTCACATGACTTTCTCTAGCTGCTTCACAAACTTCTTACAAAAGATTATTCTTCTCTCTACACAATGCTAATCGAAAAACATTAGCAGAATGTTCATTTTACTTAGTTCCTTATAAGTGGAAGGGAACTCAGGGAATCACTAGGCTAAAGTGATAGTCAAATGTTTTAAAAGTTATCGTTATGCGATTTCATTGCAAATTGCTTCTTTGCTCGGCCAGGAGTAGAACAGAAGAAAAACGGGCACTTTCTGTCTGAGAAAAGTATAAGTACTTACGCAGCTTTACAGTTGGAAAGAAAATAATTTTGGGAGCACATAGGGCGATTGGATGTCCACTTTGTTAGAAGGACATCTACTTATTTTGTACTGTATGCGTTGCTACCTTCAGTTACAGAAATACAAATATACAAAATCTCGTTCCGCTTGAAAACTCACGAAAATCAATTTAAATTATAATTTTAAAGATAATTCGTAATTTCGTTATTGATAAACAATACAATTATTTTTATTATTACGGCGAAGTTCCTTGCTCTCGGCCTCATGAGAAACCCGAAATTCTAGAGCATGGAACTGGAGGAGCTATGTATGCAAGAGTCATGAGCTGGCATTGGCGAGTGTTTAAGAACAAATTATTTTATCTTTGTAGGCCTATATTTAAGTTTAGTGTTGAGATTTAAGCTCAATGACGGTCGTTGCCATACAGCTACGGATATCTGGTTGTGGCAGGAGGATAATGTGCCCCGGCCGCCGGGCAGTGAAAAACGTTTCTTAAACGTTTAAACTCAAATAAATAAGCCGAGAACAACAACAACATATGTTGGCGGAAAACGCGGGGAGGCTTGCCCTGGGCGAAGGGGGGGGCAATTTTTTTGTCCTTTCTGCTATGCCGTTCCAAGTTTTACTTTTCCTCCTTTTCTTTTCGGTCCGCATGTACTACTTTCGCCTGTACAGGATTGGTAACGCTGAATATTCGTAACGGAACTTCAATACGAAAAAAATTGCGTCCGCTCCCCTAAAGATTTCTGGATTTGTTTCCCTTTTTCTTTTTTAACTTCTTTAGATGGTACATCGTATCGGATGCTAATGAACTCGGTAAAATAATGAATGAACCGGGGTCCATTCGCTTCACAGGATAACCGAAAACCCCGGAAAAAAGAAACTAATGCGACATCTCGCTCTAACAAGTTTTTAACTCGGGACATTTAAAATGAGGCTACAGAGGTGGACACACGGTATCGTATAGCATAGTTTATAATCTACATACTTTACTCGTCCTACTGCTCACTATATTCACGGTTATAGGTACATATTGTGCTAGTACAACCATTGCTACTACTAGTACTAGTACTACTACTAGTACTACTATTAACACTATTACCACTACTAGCACTATTACTACTGTTATTATTAGACAGTACTCCTGAACAACCCCATATTCCTATTTGACCTGTTATCTACGTTAAATAGTTGGTGAATTACCTAACATATTTTGTGCTTCAATTTCGGTTTTATGAGGCACTGTTGCCTGTGAAACTTTCCTTGAACCGATGAAGATTTGATAGGGAAGAAGGGACATCGTCCTACGCAGATCAGTAATGGAATGGGGAATTGGACTTTCGAGATACTCCCCTAAGTAGCTTACGTGATACTTTCACAGAGTAGTACATCTCTTGCGTGTTCCTCCAAAAGATCAAGACCCTGATCCTTTTCAAGAAAATTCTATGGGGATTTTCCACGTCGAGTCCTACAGCAATTACCTTGCTTTATTATTTTCTATACAGAGCATTCAAAATTCTCTGGACGCCTGGATGAATCCGATTCCTAAAACATCCTTTCTAATTATTGTCCTAATGATGCAATCTGCTTCTGTGGGTGGTGCACTGTGAGCTGTTTTTTGTTGGGTCTTTTATTCTTTGCTTACCTACTGCGATCTCTAACTCAGGACATAAATTGCGGTTGGTCAGAGCAAAACATGGATCTGTCATTATAGGAATTTCAAACTCAGTATGTTTCCATAAACCCCGTGCCAATTACCTATGGGACAACTGGAGTAGCGTTATTAAGAATTATTTTTTTGAGTTGTATTCAACAAGACTTGCAATATTGAGTACTTTGTAGTGTGTGTTTCCTCTATTTAGTACATAGCTAGCAAACAGGTAGGTAAGGTATTGCATTCCACTCAAAAACTCGATACCGAGATATCACCGAAAATACATTTTTAGAGTCCCCTGTATCCAAAAAAAACACATTTCTATATAAAGCCATGTGTATGTGTGTGAGTGTGTGTATCTGTGAACACGAAACTAAAAAACGAAAACTCGGTAAAATACCAAACTTGGTATTTACGTTTAGTTTCTTCCAAGATGTGACACGAAGATTTTGAGAAAAACCCTCTCATCACATACCACGCTTTAGGTGGAAAAATATCGAACATATTGATTTTCTCAAAAATGGATGTAACGATTTTAGTTAAACAAACTATATTAAAGATAATTATGTGCCAAACAAAATGTAAACCTTGAATTTTCTGAGGATAGCCCTTGAAGACCTCTTTACTCTGAATGACTTTAGCATTATAACAGATAGACAAAAACTTACCGCACAAAAATATAGTTTATTAAAACTCACAATTTATGTCATATAACTTATTTTAGATATAACGATTTCCAAAATAGTCTTTGTTATTGATTTTAATTTTAAAATACTCAAATTCTTACTTTCTATAGCAGGTAAGTGTTGTATTCAATCCAAAAATTCTATACTAATGGGACAAAAATGTCCAAAGTTAAATCCCATCAAACGGCTATAATTTTGCAGAAAAATTATATCTCTCTAATAGATATAAATTGCTCGGAAAGTTTCGTATGTGTGAGTAGAGTCTCTCACCCCTCATTAATTACTTTAACAAGCTAGAAAACAATTTCAGAAACAGGAGAGAACTTTCCTTAAAACTAATTATTTAAGTTTTGCTTTCTCTACATATACTATGTACATTGTATAGTAAAAGTATTGTAATGTACCCAAAATTTCGATACCGAGATTTTACCGGAAATACATGTTTTGGATCCCCCTGAATCCAGGAAAAGCATTTTTGGAAAAATGTCTGTATGAGTATGTCTGTGTGTGCGTGTCTGTGGACAGCATAGCTCAAAAACAAAAAAGACCGTTAAATACCAAATTTGGTATTTAAATTAGGTATCTCCCAAGGAATCGACACGAACATTTTCAAGAAAATCCCCCACGCCCAACTACCCTTTACATAAAACTTTTTTCAAAAATTTTGATTTTCTCAAAAATGGCTCTATCGATTTTTATTACAATATCTTATATTAAATATATTTACATGACAAACGAAATATATATCTTGAATTTTCTGGGAATAGCCTCTGATGACTACTTTATTCTGAATGAATTTTACGGAATTTTGCATAACTGCTAAACCGTAAGAGATGGACAAGAACTTACTTAAAACACACAATTTGCGTTATGTACATTTTCTTCGTGGAGTTGGTCGTTTTTTAGATATTCCTTGTTTTTAGTTTCAGCTTTGAAAAACTTTTCTCATACAGGCATTTGACAACTCCTGTCCATACAAAAATGGAACTTCAGTCACATAGCAACCAGCTTTTGACTATCACTTTAACCAATGGTACTCCCTTATTTCGTTTCTACTTACAAGGAAGCAAGAAATAAGACTATTTCTGATAATTTTTCCTCGATTAAATGAAAAAAATGGAAGCATAAGCTTTTTAACAATAGTTTGTTGCAGAGATGTAGAAAAAGTCATATGAATGGAACACATCAGTTTTTTTAACTATTAATTCTTACTATCACAGAGTTTAAAACTTAAAATACCAATTTGCAATATTGGAGTTCATCTAATTCGTCAGTGTAAGGTGCAAGTCAATATTATCCATGCGTATTCACACGAAATAGTTTTCAATATAGAATTCTTTTAATCTTAACTTTCATTTGCCACTTATTAAATCATTTCCCAAAACATATACCCATATTGTGAATTTTGTATAGAAAGTGCTTTCCTATTACTATAATAAAATCCCACTGAAAAATAAATTACGTAAAATACCACATAAATAATGAGCCACAAGCTATATGTCTCCTACTCTCAATTCTTTGGCTCCAGACAAGTATTACACAAATAATATGATTAAATGGCCCAGAATTTGTAATTATTCAGAATTTATAAACCCTCTTTAACATTGCTAATCCCCCCCCCGCTGTTGCGGTTCACACAGTTGTAAGCATATTGCTGTATTTTGTTCTTCAAACAGAACGGGGGAATCGTACTTATTAAGAATACAGTGAATACGTTCAGAAAAATACCAGGTAAAACCACCCATAAATCTTTTAAAACTAAGCCCTATTAACCACCTAACTCAGATACATTGCAATTGTCATTAAACCCATCACAGATATCCATTTAAGTCACCAAATCTGGTATCAATTGCCCCATTAAATTCTTTGGCCCAGTATATATATATATATATATGGAAATGCATTCCCACTAAATGTGTATCCCCTACATTATATTTCTGTATTGGAAAGAAGGAAACGCCACTGCACGGAAATCCCAAGCTAATTACAAATGAAATATAATATTTTTTAAGGTTCCAGATTCTAAAAACAAATTCAGCTAATCCATCCCGGTTCTGGGTCTCGATGCACACAGCGCAAAATAACTACCTTTCTTGGCTACTTGTCAAGATACAAACTAACTCTCCGGAGCATTGATTGTCCAAGCTAAACATTGAATACAAAGCCACGACCTAGGACCAATTGGAACTGAGGGCAGGCAACAGCTCACACAAAGAAAGAGAACCGTTGACAAAGTTCACTTTGAATCTCCCGATTGTTCTATAAAAATCTGGCGAAAAGGAAATAATAAAAAAAATTGTGTCAGTGTATTGCTTCATTTTCATTCAAATAAGCATGTTCAAATTACAACCGAAAATGGAATTACTTCTTGTAATATAAACATCTCATGAGTAGGTACATACACACTTATTTGTTTTAAAGTCGAGACCGCGTTCATATAACTTTACCTAGCCTGGGTTATTTAAATAACATCATTATCCTGGTATGGTTATAGAACAGATTAAATGATATAACTAATAGAAGTGATTATGCGAGTTTGCGCGCATTATACCGCAGTCTTGCTATTAACGTGACTGATGAGTCTTGGGAGTAAAGGAAAATGTCTACGCTCGTTGGTCAAGTTCTCTCCTGCCAGCTAAGCGTATAGCTGCGTCTATGGCTACGAGAGGCGCGCTTAGCGCCAACGAGAAACGAGCGAGATTGAAAGCTGACTTGACCGCCTCTATTGCTAAATCATCAAGAAACTTCCGTATAAATACAGATAATATTTTAGGTTTAACTTCATCACAATAGGTGCTGAACTGATGCCTTGACTACTAAATGCTCGTTGTATCTGTTCTTTCGTTCAGCCTTTCTTCATCCAACACGAAATTTGTGATTTCGATGTTATGTAGTTTAAAAAAATATGAGTTATATTCACATAACTTAATGTATTTTGCAGCAAACTATTATTTCAAAAGCTTATTCTTCAAACTGCTTCATACTAATCCAGATAAATATTTGCAGAAATGGTTTAATTCCATATTTTTTATAGGTACAAGAGGAATAAAGGAATACTCTACGCTATAGTAAAATCTTTTAACTTTTGATCGTTTTTGACGGCTTTGAAATTCCGTTCTCCTTGCACGACCAAGCTGAAAAAAGAAAATTCAGTGAGAAAAGTATAGGTGTTGGGAAATTAAAAACAAAATAAGGAATGCTAAACAAAAACAGGTACGAAAACTTGTGTGTTTTACTGGATCTACATTTTTATGCAGTAAGACTTTGTGTGACTCCTGCCCTTTACTAGGCATGTAAGGGTCTTCCCGAATGAAGAGGGCATAATTGAATCGTTAGAGGCATTTTTGAAAAAAAGAATCAAAGTTGCGTCATATGTTCCGTGAGAAAGGTAGTTAGGGGTGAGGATCCTAAAAAACTCAAATGCGAAATGTTGGTATTTAATTAATCTTTAATTTCGAGCTATACTGTTCATAGACTCGCACAGACACGCACGTGGACGTTTATCTAATTAGCATGCATTTTCTGTGAAATTGGGGTATCGAAATTTTGGGTGAAACATATTATACGTTTTGGAGAAAGTAAAAATACACTATGCCTACTTTTATTCGTAAGAATATGAACAGCTACTGCCTTACAAATTTTTACATCTTTTGCAAAAAAGTATTCTTACTTTCTCTAGCCCACATATACAATGTACATAGTGAATAGAGAAGATATTGTATTCCACCCAAAAATTCGATGTCGAGATTTTACCTGAAGTATATGTTTTGAGGCCCCTTGAGAAACTGTCCGCTCGCGCGTGTGTCTGTCTGTGGAGAGTATTGCTCAAAAACTAAAACACCATTAAATACAAAGCTTGATATTTGGGTATGATATCTTCCAAGGATGCGACTCGGAAGATTTTCAAGAAAATGTCCCCACCCCAAACTATCTTTACATGGACAAAATTTCCAACATTTTGATTATCTCAAAAATGGGTGTAACGATTTTGATTAAAATACCGTATCTTAAAGATATTTACATCCCAAATAAATGTATATCTTGAATTTTCTGGGAATAGCCACTGAAGACCTCTTAATTCTGGATGAATTTTGCCGAATTTTGCTTAGCTGCTAAACTGTAAAATATAGATAAAAACTTACTGCACATTAACAGTAAATCTTGCCAAAAGTCATAATCTATGTCCTTTACCTTTTTGTTGTTGAGCTAACCGTTTCCAAGATGTTCCTTGTCATTGATTTCAAACTCAGACAGGAAGTGTCCGTTTTTCTTTTGTTCTATTCCTGGTCAAGCAAAGAGGCTATTTGCAATAACAATGATATTTCAAAAATTTCTTTTATAAAAATAGCCTAACAGGAACGATTTCAGAACAATTCTCTAAAAGATTAAAGAATTAAGTGATTTTTCTCTCCTCCGAAAAATTGCAATGTAAGATGTTTCAGAAATCAGCATCGATATGTATTCTATCTCTTAGGCCATTTTTTCAGCCTCCCTGAGGAAGTCTCTTGAATACTCTTCTTCTAGAGACATTTCTTATTTCACTGTCCTGTGCTGACAGCTGTGGCTTAATGACCTTTCATCCATCTTAAAGTGTTTTTGAACCTTGAAGCACACTCGAATCTGCAAACAAGCACACTTACGCTCCAACTCTATTCACAATATTTCATCATTTAAGTACTAACAGATCCTCTTACAAGGCTTCTAATTCATATGATCCAAAATTTTATATTAACAATTAACCACAAGCCACGTTTAAAGCTATTAAATATAAGCGGCAGCAATAATTAATTAATAATAATGATATTTTATTATAATTATTATTAATTTTATTATTAATTATTATCTGAAATACTCCTCCCGGTACCTTGTTAGATAACGGGTTTGTTTTCCAAACCTTTACACCATATTTAAAAATAACATTATTTTTCAAATAACATTTATACCTAGGCTATACCTAGGCTAATAAACGATTATAAATGAAATAATAGTGTTAAATAACGGAAACTAAATACGGATAAAAAAACTTACATTTTCATTCAACTGCTTTCTCTTTGCTGGAATCAGCAACATATAAGTAACTCGAAACTAGCTGCTGCTGCTACCACCACTCCTGCTACTACTACTGCTACTACTACTACTACCACCACTACACTATCACTACAACTACTACTACCACTTACCACTACCGCCAACACCACCACCGCTGGATGTGCTATTGGAACATCGATCTAAGGAACTTGTGTGGTGTTAAATAATGAATTTTTTGAATTAAATACAATGTTTTACTTTACAATAAGCATGTGCTTCCTTTGTTGCGCGTTATTTCGAGCATGTTATCAAACTGCATAGATCAGCATAACAATATTGATGTTTTGTACTGCAAAGACTATTGCGCTTTAAATCATAGGATTAGCCTACTGGTAAAATGTAAATGGCATGTTATTTATAGACGCTCTTTAACTGCAGTGGTTCTCAGCGTCCCATTTTAAATTGGGCGTGAAAGACCACTTAATTATGCTCAGAGGCCTCTCTATCAGGCTTGAGGTTCTTTTACGTTCCATCGTCCTCCGCTGGGTTTGAACACGCGACCTTGAGTATATGAAGTCAGCATGGTAACCATTACACCACGGAGGGCGACAGCCTACTGGTATTCTACACATATTTTACAATCTGGTTATTTTACAAATCCGCTTTAAAATTCATACAGGCATATCAGTTATCGTCAGCAAGAATTCTATTGTTTCACACTTATACCATCGCGATCATATTATTTTACAATCGGAAATAAGATTGGGTCTTCAAATATGTAATGCTCGATGGTTTTTGAATTTTCCCTGTTGAATTTTCTATGTAACCCCCTTTAACATGTGTAATTATTTCGGGGACTTTGACTTGTGAAACAACTCGTTGAATCTACATTCAAGCATCTCTATTTTGCAAACTCGTGCACATTCGTTCTAACGTGTATGCTTGGAGACCCTAAATAGAATAAGGAATGAAGCACACTAATGAAAAATCCTCGCCGAGCCGGTATTCGAATCCGGGACTTTGGGTAAACAATCAGTTCATTAACCACTTGACCACGAAGGTAGACTAAATTGATATTATATTGACCACGAAGGCAGACTAAGTATTGTACAAGAGCTCTACCGTTATCTTCATGTCCATTATTGTTAAATAAATTAGAACATCTGTCCTATGAAATTTACGTAAGCCCCTTATGTATTTCCCGTCCCCTACATATAAATACCTAAGCCTGCTTTATAGCAGATCCAAAAGCTTTGATATACGAATTTGGTTCTACATAGCGTCCTGTCGTCTGCGTCCTGTTCTGTTTTCTCCGAGCTTAATTACTTACTCTAACACAATTTATATTTAATAGAATGTTTGTTTTTGGATTGTGCTATTTAAAGTTGCACACACGTTTAACTACTAAAAAGGTGGCTTTATTTATAGGTCCTCCTTTTATGCCGGTGAAATCTCGGTATAGAATTTTTGGGTGAACCTAATATTTACTATGTACATACGCCATAGAGAAGGTAAATTTTAGCTCAGAAAATTTTTAAGTATATAATTTAATAGGTAGAAGCACAATAATATACGAGGGTTGGGGCAAAAGTTATGGCAACTAATTTATTACGGTAATATACAGGGCAATATGGCCTTCACGGTGCAAAAGAATGACAACAGAATACAGTTGACATGACAAACCTGGGCCTAAAGACTCTCAAAGTAGTCCCCTGTTACTGTCACCACACGCTGCCAACGATGTGGGAGGCGCTGAATACCACTGCCGCAGCATTTGCCGCACCATGTGGGAATCGGGTTATCTGTTCCCACACAGCATTAGCAATGTCCTTTCGTGTTGAAAACCACCTACCACGTAATGGTTCCCTAATCTTTCGAATGAGATCAGAGTCATAGGGCAAAATGTCGGGAGAGTACGGTGGATGCTCCGATTCTTCCCATCTCCAACGCCGCAGTTACTGCCCTACACACTCTGATTTATATGGTTTTGCATTGTCGTGCAGCATTATTGCACTGTCCACAAAATCCGGACCTTTCTCCCGAACGCCACGTCGTGTCTGTCGCACCATGAAGTCCCTATAGTGCTGCACTGTACTGTAGTTACTGTTCTGCCATGTGGAACAAAGTGGCAAACAGTAACACCCCTGACGTCATACGCACGATCACCATCAATTTGACTTGGGAATGATTCTGGCAGAACTTCTGCCTCCTTGGTGATGCAGCATGTCGCCACTCCGCGGACTGACGTTTCAGTTCTGGTTCGTATGCCCTGGCCCAAAATTCATCGATGGCGATTATTTGGGACAAGAATTGATCGCGTCCTGTTGCCAGCGTGCAAGGTGGTCGGAGCATATTGCATAGCGCATCCACCTTTGAACTTCCGTCAGTGCATGCGGTAACCACCGATATGCGATTTTGCGTAGTTGCATAGTTCATTATGCAATATCCTGTTTCTCGATGCCACTCGCCCCCTCTAACTCCAGTTTCGTCCATCGTCTGTCTTCATCCAGGAGCTGCTCGATGACCGCACGTGCCACGTCGGTCCGCACACTGACAGGTCGTCCAGAACGTTGCTCATCACTGGTTGACACACGTCCTTGCTGAAACTTTCCTACTCACCGTGCTTCTGTACGTTGAGGTAAAGCATTATTTCCAAGGGCTTCCACTAATTCACTGTGACATTCCATCGCATTTCTCCCTCGGAGAACGGCTATTATAATGTAAGCGGATTTCACAGCCCTCGCTGCGCTACTACCAGCTATCACAGAGCCATCTGTTGATCTGCATACACACTATGCCTGCAGAACTTCCACTCGACACATATACGTTTGGGATCCGATCACATATCTACAAGGAAAAAATTATTTGCAATGGCTTTTGCCCCAACCCTCGTATCTGGGCTCCAAAATATATTAATTGGCTTTCAGTCTGACTTCCTATTCAACTTACACATGGCTTGAGTGAGAAAAAAAAAAAAAGGAAGAAAAAAAGTAACGTTAATTGACCTAATAGTTGGTTAAACTATGAAGCTCGGGACTTAAGATTACTTACATTGTAAGTCACCTTTGGGGTATGTTATTCAAAATAATTTGAGATCACCTTGTGGTTTACCTGGAAACATGCGAGTCAGTTGGGGAGTTTAATGCTGTGCTGATTGTTGCCAGTTGCAGGTTAGAGCAACCTGCTAGAGACCGGGAGATCAGTGGTTCAGAAACCGGCTATGGCAATTAATTTTCTGTTTGACTCTAGCTATTTAATTTGTTATTTGTAAGTAATATTACAGAACTTTCTTGTGGTTTTGTTAATCCTGATTAAGTGAAAATTAATTCATAGCTGTGTAAACTGTTAAATTATACATATTTTGAGAATATCTGTGCTATAGTATAAAGGGAACATAATATTTATTAATATGTATAGTTATTTCCAACTTACCCAGGTACCCTTGTTTGTGTAAAGTAATGATAAATGACATTTAATCGCATTGCTCAGCAAGGTACAGCAAAGATAAATTTATATTGTGACTGCGCCCTACGACCGCAATCGCCGAACGCGTGTGAATGGCTTTCTTCGTAATTCATAATTGTTGCATCCATTGTTATGTGTGCATTATTGGACAGTAAACTACGCAAGTGGACTCGTTTTGTGTCGGAAGGTTCTTTGAAGTCGAAGCCCGCATTTTTACACCGGAGTGACTGTGCTGTGTAGGACCGCTTCTGAAATTCTGGTAATGTGATCAACAGGTGTAAAACGGGGAACAGCGTCTTATACCATTTAATTTTGACTTCCACATCACTTTCAGTGCTTCGGCTATGTCTGCTGTATCATCTCCTTTTAAATCTTCTGTTTTCTGCAGCAGCAACTAAAGCACTAACAAGGGCGATTCTGCGGGACCTCACTATCTCAAATTCCTAACAATAGCTTCATTTTTCACTGAGAATGTATTGTTTGCAGATTTGAGTGAGTTTTGACTGGAAATTCGTAGTGTACACTAGGCGCCGCTAGTGTCGAAAAGAAATTATATGGCAGAATTGTTATAAAGGCATTGAGGACATTTTTTGATGAGCAGATTCTGATTGTAATCAGTTTCTGAAAGAGATTTAGAGTTGCTGCAGAAAAGAGAATTTATGTTGCAATACTGCAGTTATTTTTGTAAATTATTAAATGTGTTATCTTAATAAATATATAGATAGTTAACTCGCTAAGTAGGAGTTCTTGTCAGTAAGCTAACCTTTTTTACCCTTCCTTGTGACCTATCTGGGAAATTCCTTCCACATTGGAATTTCCTGCAAAAATAATACAAAATACGCATTACTCTGTGCAATATTCACAGATTTTAATATATTAATTTACTTAGACCGAATGAACACGAATTTTTCATTGCTAGTTATCAATAGGTATGGCAATAGAAAATGTGATGTTTATCTCTCTTAAAGCATGCAGGAAGTATCACTTGAAGCATTCAAGAGTAGGATCAGGATTCGTTGAGATCAAACAGCTGCTATTGAGGAACTTGACAGTTTCAATGTGAATTATTTTGTTCTTATGTTGAGATCTGAATTTACATGCATCAATTAGGTTGTTCCCTGAAATATTATGTATTCTTGTATTCTAAACATAATAAAATATATGCCTATATGTTTTTACCCTGCGTAAAACATTGTAGTTTAGTTTTAATTTAACTATCACAGGAACAAAGTAAAAAAAAAAAATCTGATGTGTTACACACACAAGACTTTCTCTAGCTGCTCCACAAACAAACTTCTTACAAAAGATTCTTCTTCGTGCTAATCAAGATAAATATTAGCAGAATGTTGTCTATTTTATACGCTTTACAGTTACGCTAAATTCAGAAAAATTCATTCAGAATAAAGTGGTCTTCAGAGCCTATTTCCAGAAAATTAAAGAAATACATTTTATTTGTCATATAAATATCTTTAGTATATGGTATTTTAATCAAATAGTTGGAGCAATTTCTGAGAAAATCAAAATTTTCGAAATCTTTTTCCATGTAAAGGGTAGTTGGGGTGGAGGATTGTTCTCAAAATCTTCGTGTACCATCCCTAGAAAATACTAAATTTAAATTCCAAGTTTATTATTTTACCGACTTTTCGTTTTTGAGTAATCGGGTTCACAGACACACGGACACACACGCGGACCTTTTCCTAAAAATATATTTTTTTGGATACAGGGAACCCTAAAACATACATTTCTGGTGAAATCTCGTTATCGAATGTTTGGATGGAATGCAATACCTTCTCTATACGCTATGTACATAATACGTATAGAGCAAGTAAAAAGTTACCAAAATTCTTGAACTATTTGAAGAGTATTAATTGGACCAACAGAACTGAAAAATCTTGGTTTCTCTGCCAGTTTTTTTTTTTTTTTTTTTTTTTTTTTTTTTTTTTTTTTTGGGTGCATATATCCCCTTAAGATTTTACATCTTAAAAATAACATAGTCTAGCGTAATATAAATATTATTTCTTTTGTTTGCTCAGGGGATTTCAAGGAATTAGTTCATCTTGATCTCCATAAAATTTAAACAAGTGTCTCAGGTCTGAAAACAGGCCCTCTTGGTAATTTTTAAGCATTACTCTCGGCCGCTGATTGGTTTTCTTTTGTTGTGTTTTGAAGTACGCCTCCAAGCTGTGCAGCAGCTGATGACCGGCAAGGAAAATTGAGAAAGAAAAATTTGATGTGGTACTTCCATACTCTTCAACAAACTTATCATAAAAAACCTTATGCTATCTACTTCGCGTTAATCGAGATAAAATGTGCAGAACAACTTTGCATTACGAATTTCCGTATAGCTACAGCAATTATCTAAGCGAATACAGTAGGCTTAAGCGATAATCAAATCTTTAAAGAGCTGTTCCCTTGTGAGAGCTTTGAATTTCCGCTCTAAGAAGAAAAAACGAATAACGACTTTCCATTTGAGAGTAAAAGAATGGAAAAAATGAGACCAACACAAATGGTTAACTACTCCAAAAGAGAAGTATTTTATATAAATTACGTTTTGGCGAAATCTACATTTTTAGTGCAGTAAGGCGAGATCTACATTTTTAGTGTAGTGAGTTTGCTTTTGTAATAGAGTTTATTAAACATATGGCATTTTAATCAACATCATTAGAGAAATTTTTGAGAAAGTCAATATGTTCAAAAAATGGTATACGTAAAGAGACTACAGAACTAGGGGCGTGGAATTTGTTTGTAAACCTTCTTTGAGAGATACAGACTATGAGTTGGTACTTACCGCATTTTGTTTTTCAGTTATTCTGTTCATAGTATCCCTATCCCTCTCTCTCTCTCTCTGTCTCTCTCTCTCTCTGTCTTTCTTGCACAAACACAGGGTCTATTTCTGAAAATACTTTTTTATTACTCAGGGGATAACGAAACATTTCTGGTGATAATTTGGCATATAATTTTTGGATGGTATACAAAAATCAACTAAAAAACTGATGTGTTTCACTCATATGATTGTCTCTAGATTTTCTGTAACAGATTACTGTTAAAAATTCCTTCTTTCTACCTTGTGCGATAAACAGAAGATAGCTAAAATGGATTACTTACTTCCTTGTATGTAGAAGGGAACTAAGGAGGTACATTAGGCTTAAGCGAAGTCAAAGCTTTCGATATTCGATTGAAATCTGCTTCTCTGTAGGTCAAGGAATTTGCAAATTCTCGTATGAGAAAATCTGATGAATTCCATTCACATATTTTTCTCTACAAACTACAAATGTTTCTTACAAAAGATTATTCGTTTATTTACTTCATGCTATTCGAGATAAACATTAGCAGAACTCGTCATATTACTTGCCTCATTGTAAGCAGAATGCAAATAAGAGGGTACTTTATGCTAAAGCGATAGTCAAATATTTTAAAAGTTCGGTTCACTTTTTCTTGGTCCCGTTTGTTGTAATAAACAACAAGAAATGTCTACAAGAAAAACGTATATGGCAGAAATTATGCGTTTTAACGAGATCCACATTTTTATAGATTAGTTAGTTTCTGTCTATCTCTTACTATTTAACTGTTATGCAAAATTCTGTAAAACTCATCCAGAATAAAGAGGTCTTCAGAGGCTGTTCCCAGAAAATTCAAAATATACATTTTATTTTTGATATAAACATCTTTAATTTACGGCATGTTAATCAAAATGGTTAGACCCATTTTTGCGACAAACATTTACATTTTTTCGGTGTAAATGGTAGTTTGTAGTGTGGGGATTTTTTTTGAAAATCTTCGTGTCACATCCTTGGAAAATACTTAATATAAATACCAATTCGGTTTGTAAGGATCTTATGAACTCTTATTTTAACGGTCTTTTTGAGCTATGCTGTCCACAGATACACACACGCATACATGGACTTTTTTCTAAAAATGCATTTTTCGGATTCAGGGAACCTCAAAACACATATTTCCGGTGTAATTACGACATCGAATTTTTGAGTGGAAAACAGTAGGTACCTTCTCTAGTTACTATGTACATTGTATATACATATCGGCTAGAGAACGTAAAAAGGTCATCTCTTCATAGAAAATCTGATGTGAACCTTCTCATGCCTTTACCTGTTTTGCAAACAGCTTATTCTTTCAAAAAGACTATTCTTCTATTCGCTTCATGCTAATCCTTGTAAGAAGAAGGGAACTAAGGGAATACAGTAGGATATATCTATAACAAAATCCTTTAAACGTAGCCACTATGCGATTGACATTGAAATACGGTTCTTTATGTATGGTCTGGAATATAAATAGAAAAACGAATGACGACTCCTTGTTTGATAAAAGTATAGTTGCTTTAGAATTGAAATTAATAACAAGGAGTATCTCGGAAATGGTTTCCTGCACAAGAAAAAAGTATGGAACATAAATTGTTTGTTTTGATAACATTTACAATTTTGTGTACTAATTTTCTTTCTAACCCTTAACATTTACCAGTTAAATAAACAGCATCCAGAATAAAGTCATCTTCACAGGCTAGTTTCCATTAAATTCAATTTATTTTTCATGCAATTAATTGTTATAATTAAGTATTGTAATCAAAATTATAAGAACTATTTTGAAGAAAATCAGAACTTTATATACATAAAGGAGAATTTGGGGTGGAAAGCGTATCGTATCATTGGAAGATACTAAACCTAAATACCAAGATTGGTATTTAATCGACCTTATAATTTTGAGTTATAGTGTTCACAGCTACATGTCCGCGCGCCTGAACACACACCTTTTTCTAAAAATGCAGATGTTTGTATTTCATTCAGGCAACCTTAAAACGTGTATTTGCAGGCGAAATTCTGGTATGGAACCTTTGGGTGGAATACAATACATTCTCTACCTGCTGTGTACGCGCATACTATTTGGTAAAGAAAGCAAAAAATCTAAAGTGTTCCATTCACATGACTTTCTCTACATCTCTGCATCAAGTTACTGTCTAGAAGCTTATTCTTCTGTTCACTTCATGTTAATCGAGAAAAAATTAGCAGAAATGGTCTTATTACTTGGTTCCTTATAAGTAAGAGGGTAATAAGGGAGTACCATAGGTTAAACGGATAGTGAAATCTTTTAGAAGCTGATTGCTCTGTAATTGAAATTACTTTGTTTGTATGGCCAGGAGTTGATACATTCCCGAGTGATATAAGTATAAGACATTGATAGCTGAAACCAATAACAAGGAATATCTCAAAGACGGTCAACTCCACGAAAAAGTGTATATACCTAACATAAATTGTGTGTTTTAACGAGCTCTTCATATTTCGTTACGTTACGGTTTACCAATTATGCAAAATTCCGAAACATTCATCCAGAAATAGATGTCTTCAAAGGCTCTTCCCATGAAATCCAAGATGATGCATTTTATTTGTCAAGTAAAATGTTTAATATGTGATATTTTAATCAAAATCGTTAGTCATTTTTGAGAAAATCAAAATTTTCGAAAATGTTTCCACGTAAAGGGTTTTTGGAGTGGGGGATTTTCTTGGAAATCTTTGTGTCGCATTCTTTGAAAATTCTGAACTTAAATACCAAGTTTGGTATTTAGCGGACTTTTCGTTTTCGAGCTATACTACCCACAGACTCTCTCTCTCTCTCTCTCTCTCTCTCTCACTCACACACACATACACTCACGCAGATATTTTTCTAAAAATGCTTTTTTTGGACCCAGGGGACTCAAAATATACATTTCTGGTGACATCGCGGTATCGAATTTTTGGGTGCAATATAATAGCTTCTCTATAAACTATATACACAGTATGTGTAGAGAAAGTACAAATGTTGACTTCCTCCGTTGTCTAGGGATAATGTGCTAGCTTCTGGTTCAGAAGGTCGCGGTACAAAAGCGGGGTACAAAATAATACTATGTGCACCTCCCAATCGTTCCGAGCCAATAATGTTGTACTCAATGATTCGAAATCTGAACATATTAATATTTATTTTAAATAATGTTACTGTGCACAACTTTGTTCCAATGTAAGGCTCTTAGGTATTAACATTGACAGATTTTTAACATGGAAATATCATATTAAATTTTTAGTAGAAAGTTGTCAAGGGTTGTATTTCTGCAGAGAAATTTAGCAAACTGAATATCAGGTGGAACTTAACGAAAGCTATCAGAACCTTTCTCAGTTAATAGAGGTATCAAACAGAGATGTGTACTATCACCAATCCTATTCTTGATGGTTTTAGATAATATGATGATGTAGTATCCTTGTCCTAATTATTAGTATTACTGTATTCTGTTTATAATTAGTAGAGATAGTAACAACTAATGTTTTTAAAGATTAAGTCATCAGATTATTTATTTGTATTTTAATTGAGCTCTATCTATGTAACAGTTTAGACGTCTGACCTGTACGCAATTAATCATTAAACGCGTAATTGTCTATGCCAAAGAAATAATAATATTTTTTGGTAGAAGAGCTAGTGGAGCTGTTATTAGAACTGAGCTTTTTATTTTTGTTTTTCTGGAGAGCCAGATGAAAAGCATTACTCATCCAGCGTTTTATTGCTAATACCTTCAGCCTTATCTCTGAAGATACGCGATGAAGAAATGATTGAACCATCAGGAGTGGCCAAGTAAACTTCGGTTATTGGCTCTAAGGAAAGATAAATAGTGTAAATCTTGCTATCATGTCCACTTTTGTATAAACACCGACGTATTCCGGTGGCAAGGGATAATTTCTCGCTTTGTTTACTACAAGTTATCTTAAAAGTTTTTTCTCAGCCTGATCATCGGTTTTACTTCTTCTCTTCCTCATGAAGAATCTCGCGCTACCAACCTTATCTTATTCGGATTGTCTACGGTGTGCTGCAATTCGCTCTGCAGTGAGGAGAAAGGCTCAACACGAATGATGTTGCAGAATTCTCCAGGGTACACTTTATTTAATTTTCATTGATCTAAAACGCATGAAGCCACGGAAATGTGGTTGAAATTAAATAAATACAGAGAATACGTTACAACAGTCTGGCCTAGACGAATAGATGCACGTGGCAGTAACGTGAGAACAAAGCTGCAATGGCTTTCCAATAAATCAAAATATAAGCCAAGGCTGCATAATAATATGGTTTGAATTAGAACTGGATTGCAAGTACCATATAGGTTGACGTTATGCTTCAACGCAATCGTTCCAAACACTACTACACATTTCTCGAATATATCGTCGCCGTTCTGGCAGAAATCACTAAGTCCAAAATCAGTGTTTTGAGACACAGCGAGTTTAAAGTTCGGCTTGTTCTAAACGCCTGTTATGACATCATGCTAAACATCAAACACATTTCACTTTTATGTACACGTTTTAATCATTATTGCAAATATAATTTAATCCTTTTTTCTGAAAATGTCTGTAAATTTCCTTAAAATTTACAAAATATTGGACCAAGTCGCTTCTGCCTGAATAGTAGAACACAGTATAAAGGAGATAGGTACATCAATGGTATATGAACAAATATATTAGTCGTTGTCTATGTTTTACAATGTGTTTTTCTTGTCACCTTTGTAACTTTATTAGCATATGGTTTTTCATGGAGGACAATAAAAAGTGCATGTATCAAAGGTTCTGCATTAGTTTGCAACCACATTTGTACTGAACATATTCCAGGATTAGTAGCTGAAATTGAAAACCTTAATATAAACTATTTGATTATTTTGAGCAAATTAAAAATAAAATAAAATATAAGCTTTGTCCTTTGTTTAATTAAATTTACTCCGAACCAAATTTATTACTGTGTTATCCTTCAGGTTCACATTCACTTCTGATACTTGGTTCTGGGATTCTATATTCCATTTTTTTGAATGTGGCAAAGAGCGATACTATGGTTGAAACTCCAAATGGATTACTCCTTAATCACATAGTGACAGCAAATCCTTATATTTTAAGTCAGACAAGGAGTATTATACTCCTTGCTGAGAATAGGTATTTTAATGGAATGTCTACGTTCAAATAGATTTATTTGCGAATATCTCTTGAAATGCATACCTGTATTTCAGAATTCCAGGGCTCTCTTTTTCATATCTTAAACATTTTATTTTCAACTAGTTTAGTCTTTTCTCTTCACTGTTCTTAGTTTTGTTGCACAGTATTGTTTAGGTCGCCTGATAAATCAATAAAGTAATCAAACTTATTTTATTTATCATATAAATATCTTTAATGTCCGCTATTTTAATCAAATTCGTTAGAGCCTTTTTGTGAAAGTCAAACATTTAGAACAAAATTTCCAATTAAAGTTTGATTAGAGATGGGGAAATTTTTTGTAAAATTACGAAGTTTGGTATTTAACGACTTCTCATGTTTAGTCATGCTGTCCACACACACACACTGACCTCGTTTTCTGAAAATTCCCTTTTTTGGACTCAGGGTCCTCAAAATATGCATTTGCTGTGACATTTGGTATCTAATTTTGGTGGAATACAATAGCTTCTCTACCTACTATATAGTACAATGTGTTGAGTACAGAAAGTAATGAGCAATAGACTAAATCGTCAATAACTATTCTGTATAGTAATTTATGCAAAAGTTTTAGATTTACCATGTAATTTAGTATTAATGCAAAACTTTCTGTTAAAATTCTCAAGCCTTTAATAGAAAAGAGCGGCAAATTTCTCGAAAGCTTTCGACTCAAAGTCTGAATTTTAGTAAGTTAGAAAACCTTAGACACTCAACAGTTTTGCTGCTCTCGTGTTATAATGCTATTTGTCATGTTAAGGTCTCATCTCAGCGTTTGGTTTTGTGGTCTAATTAGTATAATTTCTGTTTCAGGACTTAAGTGGTGGACTTGGACAAAGGACAGTTTCGCATCAAGGAGGTCTACAGTCGTCGTATCACTTTAGCTGCTACGACCAGATAGGTGAGTACGAAACACCTAATGTTTTGTGTAAGTTTAGAAATTATACAATTATTTCATGTTTGATTATAATATGAACGTTTGTATCTATCTACAATTCTTTAAAATGCCTATGTTTCTCTAAATGTAGAGCTTTACGTGTCAGACACACGCTTTCAATTTCGTAAATGACGTGTCAGTTATGCCATACACCCAAAATTAGGTGATTGCCATGAATAACCTGAAGAGGCTATCATATTCAAGAATACTTCAGGTGGCTGGTAGGAACAAGATAGTGCTAGTCGTGGGTTTTACTTTTTCTACTAGTATATTAACTAGGGAAGTATTGCATTGTACCAAAAAATCTCGGTATTATGTTTAGAACAGCAATCAATGAACTGTCATAAACATCTCTATACTCTGATAAAAAGTACTTCTCCAATAGACAGGCTATGCTGAAACCAAACGACACTGAGACTATACGAATCATCAGAAAGTAGATGTCCTCAAGGATCATTTTGTAGTCCTAATTTCGGGACTATCCTATACAAAGACATCCTGGTGCAACTTCTACCTAGAAAATGCTCAGCTCTCGACAACCTGTACCACTGGAATGTGAAAACAAATTTAGTTACAACCCATCCAAGACGGTGATCTTGTTAGTTCCACGAAGGTGGCACGTTACATATTCCTCGTTTCTTATGAACAAAATCTTATTAAAATAGAATATCAATTATCTTTCTTGGAATTGTTCTGGACAAGAAACTTACTATTCGAACCCCGTTTTGACTATCTTCATCTTAAAGTTAATAGATTACTTACAGGCCAACAAGACTGTTTCTACGGTCGAATGGCCAGCGTTCTGGCTTCTCATCCAAGAGTCCCGGGTTGAATTTCTGGCCGTAGCGGGGAATTTTTCTTTAACCAGAATCATTCCTTATCCCTCACAGAGTCTGGAAGTATGAATGTGAAAGTGAATAAGTGTGGGTTTAACAGTGTGGGTTTAACTAAAAACCAACGTTAAGAAACCTACAGTTCTGCGAGAAAAACACCAGCAACTGTTTTTCAAGGTAATGCCCGCGATATAACCATTGAAGTTAAAGGGAACTATACACATAATATTATATTCTATTTCTGCATTCCGTGATGTATTATCCACGAAATGGGCTCAGAGAAAGCCGGGACAGATCCAACGTGGATTTGCGCTAAAAGTCTCTGGACCGTATCAAACCGCCTCTACTGATGGTGCTTAACTCCTGGTTGCTATAGAACTGATTCACTTAACTGGACATTTAAGAGCAACATTAACAATATAAAGAAAGAGGTCAAAATGTTTACTTGTAAAATAAAATAACTTGCTCATATTTTGGCTTCTGGACATCCAGCTCTAGAGTTATGTCTAATTTGTTAGTACTGCTCATTAAAACATGGTTTGCATATCTTCACTGATGGATCGCGAATAGATAATAAAATGAAGCACAGCTTCAGTTGGTTGTGCTTTCATTCCTTTTATTATTTTTATCATGGATCTCAAGTAATTTACAACTAATACAAGATTACATCAATATGCACAGTAGTTCAACCTGAACTCTAGCCATGAAGAAAGGAATAGAGAGAAATGTAAATAGTTCTTACACTGTCCAACATTTAATGTGCAATATTTCTCCTAATGTTGTTGTATCAGATGCTACATACGTAAACATATGTCTCTGTTAGAGGTCTTGATGGAAGTGAAGGCAATTAAAGAGCTGAACAACTTGCAAGGACTGCTTCAAATACCTGTACAGAATATGCCTACACTAATAACTAATGTTTGTGGTGAACAAGGCATCTATAACAGTTGGCTTTATGGAGTCAGAAAGCAGTAAAGGTCACGACACAAAAACTTGTTATTCCCATCAATTCATGAAAACATTTAAAGTATTTAGAGCCTGGATTTGTAATAAGTCAGTTTAAGACTGGCCACGGTAAATTCGATTCATATCTAGAACGTTTTAACAGAATTACTCTTAACAGTGCAACGTGTTTATGCTCATATCCAATAGAAGACATCCATCACCTTATCCTCGATCACCTATTACAGAAAAAAAAAAAAAAAATACTCAGATTTGTCAACACGTAAATTGATATCTTAACACAATTTGTACAACCATTAAATTCAAGTTTTTCGTAAAGAGTATTGCTACTCACTGTTCCAGAACGTTGTTAATACTTAAAATACAGGGTTATTCTAAATTAGTTACCTGAAAGTATGAAAGAATTATTTCGAAACTGTTGACGGAAATTTATTCAGATGTTCATTAAACCTTATGTTATATCATCAAGTTTTAAACCTGGTTGGCAGACTTCGCTACATGCACTCGCTCGCTCGTCTGGCGGGTAAAATGTGAAGAAGTCGCAACACCTGGAGCCTAGTAAGCAGTCGCCATGGAGTCTTACAGCGGTGCGGAGCGCGCGCAGTGTTGTCTGTGGTTTCATGAAACTAAATCGCAAATTACCGTACAAAGACATTTTCGTATAGAGTATCAAAAATCTCCCCCGCAGGTGAAAACTATCAAAGCATGGTGTGCTCGATTCGTAGAAACAGGCTGTGTGGGAGATCGAGAGAAAGGACAGGAACGCCCTCCAGTTGTGGAAGCCGTGAGAAGAACTTACGCACGAAGTTCAAAGAAGTCTATAACTAGAGCAAGTTTGGAACTGACCATTTCATATGGAGACTTTTACGGCGATGACTGCAGTGTAAGGGATACAAGTTGCAACTGACTCAGGCAAGCTGCTAATGACAAGCTTACACGTGTGGACATGCTGAACAGGATCGAAGAAGACGATCAAGATTGTGTTCAATGACGAGGCAACTTTGGATCTTAATGGTACAGTTAATTGCCACAATGTAAGGATATGGGGTACACAGAAACCGACGGAATGCCTGGAACATACACGTGACTCACCAAAACTGAATGTGTTTTGTGCGCTAAACTCCGTGAAAGTGTATGGACCATTCTCTTTTTATGAGAAGACTGAGACTGGCATCACATATCTAGTTACAAAACTATCTGATGCCACAGCTACAATAAGATATGAGAGAGAATTTCATTTTTCAACAAGTTGGAGCACCTCCTCATTACCACCATGAGGTCACTACGCACCTATCCCACGCCACTTCCGCTTGGTTTGGACGTGGCGGGAATATAGCTTGGCCTCCATGATCTCCCAATTTAATACTACTGGACTTTTGTCTGTGGGGTTACGTTAAAGATAACGTGTACAACCCTCCACTGCCGACCAATTTCGATGAACTTCGTCAACGAATTAACGTAACGGTAGCTCGGGTAGATGCGGACAGAACCATGCGTTTCTGGAATGATCTGTCGTACAGGTGGAATATCTGCCGAATGACAAAAAGGAATCAGTCACATTGAACATTTGTAAACATTGCAAATAAAACTTAATGTTATGTCAATGTATTAATGGAAAATGGAAATAAACTACGTAAGATAATGATGTATAATTTAGCTTTATTTTCAGGTAACTAATTTAGAATAACCCTGTATTTAAATGTTTGTAAATAGTTACCTTATTATTAGTATATATTAGTTGCCTGTATTATTAGTACAGGCAAGCGTTGTAACATATTTTGGGCTCAACTACGGAAAGTTGGTCAATCCTGTATCTCGTAATCATGAATTGTTTTACAAGATCTGTCTTCTAAATCACCCAATGAATAATTCAAACAAACATTCTAAAACAAAAAAGTCGCAGCTTAAACAATCACAATAACTAAAAGTGTTGAGTTTATTCTTCTTTGAGCAACGTGTCAAGAGATAGATACACAGAAATAAAGGTCAGCACTGTGCATAACAAATTTATAGCACTTAAAGTATTGCTCAGCAAAAGAAGCAAACAACCTTCATGCCAGGAGTTAGTGGACCTAATATTATGACGCAGCTATAGACTTAAATTGTTGCGTAAAGACGCCAACCGACGACCGATTCGGTGAAAAGATAAACATAAACACCACAAGCGATATCAATAGATAACGGGATTGTTCTGGAAGATTTTTCCCCGCCTCCTGAACATTTTAGAACTCTATGGGAAACTTTAGCTGCTATTTAGCGAGTGTGTTAAGGGGTGAGTTAGTGCGGTCCTAAATAAATACAAAAACCGGCAATTCAGTGAGTTTTTCGAATGAGCTAGTGATGATAGCTTCACGTACATTTAAGACATTAGGTCTTGTGTTCGACTCCATGGAGTATGAAGGGGAAGGAGCAAGAGGTGCTTTGCGAGTAATTTATTACGCCGTTACATCGCGAAGGAAACTGATGCGAGAGTGAATCTTGAACTAAATCTCCTTAATGAAGTGATATAACTGCATAAATGAAGTGACAATGAAAATTCAAATAGTTCAACTTAGTGAAATGACAATGACGTACTGGAGCGATATTGCAAATTTGCACATTGCCATATAATAAAGATATTATACTGACATGCGTGTATTCGTTTTGTATCTTGCTAAAGACAATGACTTGTCCCTTTTAGTCCAGAGGGTTTATAAATTCTTACATTTGTAACGTTTAAATTGATTGAATATAGTAGCATTGATAGAATTAGTATTGTTATTCTTCTTGTGTTTTAGTGCAGTTTATACAGTGCCATAGGAAAGTATCATGAAGGTGGAACAGAGTAAAACGCTCTACAGTAGGTAGCTTTTGTTTTGTTTGATTTTGACTGATAATCTGTAATATTTTCAATCTTATTTGCTGTTTATACAATTGCCTTTACAGATACTTGTGACCTGAAGGTAGCTAGCACGGAGCTCACTCAGGTGAGGGTACAGATGAACGTCACTGGATATCTAATCCGGGCTGTACAGAATAGTTCCATTTGTCCCCATCAAAATGACGTATTGAAGCTTAGTGCGTGTGAAGCATACAGCGATCATTTCGTGCTTCATCATGCACATTCGTCCTTCATTTTCCATTCGATCCAATTCCTCTGCATGTCTTCATTAATCACCTAGATTTCCTAGATCAAACATATTTTATTTCACAGCATTAGTCATGTAAATGTAAAGAAAAAGAGGTCTTAATAATTATTAGCAAAACATGTTATATTTTACGAGGCAAGTATTTAATAATTGTCCTTACTGAATATAAAATAGTATGCCCTGAAAGCAGTAAACACAGGTATGCGCAACGAATATTCCAAAATGCATGTGTAGCTTTAATAGTAGTCAAATTGAGGTTTGAACTTTCCCAATAAAACACCATTGTGTTTATTATCTACGCAATTTTGGCAACTGCTAGTTTAATGTATCACTATATGTAGAATAGAATGTGCACGAAGATTATATATATATTTAATTCAAACTGACATGAGTAATATTCTTTTTTCAATGTATAATTTGTATAGTCAGTCCCTTTTAACATCAATGATCTTTAGGATTGTGAAACAACTCATACTTAGAATGTTTGGTTACTTCATTCCTTAAACACAGGCACATTTACTCTCATATTCATACCTTTTTTTTTTTTTTTTTTTAATAAAAACAGTAACGGAGTCTGATCAGGACTCCGGTACTGTATCCCTATTTACATTTCCCGTAGGTTTTACTGATTACTGGTTTACTGGTTTTACTGTTTCTTTTACAAACATATACACATTGCACAAACATATAACACCCATGCCCAAGGCGGGACTCGAACCCACGATCCCCAGCCCACGAAGCACTAAAGTGAGACGCTTTAGCGAGCGTGGCCACATTCCTTCAGACTCTGTGGGGAATAAGGAATAAATCAGGTTAAAGAAAAATTCCCCGCTCCAGTCGGGAATCGACCCCGGGACCCCGGAGTGAGAACTCAGCTCGCTGATCACTCGACCACGGAGGCAATCTGTTGCCGAGCTTTTTACACATTGTCAGAATACAATTTTCTTGATATTTTTAACTATCGATTGTTTTCTACCTCTATTGTTACGCTAAGAATCATTGGATTGCAGATCATTAATACAAGGCAAGACACTGAAGGAATTACACAACTGAGAAGCGCTTGTTGACCACTATATGAACATTTGAATGCCAAATAAATTAAAAATGTCCTCGACGATTCCCATGTGCGGTTTGAGAAGGGCAGCACCGGAAACTCATTTTTTTTCTTGTTTTATTTATATAGCCCCGTTTATCATCTAAGGTCATATAGGGGGGTTTTTACTTGACAAAACTCGTTGTCTGTAGGTTTAAATCATTTTATTTTCCTCAAACACATATTCACTCTCTCATACATTCTTCCAGACGCTGTGGGGGATAGGGAATAATTCTGATAAAATAAAAATTCCCCCACCCAGTCGGTAATCGAACCCAGGACATCCGGGTGAGAAGTCAACTCGCTGACCACTCGACCATGGAGGCAGTCGCAACGGAGATTTTTTGGCATGGGAAAAGCAAAACTTTACGACAAGCAAGTGCGCCGGTGCGCGATGCGCCGAGAAGTGGAAGACATACCAGGTAATTTGTGTAATTTGTGCTAATGTGATACATGTAAAACAATCTGTCAAACAATCAACGAGGAAACATGCTGCTGAAAAAGGATTGCCATAATCAAACATGAAATTGGACCTTAAGATGTCGCTCAAAATGAACAAATGGTGGCACATTCGGCTATGCAGAGATCACGGGGGTACATGTGTACGGAGGTATTTGATACCTAAGATCACAGAATAGAGAATATACAGAAAGTAAACTCGACTGTAATCCGTGCGCATGCGCGAATTTTGCCATACTGGGACCGAGTAAACAGCTATGTTGTTGAAGTTATACTCTTCGTAATATACATTTTGTTAATGTTATCAATTGTGTATTTTAGCCGCTGGGCTTTTATTCTACTCAACAGTAATATCATACACTGTACAAGTTAGAATATTTGTTGATTCTTGAAGCTTCACTGCTCTTACAATGGACAGTAGTAAGAGAAAAGGCGGCCAGTGCTGTTCAGCACCGAATGAAAAATAATTCAAATACAATTAATATGGTATAGAAACATGGAATATCTCCTGTAAAGTTAGTGATGTGGTTTATCATGTGTTTGCATCAAGCTTCTGCTTTGAGTTGTTCTGTTTTACTTTCTCTACATGTACTATGTACATAGGGTATACATAAGGTATTGTAATGCACCCAAAATTCGATACAGAAATTTCACCGGAAATACATGTTTGGGTCCGCCTGATTAAAAAAAACATTTTTGAAAAAAAGTCCGTGTGTGTGTGTCTATCTTTGTGTCTGTGGACAGCATAACTAAAACAGGAAAAGACCGTTGAATACCGGACTGGTGCATTCTGTCTAATCATATTTATTGATCATTCAAATTCAAAGTCTTACGCTTTTTTATTTTTATTAAATAAAATTTGCAGCCAATTGAATCACTCGTTATTTACTCCTGCCTACATATTTTCTTAACCATAATTTCATGTTGTTAGGATTTGTTTTGTAGATATGAATAGCAAACAAAACAGTCTCAAAAATCGGATGTGTTCCATTCATATGACTTCCTCTAGCTATTCCAACAAGAAAAGATTATTATTTTATATACATCATACTAGTCATAATCTTTATCTTGATTAACTTGATAAACATTACCAGAATTGGTCTTATTACTTGCTTCTTTGTAAGTAGAAGGGAAATAAGAGAATACACAGACTAAGCCGCTAGTCAAATCTTTTAAAAGCCAGTCGCTATGTGAAATAGTTCTAATTCGGTTCTCTTCGCTTGCTAGGAATGTGTAAAAAATGTTATCTTAAACTAAAACCAACAACTCGGAATATCTTTAAAACGGTCAAATCTACATAAAAAATTTAAATTATATAAATTGTATGTTTCAATGATGCATAGGTATTGTTTACTTTCTCTAGCCCGTATGTACAATGTCTATAGTGGAAACAGAAGGTATTGTATTCTACCCAAAAATTCAATGTCAAGATTTCACCGGAAATCTTTTGAGGTACCCTGAGTCCGAAAAAAAGCAGTTTCAGATAAAGCCCCGCGCGCGTTTGTGTGTGTGTGTGTGTATGTGTGCGCGCGCGTGTGTGTGTCTCGAAAGGTTTGATTTTTTCAAAAATGGCTCTTAACGATTTTGATTAAAATGCCGTATATGTTATTTTATACAAATAAAATGTATAGTGTAATTTTCTGGGAATAGCCTCTGAAGAACTCTTTATTGTGGTGGGGTTTGCAGAATGCTGCATAACGGTTAAACCGTAAGAGAGAGACAAAACCTTACTAGATAAAAAGTAGATCATGTTAAAACACGTAATTTATATCATATACGTTTTTTATGTGGAGCTGATGGTTGCTAAGTTATTCCTTGTTATTGGTTTCAGTTTTGAACTAATTAACTTTTCTCCAACGGGGCATAAAAGCGCACCGAACATCAATTGTTTCACATATCGACCAGCTCTTAAAAGATTTGACCATTACTTTTGCCTAATGTATTCCATTATTTCCCTTTTACTTACAAGGAAGCAAGGAATAAGATCATTTCTGCTAATGTTTATCGTGATTGGCATGGTGTAGATAAATGAATAATCTTTTATAAGAAAAAATTGTTTGTGAAACAGCTTGAGAAAGTTATGTAAATGGAACAGATCAGATTTTATGTAGTACGATTTTCTCTATCTCTTACGGTTTAACAGTTACACAAAAGCTACATAAAAGCAATCTAGAATAAAGAGGTCTTCGGAGGATATGCCCAGAAAATGCAAGTTATACCCACATTTTGTTCGTCATAAAAATATCTTAAACATATGGCATTTTAATCAAAACCATAAGAGATAGATAACATTTTACTACTCAGAAAATGTGGATCCTGTTAAAGCCCACAGTTTTTCACGTACATTTTTTAATGGAGTTTACAATTTCGAAATACCTCCTGTTATTGATTAAAAATTTGCAAATACATACGCATTTTATTTCGTGGAAATTAGCATCCAGGCTTTTTTCTTTCCTTTTTTCAAGTTCTTGCAAATAGAATGGGATTTCAAAGCATTACGTAGCTGTTGGTATTTGACTTTAGTTTATACCTATAACGAAATTCGCAATCAAAATGTATCTCTATTAACAAGAAACAGAAGAATAAGCAGCCGTATAAATGGTTTGTAGGAGAACAAGCAGAGAAAGGCATATGTCTGCCATACTGGAGATAGTTATTATATATGTTCATGTTTTTTTTGTTGTTGTTTTTTTTATTTTAGACGTTTTAATCTTCTTAAAATGGTATGCAATAAACAGATTTCCTTTGCGTTTACTACGTCCCAATATGGCGCAGTGCTTGACTTCATGCACATCGGAGGAGCCGCCCTCGAGCTTTCTTTCCGTATACTCTCTACTCTGTGCTAAGATATATGGGAAAATCTTATATAAAATATAAATAAAGGGTATTGGGACTTTAATATCATGTCAATTTGAATTTAATGAAGAGATATGAGGGCTTTTTGCACACACTGTAGGCATACAAGGTATTACATTCCATTCAAAACTGTGATATCAAAATGTCAGCGGAAATGTTGCCCTCTGAATTATTAAAAACACAGCATTTATAGCAAAAATGGCTGTGTGCTGTGAACACCGTAACTCAACATAAAAAATAACTTAAATACCAGATTGCTCTCTTTTTGACGTGAAAAAACATTACATTTTGCTCAGAGACCTCTTTTATCAGATTTGAAGTTCTTTAACGTGCCGTTAATTTTCGACACTGGACCAACGACTTTACTTCACTTCCGAAGAAACCATACTAACAGATTTTACGCCCGAGAAATCTGAAGTTGAATGTGCATGAATAGCCATTGAAAACTTAACTGAATCAGGGAAATGAATAAAAATACCTATAAGGAAGGTCAGGAAAATGGATATAACGTTTTCTGCGTGAATCCTGTGGTATACCCCTCAATTTCCTCAGTATACTCCTTTATAATCATATGTACGTGCCCTAACGTGCATAAAAGTGACCCATTCCTCTTGATCCCAATTATGTTTTTCCCCTCATAAGATTTGCACCTTCACATAACCAAGCCGGCATCAGTTTTCTTTGTAAAAAGCTTGATAAACAAACAGGGACAAAAGAATTAACCAATGAACGATGTTAGTGGCATATGTGAATGAAGGGTAGTTCGTATACCATCCCATCTGGGTGCCGGGCTATAAGGGCATGGAGGTCAACGAAAAACCTGACGAACTTGCAAGACAAGGAGCAGATTCACAATTTTTCGGCTCTAGAAACATCTCAGTGTTTAATTAGAGAAGCTACTAGAGAATTAGTCCAATAGAGAACATTACAAGACCTGGCGTAAAACTTCAGGAAACTATTTATCAAAGGACCATGTAAGGAAAGAGCTCAGATCTTACTAAAATGTAGCAGACTTCAGAATTACTGCTTTCCTCACAGAGCATGCTCCTGTGAAAAAGCATCTCAACACAATTGGGGTACTTCAGGGCAACATATACGGCAGATTTTGCAGGAAGCATACTTAAACAGCCCAGCACTTTCTATACTCCTGCGAAGCTTTGGCTCGCAAGAGATACAAAGCTTTTGGGAAAATCTTCATAGAACCAGAGGAAGCATCATTCTTACCCATTGCAAGGCTGCACTCTTTTTTAAGGGATGCAGGTATTATGGGTTGGCTATAAACGATACAGATAGCACAATAAGTCCCAGGCTGAAGTGCGTCCGGAGATATGACGGAAATTGTAACGTAATTGAAGAAGAGGAAGAAGAAGATCATGATGATACTACCTCAATGAAAGAGCTTTGCTGTAATTGTGTGCTCACGTTTGAGAAAAGTTTAAATTGCTAAAATTGAAACTAATAATCCGGAATAACTCGAAAACTGTTAACTCTATAAACAAAAGTATATGACATAAATTTTATGTTTTAATGAGATCTACATACTTGTGTAGTAAGTTTTTGTATATCTCTTACGCTTTACCAGTTACACAAACGTCATCCAGAATGAATGAACAGATCTTCATAGGCTATTCCATTTTTTTTTTTTTTTTTTTTTTTGCAGAGTTATTTGTTTTCTAGATATTCTGAGTTATTGGTTTCAGCTTTAAGGTAGGTACATAAAAGTTATTTCAATCAGAGTACATATTTCTTTTCGTCTCTCGTTTGTTTAACCATAGTAAGTGAAGAGAACCGAATTTCAATTGTTTCACTTTGCTAGTCACAGATACAGGCACGAATCTTTTTGCAAAAAAGACTTTTATCAGGGGACCTTTGGCGATGTCTCGACACTAATTTTTGGGAGGTTCTCCATAAAGTATTTTGTTTTGTTTTTTTACTACTTGACATCGCAGGCAATGGCACTGGTGATACCTATATGGAATGAAGATGGTGCACCGGTGGAATGTGATGGTGGGGGAAACCGGAGAAAACCCGCCCCTGCGTCGCTTTGTCCACCACAAATGTCGAATGTGGTCATTAGGGATCTAGTTGAGAGGCGAGTGGTGTAACCACTCGGCCCCGGCGCGGCCATAAAGGATCGAATACAACAATAATGCAGATCTCTCCTTTGGAATAGAAAACAGGATGTAGCTGCACTGACATAAACAGAGAAATTTATAAAACTGTTTAATATGAATGAAGCTTTCGTACGGTGTATACTTTTAACTAAACTTGGTACTTCTGTAATTATCTAATAAGCCAAATTTAAATAACTTGCTCATAACAAATTATTAATGTTTTGGGGGATACATTTTTGTATCACTTAAAAATTTACCAGCCATTTACCAAGTCTGTTTTTCAATTACTCTTTAAATTCCAATTAACATTTCTCACTCTCACCAGGTTTGAAACCTCGAGTGGATAAGAATACAATCGTAAGACATACAATTTTAAACATGCAAAATATTTTTCAATTCCTTGCTTTAGCTTTTGTGAATAAAAGAATGAAACTCTTTCGATTTAAAATAATTTCAACACTGTTATAAGTTACTACATACACCTTAAAGGAATATTAAATGAATCATTTCTGATGATAACAATAATAGTATACATTTTTATTAATACTTCATTTATATCCGCTTTTACTTAGGTCATAGTTTTGGAATGAGAAAAGCTGGATATAAATTCATAATTTTTAAATAAAATTGAATTGATATTGTGATAGCTAAGTTAGAGTAATATCTTTAAACTAAAAACTTTTAAGCATATGGTGCTTGTTATGGCATTAACTGCTATAGAAATTCCTGTTGGTAAGTGGTACAGCCAAGCCTCTACACGCCTAGCTGCGCAGACCAGATAAAGTGTCGTAGTATGAAGTGTGGTACAGCGCAAGAGACTCCTTAGGTCGCGCACAATACGTTGGTTGTAAGGGGAAAACAGTGAAATTTAAAACAGCTATAATTAAGTCATAAGGATACCTGAGTAGGAAATAATTGCAACAACACGTTCTTTATGATCGTCAGCATCTATGCACAGGGATTAGACCTTGAATGTCCTGTTGGAAGTTGAATAAAATTACTTCACTGACTAGACGGAATTTCATCTGACAACTGAACAAAACAGAAGTAAATATTATCATTGAACTTGAATATCGCATACCTGCATTTAAAGCGTTTTACAAGCAGGATGTAAGCATCACAGAAACCATAATTTAGGCTTTAATTCTGTTTTCTCAGTTTCTTCTCAGTGATTCCATGTTTACTTTCTCTTTTTTACTTAAATGCACAAAGTCGTCAACAAGAATTATAAAGAGGGTTTGTTAAGAGTGTCTCTGCAGTAAAGTGGTCAAAATACTGTATTAAAATGAAAAATATGCTGGGTTCGATTCTAGGCTGATGAAGCTATTAATATTCCCCACTCTCAAGAGCCTGGAAATATGAATGCTATACTGAATGTGTGTTAAGTTAATCGAGAAGTACATTTTTAATGCACACCTAAAATTTAAGCAGTCGTTATAGAAGACCAAAGTGGTAATACGAATATTACTTAAGGCGGTATGTAAATAAATAAAAACAAACAAATAAACAAAATGATTTATGCAGAAAAAAAAACATGCGATACTGAATTTTCAGAGATGGTATGTACATAAAAATAAAATAAACGTGAAATTAGGTACCCGTATTCCATTTCAGTAAACTATATTCAAAACGTTAAGTAAACAGTTTGTATCAGTATTTGTAGAATATTTGAGTTAGTTAGCACCACCCACAGGAGAGTATGATCTGTGCTACCTGAAATAATTTATAAACAAATCTAAAATTAAAATAAATTATTATTTAATATTCTTTATGTTCTAAGATTTTTGCAAAATTCCTTGCACTCTTAGGGTTGTGTTTCAGTCTGAAATTACAGATTTGAAAAATTAACTTAATCGAGATTCCGGGTTTTTTTTTTTTTTTTTTTTTTTTTTTTTAGGACATATAATATTGAATCTAATATTTTAGCACTGCCTTCTAATGCTAATAAATCATATACAAAATAGTTATGAGAATGAAGTTAGCGTTCCCGTTACCTTTGTCAGATAAGAAGGGAAACTAAATACAGAAGGAACTGTGTCAGGGTTCAGCATCATCTTGCTTTATTCTCATGGAAACAATATTTCGCAAAATGCACTGAGTATAGCTTGTGATATTTCGATGGCACAAGTTTGTTACGTCTCTGAGTAGCTGATGATATATTCAATAATTCTAGTTTATGTATTACGAGCCTAAAACAAATTATCATTCGTTTAGTGACCGAGGAAACCCACGAACAAAAATCGGAATGAATTTGGAGCACAAATGCTCCAATTTATTCTTACCGATGGAAAGTGCTGTCAGAATCATTTTTCCGGTGGTTGGTACAGTTATGCAGCATAGAAGTGCATCATGTTAATTATTACACCCTAATACCCTTAAACCACCTCACTATTAAAGCCTTTTAAGCGTACTGTACATATGGCAAAAAGCACGTTTGCCCTCCACCGCGTCAGGTTTCAATTAACGACAGCACAGCAGCGCCAGCGGTGAGTCTAGGTAATATATATCCAAGGTCTTTGTGTATAACTGTACACTTTTCTCTAGCTTTCATGTTCAGGACTTTCAATGATGATGTGTGGTGATGTAGACATCACATTTAGCAGCAAGTTTATTTGACATTAGGAAGGAGTGAGTGATGTTACTACAGTTAATTCTAAATATTATAATAGCAACCTGGTGTTGGCATTTGAGACTCACATATGGCTATGCTGCTACTTTATTCTGGCGCACTTGTGTTTGGGTTGTGGTATTTAAGCTTCCCCCCACCCAAAACTACCCTTTAGATGGAAATTTTTTCAAGAATATTGGTTTTCTAAAAAATTGCTCTAACAATTTTGATTAAAATACTCTATATTAAAAGATATTTACATCACAATTAAAATTTATATCTTGAATTTTCTGGGAATAGGCTCTGAAGGCCTCTTCTTTCGGAATGACTTTTGTATAACTGGCAAACCGTAAGAGATATACTTACTACACAAAAATGTGGACCTCATTAAAAACTCTTATGTTATGTACATTATTTTCCCCTGTAGAGTTAAACTTTTTCGAGATATTCTGGATTATTGGTTTCAATTTTAAGCCACTAAAAGCTTTCTCAAACGGGAAGATATCTTTCTTCTCGTGTCTCGCTTGTTTTACTTCTAGTAAAAAAAAAAAATTTGTATGTCAATTGTGTCACTTAGCGACCAGCTTTTAAAGGACGAGACTATCGCTTTAGCCTGTGCATTTTATTTACCTTCTACTTACTAGGAAGCTAGTAATAAGACTAATTCTGCTGATGTTTTTCTTAATTAGCATGAGGTAGATAAAAGGCTTGTTTATCGGACAGTTGGGAACATCAGGAAAATGGAACACATTACATTTTACTTTCTCTACGCGTACTATATACGTAGTGTATAGAGAAGGTATTGCAGTCCACTCAAAAATCGATAGCGAAATTTCACCAGAAATACACGTTTTCGAGTCCCATGTCTAAATTTTTTTTTTTTTTTGAAAAAGCTCCGTGGGTGTGTGTGTCCGTGTGTCTCTGAACATAATTCTGAAACGAAAAATCGCTAAAATACCACACTTGGTATTTAAGTTTAGTATCTTCCAGGGATGCGACACGAAGATTTTGAGAACCCCCCCCCCCGCCCCAAATTACCCTTTACATGGAAATAAGTTCGAATATTTTTTTTCCTCAAAAATAGCTCTAAAGGTTTGATTAAATACCTATGTCAATGATATTTATATGGCAAATAAAATGTACATCTTGAATTTTCTGGAAATAGCCTCTAAAGACCTCTATATTCTGAATGAATATTGTTGAATTTTGCGTAACTGGTAACCCTTAAGAGTTATATAGAAATCTACTTACTATACAAAAAATGTAGATCACTTTAAAACACACAACAATTTATGTAATATAAGTTTTTTTTTCTTCATGAAATTGACCATTTCTGAGATATTCCTTGTTATTTGTTGCAGATTTAAAATACTTAAAAGTTTTCTCACTCGGATAGTTATAAATTCCTGGGCCTTCATAGAAACGGATATCAATCACATCGTAACCATCTTTTAGGAGATTTGACATTTGTTTTAGCCTAGTGTATTCCCTGATTTTCCTTCTACTTACAAGCAAATAATTAAAAAAAAATATGCTAATGTTTATCTCGATTATATAAAGTAGATAGAACAATATGATTTTTAACAATAATTTGAAAAGGCGATGTACACAAAGTCCTGTGAATGGGACACGTCAGATTTTTCCCCTTCTACTTACAAGGAACCAAGTAATAAGGACAATTTCTGCTAATGTTTATCTCGATTAGCATGAAGTGGATAGAAGAATAAGCTTTTTAACACTAATTTGTTATAGAGATGTAGAGAAAGTCATGTGAACGGAACCATCAGATTTTTAATTTCTCTACACGTACTATGTAGGTTGCTTATAGATAAGGTATTGTATTGTACCCAAAAATTTGATACCAAGATTTCACCCGAAATGCATGTTTTGGATCCCCCTGATATTAAAAAAAAAAAAAAAGATGTTTAGAAAAAGGTGTGTGTGTGTTTGTGTGTGTCTGTGGACAGCATAACTCAAAAACGAAAAGACCGTTAAATACCAAATACCAAAACTTGGTATGTAGGTTTAATATCTTCCACGGATGCATACGAAGATTTTCAAGATAATTCCCGGAACCACATGGAAAAATTTTCGACAATTTTTATTTTTTCAAAAATGGTTCTAACGATTTTGATCAAAATATCGTATATACAAGATATTTACATGACAAACTAAATGAATATCTTGAGCTTTCTGGATATAACTTCTTAAGACATCTTTATTCTGGATGAATTTTGCGGAATTTGCATAACTGGTATACCGTAAGAGATACAAAAACTTACCATACAAAAAATGTAGAGCTTGTTAAAACACGCAAAATATGTTATAAACATTTTTCTTGAAGTTGACCGTTTTTCTGATATTCTTTCTTAATGGTTTCAGCTTTAAAATACTTATACTTTTCTCATACGGAGATTTGTTAACTCCTGGCCTTACAAAAATGCCACTTCAATCACATAGCAACCAGCTTTTAAAATAGTTGACTATCACTTTAGCATAGGGTATTCCCTTATTTCTCTTCTAATTACAAGGAAGCAAGTTAAAAGACCATTTCTGCTAATTTTGTCTCGATTAGCATGAAAGAAATGGAAGAATAAGCCTTTTAACAATAATTTGCTTCAGAGATGTAGAGAAATTAATGTTCATGGCACACATCAGATTTTTAATTTTCAGTTTAATGTATTTTATGACTTCTTGATTCGGGGTAATAATTGTGGATCGTTTTATTGTTGTCTGAAGGTTTCTTTGGTATCTTTAGTATCTGTAGTTCGTATCCTGTAATTCCCATATGTGAAGGTAATCACACTAATATTACTTCCTTTTTACTTTCTCTATACGTACTATGAAAATAGTGTATAGAAAAGGTATTGCATTGCACCCAAAATTCGATACCGAGATGTCACCGGAAATACACGTTTTAGGGTCCCTTGTATCCAAACAAGTATTTTCAGAAAAAGGCCGTGTGTGTGTGTGTGTGTGTGTGTGTGTGTGTGTGTGTGTGTGTGTGTATGTGTCCGTGTCCGTGTGTCTGTGAACACGATAACTCCAAAACGAAAAGTCGGACACTTGGTATTTAAGTTTAGAATCTTCCAGTGATGCGACACAAATATTTTGAGAAAATTTCTCCCACCCCAAACTACCCTATACATAGAAAACATTTCTAAAAGTTTTATTTTATAAAATATAGCTCTAATGATTTTTATTAAAATACAGCATATTAAAGATATTTATATGGAAAATAAAATTAATTTCCTGAGTTTTCTGGGAGGAGCCTCTAAAGACCTGTTTATTCTGAATAAGTTTTGCTTAATTTTGTGTAACTGCTAAACCGTAAGAGATAGCCAAAAACTTACTACACATAAACTGTAGACCTCATTAAAACACGCAGTTTATGTCATATGTGTTTTTTTCCGTTGGATTGGTCATTTCTGAGATATTCCTTGTTATTTGTTTCAGATGTAAAAACTTTATATTAGTTTTATACGGAAAGTTGTAAGCTGCATAGAAATGGATTTCATCCACATGGCAACCAGCTTTTAAGAGATTTAGCCTAGGGGTTTACCTTATTTTCCTTCTACTTACAAGGAAGCAAGTAATTCAGATAATTTGACTAATGTTTATCTTAATTATCATAAATTAGATAAAAGAATATGTTTTTAACAATAATTTGTTACAGCGATGTAGAGAAAGTCATGTGAATGGAACACATAAGATTTTTTATTCCGGCTCTCTTTGTGCATAATATTTGCATTTCTTGAATCAGATATTTATGTGTGAACCTTATTCCAACATCTTAATGAAATATAATAATACCCTCCATTGCCCTGCGGTTGCCTAGAAAACAGATGAATTCTGCAAATTACTTTTGTGCAGCATAATGTTCGAACATTTTCGTCTTTTAATAGCGTGTTGTTTCGTAGCTTTCTAATGACGCATTGACGTAACTCAGCATTTATTGTTTTGTTGTTTGAAAAGTATTGGGTAACCACTCATTATCATTTCTGAGAATGTATCTACTGAACAAAACAGGAATATCATGAAAAACGAGGAGGAGATAAGATAGACAAAACGGTGCAGGCAGGCGGTTTTGACAGCTAAGAGACAAATGTATTACACCAAATTACGGAACGGATAATTAGTGTGCATATACTTCCTGTTGTGCCATTCTGTCATACTCTATTTCTTACCAGTTGATAACTTGGCAGTAATACGTAAAGCGAATATAAATACAGCTGAATATAATCAAGGGAAAATATAGTAATTATTAAATCTATAATATTTAACACGTCAAAGTGAATCTTATCCCGTTCAGTAAAAGAAAACAACTGAATGGACCTTTATGATCAAGGCGTCCAATAAAAGACCTGTTATGTATACCTACTTTCATTAGCTTTTATAATTTAAAATCGTGGTCATCGAAAGGCAGGAATCGCCCTTAAGTGATGCAAAAATTTAACAAAAATGATGACAAATTAACAAATTTTTCATAATTAATATAACAAAAACTTCTCTCGAGAAAAGTTGTAGCTCCAGTTGCATTTAATAAGGCTTTCGTGAATAAAATAACAATGTTAGCTTATATGAACACGAAGAATAATATTTCTAATATCCCATTTGCATATTTGCACCGAAGTCACTGGAACTTGATGTCCATATCATAGGTAAATCATGGCCTCGTTGCTTACAGAATTCTTTGAACTGGTTCCACACACTCTCTTTGTTGTTTCTAGTACTCTACGGCTTTCAATTTTCAACTAATATGTCGATTCCAACTATAGACCTTTCTCCAAAATGTTTTGGAACTTCCGCCATTATATACGGGAATATCACTGCACACTGATATTATGAGACGAACATTAGTTCAGAGAGAAAACAAATGCGCGTCGGTGCGATAAATTTAAAAAAAACCATTGCAATTCGGTGTGATAAAAAACGATTATATTGCAGCGATAATGATATCCGATTGGTTGGAATTTTACGCGCCAATGTACTGGATTGACCACTTTCTACGATCAAATGTCATGGGCGAAATAGGCATAATAAAATACCATGTATTAAAACTTTCATAAAGCATGTCGTTTTTTTCATTTGGCGCACTTTAACTACCAAGTAACTGAAGCTATAATTGGGAAGGCGCATACCTATTAATAGACCTGCTAAACTTTAAACCTTATTTTTCACACAACGTTTTTGCCCATACTCGAAATGTTCCGCACGATGCAATTGTTTACTAATATGTATATTTATATACCGCCTCTCAAAAGTATATAAAAGAAAATGGTAACTGCACTTTTTCCAAGTAGTGCCTCAATTTTGATAAATAAGTTACTAAATTTTGAAAAATCAAAACTTATTAAGAGTACTAAATATGATAATTTTTATAAAATGATTAGGTGTGACTCGTTTTTAATTCCTCTACATTAATTATGTACATAGTCTTTAGAGAAAGTATTATATTCCACCCACAAGTCGATACCGAAATTTCACCGGAAAATTTGAGGTCTACTCAGTTAAAAACTGTTAAAAAGTCCGTGTGTCTGTGGACATCATCGCTCAAAAACGAAAAGACGTTAGATAACAAACTTGGTATTTAAGTATAGTATGCTCCAAGGATGCGTTGGGAATATTTTCTAAAAATTCCCCACCCTAAACAACCTTTCACATAAAAAACGTTTTAAATTTTTTAATTTTCTCAAAAATGGCTCTAAGAATTTTGATTAAAATACCGATTATTAACGATATTTACACGTAAAATATAATATATTTTGAATTTTCTGGGAATAGCCTCTTCATTATAGATGAATTTTTGTGGTAAACCATAACTGACAATAGCTTATTACATAGAAAATGTAGGTTTTGTTAGCGAACACAATGTATTCTCATACACTTTTTATGAGTTGACCTTTTCCGAGATATTCCTTGATTTCAATTTTAACGACTTAATTTTTCCAAACTAGTGACCTTATGTTGCATCTATGTTGTTTTGCTGTTGTCCATGCAAAGCGAACTGAACTTCAATTGTTCATAACGGCTAGGTTTTAAAACATTTTAGTATCGCTTTAGCCAGGTGAATCCCTTTATGTCCCTTCTGCGCACAATGTATCAGGTAAGAGGAGAAGTTCTGCTAATGTTTATCTCGATTAGCATGATATAAATAAAACTATATTTTGTAAGAATAGTTTGTTGTAGAAAAAGTAGAAAAAGTCATATGAGTGGAACACATCAGCTTTTTATTAGAGGAACGAATGTAGACAACTAAAAGAATTATTTAAATAACAGGCAAGCTGGAATTTGAAACTTGGCAAAAATACCATGTTATTATGTATAACAACTAATATAAATCCCAATAATACATCTCAAACACTATGGATTTTCCAAATTTCACACGTGCATTATGTACCTTAAAGCATTCACCATGGTTTTCCCCTTGGCCGCTTTCTTGGAATCATTACCTCCTTGGCTTAATATCGCGCCATGTCATGTAAAATAGTTTAAAATAAGACGCGTAGAGGATTTTGTACTGTTTGGTCAGAGTCGAAACGGGGAGAGAGAAGAAAGCCACATGGCTGCACGATACTTTCCCAAAGTACCAAACAACGTAACTGACTTGGGTGCCCTTTGCCGAGAAAAAAAAAAAAAAAAAAAAAAAAAAATTACTGAAGAGTATCCCCATGAAGTATGTGGCGAGGGGAGATACAGAGCGGCCGATCCAAAGAGTTGGATCCCTATCATTTACAGTTTGAAGCTCACGGTTATTTCAAATCCTGAGAGAATTAAAACATAAACTTCAGCATGTCCAAAACCTCAAAACAAAAGTATTTAAATTTAAAGATCATAACCATTAATTCTCTAGTTTAAAACATTACTATAAAAATAATAGGGTATCTAATCTCTGCGTTAGTACAACCGACTTCTCTCTTTCGTGCAGGCTTAGATTTTCGGATTCTGAGACCTTTAGCTCGCCACGCCGGCAGACGAAGTTGGAGAGAGAGCAGCCTTTTACTTTCTCTAACCGGCATGTACAATATACATTTGGATATAGAAGGTATTGTATTCCACCCAAAATTCGGTGTCAAAATTTCACTAGAAATATATGTTTTGGGGTCCCCTGTATCCGAAAAAAGCATTTTTACTGTCTCTACACGTACTATGTACATAGTGTAAAAAGAAGGCATTGTGACGCACCCAAAATTTTGATACCCAGATTTCACCGGAAATACATGTTTTGGGTCCCCTGAATCCAAAAACAAATTGGTGTGGTCAGCATAGCTCAAAAAAATACTATTAAATACCAAACTAGGTTTAGTATGTTCCTAGGATGCGACACGAAGATTTTCAAGAAAATCCCCCCATTACAAACTACCCTTTATATGCAAAAATTTTCGAAAACGTTGATTTTCTCAAAAATGGCTCTAACAATTTTCATTAAAATTCCATATATTAAAGATATATACATCCCAAATCTTTAATTTTCTGGGAATAGCCTCTGAAGACCTCTTTATTCTGGATGAATTTTGCCGAATTTTGTTTAACCGTAAGGGATAGACCAAAAACTTATTGCACAAATAATGCAGATCTCGTCAAAACACACAATTTATGTCCTTTACGTTTTTGTTGAGGAGGTTCTTATTATTGGTTTCCATTGTAAAGTAGTTATACTTTTCTCAGACAGGAAGTCCGTTTTTCTTTTGTTCTACTCCTGCCAAGCAAAATAGTGATTTGCAATGACAATCGCGTAACAACTTTTAAAACATTTGACTATCACTTTAACCTGGTGTATTCCCTTAGTTCCCTTCTACCTAAGTAATAAGAAGATTCTGATAATGTTTATCTTGATTTGTGTTGTGTAGAAAGAATAATCGTTTAAAAGAAGCTTGTTTGTAGAGCAGCTAGAGAAAGTCATATGAGTTAAATATCAGATTTTTCTTCCTGGTATGCAGCGACCAGAATCCGGCCGGCACATAACCCCGAAACAGAACAACCAGATGAAGTGAGCTACAGAGAAAAATCTGTGGGTCAGGAACACCGGCCGCGGGAATCGAACCATCAACCTCTCGAATGTGAGTCGGACCCCTATTGCCTGCGACACCTCGCTTGGCAAAATGCAATGGTATGCAGTAGGTGTGGAGGTTCACCGAAAACTTTTGTACCTGCATTGAACTAGCAGAGGGACCAGACTCAAATCTCGGTTGGTCTGGGCGGGTTTTCCCCAGTGTCTCCCGCCATTCATTCCATCATATGCTCTTAAATCGCAACTCCTTTCATACATTTCATTGTCATCGCATATCATCGTTTTTCACTCTCACATTCCAGGAATCGGGCTGATCACTCATTTTGGCTCTCTCTGATCCAAAGTGGCTCTTCTCATCTGACCCCATGCTCTAACTTGCAAGTATTGTGGGGATGAGAGAAAGAAGTAAATGATTTACATTTAATATAATTTGTTTAATTAGAGGAATTAATTTATGTCAATATATGTATTAATTTATGCAAATAAATTACTAAAAATAGTTTTATAGTAACCGTATAATATTGAAACCGTTTTAGATTAAGAATGCAGCACACACATCCTGAACAAGAATTCTACATATCACAGCAACCTCCAAAACAAAGGCATGCCTAAAAAAAATTTTTGTTACGTAAGTGTTCCATTTACATGACTTTCTCTACCTGTTCCGCATACAAATTTTCTTCCAAATTAATTTCCTACATGATGCTAAGCGAGATAAGCATTAACAGAAATTGTCTTATCATTTGTTTCCAGGAGAAATGAAAAGGTAATACAGTAGGCTAAAACTGTAGTAAACTATTTTTAAAGCTATCGCTATATGAAACAATTGAAATTTGGTTCTCCTAGCATGGTTAGGAACGGAAAAAGAGAGGTACGAAACGAAAGAAGACTTCCCGTTTGAGAAAAATTAAGTAGTTTAAATTTGAAACCAATAACAAGGAATATCTTGTAAACGGTTAACATATATGACATAAATTGCATGTTTTAACGATATCTATATTTTCTGTGCAGTAAGATTTTCTATATCTTACCAGTTACACAAAAGTTATATATATATACATATATATATATATATATAATAAAGAGGTCTACAGAGGCTACTCACATACATTCCGTACGTCATGTATTAAACATATGGCACTTTAATCAAAATTGTTAGTCATTTTTGACAAAAGTGAAACATTTTGAAAAAATTTCCAAGTAAAGTGTAGTTGGGGGATGGGGCAATTTCTGGGAAATCTATGTTTCGCATCCTTAGAAATTACTGAAGTTTAATACCATGTATGGTATTTTACAGACTTTTCATTTTTGAGCTACGCTGCCCACAGACACACCTGCTCTCACAGACATCTTTCTAAAATGCTTTTTGGAATAAGGGGATCTCAAAACACGTATGTCCGGTGAAATATCGGTATCGAATTTTTTGGGTTGAATGCTATACCCTCTGTATACAGTAATGCATTATACATACATACTAAGAGAAAGCAAAAATCATGTATGAAGTGTATCTTGGCTTCTTTTTACATTCTCTATACTTACTATGTACATATTGTATTGCACCCAAAACTTCGATACCGAGATTTCACCGGAAATATATGCTTTGAGAACTTCTGAATCCCAAAAAAGGCATTTTTAGAAAAATGTCGGTTTGTGTGTGTGTCTGTCTATCAGTGTGTGTGTGTGTGTGTGTGTGTGTGTGTGTAGTGTGTTGACAGCATAGCTCAAAAACGAAAAGCGTGAGAGATAGACAAAAACTTACTTAATAGAAAACGTAGAGCTCGTTAAAACACTCAATTTATGCTGTATACATTTTTTTTTTTTTTCGTGGAGTTGATCGTTTTTGAGAAATTCCTTGTTGTTGGTTTCAGCTATAAAATACTTATACTTTTCTCATACGGGAATTCGCCAACTCCTGTCCATACAAACAAAGGAACTTGAATCACATAGCTTAGATACGCATTGGAATTTTACATAACGAGTGCTTTTTCAAACGAGGTTACATTAGGTAGCATCTGATCCTGGTTATAAAGGGAGTTTGACGATTTTGCAGGAATGGCTAATAAAGTTGTGCCTAGCGATTAGATGGTGGTGAAAGTATTGTTCAAGGCCGTTGATGAAATGAATAACATTCTAAAACATTTGAGTAAATGATACATCTTATGCTAAGTCTCCTAAGAGTAAGAATCCTTGTTGTTGGTCAATAATTTATTTATTCCACTCTTGCTCTCAGAATTTCTCCGTTATATAATGTGACCATATTTTCTGAAGCTGAAAACGGGACATTTCTCAACTTTTTTTTTTCTTCAGAAAATCTAAACGCCTATTTTCTATTTGTGGTTAATAAAGAATTATAGTTATCTGAATACTCAACATATTACAATATGACAAAGGCATCAATATTATGTTGTATATTACAATATACAACATAACATTATAACATTAGTACCTACTATAAATATAAACTCAAAATTATCATATCATATAACTCATAAAACTGTTTGTTGCTGGACATATTTTCCTGAAAAATGAATTTTCAGAAGAAGTTTTTCATTTTTCTTCAAGTAATTGAAAAATTCAAGGTAACTATTTTAAATTTACTTCGGTAAGCAATATTTTCAGCGGTTCAACTTTTGATTGCGTTTTTAACCGATGTCCACATTTTGTTCATACTTGCTAAAGCTCTCTACAGGTGCAGAAGTACCTGGCAGTGATAATCCAAATCCTACTACCTTAGAAACATTGCTGAATTAAAACTTTTGAGAGGCAACATTTCTATCTATCTGAATTGCACTTCTTTTCCATCATTATTCCACTGAGTAATTTGGTCTGCAGTGGCAAATTGCTTAACATGAATAAATTCGTTGAAATGGCAATATCATCAATATTTTTGTTAATTCACCAGAGACATTTCTAATTATTTGTAAGCACATTTCAATATTTTTTCATTTTAAGGCATTGGTAAGATTCATTCAAATTTCTTTTACAGTTCAAATCTGTCAGTTCAAACTGTTAGGTATTGAATACATGAATCATAGAAAGTATTTGCTTTTGTTTGGAAATCCTCTACTTTTACCTCACCTTCAGCTTACAATTGATGCAAATCACATTTTACAACATGTGGGATAAAATTGTTCTCCTTTTCCTCAGTCATATTTACTTTCAACTTGAAAAGAGCTATAGCCATTTTAACACCAGCTGTAAGCTCACCTTCTAGCTGGAGAACTGTCTGATGGAAAGTTTTGGCTTAGTTGTGGAGAAAAAGAATAACTTTGACCAATGGGTTTTCAAAAAACGATTTTACTATCACTGGACATTTTACCTGACCTCAGTCCTTCAAAATGTTCAAGAACTCTACCAAGTTAACGCTAACCGTCTAGTGTTACTATATACTAATAATTTCTTGTATCCAATCTTTGCAAAGAAATCCTTCAGTAGTTATATTCGTACAATGTATGTGTGAGAATAGTAATACATTTTGTGAATAACTGTTTCTGCATCAACAGGTAAACAGTCTGCAGCAGTTCTAATTGTGTTGTGCACTCTATAAGTTCGAGAAAAATATGTCTTATTCCTTTACGTGCTGCCCCATCAAAATTACTGTTGATATTATCACCACAGAACGCAGCTATTTTGCTATTTAGTTTGCTTTTTGCAAGCACATTAGTCAGATAATTGGTAACAATATCTGCTGTTTCTCCGGTTCGTTCATCCTCTTCCAGAATTCGGACATGGACATCCTGTAGCGGTAAAAAGTACCTAACCATAACAGGAAAAATCTTTTACTCCCCGTGGTTAGAATCATCTGTAAATACTGACACATAGAAGATTTCCTGCAATTCTTTTCGGAATATTTTACAAGAATGAGGTGCAAGTACATTAACAACAATGGCGACTGCTAGAGAATTTCTGTTCAAACCAGGATCTTACTAGTTAGGGTGAATATACCTACTGATTTTCGCAGGACAGTCCTTTTTCATTAAAGGATTGTCCTGCCGGTTGCGATGACACGCGGAAAAATCAAATATGTCCCTTTTTTTTTAGAAATGTTCTGCGAAATATCATTCTTCAATTTTAAGTTATGAGTGTTAGCTTTAAGTCACTAGTTGTAGCATTTATATGTATTGTATAATTTTATTGTAAGGATAATAATATATTTATAGCATGCAGTAGTCAAGTTTAGCTGCTAACAATGCGGCATCAGCTACGTTTGTACTCAGGTTGTCTATTCGCGTTTCTTCAACAATCGTTTTTTGGATGGCACCGCGAAGAAAATGTGTTTTAAATTCCGAACTTCAGTCTCTATATCCTTTCATCAAAAGGGGAAAAACAGACGGAGACATATATTGTAAAAAATGTTCCGCAAATTTTTCGGTAGCAAACATTGGGAAGTCCGAAATAATATGCCATTTACGAACGGCAAAACATAAATATTGAACTAATGCAACTGTTCATCCCCTTTACTCAAGTGGGTGATATTGAATTCAATATGTGTCTGCCAGCCACGAATGCGCTCACAGAGAGTAAAAAATGTCAGATAAAAACTAAAACTTTGAAACATCAAATAATAACTAAATGCAATTTTAACTGCATATGTAGTGAAATCCACACTATGATTTTGCAAAACTGTAAGTTATTGCATGCTGTGTATTCAAACTTAAAGTATTTAAAGATTAAACTGATTGATGATTTAAAATATAGTGCAAAATATACGCATACAGTATCTGAAAAAGCAATTTAAATGGTGTTTCAGTAATTTGTTACCATTTGCTTTAAAATAAAACATTACAAGAATCATACACTTAAAAATAATGTCAAATCAAGTCTTATTTATTTATCTTAAGTTATATAACTGTTTGCTTATAAATCTTTGGGCAGAGTTAAGTTCTTTGAATATTTAATTTTAAATTTTTGAAATGCAAATTGGATTCTGATAAATAGTTAATATGCATATTTGTAATATTTCCCCAATATATTTTAGACATTATGCGATTAGATCGTTAACTTAGTGTCCTACTTTTTGCTTATCAGGATCTGGTCATCCTATACTCGTAGTTTCGAAGTACAATAATTTGAGCGAAAACTATGATTTTCTTCAACCACGTGATAAGCTCGGGCATCTTCAATTGTAGCCTAGGCAATTTCTGCCTTTTGTGCTTACTTGAGATTAGATACAATCTCGCTCTTGCTTCCATGGGAACACAAAACACGGTGTTACAATTGGCACAGTGAACATTAGAAGCGCGCCGTCTTTTCTTTATGAATGTACCCACGATAGTTAAGAAAGACTAAGTATTCGTTTATTTATAATAACTACCGTGAACTGACTTTAAAATTAACCTAAATTAGGTATAGTTCAATCTTATGCCATAGGCTAAGACACTTTTGTTACAATGCAGCAGTGAACACTCACTTTCGTTTTGGCCTTTTAATCTATCTCAGAACTGCCGATAGTGCTCACCACAGTTAATTGTAGATGAGTGAATGGAATCTACGAAGTGAAGCGCGGGAAACAAAAGGAATGTGGCCATTGTTGTGCAGTCATGTTTGTTGTTCGTAACACATTTTGTTTATCGATAACAAAACATTCCTTCTTCTCAATTATGGAATAAACATTTAAGATAGTTATTGCATTCAATACTACGTAGTATAACGCAGAGAATAAATACTATTTTCTAATAAAATGGAACCAAGAGGCGTCCCGACAAAATCTAACTGGACACCGGGACATTAGGTTGAAAAACGGGACTGTTACTTTACGTTATTTGCAGTAAGTATAAGGAAACCTTTGTTTTCAATCTGATTTCCAGTAATTTGCAAATTTTAACAACTCCCACGTCATATATTTCAAGTTGTTACTGTATATTGTGCCTGTGGTCTAAAAGTAACATGCTAGCTTCTGGTTCCGAGTCGCGGGTTCAATCCGGCTGAGGGCGATTGATATGTTTGGGGCATACAAATCCTTAGTAAGCTTTCTTCTTAAAGGAAGTAAAGTCGTGGTCCTATGTCTTCGATTTAGAAGAATTGCAATCAAAAGTAAACGGTATTCACGCCCAGTAGAGAATGGGGACGCTGAGAATATGTGCCAAAGAGTTTATGGAACTCAGTTTAATTTTATTAGTGTACATTAATGTTTCCAAAACTAGATGAAGCTTACGGTTCCGTTATTCGAAAGAAGTTATATTATCTGGTATACGCAGAAAGCATGGTAGCTACTAGCTAAATTTCTCAACTGACTCGCATGTTTCACGGTTAACCACAAGGTGGTCTCAAATTATTTTGAGCTGACATGCCCCAATGGCGACTTACAATGACGTAAGTACTTAAAACTATTTACGATGTTGTAAGTCTAGAGCACGGGAGATCCATGTTTCAAATCCCGGCAATGGCATTGCATTTTCAGTCTGACTCTATCTATCCAATTCAAGTCCTACACACGGCTTGTGTGAAAGAACAATTAAATTAACACTAATTGACCTAGTTGGCTAAACTATGAAGCTTAGAACTTCTAAACGTGCAATGTAAATTTAGTTGCATGTTACAGAGGTTCAAGGAATGTACAATTACGAGTTGTGTAGTTTTTGATTTGTATACGGATCAAACAAAACATTATTATGAAATCAGTTAATGAGTTGCTGAAGACAGTACACACAACTCCTGACGGTTTGCTGGCGGAAATCGAGAAAAAGCAAGAGGAGATAGAAGGCAGCTTCTTCCTCGCAGATCATTATTATTTCTTATTGAATTAAGGAATTGCTGGAGTTCCTCCTTCATTGTTGGGGAAATATAACAGGAATAGATATACAACCATCTCATTTATTTCAGCCCACATGTCATATCCTTGACCTTTACCAGTTTTCCGTATCTGTATACCATTTGAAGTGCTCAGGAAATGAAGGGGAAATGTCAGAAAAAGTAAATTTTACAGGAGACGATTTTCAAAGTTTAAGTACTCCAAATGTTGGTTTATTGCAATTATATGAACACATTATTACATATAATAATGAATCATTTTCCTATGAAATAAGAACATGCGACAGTAAGTATCGAACACAGAGATATAATTTAAAAGTGAAATTACAAAATATTGTTCAAGTATTTTGAGCAAGAAGGGGGAATGTCAACCCTTTTATCTTATTCTAGCATTAATTAACAAGCACTTATTCAAACACCATTAAAAATGTGAGAAGTAGCGTTTATAAGTTCACTCATTATGAGGCATGTATAATTCTGGCTTTTTACCACTATGTCTTCAAGTGATTTACAGCAATTTTTTTCCTTTGTAACAGGAACAGCCGTGGAAAGGAAAGAAATAATTTTGTCAGGTTGTTGTTATGATTATGATTATTATTATTATTATTATTATTATTATTATTATTATTATTATTATTATTATTTAATTATTATTATTATTATTTGGCTGTTGTGTAAATTATGTGCTTTTCCCCCCTAAGATATTGTTTTTAACCTTCATACAAATCAAGAATGTGAAAGTAACATCTCTATGTTTGCTCCTTGTGGGGCAGAGATGAAAAGTATAATTGGGCCTCTTTACCATAAAATTTCTTCAAGTGATTCACATCAACATACTTTTCCTTTGCTGCAGTAAGAAAATCTAGAAAGGAAAGAAACTAACTTCAGTAGGCTATCGTTTTATTGCTTAAAATTATTTTTTTTTTGAGATTATTATTTTTATTATTGCGCACCTTCATATAAGTGGTCAGGTGGCTGAATTCATTTCCCTCCGTGGCCCTACCTCAGATATTCTATCAAATTTCTTTCTTTCCCTACTGCCATTTTCACTTTTGAATCCACAATTCCGTTACAGTCCCTGTTTTTATTAGGGCTCCATTTTTCACTGCTTAGAATGTAATTACATAAAATACCTAACAACATTTAAATAACACACAAAATTAGTGCAAGAACTCGATACCCGACATACCAGATTGTGTTATGCGACAATGTAACAGGTGCTACAATGACAAACAGCCTTTGTTGAATTGACATTCCCCCTTCATAGCATTTACGCGCGGACATTCCCCCTTCTTAGCCAGTATAGTGAAACTTAGAATGCAAGTTTCTTGGACCTATGCGCCTTCATTGCCTGTTTGAATTGTGTATCTGGAAGCTTACCAACAGGAGCAATAGATAGTGCAATAATCTCAATTTCGAATTTTTTTGACATTCCCCCTTCATCCCCTGCACCCTTCGTTTGGTTCAATATACAGGAGGTTAATGAACTACACCGAAACAAATTACGAGGTTGTGCACGTCACTGATATAAGTAATTTGAGATCGGCGATGCATGGTCCCCGGATAAATATAACGCAGCTGCAGTGTTAAACGTGTGGGTATCAGATGCTGATAAGCCGGTGTTAAAGCAAAGCAGGTTGAAAAAATGGCTTAGAGCGTTCTCAAGATTTAATGTCGCAAAAATCTGTAAAATGTCGAACTAATCACTTAACAGTACGACACTGAGTGTTCATTAATTACGTTCTTGGGGTAGCCTACTCTGGAGGAGTTTTTTCAGCTGCTCTGGTGGCTTAATGCGTAACGCGGGAAGCTGCTACCCTAAAGGTAATGAGTTCGATTCCCGTCATGCAGTATAAATGTTTTTTATTATTATTTTTTTCATTCCAGATGAAGTGCCGCGATACGTGAATGAGACCCGAACTCAGAAACTATATTTTTCTTGAAAGCCAGTATCATAGCCACTACGCTAGAGAGGTACGCTGTAATATGTCCCTTTGTTTTTACATTTTCTATACGTACTGTGTACATAGTGTATAGAGAAGGAATTGCACTCCACCCAAAAATTCGATACCGAGATTTCAGCGGAAATATATATTTTTAGGGCCCCTTGTATAAAAGAAAAGCATTTTTACAAAAAGGTCCGTGTGTGTGTGTAAAAGGAAATGGCGTGTTATTTATGGACGCTCTTTAACTACTGTGGTTCTCAGCGTCCCATTCTAAATTGGGCGTTGAAGACCGCTTAATTTTGCTCAGAGGCCTCTCAATCAGGCTTGAGGTTCTTTTACATGCCGTAAATCTACGACACGGGACCAACGGCTTTACTTCCCTTCCGAAGGAAGCCATGCTAAGGAAGCCACCCATCGTCCTCCACCAGGTTTGAACCCGCGATCTTGGGCATATGGTAACCATTACCCCACGGAGGGCGACTCTGTGTGTGTGTGTGTGTGTGTGTGTGTGTGTGTGTGTGTGTGTGTGTGTGAAGACGATAGCTGAGAAATGAAAATTCGGTAAAATACCAAAGTTGGTATTTAAGTTTAATATCTTCCAGGGATGCGACACAAAGATTTTGAGAAAAATTCCCCACCCTAAACTACCCTTTACATGAAACATTTTTGGAAAATTTTGATTTTCTCAAAAATGGGTCTAACGATCTTGATTAAAATTTCGCATATTAAAGACAAAAAATTATATATATATTTTTTTGAATTCTCTGGGAATAGCCTCTGAAGACTACTTTATTCTGGATGAATTTTACGTAATTTTGCATAACTGCTAAACCGTAAGAGATGGACAAAACTTTGCCACACAAAAATGTAGAGCACGTTAAAACACACAACTTATGCTACATACATTTTTTCTTGAAGTTTATCGTTTTTGAGTTATTCCTTCTTTTTGGTTTCAGCATCGAAAAACTTTTCTCATACAGGAATTTATCAACTCCTGACCATACAAACAAAGGAACTTCAGTCACATAGCAACCAGCTTTTGATTATCACTTTAACCCACGGTATTCCCTTATTTCGCTTCTACTTACAAGGAAGCAAGTAATAAGACTAGTTCTGCTAATTTTTTCTCAATTAGCATGAAGTAAATAGAAGCCTAAGCACTTTAACAATAATTTGTTGCAGAGATTGAGAGAAGGTCAAGTGAATAGAACACATAAGATTTTTTGTGTTATGCTCTCGAATGGTTGATATGCTCGCCAGTATCGTATTGGCACTTCAGAAACTTATAGCCGTTACTTCGACATTTCAATAAACAGGTCATAGGTCTCCTATCTCAAATTACTTTTTTAAATAATCTACACATTCTGTGAAAATATTTCGGTGTAGTTCATTAACAGCATCTATTCTTTCATCAGTTATCCATGCTGAGTTATTTTTTGCCATAACATTTGGCTCTGCTATTAAAGCTAGATCCACCCGACGTGCTAAACATTTATTTATGTATTAGAAGATCCATAACCTGCTTGCCTCTATCGACGTTCACTTGCAATAATTTCATATTTAATTCATGTGGACTTTCCTTCTCTCTCTTTCCTGAGTTTGAACAAGTCTCCTATATTCGGGACATCGCAGTGTCTCTCCTTTATGCTCGTTAGATTGGCATAAATATCACTTTGTCATACTTTTTCATTTTTTAATTTTATGTCCTATCTCGCCACAATGGTGGCAGATTTGTTCTGTACGTTCGTTTAAATAGTGTCTTGCCTTGTGGCCCACTTTATAACATTCATAGCATCTTTTCCGCATAGTTACTTCTTTTACTCTCCATATATCCCATCCATCTCCTATTCTTCTTTGTTTATGAATCGTATTGCCGCTTCTGAATTAATAGTTGCGAACGCATATCTTACTCCTGGTGCGTTGGCTTTTTCTGCAACTTTGAGATTTAAGATTCCTTCATTTACTTTTAGTTCCTTTTTAGGGCTTCTTTTATCTCCTCTTCTTGCACAGTCTCGTCTGTGTCCAAAATCATAACTGTTTTGATTTGTAGTCTTCGTTTGAACCTCAGCAAGTTTATCCATCTTTGTTGTTAGCAGCTCCTTTAAAACGTTTCTGTCATTTACAGTTTTTCCTTTTATTCCTAATTGTACGCTTTCATCGCTGTTTCTACTTTTTTGGTTAATAAGTACTCCTTTGGTGTTAACATTTTGTTTTACAATTTTTATAATTTCTGCACATGTCCTCTCACCTATATGCTTTAATATTATAGTGTCTTCATGTTTTACTCTCCTTTTCCTAACTTCCTCGTTTCTTTATCTTGTCTATTTTGTCTTTCCTTATTAGATTAAATTGGTATTTGGATATCGTGTCTCCTACCAATATATTCCAGTACTTTCCAACACTTACTTTGGTTTGGTGGCTATACATGAAGTTTTATTTCTTCCATTTTTCTAGCTATATTCAACATTCTTTCCAGATTTATCATTAAATTAGTTTTATCTCCAGTTGATGTGCGACCATCTTCTGTAGCAATAAGGTAAATATGCCTTTTGCTTTCACCAATCTCAAAGTCATCGCCCGTGGTGGTGGTGGTGGTGGTGGTGGTGGAAAACTTTATTATGAGTTTTTATGAGGTGTTAGGAACTTTTAGTTTAGTATTCAGGATTGCAAACGTTATACCTTACTACCAATAATAATAATAATAATAATAATAATAATAATAATAATAATAATAATAATAATTGAAGACAGGGATCGATAGCGAGACACATGTGCACACCAGTTGCCTACCTACCGAATCAAGACCGGCCTGCATTTGCGACTGCACGCACCGCATGTATTTATTTACCTATAGTGACGCGTTTGGGAACGTGGCTCCACGCAGCAGTATAATGTCATATATTAAACTGCTGTATTACAGGTAATTAATGACTTTGATGCTAGTGTATGTCCTTCAATCAAGGTAGTAAAATCTCTTGCTTCAAATGGATTGCATGAAGATTTGCATTGCATACAAAAGTACTTTGTAGATATAGCAATAATACATATTGGAAAACATCGAACATTGTAATGCCTCGAGCCCTGAAATCTGTCGATGAACTTGTGCAGGCAATTAATCAGAAACCTGTGACACCTGTTTTAGACCGTGTGAAAAAGAAAGCTAAGACAGCGTTTGGTGAAAAAATGTAGGTTTTCAATAATGCGTGAAATACGAAATATACTATGAGGTGTTGCTTCGGAAAATTGGTGATAAAGTATTTTACCCAATAGTCGATGATGTGTCCTATTTCCGTTTTGCTCCAATCACATCTTGTGATGTGGAGCGAAGTTTTTAACAATATAAATCCTGTTTACGCGCTAATCGGAGACGATTCACATTTGAGACGAATGATTGCTGTTGTGAATTGTAATATATGTATCTTGAGAGAAAATGAAACAGATAATGATGCTGATGACTTGATGCACAAGAACTATCGGTCCCCAAGTTGCTATACAAAATAATATTAATAATAATAATAATAATAATATAATGATGATAAGAAGAAGAATTATTTTAATAATCTATACAGTGTGTTTGGTTTAAGAAGTAACAATCAAATCTAAATGTTAGTGCAGGGAATATTTTTGCCTCGTACGCGGATACATTATGAAACAATAAGGTTCAATACGAGAAGCTTGTAAATGAAAGAATAAAAATCAAATGTATTTCATTCACAAGACTTTCTCTATATCTCTGTAAATTATTATTGTTAATAAGCTTATCTTTTATTTATTTCATGCTAATCGAGAAAAATTAGCAGAAATAGTCTATAATTTCTTGCTTTATTGTAAGTAGAAGCGAAATAAGGGAGTACCATAGGTTAAAGTGAAAGCCAAAAGCTGGTTGCTATGTGACTGATGTTCCTTTGTTTGTATGGAGAGGAGTTGACAAATTCCTGTATGAGAAAAGTACAAGTTTTTCAAAGCTGAAACCAAGAAAAATAAATATCTCAAAAACGATCAACTCCACGAAAAAAATGTGTATAACATAAATTGTGTGTTTTAACGTGCTCTACATTTTTTGTGAGTTAAGTTTTTGTCCATCTCTTACGATTTAGTAGTTATGAAAAATTCATCCAGAATAAAGTAATCTTCAGAGGCTATCCCCAGAAAATTCAAAATATACATTTTATTTGTCAGGTAAATAACTTTAATATATGATATTTTAATCAAAATCGTTAGAGCCATTTTTTAGAAAATCAAAATTTTCGAAAAAGTTCCATGTAAAGGGTAGTTTGGGGTGGGGAGATTTTTCTCAAAATCTTCGTGTCGCATCCCTGGAAGATCCTAAACTTAAATACCAAGTTTGGTATTTCACCGACTTTTCGTTTTTGAGTTATCGTGTTCACAGACACACGGACACACGGACACACACACACACGGACCTTTTTCTGAAAATACTTTTTTTGGATACAGGGGACCCTAAAATATATATTTCCGGTGAAATATCGGTATCGAATTTTTTGGTGGAGTGCAATACATTCTCTATACAGTTTGTACACAGTGCGTATAGAGAAAGTAAAAACGGAAGGAAGAGGTCTGCTTAAAGTAATGTTTGATGTTTTTAGTAATCCTTCTATTATGATATGGGTTGCCTATTTGAATAAAGTAGACAGCGATTCGGAAACATCCTCAATAATCCTCTGTTATGGATGAAATTAAATACTAAATAGCTAATGTTTAATTAACGCTTTGAATTAAATCCTGAAAAATATCAGTATCTCTGAAGCAAATGCACATATCTCATTAAAATTTTGTACGTAGTCTTTATATTGCACATTGTCACAATATGGTAATGAAATTAACTGAATTTCAGCTAAAATGAAAATTGTAGATTTTTAGATTTTTTACAGGTGCATTGTTTTTCTTAATTAACACATTGTTCATAAACAAGGACTTCTTTTTCAGACTTCTCGGATTACGCGAGTCATTCCGTACATTCACTGCCGTCACTTGTTCATCAGCCGCATGACTTCAGCTCTTCCAGATTGTAAGTACTCGTTAAAATTTTCATGCACTGAAGTCATCAACTCTATTGTTATAACTGTAGGATGTTTGCTTTGGATTTACTTGGTATTTGTACAATGCCACAACATTACTAATGCTGGTATTTAACTTGCTATATTTAAACTGTGCAGAAAGAAAACACATACGTATTGAGTAGATACTTTTTGCAGAGATAACAACTCTAGCAACATAAAGGTTTAAAAATAAGTATGCTTATTTATAAGTTGCATTCTATGCACGGTACTGTATGCGTATGTCCAATATCTAGTTAACTAGTGTAATAAACTGCTTCTTTCAAATGTATCGTTGTTTCCAATGCTGCTGCATATTCGGCCCACAAACCTCCTGGAAACTTCCATGTTGCATTACTGAGCACGAAGTATGCAAACATAGTTTGTTTTTGTTTTTGTTTTTTTTTTTTTCCACTCACAGCATAATAACATGTTCTTCAGCCATCAGCCTCTTTCTGCATAAAATATAATATTATTGAATTTCTCTATACTTATATATACATCGTACCTAGAGCAGATATTGTGTTCCGCCCAAATAATCGTTAAGCGATCATTTTACAAATATATTTTCAGCTTATAATAGAAATAGAAATGGGAAAATTTACAAGAAAAAGTCTGTTTATGGACAGTGTTTTAAAATAATGACATAGGTTTTAAACCTAAATAAATATATGCAAAGGAATTCTTTGTGAATCAGTTTAATATTTAGTTAAGAGTGGATAACAAAATATTATTTTGGAAAGTAATAGATTATATTTATATCAACGAGAAACAAGTGTTGGAGAATTTTGGAATGTGGCAAGAGAGATATGTAAAAATTATTTAGTTTCCTAATTGGAAGGACATTGGAATTTTATGTCAAGGTAAAATGGGTAGGGTAAATGCAAAATTATACAGATAAAGCTAGTATAAGGAAATAAAAGGTGTAGCTTAGGCGAGAACAGGAATGTGAAAGCACCTATTATGTGAGGTAAAGAAAATATAAAGTAAAGAACTTATTGTGTTTGATTGTAAGGAAACTGAAAACTGGAGAAATAAAGTCATTAATTTTAATCGGGACAAAAGAGCATTGTTAAGCAGAATAGTCATAAATAACAGCAGAAGTGTAAGCTAGTATTGATTTAAAGTTTAAAAAAGTGGAAATGGTCAATGAAGAGAGAAGAACATTTGCCTAAATAATACTATAACAATTATTCAATGTGGAGTAGTCTACTGAAGAGTGCCAATTTCAGTAGTCAACCCTTTATAGTGTACATTTCTTAGCACTAATTAAATAAATAACGCTAAATATGTAACAACTCGGAAGACTTTAATCTCAGAGGTTATTTATCTTTTCCACAATTAACTTGGTGGCCTGGGAGTGGGCAGTCTCATATTCACCTGCTTCACGTATAATTTAATTAATCGTCTAAGTACTATGTGAAAATATATAGATTTAATGTTATTGAAAGATGTAAAATCTGGGTACCTATTGTGATTATCTAAAAAATTATTCGACGCTTTCCTCCGTTGATTGTTCCACCGCTAAAACTTACTTATAGACTATGCAGCAACTCCAGGGCCTGTTTTACAATTTCTACAACCCTTTTAATTTGTAAACGTTTCAATTTGTAAAAATCTGTTTTAAAAATGAAAGCTTATAAATTTGAAGTTTTCAAGTTTATGTAGCCGTTATATTTTATAAAATGTATGTGTTTTGTTTCATAATTAAATATTAATTTCACGCATTTATAAAGTACGCTACATATATTTAATAACTTTTAACCAAAAGAAGAACAGATAAGAAGTTTAAGTAGACAGAAAAATATCACTGAAAACTACATGAATGCTACTTGACAGTAGTTCCAGTAATTCAAATGGATGGGGGGGCAGTATTGGAGGGTGAGACGTGGTCAGCGCCTCGAGCCCCTCCCGGCCGGTTAATGCGGTCCTCATGACCTGGAGCCGCTACTTCTCAATCAAGTAGCTCCTTAATTGGCCCCCCAGGGACCTTACGAGGCTGAGTGGACCTCGGTCCAGGTCTCCCAGCGGGGGAAAAATCCCCACGCCGTTACTGGGGATCGAACCCAGGTCTCCCGCATGGTAAGCAGCTGCGCTATCACCGCGCTAAGGAGACGACCATATATGATATAAATTGGGTGTTTTAAAGAGCTCTACATTTTCAATTAAGCAAGTTTTTGTCTATCTCTTACGGTTTACCAGTTATGCCAAATTACGCAAAATTCAACAGAATATTCAAGATATACATTTTATTTGTCAGGTAAATTCCTTTAACTTACATTTTAATCAAAATCGTTATAGCCACTTTTGAGAAAATCAAATTTTAGAATTTTTTTCCATGTAAAGGGTAGTTGTGGGTAGGGGGATTTTCTTGCAAATCTTCTTGCATCCTTGGAAGATACTGAACTTAAATACCAAATAAGGTATTTAACGGTTTTTTCATTTTTGAGCTATACTGCCCACACACACGCACACACGCACACACACACACTGACGGACAGACAGACACACATAGACATTTTTCTAAAAATTCTTTTTTTTTATTCACGTGGTCTCAAAACATGTATATCCGGTGAAATCTCGGTATCTCGGTTGGTGCATTGCAATACCTTCTCTATACACTTTGTACATACTACGTGTAGAGAAAGTAAAAAATGAAAGATAATAGTCATTTAGTAATAAAAACCTAATGTCTTCGGCCTTTTGTCCATTAAGCGTATGCGTATACATTCTTCGGTTTTTCTGTTTAGTGTTTGTTAGTGATATACTTCATACGAAATTTTTTTAAGTAATCGCTCAAAGTCCAGATTGTGTTTTAATGCGTAAAATAAAAGAATTTATTCACTCTGTCTCACGTTCATGCTAATCTAGCAAACCTCTAATGTTAAAAAACGTGAGAGTGTTAGATTCAAATGAGATAGATTTCACGGCTTTTGAATTTGTAATATGCTGCGGCGGTTTTTAGAAAGCTGCTGAAATGGAGTTTAGCTTGTCACATAACTTTTTAATATACAATTATAAAGAGTAAAGAATCAATAAAGTTAGAAATGTGAGTGACTCGAAACTACATGGAAATGTAGGAGAAATTGCGGTGAGGATGCGGATTGCCTTTGGAACAATTTGTTCATTCTCTTTACTTGATTTAATTGTTGTTTTGTTTTGGGTTGTCCTTAAATTACACACACACACATACACACTGTGTCTCTCTTTCCTACTTGACACCTTAGGGAGGCTTGGAAATAATTCTGGCTAAAGAAAAAGTCCCATCTCCAGTCGGGAATCAGATCCGATGTTTTAGATTTGGAGACTAGCATGTTAACGACCAGATCATAGATAAAATGTATGACACTTGTTCCTGTGTAAAATTGATAAATTAAACCTTTTTAGGTGTAATTACACAGAGCTTTTAGCCTCACTTGACCTAACAATTCACGAAAGCAACAGTAATGGAGTTCAAATTCGATATTTGAACTCGAACAGAAATATTCAAACCCTTTAAAATTGGTACGTGCAGCGTCATCAAATTCTAAGGTAAACTCTCGCTGCGTACGTCTCTCTCGCCCCTATCTGGACTTCTTGGAGTTAGTTCTCGCTCTAAAATCGGGGAGATCCATAGTGATCCCTGACAGCTGCTAATAGGTGTGCGTGCCTCTCTGCCAATAGATTTATGTTACATAAGCAATGATGTCATCTTTTTTACAAGATGCAACAACAATCCTTAGTGTAATTTCAACTGGCGCCGTGTAATCCTAGTGTAATTGTAAATATTAGCAATCACAGTGACAATTTTTACTTTCTCCATACGCACTATGTACATAGTGTATAGAGAAAGTATTGCACTCCACCAAAAATTCGATACCGAGGTTTCACCGGAAATATATGTTTTAGGGTCCCCAATATCCAAAAAAAGCATTTTCACAAAAAGGTCCGCGCGCGCGCGCGTGTGTGTGTGTGGGTGTGTGTGTGTCCGTGTGTCTGTGAACACGATAACTCAAAAACGAAAAGTCGGTAAAATACCAAACTTGGTATTTAAGTTTAGCATCTTCCAGGGATGCGACACGAAGATTTTGAGAAAAATCCCTTCACCCCCAACTACCCTTTACATGGAACTTTTTTTCGAAAATTTTGATTTTCTCAAAAATGGCTCTAACGATTTTGATTAAAATTTCGGATATTAAACATATTTACCTGACAAATGAAATTTATATCTTGAATTTTCTGGGAATAGCCTCTGAAGAGTAGTTTATTCTGGATGAATTTTACTAAATTTTGAATAACTGCTAAACCGTAAGAGATGAACAAAAACTTCCTACACAAAAAATGTCGAGCACATTAAAACACACAATTTATGTTATATACCTTTTTTTCGTGGAGTTCGTCGTTTTTGTGACATTCCTTATTTTTGGTTTCTGCTATGAAAAACGTATACTTTTCTCATACAGGAACTTTGCAACTCCTATCCATATAAACAAAGGAACTTCATTGACATAGCAACCAGCTTTTGACTACCACTTTAACCTACGGTTGTCCCTTATTTGCTTCTACTTACAAGGAAGCGAGTAATTAGACTATTTCTGCTATTTTTTTCTGATTAGCATAAAGTATATAGAAGTATAAGCTTTTTAAGAATTATTTGCTGCAGGGATATGGAGAAAGTCATGTGAATGGTACACATCAGATTTTTTTGGTAGTGTTTAACGCCCGCTTGTGGAGGCGATGATACCGGTAATACATGGAATGAAGATGGAGCACCGGTGGAATGTGATAGCAGGAGAAACCGGAGAACCCGGAGAAAACCCGCCCCTGCGCCGCTTTGTCCACCACAAATCTTACATGCTGTCGATTGACATCGAACCCGGGCCATCTAGGTGGGAGACGTGACAATGACAGTGACAGGAACTTTGATTTTAGAAGCAACGATGAAGATGAAGTTGAAATGAAGATGATTTAGAAGAAAAGCCCGTACCAAGCGTCTGAGAGGTTTGATGCTGTAGCCATGGACGGAACTAAGTGGCAACAGAGAGACGGAGCGTAAGGCAACTGTCTGGGATCACTTGGATCTCTCCGACTTTAAGGTACATTGGTAGCATATCTCACTGCGATTGCTGTGTCAGGTCCAGTCAGACAGATGTTTTTGTCGTTACAGTCAATATGGTGCGTCACTTATCTGCGGAAGAACGCGTGTTTAAAAGGTATGTAAATGAAGAAATGATGAGGCTGATAATGTAGTGTTCGATATGGCAACACTGGTGAAGTAGGACTTACAGGGGAGTAGTATAAGTTTCACCTGGAAGGGTCTAGTGTGTTGTTTGCAGCGGTTGCTTTAGTGAAACCGCATTTGTGTGTGCATTCTGATGAGTGACAGGAATTTCGAACAATGATGTACGATCGGGCCTTCCTTCAAATGTGGACACAGTGCAGCGGATTCGTTTACATAGCTTCAGCATGCCTACGGAGACAATGTTTTGTCGAGAGCTTAGTTTCGGTGGTATCAGTTATTTTCAGAAGGAAGACACCAATTGAAAATTAACATCTTAGTGGAAGGTCTGTGGTTTCAATAACTGATGAAAATGTCACAAAGTTTCATGAGCTTGCGCTTTAGACAACCGTTATCTAGAAGTTCTTGGAAGGCTTCGCAAAAGGGGCATGCATGTGAGACTATAAAGAAGAAGAAAAAAAAATCGTGGGTGTTTCATCATGACAGTGGTGTCTTTCACACAGAAATTCCATCAAACCGTTTATGACCAGTAATTAAATGGCTGTGGCTTCTTAGTCTCCTTAATTGCATTACTTGAGTCCCTGTGACTTTCACCTTTTCCAGAGACTGGAAAACACACATCAAGAGACATCGCTTTCGTGCCCTGAACAACATTTAAAGGGCGTAACCGATCAGCTGAAGGTCATCCAATTTGCAAGCTCCAGCACTACTATGAGAATGGAAGACCCATCTCTGTGTGGTATCCCAAGACATTGACTTTAAAGGAGACCATGTTCAATTGCAACGCCATTGGAATGAAAATGGTACATTACTCTATTTACACAACATGTATATGCAAAGTTTACTTGCCGTGTGCATAGGGAGTTAACTTGAAAGGTTTCTAACTCTGAACCACCTCTAAGAAAACTTATACATGCGATCGTGCATACGTTCAAAGCCTCGGGTTCAGTGTTAAACAAGAAAAATTCAAGGAGAAGATCAATTTTAACAGTAAATGAAGTAGATGAAATAGATCAGTTTAAAGCGATCACCTCGAAAATTGCTATAAAATACTGATGTGCTCCATTCACATGACTTTTCTACTCAAACAATGCTTACAAAAGAGGTTTTATCTGCAATCAATTTTATCTGTTTAAACGACATAAGCATTAGTCTTACTACTTGATTATTTCTGAGCAGAAAGGGAATAATATGCCTAAAGCGATATTCATATCTTTCAAACCTAGTCGCTATGTAAATACTTAAGCTTGGTTCGCTTTGCAAGACCAGCACTAAACAAAAGCGAGATGAAAGGAAAGGCAGTTTCGTTTGAGAAAAGTTAAGTAGTTTAAACTTTAGATCAATAACAAGGAATATCTTGGATGATTAATTCTACAACAAAATTACATATGACATAAATTATTTCTTTCAACAAGATCTATAATTTTTTGTGCAGCAAGTTTTTGCCTATTTCTTAGGTTTACTGCTTATGCAAAATTAATCCAGAATAAATGGGTCTTCAGAAGTTATTCCCAGAAAATTCAAAATATACATTTTATTTGTGTAATGAGAAAACGAAACGAAAAAATCTGATATGTTCCATTCATATGACTTTCTCTACATCTCTGTAACAAATTATTGTAAAAAGCTTATGCTTCTATTTACTTGATGCTATCGAGAAAAAATTAGCAGAAGCGAAATAAGGGAGTGTCATAGGTTAAAGTGATAGTCAAAAGCTGGTTGCTATGTGACAGAAGTTATTTTGTTTCTATGGACACGAGTTGACAAATTCCTGTATGAGAAAAGTAAGTTTTTCAAAGCTCATACCAAAAACAAGGAATATCTAAAAAACGATCAACTCCACGAAAAAAATATATATGTAACATAAAGTGTGTGTTTTAACGTGCTCTACATTTTTTGTGTGGTAAGTTTTTGTCCATTTCTTACGGTTTAGCAGTTGTGCAAAATTCATCCGGAATAAAGTAGTCTTCAGAGGCTATTCCTAGAAAATTCAAGATATAAATTTTATTTGCCAGATATATATCTTTATTATACGATATTTTAATCAAAATTATTACAGCCATTTTTAAGAAAATCAATAATTTAAAAAAAAGTTCCATGTAAAGGGTATTTGTGGGTGGGGAGATTTTTTTGAAAATCTTCGAGTCGTATCCTTGGAAGATACGAAGCTTAAATACTAAGTTTGGTATTCAACGGTCTTTTTGATTTTGAGCTATGCTGTCCACAGACACACACAAACACTCACACACGGACCTGTTTGTAAAAATGCTTTTTTTTTTTTTTTTTTTTTTTTTTTTTTTTTTTTTTTTTTTGATTCAGGGGGTCCTAAAACATGTATTTCCGGTGAAATCTCGGTTTCGAATTTTTGGGTGGAATGCACTTTGTACATAGTACGTGTAGAGAAAGTAAAAATTACAAAGGTGGCATATTGTTGTTCTTATAGTAGGCTATAATTGTATGTTTTTGTAATTTGTTTCACTCCACCCTTGATGGCAGCCGTTAAACACGGGGAGATACTGTTATTGTTTATATCTGTAGAGAGTAATCTTAATTTTTTTCCGTGCTGTTATTGATATCGAATACCGTTTTTATTAGCTTGAAAGGCACCATAATTTTAAAAGTCTTATCATATTAATAATCAGCTATCGTATTTAAAATTCAAAATAAAATGTTTTGATCTGTTATATTTTTTTCTTCGTCCATAGCCATGTACAGTATAAATTAAAAAGTTAGAAAAATATAGTCCACCTCATTTCTCTAAAAAAATGCATCAGAAGTAAATTATATTGAGCTTTTATACACTAGGTATAGTTGTGACCAATTTAATTTAAAGAAAGAAGAGAAACTCTTGACAATCCATCCTTCACAAACCGATCCGATCCATCCCTTACTATTGATCATTTGTACCTAATTAAGAAAACCGAAACAGATTTTAATAGATGCTATTAATTCTTATAAGGTCATATGTTAACACTCGTTTGTGCTTCGGGGTAACGAAAAGGGTTCATCAATAATCCAAAATAGTAGAGAACTTCAGTAGATGCTTTAAATCCTTTTAGAATAGACTTAAAATTTTGTCCTAGAATAGACCTACTTTTTATTTCATTCGCTTACACTCGAAAGTTGTTGTACCCAAAATGCAACCAGAACTGTTCTTCACTTGAGGTTTAAAAGCATCTTTACAATAGATTTTTGTTTGTTTTAATTTTCGCCTGGAAGTATGTTATTTTAATTAAATATACACTTTTCCTGCCTAATAAAATCCTTTTACTAATAATTAATATAAACTAATTAATCATTCGTTAATAACAATTCTTATATTATATAATTAATATATCAATGCTGTCATTTATTATTACTATTATCATCATTATTATTATTATTTCTTTGTGACATTCCAATTGTGAGTAATTGCTTTGTAAATAATACAAACATCAAATTATTGCCAGTGATAAGTTAATAGAAATCGCTCATAATGACTACGACATTTTGATTAGTCAATCTAATACAAATTGGTCGTAATTTCTGTACCATGAAAAATTCTTTGTATATTGAATTATTGAGAAAGTTATAAATAACTCTAGTAATATCGGCAAGTAATTAATTGACTATAGATATGCAGACAATGAGCAAAGTATTGAGTACCAGAGTTTATGCTGTGAGGATTCGAAGGACTCTGATTGAGATATGGCAGTTCTGGGGCCAAGTTACACATTTTCTCTTTCGTAAAACACTATCTATACACTTCAAACCACAAATACAAAGTGACTTTCGGAGTCATAAGAGCAACTAGTTTCAATTTTCTTAGCTATGGGATGCAAGCTTGACACACGAAATGGCCTGAAAACGTTTTGACTTGCGGTCCCCAGATTTCAGCAATTAACACAATAACTCCAAAGTTAATCAAAATTACTTTTCCATATTTTTACTGCCGCTTTAAGCCTATTTTTGGAGGGATTTAAATTCCCAGCTCCTTTCCTCTCGAGTGCGAAACTGTTCCAACCATATACATTGAATCAGACCGGAAATGTTTGGCGGGGTTTTGTTGTTAGGACATTTAAGACAATTTCGTTTTCTTGAAGTTTTTATTCTCAACCCCTCACCCCTCAAGTGTACCCCTGTTCCAACTATATACATTGAGTTAGACCGGAAAGGTCTGACTCAATGTATAAAAAGGTCATAACAACAAAAGCCCGCCAGGATTTGTTGTTAAGAAATTTAAGACAATTTCGTTTTCTTATAAGTATTCTTCCTTATTGTTGATGTTAGGGATCCTTCTGGCCTATCATTCTCTGCCGCGAGACAGTCTTTGTCGGTTATAAGGCAGGGAGCTACGAGGATTAAACCAATCTCTGCGTCAAGCTGCTTAGCTTGGATTTAAATCCAGCCCAGAGGAGAAACGTCGGCTAACATTTCTGGTCTGAGCTAATCTGCTGTAGAATTCATTAATTCTTCATGATTAAAGCTGCTCTTCCTGATGATCTGAGAGATCCAACTTGGAGGTTAATGACATAGCTTCATCACAAACTGTACGGATTAGAACTTCCTAGTTGATGAAGTTTTTGTGAGCTGGGTTTATCTTTAAGGGCTTACCGTTCATAGCGTGCTCCGTTTGTTTTCTCTATACTTCCGGAGTTAGGAATGTCACTTGCAGATTTTCATCGTTATGGTGATCTCACATGATTTTAAGGAGTTCAGAATTAAAGGTTTAGATATCTGTGGAGTTTAAGAATGCGTTTGTACGTTTTAAAATTGCTTAACTTATAGTGGCATCAAATCACACCTAATGTCGAATTACTCAATTTCATAAAATTTTTTCACCGATCCCAGTAATTTATACAAGATAAAGTTTTACTTTCTCTAGCACTTAAGTACAACACACATTAGATAGAAAAGGAGTTGTATTCTACTCAAAACTTCAAGAAAATCTCCTCACCCCAAACTACACTTTGCATGGAAAAGTATTTGAACATTTTGATTTTCTCCTATGGAGCTAACGATTTTGAATAAAACTCCGTATATTAAAGACATTTACGTGGCAAATAAAATGTATATCTCGAATTTGATGGGAATAGCCTCCGAAATCCTCTTTATTTTGAATGGCTTTTGCATAATTGGTAAACGTAAGAATAGATAAAAACTTGCTACACAAAACGAGTAAATCTCGTCAAAGCATACAATTTATATCCTTCACATTTTTGTTGTGAAGCTAACTTTTCCGAGATATTCCTTGTTATTGATTTCAATTTTAAAATATTTATACTTTTCTCAGACAGAAAATGCCCGTGTTTCTTTTCTTTTACTTCTGGTCAAGCAAACAAGCAAATTTCAATGAGAGTAGCTTAGACATCCTTTAAAACATTTGACTATCGCTTTAATATAGTGCATCCTTTAGCTCCCTTCTACTTATAAGGAACTAAGTAATAAGAACACTCTGCTAATGCTTATCTCGATTAGTATTGTGTAGAAAGAATAATAATCATTTGTAGAATTTTTTTTAGAAAGTCCTATGAGTGTAACACATCAGAGTTTTATGGAGGAATAAGTTTCTCTTAAAAACTATTTAGAAACAACAATGTGAAAAGCAGTGAAATGAATATGTACTTTTTTATTTCATTTGTATAGCCTCTTTATCATCAATGGTCATATCGGTGAAACTGTAGGTTCAGAACATTAGGTTAATTAATTTTTTGTCACTAAACACACTCACATTTACACTCACATTCATACATCCAGACTCTATGGGGTAAAGGGAATAATTCTGGTTACAGAAAAAATTCCCCGCCCAGGACTTCCGGGTGAGAAATCCGCTCGCTGACCACTCGACCACGGAGACAGTCAATATGTTCGTATTGATATCCTTTTGAAGTGAACAATTCGGAAGACGTATCTGACAAGCACCACCCTTTTGTTTTCTTTTGCATCGGGTTAGCAGTGAAACCTTCATTATATTCGACTGGCTAAATTTTTGCCATACTTAATCTCGACTGCCTCTATAGCCAAATAAAGTGCCATTAATTATGGACAGGACCATTAGTTGAGGTGTTATTATATATCACTCCATTATACAGAGTGTTCCAGAATTCCACCGCAGAAATTGGTAGGATTGTAGAGGGATCTATTATTAACGTTTTGAGATAGGGAACCTCTGGGCTATGTGTTCTAAATTCTGTACTGCAGCTTAATATATTAAGGGTTAGCACGCCACTGATCAAACTCCAACGTCGAGTGTGACTTAAAGACGGAATTTCAGAGAACGTATAGATATAGTGACAATATTTAGCGCAACGGTTAGCGTGTGGACATCAGGTTAAAATGTTGTAAATCAAATATATTTCTTATGTATTAACCATCGTTCCCTTGGTCACATCGTTTAAATAAAGAAATAAGTGTATTTTTGTTGTAATTCTTTAAAATGAACAAGTTATAAACAATGCACATAACCATTAACCCTTCTTGGAATCTGAAAATGGCGGAGAAATAACGGGATCCGTTTTAGGTTTAACTTCCTATTGCAGATGTTGGTTATTTGACTTCTTTTTTTGTATTTTTTTTTGTAGTGTTTAACGCCCGCTTTAACTACTTATGGCACCGCAGGTGGTATTTGACGTTATGTGGTACATGAGCTAGCTAAAGTACATGAAGCTACCCGCGTCACCATCACAGTGCAATTGTGGTGCTCTTAATACATTTGATCAAATTATAATTTGGGTTAAATGGAGAAATTTAAAACACACAAAGCTATCATCAAATAAAAGCTTATCAATTGCCCAAGCAGGTCTACTTGCTCTGTAGTTACGTCATTGTTAGCCTTAGAAATGGCTGTTTTGACATAGAAGAAAATAAAGAAAGGGGTGGAAACATTAGGAGTAAAGGAAAGAAAGAGATTCGGAAGAAGCATGAATGTTAATTTGTGACTTTCTCCTTAATGTAATTCATTACCTATGCCAGCGCATACCCGCCACACTATGGATGCGCTATCATCACTTTTTTTTTTTTTTTTTTTTTGGTAGTGTTTAACGACCGCTTTAACTACTTGTGGCACCGCAGGCATGACTCTGACGATACATGAATGAAGATGGAGCACCAGTGGAATGCGATGGGGAGACCGGAGAACCCGGAGAAAACTCGACCCTGCGCCAGCGTTGTCCACCACAAATCTCGCATGTGGTCGCTTGGGATCGAACCCGAGCCGTCTAGGTGGGAGGCGAGTGGTCTAACCTCTCGGCCACGGCACGGCTACTACTATTACTATTATTATGCCAAGATATTTTTTTCTCTCCGGAAGGAAAATTGTACATCACAAGGCATTACAATAAAGTGTTATCAAACTATTTAATTGTAATTTTATTTATTGCATGATCGTACTGTAAACGGAAGATTTTGTCCGAGTTTTTTTCTTTAGGTACACCACCCGTGCGAAGCCGGGACGGGCAGCTAGTTTGATATATGCCAAAGTTGATATTTAAGTTCTACAGCTCCCATTTTGCGACACGAAGATTTTCAAGAAAATTCCGCATTCAAAACTACCCCTTTCATAGAAAATAAGGGGGACATTTTTATTTTCTCAAAAACGGCTCTAAAATTTTGATTTAAATACTACAGAATAAATATGTTTTAATGGAAAATAAAATAAATAGTCTCTGAGACCCTCTTCGTTCCGCATGAAACCGTAAAGAGTTAAACCGCAAGAGGTAGACAAAAATGTAGATCAAAGTGGAAAAGTTCGTTAAATACCAAACTTGGTATTTAAATTCAGTATCTTCCAAGGATGCGACATAAAGATTTTCAAGAAAATTCTCCCCATCCCCAACTACTCTTAACATGGAAATACTGTCGAAAATTTTGATCTAAAAATGGCCCTAACGATTTTGATTAAAATATCGTATATTAAAGTTATTTACATGATAAATAAATGTATTATCTTAAAATTTTCTGGGAATAGCTGCTGGAGACATCTTCATTCTGGTTGAATTTTGCGGAATTTTGCATAACTGGTAAACCGTAAGAGATATTAGCTTACTCCACAAAAAAATGTAGAGCTCGTTAAGATAATTTATGTCGTATGCATTTTTTCCTGGAACTGACAGTTTCTAAGATATTCCTTGTGTTTGATTTCAACTTTAAAATGCTTATACTTTTCTCATATGGCTGTCAGTTTACTAGTGTATCCCCTTATTTCCCTTCTACCTATGGAACTAAGTAATAAAACCGTTTCTACTAACGTTTATCTCGATTAGTGGGAAGTAGATAGAAGAATAAGCTTATTAACAATAATTTGTTTCAGAGATGTCGAGAAAGGCATGTGAATGGAGCACCTCAGATTTTTTTTTAAAAAAAAAATATCCTCTTCTTTACCTTGTAGCAAAATTTCGTTATTTTAACATTGTAGGAAATGCTGCGGTTCGTACCAAATACATGCTATTGAAATGGGTACAAAATGTTTGAAACTGCAGGTTCCCTTATTCCACGTCAGCATTGCCAATATCGAGAGTCAGACACGCCTTCATAATCAGTAAACTTGTTGCTAGTTCTGCTTTGCAGTGTTTGTGACAAATACATTGTTTAAAACGTATACGATATGATACACTCATTTGAGCTTTTCTATCCATTCAACAAAGTAATCCTGCATAAGATTATTCGCCTTCTTGCTTCATTAAAACCGAGATAAGGATTTGAAGACATGGTTTTATTACACATTTCTTTGTGGGTACAATAGGAATAGGAGAAAGTAGTTTTCTTAAGCGTTAGTAAAAGATATTAACAGCTGGTTGCTATGTGACTTCAAAAATAATGACTACCCATCTGACAAAAATATAAGTATTGCAAAATCAAACCAACAATATTATCACGAAAATAGTTAATTCCACAAAAACGTATTTTACGTAAAATGATGTGCTTTGAAAAAATCTACAGTTTAATATTTACATTTTTGTGCAAAAGCCATCGAGAGCGAAGACGACTTCAGGGTCTGTTCTCACAAAAGATGTGTATTACATCTGCCATGAAAATAGCTTAAACATAGGATATCTTAATCAAAATCGTTGGAGCAGTTTTTGAGAAAGTAAAAGTTTTCGAAATCAAGGGTAGTATTTGGAGGTGTATTTCTTTGAAAATCGCTGTACCGCATGCTTGGAAGATGGACTTAAATGCCAGCTGGTATTTATCTGAATTTTATTTTTTGAGTTATGTGTTTAAAGACATGTATGCTGACCATATCCTAATTTTTTGTGCCTCAAAATATGCATTTCCGCAAAATCCCATTATCAAAGGTTTTGCACAATACAATATTTTTTCTAATTGCTATGCATAGAAGACAAAGAAAAAATGATCAAGATCAACTAATATGTTCAAACTGTATGATAAGATAGGTAAATTTTGTATATCTGACGCTTTGTTTCAAAAAGTTATTATTCTGCATGACCTAGCCCTGCTGTTCTGTTCGAATTTACTATACAGATGTACTGTTCGGTCAACATGAGCCGAAGTATTATAAATCAGTATAATCAGATAAAATGAGTCATAAATCATCAATAAGACAGAATATTATACTTTTATTATTATTGTTACTTATTACAAACAACTTTAACCATTCTGAACCATGAATTACTTCATATTATGTAGAACTATTGAAAAAAATATTAAATATAATATTACAATAATTACTGAATACAAATTTGACAGATTTTATTCCTCAGAAAGAACAATCTGGACACAAATAAGTAACATGTACTTTACAAATGTGTTTACGACACTTTCCACATAGCATGTTTGTTTTAAAAAATGGAAATGGCGTGTTATTTATGGACGCTCTTTAACTACTGTGGTTCTCAGCGTCCCATTCTAAATTGGGCATGAAAGACCGCTTAATTTTGCTCAAAGGCCTCTCTCTAACGGCTTTACTGCTAGAGATTTTTACACCCGAAAAAATCCATCGTCCTTCGCCGGGTTTGAACCCGCGACCTTGGGTATATGAAGTCAGCATGGTAACCATTACACCACGAAGGGCGACACATGCATGCTTGTTTTGTTGTCATTTGTCGATGGACAAAACCTACACCGTGCAACTTTTACAATTTTTCTTTCTGGCGCAGAGTCTGATACCTTGACCACATTTTCAGGGGCTTGAATTCTCTTCACTATTTTTGACGATTCTTCTGTCCTTGGAAAATAATTTCTGGATGCGACATATTCCTTTATCAGAGATTTCCCAAGTTCTTCTAGAAATACTTATCTTCTTGTTAATTTGTTCATATTCCATTTAGAGTCTATGGCAATCCATAAGATATACGCATTGAAAGCAAAAACATCAAGAATGTTATAGAAAACAATCATTGGCCACCAATTTGTTTTCCTTTTGCAGGTATATGTACTTACTGCCTGATCTAGTGTATCTACAGCTTCTTTACTAACACTATAATCCAAAAGCATTTGTGGCTTCTTGTCGTCCTGTTGCTTATTTGAATATCATGGTGTAGTGTACTCATGAGTACTACATTTTTCTTCTTCTTTGCAATGTAATTGACTACTGTAGTGTCATTTGAAGTAAAACGTAGAAGTATGTACTTTCCATCCGTTCATTTGTTGTGGAAGTTCCGGCTTCTTTTTACGTACAGTTCCCAATCGTCAATTTTCTTTTCAGAAGCACTGTTCCAAGTTGTGTGAAGTAAAAAGCCATTCAGCTCATATGTAAGATCATACACTGCTCTCATACCTGGATTTTTTTTTCTGGTGCTGCTCCTTGTTCCTTTCCTATGTATATTTGTGCTTTCAGAAGATACGATGTATCGCTGTTACAAAGAGACCATATCTTTATTCCAAATTTTGCGGGTTTAGAAGGGATGAATTGCTTGAAGGGACAGCGTCCTCTAAATCCCATTAATTGTTCATCAACTGTTACATTTTCTGCAGGATTATATAATTTAGGAAGTACTTCTACCCATTTCCCCAAATGTTGCGAATAGGAGCAAATTTATCACTAAGTCACCTTTCTTCTCTAGTAGACCTCTTATCAAACCGCAAAACACACATTATGTTACAGAAAGTTTCAAGTGACATTACTGCCCGAAATATGTTCCGTCCAGTTTCCTTATCCCACAGGCTTTTTGTTGGCTCCCCATGAGATCGATATACCACAGCAAGAAACAGAAGTCCTAAATAGGCTCGAAAAAAAATTCTATCAATATTTTCCCACTGCTCAACATAAACTCTATATTTGTCATTTCTATTATTTCCTTAAGTGCCTGATGAAATATAGCTTCAAAGGAACTTTTTATGTTAGTTATTCTACTGGTTGCATATCTTGTAATTCCTGGTGTCTTCTTGATGATATTTGAAACAGAGTGGCGGCTACATTGTAGAGGTGGTTGCAACTTCCATTCAATAGTTTTATTTTTAGAAATAAAAGTGTGTTCATCACTGCCTGTTTGAAGATGCTTTCAGATGCATTACTTGTGTGATTTTCAAATTCGGAAATAGACTCACTATTGGAGGCATTAGCAAGAGATTCTAACTCTGCTTCACTCAATAATCTTCTTCTTCTTGCCATGGTGTCTAAACTCAAACTGACAAGCAACCTTCGAAATAATGCAGAATATAACTGTGTAACAAGAACAAGTACATTGTTGTAACAGCAACAATGCTTATAGTGGTAATTATATCACGCTATTTCAACAATGTATTATAACACATGCAACAATAGTCAGGTGTTATAGAAATGACGTATCGGGTCATAATGACCCGAACAGTACAAATGTAACAAATACTATTTAAAAATAACTACTCAACATTTTGTAACAAATTTTTAACCAGAAAATGATGACATATCATTGGACAAAGTCATTAAATTTCATAAAAGTGCCTGATTAAATGAGAAATATATAATGAGACAAGCTGTGATATCGGGCCATATAGACCCGAACAGAACAGCAGGGTTAAGTTTTAAAATCAGCAGGTTTCTGTGGCCGACTCTGTATTAATTTGTAAGGTAGCTGAAAAATGCAGTGTGAATAATGTCAGTTACGGACTCCAACCTTGGTCCTTACAAGGGAGGAGAAAAATGTACACGTGAAAAATCCAATGTCAGGGTTGCGGATCCAGACCACAGATCTAGGCTTTACGTGGTTAATCCCTATCGTAATATTTAATGTTTAATATGTGAAATTTTCTAAGCCTAATGTAAATATGGCAAGTGTGAAGGAGCACTTATATGATGAACTTTTTTTACATTCTCTACTTAGTACATGGTACTAGATAGAGAAGGTAAGTATTGCATTCCACCAAAAAATTCGGTAACGAGATTTCACCGAAAATACACGTTTTAGGGTCTCTGTATCCAAATAAAGCGTTTGCAGAAAATGGTCCATGTGTGTATGTGTGTGTCCGTGAACACGATGACTCAAAAACGAAAAGTCGGTAAAATACCACAGCTGACATTTAAGTTAACTATATTCAAGGATGCGACACGAAGATTTTGAGATAAATCCCCCACCCCACACTATCCTTTACATGGAAACATTTCAAAAATGTTTATTTTTTCAAAAATGGCACTAACGATTTTGATTAAAATGCTGTATATCAAAGATATTTACATGAAAAATAAATCATATTGAATTTCTGGGAACAGCCTCTGAAGATCCCTTTATTCTGGACGGCTTTTGCATAACTGGTAAACGGTAAGATATAAACAAAAGATAGTAAGAGTTGTAGAACTCGTTAAAACACGCAGTTTATGTAATATACATTTTTCCTTGGAGTTGATCATTTCTGTTATATTACTTGCTATTGGTTTCGGTTTTAAATACTTTTTTTTACCACTTTTAAATACTTTAAATACTTAAAACTTTGAGGAACTTTGTAATAATGACATTTCCGCTAATGTAGATAGAAGAATAGAAGAATATATTTTTTATACTCGTATACTGAAATGCGTTCCTTTACTGTTAAAAATCTATATCGAAATGAAAATCATTTTCATACAGATTTTTTTTTTCAATACAGATTTTCACGCTTGCGCGCTGCTCTATTAATGGTTGTTCACTACCTGCTAATCTGCATAGAATTACAGAAACATCTTACACGTACAGTAACCTCCAAGAATATTTAATTATATATAAGAGTTATAAGAATATATAATCATTTCCCGAATCTAAATTCATAATATTATGTAAGCAAAGCAAAGTAGACCATGACATTGACATCACAGAGACGAGGAAATCAATATTCTAGGGCATACGCGCTAGCTCTACTTCCAACCATAATCTTTATTTTCAGGAGAATAGTTATACGTATTTATATAGCATTATCAGTAGTTTTGTATTGTCAGGTGCTTCATCAGTGAAGGTTTTAATTTCATCTGTGAAATATATTTTCGTTTTTTCCCACTGTGCCCTACCGATTTCTGTTTTAACGGGGAATACAACTTCTTATATTGGGATATATAAATTCCATGTTTCTCATTTAGTTTTCAAATCTGAATAATTTGTCCACATGTTGGGGATTTCATTGTTTCTGAAATTTCTTCAAAGTAAACTATGAGGACATTTTCCGAGAATAAAGTTACATTTTTTGTTATCCTCCATGCCATGAATTTATCATATAAGTTTTCGTAAATCATTTTTTATTTCTGTGGAAGTAAATTGTTAACAACATAACTCAGTCCTCTCTTATATCAGGAGGCGTGGAACTAAATTTCATAACATTAATACTAGGCCAAAATACCCCAGTCTCCATCTTGCAACTCAATTATCACCGTGAATTGAATTTCATTTGTTATCGATGCTTGCGTACAAAACACATGGCGGTCGGCGGAGTTCATCTTTCTTATGTAGGATATCTAAATATTAAATATTTATTGTATATCTACATGTCGTGGAAAAAATTATGTATGCAACTCTCATACAATGGTCATTAGAACACTCGTGAGGCTCACTTCGCTCGCGTCCAAACTTACTCTCACTCATGTCCCAATAACTCGAGGATAGTTGCATAAATAACTATTTTAACGCTAATTTGTTACGGAGATGAAGAGAAAGCAATGTGAATGGAACCCATCAGATTTTGTACTATATTATACAACAGGCGTTTGAATAACGTTTTCTTTGTCTTACTGTGCTATAACAAAGAGCAGAAACTGTTTTGAGAGAAACACGAATGCTGTCTCCAAATTAGGTCGTTTACTTTGTGGCATGTTATACGCTAATGAATATTTAATTGGTATATGAGTAAAGCGCATTTTATTATTTCACCTCATGTTTCTCGGAGCTCCTTACGTTAGTTAACCCCCTCACCACCCTTACAGCATCACCAGCAGCTAGCCCATTTTCTTTGTCACCGCTGGTTCTCTTTGTAAGCGTATAGGTAAGGCAGCTTCATTAAGTCAGGACGCAATCTACAATATGGCCGCTGCTGTCTTAACCTTTCTTCCTTGTGCAATCTTGCTAATGGCTCCTACGGCCAAGTTTGGGTTACCTCAGCATTAAGGTTTTTGACATATCGACTTCCTTGTATCTCGTTCTGCGGAGATGAGATTCGTTCGCGCCTTGTGCTGTCAATAAAACAACCTCCGAGCGCCAAGATTCAGAGAAAAAGTAAACGGGTGACGAAGCACCACAAGTCTCTTTCGATTTTATGCATGCTACTCTGAACCTGAATAAGAATACAAGCATTTCATAATGAACATAGCTTCTCAAGGACGTTATTATAACTAGACATGCTCATATTTCTCAGCTACTGGGTGTTACACTTTTTGTTTAATGAAAAAAACCTCGTGTTCGAATCATGTTTTTACTTCTTCTTACAGTAAATATTCCATTCCACCCAAAAAATTGATATAGAGCTTCACTGGAAATACATGTTTTGATGTACCCTGATCCCGAAAAGATATGTTTAGAAAAAAAAAACATGTATATGCATGTGTGTCTCGGAGCAGCATAACTCAAAAACTAAAGCTCCGTTAAATGAACTCCAGAATGCGTCATGAAGATTTTTGAGAAAATCCCCAAGCCCAAACTATACTTTATATGTTAAGTCATCCAAATATTTATATTTTCTCGAAATTGACTATTTTTATTAAAATCCCGTATGTGCATCCGTCGTCAAAAATAATAAAATAATGAGTCATGTCTCTAACGCCAAATTCGTCTAACACAGTTTGTAGCGGCAGCAAGTAGTCACTGGTTCAAAATCTTAATATCACTAAATCATATGATCAGTAATCATAATTAGATACATAACTTAAGCTTCTTCAACAACAAACTAAAAATATTAAAGACACACACTGTCTGTAAACTTGCCACTTCCCATGTGTGTTCACTGTAGCGCTTTGACAAAACGTAGGTTATTTCTGTGCTGAGGTTTGCAGGTTCCCCTCTCGCATGTAGGAACATTTTTTTCCTTCTTTTAAACATCTAGAATCGACACATAGCGGCTATTTATTTGACATACTTATTTCATACACGATAGTCGGTACAGTTAATAATATGATAGCTATCATGATGCTTATTTAAGGGCTTATACTACCTAACATCAATATGCTGCAGACTAAACCATGTGATGTACAGAAATACTGAGCGTATTGTTAAGAAAACCAACGTTGAAACACCTTTAAGGTCCATTTTTTTCTTTACTTAACCCTTCACAAAGTGATTAAACACACCCTTCAGCTTTATAATGCTTAAAACGTTTCACAAACGGGAATTTTTCAACTCCTGGCAATGCAAAGAAACGGATTTCATCCACATGGCAACCAGCTTTTAAAAGATTTGACTATATTTTAGCCTAGTGTATTCCTTTATTTCAGTACTACTTACAAGAAGTCATTTCTGCTAATGTTTATCTGGATTAGCATGGAGTAGATAGAAATATAAGGTTTTTAATAATAATTCGTTACATAGATGCAGAGAAAGTCATGTGAACGGAACACATAAGACTTTTTTACTTTCTCTACACGTACTATGTACATAGTGTATAGAGAAGGTATTGTATTGCACCCAAAAAGTCGATACCGAGATTTTACCGGAAATACATGTTTTGGGTCTCTCTGAATCCAAAAAAAGCATTTTTGGAAAAAGGTCCGTGTATGTACTTGCGTGTGTGTCTGTGCGTCTGTGGACAGCATAGCTCAAAAACGAAAAGACCGTTAAATACCAAACTTGGTATTTAAGTTTGGTATCTTCCAAGACACGAAGACTTTCAAGAAAATCACCCCACCACCAACTACCCTTTACATGGAACTTTTTTCGAACATTTTTATTTTCTCAAAAATGGCTCTAACGATTTTCGTTAAAATATCGTATATTAAAGACAAATAATTTGTATATTTTGAAATTTATGTGAATAGCCTCTGAAGACTACTTTATTCTGGATGAATTTTACATAACTGCTAAACCGTAAGAAATGAACAAAAACATACCATACAAAAAAATGTAGAGCACATTAAAAACACACAATTTATGTTATATAAATTTCTTTCGAGGGGTTGATCGTTTTTTAGATATTCCTTGTTTTTGGTTTCAGCTTTGAAAAACTTGTATTTTTCTCATACAGATATTTGTCAACTCGTGTCCATACAAACAAAGGAACTTCAGTCACCTAGTAACCAGCTTTTGACGTCACTTTAACCTATGATACTCTCATATTTCGCTTCTACTTACAAGGAAGCAAGCAATAAGACTATTTCTGCTAATTTTTTCCCGATTAGCATGAAGTAAATAGAAGATTAAGCTTATTAACAATAATTTGTTACACAGAATAGAGAAAGTCATGTGAATGGAACACTCAGATTTTTTATAGTTATTTAACACGAGTGTTAGTACAATTATGTTTTTGTGTGCATAGATAGGCCCATTACTTCAAATGCCAAAGGTATATTAATGCAATAGTATGTTCTGCGTATCCTGTCATAAAATTAACAAACAAAAATTTGATGTGTTACACTCACATGACTTTCTCTAGCTTTCTACAAAACAACTCCATGGCACAGCTCACTAAGAGCGTTGGCCCACCGCTGGCCGCTGCGTCCCCCATCTCGGTCCATTACAAACGTCGTGGATGGGGTTCAGTATTGGGGAGGGGTGAGACGCGGTCAGCGCTTCGAACCCCCCCGGCCAGTTAATGCGGTCTTTACGACTTGGAGCCTCTACTTCTCCATCAAGAAGCTCCTCAATTGGCCCCAGAGACCTCACGAGGCTGAGTGCACCCCGGTCCGGGCTTCCCAGCGGGGGAAAAATCTCCACGCCGGTACTGGGAATCAAACCCAGGTATCCCGCTTGGCAAGCAGCAACGCTACTACCGCGCTAAGGAGACGACCGCTGTTCCACAAACTTCTTACAAAAGAGTATTGTTCTTTCTACATAATGCTAATCCAGATAAACATTAGTAGAATGTTCTTATTACTTACCTAGTTGCTTATAAGTAGAACGGAACATACGGAATGCACTAGGCTAAAGTGATATCTTATGTTTTAAAAGTTGTCCTTATGCGATTGTCATTGCAAATCGCTTCTTTGCTTGGCCAGGAGTGGAACAAAAGAAAAGCAGACACTTCCTTTCTGAGAAAAGTATAAGTACGATAAAATTGAAACTAATAACAAGGAATAACTTGGAAACGGTTAGCTCCTCAATAAATACGTAAAGTATATAAATTGTGTGTTTTGATGAGATCTACATTTGTTGTGGTGTAAGTTTTTGTCTATCTCTTACGGTTTAGCAGTTAAGCAAAATTCGGCCAGAATAAAGAGGCCTTTAGAGACTATTTCCAGAAAATTCAAGATATACATTCTATTTGGGATGTAAATATCCTTAATATGCAGGATTTTAATCAAAATCTTTACAGCCATTTTTGAGAAAATCAAATTTTCGATAATTTTAACTTAATGTAATACCTGAAAACTGCATAAAATGACATTTGGTACTTGTTGCTGTCATTCAGATGATGAGGACTCATTCAAGAGAAGGTATAAGACAAATATTATTATCTCAGAATTAATAACGATTTTACATCTCTTTATGAATATAATGAGAGATTTCGGGATGACTATTTTTGCTATGGAATTGTACTTAATTTTATACCTTTTCTATGCGTTTTTGCTCAAATTAACGAAACCTTTTTTATATTTGTAGATGAACTGCTTACTTTACAAACAAAACACTTGTAAACTTATAAACATTCCTTGGTAAATATTTTAATTCCTTTGTATAGTTCAACTTCACAAACTTCCATTGTGAAACAGATTTTTACAAATTACAAATTTTAGAATTAACAAAACTTGTAAACATTGTGAAACATGCTCCTAGTCGTATTCTGCTGCGTGTGGGAGAAGGACTCAAGTGTTTGCAATTCGACTTCTCTGGTTTCATTGTTTATTTACGGAAACATTTGTCGCGTTGCATTGAAACTCGCTTATTGTCTGTCCCTATTAATTACTGTGTGGTTAAAGCTCACTGCTGTACGCTGGGCCGAGCGCACATTATGTAAATGTGATAGGGGCAAATAATCAAGATGACTTAAGAGTATAGTAGATATTCTGGCATTCTATTTAGCTAGTTAATTGCTTTAGTGTAATTTGTGCGGCGTTCAATCGAATGTCCAGACGGTCACGTGTCACCAAAGGAACGCTGTGAGGGACAAAGGTAATTGTGAAGATCGATTGAAGGGACGGCCTGTGATATCCCTAGTGGGAGGGAGGAAGAGAGAGAAAAAGATTAAAACAGGTGCGTTTCACATATACAGCCACGATCGTTACTTTGCGATATTCCCTTTAAACAAACAGATTAGATACCGAAAACTAATTTTGAACAATAATTCTGAGCAGCATCAAAATTGTGAAAAATAAAATGTTAACGTTTATCGTAATTAGAATGTATGTTTAACGGATACAAATTTCTGTGTATATTTAAATGCAAACTTTAAATTTTCTACTTTAAGGAGAATAATTTGTTACATTATCATCACTTTATCAAGTGTTAGATTATTATTACAGGCGTATTCTTATCATATCTATTTCATGTTAATCGGGTTAAACATGGCCCAAATTTTATACTTTTCTGTTGGTAAAATGGAGATTTGGGGAATAGAGTAACCTTTAAGCGAGAGTCGTATAGTTAAAGAGCAGTTGCTGTATTAATTCCTTTCTCTCTCTCTCTCTCTCTCTCTCTCTCTCTCTCTCTCTCTCTCTCTCTCTCTCTCTCTTCTCTAGCTTGCATGTACAATGCACATATTGGATAGAGAATGTATTGTGTTACACACAAAAATTCGATGTCGAGATTTCACCAGAAATATATTTTTTGGGGGTCCCTTGATTCCGAAAAAAGCATTTTTAGTCTGTGTGTGTCTTTGGGCAGCATAGCTCAAAAACGAAAAGACTATTAAATGCTTGGTATAGTATCTTTCAAGGATGCAACACGAAGATTTTCAGGAAAATCTGCCACCACAGACTACCATTTTCAATAAAAAAAATTCGAAAATGTTCATATTCTCAAAAATGGCTCTAACGATTCTGAATAAATTCTCGTATATTAAAGATATTTACATCCCAAATGAATATATTTCTTGAATTCTTCGGGAATCTCTTTATTATGGATGGATTTTTCTAAATTTTGCTTAGCTGCTAAACCGTGAGAGATAGTCAAAACTTACTACACAAAATTCACAATTTATGCTTTTTACATTTTTGTTGTAGAGGTAGCCGTTTCCGAGATATTCCATGTTATTGATTTCGATTGTAAAACACTTACACTTTTCTCAGACAGAGAGTGTCCGTTTTTCCTCTGATCTGCTCCTGGCCAAGCAAGGAAGCGAATTGCAATGACAATCGCAAAACGAGCGCTTTTAAAATGTTGACGGTGACTTTAGCCTAGTTTATTCCTTTAGTGCCCATTTAGGAACTAAGTGATAGGAACATTCTATTAATGTTTATCTAGATTAGTATGGTGTAGAAAGAATAATAATCTTTTGTATGAAGTTTGTTTGTAGAGCAGCTAGAGAAAGTCATGGGAGTGTAACACATCAGATTTTTTTTTTTTTTTTTCGTTCAGGTTTAAACTGTTTGGCCATCAGGAGACAGAAAGAAATTAATGCAGTGAGAAAGTTGGAAAGCTATATGTTTCAATTGCAGTCCTTAAGGAACTGTATTATTGCATAGTAAGCTGGTTTTAGCAAGGCGTAAATATAATACTGATGCTGGCAGGAAAAGGGACGGAAAGGTTATGAAGAGTGCGGAACAGAAAAGAACGTTTGGAATTGTAACGGTCACAACGTAAAAGAGTGTGATACAGCTCACCGCTTTCCCCCCGCTCAGGACAAGAAATAACTTTTATGAAATATTTCATAAAAAACTAGACCCCATGAAAGAGGTAAAAATTAATCATTTGCAAATGATGCTATAATTTGAGCTATATTAGAAACAACATGAAAAACTATTCCAAATCCTGCAAGAATTACAATATCAACTTTGGGGATGCTGGGGTGTCGTTGATATGAAAACGATGAAAACGTTTAAGGTAGCATCCAAGTCGCATCCGGATTAATGTGATGAGATTTTCGGCGTTCTGCGGTGTAGTCGGAGAACCAGAGAATCTTGGATGTGTTAGCTTTAAAATTCCATTTTCTTTACAATGCCCAGAAAAAAAAAATCTGTGACATGACCTTCATTATAATCGAGACAATCCTATCACAAGATAACTTACGCATTTCTTTACATATACAAAGGGAAAAACTATATTCAAATTTCAAGAGCCAGCCACTTCACGCTGATCTTAAAATTTCATACGTTTTCCATGCAATCCTAACGAAATACTGAATACAAATGGGACATTAAAAGAATGTCGAAGTATTAAACAAGTCAAACCATAAACAATAAAATAAAAATATCTATATAAACTTATTGTAACACATGCCTTCTCTGACTCAAAATTGTTTATAAATGAAGTTTTAAATTAGCCGCTGCAAATGATTCACTGGACTTTCGACGTTTAGACAGTTTACGGCTGTACGTGATCCATGAAAAATAATGGTACACATCTTTCTGGAAGCTTATAGAAGCTAAGCTTTGAGAAACATCTCGAATATCAAGAACAATAATGCTATCTTGCGTTCCGAAGTTTAATGTTACCATCATGTCGCTCTTCATCTTGTTTACGCATCCGATGCGATGATTCATATATCAAAGCGAACCTGAGCAATCCCACACGTAAGGCAATATCACAATATCTTTATGCGACAATAAGTATATAAAATTAGCTGTATTTTTTAAAGCGATTTACATTTTGTTTTGTACAATACGTTTTTGTTTAGCATAAACCCGTTATACACGATTATCAAAATACCTTCCGGTTGAAGAGTTCACTAACTCTTCCCAAAAGGTTCAAGATATGCATTTAATTACTTCCTCTGTACGCACTATATACATAGTGTATAGAGAAGAATTGTAATGCATCCAAAAATTTTATATCGAGATTCCACCGGAAATATATGTTTTGAGACCTCCTGAATCCCAAAAAGCATGTCCGTGTGTGTGTGTGTGTGTGTGTGTGTGTGTGTGTGTGTGTGTGTGTGTGTATGTGTGTGTGCGCGTGTGCGTGTGTGTGTAGCGTAGCTCAAAAACGAAAAGTCTGTTAAATACCAAACTTGGTATTTAAGTTCAATATCTTCCAAGGATGCGACACGAAGATTTTCAAGACTAACCCTTTACATGGAAAATTTTTCGAAATTTTTGATTTTCTCAAAAAGATATCTCTAACGATTTTGATTAAAATGTTGTATATTAAAGATATTTACATGACAATTAACAATGTATAGATTGTATTTTATGGCAATAGCCTCTGAAGACATCATTATTCTGGATGAATTTTCCCGAATTTTACTGGTAAGCCGTAAGACATAGATAAAAACTTACTAGAAAATGTAGAGCTCGTTAAAAACACCATTTATGTTATATACATTGCTTTCATGGAATTGATCGCTCCTGAGATTCCCTATATATTTCTCATACGGGAATTTCCTGTCCATACGAACAAAAGAATTTCAATTACATGCCAACCAGTTTTTACTATCACGTGATATTATATTACTCCCATATTTCCCATCTATTTACATGGAAGAAAGTAATAAGATAGTTTCTGCTATTTTTTTCTCGATTTGCATGAACTAATAGAAGTATAAGCTTTTTAACAATAATATGTTGTAGAAAGCCACAATAAGTCATGTGAATGGAACAAATCAGAATTTTTTCATGTAAATATACTAAATGTATATTATTGTAATAAAATACTTAGAAGAATTTCCCAGTAAAGGATAGTTTGTACTTTCTTGAAAAGCTTCGTGTCAGATGTTTAGCAAATTTGGCATTTATCCGAATTGTCGTTTTTTAATTAAGCATGTTACAAACACGACACAGGGATTTTTATTGATTTTTTTTGTTGTTCAGTGGGCCTCAAAAGTGGCCTTCTGATAAAATTTAATCGAATTTTGGGTGGAATACAAATACTTGTCCTGTCTACTTGAGAAAGTTATAAGATTGAAAAATGCTCACACAGACTATATTGAAAATGTTCACGCTACAAAAATTATGTATTTCACTTACTTTGTCTGGGTTAACGAGATCAACATGCTTACTTTCTCTACCTGTACTATGCGTATAGTAGATAAACATTAGTGTATTCCACCCAACATTTAAATACTATGATTTCCCCGGAAGTGTTTTTATTTAGGTCCTCTGAGTCTAAAAAGACTATTTTTAGATAAAAGTCCGAGTGCGTCTGTCTCTGTGTCTGTGGACAACATAGCTAAAAACCAAAACACCTGTAAATACGAAGTTTGGTTTTTAAGCGTAGTATCTTTCAAGGATGTACACGAAGAATCCCCATCCTAAGCTAACTAATGAATGAATTTGTTTTTGAAAATTTTGTTTTTCTCAAAAATGGTTCTAACAATTCTGATTAAAATACCATATATTAAAGATACTTACGTGCAAAATAAAAGGCATAGCTATCTTAAATGTTCTGGGAATAGTTTCTGAAGACCTCTGCATTCTGAATTACGTTCGTATTTATTAATTTTAAACATATTCATAATCAATCGTAAAAAAACAAAAATCATATTATAATGTCTAATAAGGATACGATGACAATCTGTAACAGATATTTTGACGTAGCTTTTAAAGATGTGGGGTAAAATGTTTACAAGGGCGGTAATGTAGTCTGTTTAATTTTTGTGAAAGGTGGGTGGAGGTGTTTCGTACAGCAGAACTCAACCTGTAGTCTGATTAATTTTTGTGAAAGGTGGGTGGAGGTGTTTCGTACAGCAGAACTCAACCTGTAGTCTGTTTAATTTTTGTAAAAGGTGGGTGGAGGTGTTTCGTACAGCAGAACTCAACCTTGTCAAAGTTGCTTTAAAAATACAAAGGCTTATTTTGTTTAAATGATTTAACACAAACCTTTTGTGCTTTGTGTGTGTGTGTGTGTGTGTGTGTGTGTGTGTGTTTGTGTGTGTGTGTGCGGATGTGTATGTGTGTTTTATATCTCTCTGAGGTACTTTCACTCTCTATAGCGAAAAGCGTTTCCCTACTCTCGTTTAAGCTCGATTCTATCGATAAAGCTGATTTCTGTAGTACCACTGTGTACTACACACAGTAGGTATTCCGTGCTTTATTATGTTTGTCAAAAGCGTGCTTCAAAGCATGGATTGTGGTGCAGTTGGTTTGCATATTGAGAACCTCTTGTTTTGGATTAAAAATTGCTTCACAGGACGTCGCATTTGAAAAAAGAATTCGATTTTGGGAGCCATGAACCAAACAAAACTCCGGTGCAAACGTCCACCCCTGCCTCTCATGCATACACAGTAGTGGCGTAGATGGCAGTTTACAGTGAGAGACCAATATTCACGTCTCGTATTTGCTTTTCAATCAGCGAAACAGCATTTAAATTAAAAAATTAGCAGCAAGAAATGTTTAAATAGAAATTAAAAAATAAATAAGTGAATAAGACTACACAACAGAAAAGCATATTAATTTATTTCTAGACATTTTCAACTACAATTTGTGGTACAGAAAAGAAAAAAAAGCTGACGTGTTCCATTCACATGACTTTGACTACATCTCTGTAACAAATTATTATTACAATCCTCATTATGAACATCTATGTCATGATAATCGAAACAAACATTTGCAGAAATAGTTTTTATTGCTTGTTTCCTTGTAAAGGAAATGAGGGAGTACACTAAGCTAAAGCGATGATCTAATCTTTTAAATGCTAGTTGCCAGGTGGTTTAAAAATAATAAATTGATAAATCGCGTATGAGAAAAGTTTAAGTGTTTTAAAATTTAAACCAAAACAAGGAATATCTCGGAAATACTTAACACCACAAAAAAAAAAAAAAAAAAAAAAAAAAAAATGTACATGACATAAATTGGTTGTTTTAACCAGATCTCCATTTTTTGTGCAGTTAGTTTTGGTGTATATCTTACGATATACCAGTTATGCTAAGGTCATCCAGAATGAAGAGGTTTTCAGGAGTTACTCCCAGAAAATTAAATGTATACATTTTATTTGTTATGTAAACATATCTTTAATTTGCGGTATCTCAATCAAAATCGTTAGAGCCATTTTTGAGATAAATTAAACATTTTCGAAATTTTTTCCACCTAAGGGGTGTCAAAATCTTCAAGTCGCATTCTTGGAAGCTACTAAACTTTAATACCAAGTTTGTTATTTTACCGGCTTCTGTTTTTTAGTTATCGTGTACATACACACAAGCGCGCGCGGACCTTTATCTAAAATTATTTTTTTTTAATATAGGGGACTCTAAAATTTTACACATTTCCCGCGAAATCTAGTTATCGAATTTTTGGGTGGAGTGGACTACCTTCTCTACCTATACACCTGTAGAAAAAGTAGAAATAAAGATTCCTCTATTATTCCTCCAGATATTAGCATAGTATTGCTCCCTTGCGGCCAGGAGCCTATAGACAAGCATAAATTACCTTCCAACAGGAAAATACATGGATTTAATCTAATGCACAAATCAATATAATATCTATAATTTAATTAAATGCACATTTGTCAGTGCCATAGGTTTTATTTTGTACTAGAAATGCATGTTAATACTAATTGTATATTTATTTATTTATTTATTTTTATTTAGCTTTGATAAACAATATTTTATATTCTTTAATGTTCTCTTAAAATATTGTTTTGGTTGTTTTTGTATACATAAATAATTAATTTAATAGATACGTAATAACGTAAGGATTTCTACTGTTTTAGTTTTAAGGATTTCAAATTGGATACGCCTAGTGTCAGTGGATTTTTTCTACTTTAGTTTTAAAGATCTCAAATTGGATGCATCTAGAATCAGTGGATTTTTTTATATTTTAGTTTTAAAGATCTCAAATTGGATTTGCTTAGTGTGAATGGATAGTTTCTGTTTTAGTTTTAAAGATCTCAAATTGGATTCGCCTAGTGTAAATGGATTTCTTTTGTTTTAGTTTTAAAGATTAAATTGGATTCGCCTAGTGTCAATGGACTTTTTTTTATTTTAGTTTTAAAGATCTCAAATTGGATTCGCCTAGTGTCAGTGAATTTTCTTCTATTTTAGTTTTAAAGTTCTCAAATTGGATTCCCCTAGTGTCAATGGATTTTTTCTATTTTAGATTTAAAGATCTCAAATTGGATTCGCCTAGTGTAAACGGATTTCTTCTGTTTTAATTTTAAAGATTAAATTGGATTCGCCTAGTGTCAGTGGATTTTTTTTATTTTAGTTTTAAAGATCTCAAATTGGATTCGCCTAGTGTCAGTGAATTTTTTTCTATTTTACTTTTAAAGATCCCAAATTGGATTCCCCTAGTGTCAATGGATTTTTTCTATTTTAGATTTAAAGATCTCAAATTGGATTCGCCTAGTGTAAATGAATTTCTTCTGTTTTAGTTTTAAAGATTATATTGGATTCACCTAGTGTCAGTGGATTTCTTATGTTTTAGTTTTAAAGATTCTAAATTAGATTCGCTTAATGTCGGTGGATTTCTTCTGTTTTATTTTCAAAGATTTCAAATTGAATTCGCCTAGTGTCAATGGATTTCTTCTGTTTTGGTTTTTAAGATTCCAAGTTGGATACGCCTATTGTCGTTGGATTTCTTCTGTTTTAGTTTTAAAGAATAAATTGGATTCGTCTAGTGTCAGTGAATTCGCCTAGTGTCAGTGGATATTTTTTATTTTATTTTTAAAGATCTCAAATTGGATTCGCCTAGTGTCAGTGAATTTTTTTCTATTTTAGTTTTAAAGATCTCAAATTGGATTCCCCTAGTGTCAATGGATTTTTTCTATTTTAGATTTAAAGATCTCCAATTGGATTCGCCTAGTGTAAATGGATTTCTTCTGTTTTAGTTTTAAAGATTAAATTGGATTCGCCTAGTGTCAGTGGATTTTTTTTATTTTAGTTTTAAAAATCTCAAATTGGATTCGCCTAGTGTCAGTGAATTTTTTTCTATTTTAGTTTTAAAGATCTCAAATTGGATTCCCCTAGTGTCAATGGATTTTTTTCTATTTTAGATTTAAAGATCTCAAATTGGATTCGCGTAGTGTAAATGGATGTCTTCTGTTTTAGTTTTAAAGATTAAATTGGATTCGCCTAGTGTCAGTGGATTTTTTATGTTTTAGTTTTAAAGATCACAAATTAGATTCGCTTATTGTTGGTGGATTTCTTCTGTTTTAGTTTTAAAGATTTCAAATTGAATTCGCCTAGTGTCAATGGATTTCTTCTGTTTTGGTTTTTAAGATTCCAAGTTGGATTCGCCTATTGTCGTTGGATTTCTTCTGTTTTAGTTTTAAAGAATATATTGGATTCGTCTAGTGTTAATGAATTCGCCTAGTGTCAATGGATTTCTTCCGTTTTAGTTTTAAAGATTTCAAACTGAATTCGCCTATTGTAAATGGATTTCTTCTGCTTTAATTTTAAATATTTCAAATTGGATTTGCCTATTGTCGGTGGATTTCTTCTTTTTTAGTTTTAAAGACTTCAAATTGAATTCGCCTAGCGTCAGTGAATTTCTTCTGTTTTAGTTTTACAGATTTCAAATTGGATTCGCCTAGTGTAAATGGATTTCTTCTGTTTTAGTTTTCAAGATTCCAAATTGGATTCGCCTAGGGTAAATGGATTACTTATGTTTTAATTTTAAAGGTTTCAAATTGGATTCGCCTAGTGTCGGTGGATTTCTTCTGTTTTAGTTTTAAAGGTTTCAAATTGGATTCCCTTAATGTCGATGGATTTCTTCTGTTTTAGTTTTAAAGATTTCTAATTGGATTTGCCTTGTGTCAATGGATTTCTTCTGTTTTAGTTTTAAAGATTTCAAATTGGATTTTCCTAGTGTCAGTGTATTCACGTTAGGGTAAAACGTTTTTATAGTACACATTTTCAGCTCAGAAGTGATCTTAGCAGTTATCTTTCTTAAGTGAAGTTAACAATTATTATTATTATTATTATTAGTATTAGTATTAGTATTTAAATTTTGTGAAAATGATGTCGTAGAAGGCAACAATTTTAGAGCCAAGAATTAGTTTTACAGAGCAAGATTTTAATTTCCTATGTTCTGCAATGTGAAAACGTAGAATAATTGAGCGGAATTCACATATTCCATGCAAGATACTACAATACTTAGCAATCAACGCACTCAACTTCATGTTTTAATAACCGAATGGAAACTATGGTTATTTATTTATTTATTTATTGCTTTGAAGGTATAATTATCTCGCAATATTCTTCATTCGTTCATTCTTATTTTTATACCCTGAAATTTTGGATTTATTAATTCTGCGATTGAATTATAAGCTGCATATTATAAAAATGTTAATATTTTGGGCGTATTATTCTTGACGCAGTTAAGAAATTAATACCAAACAAATCCAACTACCTTGGGCTGCTAAATATTAAATCCCAATACAAATGCTATATGATAATTAAGCGTAACCCACAAGAGCACTAGTTGACCAAGTCCTATCGCATGCTCGCCGTATATGATTGGGTTCTGCGTATCCCTGGCGTTCTAAGGCAGTTTCCGAGTCTGGAGTAGACCTTTGAAAGCTGTTTTTCTTCTGAACTCCAAGAAACTCGCAGTGCTGAGTGCGCCCAGTACTAAGAAAATTCTGCGTTCTGTCATTAAGAATCGAACTCAGGCCCCTCGCTGCAGGCAGCATCGCTCCACAGAATTATGGGGACGGCTATGTTATCCTAATTGAATTTTCCTTAAATAATTTCACTTGTAACAGACATGAAATTGAATATATTTCAACAATTTACGGCATAATTCATAGAACATTTGAAACTAAGCCAAGAAACGAAACTAAAATGTAATTTTTTAGAGTTGGCGGTGCTGACATTAATATACAGGTAGAAGAAATCTGGACAGCAAGTAGAGAAAGGCATGTGATTGTAACACATCAGATTTCTCCTAATATTTTCAGGGCATTAGTTCATTCGCCCTCAACGAGCGTTTGCTCGAATTTTTAAAATACCAAAATCGTATCTATCATCGTGCATTCCTATACTTATTTTTTATTAATTATCTTGTGTTTATATTTAAACGTGCAAGATTTAATAAGCTGTGGAGGTTAGGCTAAGGGACTAACAGATATGTTAATGAAGTTTGCAATACATCACAATTCTGTTGAAGGTATAAGGGGAAGGATTAGCTATATACGTCCTATAGTTTTGGTTTTACAACTTTATTGTTCATTTAAATTAGGTTAGGTTCAGAACTCCATCCATACTCTTTCCAAAGGGATAGTTTGGGTGACAACACTTTCTTGAAAATGTAGATGTTCTCTGGAAGATACCTAACCTAAATACAAAATTTGGGATAGTGAATATTTTGTTTTTGCGTGACAGAGGGTAGCGAAAGACATGTGTACGTAACACATCAAATTTGGTTGCTTACATAATTTCTTCAGAGTATGTTGTGCCCATCTAACACAGGGACCTGGTGAAGCAAATAAGGACGCTTCGTGGAAACCCGATATTGGATAATACGTTCAGGTAGGGCTTGATTTAAGAGGATGAAGTAGACTGTTCCTCTTATCTTCATTTTCTTTTTCTAGATGAATAGCCCTGCTGTCAACTGCGCTCCAATCAGGTCAGCTGTTAAAATACGTACCCTGACGCAAATCTGACATGCTTCACTTAATTAGAGGGAGGAGCAGTAGGGATATTGTCGCCGAGGACGTCACGTCTACTTGTATATTTATGTTCCACTAGGAGACGCAGATTAATGCATCAATCTTTTTGCTTGTGGGTCACGTGATGTGTAGCCATGAACTGTAGGCTTTGTGGAAAACTGAACGTTGCGCTAGTGTTTCTCTCATTAGTTAAGCCACATTCACAATGAGATGCAAACCCAGACGTAACGCAACATAAGCGCAAGCGTGAGGGAAGACCATTCACAATGCAGTATTAATCGTACGCAAGAATTTGGCTCTGTTTTCTAGATCTGTGAATTGCATATATAGGGATATCTCACAAGCGCTCCTTAAGTTTCAAATTGAATAACATAATTAAACTAACAATACTATATAAGAAAATTTACTCAATCTTTTACAAATAAATAGGTTATAAAAGTTACACGCTAGCAACTGACATTTGGGCGGTGATATCACAATAACTGCTCATTTAAAATTATTGAAAATAGTACAAGCATAGATACTGCAGAAAGTTATAAAGCTACGCATTTAATGAATTAAGAATTATCTCTCTGCGCCTTCGATTCATGAGAAGCAAGAAATCTAGACGCAGATGATGTCACATCCATTAAATCAAAGGAGGATTCGCAGAGACTCATAACCTTTTGAAGAAAATTAGAGATGGCGCGGCACTGCACGGCAAATAGATCATGCATATACAGCAGGCCCTGTAAAATTTTCAGTGCGATCGTCTGTTGTTGAATTCACAGGCAATGCATAGAAAAAGGAAGCACGATTCCCTCTCTTTACAAGGATGCAAGGATATAGTTTGAAGTTTACAAACTCTTGCGTTGCGTAGCGTCTTGCGTTTTTCTATGTGAATACTTACACTAAATAACATGAGTGCAAAGTCTTGCGCTTACGTTACGTCTGCGCTTGTACCTTATTGTGAATGTAGCACGTAGCATATGCAAAATTATATTATATAGCATGTATTCAAAGGACAATCAAAAACCGCTGAAATGGACATGGGATCATATGGTTAAAATTAATGTATCAGATGTGTTACATTCACATGACTGTCTCTAGTCATTATTCAACAACTATTATTACCGAAGCACAGTATGTTAATCGAGATAAACGTTGAGAAATGGTTAACTACATATTAACTGCATACTTACTTCCAGGTACAATGAGAATTGGAGAATACAGTAGGATCTTAATTGATGAACATATATTTTATGAGCGGGTCGATCTGTGATGGTTTTGAACTTTGCACGCACAGGAGAAAACAATGAATAGCTATTTTCCACTTTAAAAGGTAATAAATTATTTTTAAATTTAAATAAAAAAACAAAGAATACCTCAGAAATTTGAATGTCATAATTCTTATTTAGCGGAAATTACGTACATTATCGTGATTTAATTTTTTTTTTTTTTTTTTTTTTGCTGCTTATAGTAAAAAGGAGGTGTGTTATATTCCGCTCCAAAATTTGATGTCTAGTTTTCACCGAAAATATTTATTTGGTTACCTTCTGACTCCAAACATAGCATGTTTAGAAAAAGAAATTGTGTGTGAACAGTAAAATTCAAAAACGAAAAATATCAAAGTTGATAATTAAGTATTGCACCTTCCAAATAAGCGACACAAAAATATACAAAAAATCCTCCTCCACAAACTACTGTTTTACATGAAAATATTTTTGAAAATTTTGAATTTCTCAAAACTAGCTGTTAAGTTGTAATGTATATTTTGAATATCCTGCTAATAGTCTCTGTTCCTCTTCATCCTTAACTACTTTTGCATAACAGCTAAAGTGTAAGAGATGGACAGTTATTAATACACAAAAAAAAAAAAAAAAAATTATATCTCGTTAAAGCACACAATGTGGATCTTTTTTTTGTGGAGTTCATTTTCGGAATATCCCTTACTGGTTTTAAATGTTTAAGTACCAAATGCGTTTGTCAGTTGGGCATTCGTTATTCCTTGTTTTCCTTTATTTTTGTTCACAGTTGGTCGCAGAAAAACGGAATTTCAAGGCTCTCATATAGGGACTGTATTCCCCTGATTTGCTTGTATCAACAAGGAAATATGAATAAGACAAATTCTGCAAGTGTATATATATGCACTGAATTCGCATATATATACCTATATAAGAGTAAAAGTTTCTAAGAATAGTGTTACAAAGTAAGTAGAGCGAATTTAGTGCAACAAATCAGATTTTTACTTTCTCTAGTCCCGATGTAAAATATATATTGTGGATAGGCAAGGTATTGTATTCCACCCAAAAATTCGATACTGAGATTTTACCGGAAGTGCGTGTTTAGGACCCCCTGAGTCCAAAGAAAAAGCATTTTCAGAAAAAAAAGGCCCTTTTGTGTGTCTGTGACCAGCATTGGTCAAAACCGAAAAAAAACAAAAAAAAACCGTTAAACACCAAACTTGGTAGTTAATTTTTGTATCTGCCAAGGATGTGCCACGAAGATTTTCATGAAAATCCCCTAACCCCGAACTACCTTTTACATGGAAAATTTTTCGAAAATTTGGTTTTTCTTTAAAAAAAGGGTTCTAACGATTTTGATTAAAATCCCCAATACTAAAGATATTTACATCCCAAATAAAATATATATCTTGAATTTTCTAGGAACAGCCTCCGAAGTCCTCCTTATTTTGGATGAATTTTGCTTAATTGCTAAACCTTAAGAGATAGACAAAAAACTGCACAAGAATGTAGATCTCGTCAACACATAGTTTATGTCCTTTGCGTTTTTGTTGTAGAAGTAACCGTATGCAAGACATTCCATGTTATTGGTTTCAATTATTGTGAAGTAATTATACTTTTCTCAGACAGGAAGTGTCCATTTCTCTTTTCTTCTACTCTTAGCAAGCAAAGAAGCGATTTGTAATGAGAATCGCTTAGCGATAGCTTTTAAAACATTTGAGTATCTCTTTAGCCTAGTGAATTCCCTAGTTCCCTTCTACTTATAAATAACGAAGTAATAAGAGCACTCTGTTAATGTTTATCTCGATTAGCACTGTGTAGAAAGAAGAATAATCTTTTGTAAGAAGAGCAGCTTGAGAAAGTCATGTGAGTGTAACACACACACACACATGACTTTCTCAAAAGAGATATATATATATGTATATATATATATATATATATATATATGTATATATATTTTGTAGTAAGGCTTTGTCTATCTTATGTGCCCAATTTCTTGAAAAGTAATTCATAATGAAAAGGAATGTACACTATTTCTAGAAAATTCAAGTCATTCATTTTATCATAAGAGTATCTGAAATATGTTCTATTTTATCAAAATAGTTAAGCATCATTAAAAAGACAATAAATAAATAAATAAATAAAACCAAAAAGTCTGAAGTGTTCCGTTCACATAACATTCTCTACATCTCTGCAACAAATTATTGTTAAAAACCTTATGTTTCTATTTGCTTAATGCTAATCCAGAAAAAAGATCGAGAAATAATCTTATTACTTGCTTCCTTGTAAGTAGAAGCGAAATAAGGGAGTACCATAGGTTAAAATAATAGACAAAAGTTGGTTGCTATGTGACTGAAATTACTTTGTTTGTATGGAAAGGAGTTGACAAATTCCGGTATGAGAAAAGTATAAATTCTTCAAAGCTGAAACCAAAATCAAGGAATATCTCAAAAACGACCAATTCCACGAATACGCATATATATTGAAATACCAAGTTTCGTATTTAACGGACTTTTCGTTTTTGAGCTATGCTGCCCACAAGACCCCCCCCCACACACACACACACACGCACACACACACACTTACACAAACAAACAGAAAGACAGACAGACACACACACGGACATTTTTTCTAAAAATTCTTTTTTTGTATTCAGGGGGTCCTAAAACATGTATTTCCGTTAAAATCTCGGTATCGGATTTTTGGGTGCATTACAATACTTTCTCTATACACTATGTACATAGTACGTGTAGAGAAAGTAGTATTTCTTGAAAGGTGTAGTTTGGGTTGCGAAGGCATCTTTGAAAGATGAGCAATTTATATATCATTTTCACTTGACCTAGTCCGTAACGTACATAGTGGATAGAAAAGGTATCATATTCCACCCAAAAATTCGGTATCGAGATTTGACAGGAAATTCATATTTTGAGACCAAATCCAGCAAAGGAATTTTAGAAATATGCTTGTGTGTGTGTGTGTGTGTGTGTGTGTGTGTGTGTGTGTGTGTGTGTGTGCACAGCAAAGTTCAAAATCAAAAGTCGGTTAAATACCAAACTTGTATTTATGTTTGGTACCTTCCAAGAATGGGACACAAAAATTGTCAAGAAAAACCCCACCCCAACTATCCGTACATGAAACATATTTTCTAAATGTAAAATAGTTCCCAAACTCTAATATGTTTAAGATATTCTCATAACAAACGAAACGTATATCTTGAATTTTCTTGGAATAGCCTCTGAAGACGTCTTCATTCAGGTTATTTTTATAACTGGTAAACCGTAATAGATAAGCAAAAATTTAGATCTCATTAAAACATACAATTAATGTTATATACGTTTTACTTTCTCTACATGTACCATGTACATAGTGTATGGAGAAGGTATTGTAATGCTCCCAAAATGTCGATATCGAGATTTCACCGGAAATTCATGTTTTGGGACCCGCTGAAAAAAAAAACATTTTTAGAAAAATGTCCGTGTGTGTGTCTGTCTCTGTGTGTGCCTGTGTGTATGTGTGTGTGTATGTGTGTCTGTGGGCAGTATAGCTCAAAAACAAAAAGTTGTTCGTTAAGTACCATGCTTGGTATTTAAGGTTGGTATCTTCCAAGGATGCGACACGAAGATTTTCAAGAAAATCCGCCCATCCACAATTACCCTTTACTACCCTTTGATTTTCTCAAAAGTGGCTCTTACGATTTTGATTAAAAGCTTTTATATTCAAGATACGTATTTACATGCCAAATAAAATGTATATCTTGAATTTTCTGGGAATAGCCTCAAAGACCTCTTTATAGTGGATGATATTTATTAAATTTTGCATAACTAATAAACCGTAAGAGATAGACAAAAACTTACTACACAAAAACGTAGAGCACGCTAAAGCACACCATTTATATCATATACATTTTTTTTCGTGGAGTTGATCGTTTTTGAGATATTCTTTGTTTTTGGTTTCAGCTTTGAAAAACATACTTTTCTCATACAGGAACTTGTCAACTCCTGCCCGTACAAACAAAGGAACTTCAGTCACATAACAAAGAGCTTTTGAGTATCACTTTAACCTATGGTACTCCCTTATTTGGCTTCTGCTTACAAGCAAGCAAATAATGAAACTATTTCTGCTATTTTTTTCTTGACTAGCATGAAGGGAATGGAAGCATAAGCTTTTTAACAGTTATTTGTTGCAGAGTAGTGGAGAAAGTCATGTTAATGGAACACATCAGATTTTTTTTTATAGAATTATCGTTTTCGACTTATTCCGATTATTGTGTTCAGTTTTATGGTACTTAAAATGTTTATCAAACGGAAGACATCTTTATTTTCGCCTTTCTCTTGTTTACTCCTAGGCAGCAAAGATAACAGAATTTCCATTGCCTCTCTTAGCGACCAGCTACCACATTATCTGAATATCGCTTAAGCATATATATTCTCCCATTTCCTTTCAACTTACAAAAAGGTAATGTTAATGATTCTCTTGGTTAGCATGATGTAAATAAAAGAATATCCTTTGGTAAGAAAAGTTGTTTGCTGAACAGCTCGAGAAAGTAATGCGAATGGAACACATCAGATTTTTTTATTTAATGGCACTTTGTTTTTACTTCCTCCAGCACGTATGTACTACATACATTTATATACCTAGTAGAGAAATTATTGTATTTCACTAAAAAATCAGATTTCGAGATTTTACTGCAAATATGTTTTGAGGTGCCCTGATTCAGAAAAAAAAAACCTTTTTAGGGGGAAAAAATGCGTGTGCGTGTGTGTGTGTGTGTGTCTGTGAACAGCATCGCTCAAAACCGAAAAGACCGATAAATACCAAACTTCGTACTTATGTTTAGTGTCCTCTAAGGATGCGACACGAAGATTTTCAAGAAAATCTCTCCACCACAAATTACCTTTTGCATGGGAAAAGGTTTGAAATTTTTGTTTTTTTCAAACATGGCTCAAACGATTTTGATTGAAATGCTGCGTTTGAGGAATATTTACATCGCAAATAAAATTGACCATGAGAAAAACAGGAATGTTCTAGATTCAGACCATAAACTTTCAAGGATTTGCCTTGTGATTTGTTAATGGTCATGGCGAATGCAAGACGGATCGGAAATTGAAGTCGTTTAAACTCAAACGGCAAATCGGTTGGTATCATCGGGATCCTCGGAATGAGAAGTTCTTCACCTTTGAATTTTCCTTTGAGTATCGTCACGTAAATCACATTGTTCATCAATTTACTTACAACCAAACGCGTTCCGTTGCACAGTTTTGGTTGGTTTATATTTCGAAGCATGATTACTACGGAGCCAACCTTTAGTCGTAAATCGTGCGGTGGTAAGCCAAGCACATTCGATTGGGTAGTTGGTGGCTTGATCTTTATTTGTTACACAGTCAATGGAATTGAATGAATGCAGTGTACCAATGATCTCATTCTGAATTATGTAGTTTAAGTCATCTACATCTTTATTTTTAGCCGCCAAAAATGCTCGCTCACTCAACCATTCATTATTTTGGTGGTTAGTAATGATGTTTGGGAATACTTTGTTGATGAGTTCGTCTTTCGATGAGACAAAGTTACAGAAATTCTGAGGAAATGAAATCAATCCGCTCGATTCGTCTACAGGTGCTCGACCATTACCGATAATCAGCAATTGCTTAGAGAAATCTTCAGCAGATGTATCGTTCAGCAATGCAACTCTCATATTTGTTGTCAACTGAAGTTTCTTCACATAGCGCCATAGATTCGATGATTTGAGGTAAGCGTTTATTTCGTCGGCAGCAGTTGATCTTGTAATTTTTGGCAGTGTTTGGCGGAAATCGCCAGACAGTAAAATCATTGCACCTCCAAAACATCTCGAGTCATTGCGTAGATCTTTCAATGTTCGGTTAAGTGCTTCCAATGCACGTTTATGTGCCATTGTGTATTCGTCCCAGATGATGATTTTCGATGCTGATAAAACTTTGCCCATTGCGGAGTGTTTTGCAAAATTACATGTTGGTTCTTCAATAGTTTGAAGATTTAATGGTAATTTTAATGCTGAATGAGCCGTACGGCATCCTTCTTACAATGTAACTGCTATTTCAGAAGAAGCAGCTGCAACCTAAAACTACTGACAGGAGGAATGTCTTACCAGTTCCACCAGGGGCATCCAGGAAATATAAACCACCATTTCCATCATTAATTGCCTTCATTAATGGGTCATAAACTTCCTTTTGTTGGGATTCAACAGGGGTACATTCGTTTGAACTACTAAATCTAATTCCTGGCGATCATATTCACGTTCCCGTTCCAATTCTAGATTAAATGCGTCATTCATTTCACGATTAGCGCTGGCATTCCTAACCTGACTAATAAACTACCGCACATGAGGTAACACATGTATTGGATCAAGAGCAAAACCCGATTATGTATCTCCTCATTCATCTCAAGATCGGGATTTCTTGAACTGACACGAATGTGATGTAAAATAGCTTCTGACATATTATCCTTATATTTGTGCCACAGATTAGATGGGTTCGATGGAAAGGATGTCGAAATGATGATAGCAAATAATGTGCGTATCTGACTTGGAGATGCAGAGATAATTGCTTTTTCTAGTAAATTGAGTTCTTCACATGCAGCGCGATATGTTGGGAATATTGTACCATTAACAGTCCATAGTGACCCAAATGACGTTGGCCCACGCATATTTACCAATATGAACCGCAAATAGAAGCATTCATTATTCTCTGTATGAACTGTGTACATACGACCAAGAGCATCAGTAGAACGCATATCCGGATAACTAGGAACCGTATCGCCTTGCTTCCGTCGTTGAAAAATCTTCAATGAAGCATTCCAAGTGTAATAACGTGGCACCTCCGAGTAAAGCAAAGTTCGTACAAACGGATCGCTTTGGCAGATCGCAAAAAAACTGCCAATGTTGTCGCTGGAGGTGTTTCAGAACGCTGAACAACATTTGCAACCGTGAAATAGACTCGTTGACCATTCTCCAGGTGCACCGCCAGATGCACAACAGGAGGATGACGTTCGTGAATAGGGAATGCGAATATGTGTCAAATCGCTTCATTGCAGTTAACATACCGACCAACTTGATAGCGCGCAATTTCATCGTTGGTATTGGAGGTTTGGATGCCAAAAACTGTCATCGCTGCCTTTCGTGACATATTTACAGATGTATTTTATAGACTTTACTGAATTGCAGTACTCAACGTTGCAATGTGTCTTGAACGTTTTGGGAATAAGATGCTAATATGGAACAATCCAACTGTGTCGACAATGAAATCCATTCTTTTCACTTTTGTTGTGACAGTTCGACCGTTATCATCGGGTGATCGACGCCGATACAGTGGATAACCATCGTTGCCAGTGACGGTCTCCGCCATTAATTTCTGTGGATATTGTTTGACACACTTGCTATTGACCATGCAAGGTGATTGGGGATTGATGGCGCCACACGGTCCATGAATCATATTTACAATTACAACATCATGTAGGTCTGGATCGGCTTCTTGATAGAGAATCTCGACACATATGATATCATCTATTTGGTCTGGTTGAATTCTATCCACTCACCAAATAACAATGCGGCAGACCTCGCTTTTGCCATTCGATTGAATACATCCAGCATCGAGTATCTCCAAAGACGCGCTGTTTAACAATGTAGTTCATCAGGTACCACATTTTTTTGCCTGAATGCATGTGCTGTGATGTGTCGATCGCTTGGTGTTTGTCCGGGAAGCAGCAATAGAACAATTTCTATCCATTTTGGATTACAGGTAAAAATAATAAAGAGATCTGACCGACCGTCATGACGAACATATGTCATTGTATCTTGCACATATTCATGCATGTGACGCGGATTACCTATGTACGTAGCCGGCAGAATCGAAACCGCAGCAAATAGTGGTCATATTGGTGAAGATAAATGATTTTAAATCGGTTGCCAGTCATTTGTCCAATTTTCTTTAAACAAATAGCGCCTAATCTTTAAGCCTGTTCTTTTCCTGGTAATAAGCAATGTAATTCGTCTTTTATTGGAAACCAAAACCAAACACTGTAAAATGTATGTCATGTTGAAATCAAAACTATGATATTGATACTCACCATTCAATGGATTTTTCATTTTGATATTAAAATAATATCCATCTTCTCCTTGCCAAAACATCAGCGGGTATTGCAACGTGTCATATGAACGATGTGTTTCAGATATTTGGTGCAGTTGCCCAGTATCGCGACGTGTAAGCACAATATCGCGTGTTTCCAGGTTTTCACACCAACAATCAGGATGGCATTTTCATCTATTGTTGGAGAGTTAATTCAGCGTTCTTGTGTTCCAGATGGTCGTTATCCGCTCTGATCACGACTTTGTAGTCATCATTTGGCATGCACTCTAAAGCACTCTTGAACAGCCTGACCAACGCATGATGTTCATGAAGTAGTTGCTGCAGATCTTGAAGAATTGCTCTTTTCATTGCTGTATTGATGTTTTGACGTCGATCAAGTTGTTCCTCCATGAAGTATATTTGTAAACAATTAAGAGGTGCATCTTCGAGAGGTTGCAATGATCCAATTCGATGGTGAATCTGTCCTTGTACCTACATAATCAAAAGCAAAATCAGTATTACTGATTTATGAACACTTTTTTTAGAATTAACATACATAATGTATAGGAATAAGTATAATATATTATTCTTCTACTGTATTGTGTGTAAGTACAAAAATAAATAAATACTTTGAATGTCGGATTAAATCCTCGTTCTTCGATAATGTCTGCTCAAATGAGGTCATTTGGAAACAACCATTGTAGTTTTGATGTTTGCTAGAAAATGTTGTGATTCGGGTGCTTCGCCACGAAGCAATGAATGCAATGGCTCAGGTGGCGGAGTCATTAATGGGAATTTCACCTTCCACTAAGGCAGCACAATCCTGGCGTTTCTCCGCAAAAATTAAATGCGCCACAATGTTCGCAAACAACGTCCATTGGCCCAATGGGAACGCTAGTATGCCAGCAGTAATCAGTGCTGCAATCGTATCGAAACGCTGCTCGATTCAAATCAATACTTAATAAATTATCTAGTTGTTGATCTCTAAGGTTTGCTCGACGATTTCGCATTGCCAAACGAGCCGTTTCACGGGCTGCCTCGCTTTGCTCTTGTGATTGAGAAGCACGAAGTCGAGTCATACTAACGCGGCGCTCTTCACGAGCAATTTCTTGTTCTTCTTCAGTCCTTTCATTCGCAATGTTTCGAATCCTAGTTGCATTATGGCTTTGTCGGGAAACATTCGATCGTCTTGGTCGCGGCATTGTTAATGATAATATCGGCACAATAAGCTAATAGAAACTCGAAACAAACACATTAACCGGTCAAATTCATATTTTTTAATTGTCAAATTTTCAACCATACTTAAGCATAGACAACATTACGTTTAGCTGACAGTTGCGTTTTGTTATTCCGTGTCAGTTGTACAATTTTTAACAAATGAACAGCTAGTCTGACGTTTTGACTGATAAATTTTTCGTTTATTGTCTGTTGCGTTTTGTTATACCACGTTTTATGTCACGTCCCACGGAAACGGGATAAAAAGTACCTTATGTCCGTCTCCTGGTTCTAAGCTACCTCCCCACCGAATTTCGGCCAAATCGGTTCAGCTGTTCTTGAGTTATAAATAGTGTAACTAACATGACTTTCTTTTTTATATATATATATATATATATATATATATTTATTTACAAGTTCTTGTTAACTAAAAGAAAGCTAAGATTTACACACACACACACACACACACACACACACACACACACACACACACACACACACAAAGCCGTATTTATACAAGCCTTACAAAACTGCAGCATTAGCTCTTTCGAGTTTTCATATTACACAAAATCCGTGGCGATTGAAGAGACTTCATAGCATATCTCTCTCTCTCACTCACACACACACACACACACACACACACACACACACACACACACACACACACACACATAGCGACGGCCCGGGTTTAGTCGTAAGCGACAGAATGTGAGATTTTTGGTAGACAAAGCCGCGCAGGGGCGTGTTTTCTCCTGGTTCTCCGGTTTCCCCCGCCATCGCATTCCACCGGTGCTCCATCTTCATTACATGTATCACAGAGTCACCGCCACCGGTGCCACAAGTAGCAAAACGGGCGTTACGCGCTACAAAAAACAAACAAAAACACACACACACACACATACAGAGAAAGGGAGGGAGAGAGAAAAAAAAGAGAAAGTAGTACATATAAATTCATTAACGCAAAAATGAAAGGTTGATGTGTTTCATTCCTAATTTGTGACACTAATTTACAACTATATAATAATACATACTCTTCTACTTATAATCGCCCCTCCACCTGCAAGAAAGTGTTTTCAGAGTAACCATTAAATAAAATAAGGGAAAGCATATTTAATTTAGTTCTCTGGAATTGAATTTTGTACTTACTTTTAAAAATTTTAGGCTATTTACCTGAAAATTTACACTCTTAATAGACTAGATAAATTCTCTGCAAAATATCAACGTATTAACTCTAATTATTTATCATACAATACAATTAAATATACTTAATTAGCGAAAAAATGCAAATGTTCTAAAATACCTTGAGCACGCACATTTGTAATACAATTAAATATTCTAAATTGCCAAGAAAATACAAATATTCTAAAACTGTCTTTAGGATTTACATTTGTATGATAGTTACGTTTTCTAATGCTTTGATACAGTGAAAATAATGTAAGGATTTGATTGACGTCTATGTTATTAGTTGCTGAAAAATACATTTTTTTATGAAATAGCGTTAAAATGTTCCATAGTTTTGAGTATATGTTAGTTGTCTGCAAAACAATTAATAAAGTACTCTTTTTAGACAGCTTAAACCTTTACCTAGCACATATGAGACTATTTATGAAATATGCATAGAAAAAGTCTAAAAATATATTAAACGGTAGAGCTGTGTATGCATGGGTGATTTAGACATGATAACTATGTTTGGCCAAAATTATGCATGAGTGAATAAAATAATTATATAGTAATTAAAAACAAATAATGGTTGTTTTTGCCTAATAACTCAGTTCCAGTATTCATCAATATACTTCCTCCAAAAACTACTTTTCCAAAGAACAAGCAAAGAATGTTAACTATACTGTATTGTAAGTTATCTTAATGTAAAATCTCAATTTAACACAAAACAGTTTAAATTAAAGACGTAAAAGGCATGAGCATGACAAAATAATCAATAAACATGAAAAAATTAAGTATTACATAAACATGATGTTCTGTACCAGTTCTGCAAACAAATGATTCTTATAAAACTTATTTAATCTACTTCATGCTAATAGATTAACAGAAATGGTCTTAGTACTTAATATATTTCAAGTAGAAGGAAAATAAGGGAATACACAAGGCTAAAACGAGTCATATCGTTTGAAAGTTACCCTTTATTTCACTTTGGTTATAATATTGTTCACGGGTTCGTTTTTGTTTCCCTAAGTTGCGCTTCAGTACAATCACATAGATTGTAGTTAAAGGTTGATTATCCTAAGGTGGAAATCTTATGGACGGAAAAATACTATAGCAATCTAGAGGAAGGAGCCACTTGATATTCACCTAAGAGAAATGAATAAGTTCTTCAAACATTTACCTGCAATTTGTCATATATAGAAAAATAAGCTTTTTAAGGAATAATTTAAAGAATCGGTTTTTTTAATAAAAGTGAACAATAGTAAACCACATCATAGTTTTCGTATGAAAAATCCATGGAATAATGTGGGATAACTGTGTATACGAAGTTGTGTGACTGTTACATAAGTGGTGATTTTAAAGCCAAAAAAAGTTTATTTGATGCAAATGTTCATCAAAATGCTTTAATGAAGGCCCAACTGTATTTTCTGCACACGATGGTAAATAAATAAGCGAATCGCAATGGCCAGCCTGTGTTATCCATTTCTACCAGTAATTAAATCCCTTTACCTCTTGCTGTTAACAATGCTACAATCTGTATCGAGATCACGAGGATCCGGAGGCCATTATGCACAGCTCTTGCTAACTAAGGATTAATTATACAGGGTACGCATGCGTATATTTGTGGCGTGTAGATAGGAAGATCATTAGCGTTAATTATAGATAACTACGTTAATGCGTCATCAGAGATTTGAGGGGTAGCAGTACTGAAGGTAACTTCTGGCTTACAACTTTGAACCGGATAGTCAAGATTAGTTCTTGCAGATAATACTACTGAAACAATCTCTGACACACGAATTTACCGTTCTTAAACTATTATGTTCAAATGTATTATTTCGTGAATAACCTTTGTAGTGAAGGTTTTCAGCTTGCAACAGCGATTGCATCATTATTTCATTTTTTATAGATAGAGGAAGCATTTCATTCCACCAAAAAGTTCGATATCGATCTCCTAACCCCCGCCCCCTCCAAGAGAAAGGGATGAAGTAAAGGAATAATAGAAGGCTACAGGCAGCAGGAGGAGTGGCCACAGAGGCACGCGGAGGTCCCTTACAGTCCACACTCTAAGATCCGTCCAGCTTCTGGAGTGCCGAGAGAAGTCAATGAAGATCTATCGACCAACCAGGGCACTAGATTCTGTGTGGAATTCTCTTGCTTTGAAACAACATCTAAACTATCTGTGGTCGCATGTCATATAACACACCTGAAAAGAGAACGAAATGCAAATAAAGAAAATCATGATAGATAAAAAGTCACGCCAGCATTCGCCGAACATAAAGTTAAGTCCAACTGTGGGGTCAACGAGATTCGAATCCTGGATTTCCCGAATGCGAGCTTAACTTGTTAAAGTGGAGCATCTCTCAATATATCTGAATAACTTTCTGTATCGTTTTCCATTTCCCAGACTTAGTTTTTATTGGTTTTAATTGTTCATTTTTGTTATACTTAAAATACCTTGACATTGAAAAATATGTTATTTCATAATCAACATATAGAAGCATCTGCTTATCGATTCTGCGTTAGTATCCTCCTTGTACAAATATCAAATGGCTAATAAAACTATTTCTGCAAAGGTGTATTTATACTGCCTCTGCGGTCGAGTGGTCAGCGTTCTGGCGCAGTCAGGGGTTTGATTTTCGGCTGGGGTGGGCAATTTTTCTTTAAACAGAATAATTCCTTATCCCCCACAGAATCTGAAATATGAAAGTGGGAGTAAATAAGAGTGTGTTTAATAGCATAAAACTGAAAAAAGCTAAGAAACCCAGAGAGAAAAACATCCGCAGCTGTTTTTCAAGACAAAGCTCCCGATATGACGATAGAAGTTACAAGTGAAACAATTAAAATAAATAAAAAAAGTATAATTTGATAAAGAAGATAAGCATATTTTTTCATAGGAATGGTTTGTAGAAGCGATATAAACATAAATTGTAGTGAGTAAAAAAATTACCTAATGCTACATTCACATAACATTTTTCCACCCATTCAATAAATAATTCTTTGTAAAGCGTAAGTTATCTACGTTACGTTTATCGTTAATGCTTTTATTATACGTTCCCTTGTCAATACGATGTGGAAATACGCTTGGCTTAACGGTAGTTAACTCTTTTAAGTGCTTGTCGCTATATGATAGTTTGAAATGTCTTTGCTTGACCAGGCGTAAGAAATGCGAATTACACTTTTTCATTTGAGAAAAATATAGAAACAAAAACATTGCTTTTGACTACAATTGTTTGTAATAAAGGGATCTAACTTTTGGGTGGTTAGTATTTGTTTATCTCTTACGGTTTACCGCTATGCAAAAGCCATTCAGAATAAAGAGAGAGCTTCAGAAGTCATTATATATATATAATGTTATTTATAGTGTTTTAATGAAAATCGTTAGAGCATATTTGCAATTTGAAAAATGTTCAATGTAAAGGGTAGTTAGATGGAGGATTTTCTTCAAAATCTTCGTGTTGCGTTCTTGGAAGTCGGTAATTATAGTTTCCAAGAATTCGGCTGAAGCCAAACGGAGTCCTTTTGGCCGAATTTTTGTTTTTCACATATGCTGCTCAGAGAGATGAACTCATGCACACTCAAACATACACCAACAGACGAATCTTTTTCTAAAAATGCTTTTTACTCAGGGGACCTCAAAACATCCGATGAAATCTCAACGTTGAATGTTTGTATGGAATGCAATACGTTCCCTATTTACTATATGTAGTAGAGAAAGCAAAAATGCTAATGACGCTTTTGTTTCTCAAATTAGCTGTAATACATAAACAGATACGAAAGGGCTATTTACTAAGTTGAACTCTGTATCTAGCTGCCCTAACAGTTTACTTTGTCTCAGTATAACGGATACTGGCCGGATTTAGTAAACGTTGACATGGGAATTATGGCGAAGTGTCTATTTCGTAACATATTCATTCGCGTGTTCATGCTCGTATCATTTGTTTATGAAATTTTTCAGAAACACATACACAGTAAATCCATACTGCTCTGGCTTTCTCTACGAAAATATCAAACATTCCGCGTGAAAACGCTTCGTGCATTTCAATGAATAAATAGTCCATGTCGGTTATTTGTGTTTTCTGAATAAAATCCCAAACGCTATTGTCAATACAGATGAGTTTTCCTACACTCATCACATACACAAGTATATTTATTTTTGATAACACATGTGCCAACTTTACTCCTACAATACAAGACCGATAACCCTTCTTGAATGGAATAGCGAAGTGCTCTTCTGCAGTTGGCACTGCTGCATTCAACCGAATGGAAACAAAAGGTAAAGGGAGATGAAGTATTAGAACATCAAGAAGAGAAGCAACGAAAGGGACGAAGATTGACGAAGTATATTATCGAAAACAGGAAGCAGAGAGAAAACGAAAAGCAGTGTTTGTCAAGCTTATTTCACATTAAGTGCTCTCTTCATTTTGTTCCGTGATGGATGATTCTCTCTGGAGTTTTGAGGGGAAAGTGAAATGTGCTTCCAAATGTGGTTGGATAAAACCACAAGGAAAAAATGAAGACAGTGCTGATTGAAACTCTATACCCTGCATTTGTTTCACAATATTTGTGTTTTAAATGTTCGTCGTATAATTACTGCAACAGTTTCTTACTCTTTTGGAGCAAAAATGTTCCGAAATGCTGTGATATATGATAACTTCGCAGGAAAGCTTAAAGGAAATGACTTTTGTTATCCAACGAATAATTTACATATCAACAAATGAAATCATACATTGTATTCTAGATAGTGTTATTGCTTAAAACACAAATTCTTTCTTGTCTCTATCCTGTCTCACTTCTCTTTACATTCCTCTCTTTCATTTCTTCCATTGTTGCACTAACTCTCGCCCTTACTATTTCGTATACGAAATACATATCAAGCGATGTTTAAAAACACTGGAATGAAAACAAAATTCTACAATGTTGATAAAAATAAAAAAGTAAGTACAGAATTTAACAATATACAAACCTGTGGTTGTTCCTTGTATTTGCAGTATAATCTACACGGTTTGGGGGGGGGGCGGGGTTATGGTCCATGAATAATGATAACGAAATATTTATTTAATTTCTTAAATATATCTAATCATATTCAAAGTTTTTGAAAACGAAAATATTTTAGAAATAGGTGAATATTAACTTTTGTTAAATAATGTGTTAAAAGCTGAATAATAAATAAACTTACTCTTTTATTTTCGTGCACAATTAGAACTCGTGGTCCCATGGTTCCACCATGCCCCACCCCATTGAGAAAAGTAACTAAAATTCCATATGCAACTATTTTAAAATTGAAACCAATAAAAGGGAATATTTTTGAAACGGTTAGCTCTACGAAAAATGTATACGTTATAAATTTTGTATTTTAACGAGCTCTACATTTTTGTGTATATTTTGTCTATCTCTTATGCTTTACAATTATTCAAAAAGCATTCAGAAAAAAGAGGACTTCAGGGGCTATTCCCAAGAAATTCAGGATATACATTTTATATGCCAAGTAAACATCTTTATATATTGCCTTTTAATTCAAAATCCTTATAGCCATTTTAAAAGATAGAACATTTAAAAAATATTACATATAAAGTGTAGTTTGCCGGTTAGGTATTTTTTGGAAATCTTCGTGTCGCACTCTAAATACAAAATTGGGTTAAACGGACTTTTCGATTTTGAGTTATGCTGTGCACAGACATACTGACCTTTTCATAAAGATGTTTTTCAGGAGTCCTCAAAATATGCATTTCTGGTGAAATCTCGGTATCGAATTTCTGGTTGGAATTCAACCCTTTCTTTGTTAATATGTAAATTTTATATACGAAAGCAAAACGTACTTTTATAGCAATTTTTCTGGCCTCTATTACTTATTAGTGGCTGTAAACTATTTTTATGAAGGATTATCACTTCCGATGCCATCCGCTTATATTATTCGGATGAAGTATTGTATTTCACCAAAAATTTGCATCCAATATTTTTTATATTTATATGTTTAGGCTACCTGGATCCACACAATTTTCGCAAAAAAGGTCAGTGCGCAGGCTGTACATGGCGCTGAACAGCATAACTGAAAAACAAAAATTTGCTGGAATTCCAAACATGATAGTTGTTCAATTTCTTCTAACGATGCGACACAAAGATTTAAAAGGAATCGCCTCACCTAAGGAAGTATATTTTCGTGGATTTTATATGTTATTTTCTTTGTGAATGGTCCTTATCTTCAAACATTAGGGTTGCCGAAACATTTGAGAGATTATCAGGGTGAGTCCATAGTTTTCAGGATCGTTGAGATGAACACCCACCCTGGTGTAATCTTGGGTTAAAACCAGAGGGGTTTGTGGCTTAACTGCGGCTTGCTCGACCAATGGAAGCGAGATACAAAAGCTCTTACTCTTATTAATAAGTGAATGTCAAAACAAAACAAAAAAGTTTAGTTGCTTTCTTATTATTGCATACTATGATACGAAATTTTTTACTTTCTCTACACGTACTATGTACATAGTGTATAGAGAAGGTATTATATCGCACCCACAAATTCGATGCCGAAATTTCACAACAAATACATGTTTTGAGATCCCGGAATAAAAAAAATAGTGTTTAGAAAAATGTGTGTGTGTGTGTGTGTGTGTGTGTGTGTGTGTGTGTGTGTCTGTGCAGCATAGCTCAAAAACGAAAGACCGCTAAACACCAAATTTGATATTTAAGTTCAGTATCTTCCATGGATGCGACACGATTTTCAAGAAAATCTCCCACCCCAAATTACCCTTTACTTGGAAAGAAAATTGAACATTTTGATTTTCTCTTAAATGGCTCAAAATGTTTGTTTAAAATCTCTCATATTTAAGATATTTATATTACAAAGTGTATATCTTGAATTTTCTGGGAATAGCCTTTGAAGACTTCTTTATCCTGGTTGATTTTTATTAAATTTTGCATAGATGGTAAAATGTAAGAGATAGAGAAAAAACTTACTGCACAAAAAAATGTAGATCTGGATAACACAGACAATTTGTCATACTTTTTTTTTTTCGTGGCGTTGGCCGTTTTCGAGTTATCCCTTGTTATTGATTTGAGTTTCAAAATGCTTAAACTTTCCGCATACGGGAACTCGTCAATGCATGGCCACGCAAAGGAACGGATGTCAATCCCATAGCGACCACATTTTAAAATACTTGGCTGTCGGTTTAGTCTAATATATTCCCTTATTTCCCTTCTACTTACAAGGAAGCAAGTTATAAGACCGTCTCTGCTTATGTTTATCTCGATTCGCGTGTAGAGATACAATAATAAGCTTATTAACAATAATTTGTATAGAGATGTAGAGAAAGTCATGTGAATAGAACACAGATTTTTTACACAATCTGTGTTCTATTCATTATAATAATAATAATAATAATAATAATAATAATAATAATAATAATAATAATAATAATAGTGGTAAAGTGTCTGCACACTGCAGGTGTGCCAAGGCCATCAGTGATAACATTTTTGTCGCAGACACGCAAAAGATCAAAGTTACATCTAAGCAGATAACTTATATTTCCATTAATTTTCTTCTACTTAAGGTATGATAAGACTGTGACTCCGTGGCACAGCTCACTAAGAGCCTTGGCCTACCGCCCGGCCACTGCATCCCCCATCTCGGTCCATTACAGACGCCATGGGGTGAGACGTGGTCAGCGCTTCCACCCCCCGGCCAGTTAATGCGGTCTTCACGACCTGGAACCGCTACTTCTCCATCAAGTAGCTCCTCAATTGGCCCCTCAGGGACCTCACGAGGCTGAGTGCACCCCGGTCCAGGTCTCCCATCGGGGGGAAATTTTTGGGAGTCGAACCCAGGTCTCCCGCTTGGCAAGCAGCAACGCTACCACCGCGCTAAGGAAACTGGTAAATGTTAAAGCGACAGACAAACACGTGCTAAAACGTAAATTTCTAAAACACACAATTTGCTTTACATCTTTTTGAACCGAAAACCATTCCGAAACATTTGTTAATAATGGTTCAAATTATTTCTTACGGGACATTCTTTCAAAGTGCTTTCAGTGTTCACTTGTTTCTAGCGAATGCATGAAAAGAAAGATATGGAATGTTGTGGATAGTATAAATAGTACTCAGTTGTTAAAGTTTGCTATTCTCTGTGCAACTAATATGAAATGTTTACTGCAGCTATTTCTGCAAAGATTTGTATCGATTAGAGAGAATGGATGGAAATATAAACTTGGGTAAGAATATCAAACACTATCAAACGGTAGAGGGAGGATATATGTAGTATGAAACTAACTACATACAATGTACACTCGTAGTAGCCAGAGAATTGTATTCCACTAACATTTTCGATGTCGAGAAATATATTTATATATTTCACCGGAAATATATTTTTTAAGTCCCTTGCGTCCGAAAAAAACATTTTAGAAACATTTTCTAATTATTCTTTTCTCAAATGAGAATGCGTCTCTGTCTCTCTCTCTCTCTCTCTCTCTCTCTCTCTCTCTCTCTCTTTCTCTTTCGTTCTCAAGGAAAACGAAATTTCAAGCGAGCTATGAAAATATTTGACCATCACTTTCTGGTACATTCCTTAGTCCTCTTAAACTACAAGAAAATATATCGTAACATCATTTCTACTAATAGTTAATTCGATTATTTGCAGTAGATCGAATCGTAAGAGTAGTTTATTGGATAATTGTTAGAGAACGTCATGTGAATATGATACCTGTTTTACATAAATTATTATATTTCTCTTAAGATTTTTTTTATATAAGGTATCCACGTTACTAATTTTTTGAATACAAATCTTATGTATTCCATTCACATGCCTTTCTCTATATCTCTGTTACATATTATTGTTAAAAAGCTTGTTCTTCCATTTACTTCATGCAAATTCAGAAAAGATATCAGAAATGATCTTATTACTTGCTTCCTTGTAAGTAGAAGAGGAATAAGGAGTACCATAGATTAAAGTGATAGTCAAAAGCTAGTTGCTATGTACTTGAAGTTCCTTTGTATGGACAGGAGTTGACAAATTCCTGTATGAGAAAAGTATGTTTTTCATAGCTGAAAACAAAAACAAGGAATATCTTAAAAACGATCAACTACACGAAAAGAATGTATATAACGTAAATTGTGTGTTTTAATGTTCTCTACATTTTCTCTGTGGTAAGTTTTTGTCCATCTCTTACGGTTTAGCAGTTATGCAAAATCCAGAATAAAGTAGTCTTCAGAGGCTATTCCCAGAAAATTCAAGATATACATTTTATTTGTCAAGTAAATATCTTAAATTTACGAGATTTTAATAAAAATCATTAGAGCCATTTTTAAGAAAATCAAAATTTTCGAAATTTGTTCCATGTAAAGGGTAGTTTGGGGTGGGGGGATTTTCTTGAAATTCTTCGTGTCGCATCCTTGGAAGATACCAAACTTAAATACCAAGTTTGGTTTTAACGGTCGTTTCATTTTTGAGCTATGCTGCCCACAGACACGCGCGCACACACACACACGCGCGCGCGCGTACGCACATGTTTCTAATTTTTTTTTTTTTTATTCAGGAGGTCTCAAAACATATATTTCCGGTTAAATCTCGGTATCGAATTTTTGGGTGCAATACAATACCTTCTCTATACACTATGTATATAGTACGTATAGAGAAAGTAGAAATGTGTGCATATTGCAATTTGTTTTTCAATATTTTTCTTTTCTTTCTTGAAGTGAACTAAATAATTAATAGTACTCATTTCATAATTTAATTTTCTTAATGTATTTATTTCTTGGCTAATCCTAGGTATATTGATTCGCGCTTCATATTCATCTTTAAACGCTGACCATTGATATTATTGTTATTATTATATTCTATGTTTTAATTGTGACAATCATTAATAAGAGATAGGCACAGTCAGATTGAAGAATTCAATGTCATAGTTGGGATTTAACCAGGGATCATTCGGTCTCTGGCCGATTGCTCTACCACTAAGCTACCATGGCAATATGCCGCCATAGCACAAAAATCTGATGTGTACCATTCACATGTCTTTCTCCATATCCCTGCAACAAATTATTCTTAAAAAGCTTATACTTCTATTAACTTCATGCTAATCAGTAAAACATTAGCAGAAATAGCCATATTACTTACTTCCTTGTAAGTAGAGGTGAAATAAGGGAGTACCATAGGTTAAAGTGATAATCAAAAGCTGGTTGCTGTCACTGAAGTTCCTTTGTTTGTATGGACAGCAGTTGACAAATTCCTGTATGAGAAATGTATAAGTTTTTCATAGCAGAAACCAAAAATTAGGAATGTCACAAAAACGACGAACTCCACGAAAAAATGTATATAACATAAATTGTGTGTTTTAACGTGCTCTACATTTTTGTGTAGTAAGTTTTTGTCCATCTCTTATGGTTTAGCAGTTATTCAAAATTTAGTAAAATTCATCCAGAATAAACTACTCTTCAGAGGCTATTCCCAGAAAATTCAAGATATACATTTTATTTGTCAGGTAAATATTTTAAATATATGAAATTTTAATCAAAATCGTTAGAGCCATTTTTGAGAAAATCAACATTTTCGAAAAAAGTTCCTGTAAAGGGTAGTTGGGGGTGGGGGGATTTTTCTCAAAATCTTCATGTCGCATCCCTGGAAGATACTAAACTTAAATACCAAGTTTGGTATTTTAGCTACTTTTCGTTTTTGAGATATCGTGTTCACAGACACAGACACACACACATACACAAACACGCGGACCTTTTTCCGAAAATTCTTTTTTTGGATAAAAGGGACCCTAAAACATATATTTCCGATGAAATCTCGGTATCGAATTTTTTGGTGGAGTGTAATACATTTACTATACACTATGTACATAGTGCCTATAGAGAAAGTAAAAAACAATTAAGGACTGACTCTACCTATAAAACTCCTGTACCAGTCCTACACACGGTTTCTGTGAGTAAACAATTAAAAGTATCACAAGTGTCCATAATGGCTAAATCTATGCTTCCTAGGACTTGTAGGTCACCATTGGGGTTGTCATCTCAAAATAGTTAGAGATCACCTTGTATGGTTTACCGGGAAACATGCGAGTCAGTTGAGAAATTCAATGCTATGCCGGTGGTACAGCCGGTGGTAAATCGGTGGTACAGTAACCGGCTAGAGACCGAGAGACGTGGTTCAAATCCCGGCAACGGCATTGAATTTTTCAGTCTGACTCTACCTATCCAATTCCTGTCCTACACACGGTTTCTGTGAGAAAACAAATAAAATAATCACAATGCCCATAATTGTTGGCTAAATCTAAGTACTTTTATTGTACTCTAGGTCGCCATTGGGGTTGTCATCTCAAAATAGTTAGAGATCACCTTGTATGGTGTACCGGGAAACATGCGAGTCAGTTCAAAGGTTCATTGCTGTGCTGGCATGTTGCCATAGTAGCGCAGTGGCAGAAAACCGTTTAGAGACCGGGAGATCCGTGGTTCAAATCCTAGCAATGGCATGGATTTTTCAGTCTGACTGTACTTGTCCAACTCCTGTCCTACTCATGGTTTCTGTGAGAAAACAAATAATGTATTTAACGAAACCAATGCTTGGTAATTCGTTTATATTATTTCAGTTGTCATAAATAACTTCCTAGTATATACATGGTATGTTTCAACAAACTTGCGTACTCCTGCAACGGAACTAAAACAACAACCTTCAGGGGATCTAAGTCCCACTTCAATACGGTCTCTAGAACCAAGTTTCCTCTAAATGTATGTAGTTCTAAACCAGAATATACTGTTCCAGGAGATTGGGGAGTATTAGCTTTTACCCTTTCGGAATCGGCGCTTAACTCCACGAATATAAAACATAACAATATGAGGTTAACGTTCTTGTGAGGGCTGCACAAAGTGTGGTTCATGAGCCCAAAGTTTAAGCCTCTACCATTATGTTAGATGTATTATTTTATAAAGTCTATGGAAAATAAAGCGTAATGTGCTTTTCTCCTCAATTACGTATTTAACAGTATGTAATGCAAAGTATTCCATCCAAAGAGTCCATGTCGAGATATCACCGGATATATATTCAGCCAACTGAACCCAAAAATGCATGTCTAGTAAATCAATGTGTATAAATAGCATAACTCAAAGTGGTGAAAAGTTCATTAGGTATCTTCTAAGGATGATACACGAAGATTTTGAAGAAAATCCTTACACCCCAAAGTACCCTCTAAATAGGAAATATTTGCACAATTATTCGAATTTTCTCACAAATGACTGTAACAGTTTTGATTAAAATACCACATTTGATTTTATTTTCATGGAAAATTAAATGTATATGTTGAATTTTCTGTGAATAGCCTCTCAAATCCTCTTTGCTCGGAATGATTTATGTACAATTAATAAACCATAAGAGATACAACGGTCTGATGTACAAGAAATGTAAATCTCGAAACGCAAACAAACATGTTACATGAAAAAAAAAATTGTGGCGTTAACCAGTTCCAAGACATCCTTTGTTAACCCAAAACATAAGACTAGCCTTTATCGCTTATTGAATTCTCATTATTTCAGTGCCTATAGCGGAATATTTCAATGAGTAATTAAGGTGCTTCTTTATTAACAATTAACATAATGAGTTTTTGTAAGATACTTTGCAGAAGGATTAGTAGAGAAAGACATGTGAATTCCCTCCGATTTTTTATCTCTGGTAATGCAGTAAATGATTTGGTAATTTTTTTTTAAAATGTGTGATCACAGACTTTTGCTGTACTCCACATACCTATATAAAATGCATTGCCGAAATGTATGTACGCGCATCATATCCGAACGACTGCACCAAAGCGCATTTTTTTTTTTTTTATGCATTATTGGCACGACAAGGTTTGTGTATAAGAAAATGTTTAAAAATCGTACGAGAGAGTTTTTAATATAAATCAGCATACAGTACCAAGGGAACGCAATAGATTAATACCCGCCAGGTGATAGTGGTACCACGGTTAATTTGCTGCTAAATAGTAGTAGTAGAAGTGTCTTATTTTTCCTCCCCATTCAATGTTAGGGCAAGGCACCAGATTATCGAGACAATGACGCAACGCAGCAGTGAAGTTCAAATACGTTTTTATGCATCAACTGGCCTTTCCTTACTCCTATTGTTTAAAATAAAAAAGCAAAGAAGTATTCCTAGCGACGAACACCTAGAGTAAGTACGTGTTTATTTGCCGCTAGATGGCCGTAGTACTGCTCAATTTTTCTTCCCCATTCATTGTTAAAGGAATACACCCGGTTATGGAGTCAATGACACAAAATAACAGTGAAAATAAAATATATGTCTTAAGTATTAACTATGCTTCCCATTGGTTACTCGTTGAAATAAAAAAAAAAAAATTTTTTTAATTCTTTAAAATGAGCAAGTTATAAACTATGCACATAACCAATTGTCCTTCTTGGAATCTGAAAATGGCAGAGAAATTACGGTACCTGTATAGTTAACCGGTTTAGGTAAAACTCCCTATTGCAGATGTTGGTTATTTGAGGTTATGTGTTACATGAGCTAGCATTTCATCAGAACATGAAGATACATCACACTGCAATTGCAGTGCTCTTTATACATTTGGTCAATTGATATTTTGGGTTAAATGGAAAAATTTAATCCACAAAGCTATCATCAGTTGCCCAACCAGATCTACTTGCTCTTTGGCTATGTCATTGTTAGCCTTAGAATGGCTGTTTTGACATAAAAGAACATAATGAAAGAGTTGGAAAACATTAGGAATAAAGAAAAGAAAGAGATTCGGAAAAGGCATGAATGTTACTTTGTGACTTTCTCCTTAATGTAATTCATTACCTATGTCAGCGTTGACCCGCCACTCTGACATCCTTGGTTGCCCACGCTGTTAAATGCATATGTCATCCTTTCCACAATACCTAATGGGTGCGCTATCTTCATCCTCCGGTCCGGTGTGATTGGCAGGCTGAGGGCAGCCCGAGGTGTGTTAGACGTGTCCCTGTTCTCAGAGAGAACTTAACCACGTTCTGACGGGATTGTGGGTTTTGTAGGATGGCGGGTGTGTTTTGGGGTTGTGGAGTGACAGGAGGAGGCGAATATTGCTCCTCGACGGTTGCCTTGATGGTGCAACGGCCCTTGTGCACCGCTGGTGTGTTTTTATCAAAATGTTTCTTGAGATTAAATTTTGAATCCAAGCAACTCTTGAAGGATAATAAGGAGCTTAGCCTTAGCAGCTGTTGGTGGATCTTCATCCTTTTTCGTAATACCAACTATACATGTATGCTACATTGCGCAGATCATTGCGCTTCATTTCGCTTTTCAGATGCAAAGGCAATGGGAAATTTCCTGTTGACACTTCTACTGGCCTCATTTCGTTTCCATCAAATTTTGTTACATCACAACGTCAAAGGAAGAATTAATATGGAAAGTATTCCCAAATATTGGTGCAAATTACAAAAACTATGCTTGGTTGAGCAAACGAGCCATTTTAGCAGCAACTAATAAGAATGTGAATGTTTTGAATATAAAAATTCAGAGTAAAATTGATGGACAAATGCATTCATTTAAGTTGATCGATTCCATTACGAATCCAAATGAAGCTATCAATTATCTAACTGAATTCCTAAATTCATTGGATTTGCCAGGATTACCGCTACACAATTTACTGCTAAAGCTTAATTCGGTGATACTACGCAATCTCAATCAGCCGAAATTATACAACAGAGCAAAACTCGCTGTTAAAAATAATTATGAAAATTTTGACTTAAGCTACTGTAACATAGGAAATTTCTAAGGCGAAGATATGCTTATCTCAAGAATACTAATAATGTTAACATCCTTTCCTTTTGAATTTAAGCATGTTCAGTTTCCGGCGCGCCTGGCATTCGCAATGACAATAAATCCTAAGGTCAGTCGTTAGAAGTGTGTGGACTATACCTTGAATTGCCGTGTTTTTCGTATGAGCAGTTGTACGTTGCGTGCTCGAGAATCGGCAAACCATCGGCGCTATTTGTTGTCTCTCCGGAAGAAAAATTGTACATTAAAAGGCATTACAATAAAGTATTGTCAAATTATTTAATTGTAATTTTATTTCATTGTGTGGTTGTACTGTAAAGGGGAGATTTTGTCTGAGTTGTGCGAAGCTGGGGCGGGCAGCTAGTATTGAAATAAAATTCTAACAGACGATTCTCAGACTCGTTTATATGAACTTGTTTTACTATTTTACTTTTGGGAGAGTGTCCCCGATTATTTGATTCCCATACCCTCGTACATTCCTTTCAAGTGCAACTCGAGGAAATTCAAGAAATGTTCTATCTCAACTATTTTTAAATGGAACATTTTCGAAATGTTTGATTATCTCAACGTCTCTTAACAGTTAACTAAAATACCATATATTAAATATATTTACATGGCAAATTTTCATGCATTGATTTATGGGAACAGCCTAATCTGACAGTTTTCTTTTTCATTTAAGAATTTTTACGCGTGCTTGGACTTTGAATGAATCAGATACCTAAATGAACCTATTTCACAAGTTGCCTATATGTTAAGTAGTATGTCTTTAGAGACACAAATAATATGTCACACTTAATTTAAAATTACATAATTACATATTATATTATAGCGTGAACATAAAAATTACTATTTTTTAGTCTTTTTATAAAGTCATCTATACTTCTTATTCTAAAACATATCAAACGTCTTTGCAATTAAACTCAATAAAATTTCTTTCTGCCGTTCCAATTCTAATGCCGTTTGAATATAAAACTCTAGTTTGGGTGTCACGCAAGTAAGTAATACAACAAATCTAACATAGAAAATCACTATGGACACATATCTGTTTCGTTTCCTATAGAGGGAGAAAGAACATTTGTTCAAGAAAGTAGCAGGAATGCGAGGAACGTTCAATAAGTCCTTGGAAAATCCAAGAAATTACACTCGTAGCATACAAAAAAGTTTGTATTAGGTAAGCGTCGTTTCTTACTAGATAGCAGTTAAAGTTTCAGCTATTTCCACCGCATAGTTTCGTTTCAATAGGCGATTGAATTAACAATCTTGTGCTTCTTTAGAAAGAGGAAAGAAAACGAGTTTCGTGCGGTGTTTAAACACTTCTATTTAAAAAGCTTAACATCGAAAGAGATAAATGCTGAGTTGGATGAAGTTCATGGCACATCTGTTCCTGCATTACCAACAATTTACAATTGGATAAATGAATTTAAACGTGGCCATACACCAAGAACATGGTTCCGGGCGTCCAATAGAAGTGACTTCCTCCGAAATGATTGATAAAATCCAGGGTATGGTTTTAAGTGACCTACGAATCCAGGTTCGCGAAGTAGTAGAGACCACAGGCATATCACAGGATACAGGTTCTCAATTCTGCCCCAAAAATTAGGTCTAACAAGCGTCTCGGCAAATGGGTGTCGTGTTTGCTCTCAATGGAGAACAAATGCAATCGTTTGATCGATTCGGAAGCTGTTTGGTACCTTTTTGTCGGAATCCTGTCGAGTTTCTGCGTCGATACATAACTGTGGATGAAACATGAATACAGTAGTACACTCCAAAGACAAACGTTCAGTCAAAACAGCAGGTTGTTAAAGCAAAGAAGGCAAAGGTGGTGAAATCTGCAGACAAAGTTATGGCCTAGGTTTTTTGGGATGCACGCAAAATCATCTACATTGATTATACTTGCTGAAAGGAAGAACGATAAATGGACAGTATAATACATCCTTTTAGTACAGGTTGAACGGAGAAATCAAGAAAAAATGGCCACACCTGACAAAGAAAGGGATTCTCTTCCATAGACAATGCAAGGGTGCACTCCGGCGCAGTTTTTTTTTTTTTTGGCGAAAATTGTAAAATTAAGACTCGAATTATTATAACGTCCAGTGTATTCACTAGTGGCTCGGCAGAGAGCGATTCACTTACAACGAAGACGTCAACTCCCCAACAGTTGACTATTTTGAGGACCTTCTGAAATCCTAACTTTTTGAAGGCTTAAAACAGTTGAAGAAATACTGGGGAAAATGTAGCGAGCTAAAAGGAGATTTTGTTGAAAAAAAAGTAATAATAATAATAAATAAAATAAATTACCACAAACAATTTGTTTTAAAATCCAAACTTGGTATATACCTAAGTTTAGTATCTTCCAAGAATGCGATAGGAAGATTTTGAGGAAAATCATACGTGGAGAAATTTTCGAATATTTTGATTTTCTCAGAAATGACTAACGATTTAGATAAAAATACCGCATATTAATGACATTTACACAACAAATAAAATGTATATTTTGGTTTTTATGGGTGTAGCCTCTGAAGATCTCTTTTTCTTTTTTTTAGGTGGAATTATGCTGGATTTTACATAACTAGTAAACTGTATGAGATAGATAAAACGTATTATTGCATATACATATATCGTTGAAACATACAATTTATGTCATAAACATTTTTTCTTGAAGTTGACTAGTTTTGAGATATTCCTGGTTATTAGTTTCAGTTTTAAAACACTTTTACTTTTCACTTATGGGATTTTGCCAACTCCTGGCAGTGCAAAGAAACCGATTTCATCCACATGGCAACCAGCTTTTAAACAATTTGACTATTCTTTTAGCCTAGTTATTCCCTTATTTTCCTTCTACTTACAAGAAAACTTTGCTGCTAATGCTATTACAAAAATGTAGAGTAGGTCATATGAATATAACATATCAGATTTTTACTTTCTCTAGCCCGGATGTACAATGTTCAGAGTGGATAGAGAAGGTATATTCCAGCCAAAAATTCGATGTCGAGATTTCACCGGAAATGCACATTTTGGGGTCCGCTGAGTCTGAAAGAAGCATTTATAGAAAAAGGTCCGTGTGCGTTTCTGTGGACAGCAGAGCTCAAAAACAAAAATGAACAATAACTGCTTAACTTGGTATTTATATTCAGTATCTTCCAAGAATGCGACACGAAGATTTTCAAGAAATTCCTCCCACTACAAGCTATCCTTTAACGGGAAAAATTTTTGACAATTTTATTTTTTCAGAAATGGCTGTAATGTTTTTGATCACTATCCCGTATATTAAAGATATTTACATCCCAAATAAAAGCATATCTTTAATATTCTAGGAATAGCCTTGATGATCTCTTTATTCAGAATGAATTTTGCCGAATTTTGCTTTGTGCTAAACCGTAAGAGATAGACACAAAATCACCAGACAAAAAATATAGGAGTCGTTGGACAGCAGTCGAGCGAAATACACGTGTTTGTTTGTTCGTAGAGCAACTAGAGAAAGTCGTGTGGCAGTAACAAATCATATTTGTTTAACTTCAAACTCACAAATTCATACTCAATCCTCCAGACCCTGGTGAGGATTGGAATAATGCTGATAAAAGAAAAATTCCCCCCACAGCCGGGTGTAGAACCCCTAGCAGAGCGGGCAGCTGCTTTACCGACTGAGCTACGGGGCCAGTATTTCATAGTTATGTTCGTTTTATTCAAGATAGAAATCTCATTTTCCTTCTACAGACAATTAGTATTGGCTTCTGTGATTGTGTTGTTCAAAGAGCAAAAAATTGTGTGTTCCATTCACTACAACTTATTGTTACAAAAGAGTATTTTTATCTACATAGTGGAAATCGAAATAAATATTGGCAGAAATTGTTGTATTTGTTCCTTCTAAATATAAAGGATATACGGTAAAACACTCGGCTAAAGCGATGGCCAAATCTGTTAAAAATCTGATGTATTCCATTCATGTGACTTTCTCTACGTCTCTGCAACAAATTATTGTTAAAAAGTTTATGCTTCTATTTACTTCATGGTAATCGAGAAAAAATTAGCAGAATTAGTCTTATTACTACTTCCTTGTAAGTAGAAGCGAAATAAGGAAGTACCATACGTTAAAGTGATAGTCAAAAGCTGGTTGCTATGTGACTATAATTCCTTTGTTTGTATAGATATAAGTTGAAAAATTCCTGTATGAGAAAAGTATAGTTTTTCACAGTTGAAACCAAAAACAAGAAATATCTAAAACACGATCAACTCCACGAAAAAAAAATGTATACAACATAAATTATGTGTTTTAACGTGCCCTACATTTTTTGTAGAGTGAGTTTTTGCCCATATCTTATAGTTTAGTAGTTATGCAAAATTTCGTAAACTTCATCCAGAATAAAGTAGTCTTCAGAGGCTATTCCCAGAAAATTCAAGATATACATTTTATTTGTCAGGTAAATATCTTTAATATATGAAATTTTAATTAAAATCGTTAGAGCCATTTTTAAGAAGATCAACATTTTCGAAAAAAGTTCCATGTAAAGGGTAGTTTGGTGTGGTAGGGTTCTCAAAATATTCGTGTCGCATCCCTGCAAGATACTAAACTTAAACACCAAGTTTGGTATTTTACCGACTTTTCGGTTTTGAGTTATCGTGTTCACAGACACACGGACACACACACACACGCGCGCGCGCGCGCGGATCTTTTTGTGAAAATGCTTTTGTTGGATACAGGGGAGCGTCAAACATATATTTCCGGTGAAATCTCGGTATCGAATTTTTGGGTGGAGTGCAATACCTTCTCTATGCACTATGTACATAGTAAGTATAGAGAAAGTAAAAATCCGATCATTGAGTGCAACAAATGAAACTAGGCTCGCTTTGAGCGGTCACGAGTAAAACAAAAGAGAGATTAAACGAAAGATAACCTCTCATTTGAGAAAAGCTTAAATGCTCAAAAGTCAAAACAGTAACAAGGAATGTCCTGGAAGCTGTTAACTCGGCGAAAAAATGTATGACATAAATTGTGTGTATTAACAAGATCTACAGTTTGTGTAGTAAGCTTTTATGTCTTACGGTTTGCCAGCTATACATAATTCATCGAGAATGAAGAGGTCTTCAGAGGCTATTCCCAGGAAATTCAATTTATTTAAGTTGCAAGTTTGATATTTAATGGACTTCTCGTTTTTGAGCTATGCTGTCCACGAACACAGGCACACTGGCCGATATTTTTCTAAGTTGCTTTTGTTTGTTTGGAATCAAGGACCTGAAAACATATTTCCAGTGAAATCTCGACATCCAACCTTCCCTACGAACTATATGCATATTACGCGTGGAGTAAGTAGCAATAAATGTGTTGATCTGACAGGAAATTTGTTTTCATAGGGTATGTATACGTCCATCGTACATGTAGCACCATCTAAAGGCATTCTTTGTTGAGATAAAATAAGTAAAAGATGATCGCTACTTTGACTTACACTTCACAATGAATACAATAAGTTTTAAGTCCGTAAACTTAGTTTAGAAACAACCAGACCGATACTAAACCCACAAATACGACCCTAAAGGATTTTGCGCGTGTTTCAGTTGCAGTGAGACAGGATTTGAAAAACGTATTCTCAACATTAATGCTTCCTTTGACTATTGTCTTTTGTTTTAACAAAGGAGAAACTTTATCGACTTAATGAAGACATTGTTTTAGTAGAAGTTAATCTATGAACTTTATTTCAGCCGGCGTCTTTTCTCTGAAGAACTCGGAGCGGCAAGACGTCCGAAGTATGGGGGCGGCGGCGGCAACGGAACGGGGGCAGGAGGCACTCGACTTCGGCGTCAGGCAGCGTTCAAAAACAGTGAGAGCAGTCTCTTCGCCACCGCATCCTCGGTAAGTTAACCTTCATTTTATTAAAATATCCCACTGATATGGGAAGGGGCACCTATGAAGGTGCCTTAACATGTTGACCTTTCGCATATACCTTATATTCACACTTCTCTGGAATTTGTCTTTTATTCCTGAACTCTTCAGTGAAGGCTGGAATAAATAATTGTGCTCTAAAGGAAATGCTCAAATGCAGAAATTATAACACAATTTCTTAACGATCTTTTCGCTTTTACCCAAAGCGCGAGTGACAATTTCTTGTATGTTATTACGTCTGGAAGATAGGTACTAACAACTCTTGAGACGTCCTGTTACTTAACCCACTACCACTCCTGTTGTTTTCGCTAACCTTGGCCGCAATTTGTACTCATATCGGCCTCCAGTATCCTCTGCCATTCTTGGATGCCATGTTTTATGTGCTTACCTTGCAGAGTCATAGGAAAAAAATATTCCTTACTTGGGTGCTTTGAAGAAATATAACATGACCTCATGATTACCCCATACATCACTATTCTCTGATATTCTCATCCGCGAGCCGGTGAAGGATAGAGCAGGTTCTTATAATTTGACCTGTAGCGTGCAAGAAAATGCCTTTTGTGCTATTATTTCTATATTAATAGAGTTAGGTCTTCATGGTTAACTTCCCATATGCCATAAGGTTTCCAAATGATCAAGTTAACCAACGATAACTGTTTTGGGTTTGTACTCATAGTTAAACTTTTAGGAAACGAAACTGCATTAATTGAGAATACTGTACGGTTTTAAGGAAAAACATATTTCAATAAAATAAATTGCAGAAAGTGTTTGCCCTTTACACAAAAGAAAATCATAAAAATGAGACCATAAAAAGTCATAAAAGTCAAGGATTTACTGTTCGAATACTCTAGACAAAAGAACTCCGCATGCTTTCTTAAGAATAATTGGTAATCGGGTCTGTATCGTGTCCAGTGTTCGAAGTGGCTTAAAATCATACAAACCATGGAACATTAAAATGTTTGTTAATTTGTATTCATATTCATTTTTTTTTCTATTAAAGAAATATATAATACTCCAATGTGACTCTGACTTGTTCCACTATTTTTGTTTCTGCTAATTGCTAACTTGCAAAATAACCAATTTGATCGATAAAATATGAAATTAATAATTTTTGAGAAACTTTATAGATTTCCAATGAAAGACTAAGGATAAAGTTATTCATTTAAAAGTGAAATTCTTAAAGATGCTTTTAGTATTCCTGTTCAAGCACTAAAAATAAAATATAGTGTTTCAATATCTTTATGATTGTTTAAGAATAATCATCTTCGAAATGAAATAGTTAAAATGACTGAGATTAGGCAATATATTGTAAATAACGACAAATGATTTTCATATTTGGTAATGACACGAATATAAGTATAGAATATGCAATTATTGAAGTCAAATACCACGTATGTTTTCAAGTTAAATGCATTTGGAAAAATAGAATAGTAAATATTGTTTGTATAGTTTAAATGACACTTTACTTCACGCTAGGAGAAAACTAAAGAAGAGATCTCGAAAAGAAATACATACGATGGCAACCGAAATACTACCGCAAATTCAGCGTACTGAATACTGCACAGAAAAATTCGCCTTTACTACATGGATATACATTTAAACATAGAGATTCAAATCAATGTAATTTTGCAACTGAATAGCACGGGAATCCTTTTAAGTTTATGGTATTTTATTCTTAAATTTCCTACCCTTTACAATTATTTATTATACTTAAGCCAGAACAAATTCTTTTCATTGAATTCATGGCTACGATTTAAAGCAATGCCTTGCTTTTAAGCCTGCCGTTCTTCTATTGCCAGCCGCTACATATAGACAAGGGCTGAAGGTTGAAGATCTAATCTTTTTATCTTTAAGTAGGATCCTTAAATTATAAACCGTCGCCGTTAGTCGTTCACGTGGATGAACAGAGGACAATTTTATTTAAATTAGTCAATTTAGAGCAACTTAAACTTATAAAACTAAAACGTTTACAATTCCACCTAAAAATCCGCATACCTATTTTCAGGATGTTATTCACGGGGGTAAATTCCGCATAAAGTGATATTAGTAAGTCATGTGGTTGGCGCTCTGTATTCTTGTTTCGTGTGCTTGTTCCGCACATGTTGTATGGTAAACTACGTTTAATCATGAAAATGAGATATAATGAGTATAAAAAAGGAAATAACTTGCTAAACATCAGTGGCTTTAGTATTGTAAGAGTTTAGTGAGGAGGTGGATGTAATGCTGAGTAGTGGAAAGCTTTGCACACAGTATTATTTCCGTACTGAACACAACTTTGCCATGAATGTGATAATAAATACATGCAGAGGAAGCTTGTGAGTGGTGCTGATGGTAAATAGGCCTGAGAGAATATATTGGAACGCCCATAAAAATAATACACGTAATGTTTGAAGAAGGTTCAGATAATTTTATAGTTGGTAACGTTACTCGTTAACGGAAATTATATATATATATATATATATATATATATATATATATATATATAGAACTGCACTGCTATTAAAGTGGGTAAATTTTGGTTTGAAATCCATATGAGAGGAATAGTTTTATTAAGTGCTGTGAATGTGGGATTGTACAGTTTTCTTGCGAACCCAGGACAAAGTGGGGAAAGAAAATGTTCTGTTGCCCGATTTCCTGTTCAACCTTGTGCGAAACTAGCCCATGAGTATTGGCATTAAAATATTTTTGGCTGCGAAATTTGGAACTGTGTTGTCGTACTCCTAACTTTTATGCGAAATTTGCCTCTATAAATTCGTAACTATCCCGTTGTGTTATGCATAATTGATTTTAGTTAGCCATTGTAAACGAACAACGTAATGATGTCATAGCTTCTGTTACTACCGTTTGAATTAATTGAGGCGTGGTGTTATCTGACCGCCGATTTTAAAATGGTTACCCCCATTCAGCAGAATTAGAGCAGCATAATCGTCTAAAACTGAATATAGTTTCCTTACTTTTGATTTTCATACTTTCCAAAGCTTCGTTATTTAATATGTTTTGCTTCGAAAGTCTACAAAAAAAAAGAATGTTATTGTAGGTGACTGATTGTTTAAACCACATCTCATCAAATGCGAGCAATATCCAACTGCCTTCAAATAAACGAATGAAATGATTGAATTTCAACACAATTTTCAACTGAAGAAATGTATTTTTCCATAAAATACGGAGTTATATGTTCTTCCAAAAATAGGCAGGCGCAGGAACTGGGCATTTTTAAAATGCAGGCTTTACTAATGTTCATTTCGTTCATCACAAATCAGTTCTCTCACTGGGGAATAAGAAATGGACTTCCAGCTTACTGGTTGTTGCGTAGCAAAGGTCACTATCCTCATTCATATTGTTGCTTGGCCTTGCTGCAGGCATTAGAGATAGAAATTCCTATTTTTCAACTGCTTCACAAACTGAATGAATGCGGTTATCGTAGGGGTGAACGTAAATTAAAAAAAAAAAAAAAAACAAGCGTTGCATATATGTCATAGAGAACATTTTATTGGATTAAAGCAATAATACAAATCCATGAGAGTTGATCCGTTTGATGTCCTATTCTTCGGTTATGCAACTCTCACGGCACGTAAGGTAGAACTTAATTTTAATTGTAAGTCGGCTCAACAACACGAAAGATGTGTAGGTATTCATTTGAAGTGCATGGGCTTGTAATTTATGTATATATTTTTTTTTATTTTAAACATTTATGTATGTGGTGCAATGAATTTGTGAAGAAATAAATTTTGTGATATGAATATTGTTTGTACAATTTTTCTCTGATTCATGAAAATAGCTATTTCAGAATGCTAAAACATCTGCAAACGTGCAAGAATGTTATACTAGAACGTTTATTTTATGCCCTACTTGGCTGGATGTTTACATATTGAGCCAAGCGCTCCTGTCCATGTTATCTGCCATTCCAGTCGAACTACACAATGTGCTCCTAACCTGATGTGACTCGGAAACCTGCATCGAGGTCTGGCCATAAACTATTTAAGATGTCAAGCTGAAATTTGACAGGGTGTAATTGCATACCTTCTAACTACATTGATATAAACTGCATCTAATGCCTTTGTATATTAAATACAAACGTCATCCCTCACCTTTCTTATTCGATGTTTACATATGAAAGCAGTAATATGAGAATTTGAAAATACAAAGTACCGTCATATGACTATAAATCGACATTTATACATGGATGCTCTGATTTTGCAGAAAACAAAAGCAATGCTATTCTTTGGCAAAGAATCTGTACACTGCAAAATTAATATGAATGCCATTTTTGATAGGTTTAATGAATTGAGTTATCTTTGTTTTAAACTTTCTTTCCCCCCAATCTAAGAAGCACGGAAAATCTTCATATTCGGTTATTATGCTGGAATTATTAAGAGTATGATGAAAGCTCTCTTAGTCCAAAAACACACCATACTCAACTGTAGCCTAGCAAGACCCGTTCTCTGTCATGGCAGCAAGGCTTGGACCTTACGAAAGTGTCAGGAAAGCGGTATTACTGCCAGTGAAATGAAGTTTATGTGCTGAAAAGCAAGCTGCAGTAAATGAGGTCATCAAAGAAACAAGATGTCCTGCAAGATGTGGAAATAGAACCTGTCAAGCAGTATATTAATCAATATGAAGAAAATTGGTTCCAGTACGTCAAGCATATGCCCAGAAGCCGGATCCCCTGAGCGATCTTGCATTATAGATAATTGGGGAAAATTTCTGCCACTTTGTGTAGAGATGGTGGGTAGTTTTATGAAGACCGGCACAGTGCTTCTAGGATATCACCTGAAGGAGGATGAGCATAATCATTTTCTTAATTGTATCATATTTTGTTTAAAAATTAACCGGAAATTATTTTAAAATAAACTTATTATTAGCCTCATTATTAATATTATTACTATTGTTATTATTATTGTTATTATTATAAGAAGAACCTAAACAATACTTAGGGGTTGTTTTTAAACTTCTAAACTTTAATTTAGGCATCTTTAGTAATTTTTTAGAAAATGGGTCGGAACTGCTGTTAAGTTCCGATTACAAGACAGTTAAACTTTCGTTGCAAATATATGACGTTTGTTTTCTCTAATACTAATCAGAATATGATGCTTAATAATCAATCCTATTTCATAAAAGTAGATCAGTGAACTTTGAAAGCATACTTCTACATTCTGTAAATATTTCCTCGTAATATCATTGATATGATAAATGGCTTCTGAAATAAAGGACCTTGAAGTTGCCAAATTTAACATTAGTGAGTAAGGAATTTTAATCTCCCTTAAGCGAGTGCTCTGATGAATGAGAAATGAAAAATTCGTAAAGTTGTTAAAAGCTCTTCGCTGTCATGCATAAATTTCATCTGTTTGGTCTCTAAAGAGAGCAGTGTTTTGGATGTGTGAACTGTGTGAAATTCTTCCCAAGTGGGTCAATTAATTCAAAGGTGACCGCCTCTGTGGTCGAGTGGTGAGTGTTCAGGTTTCTATTCTGGGTTCTATTTCGGGGTGGGGAACTTTTCTTGTCGTTTCTAAAGCAAAGCTCCCGAAATGACCACAGAAGTTAAATGAAGCATTAAAAAGAAACAAACAAGAATTCATTGTCAGCTTGTGATATTGATATATTCGCAAATACCATATGAAACATGCCTAAGTGTAAAATAGATAAATCTCTCCATGAAGAATCCCAATAAACCGGCAATTTTCTTGACATTTTAATGTCGGCGAATGTACACAAAAGTTCAAAAATGTTCAGTTCTATCGGTAGCATTGCATTGCTCTACTTCCTGGAATTGGCTACCTTTGTTTTTAGGTAGACTGAATCCAGTGAAGTTGTTTCGAAAAATATGTGACAGTCTTCTATTGTCACTGCTGGAATTTATTTAATTAAGTTTGCGCGTTAACGAGGCGTCTCTATTTCTGTGCTGTTATAGTAGCCCCGAAGCTACATAATAACAATTATTAGAACCTGTGTGGTTGACAAGATCTATACTGAAAGACAGAGAAGACAATAGAGGACCAGGCTTATGTGTATGTATGGGAGATCGGCTAACTCTGCTGGAGATATCCAACGACATCCAATTTTCTACCATTTTAGAACACTTTGAAATGCATCTATTATGATAGTTTTATGGAAAATATTTCGCAAAATATCCGCTTACATAAACTGTTTTGTGGAAAGGTACACAAACTACAAAACAACCTTGAATGAGCAGATGTGCTGGTGAGTTGTTTGTAAGAATTTGGTGTAAGAATAAAGATGCTTGCATAGTTACCTTTTTCATCTTTAATAACATATCACAATAATTTGGTGTCATAATGTGACGATACGACAACTCTTAATGGAGTAGCACATACAAGTTGGATCTTCCTCGTCCAAGACATCATACCATAGTTAGCCATTATGGAAATTGATTTCTTGTTGTATGCACGAATTTGGAATAAATATACTACTCTAGCATGGTCCTGCTGCCTCTGTGGAGTTACTGCACCTCATTCAAGAAGTCCCGAGTTCAAATCTCGGTAAGAGTGAGTTACTTAAGCTCCATGAATTTCGGACTCATTTGAGCACCACTTGGCGATTTCATTAATCGTTCAATATTGCTTACCAGGTTAAAGGCTACTTAAAAAAAATAAAAACAGAAAAACTCCAAATCTGCCTCTAAGAGGTTTCGTAGTTTCTTGAAGGTTTAGACACAGGACATTGGAATTTCTCTTAGCCGTTTTGGAAAATTGTAGACATTGCTGGGCTAGAAAGAGCAGAAACCTATCACCGCCAAGCGATGCACTTAAAGCAGCCATAGGATGCGTTGACTACAATACGAATGTAGATTATATTATGAGTATTTTCGGATATCGGGAAGTATAAGAAATTACTGGTGCAAATTCCAAAATGAAAAACTCATGCAGGATATTTTAGAATGTTTCCACACAATTAGATAAGAGTTTAAAATTTTGGGATATGTTAGTGAAATACAAAGTACCTGCTAACTCTAGATGTACAAATCGACATATACAAAATTACATCGCAGGTGATATGGTATGCCCTTAATGAAATACGTCTTAAAAGTTCATCAAAATAAGAACAGGAATGGGAATGAATGGGAATCGAATTTTCTTGCTGCTATATATAAGAAACTGTATTTGCTGTACATGGGTACGAATACACCAGAAACATTAATCTCTGATGGAGTTTTCCAAAAAGCGTTTGCATGTTTTATGACTTCTGTATCTTATGTGATGAGATCTTTTGCGGCTGCATATCTTTATTGTTGTGCTTTTTACGGGATAATTACGTTTGTGTTTCCATTGTAAGTTGCTTATCTCTTTAACACGTGAACTTTTCTTTAATAAAACATTGGTTCATTTCTGCTAAAAATAAATGTAATCCTTATGTTTGCTTTTGACACTCATTTAATTCAACTAGATTGTAGTATATGCGTACCAAAACGCTATCGGAAAAGAAAAACAGCTGATATGTTCTTCTCACATAACTTTTTTATTTCTTCTGCAAATTCCACATTAGCAATGAAATGATCTTGTTGTTTTCTTCCTTGTGACTATAAGGGAAATAAGGGATTTCAGTAGATAAAACCAACAGTCAAATCTTTTTATAGCTGATTGCTGTGTGATTGAAATTTGATTTTCTTTATATGGCCAGGAGTAAAACAAAGGAAAAAGAAATGACAAATTCCCATTCGAGAAAAGTGTAAGTATTTTAATATTCAAACCAATAACAAAAAGTATCTCGGAAATTGTTAGCTGTACAAAAAATGTATATAACACAAATCGTGTGTTTTAACGAGATCTACATTTTTGTATGGAAAGCTTTCGCCTGTCTCTTACAGTTTACCAGTAATGCAAAAGTCATCCGAAATGAATAGGTCTTAAGTTTAAGAAAATGTAAGAGTACATATTATTATTCATGTAAATATATTTCATATACGGTATTTTAATCAAAATCGTCAGAGCCATTTTAAAGTAAATCAATTTTTTTTAAAACGTTTTTATGTTCAGAGTAGTTTAGAAACGGTATTTTTCTTGAAATCTTCTTGCTGCATACGTGGAAGCTGCAGAACATAATTAATAACAAGTCTGGTATTTAACCGACTTTTCGTTTTTTAGTAATATAAGAGTTATGTTGTTTACAGACACCTGCGCGCACACACACACCCAATCCACGGACGTTTCTATTTTTACTTTCTCTACACATACTATGCACTTAGTGTATAGAGAAGGTACTGTAATGCAGCCAAAAGTTCGATACCGAGATTTCACCGGAAATATGTTTTGAGACTACAGAATGCAAAAAAAAAAAAGATATTTTAGAAAAAGGTCCTTGCGATATCTATTGACAGCATAGCTCAAAAACTAAAAGTCCGTTAAGTAGCAAATTCGGTGTTTTTAATACCATCCATGACGATTTTAAGGAACTCCCCTCCACCCCCAACTACCCTTCACATGAAAACATTTTCGAAAATTTTTATTTTCTGAAAAGAGGCTCTACAATTTTGATTAATATATCGTATATTAAAGATAAATTACATGAAAAATAAAATGTATATCTTGAATTTTCTGGGAATGGCCTCTGAAGACATCTTTATTCTGGATGAATTTTGCATAACTAATAATGTGTAAGATATAAATTTTACTTGGGATATGAATAGCTTAATATACAGGATTTTAATCAAAATGGTTAGAGCCATTTTTGAAAAAATCACAATTTTCGAAAAATTTTCATGTAAAGGGTAGTTTGTTGTGGGGTGATTTTCTTGAAAATCCTTGTGTCGCATCCTTGGAAAACACTAAACCCTAAATACTAAGTTTGGTATTTAACTGTCTTTTCTTTTTTGAGCTGTGCTGTCCACAGACACACACGGACCTTTTTAAAAAAATGTTTTTTTCGGAGTCAGGGGACCCCAAAACATATATTTCCGGTGAAATCTCGACATCGAACTTTTAGGTGGAATATAATACCTTCTCTATTCACTATGCACATATTACATGCGCGCTAGAGAAGGTAATAAGCTTTTTAAGAATAATTTGTTGCATAATAGGTAGAGACATAAGATTTTTCAATATTTGCAATACCTCTGTTTTGCTGTCCAAGTATGCTTCATTAATCGACGTGCATTAGTAAACGTTTGTAAAACCACACAAATTAGTTTTTATAGGTTTTTCTTTTCAGTTGAACCGATCTTAGTTGTTAGCTTAATGTTCGAGGGTAAGTCACAAGTTTTTAAAAATACAGATTTACGCACTTAATGGTAGGAAAATTCTGCAAAGCTTAAATGAGGAGAAAACTAGGGGAAACTGCTGCATCGACACGTTTCTCTGCATTCTAGTCTCCAATTCTGTAATTCATTCTGTGTTGCCTTAAAATATCAGACGCTTAATAAAACAGAAGAACGACTACTGCAAATCGACAGTACTCCTCCAAGAATTCAGGAATTCCATTTTAAGAAATAGGTAACTACTAAGACGCGATGGTGTTTGCTTGTCTCCCGGAAGTGGTCCAGGCAGAGTCGAACGAACAAACAGCACCAAGAAGAGCACGCGCCGGTGAAGCACTCAAATCGATCGATATCTCTCGAATCTCTCGACTAGGAGAGCGGTCGGCCTGGCAGTCTGGGAGTGAAGCGCTGCAGGAACAGATGCACGTGTTACGTTTCAGCAGAGTGCGTGCGCGTGTTTCTGAAAGCGTGTGCGTCAGTGCTGGACTGACTATTTTGTGAGTTCTCAGTGCTCTTCTTAGACAATAACTCGTCTCCTTCTCCTTATTTTTGACAAGCTATTTACCGAATTTCATGCCAGTAAAATGACCTGTTCCTCTTAATTCCAGTAATTTATTAATCTCGAAACGCTAATGGAGGTAAGGTATTTCTTATTTTCCTCCTGAAAACAATCCGATTGCGTTACCGCATATCCTGAAAGAGAGGAAGTGGGAGTTTTAAGCTCGCAAAATATAATTAAAATGGGTTCTTTGACGTACAAACAAAAACTCATAACGTATTTTGTGTTCAAGTTCCAATAATAGCAAGAGAGAATTAAATAAATCATTTCGAACAAATTAAACGAAAAAGTTTATAGGTTAGTTTCCGCTACATGGAGTACAAAATAAACCCACGCTAAAAGATTACAACTTGCAGTATATCACATTAGTTTTCATTTAACTTTCTGAGTATTCCTGTCTGCATGGCGCCTAAGGTGATGGTTAAATATAATATGCATATGTTTTTGTATAACGTTATCAGATGCTCTATATAGATGTTCAATGCAATTAGTTCTATTACCTTTCTCCTTACCTACCCTTTAGGATTTTTATTTATGCAAGTTCTACGGACCATAAGTTTTCTGAATTCGCTGTAGAAAACGATTGTAAAGAAGTCGATAGAATTTGAGCACAATTTGGTCTATGTTTATGTTTATAATAATTAACATAATTTTTTAATAAATATTGTTTTAAACTTCCTAAGCTTTACTTTCGCTATCATCGACGGAGAAGGTTATTTTCCTCAGAAAATTCAATATGTATAAATCACCGGAACACCTATTTTAGGATCCCGTGAATAAATAAAAACATATAGATTGTTCTATGTCCCTCTCACCCCTCTCTCTCTCTGTATTTTTGTATGTTTTGTATGTCTGCGAACTGTGTTACTTAAAAGCGAAAGTTCAACTATTATGCTTGACTCAGAAGGTTTAAAACTACCCAAACTAGTCTTTGCATGAAGGAGTTTTTTCTTCCCCCCCCCCCCTCTGACGATGTTGATCAAGATATGTGTATGAGATGCAAGTAGATACCTAATGAATATCTTGCATCTTCTGTGATTTGATTGTAAACTTTCTTGCTTTTTGAATTGTGTTTCATTTTATATAGCTCGGAAATCATAAGAGATACGCATCAGATACATACATACATACACAGACACACACACACACTCTCTACCCATGTAGAATTTGTGCTAAATAAGTTTTTTCATACCGTTATTCTTTTCCGATATAGTTTTCGGTTTGAATTTTCCAACATTTTAAGCAACACATTTTCAGTGCCACCCTTGTTTCATGTTGAGTTCAGGGGAAGTACATACAGAGAAACAGAATAGTTGACTGTCATATCAGTATCTTGCTTGCTCTTCTGTACATATGCATTGCAAAAGAATACACTTGATCAAAATGTGCCTGCAGTTTTCACGATTAAATAGATAATGGGGGGAAAAAAAAAGAAAGAAATAAAGAAAAAATCTGATGTGTACCATTCACATGACTTTCTTCATATCCCTGCAACAAATAATTCTTAAAAAGCTTATACTTCTATTTACTTTATGCTAATCAGAAAAAATTAGCAGAAATAGTCTTATTACTCGCTTCCTTGTAAGTAGAAGCGAAATAAGGGGCAACCGTATGTTAAAGTGATAGTCAAAAGCTGGTACTATGTCAATGAAGTTCCTTTGTTTATAAGGATAGGATTTGACAAGTTCCTGTATGAGAAAAGTATACGTTTTTCATAGCAGAAACCAAAAATAAGGAATGTCACAAAAACGACGAACTCCACGAAAAAAATGTATATAATATAAATTGTGTGTTTTAAAGTGCTCTACATTTTTTGTGTAGTAAGTTTTTGTCCATCTCTTACGGTTTAGCAGTCATTCAAAATTTAGTAAAATTCATCCAGAATAAACTACTCTTCAGAGGCTATTCCCAGAAAATTCAAGATATACATTTCATTTGTCAGGTAAATATGTTTAATGTCCGAAATTTTAATCAAAATCGTTAGAGCCATTTTTGAGAAAATCAAAATTTTCGAAAAAAGTTCCATGTAAAGGGTAGTTGGGGTGGGGGGATTTTTCTCAAAATCTTCGTGTCGCATCCCTGGAAGATAATACCAAGTTTGGTATTTTACCGACTTTTCGTTTCTGAGTTATCGTGTACACAGACACACGGACACACACACACACACACACACACACACACACACACACGGACCTTTTTGTGAAAATGTTTTTTTTGGATATTGGGGACCCTAAAACATATATTTCCGGTGAAATCTCGGTATCGAATTTTTGGTGGAGTGCAATACCTTCTCTATACACTATGCACATAGTGCGTATGGAGAAAGTAATGAAAATGCTTTTTTTGGATATTGGGGACCCTAGAACATATATTTCCGGTGAAATCTCGGTATCGAATTTTTGGTGGAGTGCAATACTTTCTCTATACACTATGCACATAGTGCGTATGGAGAAAGTAAAAAAGAAACAGTGCTTTGCAAAGTGCGTATAAAAGTGTTGGTGGAGAACGTGAGATTGTGGCACATGTTTTCCAATATTATACTAAAATGTACCATACATTTATAAATTAAATTTTAAATGAATTAACAAACTTTGTTTTGGAAAATTGTGTTATATATTTTAAAGTATTAATTTTTCAACTTAGCAGAAATAATAACCGGAAATTGAAGTGCCGGTTTCGTTTTATACATACATATGGTTAGCGTGTTATCAGCCTTAACACAAATTAAGTTGCTGGTGAAAAATTGGCAATATGTTTAAGGGGCGAAGGTACCTTCTATCTCCGCCATGTTAAATTTGACATTTTCAATGTACCTTTTCTGAAGAACTATGTATAATAATGCAATGATGTTTTATCACATATACATACACTATTGGGCAATAAAATGCCATTTTTATGAGTATATAGCATTAAAAATGGAACTTAAATAACTTTTTTTAAAAAATAACCCTTTTTTGGTACACTTGAAAAGAAAAAAAAATCTATCAGAGCCCTTGATAATAATATCTAAGTGTTGAAAAAATGTCAGTTTACATATATGTGTCAGGGAAACCGTCTGTTAAAATGTCATTGCTTTAGGATAAGTAGTTTCAAGGAAAAGGTACATAAGGCTTACAAAAACAAAAGTTACGGGAAAATGAGTTTAAAGTTTTACAGTACTCACAGCCTGTTAAAACATTCCTGCCCCATACTCAGTGTTGTCAAGATCTTCTCTATTACTCTTCTTGTTCCTTCTCTTCTGTCTAGCACTTTTATAAATGTCTTCTCCCTCCATGTCAGTCTTGGTAACACGTTATTGGTCCATTTCTTTAAAAAATTTTAACACGTTCCTCCCCGCAATAACGCCTAGATGTTGCAGTACTTTCACCCGACCTACGTTTCCACTATTGAATGTCAGCACTGCATCATAAGGTCCAAATTCTAGTGCATTTTGTCCAACAAATACTGTTTTGGGGAATCGGTTCCACACAATGCTATTAAAACTTTCGTTGGGCTTTTGAGTTTTACCATGTAGGCATTTGTTCAACAACTCTGTGTCTGATGAACTCCTGAAGACAGATTTTATTGCAGTTAGTACAGAATTAGGTAGAGCGTGCTTGTGACTGTATTGTTCTCCAGTCAATAATGCTTTATTAAATTTACACCAAGTTTCTTCACCTTTTGGACACAAATTATGTCGCGGTAACATATCAGTCGACAATTTATGGAAGAATATAGCCCAGATATCTCTTTTCATAGCCTCTACACTATTTACATTTCTCCTGATTGCCAACCCATAGTACCTTTGAATAATTGTCAATTTCCTTTTCTGTCAGTCTACCCCTACCGTAAATATAAAATATCAGAGAAAGTTCTAAGAGGAGCCAGAGAGTGAAAAGGGGGTGTGACCTACTCTGCAGCATGTGATTTAAACACACTTTTAGGTCCTTTAAATAAGTTTCTGGTGCAAAACAAATTTATATTCATATAAAACACACTTCAAGCTATGAAAATAAGCAAAAGAACAATAAATGATATTTTCACCATTTTTAAGGTATCTTCTCCCCTTAATGATATTCAGACACAAAATAGGTATTAATTGTGTCAGTTCCACACGTAGATTTTGAAGGTTGGTCAGTGTGATAGCCTGGGATATATGCAACCTATATTAAAGTTTCTGGTAAATACACCTAACATAGATGCATAATTGCTTTGTTTTCTATTTTTTCAAATGGAGTTCATGTACCTTTAACAAACCGCCATAGCAGTGAAGAACAAATAAATATAAAAAAATCCAATGTGTTTGCAAGCACAGCAATTGTTTCAAAAACCATTCTTATAAAAGCTTATTTTCCTATATACTTCATGCTAATCGAAATAAACATTAGCAGAAATGGCTTTATTATAAAGTACAAGTAGGGACAAAGGGAATAACGGAATACCTTAGATTAAAGCGAAAGTCAAACATTTTAAGTGCTAATTGTATGCAATGGCAGTGAAATTCTGATATCTTTAAATGATCCAATGTCTTCCAATTTGAGAAATATATAATGTATCGGAAAATCTAAACGAAAACAGGGAGTATCGTTAAAACTGTTAACTCAAATAAAAGTTTTTTATTTAAATGTATTTTAATTAATGTTCTTTACTTATACGACATTTTATACTGTTTTTATGTGTAAGGTTTCGTATATACTTGACCTGTAATGCAAAAATCACCCTTAATGATGGCTATTTTCAAAACATTGAAGCTATACATTTCTGGCTTTGTAAATATTTAACACCAATGGTATTTTAATCAAGATCGTTAAATCCATTTTTGAGGTAATAATAAGGGTTTTTGCAAAATTTAAGGTGGACGGAGATTTTCTTGGAAACCATTGTGTTTCAACCTTGAAGATAGTGAACATAAGTATTAAATTTGGTATCTAACCGACTTTTTTTGGGTTTGTATTGCTGTTCCCACATAAACACACGCGATCTTTTTCTAAACATGCTTCTTTTACTAAGGTTGTCTCAATCAAATCATAATGCCCATGATATCTAGCATCGAAATTTTCGATCGAATACAATACTTCTCCTGCTTATTATATTTAAAAGAGAAAAATAGTTTATTTGTGACCGAATGTAGCAGTAGTGCAAAGGTAGCATTGATAAATCCTTGGTATTTGCATGTAAATCTCTTAACAACAAAGTTGTATTAACAATGTCAATTTATATTACGTATGTTGCACCTTTTAACTTGTGGATAATCCCATCGGTTTTGTTATTCATTTTATGTATTCTGGATGTTTAGGGTCACATGTACTACTGTCAGATAGATGTTTAAAACAAAAGAGGCCGCACCGTGGCCGAGTGAACAGAGCACTCGCCTCTCACCTAGACGGCCCGGATTCGATCCCAAGCGACCACATGTGAGATTTGTGGTGGACAAAGCGGCGCAGGGGCAGGTTTTCTCCGGGTTCTCCTGTTTCCCCCGCCATCACATTCCACCGGGGCTCCATCTTCATGTATTATCAGTGTCATCGCCTGCGGTGCCAGAGCAGTAACAGCGGGCGTTAAACACTACAAAAAAAAAAAAAAAAAGACGAAAAAAATGGGTTGGATAATGTAGGAAAACAGAAAGTATATAATTCCCAGGTGGTATTTACAATACAAAACTTTTAATGTCAATTCCAAAAGTATAGGTATGTATTAAAATTATAAATAGACCAAAGTATTGTTTGCAGTTTCTGACGAATGTGCCCTTAAATTTTATAAATATATTCGGAGTATCTGTAAATAATTAAAACGAAATAACTATCATTAAAGGGAAATATTTTGCTTTCAAATATAATGTTAATAAGAACACAATTGTCTTGCTTTTGTAAGAAAATTTAAGATTAATTTCAAAACCTAAATTATCTAACGTAAAATAGGACTGTTGATTGTACCTTTTTAGTGGAGCATATCAATCAATGGCATTACCAGGTATATAAAATACAATTTATAGTAGGGGATGGAGAAAAATTATTTCATTCGGCTTCCAATTTCGTTAGGCGTTAGAATTTACTGTCTAAGAAATGAAGAATAAATTCTACGTGTAGATTTTTCTGGAAAACCATATTTTGAGACTTCTTTTCTTCAATTTCCCGTTTAATTTCTATATTATACATAGAGAAAGTTTGTGTGTGTTTGTGTGTGTGTGTGTGTGTGTGTGTGTGTGAAGGGTACTTTTGAAAACCACTTAGCCGATATTCATAATTCTATTACCATTGGAAAACACTTAAATTAATTTCATAAATTACTAAAAAATTAAAAAGAATTTGCAAAGCCAATGTATTTGGATACAAACACATTGAAACTCTAAGAGAAAACACTTGCAAAGAAGGATTTAAGTTTAATTGAGAATTCATAGAAATAATTGTTACTGCACAGGTGTAATTTAGCAACCAGATACAGCAAAGTACAGGAGAATCGATTCTGCTTATAAAACCAGCCGCATATGTCGTATTTGTTTGCTATTGGCTTAATAGCTCGTGTAAGTTTATTCTAACACGCTTAAAGTCATCTTAAAAGGTACAGTGTAAGTACTGAAAAACTTTGGAAATGAAAGGAGGAATTTGCCAATTTGGAAACTAGATTTCAAAGTCGCTGTGGTTACATCTACTAAATAATAAGCACCTATTCACTGTTAAAAGATGGAAGCCCGAGCTCAAATTTGTCTTAAAAAGTTATTTTTCATGGATATTTTAGCGCAAATCAATGTCTAATAGTGCAAAGAATTTCACCCATGAAATTTTATTTACGTCACTAGTATTGAAAGTAGGCGATTTGTGGTGGACGAAGCGGCATCTTGTCAGATTTTCTGTGAGTTCTCCGGTTTCCTTCGCCATTCGTTCCACCGCCTGCTCCGTAATCACTCCTCCAGGGTTTTCAATGATTCAGATTCCCTCTGCTCCTCAACAGGCATCTGACTTATAAGTTCTGGGGGAGTGTAAGTGCAACAAATGATGAGGCTAAACTAATGGAGAAAATTGAATAAATAAATTAATTCAAAAGGCACAGGAGATAAATAAATTAATTATATGACAGTAATTTAGTATTATGATTAAAATTATTCTGGAATTATTTTTCCAGAAATTGGTAGTCGACCTTCGAGTCCACCCCATCAGTGACGGAGCTGTAATCCCCTGGATCCAGCGCAGGATCACTGAAATGTTCTACTGCGACACACTTTTACTTTGTCTACACGTACTATGTACATAGTTTATAGAGAAGGTATTGCATTCCACCCAAAATTTGATACCGATATTTCACCAGAAATAGACGTTTTAGGGTCCCCTGTATCTAAGAAAAGCACTTTTAGAAAAAGGCCCATGTGTGTATGTCCGTGTGTCTGTGAACACGATAACGCAAAAACGAAAATTCGGTAAATACCAAACTTGGTATATAAATTTTGTATCTTCCAAGGATGCAACAGGAAGATTTTGAGGTAGATCTCCCCATCCCAAACTACCCTTAATATGGACAATTTTTCGAAAAATTTGATTTTCTCAAAAAAGGCTCAAACGATTTTTATTAACATACGGTATACTAAAGATATTTACACGGCAAATAAAATCTATATCGTATATTAAAGATGTTTACGTGAGAAATAAAATGTATATCTTCAATTTTCTGCGAATAGCCTTTGAAGACCTCTTCATTCTGGACGGATTTTGCATAGTAGAGAAAACCGTAAGATATAGATAAAATATGTAGATTTCGTTGAAACACACAATTAAGACATATACATTTTTTTTTTTTTTTTTTTTTTTTGTGAAGTTGACCATTTTTTAGATATTCCTTGTTATTGGTTTTAGTTTTGAAATACTTTAAACTTTGCACATACGGGAATTGGTCAACTCCTTGCAATGCATAGAAACGGATTTCATCCACATGACAACTAGCTTTTAATGTCGTTTTAGCCTAGTGTATTCCCTTATTTCTTTTCTGCTAAATTTTATCGCGATTAGCATGAAGTACATAGAGGCATAAGCTTTTTAACAATAATTTGTTACAGACATGTAGAGAAAGTCATGTGAATGGAACATCAGATTTGATCATCTTGCTTTAAGATTCATTGCATTTTTGAATTGTAAATTAATCGAGTTTGAGCAAGTGAATGAGTAATTCGTTACAAGATGTAGAAAAAAAAAAACATTTTTGGTTAAAGGGAGATGTTTTTAAATAATAATATAATCTGAGAGTAACAATGATTCAGAAACTTAGGGGCGCTGATTCACCCAGTCCATGGTGTGGAAACGGGCACGCTTTCAGTGCAAGAAGCTTTTTCCCCTTGACTGCCCCTTCTACCTTCGCTGATTAGTTTATAGAGCGACCGATCGTACACTGACTTGTTTAAAACTCGCAAGATAGTGGAGTGAGTTTATCTGATGTATCTCCTCCACTGAAAGTTCCCTGGCCTATAGTGTAAAACATATTTTGTAGTGAAGTCAAAGATCAATTTCAGCCAAAAAAGTGTGAACTTGGTTACTAATATAGAAGAGTTACTTGACATCATATTAGTTGGTTTAAGGGTTTTATCAATAATTGAATATGACTTGAACTTGAAACGCGAGGGTGGGCTGGTGATTCCTTGGAATCATATTATAATGTGTTTCTCAAGAACTATTCTGAAGACTCGATGATTAGCATATCTATTTTATAATCATTTAAGTAGAGAAATTCCCTTTTCTAAAAAGTGTGCTCTACATAACCAATGTGCTGTATAATCTGAAGCCTACATATTTGTTTTTTATTTCTTGGGCCAAATAAGGGTATCCAGTAATTTTAAGGGAATTTTAACTGAATAAGAAGGAACACCGCAGTAATTCGAAACTATACTCTTCTTAGAAACATAGGGTTTTGGCCGAAAGTAGTACTTGGAGCGTTTTGAGCGCTAAAGTTTTGAATTTTTGTTCTTATACTTGACGCGTGACAACAATGTAAATTAGGAGAAGGTGACCCAGGCGTTTGATGAGCGCTCTAATGATAAACTAAACATTGTCATACTGTCACACCGTTTGAAAACGGCCATAACTATTATTTTGGTCCAAAACCGTCTGTGTTTCTGAAAAACATAACATGTGCTTCTTGCTAGTCTTGATATAAAGTATCCTTTTATTCAGTTAAAAAAAAAGTGTTACATTCTCATTACTTTCGCTATCCATTCTGCAATGAACTATTATTACGAAATCTCTGCTCCCATCTACTTCATATTAAACAAGAAGAACAATTTTATTGTGGAATTGGTATTATTTCATATTTCGTTATAGGTAAAATGGGAATAAGGAATGCAGTAGGCCTAAGCGATAGACATGCATAGTATTTTAAAAGATTCCGCTACGTCATGACCGTAAAATTCAGTTCAGTTTTTTTGCATGAACTATGAGAAAAATAAAGAACAGAAAATCAATAACCTATCTAAGAAATGTATAAGGATTCGAAACTACAAACCAATAACAAGAACTACCTCGGTACATGGAATTTATACATAATTATAAAATCTATATTCTGCATGTATTTCTGTACATGTATGCCCAAGAAGATCTTACAAACTAAAAGCTGATGTGTTTCATTCGCATGTATTTCATTCGCTATTCCATGGAAACTATTCATACAAAAGATTATTCTGCTAATTTGTTAATGCGGATTGAAATAACATTAACAGCAACAGTGATATTGATTACTTGCAGAGCAAGGGAATTAGGGAGTGCAGTAGGCCAATGTGATAGTCATATTTTTAAAAGTAGTCGCTCTGCCAAGAATATTGAGATTCGGTTCTATTTGAATGGCCAGGAATGAAACAAACAAAAAAATGAATGACCATTTCCTGCTTGAGGAAAGTAAATTTATTTAAAGTTGAAACCAATACCACGGAAACGGTTAACGACACACAAAAAAGTGGTTTGAGATACATTATGACAGTATAATAGCTTTAACATGCTCTACTTTTTCAGTTTTGTTTATCTCCTACGGTTTACAGTTATTCAAAAGCCATTTAGAATAAAGAGGGCTTTAGACACTATTGTCAGAAAATCAAAATATGCATTCTATTTTTCATGAAAATTACTAATTTAATCTAAATTATTAGAGCCATTTTTGAGAATATAGGAAAAAATGTCTATCCAAAGGTAGGGGGATGTTCTTAAAAAGTGACGTGTTGCACCCTTGGAAGATACTGAACTTAAATAATAAGTTAGCATTTAAACATACATTTCAATTATGAGTTTTGCTGTTCACACACACCCTTTTATAATGCCTTGTGGGGACCTCAAAACGTGCAATTACAATAAAATATCGATATAAATTTGGGTGGAATGCAATACTTATTAGTAGAGAAAGTAAGAATGGTGCACCCCAGGGCTTTGTAAAGCGATTTTACCTATTTTGAGAAGCGCTTGGTAGTCTGCCATGTTCTAAAAGATTAGAGGAAAAACAAACACCCAAATTCCATAATTAATATTGAAAGGACCTTACATTATTATATTTATTTTTAAGGACAAAATTGCTCTTAATGACTATTTATTCGTTATGTACTTAATGAGTGAGCATTATAAACAGTTACGTAACCTATGACTATAAAGAAATTACAATCATGCATAATTTCCTTATTATGTTATTCGTTATAAATTATTGACTAGGAACAATGACGAGCCCAGTTTAGTATTCATATTGTCCTTTCCAGCTAAAATATAACTTGAATTTTATTGTACAGCACAGAAATAAATCAGCTCTGACCTGGACGGTTTCTACTAAAACAGTACATGATAACAATAGGTATACAATTATGATAAAAATAACTTGGGTAATTTATCCCCAATTTTATTCCCAGAACTACACAAAGCATTGCATGCCACTCGTGCATTCGTTTGCATGTCATTTGTTAAAATGAAGACACTCGCTTTCGTTTGTCTAATAAATATGCACTTGTTATTCATAGATTTTACGATATAGCGGCAATTAGGTTGCTGCCATAACTCAAGCGGTAGAGCGCCTGCGAGCTGTGCGAAGTTTCGCGGGTTCGATTCCCGACTGGGGTAGGAATTTTTCTCTTAACGAAGATTATTCCGTATCCTCCCTGGTGTATGGAAGTATGAATTACAGTGTGAATGTTTGTGATCTAATGAATAAAATTAAAGACAAATTGAAACCCAGTGACAACGAGTTAACACCATTGCGAAAGGCAACATATTCCAAACGCAGGGTATAAAAGTATAAATAAAATAAAAACAAAGTGACTTTCATACGCTTATATTTTAGGCTAAGTTTAGAGATACTACAGCTGTATGATTGTAATTATTATTATTATTATTATTATTATTGTATCTAAAATACCTCGTTCATTATAAATAAAAACATTTAATTTAAATCCTTATCTTTTTGGCACACTTGGGTGCCTACAGGTGGATCATATAACGAGGTCATTTAGGTTGGTAATGAAATGTGTAATGATTCCCTCTTTACGCGTCATCTTTCTCTCTGCCCCCTTGTATAATTCTAGCCTCTTAATTGACAAGTACTTACGTTCTGCCAAACGGTTAACATCGTTGGTGAGTTTGCCTTTCTTGCTAGCTCATTATGTACCGTTTATATTATTTATGGTTATCATTCCAATTTGTTTATTTAACCCCTTTCTGTGTCCATTAGCTTCATACTAGTGACATTCAATAATAATTATAATACCTTTAACTAGATCATTTTTACTTTCTCTATACGTGCTATGTACATAGTATATAGAGAAGGTATTGGACTCCACCAAAAATTCGATACCGAGATTTCACCGGAAATATATGTTTTAGGTTCCACTGTATCCAAAAAAGTATTTTCAGAAAAAGGTCCGTGTGTGTCCGTGTGTCACGATAACTCAAAAACGAATAGTCGGTAAAATACCAAACTTGGTATTTAAGTTTAGAATCTTCCAGGGATGCGACACGAAGATTTTGAGAAAAATCCCCCCACCCCCAACTACCTTTTACATGGAACTTTTTTCGAACATGTTGATTTTCCAAAGAAATAGCTGTAACGATTTTGATTAAAATATCGTATATTAAAAATATTTACCTGGCAAATAAAATGTATATTTCGAATTTTCTGGGAATAGCCTCTGACGACTACTTTATTATGGGTCAATTTTACGGAATTCTGCATAACTGCTAAACCGTAAGAGATGGACAAAAACTTACCACACATAAATATAGAGCACCTTAAAACACACAATGTGTTATATACATTTTTTTCGTGGAGTTGATTGATTTTGAAATATTTCTTGTTTTTGATTTCAAATATAAAACTTATACTTTTCTCATACAGGACTTTGTGAACTCGTGTCCATACAAACAAAGGAACTTCAGTCGCAGAGCAACCAGCTTTTGACTATCACTTTAACCTATGGTACCCCCCTTATTTCGCTTCTACTAACAAGGAAGCAAGTAATAAGACTATTTCTGCTAATTTTTGCTCCATTAGATGAAGCAAATCGAATAATTTGTTGCAGTGATATAGAGAAAGTCATGTGAATGGAACACATAAGGTTTTTTCCAACATATGCTACACAGCTAAACAGAGCTTTTCCGTGGCAATAGCTTATGCTTTGTTTCCATGTCGGCGTTTGAAGTATTAAATGAAGAGTGATTCAGGACTATTCCCAAGAAATGTTGAATATACATTTTATTTACCATGTAAATATATTTAATATACAGCATTTTAATCAAAATCGTTCAAGCCATTTTTTTATGATGTCGAACATTTTGAAAAATATTTACATGCAGACGGTAAATTGGAGTGGAAGTATTTTCCTGAAAATCTTCGTGTTGCTTCGTAGAAAGATATTAACATAAATACCAAGTTTTCGTTTTGAGTTATGATCACAAATCACTCACACTTCTTCCAACCAAACAGGGCAAAGAATTTCATATAGACTTGCAAGAGCATGACTTTGGAGCCAGCATAAGCTGAATGACCTGTGTTGTAGGAGGAGGAGAAGAGGAAATTGTATAAATAACAATTTGAAAAGACAAAGGCGAAATGAAAAGGAACGCTGGAATATAAATATTGAGTTCCGAGATGTGGTGCAACACCTGTTTAAAGAGCTGAGAGCTATTCTTGTAACTTGTGTAGTTCACTGAAGTACTCGAGGGTGCCAATTAGGGGAAGCTGGTTCAACTTCACCGCGATGCTGTAAATTGTTTGCAAGACTTCCACGCAGGCAGTTAGCTTAGATCCCCTCACAAGATATTTTCGATTTGGCTGCACCGAAGTATCGAACGAAAAGTAACGGCTACTTAATAAAGGTTTTAATAAGTCCTGTTTTGGGAAAGTTATATTAAAAGAATAAGGAGAGCATTTATGTGGCGGTTAATCACTCAAACCACTCAACTGACTTGATAATTTCTCAACTCCTGAATAAACTAATAAAAGGTATATTATAGTCTGTATTACATAAAATTTATGGCATTTAGGTTAAATTTACAATTATTTATAAAATCATGTTCTTCTACACAAAGGTTTACTTACCGCTTAGGGACTACATCCGCAGGTTCCCTGGCTTGTTTCACCTATTCCATCCCTATCTCTACCTTCTCTCCTGTTCTCTCCATCTATGTTTTTGTATCCACTTTGCTGCACTTTTTTCAAATATTGCCTTATTTCTTTAATTCTTCTCCTTCCTTTGACGTTCAACATTGTCATTCTATCATCTCTGCTAGCTTTGATGATTACGCTTTAATTAGATGGGTCACATCGGACGATGACTGAACGAAATGATTTGTATGATGTTCTATGGACGCGGGGTCCCTAGAGGTTAGGGTACCGGATTCCTCCCCCCCCCCCAGGAAGATGGCGAAAGTTATGTATTTGCATATGTACTTTGATGTTGATTATTTAGCAACTGAGAAAACAGAAGACATCCGGCTATCCTTATAATGGTATAATTATATATTTTAATAACTTTAATTAAGATAATGCATTACCTCTTGTCAAGCAAGAATCACTTTATTGTGTTGAATTGATATAGCTTTCGACACTATATTATACTCATTTAATTTCTTAAGAAAAGTCATTGATGCTGTATAAACAAATATCCAATAATAATGTGTTATTGCAGTTGTTAAATTTAACAACTTAAACTGTTTAATATGTAATTTAATTCTCAATTCACTAAAACTTGCTTAAGTTGTAAAAGTTCCACATAAGTTTGATCTGAAGTAATTTTTGATCTGTTAGATGTACAGAATTGTTTACCTGGTAGCTGCTTATGTTCTGTAAATGAATGAAGTATTGAAACATTTACACTGTGAATATGGTTAACTTTTGATCAAAGGTTTGTGCGGGTACTTTGGATGTGTGATTTGTAGTATAAGGTGTTTTTATGCTGGTATCACTACCCAGTACTTGTGAGTTAATATAACTGTGATACACTATATCTGCCACATCTAAATTAACACAGTATCTCAATTTTCTGGTTACAAATAGTCCTTTGAATATATTCTATATTTATGCTAAAAAATTATGATGAAGTACTGGAAAGTTCAGAGCAATTATAAAGAATATCTCGTAGATTGTTAATGCCACAACGAAATTTAATTGATGCCAAGTGTGTGCTTTATATTTTTCATATTTATTTATATCTTATGATTTACAGTGGTATTTAAACTATTTTAGAATTGTGATAGTTGCTTTGAAGACCAAGGGAGGGAAACCTTCTACGGCAACAACGAGCAATCCCCCTTTACTTCTTATCTTGTAACTAATTGGAGTTTTGTAGTGGAACCTAGAAGAGCGTGGTCATCAGCTTCGCCGTAGACACCACCCTTCCCTTGGCCTTCTAAGTAAACTCAGAATCCTAAAGTCATTATAATTCTATTGTACAGGTTATAAAAAATTCAGAGTAACAAGCTGTTTACAGAAAATTCAAAATATACATTTTATAAGTCATCCAAATATCATAAACAAATGCTACTTAAATCAAAATCATTAGAGCCAGTTTTGAAAACACCAAATAAAGTGAAGCATTTCCAACATAAAGGATCATTTGCAGTGTAAATTTTTCTTGAGAGGTTCGTGTACATTTTTGGAAGATTTGAGTTACCAAGTTAAATATTTATTCCAAATTTGGTTGTTGATTTAACCATTTCTCTCCCTGTCTACCTCGTCTTATTACACATAGACTCGAATCCACACATATACACGAAAGTTTTCTAAAATTACGGTTTGCTTTATTTTGAGAACATCGGAACATGTACCTGATGGAATAGCATTAATAAATATTTGGTTAGAATGTAATAGGTATTTCTTCTACGTAATTTAGCATTATTAAAACGCTATTTAAAAATGGTACGCGAGTAATCCTGCGTTATTTACCATGAATTTTAAAGTTTAACTTTGTCATATCGGACGATGATTCGACGAAGTGTCTGAAAGATGGTCAAATGAGTCCGTCCATAGAACATGAGCTACCCGATGTTTCTCTTCTCAAATTGATATGCCGGTCGCCATGACCACGCTCGCCAAAGCGTCTCGCTTTGGTGCTTCGTGGGCAGGGGATCATGTGTTCGAGTCCCGCCTTGGGCATGGGTGTTATATGTTTGTGCAATGTGTATATTAAATTTAGGGGTGAAAAATGTAAAGAGGGGTATACAGCACACACAAAAAAAAAAATATCCAAGGAGTTCCCCCATTCGAACTAAGGACCACTTGAATGTGAAGCATACACGCTACCCTCATAGCATAGCTGTAGCACTTGGGTTTTATAGACACCCTCATCCGTACTCCATTGCTTCTTCTTTACGTTTTCCTTTCCTTTTCTTTTTTCTGCGATTTTAAGTATATATTGATTCATTATTCAATAAATTGGTGACCGTTGAAAATAGACGCTTTAGGTAGTACGTATTAACCCCTCTTTACCCTGATATATTTAATTAACTACGCTATAATGAAGATATCGCCTTAATGAATATGAAGTTAACAAGAAACTTGCTAATTAGAAGTGTAGAGGATTTATTGCGCAGGTAAGGCTTTCCTGACAGGAAGAATTTCCTAATAGGCTGATAAAGATGATAAATTGCAGCGTGTATAATGTTGCGAAATCGTTAAAATTTTAATATTACATCGAAGGTTAAAGAGACCAACAATATATCCGAGGTTCAAAAAAAGTTTCTATTCAGCCAGAATAGAATAAACTTTTCCCACCCAGGGAAAGTTTATCTCATTTTTTATTTTACTCCTGGCCAAGGAAAGAGAGTGGAATTTCATTTCAATCGCATAGCGACACCTTTTAAAATATTTGACTATCGCTTTAGCCTGGTGTGCTCCCTTATTTTCCTTCTACTTCTAGGAAGCAAGTAATAAAGATATTGTTACTAAGGTTTATCTCAATTAGTACGATGTAGATAAAAGAATAGTCTTATGTAAGAGTACTGTTTTATTATTCAGAAACAGATAGAAACAAGAATTATAGATATACAAATTTATTGAAAAAAACAATAAAACCTATACATAAATGGTGATTAAACATTTAGAAGAAAATTATGATCCTAAACAAACAAAATACATAATTGAAGAATAAATCTAAAAACGTTTTTCATTCCAAATACATTATTATATCATTATCGAGGTAAATAATGTGAATGGAACACATCAGATTTTTCGAAACATGGAATTCAAAAATATTTCAGTGTTGCCCTCGTAGAGATTAAATAAGTATAGTTGTCATCTAAACCTCGCACTGGTATGGAATCAGCAGCTCGTAGACAGCACTGACGATCAGCTGCAGTGTGGAATATTGTCTGTGTCTAGGAAACCGAGATGAGGGGACGTTTATTTGACTAGCTAATCTATTCGGCTCATGAACACAAAAGATATGGCTTGTGTGAGCAAAACTTAACGCCAAGTGAGCTAGTCGCCTTCAAATAATTACACGCGGTTTGGCGCTAATCCGAGAAAGCTTCGAGTAATTTAGCGAAGCAGTGCTCCAGACCACCCAATGTCTTCTGCTCCAAATTATCCTCCCGTAAAACTACCGCTTGCTAGAAAATAATACATAACAAACGAGTGTGGAGAACTCGCCCATTTATATTCGCTGTAACAATAAAGTAACTTTATCCTCGTCCAAATTATAAAACTGTAACCGAAGTTTGTGTGCTAATTTTAGATTTTTACTTTCTCCTCTCTGTAGATATAGAAAATATTGTATTTCACTCAAGAATTCTATGCTGAATAATATATTTTTGAGCTCCCTGAACCCTTGAACGTTTTATAAATTTTCCTTGTGTGTGTCTGGCGGTGAACAGTATTACTCAAAAACGAAACGATGAGTAAATAAGAGAAATTGGTGTTGTAGTTCAACATCTTCCAAAGATACGACACCAAGAATTTTAAGACAATTCCCCCATCCAATAACAAACCTAATTTTGCATGCAAATGTTTTCAAAAGCTAATTTTCCCATAAGTGGCTCTAACAATTTTATAAAACGCCATATAAAAAGATGTATTTGGAAAACAAAACGATATCTTAAGTTTTCTGGAAACAACCTGTTAAGTTCATAGAACAGGCCAAACATAAGATATAAACAAAAACTTATCAAAATGTATATAACCTTAAAAACACATTTTATTTAACTTTTTTTTTCTTTGTACTAGCCATATACGAGTTAAGCGTAATAATTGGTTTAAATGTTTCAGTACTTTGTTGATTTGTGTACAGTGTTGCCTTTATTCAGTATTTTCTTGAGATATCATGGAAAAGGTTTGCAATTTCTGGCACGTATAGAGAGAGACATTTGACTCGTTTTGCTTTCGGTATCCCCCTTATACTTGCAACAAAGTGTGTAGTGAAACTATTTTTGTAAAGTGTTATTTTGCTTAATATGAAGTAGGTAAAAGGAAAGCTTTCGTAGGAATTGGATAGGTAGAGTGAGACTGAAAAATTCAGTGCCATAGCCGGGATATGAACCACGCATCTCGCGTTCTCTAGCCGGTTGTTCTACTACTGAGCTACCATGGCAACATACCGGCACGACATTAAATTTCTCAACTGACTCGCATGTTTCCCGGTAAACCACATGGTTTAATGTTCCGGCATGTTGCCATGGTACCTTCAGTGGTAGAGTAACCGGCTAGAGACTGGGTTCAAATGACATTGAATTTTTCAGTCTGACTACCTATCCAAATCCTGTCCTATACACGGCTTGTGTAAAAAACATTAAATCAATTCGTAGGAATTGTTTGTAGAAACTGTATGAAAATAAATGATAGAGGGTAGTGTAAATCATGTGAATTAAACAGAGTTGTTAATAATATTTGATTATATCACATTACCTTGGGATACCTTGAAATGGAAATCAGCTTTTTCTTAATTTTTGTTGATATTTGTGTAGGTGTTTTACACATGCATACAAAAATGGTTGGACTGATTGTCATGAAATTTAACATAGCTCCTACTTAGAAAATAGTCTAACGACACCTTAACAATTCTTTCCTTGTTTATTGTTCAGCTCTTTGAAATATGTCCTGAGGCAAAACTTAATAGGCACAATGTTTTTCTTTACTGACAGATTGTGTTACAAAATCGATAAGATGAATATTTAAGAAGTTATAACAATGATATGGTTTCATATATGTAAACCCAATACGAGAAAATTTGCAGTTTCTATTACACAAAAGACACAAGGAACAGGCATGCGTTTATTTATATAAGTAGCCCAGAAAAATGCTATTTTATTTCCAGTTTTCAAAATAGCATAGTACGTTCAAATTGCATATGGAGGGGGGTGAGAGCAATGGATGAAAAAGATAAAGGAAAAGAGAGGGAGAAAAGGGAAGCAATAGAGAGTAGAAAGAAAGGGGAGGAATGGTAAAACGGAGATGGAATAAGGGAAGGAGGGAGAGGCATTCCAAAAGTTAGAGATTGAAAGAGAAGGTTTTCCGCACTTAAAATAATGTCAGCAATTCCATAAAGCAAATAAGATGTGATAACGTGTATAACCTATCTGAATAATAAAATTGTATTTTAAAACCTTATTTCCAGGAGAGAGAGAGAGAGAGAGAGAGAGAGGGAGCGTTCCCGCTTTTGTCTTCACATTGGGATACAAGTTTTCTTCCCTGATTTCATACTGCCAGAGTTTGTTTCTGGTCACCAAGTTTTGGTATATACTTCCTATCATTTTATATTATTATAGAAAATGATTTCGAATGCCCTAGAGAATATGAAGAAACGTTGAGCATTAATTCTGCAATTGTACCCGGTATAGTACAGAGCAATATTGCTGAAAAGCCATGTAAACAATTTCAATGTAATTCTATTTTATATTACGTGGCTTTAACAACTCGGTCATATCGCAACGGAATTGCTCGATAAACTACTTGCCTCGTTTACTGGATGGGGGTGGACAGTAGCCTCTTGAGACTTGTCCCCGTTCTACGTATCCTTCGCTTAGCACCAAGCAGTATCTGTAAGTGGGCCGTGCAGTCTAGCTGCACTACCACTATAGTCAGATTGTGCCATCTGTAGGTAGATAGCAGAGTACAATTAGCCTTCTAATGTCTCTTGTCCTCACATCATTGTTACACTTAGCTCCACGACAGGCAGATAGAGTTAGGGAAGCCGCCCAGTCTACTGCATATACTATCTGTGAAGAGATGGCAGCGCGGTCGCAATTACCAGCTATTTTCAATTTTGCTATTGTTTAGACTGAATCGTGGTGTTAAATATCCAATCCGGTATTTACCTTGACGACTGAGGGAAACCTGAAAAAACTTCAACCAGCTTGATTGGCGCAAGGGATTTGGACTCTGGAATGCTGGCCACAAACGTTACCGCTCGGTAATATAGATTTTATAAAACCAATCATGCTCACTTCACGCACAGCACTCCATTCCGACCACAATCCTGAGTTGGCAGAAGTCAACACAAAGGTTGCCAGCCACATTGATAAGGACGGTTCATAACGTAACCATCCGAACCCCCATTCCCAAACCAGAAGTCCTCCCTTTAGACCTGGAGCTCCTCATCCGCCGTTCCTGGGCAACTCGCAGACAATTCCAGCGAAAGACAATCGAGATCTTCTACGGCGTCTCCGTCGAGAGGTCGGTGTCCAACTACGCGAGCACTGAGTGCAAGCGTGGGAGGCCACAATGGCTATGAGAGATCTGCGACGTCTGGAGAATCGCCAAAAGCCTCCAACGGCAATGAAACCAGTACGACTCTCCGCTTCAAGGCAACCTTGACTTGTATACGAAGTACAAGCCAAAGTAAATGTTCTTGCGAACTACATAGAGAATAACTGCAGGCCGAGAGAGGTCCCCCAGGACGAAATCTTCACTGCTTGTGTTCATGAGGAAGTTGACCGCTACCTGCGGCTTCAGCCTGATGAAGCGGAAGATCCTCTCCCAATCATCCGCCCTAGCGCAGTCCAAGGCGTCTCAACACCAAAAAGGCTTAAGGGCAGGACGGACTGACACCCGCCTTGCTAAGCAACCTTCCCTTCAGAGCAATGCACTTCCTCTTCAAGAGGTTAGTACTCCACCGCTTGTCGCCACAGCTGGCTGACGTTTAAGCCATCCCACTCCATCAGTTTTGATTTCGTCCTTGACCACCCAACAACTGCTGCGGGTAGTGGAGTCCGCCACCCTGGGGTCCCTGGACGGGTCCTTCACCCCAGCGGTGTCTTTGGACGTCGATAAGGCCTTCTCAACCTCCTGGCATGAGGGATCAACTTATCCAGATTGGCCTACACAGAACACACATGCACATCATACACAGCTTCCCACACCAACGCAGCTTCCTAGTAGTAGCGGTTGCGGGGCAAACATCAACACAAAAACCCCTACGAGGCGGAGTCCCCGAAGGCACTGTCTTATCACCCACCTTGTTTAACCTCTTTATGGCAGAATTCCCTACTGTGGAGGAACTTATGCAGAGCCTTCAACCCAATACAGAGACTGTCCAGGACTGGTGCAGACAGTAGTGGATGCCCATTAACCCGGGCAAAAGGCATACTGTTCTGTTTACCAGAAAAAAACCCTCCCCCCAGCCCAGATACCCAACTTCTCCTGCCAATCCATCAGACACCTAGGCTTCACTCTTGACAAGGACCTTCCTTACTTTTCGTGAACGGAAGCATCGGACAGAGCGATAGGCCGCCCTTTACCCTGTTATGGCCTCCCAAATGCCGATCCAATTTAAAGTTACGTCTTTTCAAGGCGCACATAGTCCCTCTAAAGCTCTGCGCCTGCAAAGTGTGGGGTATGGCAGCAGACTCCAGGCTTGTCTAGTTACAGCGGATTCAGAATAGAGGACTCCGGTCAATCTATTGTGTATGTCGACGTTTCCCAGTGAGGCTACTACATGAAGCTTCGGCCCTCCCATACGTGGAGGATGTAATTAGGTGCCGAGCTCAGAAATTCTACGCAAATTGGGCGAACATGAGAACGCGCTGCTCAGAACGCTGGGGGAGTACTTGTCTACTAAACGCCGATACAGGCAGTATCAGGTTCCGCGCATGACTTGCACACACCCCCGGTAACAAAGGCTTCAAACGAGCCAACAGCAAATTAGCTCAACAAAGTAGTTCCCCCTCACAACCTTGAGAGTGGCCAATCAAAATTCTCCAGCATAAACAAATGTAATCAAAATAACACCAGTGCAACAGAGGAAAAGGGTGCTGCTCCTGAAATTGCAGTTCGAGGAGCCTATCTAGCGCTTCCTCCTTAGCATCATCACCCAAAATCTAACAAAATCACCAAACCTAAACCATCTTTCATTCATGTGGTTAAGCCCTTACCAGGGTAGATACTAGAAACTTCACCTAGGCTCGCCACGAGTCTACCTGATCCCGGACGGACGGACGGACGTATATTTTTATTACAAGCTGTTTTCACATGTATTTCGTAAAATATATTCACCACATCCATCGAGCATTGTAAAATGTACTTAACTACTGATATTGTTTAGATCCTCTTTACATTATCAAACTACAACCCCAATATACATTTTGTAAAATATCGTTTAATCTGTGGAATGAAAAAAAATCTGACGTGTTACATTAACATCACTTTTTCTACCATTTGTGCAAACTACTCTTGCAAAAGAGATTCTTTTACCTGTATCACGTTAATCGAGATAGGCATTAGCAGAAATGAATTTACTATTTGATTCCTTGTAAGCAGCAGGGAAATGTGACTAAAGCGATTGTGATATATTTTAAAAGCCGGCCGCTATATGAGCAATTGAAGTTGGGTTCGCTTTGCAAGGCCAGCAGTGATGAAACTGGCATCTTCATTTGTGGTAGTGACAAATTGGAAATTGTATATTCGTATAAATATCTAGGATTAACGCTGCAAGTAACAGTTTACCTACTAAACACATAGAAGAAAGATGCTCAACAGCGACCAAGGCTGTTCGATATAAAGAGGCTTCAAAAACTCTCCCTGTGCACAGCTCTTCGTCTCTTCTACATCAAGATGGTGTCAATTGCAAGATATGCGCTAAATAGGATATGGGTCCATCTGACTACTGCTAACTTCAGGAGACAGGAATCAGTGAAAGTGTCCTATCTAAAGAAAGCACTGCATTTATCAAGAGCAACAGTATATCTAATGTCGGGCTTCTTTGTAAGAGAGTTAATGCTGAACAATGGCCTGCCAATGAGGCCCACATCAGACACAGGGAAGTCAAAGCAGCAGACGTAGATCCAGAGTTCTTCCTAACCTCAGTCATGACATCAGAAGAATGGAAGGAGACAAACTGTCTTCACTAGAATATTGGCCCCCGGATTTCATCATAAAGTTTGTGCGGCTTCAGAGCAGTGTATCTGCACACTGTGTGCACACAGCTGTCGGCAGCATCATCTGCTCACATGCGAAGCAAGGACAAAATCACTAACGTTTTATGCTAAAGAGGAAAATCTCTGACACACATTATATCTGTAACTATGTACACATTTTGTTCAATAAATACTATTATTAAAAGGAGATGTAAGGAAAGGTAACCCCGTTAAACTTGAAACCAGTACAAAAAATATCTTGGAAATGGTAAACTATACAACAAAAACGTATATGGCATAGATTGTGTTTTAATGACATCTACATTTTTTTTATGCAGTAAGTTTTTTTTCTATTTCTTTCAGTTTACAAGTTATACAAAGTTCAGCAAAACTAATCCAGAACGAATATTTCTTCAGAAGCTATTCCCAGAAAATTAAGATACACATTTTGTTTGTGTTGTAAATATCTATAAAACTATACGCTATGTTAATCAAAACCGTTGGAACCATTTCTGATAAAAAAAAAACAACATTTTCAAAAAATTGTCCATGTAAACGGTAGTTTGGGGTGGGAGGATTTCCTTTCTTCGTGTCGCATCCTTGGAAGATAATAAACTTAAATACCAAATGTCCACAGACACACACAGACCTTTTTCTTCTAATATATATATATATATATATATATATATATATATATATATATATTTGGACTCAGGGCCTCATAACATACTCGTATTTTCGGTGAAATCTCGTAATCGAATTTTTGAGTGGAATACAATAATTTCTCTATATACGTACATAGTAGCATGTTAAGTAACAAAGTTTGTAAACGTATATTCCGATTAAATTCACATAAAATTTGAATAGGTTAACTTAAGGAGTAATTTTAACATTTCTTAGCTTTTATTATTCATTTATGAAAACAAGTCAGTACAAACTTAGAGAACTTCATGTAATATTAAACTTATGTTTTAATGATATATTTGGGCTTTAACCGTGTATATTATATAGATAATTATAGGCGTCTCACATTCGAGACCGATGCACTGCTTCAGGTTCCCTACTCCTTATCATAGTGTGTGCGTATGCAGCCCGTTAGGCATAAGGGAACTCGTTTATACACTGTAGTGTAGCAGTCCACTTTTGTAATCGGTCCCTAAGATTACAAAGTTATTACTAAATATATATATATATATATATATATATATATATATAAAATATCCTTCATTGTAGCCTAAGTATTTGGCGAAATATTGCAATTGTCTAATATTGATGTAACGCTGTTGTTGCTTCTTTTTCCCAATGTGAGGATATTTCTTTACTATGAAACTAAACATTGAGAGCGAGTTGGTAAACGACATGCGAAAATAATCTTGTAATTGTGGAGCTCTGAAATGTATTCTAAAGCAATATTTCATTTAGATGCGAGCTCCAAACATATATTTAATTCCGTAATCACTGATAAACTAAACATCTTGTATATTCCCAGTATCTCTTCGTTGGAAGTTTTGGTCCAAGTTTTCGTGATCCTAGGATCAAAGTTTCACAAGTTCTCCTAATACTCTTTGGCGTTCGTAACTTTGGGAATACTCCTTCCAATCTTCAAAAGTGAACGACATTTTGAAGCAAAATCTGACTTAATCCATTAGGAGTAAATAGGATGAAACCTCTTAAAGCATAGCAATAAAATAAACATGTAATACATATTGGAAGCTCTGAATTACCAAAGTTAACATTTTTACTCACTGCCATTGAAGGATAGATTTGGTATATTTTCAGTTTTAGCCTGAGCTGCTCACGTTGTCTCTTTGACTTAATTGGATACTACCTTATATTAGTTTTGAGCTTGCATTTACACTGAATGCTTACAATTGAAGGAATTGTACATATTTGTTTCCAAATTGTGCGGTTAAAAGTGAGGAAAACAGACCATACTGCCTGTATGTTACACTGAAAGCTTCAATAAATATACTATTTCAAAAAGTACTACTAATGACTACTAGTTATAGATTACAAACTATTGTGACTCATGCAAATATTGCATTTAATTCAATTGATAAATATGAATTAGTTTATCAATATATAGGGCTATTCAAAAAGAAGGAAAAGATTTTAAACATTTATTTCTTCCAAACCCCATAAGACAGAAACACAATTCCAACGTTTCTGGAAAGAGAAAACCTCTTTTTTCAATTTTTTATGCCTTGCGTATGAGCACTATGTGTTGCACGGCAAATATCAAAACAGTAGCTCACTTCTTGTCACACACGAAGTGGCTGGTGTTTAGTTATCGAATTCAGCTTCAAAAATTCGATTTTTACAGACTTTCAAGAGTATCAGGCACAGTGGTGATAAAAACACGGTCTTTTATATAATCACAAGGAGTAAGTCTGGAGACCTGGGAGGCCATCGGCGATGAAGTTGATCTTCTGCTCCTCCTCATGCAATCCAATGTCCAGGAATAGTGCCATTGAGTAACGTCGGACGTGCTCAATAAAATGAGGCGGGACGTCCTCATGAATGAAAATGAAGTCATCTGATTCATCACAAAGTTGAGGAAATAACCAGATTTGAAGATTTCTTCATAGGTTAGTCCTGTCACACTTTTCTCCACGAAGAAAAAAGGGCCAAAACTCTGTTTACAGATATGGTACATCTTTGGTGAATCTCTTTCATGTTTAATAACTGACATAGAATTTTCATTTACCCAAATTCTAACGTTTTGCCGACTTTAGTAGAACGATGAAAAGTGGATTCATCGGGAAACATAAATTGGTGAGAAAAATTGCTTCCACATCATCTAACATGCGAATGCAAAATTCGTAACTTTTGTGGTGGTCGTCAGGATGCAACGCTTGCAATAACTGCAGTTTGTACGGCTTCAGGTTCAGATGGTGTTTCAGAACTCGCCATACTGTTGGTTGAGGAACGTTTAGTTCCTTGCTTGCTCGTGCTGTGGATATGTTTGGGCTCCTTTCGTAAACTGTAAGAATAGGACATTTTCATTCGATGTGCGGCGACATTTCATACTTTTTCCGTTTACAGATGCAACGATCTTCTACGAATTTCGATACCACTGGTAAATCTGCTTATGCTGAGGCGGTTGTTTTCTTAAAGCACGTTCAACTCCACGTTGGACTCTAGTTTTTTCTAATTGGGTACACAAAACTATTTTCCTGTTGTGTCGTCATTTTAATATAGACAATAAAAAATGACAAGCAACAGCGCCAATGCGCCGTGCATGACAAGCAACAGCACCAATGTGGACGCGATTAGAACCTCTACCTGGACTGTTCAAAGTATGAACTTTTGTCTGTCCAGGAACGTTGGAATTAAGGTTCTACCTTTTGTAATTTGCAAGAAATAAATATTTGAAATCTGTTCCCTCTTTTTGAATAACCCTGTATAAGGAAGTTGAATGCTATGCCAAATAAAAAAATCATATGTGTTATATTTACTTAACTTTATCTTACCCACTCTTCTAAAACTATTGTCAAAAAAATTGTTTCTTCGTTCTGATCGAGATAAAACTTTGCGGAAATTATTTTAATATACAATTCGTTGTAGGCGAAGTAGACTTGACGGGCAGTATGGCTGAGTTCTCTAACTTATTTAATTTTAAAGCTATTTATTGGTATATTGACACACTTTAATAAGAGGAAAATAAACCTGCAAAAGCTGAAAGCTGTAGCTCCCAAAGTGTCTCAGATAAGAAAGTTAAGCATTTTAATTAGCGAAAAAAATGTCAATTTTCAAAAACAAGCTTGCCTATTCGCATTCGTCAGAGGAGCTTGATAGGTACATTAGTACAGTGAAATTAACATGTGAGGATATTATTTAAGCTGAATCTAATGCTGTGGACAAATATTTTTGTTTTAAAATGTTGATATTGCAATTTTCCTTGTTTTTCATTATGAATTAATTTTTTGAGCAATTGAATAAAGAAATAATAAAATCCACACTGGAACTACGCCTTGCTGGCCCGCAATTCCGCGCGAATCTTACAGGTTTGCTTTAGAAAGCTTATAGTTGTTTCTTGCACATATTTGGTCGGCTTCCTTTAAGTAGACTGTCGCAGGGTCCGTAAATTTAAAACTGAAGCACGGCCCCAGTACTTCAAAGCCTTGAAATGCGGTGACTGGGTTGCAATAAGACAGGTGCTAGAATGTTCACTTTTTCTGGAAATTTCCTTTGACGTGATCGACAGGTGAGCTCACAGCGTGCAACAGAGAGAGAGAGAGAGAGAGAGAGAGAGAGAGAGAGAGAGAGAGAGAGAGCAGTCAAGTATCTACGCGTTAAATTCATATTAAGTAATGAAAAGTAATTTTGTTACAATGCTTATTTTACTCAGAGCACTTGAGCTTAAGTATATAAATATGTAAACTAAAATAAAACGCAAGGAATACATTTCATACGCAAAAAAAAAAAAAAAAAATGGAAAGAAATGTAAAAATGAGGAAAAGTCACACACAGAAACGAGATGTGGAGTTCAAAGTTAACGCATGGGCGATTGAAACATGTTGCTGGGGGATTAAAAATGGCGAAATGGGGAAAAATGTGCGGCCTAAATTGTTCATAGGTGTGCATATCAATTTTTAGGATATAATTAAAAAATCGACGATTTTATTATTTTCAACCAAAAACTCAGTCCCAGTGTCCTGTAAAGGATAGTCAAATCTTTTGTAAGCAGATTTCTGTGTAAAAGGCATTGAGATTTTTATCTCTTTGCAGAATCACGAGAAAAAAGTCTAATGTGATAGGTTCACATGAGTTTATGTCGTTTATTGGTGGATATACAAACATTTTTTTCGAAAACTTAATCTTATATCTACTTCATTTTAATCTAGAAATAATAAAGAAATAACTACAATACACATTTCATTATAGATAACAAAGGGAAAGTTGTTTAAGAAGTAAACGCAATATACCTGCTGTCCTTAAAATTCCATATTGTTTCTATGCAATTTCGTGAAGCAAGTGAAACTTTACAGGACTTTAAAAGAATTACAGAAATGTTGAATGCGGAGAACAATTCTATGAAACTTAGTCACTAAACTTCATGAAGAGTTTAAACTTATTGGAAACAAAAAGTTAATAATGGATTACAGATTTATTGTCATCTCCATCTCTTCAATTTAGCAATATCTATACTTTTATCTACAATTAATAACACATTTTCTTAATAATTTTCAAAAAAATGAATAACAAATATCTCGGAAATGAGTTAAAAGGTATTTGGAATGAATTATGTGTTTTGAAGAGGTATACATTTTTTTGTGTTGTAAGCTCTCGTCTGTGGCTTAAGTTTGAAGTTGGGCGATGTTACATTGTTTAGCATTTGTTTGGCAGCAATCACAAACGAATGCTCTCAGCGAATTTGTAAACATGAATAAAACTGGTCACCGTTATGTGATATAACACTTTCATTTGAAATATCTTTGTCCAACTAATATTAAATCTGAGCTAGATTCTTCTTTGGGGGTGTCTGCTCCTTCATTTATTACAATGAAATATTGGGTGGCACAATTTAAGCGCGTCTGTACGAGCTGCCAAGACGAACATCGCAGTGGTCGACCAAATGAGGTTATCACTCCAGAAACTGTAAAGAAAATCCACAACATGGTATAGGATCACCGTCGATTGATGCACGAGCTAACAGACATTGCAGGCATTTCCAAAAGGTCTGTACATCGCATACCGACTGAAAATTTGGATACGAGAAACTTTTGTGCTAAGTGGGTGCCGCCTTTGCTCACAATAGAACAAAATCAGCGTTGAGTGTTTGGCAATATTTCACTGCAATAAAGCTAAGTTTTTGCGACGATTCATAACATTGGATGAAACATAGACCCATCTCTTCACATCTAAGACGAAGGAACAATCAAAACAGTGGATTGGAAGGGAAGAATTGGCTCCAAAGAAGGCAAAAACAGTTCCATCTGCAAGCAAGGTCATGGCGTTAGTTTACTGGGAGGCAAGCGGAATAATTTTCATTGATTATCTCAAAAAAGGAAAAGTAATCAATGGCGAATATTATGTGAACTTGATTAGCGTTTGAGTGATGAAATTGAGCAAAAAACGACCGTATTTAGCGTAAAAGAAAGTTTTGTTTTATGAAGACAATACACCAGTTCACATGCCCATTATCAATATGACCAAAATCAATGAGTTAAAGTTCGAATTGCTTCTTCATATTCTCCAGATTTAGCCCCCTCTGTTTATTTTCAGTTTCCCAACTTGAAGAAGTGGCTTGGTGGTAGAAGATTTGCCAACAATGAAAAGGTGGAGTCTGCAGCAGATGGCTATTTTACTGACCTCAACAGTTCTCATTAACAGGGTATCGAAGCTATTGAACATCGCTGGGAAAAGTGTATCGAGCTGAAAGGAGACTATGTAGAGAAATAAAAATGTTTTTCCCCCAAACTTTTGTGTTTTCTCTGTTAAGTCGGGTCTTCTGAGACAGCCCTCGTGCCTACCTTATTTACTTGCTTACTCCATAGCGTTACAGCCCTCCAAGGGCTAGAACTTCCCTCGCTATCAAAGCCCTATCTTCCCTATCTTGCATTCTCCACCTCCATCCTCTAATGAAGTGTACTTCACCGGCTTTTCCTAGAAAATATATAATGTTGCATTTTATTTTTTACATAAATATCTTTAATATATGGTATATAACCAAAGTATTAAGTTCACTTCTCAGAAAATAAAAATGTCGTAAGAGTAAAGAGTAGTAAAGTATATTGAAAACATGTAAAAGGTAATTGAGATGGGGACATTTTTAATCTTTGTGTCCCATCTTTGGAAGATATTAAACATAAATACCCAGGTTAAGTATTTATTGGAACTTTCAGTTTTGGGACATGCTGTTCAACACACAGACACACAGGATCTTTTTCCAAACAATATATATATATATATATATTTTTTTTTTTCAGGGATCCTCAAATTTGTATTTTTGGTGAAATCTTAGCATCGACTCTTTTGATGAAATTTAAGTAGTACCTTCTCTACCTACTATGTTCATGGTACAGTAGTAATGAATAGGAATTTTAACATTTGAAAAAAATAAGGAGGTATTATAAAGTTTTTGACTATTTAGTCGTGTGTAAATGGTTAATTACAGAAAACAATTTATTTGATACAAATTGTGTATTTTAACGAGATATACAGTTTTGTGTATTTCTGAAAGTTTTTATTTATACGAAATCCCTCAAAGTATAAATTACTCGCCAGAAAAGTTAAGAGTTGCCTTAATTGTGTTTGATAAGATTGTGCATGTCTTAATATACTCTACCGGATTCATATTGGAGTGTATTAAATAAATTGTAACCGTTAAGTAAAGGACAACATATATTTGGCGATTATATCACCCAAGTATTAGGAAGAATTTATAGGAAAGAAGTTGAAATGATCCTCTAAGCCTCAAATGCTCTAATATCGTCGGGGTCGAAGAAAACAAGAGTTCAGTCAAGAGAGACTTGATAGAAAAGATTAAAGAGGGAATTGTTATAAGAAGAGGAAGAAATACCAATTCGGTCAATAACTCACCAAGCTGACCAGTGCTTATTGGTCAGCAACCCTTCTCTTTAGTTCATCACATGGTTTTGTTCAGATCGGTTCCTATAAGTCCTCAAATTTAGAAGGGATTAAAAGGTCTCCTTTCTGTTAATAACAAAATTATCATCTGACTACTAGCAGCTGCACCACGTGAAGGTGAGGGATCGCACATTAGTATTTTGAGAGGTCGTCGGTTCCTTTAAGCCTTCAATTATTCATTAAATATTAATAATAATATACAATTAATCATTACAAGGAATCAAAGGGTATCCTATCTGTTGTTAACAAAAGTCTTTCCGCAGCATAAATGAAGAAATGGAACGTGATCATCTTCTACATTGTCCGACTTTTACAAAAGTTTACAACCTCCCAGCTAAATATTGGGAGTGCAAGAAAACGAATGATTTCATTATCAAGCGTTTAACATTAGATGCCACCTAACCAACTGTACCATTTAAACAAAAACTTTATAGCCATTTGTGAGAATAACAAAATAACGAACTATACAATATAGGTAGTGGGTAGTTTCTATCTAAAATTATCCTTTTTGTTGAGTAAGCTCAAAGCGTTTTATTTCCTGTGAAATCTCGTTATTGATTGCTGTAATACTTTCTATACTTTTTATAAATAGCAAGTAGAGAAATAAACATATTTCAAATAATGCAGTGCACCCAAAACACATCCAAATTACACATGTCTAAATGGATCGTCATTTCTTGTGGAAGTTGGTTTTGAATTGCAAAAATGTGTACCTTTTATCAGAAATTATGTTATTTTTCTGTGTGTACAGGAAGATAAACTGCAAATAAAAGCGTTTTTATAGAATATCAACTATCACAATAAATGTACAAGGCACTCAACGGTTTGTTTCTTGTCTTCCTGAAACAAACCATAGACCATTTGATTTTGCTGAAGGGGAATCCAATTAAATTGATAAACCCAAATGTTTAGGTGTAATGTTCACAGGGGATACTAATCAAAATCGGTCTCACTCCGTATAGAATTCTGTATGAAACTTTTAAAAACGTGGATCCTACTGAATTCGAAAAATTAATACAAAAGAATTTTTGCACCTATTTCTACGCACAAATGATTGCGAGGTAGCGACATCATCATTCTTAAGCATAAAAAACAATCATATATAAATATATATATATAAAAGTGACTAAAATTAATTTTTAAATGTAATCCTCAATGAAATGCAGCTGATTGTTGGTAATGACAAGCCAGCAAGAGCTCTTCTGTTGCTCGAGTAAAATTTCGAGCCAATGGATGGCAGATTATTTTCCTACCCCAAAATGTGACAAAAATCTGAAGTTAAACACGTTGCATGTTTTCATTGGTAGAGGACCCTTAAAACAATGCTTCGTTGAATTTTGACACAACAATAAAGATAATATAATAAAATTATAGACTTAAAAAAACTGTTGTGTTCGTCTCTATGTTGCTGATGAAAGCTTTCATATAAATAGCGTAGGTGTATTTCAGTACCATACCCATTAATTCTTCGCCCCTTACCTCTAGAAGGCCGAATTATGTCGTTTTGATCTGGAGTTTTTCTACCTAACGTAGCGAAACTCATCCACAGAGGCGGTATCCGAACTACTCCTTCATATTACAACGATTATAATATCGTTTCTTAGTTTGTTTCTGTGTCTTTGGATTATATTTCAGGCTAATCACATAGAGTACTGATACTGGCAGTGAGGAGTCAAGGTCTGGTTACCTGAATGATAAACCTTGCGAAGGGAAAAACAATATTGAAATCTAGATGAATATGTCACATTTTATGTGTTAGTGCATGTACGTGTGATGGCTACACGGTTTTAATTGGCCTTTATTCACCTTTACTTTCTCTACACCTGTGGACAAAAAAGGTGTTGTCTGGATCGCCAAATTCGTCTAATCATAATCAAATACATAACGTAAGCGTCTTCAGTAACAAACTATCAATATTAACTAAAAATGTTAACGACACAAAACAAGATACAGTTTGTATTGAACGGCATTATGAAACCCCACCTCCCGTGTGTGTTAACTGTAGTGTTATGGTAAAACATAGGTTACTCCTGTGGTGAGGGTCTCAGGTTCCCTTCTTGCATGTTACAAATATTTTCCTCCCTTCTCTTAATGATGTTGAATCACCATAGAGTGGATATTTATTTTAAACATACTTATTTCATACAGGATATTCGGTACAGTTAATACGATAGTCATTATACTTCTTGAAGAGTTTATTCTGCTGAACAGCAAAAAAAGCATGTGGTGCGCAGAATGGTGCGCAAACTCACTGGGCACAAACATTTCTCTATCAATGAAAAAATGGAATTTCTAAAGTATGAAAAAGTAATAAAAGTATTGTTAGGAAAACCAATGTTTTGAAACATATTAAAAATACAGTTTTGGGTAAATTTGATCTTTTTGGGAGGTAAGAACTATTTTGTTTTGTTTGTTACTCGACACACCCTTCATAAACCGATCTAACACTAACCTCATAAACCGATCCAACGGGAAAAACCAACCCAACAACTGGAATAACCTGATATTCACAGACGACGTGACATTTTCTTTCACAGGTCGCGATACGGTGCGAATATTGGCTTCACAATATTCCAACATGGTCGAGTATCTGTATCCTGTTGGGGCTGGATATAAAGGGACAGTCTAGGTGTGCTGTGGCAGCTTGACGATACACTGAACGGTGTGCAGTACACGGTAATACTCGACAATATTTTGATTACCTCTGTGAGAATGAGATACCCTGATGGAATTGTTGAATTTATATAGGATAATCATGCTGACCCACATCTCGAAAGGTTTCAAATTGGTTTTTATAGGTAGCATATCAGAGTGGTAGAAATGTGAGAGCTGTATTTTACCTATAGATGGGCGAAGGAGAAAAGATGGCTTCTGGGCACAGATTCAAGAAGCCTGGGATCTTGTAGCTTTTCGTCCACATTACTGCAGGCATTTAATTTTGTCTATGCCCCGAAGATTGAGGGCAGTTATCCGGGCTGAGGGTTCATACAACCCGTATTAATTTTGGGTGGGGGTTAGTTTTAGAAGATAATAAGCTTATTACACTTTTTTTTTTTTTTTTAGCACATCTTTAAATGCTGAAGTTATATTAATGCAATATTAAGTTCTACATATGCAATCATAAAATTAACAAACATAAAAAATGACATGCAGCGCGAGATCCATTGTACAGTTCTTTCGTGTGCATTGTGAACACAGCAATTACAAAAATACTCGAAGCTCTTCGATCGACACACAGAATCTGGGGATTTTTTTGTGTAATTTTAACGCCCGTTTTTACTACTATGGCACCGCAGACAATGATACTGGTACATGGAACAAAGATGGAGAACCGGTAGAATAAGTTGACGTAAACCGGAGAAGTCGGATAAAGCTCGCCCTTGCACCGCTTTGTCCACCACAAATCCCAAAGTGGTTGCTTGGGATTGAACCCGGGTCACCTAGGTTGAGAGGCGAGTGGTCTAACCACTCGGCCATGGCGCGGCCAATTCTGGGACGATTCATTTTTTTGTGTCCACGGCTGTCCATAGTGTATAGAGAATGTATGTATGCCACCCAAAAATTCGATTCCGAGGTTTCACCGGAAATACATGTTTTGAGTCCTATGAACCCCAAAAAATGCATTTTTAGGAAAAGGTTAGTGTGTGTCTGTGTGTACGTGAGCATGCCTGTGGACAGCATAGCTCAGAGACGAAAAATCTGTTAAATACTAAACTTGGCATTTAAGTTTAATCTCTCCCAGGGATGCGACATGAAGAATTGTAAGAAATTCTCCCATACCAAACTACCCTTTACAAGGAAACATTTTCGAAAATTTTGATTTTCTAAAAATGATTATAATATCGTGTATTAAAGATATTTACACGAAAAATAAAAAGTATACTTAAATTTTCTCTGAATTTTTTTTTATTCTGGATGAATTTTGCATAACTGGTAAACAGTAAGAGATATACAGAAACTTACTACACAGAAAATGTAGCTGAAGTAAAAAGCGCACAATTTGTCATACGATTTCTATTGTTATTAAGGTATTGCATTCCACCCAAAAATTCGATATCGAGATTTCACCGGAAATATACGTTTTAGGGTCTCCTGTATCCAAAGAAAGCATTTTTGTGTGTATGTGTGTGTGCACGTGCGTGTATCGGTGTGTACGTGTATCTGTGAGCACGATAACCCAAAAACGAAAAGTCGGTAAAATACCAAACCTGGTATTTAAATTAACTATCCTCTACGGATGTGACACGACGATTTCGAGAAAAATCCCCCCACCCCAGACTACCCTTTACATGGAAAAAATATCGAAAAGTTTTATTTTCTCAGAAATGGCTGTAATTATTTTGATTAAAATACCGTATATTAAACATATTTATAATGCAAATAAAATGTATATTTTGAATTTTCTGAATAGCCCCTAAAGACCTCTTTATTCTGAATGAATTTTGCATAACTAGTAAACCATAACGGATAGACAAAAACTTACTACACAAAAAGTGTAGATCACGATAAACATACAATTTATGTCATATACGCATTTTTTCGTTGGATTGACCATTTCTGAGATATTCCTTGTTATTTGTTTCAAAATATTTACAGGGAAAGTTGTAAACTCCTGATCCTGCATAGAAATCAATTTTCAAAAGATTTGACTATCGTTTTAGTCTAGTGTATTCCCTTAGTTTCCTCTTACTTACAAGGAAGCAAGTAATTATGACAATTTCTGCCAATGTTTATCTGTACTATTAAAAAGTAGTTAGAAGAATATGCTTTTTAACAATAATTTGTTACAGCGATGTAGAGAAAGTCATGTGAATGTAACACATCAAATTTTTATAAAAAGTTCGTGTTTGTGTGCGTAGTGCTTTGCATAACTCTAAAACGAAAATACTAAACTTGATCTTCCTCAGAGACGACACGAAGATTTTCATCAACTCCCCTACCTCAAACTACCCTTTGCAAGGAACATTTGTCGAAAATTCAAATGTTCTTAAAATGGTCTAAGGGTTTTAATTAAAATATCATATATTAAAATATTTACATGTCAAATTAAATGCTTAGCTTAAATTTTCTGGTAAATAGTCTTTGAAATCCTCCTAATCATGGATTTCTTTTGCATTATTAGCAAACGGCAAGAGATAGACAAAAGCTTATTGCAGAAAAATGTAGGTATTATTACAATTTATGCCATATACTCTTATTTTTGGTGGAGTTAATCATTTCCAAGAAATTTCTTGTTATTGGATTCAATTTTAAGATAGATACTTTTCTCAAATGGACATTTTGTCATTTTTCTTTATTTTTACTTCTGGCTCATACAAAGAGAACCGACTTTCATTGACATGGCAGCCAAGATTTGTTCTTCGCTTTAACGACTGTATTTCCTTATTTCCCTTCTGTTTAGAAGGAAATATGTACTAAGACCATTTCTGCTAATGTTTATCTCAATTAACATGAATTAGATAGAAGAAATAGCTTTTGCCAGAATAGTTTTTTACAGAATAGGTGGAGTAGGTCATGTGAATGGAAAGTTTTTTCAATGCAAGATTTTTACAGTTGTTTTGCACTATTCACGTATCCAAGTAAATAACATAGCCGCAAGAAATTCAGGTGTGTTTCCGATTTACTTGAAGTTTGAAAGAACGGGGAATGTAAATGATTATGCGGAAGAAGGGGAACGTTCTATAGGAAGCAATATGTTATATATTTTATATTGGTCACTGGTAATATTCATAATTTTGACAGTATTTTCCTTCAGGTTCTTCAGCAATGCACACATAATTGTATGTTGAGTTTAGTTTCTATGGCAATTTACTATGAAAGGAATGAACTGTATAAATGGTCATTTTAGTTCAATATTTTGGTTATAGTTAATTATTAATGACAGCATAAGGTCCATTATATATTAATTTCATTAATATAGTGTTAGGTCTAAAATACATCAGCACTGAATATCACAGTGCAATATGTGCCTATGAATAGCCCCATTATAACATAAAAAGTCTTATGTATTCCATTCTCATAACTTTCTCTATTTTCTACTCACTCTTAGATTGATCCTCGCCAAAACAGATCCACGTGGCCAATGTACCGCGGCACAACACAGTAGTAGTGAGCGCAAGAATGTGATCCCATTCTAACAATCTAAATTACCAAGTGAATTTATTCTTTAATTGTATAATATTGAATACAAATACCTAAGAGTTAAATTGACACCGATTTGTATCGTTAAACAGAGATACAAGTCCCAATATGCTATTCATATGAGTCAGCTGATTTCCGCAATGCTGTTTATATACTAACGCCTGCTGATTGTGGCTGTTTAGAATCATTTAAGATGGTTACCGTGAGTTTCCTCATGCATCTTCATAGATTTACATAAAGCATAAGGCTGCTAAATATCGAAAACTTCCCATGAAAGAAGTGAAATTAAATCTGAGTTCACCTGTGTTTCGGCTACAAACATAAATAGTGCTCATAAAGAAAAGTCTTAAACGGGGAACTGGTAACCCCGAAAAAAAGCTTGTGAAATACGCGATGCAAGAATGTTACAATTTTGTAAGGAATACAATTTCGCGTATTGTACAATTTTTTTTCCATCCACAGTTGATAAAGTGCTACATATAACAAAAGAAGGAACGTTTAGGGAGAAGAATATTTTAAGGACACCGTTGTTAACAACCTTGGAGTGGAAAGCAGCAGCAGAAACTACTCAGGCAATTTGGGGCGAATAGAGCCGATAAATGTGTTATTGTATACATATTATTTATTGATTCACTCGTGTGTTTTAGAGTTAATTATTACGTGTGTGCCCATTTATTTTATTAATACTATCAATATTATCACCATTATACCTAGCAGAATATTTAAGTTGTCGGAATAAGGGCTGTATGTATTTTACATTACAATATGTCACGTGTATACACCATGTGGTCGTGAAAATGACATTTCTGGCACGAATGGTGGAAGGCTATATTATAATGGTGCACTGGTCGATTGTGCTTTGTTTTGGCGAGGATCAACTTAAGGCTGAATAGGCATTACCTGCTCTACAAACAATTTCTTAAAAAGCATCCTTCTTCTTTCTGTCACATGCAAATAGAGATAATGAACAGCAGAAAGGTATTATTATATCGTTCTTATAAGTAGAAGGAAAATAAGGAATACATTAGGTAAAAGCGATACTTAAGTTTTAAATCCTATCGCCATGCGATTGTCATTGAAATTTGCTTCTTTACATGCCCAGAGTAAAACAAAGGAAACATGGATGATTTCCTGTTTGAGAAAAGTATAAGCATTTTAAAATAACAACCTACTACAAGAAATACTTCGAAACGGTTAGCTCTACAATGTGAATGTAAAGGATATAAACTGCAGTTTTTGACGAGATTACAATTTTTGTGTGTAGTAAGTTTTGTCTTTTCCATACGATTTGCCAGTTATACTGAAGTCATCAATCATGATCAGGACTTCAGAGGCTCTTCTCAGGAATGCAATATCTACATTTTATTTGTCATGTAAATATCTTTAGTATAGGGTATTTTAATCAAAATCGTTAGAGCCATTTTTGAGAAAATAGCATTTTTCGAAATTTTTGCAAGTAAAGTGTAATTTGGGATGGAAGAGTTCTTGAAAATCTTCGTGTCACATCCTTGGGAGATACTAAACTTGAATACCAAATTTGGTATTTAATGTACTTTTCATTTTTTTAAGCTTTCTGTCCACAGACACACACATACACAGACAGACATACACGCACTGACCTTTTTGTAAAACGCTCTTTATGGATGCAGGGAGTCTCAAAACATATATTTCCAGTGAAATCATGGTTTTGATTTTTTTGGGTAGAATAATCCTAAAAAAGGAAGAAAGAAAAAGTGCATGTCTGTAAAGTTTGTGTTTTAACGAGATCTATATTTTTGTCTGTTATATTTACCAGTTATGCAAACGTTTTTCTGATTAAGCAGGCTTCAGAAGCTTTTTCCAAGAAAAACACTCAAATCATACATTTTAATTGAATCTTGCGGTATTTTAATCAAAGTAGAGACATTTTGAGAAATTAAAAATTTTCGAGAACAAAATTCTACAAAAAGGTTTATTTGGTGTGAAGAGATTTTCTTGAAAGTATTCGTGTTACATTCCTTGAAATATGCTGAATTGAAATCCCAAGTTTGTTATTTATCGGACGTTTTTGAGTTTTCACTGTTCACAGTATTCACAGATACACACTCACAGACCTTGTTCTGAATATAATTTTGATTTACGGGATTTCAAAATATATATTTCCCGTGAAATCTTGACTCGAATATCTACCTAGTATGTTTATTGTACGTGGTAGAAAAAGTAAAGATCACAGAGATTCCATCTGCTGTTTGCATCAAAAGCGAATGTGGTTGAGTATGTACCCTCGTATTTATTGACGATACAAATGAGAACGGCGTGCCATCAAATGCTTCTCCTGTGGCTGCAGTAGGAACTTGATTTCATGCGGCTGCAAACGTTCCATTCACTCAGCTTTGAATGTGTGCTTTTTGCATGCTTACAGAACGTATGTTACTATATATGGCAAGACGATAAAATTCACCCAGTTTCAAAATATCTCCATGAGGAATTGGTTATTATTCGATTGCATGTTATCTTCATATATTTCTCACCGTCAGATATAACAATATGATACTAAGGCAGACGTGAATCTAGAAATTCATACAAGGGAAAGGTGCATCGATAATAAAATAAGACTAAGACGTCACTAATAACAAGAATAAAGTTTGGCGTCTCTGCTAATAATTCAGAGGCAAGAACTAAAATCTTGTTGCGGCGAATTGACCAGATGTCTATCCTCTGTACTTTTTCTTATGCTCAACTGGCTTCATCATTTTCTCTGATCTGTGCGTCAGTGTTCAAGTAATAATAATAACAATAATAATAATAGTAATAATATAATAATAGCAATAATAATAATAATAATAATAATAAAGCGATGAGAATACTTAAAATAAGTTTTTAAATGTGAATAAAACATTGTAACACTTATAACCGATGTTGTAATTGCGTACCTACTCAAACTGTATTAATACAGATAAATTATCAATTCATATTTTCAAATAGTTAACCCATAAAAAAGAGAAAGTATTTACATAAAATGCATTCTTTAACAAAATTTACATGTTTTATTTAATAATACTTTCTCTATCTCTTATGATTTATCTATTATCAAAAGTCATTGAAGAGGCCTTCAGTGATATTTCCCAACGTATTTTAATCAAAATTGTTAAATACAGTTTTGATAAAATCAAAATATTCATAGGTTTTCATGCAAAGGCCAGTTGGGGCTGAGGGAATTTAAAATTTTCGAGTTACTTTGTTCACATACGCGCGCGCGGTTTCCTTGGAATCTCAAAACTGTTATTTTCGGAGAAAACCTGGTTTCCAATTTTCCCTTCGAATGGAATACTACTTCAACTTTCTGTAGGCAAATGCTAGAGAAAGTAAAAATAGTGTGTGTGTGTGTATTTTTTTTTAATATCAGAATTAAACTCGTGGGAACTGATTTTATAGAATTGGTGATACATTTAAGCTCGGGGATATTTAAAATCGAATTAATTTAGAAGTCGCAATTGTTCTCAAGAAGATTATTTTAATTTTGTAAATGGATATTAGTATATTAATTTCGAATGCAGTGACGAATACATGCTATAACTTTGAATGATTAATGTTCGTCTTCCGTGGTCTAGGGATACCGTCTAGTTCACGAGGTCACAGGTGGAAACCCGGCGGAGGATGATGGACAGTTTAAGGGTGTAAACATTCTTAGCATGGATTCTTTCGGAAGGGAATTGAAGCAGGTGGTACTGTGCCGTATGTTTGTGCCACGTAAGAGTATCTCAAGCCTGATAGTGACCTCTGAGGAAATCTTTCCACCTTTTCATGCCCAATACAAAAAGGTATACTAAAAACCATATTAGTAAGAGCGTCCATAAGTAAATATCACTTCCATTTTTGAATGCTCAACAACTGATGCAAATATGTACTTCTCAAACTTAATGTTGTAATACGTAGACATATCACTAAGTGGCCGCTCTTCAAATTGAGGTGCTATTCTGCACTTTCGTAGACATAAGGTTCCTCAATTCATTCCTTACTCTAACGGAAGAAATCTTAAGCCTTTTTTGAATTCAGATGATAACCATACACGATAAGTGATATAGTACATTCAGGATTAAAGCTCCTGGAAAATTGTTATATTTGTTTCGGGCTTTCACATTTGCATAAGGAGTGAGAGAAGTTACGTTCATCTGAAGGCTGCGCGAACTAGGAGTGCAGCAACAGCTATGACAGCTTCTCCAGATACAGTGGGGAAGGGTTACGAATATGAACAAAACCTGGATTTTAACTAAGACATTACTTGCTTTTATAGCAGTTCGTTCTGATCTAGGACTATAAATAATCACCCTCCCAAGCACAAGCCATATCTGGGCACGAGTTGGAAAGGTTGTCGAAATGAAAACTTAAGTGACATAGCCGGGATTTAAACCATGGATTTCTCAATGTCCGTCCATCACTTGATACCATGGCAATTAGCGGATAGGAGATTAAATTCTCATAGCTGATGTAATTGAAGTGCTAATTCTCCGAAATGTTAAAGGATACACAGGAGGAGATAGGTTTAGAAATAAAACTACGTATTACAGAAGCTATATACACACGTATGCTTAACACATACAAAAGGAAACAGACGGAACATTTAATGAGAACTGGTGTTGCCGGAAGTATTTCATTAAATTTCACCCGAGTCATTAAAAGAATCGCATTATTTCAGTTGAAGTCGCCCAACATTTGTATTAAAATATGCAATTTTCTTTACAATTTTATATATATATACAGGGTGTTAATGAACTACACCGAAATCATTTGCGAGATTGTTTTGCAAGTAATTTGAGATCGCCGATGCATGGTCCCCGGATAAACATAACCAACTACATAGCGTTAAACGTGTGGGTATCAGGTGCTGATAGGTCGGTGTTAAAGCAAATCAGGTTGAAAAAATGGCTTAGAATGTTTTAAAACTGCTGCCCGAGTATAGAAATATCGATTTTTAGCATTCAATAGTAGCGTTCGCAAGATTTAATGTCGCAAAAATCTGTAAAATCTCGAACTAATCACTTGACAGTGCGACACTGTACATTCATTAACTACGTTCTTGAGGTAGCCCACTCTGGAGGCGTTTTTTTCAACTGTTCTGGTGGCTTAATGCCTATTGCGGGAAGCTGCTCTCCCAAAGGTCACGAGTTCGTTTCCTGTCATAGAGTAAATGTTTTTTATTATTATTTTTTTTCATTCCAGACGAAGTGCCGCGATACGTGAACGAGACCCGAACTCGGAAACTATCTTTCACTTGAAAGCCAGTATCATAACTACGACGCTAGAGAAGTAAGCTGTAATATGTCCCTTCGTTTTTCGTGTTATGGTCTCGAATTGTTCATAAATTAGCCAGTGGTGTATTGGTACTTCAGAAACTTATAGCCGTTACCCATAAGTCTGCCACCTCAAATTACTTATTTAAGTAATCTACATATCCCGTGAAAATATTTAATTAATATCTGTGTATGTATATATAGCTTGGATTATTTTCAAAAGATTCTTATAACCAGTATCTATGTAAGTATAGCATAATCATAATGGATGGTATCACAATATTGCAATACTAGTGTGAGCTGCACTGATACAAATTCAGGAAAGAGTATAAAAAACGAGGCGTTTGCCCCGAGAATTATATTGAAATATTACCTGAAGTATTTATTTTATTAATTATTTCCCTTAGTCGAGGAAATGACGTGTTATTTATGAACGCTCTTTAACTACTGTGGTTCTCAGCGTCCCATTCCGAATTGGGCGTGAAACACCGCTTAATTTTGCTTAGATGCCTCTCTTTCAGGCTTGAGGTTCTTTTACGTGCCGTAAATGTACGACACGGGACCAGCGGCTTTACTACGCCCGAAAAAATCCAAGCCGGGTTTGAACCCGCGACCTTGGGTATATGAAGTTAGCATGGTAACCATTACACCACGGAGAGCGACTCCTTAGTCGAGGGCTGCCGTAAGATAAAGTATATACTTATTACCCATACAATCTTATTGAAAGAACGACAAATGTTACATTTTAGAAGCCGATTCTCCAATGTGTTGCTATGGGGATATAATTTTTATTCGTATGGTTTTACTACCCGCACTAACGCTTTTGATTATGATTAAATTTAATTGTTAAAATATCGATATAACCAAACCAACGCAATTTCCTTTGCTTTCATTGAAACGACATTGCAAGTGAGCATGCCAACTTACGATCCATAACAACAATACATTAAATAGATGTGCAAAATAAAAACAAAACAAAAAAATGGTAATTACTGCAGGCTTATAGTAAGATAAATAAATAAGCTTTACTCGCATTACAACTGGAGTGCCTAAAGAATATCTGCTTCGTTCTGTCCAATTTCCGCTCGTTGACAAGTTTCCGAATTGAAATTCAGCATTGCGGGGACGATACAAATGTGTGACAGCACTGGCGATTCTCGTCTATAGTCATTTTTATTCTATGAATAGAACTTGAAGCTTCAGGCCCATTCTATTTCTTAATTTTGTTTTGATCACTCGCGAAAATACCCTTTCAACTGTAACGTTACTCCAGTAGAAAGTCAGAAGCATCTGCCACTGATGTTTAAGTTATGCAATAGCAAATTTTTCTTTAAGTAATTCCAAAGGAAGTTCGGAGAATTTTGGACGTGTAATGGCTTCTGCATCTTTCGCAGAACCGATAAATTTACAGGAATGCGCATTTGAAGCTCCGTGGCTGCCCATTTTAGACATTTATGATATCTCTGCCTAATATTTGAGCCTGTTTGTCTCATATGTTTCCTTTTGGATCTTTGGTTTTAGTTAGACTGAAAACTCGAAACCAAAATCAACTTACTCAATAGGGAGGTAAATGGAAGTAAACTCCCAAGTTCACATCAAGTATGACAAATTGCTCTTGTAATATTCGCCTTAGAAACGAAGAGTAAATTCTTCTAGCTCAATTAAGATTCTAGTATGATCAGCTTCGACTCTTTGGAAAATCAAGTTCTTTCTCTCAAAATCATATAGTACTGATCTCAGAAAGGTAAGAAGCAATTCATTAGTTACATCACTGTACATGGAATGTAACTCCCTAGAAACGTACCTGTGAAAGCTATTATCAGCTAACTGAAAATGCAGTTACAAACACTCAAATTGATCTAAAATTCGTTTTATACACCTGCTTCTAGCCAGCCAACGAGTTCGACATAGGTATTAATTGAAAGGATTCTTCAGCATCAAAATTAATCTATAAAGTTCATTATATGACTTTCCTAAGAGATGATCTTTGAAACCAATTGTGTGTTTCTCCGAGCATATAGTCAAGATTTGATGGCATTTCTTCGCTTGCATGTGAGCAAGCACACAATGCAGAAATGACATATGCATTTGACAAGAATTAGATTTGGGTTATTTTCTTTCATCAACGTATACAATGATTTACTTTTCCGCAAAGATAAGATGCTCCACCTGTTGCAAGAGCTAAGCATTTAAATTGAGACTCAAAGTTCCAAAGTAGACATTTATATGCCTATAAAGATCCCCTACGGTTGCTATTTTCACCTGAAGAAGTCCCAAAAACCAATTTTATTATTCTTTTACCTATAATATCTACAGCATAAGCAAAGATGTTTGACGTATGCAACATCTGTAGATTCATCTACTATAAGTGAATATGAAGAACCTGATCTAAATCTTGAACCAAGCATGATGTTATAGCTCTGTGATTAACGCAGTGCATTTTGTCCAGTGTAAACAGATTGTTTAAACGAAGTACCAGGACTGCTTTTATTAATTAGTTCTCTTTGGTGATATACGGATTGTAAGACATGCGACTGCACTTATTTTCACGGAATAGCTTCTGAAGACCTCTTTATTCTGGATGAATTTTGCCGAATTTTGCATAACTGCTAAACCGTAAGAGATGGACAAAAACTTACCATACATAAAATAAGGAGCACATTAAAACACACAGTTTGTTATGTACATTTTTTTCGTGGAGTTGATCATTTTTTAGATATACCTTGTAAATGGTTTTAGCTTTAAAAAAACTTACACTTTTCGCATACGGGAATTTGTCAACTTCTATCCATACATACAAATAAAGGAACTTCAGTCACATAGCAACTAGCTTTTGACTAATACTTTAGCCTATGCTACTCCCTTTTATCCCTCCTACTTGCATGGAAGCAAGTAATAAGAGTATTTCTGCTAATTTTTCTCGATTAGCAAGAAGTAAAAAGAAGCATAAGCTTTTTAATAATAATTTGTTGCAGAAATGTAGAGAAAGTCATGTGAATGGAACACATGAGATTTTTTTATATTCAACTATGATGCAGTATGTAAGTAATTCGAGTCAGATGTGTGGTTGTTGTAAAATGAGAGTAGAATATCAGTACTCAGCTATTTTGAAACGTGCAATAGAAGAATGTTAACTGATCACCTACTGCGAGAGCACGTGTAGTTATGACGCCACAAGCAACAAATTGTTGTTAACGACAGAGGGTAGGTTTCGTATTGCCATTCAGATATCGCTTTTCATGGTGCAATAAGAAGCGTCAGAGAGGATTTAGTAATTGTCTCGCGTATTTTATTTAGATTTAGAGCTTTCTTTCCCACCAAACGACGCAAAAAGTTAAAAACAGGCCTTAATAAAAGTTATATTTTGCAGGAATATTTTAGTAGCTCGTAAATCGCCTTCATCAACATTTTATCGTAAAAAGCGAATTTTAGTAGTCCAAACGGCGAATTTTCGCCCAATTTGGCAACACTAGAGAACTGTAGAATAAAAAAGAGAGCTTTCCTACCCGAGAGAAACAATATCCCCTAAAAGATGACTCCAATTACGACCAGTTATTCGGCTTAAACCTTGTAGTAATATCAGGCGTTACACTCACATGACTTTCTCTACCTGCTCTACAACTTCTTACAAAAGATTATTCTTTGATTGGCCAGGAGTAGAACAAAAGAATATGGATACTTTCTGTCTGAGAAAAGTATAAATACTTTATAATTGAATTCAATAACAAGAAATATCTCGGAAACGGTTACTTCCACAACAAAAAATTAAAGGTCATAAATTGTGTGTTTTGACGAGATCTACATTTTTTGTGTAGTGTGTTTTTGTCTATCTCTTACGGTTTAGCAGTTACAAAATTTCGCAAAATTCATCCAGAATAAAGAGGTTTAAGAGGCTATTCCCAGAAAAGTATGCTACGCATTTTATTCGGGATGTAAATATCTCTAATATAAGGAATTTTAATTAAAATTGTTTGAACCATTTTTGAGAAAAACGAAATTTTCAAAAATATTTCCATGCAAAGGGTAGTTTGTGATGGGGGGATTTTCTTGACAATCTTCGTGTCGCACCTTTGGAAGATACTAAACCTAAATACAAAGTATGGTATTTAGCGATCTTTTCGTTTTTGAGCTATGTTATCCACAGACACGCACACACGGATCTTTTTCTAAAATGTATTTTTCGGACTCAGGGGACCCCAAAACATATTTCCAGTGAAACCTCGACATTGAATTTTTGGGTGAAATACAATATGTTCTCTATCCACTAATGTACATTGTACATGCATGCTAGAGAAAATAAAAAAAAGATGACTCAGCAATTAATTACCGTTGATTGACCTAAGAGTTGCTTAAACTTTGAAGCTCGGTACTTAAAAGTATTACAAAATTGAGGTCGCTATTATGGTATGTCATCTCAAAACAAATTAGATCTGCTTGTAGTTTATTCCGGGGGCAAATGAATTTAATGCCGTGACGGTATGTTACTATGGTAGTGAGAGCAACCGGACGGAAGCCGGGATATTCATGGTTAAAATTCATGGTTCGTCGTGGTGAAGAAAAGAGTCGTTTGATGGGAGATAAATTGAATGTATTGCTTATCTTATCCGCCGAAGACATTTTATAACACTATCCACATTTCTTGTTGGCCTGGATAGTTATGTACTGGAATTCTCATAGGCTATCACTGCTTTTCAGTTATGAATAATTTATGTTTTAATTAGGCATTTTCATTGGCTGTCATTCAAGGAACTATGTCAAACGGAAGTTTTCTTACCGGAATACCTACCATACTGAGCTATGCAAATAACTTGAAGCTAAAAAGAATATAAATTAAAATTTCAATCTAAAATTAGGAAAATAATTTCCTCTAAAAGGTGTTGTGCTATTCGTCGCCATCAGTTTCAATTCGAGAATGATTAACAAGAACATGAATCTTTGGAGAGTAAAATTACTGGCTTAAAGTACATTTCTGAACAAATATTTCTATTTTGGAAATTTAGGCGTTTTGAGAATTCCATTCTACAATTCCGGAACCTTGGTTCTAAATTACAACTTACTGAGGTTCAATTACGAGCGAAATGGTTCCACAAAAGTTTGTAAGAATGGATATTAAACACCACAAACAAATTTGAAGTACGAAGTTGCGTGGTTTGTTTAACCCATGCTGTATTCACAAAAGAAAAACAACCGTGATGCCAGTATTCAGCAGCGTTAGCAGTCTTTTTGGCAAATTTAAACGAAGTAAGTTTAACACGAATAAAACATTTGGTGACTCAGAATTTTAGTTGGAGGTGGGAATAATAGCAAATATATACTTTATTTAGAGGTTTCTTGGATAAATGGGTATTACGAATATTGTTGTTATTAACTGTGGGCCATTTTGTAGCTTATCTTCAGATTTTTCTCGCAGAGTTTATAACATTTTTTGAAGCTGTGCTCAACAACTACTTCTGTCACCTTTATAAATTTAGTGTAGTTTACCGGTTTATTCTTCCCCTTAGCTGTGCACTTTTTCTAATATTCCCAGTTGCAAATTATCTGTGAGTGCATTTGAACGGATTGTATGTAGTTTATACATAGCTGTGTTTCTCGCAGACAAGCAGTAGTGATCTATATTTATTATACGCAGTATCAGGCTGCACAACTCGTTATGTAGGAATAAATGAAAATCGCAAACCTTTTAGAGGAATACTACATATACAGCATCTCCAAGCATAAAACAGCGATGTTCAAGTAAAGCCCTCATCATAAAATACCCTCTAATTTGGAACATGTTTCAAAAAACAAATGAAACCTATATCCTGAATTTTCTGGGAATACCCTCTGAAGTGCTCTTCATTCTGGATGACTTCTGCTTAACTGGTAAACATATACATTAAGTGTAGATCTCATCAAAGTATACAACTTATGTCAGATACAATTTTTTTTGTTTTCAAAATATGTCTGGTTATTGGTGTAATTTTTTCAATACAAGGCTTTCCTCAAATGAGAAGTTGTCATTCGTTTTCCTTTAGTTTTACACTTGGCTAAGTCTTAACGACCATACTTTTGAAGAGTTGAATATCACTTTAGCCTAGTTTATTCCTTTATTTACGTTCTACTTACAAGGAACTAAGTAATAAGGTCATTCCTGTTAATCTTTAATCTCTTTATAAGAATAGTTTGTTGCAAAAAGGTACATGCCATGTGAAAGGAACATCAGATTTTTTCATCTTCCCCTAATTAATTTGCATTTCTTGAGAGGGAAAGAGGCGGTTTAAAATGGCTGTTGATGACACTTGACATGTGAAGATTTTGGTTTTTAGCCCAACGTTTATTCAGAAAAGGTTCAAGAGGTTCGAAGCTGCATCGATCTTGAGTAGATAATGAAGCTGTCGCTACCAAGATGTGCTGTCTTCGCCAAATCTTTGTCTAATGGTAACACGAGATAGGCTGATCGAGCTGGAGATCATTGGCTGGTGACTGAAGCCTGGAGTAGCATACTGACTCAAATGGTTTTCAAATGGGAAGAGTTCTACTCTGCAGCGAATGAGATGCGTTATCGTGCTCTGCGTTGCCATGTCTTTTCATATTTCCCTCTCACTCTCACACTAAACATGCATTGCCTGGCGACATAATGTTTATTCATGTGTATTATGAAAACTATTTGAGCCAACAATCTGTAGTTTTTACGGTTCTGTTACGAATATCACTCCTTATCTTCCTTGTGAATTATTTTTTGCAAAATTTGAATATTTTGTCTTAACGCAAGTAGTATTTAGAGACACGGCATCTCCCATTTAGCACGAATTTAATACATCAACACAGCAGCTCTCCAATTGGCTACAGGCTTGGTGGTGTTCAAGGAAAACCTCATCCCACTTGAAAGTCACTGTAAAGCGACATCGAACTAGAGGTGGCTCTGTACGCTTATGCTGTACAGCTGTGTAATGATGCTTCACTCTACACTGACACCAAGATGACCAGGCGAGTCAACCTGAGAATCTCCATCTAGGAGCAATAACACATCCTTCTCTCGTATTTAAGTAATGCACTTATCTGGGATAGTACTGGCATAACAACTGTGGTTTTGGAATGTAGTGAAAGCCTTACACAACATATTACAAAATTAAATTCGCTGAAAACAGAATCAACAACTACTTTCGTACAGCGCTGCGTTGGCGAAAAATGCTCTTTAATAACCCCATCTTAATTCTTTCGTGAATAAAGACTTACTTTTTTTGTTACCTCATATTTTTACTTTCTCTACTGCGTATGTAAAATAATCATATTGTGTTTCTGCTATAACTTCCATTAAGAGGTTTGCAGGAAACGTTTTGAGACTACCTGAAGAAGTAAACAAATTGTATAAAAGGTTTTTTTTTTAACAACATAACTCAAAAACAAAAGAACAAAAAAAAATTTAGAATGCTAAAGTTGATGTTTAAGTGTACTATCTTCCAAAGAGGCGACACAAAGGTTTTCAGGAAATATCTTTTATCCCATATTATGCTATACAGGGAAGATTTTTCGAAATTTTAGATTAAAGAATTTCCATTAAAAAAAAAAGAAGTTTATCTTGAATTTTCTGGGAATTGCCTGTGAAAGAAGCAACTTTGTATAATCTTCTATAACTGGTGAAGTTAAGTGATAGACGAAAACAAACCACACAAATCATGAGGACATCTTTAAAACACAGTTCATACCAACTAAGCCTTTGTTTTATAAGCCATTTTGGAGATATCCGCTATTAATGTTTCGAATTGTTAATTACGTTGTCATTCTATTAAAGTTGTTTCAATACATAAGAGTTCCTCTGCGGATGACTGGTTAGCGTTTTGGCTTCTCACTCCAGAAGTTCGTGGTTCGATTCCCAGCTGGGGTGGGGAATGCTTCTTAGGCTACAATCATCCCTTATCCCCAAAAGAGCCCTGACGCGTGTGTGTGTGTGTGTGTGTGTATGTGTGTGAACGCTAATAAAATCCTACAGTTAGCTAGAAAACATCATCAGTTGTTTCTAAAGCAAAGCCCACGTTAGACCTTCCGTAATTTTTCCATGTAGTGGCGATAAACAAACCAAATATTTTTAAATTGTTTCAATTATATCTATCTGCGGAAAATATAGCTTAAATTATTCAGTCGCCTGGACTTACCCAAACAGGATTCCATACATTCTTGATTCGCCGAGTTTTAAAATCGGTGACCTCGTATAGCAAGCGTCAGCAATTGCTTGATTTTGTGTTAGAGCAAGCAAACTTACTCCGTGAACTGCTGTGCATTAACAGGTCTTGCACCTTGCAGAGCATGTGCAATCATCGGTTCCTATGTTGGTGCCTGTCTAGGAAGGATCTTGGCGAAATACGGTTTAGTTTGTGATAAAGGTCTGCGGACAATTCAATCTGTAGCATCATTACAATAGTTACAATAGTTACCCGTACTCTCTGCCTGCCTCTACCTCCTCCCACTATCTCTTCCTTCTCTCTCTCTCCCTCTCCATCCCTCACTCCCTCCATCCTCCTCCCTCTCCCCCTCCCGCTCTCCCTCTCGCTTTCTTCACCCTGTTGATGACGCCTGTCCCAATACCTCCATAAACATGGGGTAATTCTTTGATTGCGAGTCTGCGCTCTGATAAATGTTTTAAATATTATGCCGTATCAAGATATATTTTGGGACTTCTACAGCACTTAGAAAAAGCAATAGTACCATATTAATCCATTGTTGCACTGGTGTCTTTTTGAATCTCAATTGATGATTCAAATAACATAATTTAAGGGACACTGGGAGTGATATTTTGGTTGAAAATGATAAAATTGTCGATTTCTTAATTGCATCACAAATATTCTATTGGTGCCCATGAACATTTTGACCGAAAATGTTTCAGGAACCGCTACTTTCAAAAGTCCATCAACCTGTTTAAATTACTCATGTGCTAGCTTTCAAGCCTTCTTCTCCTTTTTGTAAGTGGCTTTCTTTCACATTTAAATTCTTTACTCATGAAATGTATTTTTGCGTTTCAGTTTTTTTTTTTCGTGTTTCATTTATATATCCCCCTTTAACATCTAAGGTCATATCGGGGCTTTACACTTAAACAACTCGTCTGTAGGTTATTTTTACGTTTGGTTTAAGTAATGCTATTTTCCTCAAACACACACACACACTCACACATACATTCACTCTCACATCCATACTTCCAGACTCTGTGGGGGATAGGGAATAACTCTGGCTAATGGAAAATTCCCCGCCCCAGCCGGGAATCGGGACGGGAACCCCGGCTAATCTCTCGACTACGGAGGCAGTCCGTTTCAGTTTTGTTCTTGTTAATAAGTATGGATATTTACATACATAATCTTCATTGTGATATCTAAACATGTTAATGTTGAATTTATGAATGCTTTATTCACTTGCTCAAAAAAAAAAAAAAATTCTTGCCGGACCCTCCAGTCTCTGACCATGAATTATTTGTGTTTTCTTGGTATCTGGAGGCGAATTTTGGGGTGGTTTCCTTTCTACCACGATTTGCCTGTCCGTTTCCTATCATCTGTTTTAGGGTAGTATGACTAGACGACGGTGATCTGTGTGTTGCGGCAAGACATTGGAATTTGCGTAATGGAAAGAGATTTATATTTGGCGCTTGGCAGATTGCTGTACCCCATTCCTCCTAGGAATTGTCTCACATGTTCCCGAAGCTCCCAGGCAGGTATGCGGCGTCAGGATTGGCAGCGCACATCGGTCCGAATCTCTCCCCTTCATCCCTTCCTGCCAGTGGTCACGTAATAAACACAAAGGCGTAATATGGCCCGCGGTGCTGTACTCTCGTTTCAGAAGATTCCTCCGTAGGACTACCAACTTCTCTAAACTCTTTATGCAATTCTAGTGTAATTACTTGTCTAGAATGCTTTTATGCACTTTTATACTTCTTTATCCTTTACAGGTCTCTGTAATATTCCTATTATATTCACAAAAATATACAAAATCCACTGAATTCCTTTAAGGAAAACTGGGATTGAATATACTTTTAGTGAAAATAATTGTAAGGGTTTGATTTAAGTTGTAGACAATTGTTGTTTGTTTTTATGAAATTGTTGCTATTAAATGTTTTATTCTTATTTAAATATAAATTAATTATTTGTGAGTCAATGAATAAAGAAGTCGTAAAATCACTTTACATTTTAGACAGCATATTTGAGATCACAAACGCAAATATACATACAAATAAGAAAAAACCTATATGTAAGGAATAAATTGTATGTGCTAAAATGTAAAACTCAGAAAACCCTAAATATAGAAACAAAAGGTGGGGTTAAAAGCTAACGCAAAAGTGATTTAAACATGTTGCTGGACTTTTAAAAGTGTCGAATCGTAAAATATTTTAGGCCAGAATTATTCAGAGATGTCTGTAGAGTATTTATATGATGTAATTAAGAATCGAAAATCTTGTCATTTTCACCTTAAAACTCAATGTTAATGCCCCTTAAATAGAAGCGAAATAATTAAACGAGATTTTCTAGCTATGCGTAAATTCAAACAACTTCATCCTTGTTTATTTTTAGCTTAACAACTTTGAGGTTTGTCATAGTTTAACTTTGGATGACAATTATCAATTTTGCTACATTCCTTGCAGCTTTTAATCCAATTTAGAATTCAATTAGTTACAAAGTACATGTTTCCAAGTTTTAATCTAACAGTCAACACGTAAATAGCGTTTATGGAAATATCCTGGAGGCAGATTTTGTGTTTTAAATAAATTCATTTCCAATTATCTTTCTCATTATCCAATTAATGCTGCGTTTCTTTCTTTCTAAAGGTGAATTTGAAGAAAATAGTTTAAGTTGAGCTAATATTATTCTTAGCATGCGACATCATCTCGCTGGCAGCACAGGAAAATATTACTTTCACATAAAATATTCGTGTGCAAAGAATTCTCCCGAAACATTTTTTCTGAAGTTGTCAGAGTGAGTGACACGTTCATTACAAATGGTATAACGGAACATGCATTTTCTTATTACCGTTCTTTTATTGAACCAACGAGTAGGAGTAAGATTTACTCTTGAGTTAAGGGGAACTTCTCTATTTCCAACATTACAAACTCGGATTCAAATTGTAATGACATTGTTTACAACCATGGAATTTTTATATTTTAAAGAAATAAATTTTCGATATTATTAGTTCTTGTCATTGAGAGTATAACTAATTAAGTTAAGTTTTTGAATTCTATCTCCTTCTATTTCTTTATTAATTATTGGAGCTGTTGAAAGAACAGCCAATAATAATAATAATAATATTATTATTATTATTATTATTATTATTATTATTATTATTATTCACCAAGTGTACAAATAACAATAAAAAACAGTATGTTGGTTATAGCTATGTGTCAAACCCAAATGTATTATTCCTATACATTTGCCTGCTATGCGCTCCAAAATTCTCTTTAGTAAAATGAAGGTAATAAGGTAAATTGTCCTATGGAATGTAATAATTTTATTAAACAGTGAAAATATTTTTCCATCTTTGGGCTCTATTCAAACAAAGTAAGGAGCAATTCGGGAACACTTTGTAGAAAATGTTTCAGTTAATTTATTGCTCTCCACCATTACGACCAAATATGATGCAAATAAATGCACTATTAATAAAGAAAGCTAAACACAAATCCTACCTGTTAATGATAATTCAGATATATATGCGTCAAAAGTTCACCACAGTTTTTGTTCATGTTATGAGACAGTTAGTAGTTCTCCTGTATTCATATTATCGCCCGTAATATTTTGTGCTAGAAATAAGTAGACACGTATAAAAACGATTTACCCCTTTAATATTAAACAACATATTTAACTAACCGTTATATAGTTTTACAATTAAAATTATATTAGAGACAGCGGAAATTGTCTCAACATGCAAAAATGACGATGAAAGTTGTGCAGATCATTTTCTGTAATTTCTAAAAATAAGTTAGTAGTGTACTTCTGATGCCGTATTTGGGTAACCATAATATAGAATTATTCACATTTCATTAATAAATTATGGTTTTAGTTTCATAAATTAGATTTATCTACTCTTTGAGCTAGTAAAAGGTATTCCAATATTAACAAAATTGGAAAAACAAAGACACAGACATGGTAGTGAAACGCGGCAAGAGGGACTAGGATATTATAAAATTCCATGTTAAAACTCGTGTCGGAATTGTTTCCCTTAACCATTACATTTAAATCCTTGCTTTAAAACGTAATCGTTTTAATGGAGAACTTGTTACGAGAAGTGTTAGCTAGTCTTGAAGATGAGGAACTGGAATGATAAGAAATGCAAGCGAAATTGATGATTGTTTCATTTATATAGCCCCCTTTAACATCTAAAGGCATATCGGGAGCTTTGCACTAGAAACAACTCATTAAATCATTTTCATTTTTACTTTCTCTATACGTACAATGTACATAGTGTATAGCTCAAAAAGGAAAAGTCGGTAAAATACCAAAGTTGGTATTTAAGTTTGATATTATCCAGGGATGCGACACGAAGATTTTGAGTAAAATCCCCCCACCCCGAACTACCCTTTACATGCAACTTTTTTCGAAAATTTTATTTTCTCAAAAATGGCTCTAACGATTTTGATTAAAATTTCGTATATTAAAGATATTTACACGACAAATAAAATGTATATCTTGAATTTTCTGGGAATAGCCTCTGAAGACTACTTTATTCTGGATGAAGTTTACGGAATTTTGCATATCTGCTAAACCGTAAGAGATGGTCACACATTCACATTTCCAGACCCTGTGGGGGATAGGAAATATTTCTGGCTAAAGAAAAATTCCCCGCCCCAGCCGGGAATAGAACCCGTCCCGGTCCCCTCCGGGTGAGAAATCAGCTCACTGACCACTTGACCACGGAGGCAGTCTTTTGTTCTACGCATGATCAAGCAAATAAGCGGCTTGCAATGACAATCGCATAACGATAGCTTTTAAAACATCTGAGTATCACTTTAGCTTAGTGCATTCCCTTAGTTTTCTTCTTCTTATAAGGAACTAAGTAATAAAAACTTCTGCTAATGTTTAGCTCGTTTAGCATTGTGCAGAAAAAATAATTCTAATACTTTTTTTTTTTTTTGTAGCTCAGCTAGAGAAAGTCACGTGAGTGTATAACACATCAGATTTCTTTTAATGACAATTCAACTGCACCTCTTGAACATTGCTAATATGACATTCTTTAAGAATGTTTAGGCTCAGTAAAGTCACTTGTCAACGAGAAGCTATTGACTAAGATTGAATAAGCCAAGCATATAATGAAAAAAATCCTTTACATTGTATGTTTAGATGATACAGCGATATACCCTTTAAGGTAGACTCAATAGGGGCGTAGTAAACAATGGCATTATCTATGAACATGTTTTTAAAAGGTCGGCTTTTCAAGCTGCCTCAAGGCAACTTTGACGTAGTAGAGGGAAATCCAGAACAAAGCGTGGATTGATAAAATATTCCAGTCTCTTTCCGTCTAACGATAGATGTCTAGAGAACGTGCAACTTCACTGACACCACCATCATCAATCTTGTTATTTCAGGGCATTGCTTAAAGCTCACTCGGTTTTAAATTCTGGTGTGGACTTTTCCAGGTTCTTTTGGCTGCTCTTTCATATTCTACCTTTCAGCGTTATTCCTCCTTTTCTGCTAGAAGCCCTGAGGCTTCCAATCTTGTCTGCGGTAGAAGTGAGCATACGCGGTAATTTTCCACTAAGGGTTCTGTTGTATATTTTCATAGTGTGCTGCGGAAAATTACCTCTAGAGTCATACCTTCAATTAACACCTGAGGCCAGTATCTTAAAGAAAAACCTTGTGTTTTTATTCTTATCAAGAATATGCTACTAGGTACTTCTATGTCTACCTGCTAAAATTTATGAAAATCTTTTGTGAGAAACTAATCATGGCTATTAGAAGTGCAAAACAAAATTTGCTGCACTAATTCCGATAAACACCATTTTTTCCGCAGTTTGAATAATAATAAACTTAAAACTTTTGGATGCGATTGACCTATGTATCGATTTCAAAAACGATATGTCGGCTGAATGCTTTTTAAAGCAGTCTGCATCAACTACTCTTTATTGCTTTATCTAGCACGTATATACAATGTACCAAAATCTCGGTATCGAGATTTCACCGGCAATACATGTTTTGAGACCCCTGATTCCAAAAATAGAGACCTTTTTAGAAATATGTCCGTGTGTCTCTCTCGGTCTGTCTTTGTGTGCGCCTATTTTTTTTGATAGTGTTTAACGCCCGCTTTTACTACTAGGCACCGCAGGCGATGACACTGATGATACATGGAATGAAGATGGAGCACAGGTAGGATACGATGGCGGGGGAAACCGTAGAACCCAGAGAAAGTCCGCACCTGAACCGCTTTGTCCACCACATACGGCGGTCGCTTGAGATTGAACACGGGCCCCCTTGGTAAAGGCGGCCATGGTGCGGCCTCTGTGTGTGGGGGGCAGCATAAACGAAAAGTCGGTTAAATGACAAACTTGGTATTTAAGTTCAGTATCTTACAAGGATGCGAAGATTTTCAAGAAAATCCTGCCCCCCCCCATACTTCCCTTTACATGGAATATTTTTCAATTGTTTTATTTTCTTAAAAATGGCTGTAAGCTATTTTCATGATAAACGAAATTTATATCTTGAATTTTCTTTAAATAGCCTCTGAATATCTCTTCATTCTGTTTGTCTTTTATATAGCTGGTAAACCGTAAGAGATAGACAAAAATGTATTAACAAAAAATGTGGATCTCATTAAAACACACAATTTATGATATATACAATTTTCTATTCAGAGCCATTGATTTCAGTTTTCAGGTTCTTTTGTCAAGCGGGAGACATCTTTCTCTTCGTCTCTCTTTGGTTTACTCCTAGCAGGCAAAGAGGACCAAATCTCAATTGATTCCCTTAGCGACCAGCTTTTCGCTGTATTACCTTATTTCCCTTCTACTGAAAAAAGAAGCAAGTAATAAGATCAGTTCTGGCAATTATTAGTATAATGCAGATAAAAAAGTAATCATTTGTAATGAATTTTTCTGAAACTGATAGAGAAAGTAATATGAATGGAACACATCAGATTTTAATTTTAATGTTATATTTTTTCAAATTGATTCTTAGCGATTTTAATTAAACTATTTTAAAATGATTAAGGATATATGTATGATTATTGAAATGTATGTATTTAATGTTTTGTGAATAACTAGGGGTTTTATAAATGTATTTATATAAATGCAAAGCTAAGAGTCGAAAAGATAGAAAGTTGTTGCACAAATCACCAGGATTTATAGTTATTGCAAAAATAAGTAGTTTTAATATCCTAACTACTACCCAAATTTAACTTGCCAGTTTCTTAAGCATACTCAGTTCTAAAATTGTTAAGTATTACACATTTAAATCAATGTACCGGAAATTTTATCATACGTTTGTTCAGTCTTAATACCAAGTGACACCGTATTTGACGTGTGCAGATATTCTTCATGCGTTAAAAGAGTTTCAGAATTCAACGGGGATTTTTCAAGTTAAATCTTGTCAGCGGAAAACAGGCGAGAGATACTTTACCCGTCTTGCTTATCAGCGAAAATATAGTCCCGTTGAGTTTCTGCAACTGCTTTAACGCACCAAGGGATATCTGCACACGTCAAAAACGAGGCAGTTAGGCCACCTATTAGAAAGTAAAATTAGTTTTCAAAAATAACTTTCATAGAAATCAAAATTGATTCTCATGTAAATAGACGCACGTGATGAAATTTTTGGAAATTTAACATTTAAATGTAAAGTAAAAGATTTTCCAAAAATATAAAATATGTTTCTAACACTTTTTGTTTTATCAAAATCAATCTTGTGTTAAATTACTAAAACAGTAAATCCAAACTATGCCTTGGTGTCCAGGAAAGGCTCTTTGGACTTTTGCATTCACGTTCGAAAAAGAAGTATAGTAAAAGTCGAAATAAGTGAGTAAAAATTGCATATTGCAAAACATTTTATAATAGCAAAACCAGAAGAAAACATTATTACCTGAAAATGAAGCTTTGAAAATGTATATTCCTGTGGAGACGCTTCTGCACTTTCAGTTAAACTTCGTGTTAATGCAGTAATGCAAAACTGCAATTGAATCGTAATTCTACGTTTGAGAGTTTTTCTATTTAAAAAAAAAAGTAATTTGGTTGAAAATCCTTAAATACCAAATGAATTATATTTAATACGGCTGAAACTGAGGTTTAGGCCACAGATAGCATATATTTGATATTCTTGACGTTAAATACATTTCGCAACCAATATACACAATGTGGCATTATCCCTGTAATTGAAAAAGTCGATCTGGAAGGCCCCGTTGCTTAGGTGCGTGCCTTTTGATCCCAAGGTCACGGGTTCAAACCCAGCTAAGTTTGCTTTTAAGCGACATAGTAATAAACAATAGATTTACTGGCATGTTAAAAAACTCCAGTGGCTCGAAATTCTGACACAGCGGCAGCGCTGATGTGATCCTCGCAATTTACAGATAATGTAATTGAGTGCCTCAGCTGATATGCCACGGCCTTCTCATCATCTCAAGGTCTGGGTTCAAACCCGGCCCAGATCGATGATTTTTAAGTGTGCTTAAATGCATTAACGTCATCCAGTAGATTTGCTTGCATGCAAAAGAATTCATGCGGACGAAATTCCGGAACACTGGTGGTGCGGAAATGATCCTGGCAATTGACAGCCTCGTTAGCAAACCAAATATTTATATATTGGAGCTATATAAATAAATATTCACTTAGTTATAAATTAATAAGTAGTCCTCTCCATATAAGACTGAAATATGCTTTAAGAAGTCTTGCAAGAAACGTCAATATTTGTATAATATCCAGGTAAACAATTAATTATCACACTAAATATAAATTCTGAGCTCATATTTCATAGTCGGCATACCCTCCCCGTATTTAGGACTAACACCACTTTAGGACTGGCAGGCGAAAGTTTAGAGGTCAGAAACCTGTTAGGGATGAAATGCCTGAGATGAAATGCAAGAAAAAAGGACAATAGTGAAGCAAATGGTGTAATGAGTGGTGGGGGAAACCAGAGGACCCGGAGAAAATCTGCCCAGACGCCGCTTCGGATCCACAGGTCCCACATGCGGGCGCTTGAGATCGAACCCTGGCCGCCTAGGTGAGCGACAGTGGTCTAACCATTCGGCACGGCGCCTCCGAGTTCATAATATATATATATATACATATAAAATACAAATGTTAAAACTTCAAAATTGCAGTCATTGAGATTCCTTAAAAATCAGCATGAGATGTTTGAAAACTAAAACATAATTATAAGTTTAGATTTTGTATTTTTAAAACAGGAGGAAAAACATTCTGATAAATATCACTTCAGCATGTTATAGTCATAATTATGCAAACTATTCTTATAGCATCTTGTTCTTCTGTTTCACGTTAATCGATATAAACAGACTCGGAAATTGTCTTAGCCTTTAGGTATAACACAATAAAGGGGATACAGAAAGCTTTAAGTAACAGTCAAATCTTTTAAGCACGTCCGCCATTCGATGGTATTACTGTGCGCATGGCCGAGAGGGAGAGAGAGAGAGAGAGAGAGGTAAAAAAAATCTGATGTGTTTCAATCACATGGCTTTCTCTACATCTCTGTAACAAATTATTGCTAAAAGGATTATTCTTCTATCTACTTCGTGGTAAGCTAGATAAACATTAGCAGAAATTGTCATTATTTGGTACCTTGTAAGTAGAAGGGAAAAAGCAAATGGTGTCCTCTAGCTGTTCAGTAAACAAAGTCTTTATTCAAAACAGTACTCTGTTATCTACATCATGCTCATCAAGATAAACAAAAGCAGGATTAGTCTTCCTTGTAAGTAAAAGGGAAATAAGAAAATGCACAGGTAAAAATATATTCTTGTTCTTTAAAAGCCGGTCGCTTTGTGAAACAATTTGGTTTTCAGGAGTAAACAAACGACAAACGCGAAGAAGTATGT